>OX276414.1:8057856-9307856 GCA_946251805.1 Cybosia mesomella
GCGTGAGCAGAGATTTATGTGATCGGGAACCTGTGACTGACTTTTTTTTTTTTTTTTTTTTTTTGCTTTAACTTTTTCTTTAACTTTTTCTTTTCTGTTTGTGCTGTGTATAACTGCTGACCCTGTGCGAGCTCCCAACTGCTCCCCCCCCCCCCCAAAAAAGAAAAAAATAGATAAAGGAAAAAAAAAAAGGAAAAACACTTTTGCCCCTATTACTCTCTTATTGCTGTGTGTGCCGGAGGCTTCAGTGTATACCCCCTCCCCCTCACCCGGATATGGATGAAGAGGATGCAGAGTGCGGTGGCGGGCCTGGCGATGACGGCGCGGCGGAGCTCGGTGGCAGTTTCGCCCCGCGCCATTCGCTGCTCCGGTCTCCGCCCTCGCGCTATGTGTCGCCCTACGCGTCGCCCCCCTCCCTTCCCCCCCCGGCCCCGACTACGTCGAAGAGGACGCTGTCCTCGCCCGACGAGGAGCAGGAGCAGATAAGGCGAAAGCCATCAAGACGACAACTCGCCCCCTTGGACCAGCTCACAGGTACGGATCCCCCCACCGTGACCCAAGCCCTGTCTACTTCGGCCCCTCCATCTACTCCGGTGACGCCGATGACTCCTGGGCTGGAGTTCTCGGCGGCCGGCTACGCCGAATTGGCAGACTACGCGGGCGGGGCTACCATGGGTATCATGGACGCCGTGAGGTCGAAGACCTCAAAACTAAATAAGGAGGAGATTGCTGTCATTGGACAGCATGTGGCCATGGCGGGGTCATTGATCACCACCCTCATTGCACGGCTGGCGGCGGCGGAGCAGCGTGCTGCCGTAGCAGAGGAGCGGGCACGGGGCGTAAGTAGGGGTGTACCTTCAGGTGCACAAGGACCAGCAGCGATCCAAGCGCCGAGTTACGCGAACGCCATTAAGCTGGGCAAGGATGCAGTCCCAGCACAAATAACCAAACGGGGTCCTGTGGTGGCGGTGTACCCAGCCGACGACCAGAGGGAGGTGCTGAAATCGGCGGCAGAGACCAAAAAGGCCCTGCAGAGTGCTGTGAACCCCGCGGGGTTAGGTATTAAGGTGCATGGTATCAGGAGGATCGGGGGTGCAGGCCTGCTTGTCGAGACGACTACTCAAAAGGACGCAGACAAGCTGAAAGCAGCAATCCCACCCACGTTTAAAACCTCCGAGCCTCGGGTGCGCCTCCCACTAATATCACTTGTGGGAGTCGACGCAGACCTCAAAATTGAAGAGGTGGTAGCCCACCTCCATGAACAAAATTTCCCTGAGGCGGAAACCCTGGAAGGCATAAGGGCGGAGCTCAAACCGCTCTTCAATCGCTCGAGATTCAATAATAAGAAACTCTGGGTCTGCGAATGCTCCGCCCGGCTGCGAAGCATCCTAGTGCAGCGCGAGAAAGTGTACATAGGGTGGGATGTTGTCGAGGTGAACGATTTTGTTGACGTCACCTGCTGCAGGAGGTGCCAAATGTTTGGTCATCCGGAGAAATACTGCAGGGCCAAGGGAATGACTTGTGGGAAGTGCGGTGAGGACGGGCACAAGAACGACGAGTGCCAATCGGCCCAGACATGTTGCGCTACGTGTAAGAAGCTGGGCAGGAAAGGCCAAGCTATTGACCATAAGACCAACAACAGAGACTGCCCAGCGCGCAAGCATGCCGTAGAGCGCAGCATTAACTCCGTTAATTATGGCCCTTAGGGGCGCTGCGAATGCCATAGGGGGGCTTAGGGTGGGGCAACTCAATTTACAAGGCTCGAAGAAAGCTACATTGGAGCTACCAGCTACGGCAGGGGAGATGGGCCTGGATGTGGTTCTTGTACAAGAACCATACTCCACGACCCACCCCCTAGCGAGTGCCGCCGGAGGGCCCCACCTTATAACGGCCGGACATCATGACCCCAAATGCGGCGTGCTACTACTACGACGGGACCTGCCGCTCACCGTGCTGCACCACTTATGTACCCGCCACTGTACCGTGTGTCACGTACACCCGGACATTTACGTGATCAGCGCCTATTTCCAGTACTCGGATGACATCTCGCATCACCTTGAACACCTCAACACGGTACTGGACGCCCTCCGGGGTCACCGAGTGCTGGTGGGCGCTGACACTAATGCGCACTCGCCAATGTGGCACTGCGAGCCCAGAAACTTCGTGGGAAGAGGCCACGAAGTAAACTACCGCAGGCAGCAAATGGAGGACTTTATTAACAGCCGTGGCCTCATCATCCATAACAAGCCCGGGCAACCCTCCACCTTCTGGAGGGATGATGGGGAGAGTAACATCGACCTGACTCTGACCTGCGGTGGGACAAAGATCGAGGACTGGCGAGTGCATGCTAGTGAGAGTGAGAGCGACCACCGTCTCATCACTTACCGGGTGTGCGGCACGCGGGAGCCTGCTCCGATTGCGGAACCGTCGGAGGTGCCTCTGAGGTTCAGGGAACGCGGTGTGGACTGGAAACGGTTCCAGGCCCTGATCCATGAACGAGTGGGAAGTATAAATTGGCGTAAACCAGCGTGCGAGGTAAGTAAGATTTTCACTAATTTGATAGTACGAACGGCAAGGGAATGTCTAGGTACAGGCAGCGCTAGGAAGAGAGAACTGGGATATGAATGGTGGTCTCCAACACTGGACGCCATGCGTAAAAGAACGAATAAAGCAAGGAAAGTATGGCAGAGGAGTAAAAGGAGAGGTCGGGGGTACTGTGAGGAGAGTGAGAAAGGCGCGAAAGGAGAATATTATGTCTGCCGCAGTAAGTACAAGGCTATGATGGAGAGAGCGCAGTCCGACTTCTTCCGGGAGCTTGCGGAATCTGGTAACCAGGACCCTTGGGGCCTGGCATACCGAGCGGCCAGTGGGCGCGCTAGACCACCGCCCAACGTGCTCAATGGCACAAGGTTCGCGGAAGGATACACCGGGGACGCGCACGCCGCCATGAAATCGCTCATTACAGCCTTGTGCCCAGATGACGATCTGGCACTCGATACCACCTACCACAGGCAGGTTCGGGTTCTGGCGGCCTGCGCGCCTACGGGTCGGGATGCGCCCCCTCCATCGTATGAGGAAGTGGAGAGAATAGTCCGGGAACTTCCCAACACAGCTCCGGGGTCGGACGGGATTACGGCCCGCATAATCAAACATGTGTGGCTCGCAGCTGGCTCCGAGCTAACGCGGTTATTTGGCATATGCGTCGAACAGGGTACCTTTCCCGATACGTGGAAGGACGGGAGGCTAATTGTCCTACCGAAAGGGAACGGCAGACCGCTGACCGATCCCAAAGCGTATCGACCCGTCACGCTCCTCTCGGTCCTGGGTAAAATCCTCGAACGGGTCATGATCAAAAGCGCACCAAACATCTCGCGCAACATATCGCCAAGTCAGCACGGGTTCTCTCGAGGTCGTTCGACACTTACGGCGCTGCGCGCCCTTCAGGAAGCAGTCGCCTCAAGCCCGGCAAAGTACGTCCAGGCTGTGTTCCTGGACATCGCGGGAGCGTTCGACAATGCGTGGTGGCCCATGATCTTGCTGAAGGCGAAGAACGGTGGCTGCCCGCCCAACATCTATAGGATGTTGGCGGCATATTTTGTCAATCGCCGAGTCGGTCTCTTCGCCGGCAGTGAGATCGTGTGGAAGCAATCAACCATGGGATGCCCGCAGGGCTCGGTACTGGGACCCTCTCTGTGGAACCTCCTCATGGACGACCTGTTTCGGTTACCATACCCAAACGGAGTTCAACTCGTCGCATATGCAGATGACGTAACGATCGTCATCGAGTCTAATTCTAGAGCCGGCATTGAGGCCTCGGCCTCATGCGCCATGGGGTTAATTTCCGAATGGGGTAAACGGAACCGGCTGGGATTCTCCCCCCACAAGTCATACTCTATGACTCTAAAGGGGAGGCTGCCCGGTCGGCCACCGACAATAAGACTCGATGGCGTCGCAGTCAAGGGAGTGCAGTCGACCAAGGTATTGGGGGTGGTAATCGATGCAGGGCAAAGCTTTCGTGAGCACGCCTTGTCCATCGGGGAACGGGCTGCAGCAGCATACGGGAAAATGTCGCGCATCTCCGCCGCATCCTGGGGTGTACGATACAGGGCACTAAAGCTCCTGTACCGTGGCACTTACACCGCTATCATCACCTACGCGGCCGGCTGCTGGTGGAGGCGCGCGACCGCCTACGTGGTGAGAAGCGCATTGCTTAGAACGCAACGGCCGGCACTTGCACTGCTGACTAAAGCATACCGCTCAGTCAGTACCGCGGCCCTGCCGGTACTGGCGGGAGTATTACCAGCCGACCTCGAGGTTATGCGTGCTGGCAAGATAGACGATATCCGACACCTGGGACGGGATGAATTCAGGAACGGGAGTAGACAAATTACGGAGGAGACTGTTGCCTCCTGGCAACTGATATGGGAAGGTGAGGAAAAGGGTAGGGAGCTCTTCCGATTTTTCCCGGACGTGTCGGCCCGACTCAAGGCAACTTGGGTCGAGCCGGACTACCAGCTCTCCCAAATACTGACTGGCCACGGAAGTTTCAGGAAAAGACTGTCAGATATGAAGCTTTGTGAGGATAGCTTGTGCTACTGCGGCGAGGAGGATGAATGCCGAGACCACATTCTGTGGAGATGCCCCCTGTATAAGGAACTGAGGGATAAGATGATGGATGGGATCACCCGCGAGGCGGAAGGGCCTGTATATTACTGCGAACTCGTGAGCTCAGATGTGAACTTCCGGCGATTGAGAGACTTCGCGCATGCCTGGAATAAAATCAGGAGCAGGCTTGAACAAGAGGACAGGACCCTGGCTGGCGACGAAGGCGTCACGAGTGCCGTCAGCCGCAATAGCGGCGCCTCGCTAGATGGCAGAGCCGCCCCAGAAAGGGGAGAGGGCTCGGGACAGAGTTAGAATATTTGTAGGGAGTCAAAAAGTGTGCGCCGGAAAGAGCCACGCAAGTACGGCGCGCATCTCCCGTGATTCGGTCCATATAGCCAAGACGGCTGGAGGGACCATGGGAGGAAGGTGGGATTTTGTCCCTATCTACTCAGACACGACAGACACGGGGTCGTGCTATTGCGAAGAGAGTGAGGTGGAGGACGTTCACCACGCACTGTGGGAATGTAATCTCTACGGGGACGAGCGTAGGCACCTTTTGGATAACGTTACGGTTCTTCAGGTGGGTCCAGTGTACTACCCGGATCTGGTAGGATCAGAGGAAAATTTCCGGTATTTCCGTGAATACGCGCGAAGGTGGCATCAGAAACGCAGTGGGCTGGAGAGAGGTGAAGAAGTAGGAGACCTAGAAGAGGCGAATTAGTTAACAGGAAAAATGGTGGAGCTAGCGGTACCACTGAAAGGTGGGCACACGGCGGGCTTAAGCATCCAAGGCGTACGTGTGTTGTTCACGCCCCAGAAGGGGGAGAGGCTGACATAAGGGACAAGGACGAAGAGAACAATTTGTAGGGAGAAATGTGCGTACCCCCAAAGAGCCACTGGCAAGTAAGGGTATGCATCTCCCGTGATTCGGCTTGTATAACCAGTAGGTTGGAACAAGCCATGAGGCGGAGGTGGGTTTGTCCCTATCTACTATCTAGCGAAACCACAGCCAAGGGAACGGGCTTGGGAGAATCAGCGGGGAAAGAAGACCCTGTTGAGCTTGACTCTAGTCTGGCATTGTAAGGAGACATGAGAGGTGTAGCATAAGTGGGAGATCGTTCGCGCGATCGTCGCTGAAAAACCACTACTTTCATTGTTTCATTACTTACTCGGTTGGGCGGAAGCGGTGCGCGGTCGATAATATCGGCGGGCGCACGGTGTTTCGTTCCAAGCGTGCAGAGTGGCGACGTGGCGGCAACGCTCGTCGCCGTACAACTCCCGCGTGATCCGGTTCGAGGACACTGCCAGGCGGGTAGTTTGACTGGGGCGGTACATCTGTCAAAGAATAACGCAGGTGTCCTAAGGCCAGCTCAGCGAGGACAGAAACCTCGCGTGGAGCAAAAGGGCAAAAGCTGGCTTGATCCAGATGTTCAGTACGCATAGGGACTGCGAAAGCACGGCCTATCGATCCTTTAGTATAAAGAGTTTTTAGCAAGAGGTGCCAGAAAAGTTACCACAGGGATAACTGGCTTGTGGCAGCCAAGCGTTCATAGCGACGTTGCTTTTTGATCCTTCGATGTCGGCTCTTCCTATCATTGCGAAGCAAAATTCGCCAAGCGTTGGATTGTTCACCCATCAAAAGGGAACGTGAGCTGGGTTTAGACCGTCGTGAGACAGGTTAGTTTTACCCTACTGATGGCTTGTCGTTGCGATAGTAATACTGCTCAGTACGAGAGGAACCGCAGTTTCGGACATTTGGTTCATGCACTCGGCCGAGCGGCCGGTGGTGCGAAGCTACCATCCGCGGGATTATGCCTGAACGCCTCTAAGGCCGAAGCCAGCCTAGCCGAATCCGGCAAGGATATGCTCACTGTGGAGCCCCGAGAGTCGGGAGGCTCTAAACAATGTGACTTTACTAGTCGCGCTTCACTTCGTGAGGTGCGACGTCGAAGCCCATTTGGATCGCGGAGATCGATGCTGTCCGTTTAATGCGTGCATCACGGCTCCGAAGGTCCGAATCTACCTCAGTTCGATGTCGGGGCTCGGAATAGTCTGTAGACGACTTCCGTTCCTGGCGGGGTGTTGTGCTCGGTAGAGCAGCGTCGTGCTGCGATCTGTTGAGACTCAGCCCTACGCCAGGTGATTCGTCCGAGGACGATGATTGTGTATTATCATATCATATGGTACGCTCAAGCAACGTATTATGTTATGTGTACCTATATGATATTTCACGAACGTAACGAATCACGTTGCATTGCGTTCTCTATGATGTTTATTTGAATTGTAAAATATAATAAGAGAGACGGGAGATGCGTGTGGTGGTGTAGTTGTAAAAATTTTCGTTTCGATTTAATACACGAACCAACTCACTTTTTAATACACGAATCACGAGTGTCGCTTGCGTGCAACGCGCGCCGACGTAAGCCTCGAACGACATTTAATACACGAACCGAAGTACGTACGTACGCGCGCGTTAGACGACAATACAATTAAATGACCGTTTAATGTTGTTATGTGTTTTAGGCGATAGATGAAATTTTTCGTTACTCTCAGTTCAGACCGTATGTATGAAAATTTGATAAAACAATATATATTTTTTTCAACCACCTAGAAAATTAATTGTTGTGTGTCTCGTACACAACAATTAATTTTCTAGGTGGTTAAAAAAAAAATAACCACGAAGGCTAAGGCGGGAGCTCCGCTCCGCTTCGCTCCCGCCTTAGCCTTCTAACCTAACCTATCCGAGTCGGGGTACTCTGAGTCGGGGTGTTAACAATAATGGCGTTGGTTATTTTAAACGTTACACTTAATGATTGATTTTCAATGAAACGAACGATATACCTACATATTAAACGTTAGACCAAATGATTTTCGATCACATAAACGTTACATCGAACAACGTTATAGGTTTTTTTTTTTAGTTTTATTTGATATGAAACTTATTTGACTTTTATGTGATCGAAAATCACGTTTAATATGTATATTGTTTATTTAATCGAAAGTCATTAAGTCAAACTCAGTTAAACAAGTTAAACTTAATATTCTGGGTGGTTTAAAAAAAAATAACCACGAAGGCTTCGCTCCCGCCTTAGCCTTCTAACCTAACCTATCCGAGTCGGGGTACTCTGAGTCGGGGTGTTGGTTATTTTAAACGTTACACTTAATGATTGATTTTCGATGACACAAACGATATACCTACTAATTAAACGTTAGACCAAATGATTTTCGATCACATAAACGTTACATCGAACAACGTTATAGGTTTTTTTTGTTTAGTTTTATTTGATATGAAACTTATTTGACTTTTATGTGATCGAAAATCACGTTTAATATGTACCTATATTGTTTATTTAATCGAAAGTCATTAAGTGTAACCAACGTCATTATTGTTAACACCCGAACGACTCAGAGTACCCCGACTCGGATAGGTTAGGTTAGAAGGCTAAGGCGGGAGCGAAGCGGAGCGGAGCTCCCGCCTTAGCCTTCGTGGTTATTTTTTTTTTAAACCACCCAGAATATTAAGTTTAACTTGTTTAACTGAGTTTGACTTAATGACTTTCGATTAAATAAACAATATACATATTAAACGTGATTTTCGATCACATAAAAGTCAACATTATTTGAAACATAGTTCCATCATGTTTCGCCTCATATAGTGGCGTACAAATATATGAGTGACACTAGTTACATACTGTGTCCAAGTCCAATAAAATTCCTGCATAGAAAAGTTATTATATTTAATTGTTTTAGTTTTACATTCAATGAATGTTATATGTAAAGAAATAATATCGACAGTTGGTATATCTCACGTTGATCGTATATATACGTATATATATGTGACGCAATCGTTTTGTTATAATAATATCACAAGACACGCACTATTTATAATAATACACGAACCCGACGAACCGAAGTGTCGCTCAACGTCTGTGTACATTTCAATGCGGTATATTTCACACACACACACACACACACACACACACACACACACACACACACACACACACGACATTCCTATAACGTAACATCGTTTGACATACCAGTCCAATAATCTTTTATTTGTCTAACACATGTGTGAATATCTATATATATTTTTAATACACGAATCACGAGTGTCGCTTGCGTGCAACGCGCGCCGACGTAAGACTCGAACGACATTTAATACACGAACCGAAGTACGTACGTACGCGCGCGTTAGACGACAATACAATTAAATGACACACACACACACACACACACACACACACACACACACACACACACACACACACACACACGACATTCCTATAACGTAACATCGTTTGACATACCAGTCCAATAATCTTTTATTTGTCAAACACATGTGTGAATATCACAAGACACGCACTATTTATAATAATACACGAACCCGACTGCCGCGACATTTAATACACGAACCGAAGTGTCGCTCAACGTCTGTGTACATTTCAATGCGCTATATTACATTACATACCAGTCCAAAAGATATGAAACTTATGTTAAATTTGTGGGTGGTTTCAAAAAAAATAACCACGTAGCGAACGACGTTATACCCACTAATAAAGTTTTAATAATAATAATAATCTTTTATTTGTCTAACACATGTGTGAATATCACAAACGCCGCGACATTTAATACACGAACCGAAGTGTCGCTCAACGTCTGTGTACATTTCACACACACACACACACACACACACACACACACACACACACACACACACACACACACACAGATTGGTTTACTAGTTTTGTAATACACGAACGTCGGCGTATCGGCCTATAAAATGGATCAATTTTTAATACATCTAAGCATACACAACGCATATCCATATCATATCACAAACGATAATACACGCTACCACCGACACCACCAACAAAACCAAAACCAACACTAACAACACACATGGCCCCTAAAAAAAAAAAAAAAAAAAAAAAAACACCACCCCCGCCCCCTTTCTCGTACGTACATTAATAAACGGGGTGGAGATTGAAAAAATTAAATGAAAAGGTAAATCGGTACCGAACCGATCGTACCGATGGTATACATTTCTGTTCGACACATATATGTGAGGTGTGCGGCGCGTGTGACACGAGCGGTGTGTGAATTGAAAATTTGTACAGTCTCTTGTGTCCGGCGACGCCGAAACGTATTCGTATTGTGAGCAGTGGTGTTGTGCGATGATCGCGCATTGGTCGATAATTTTATGTTTGTGTGAAATTGTGTATTATCCGAACATTGGTGTTGTGTTGTGTTGTTGTTGGAGGATGTGGATATCAATAAAAAATGTGATGGTTGTTTTGACATTGAGCCGCAGTTCGACGGTGTGCGGTGTTGGTTTTTGTCGTTCTTGTGATTGTTAATTTTAATGACACATCAACGACACTAGGAGGGGGCCAATATCCAATCGTCGAACTTTGCAATGTTCCATCATCGCATTTTATATTACGTTATCAACGATCAACGTTCGAATGTATCGCATTTTCACATTTTATATAATTTACCGTCTCTGAACGATCGCAAACTCGAAAAGCCCCGCTCGTTGTTTCTGTTTATTAAACTGTGTGGATCGACGGATCGTAACTTACGTTCGTGTCCGTGTTTTTATAAATTTTGTAGCGATCCTATAAATTATTTTATACTACATATTATAAATTTTAATGCGAGATGACTCTATAGATTCCGGGCTGAATCGAAAATGTCCATATCGTATGTGTCAAAATATTATATACACACGTGAACGCGTCTCGATTTAGAACGTTCAATATTGGAGAATTTATATATAAACGTTGTTTATGTATTAACTCTAAAATGCTATCGCGCTGCGCGTTTGACGTCGTTTGAGATATAACCGTTTAAACGTTCGCGCGTTTAGCTAAAAAAATATTTTTAACGTTATTTGTATTCGTTTAAGATAACTATGTAACGTTTTAAATATACACAAAGAGCTCGCCCGTTAGCTGTCCGACGTGATACGATCGTCGGCGCGCGGGTATGAGTGTGAACAATGTGAGCGTATCGCTCGTACCTCCTTCGCGGGAGGTGTGCGCGCTTCCTTGCTTTGTTCGCGTTCTACACGAGAAGCTCCCTGGTTGATCCTGCCAGTAGTTATATGCTTGTCTCAAAGATTAAGCCATGCATGTCTCAGTGCAAGCCGTATTAAGGCGATACCGCGAATGGCTCAATATATCAGTTTTGGTTCCTTAGATCTTACTCAGTTACTTGGATAACTGTGGTAATTCTAGAGCTAATACATGCAATCAGAACTCTGACCAGTGATGGGATGAGTGCTTTTATTAGATCAAAACCAATCGACGGAGGGCCTCGCGTTCGAAGTCGTTAATTTTGATGAATCTGGATAACTTTTGCCGATCGCATGGTCCAGTACCGGCGACGCATCTTTCAAATGTCTGCCTTATCAACTTTCGATGGTAGTTTCTGCGACTACCATGGTTGTCACGGGTAACGGGGAATCAGGGTTCGATTCCGGAGAGGGAGCCTGAGAAACGGCTACCACATCCAAGGAAGGCAGCAGGCGCGCAAATTACCCACTCCCGGCACGGGGAGGTAGTGACGAAAAATAACGATACGGGACTCTTACGAGGCCTCGTAATCGGAATGAGTACACTTTAAATATTTTAACGAGGAACAATTGGAGGGCAAGTCTGGTGCCAGCAGCCGCGGTAATTCCAGCTCCAATAGCGTATACTAAAATTGTTGCGGTTAAAAAGCTCGTAGTTGCATTTGTGCGCCGCGCTGCCGGTGCACCGCATTAGCGGTGATACTGACACGTCTGCGGAGCATATCGTCGGTGAGCCGGCGGTAATACGCCGGTTCAATATCAAAATCCTATCGCGGTGCTCTTCGGTGAGTGTCGAGGTGGGCCGACAATTTTACTTTGAACAAATTAGAGTGCTCAAAGCGGGCTCAAAATGCTGCTTGAATATTTCGTGCATGGAATAATAGAATATGATCTCGGTTCTATTTTGTTGGTTTTCAGAACTCCGAGGTAATGATTAATAGGGATAACTGGGGGCATTCGTATTGCGACGTTAGAGGTGAAATTCTTGGATCGTCGCAAGACGAACATCAGCGAAAGCATTTGCCAAAGGTGTTTTCATCAATCAAGAACGAAAGTTAGAGGTTCGAAGGCGATTAGATACCGCCCTAGTTCTAACCGTAAATATGTCATCTAGCGATCCGCCGACGTTACTACAATGGCTCGGCGGGCAGCTTCCGGGAAACCAAAGATTTTGGACTCCGGGGGGAGTATGGTTGCAAAGCTGAAACTTAAAGGAATTGACGGAAGGGCACCACCAGGAGTGGAGCCTGCGGCTTAATTTGACTCAACACGGGAAATCTCACCAGGCCCGGACACCGGAAGGATTGACAGATTAACAGCTCTTTCTTGATTCGGTGGGTGGTGGTGCATGGCCGTTCTTAGTTGGTGGAGCGATTTGTCTGGTTAATTCCGGTAACGAACGAGACTCTAGCCTGCTAAATAGGCGTCGTCATTTCGGTGTGCGTGGCTCCGTCACGCAACTCACTGGCGACGTATTAAAATTCTTCTTAGAGGGACCGGCGGCTTCGAGCCGCACGAGATTGAGCAATAACAGGTCTGTGATGCCCTTAGATGTCCTGGGCCGCACGCGCGCTACACTGAAGGAATCAGCATGTTCTCCCTGGCCTAGAGGCCCGGGCAACCCGCTGAAACTCCTTCGTGCTGGGGATTGGGGTTTGCAATTATCCCCCATAAACGAGGAATTCCTAGTAAGCGCGAGTCATAAGCTCGCGTTGATTACGTCCCTGCCCTTTGTACACACCGCCCGTCGCTACTACCGATTGAATGATTTAGTGAGGTCTTCGGACCGACACGCGGTGGCTTCACGGCCGTCGGCGTTGCTGGGAAGTTGACCAAACTTGATCATTTAGAGGAAGTAAAAGTCGTAACAAGGTTTCCGTAGGGGAACCTGCGGAAGGATCATTAACGTGTAACGCGACGACGCAGTCGTAACGTTTGTCACATTAATAATATCCACAATGTGAGTTTGTACGAACGCTCCGCACCGCGCGTCGGTGTGTCAGTGTTCAGTGTATATATTCACAGTAATATATCTCTATATATTATATAATATGAGAGATGTAAAAATAAGAGACTGACGATTCGAATGAGCCTCTGTGCGATTGATTGCCAATCGCGCTTTGTCACATTTCATATTGTCGTCTCGCGTCGCGTTCGTTATAATTCTACGTAGACTGGTATAAAAATCCGCACCACGAGTCGAATTGAACGCGTTCGTGAACACAAACATGTATACGTGCGAGCGTCCCCGTTTATAAATAGCGGTGGGGTGATGCTTGTGCGTCTTTATTATTAATATAATGTATATTATATATTTTTTTATGTAACACATATTAATCCATAATAACGATATGGGTAATATATAAAACTATTACCCTGGACGGTGGATCACTTGGCTCGCGGGTCGATGAAGAACGCAGTTAACTGCGCGTCATAGTGTGAACTGCAGGACACATTTGAACATCGACATTTCGAACGCACATTGCGGTCCGTGGAGACACATCCAGGACCACTCCTGTCTGAGGGCCGGCTGTATAAATAACAAAAGCCACATTGCGCATTATATCTTTGATATGTGCGCATTTGACGGTTCAGCGACATTTGAACGTTTAAAACGCGCTACAAATCGTTACGGTCCGTTTAAATATATCAAGTCGATCACTATGATCATACGACAATAACAGAGACGTTTTCGCACCGTACGTTTCGAACGACCGATTGTGTAACCGGCGTGTAGTCGCGTGTGCTAGTGCGCGCCTTCGGGCGCGCGCTTCACTGCGCGCACACGCTGGGAGCGCTCGACTCTTCGCGTATATCACACGAGAGGGTTGTTCGTTATATCACAATTAAATTAGGTCGTTTGATACAACGTACGTGTACGATGTGTATCTGTATTAATATATTGACGTATAGCATCGTCGTGAACGTCGCATACGCGAGTAGGCGGACTCGACGTCCGAAGAGCGCATCGACGCCGTCGTCGTTATCGTCGTTATAGTAAAAATATAACTTCGTAGCGGTTGCGTCGTCGTAACGCTGACGGATATCGCGTCTGCCTCATTTTTTTATCGTTGGCCTCAGATCAGGGAGGATCACCCGCCGAATTTAAGCATATTAGTAAGCGGAGGAAAAGAAACTAACTAGGATTTCCTTAGTAGCGGCGAGCGAACAGGAAAGAAGCCCAGCACTGAATCCCGTCGTTTTTCAGGCGGCGGGAGATGTGGTGTTCGGGAGGTTCCGCTTTCTCGTCGCGATCACTCCTGTCCAAGTTCGTCTTGAACGGGGCCGTTTTCCCGCAGAGGGTGCCAGGCCCGTAGCGACGGAGGACCGCGGCGAGAGGGACTCTCCTTAGAGTCGGGTTGCTTGAGAGTGCAGCCCTAAGTGGGTGGTAAACTCCATCTAAGGCTAAATATTACCGCGAGACCGATAGCGAACAAGTACCGTGAGGGAAAGTTGAAAAGAACTTTGAAGAGAGAGTTCAAGAGTACGTGAAACCGTTCAGGGGTAAACCTGCGAAACTCGAATGAACGAACGGAGAGATTCATCGTCATTCCACGGCGTACGGACGCGCGCTTCGATGTCGTCGACCTCGGTCGGCGTGCACGACGCGCGTCCGTCGACGTCCGCGGACGGCGTGCACTTCTCTCTTAGTAAATACATCGCGACCCGTTCGATGTCGGTCTAAGCGCCGTTCGGGAGCCCCATGGACCCTTCGCGGGGTCTGTGGGACCGCGACGGTGGCCGACCGGCCGTCGGACGGTAGTTCTGACGAAACGCGCACGCGTTTATAACGCGTCCGGCCCGACGCAAGTCAACGTCGTATCTTGCGTACCGCCTAAGCGCGGACGTAAGTGCGGCGCGTCTGTTGTTGCAGCCGTGCAGTCTCGGACTGTGCGCGTCTCTGTCTGCGATGATTCAGTTTCGGGCACTCGCAGGACCCGTCTTGAAACACGGACCAAGGAGTCTAGCATGTATGCGAGTCATTGAGATAATAAAACTGAAAGGCGCAACGAAAGTGAAGGCGCGCGCTCGCCGCGCGCTCAGGGAGGATGGAGCGTCGATCTAGGTCGATCTCTCGCACTCCCGAGGCGTCTCGTTTCCAATCCGTGAATGTAGGCGCGCTCTGAGCATAAATGCTGGGACCCGAAAGATGGTGAACTATGCCTGGTCAGGTCGAAGTCAGGGGAAACCCTGATGGAGGACCGTAGCGATTCTGACGTGCAAATCGATCGTCGGAACTGGGTATAGGGGCGAAAGACTAATCGAACCATCTAGTAGCTGGTTCCGTCCGAAGTTTCCCTCAGGATAGCTGGCGTCGATTTGAACAGTCTCATCCGGTAAAGCGAATGATTAGAGGCATTGGGGCCGAAACGACCTCAAACTATTCTCAAACTTTAAATGGGTGAGTACTCCGGCTTACTCGAACGATGAAGCCGGAGATCTGATGACGGTGCCAAGTGGGCCAATTTTGGTAAGCAGAACTGGCGCTGTGGGATGAACCAAACGTAGTGTTAAGGCGCCTAAAAAACGCTCATGGGACACCATGAAAGGCGTTGGTCGCTCATGACAGCAGGACGGTGGCCATGGAAGTCGGAATCCGCTAAGGAGTGTGCAACGTCGGTCCCTCCTGCTTCCTCTTGCGCGGTTGTCCATAAGGGGCGGCGGCCATCTTTGGATTTGTACCGCGAAGAGGAGGACGGAAACCAGTGACACTTGTGCGAGTTAGACGCTTACCCGACAGTTGACAGCTGACAGCTGTCATCTCGAGGGCCCAGTGACAGTGACACTTTGTGACGTTTTGTGTTCGTGCTTTTCGCGTCGGCTGACGGCTGACAGCGGAAGGCTGACATCTGACAGCTGACAGCTGACAGTGACAGTGACAGTCGACGGGATCCGGTGACAGGTGACGGCAGCGGGGCTGTTCACGGAGCTGGTGTCGTGACATAGTTCACGAAGTACGTCTAGAATTGCTCCAAAACTTTGGCAGACCATTGGCGCACTGCATACTACTTATACGGGAGCAGAGCTTTATGCCATCGGTGCCTGAGAGCTAAGTGCAAACTTTTTAAACTTTTTCTTTTTTTTTTTGTGCTCTTTTGTAACCCGTGTGTGACTGAATTAGAGGCCCCCTGACCTCCCCCCCCCCTGGATATTCGTTAGTACCCCCCCCCCCAAACTTTTGACATTCATTAATCTCGGCGAACAGTGGAATAGGGTAGTTGGCGCCCCACCAGGCGAACCCCCCCGCTCCGGGATGGAGGACGACGACCCGGATCGCCAGGAGCGGTACGAGGAGGCGTACCACAGCGAAGGCTCGACGCGCACCGGCACAGCATTCAGGCCTCGCAATTCGTTGCTCAGGTCCCCGCCCTCACAGTACGCCTCGCCGTACGGAACCCCCCCCCCCCCTCCCAACCACCATCGGATGCCCCCGTGGCCCCCACGGCCTCTACAGCCAAGCGCCCCCTTACATCACCCGAAGACACCCAGGAGCACGCCCGCAGGAAAACTACCCGCAGACCCGCCCCACTCGCAGACCAGCCGACGCTGGCTATCCCTCCCGCCTCCACGGCCCTATCTACATCGGCCCCTCCGTCTACACCAGTGACGCCAGGGATGGACCTCAAGTCGGCGGACTATGTCGAGCTGGCGGACTACGCGGGCATGGCTACGGTCGGCATCATGGACACGGTCCGGTCCAAAACATCGAAGCTGAACAAGGACGAGATAGCCGTGATCGGGCAGCACGTGGCCATGGCGGGTTCGCTAATAACCACCCTCATCGCACGGCTGGCAGCTGCGGAGCAGCGCGCCGTGGTGGCTGAGGAGCGCATGAATTCTCAAAACCAACCAGGACCCCGCTATGGCACCAAGTCTGCGGCACCCGCCACGCACTCGTACGCCAGCATGCTGAAACTCGGCCGGCATGAAGAGCCAAAGGAAATCCCGACGCGCCCGGGTCCGGTCATTGCGGTCTACCCTGCCGAAGACCAACGGGATGTCTTTAAAACTGCAGCCGAGACCAAGGTCGCGCTTAAGCTGGCCGTAAAGCCAGCGGAGATTGGTGTCCGTATACACGGAATGCGGCCGTGCGGTAACAGTGGGGTTATAATCCAGACGGGGTCGACCTCTGCGGCAGAAGCACTAAAAAAAGCTATCCCTCCCACTCTACGCGTCGAGGAGCCGAAGGATCGGCAGCCCCTGATCTCCCTGACTGGGGCAGACGGCGAGCAGGATTTTGAGACGCTACGAAAGGAACTGTGGGAGCAGAACCTGCACGACAGCGCATGGACCGAGGAAGCACTTGGGAAGCAGTTACGAGGACTGTACCGCCGTAGCCGACGTAACGGCAGGTGCATGTGGGTATGCCAGGCAAGCTCCGCCCTTCGCAAAGCCCTGGTCGACATGGGACGAGCCTACATAGGATGGGAGGTGGTTGAAATTAATGACTTCGTGGGTGTCACGTGCTGCCGCAAGTGTCAGCAGTACGGGCACCCAGAGAAGTACTGCCGCGCCAAGGTGACCACCTGCGGACTCTGCGGCGACGACGGCCACAAGAACGAGGAATGCCAGACGGAGAGGAGGTGCTGTGCCACCTGTAAGAAGTTCGGGCGGAAGGGTGCATCGGACCACTCCACCAACTCCCGAGACTGTCCAGCCAGGCGATACGCCGAAGAACGGGAACTAACACGAATTAACTATGGCTAGACAACCCGTAGGAACACTCAGGATTGGACAGCTGAACCTGCAGGGCGCAGCTGACGCCACCGCGGAGCTCCCGCTAATAGCCAGGGAATGGGACCTGGACCTGATCCTGGTGCAGGAGCCGTACGTGTCCGGGGATCCTGCCCGGTGTGTCGCCCAGACTCTACTGCTGCCGGACGGCAAGGACAGCATGGCCGCCATTTTCTCACCGCTCCTAGATACTACGATCTGCATCCTCTCGCACCTGTCGAATAGCCACTGCATCGCGGCGAACATCGGGTTTGGCCACGGACACGGGATCACGGTCGTGAGCGCCTATTTTCAGCACTCGCAGCAGGCAGGCCCTCACCTGGAACAACTTGGACGGATCCTGGACCGAACGCGCGGGAACAACGTAATAATCTGTGCCGACCTCAACACTCACTCACCGCTGTGGCACTCCCAGCCACGGCACTACTCAGGGAGAGGGCATGAGGTCAACCGCCGACGGGAGGAGGTAGAGGCCTTCATTGCGTGGTGCTGAGATATCTGACTGGAGAGTCTGCCCGAATGCCAGCTCCTCAGACCACAGGCTGATAGTGGCCACCATCACTGCCGGCCACACACACCACCAGCCGCCACCACATGCGGCACTGTCGGGAGAACCAAAGAGGTTTCGGGAGCGCGGTGCAAACTGGGAACTCTTCCAAACTCGGGTCCACGAGCTGGTGGGTCGGCTTGACTGGACACGGGGGGCAGATAGGGTCTGCTCCGACTTCACTAGCCTAGTGGGGTGTGCGGCGGAGGCCGCACTGGGCTCAGTCAATAGCAGGAAACGAGCCAAGGGCCACGAATGGTGGACCCCGGCTCTCGACGTGGCGCGCAAGGCGCACAACAAAGCGCGCCGGGCCTGGCAAACAGCCAGGAAGCGCGACCTACCCGAGGCCCTTCTGGCCTCGGCTAAATCGAGTGTAAGCGAGCACCGGCGCCGCTATAGGCAACTAATGGAGAAAGCGCAACCGACTTTTTTAGGGATCTGGCCGACTCTGGCAACTCGGACCCATGGGGGCTCGCTTATCGGGCGGCGACCGGCAGACACCGTCCTGCACCAAACATCATCAATGCGGTTAGGTACTTAGAGGAACTCCCGGGGGACGTGGGGGCCGCCATGACCAACCTTGTCTACTCCTTGTGCCCGGACGACAATGTCTCCATAGATACAACTTACCATCGACAGGTTAGGGTCCTGGCGGCCTGCACCCCCTCGGGCCGGGACGCGCTTCCTCTGTCACGTCAGGAGGTGTGGGAGCTAGTCAAGAATCTTCCTAACACTGCTCCGGGAATCGATGGAATTTCTGCCCGCATGGTCAAACATGTGTGGCACGCAGCTAGCTCCGAGCTAACGCGAATTTTCGGCCTTTGCGTTGAGGAGGGCACTTTTCCGGGTGCGTGGAAGGACGGCCGGCTTGCGGTACTTCCGAAAGGAAATGGTAAGCCGCTGTCCGATCCCAAAGCGTACCGCCCCATCACGCTACTTCCCGTTCTGGGCAAAATCCTGGAGCGGGTAATGCTCAAGTGTGCGCCGAGCATCCAGCGCAATCAATCTCCCTGCCAGGACGGATTCACAACAGGTCGTTCGACTCTTACGGCTCTCCAGTCCATTCAGGACACAGCCAAAAATAGCACAAGCAAATACGTTCAGGCTGTCTTCCTGGACATTTCGGGGGCGTTCGACAACGCATGGTGGCCAATGATCCTCCTAAAGGCAAAGAATGGGGGATGCCCACCCAATGTATACCGCATGCTCATTTCGTATTTCTCGCATCGGAGGGTTGGCCTTTTCGTAGGGGACAGGGCCGTGTGGAAGACATCCACAATGGGCTGCCCGCAGGGCTCGGTGTTGGGCCCAACCCTCTGGAACGTCTTAATGGACGACCTGTTTCGGCTCCCATACCCAGACGGAGTCAAACTGGTCGCCTACGCTGATGATGTTACGATCCTCATCGAGTCCAATTCACGCGCCGGCGTCGAGGCATCGGCCTCACGTGCCATGGTCCTGATATCGGAATGGGGTGAGCGCAATCGCCTTGGCTTCTCACCCTCCAAGTCATTCTCTATGACCATGAAGGGAAAGATGCCAGGCCGCCCCCCGACGATCAGGCTCGATGGGGTCTCAGTCAAAAGCGTACAGTCGACCAGGGTTCTGGGTGTGGTACTCGACTCAGGCCTCAGCTTCAGGGAGCATGCGGTATCCATTGGGGAGAGAGCCGCCGCGGCCCTTGGTAGGATGGCTCGCGTCTCCACCGCCTCCTGGGGCCTTCGTTACCGAGCCCTTAAGCTCCTGTACCAGGGCACCTACTCCGCGATTGTCACGTACGCGGCAGGTTGCTGGTGGAGGCGCGTGTCAGCCTATGTGGTTCGCGGCGCTCTACTTAGGACGCAACGCCCAGCATTAATATTGCTAACCAAATGTTACCGGTCGGTTAGCTCCGCAGCTCTGCCGGTGCTGGCGGGGGTCCTACCCGCTGACTTAGCGGTGATACGTGCTGGAAGGATAGATGATATCCGTCACCTCAACCGGGACGAGTTCACAACGGGAAGGAAACAAATTTCGGAGGAGACGGTTGCCTCATGGCAGCTGAGATGGGAAGAGGAGGATAAGGGTAGGGACCTCCATCGGTTCTTCCCGGACGTGTTGGCTCGCCTAAAAGCTACATGGGTCGAGCCTGACTATAAAGTCTCACAGCTTCTGACAGGACACGGAGCATTTAGGAAAAGGCTGCATGACATGGCGCTGGTGCGGTCGCCGGCGTGCACCTGCGACGCGGAAGTCGAGGAGACCTTGGACCACGTCCTGTGGAGCTGCCCCCTCTACAGTGATGACCGGGAACGCCTGCTCGATGCGATCACGAGGGAAGAGGAGGGACCGGTGTACTATCGCGACCTCGTCTCCTCGGAGGCAAACTTCCGGCAGTTTCGATCCTTTGCGTACAAGTGGCACGCGCGTCGTAGCCAAATTGACGACAACCTGGTGGCGTAATTACCAACATAGGACCCGAGCGGGCGGCGAAGCCGTACTGTGTTGTGGGCCGCAACTGCGGCATCTCGCTTGTAGCCGCCCCTGAATGGGGAGAGGGCCGGGACAAAAATTTGTGGGAGTCAAGATCGTGCGCGCCCGAAAGAGCCTTCGCAAGTAAGGCGCGCACCTCCCGTGATTCGGTCTTAATAGCCAAGAGGCTGGGAAGACCATGGGCAGGAGGAGGGTGTCCCTATCTACTATCTAGCGAAACCACAGCCAAGGGAACGGGCTTGGGAGAATCAGCGGGGAAAGAAGACCCTGTTGAGCTTGACTCTAGTCTGGCATTGTAAGGAGACATGAGAGGTGTAGCATAAGTGGGAGATCGTTCGCGCGATCGTCGCTGAAAAACCACTACTTTCATTGTTTCATTACTTACTCGGTTGGGCGGAAGCGGTGCGCGGTCGATAATATCGGCGGGCGCACGGTGTTTCGTTCCAAGCGTGCAGAGTGGCGACGTGGCGGCAACGCTCGTCGCCGTACAACTCCCGCGTGATCCGGTTCGAGGACACTGCCAGGCGGGTAGTTTGACTGGGGCGGTACATCTGTCAAAGAATAACGCAGGTGTCCTAAGGCCAGCTCAGCGAGGACAGAAACCTCGCGTGGAGCAAAAGGGCAAAAGCTGGCTTGATCCAGATGTTCAGTACGCATAGGGACTGCGAAAGCACGGCCTATCGATCCTTTAGTATAAAGAGTTTTTAGCAAGAGGTGCCAGAAAAGTTACCACAGGGATAACTGGCTTGTGGCAGCCAAGCGTTCATAGCGACGTTGCTTTTTGATCCTTCGATGTCGGCTCTTCCTATCATTGCGAAGCAAAATTCGCCAAGCGTTGGATTGTTCACCCATCAAAAGGGAACGTGAGCTGGGTTTAGACCGTCGTGAGACAGGTTAGTTTTACCCTACTGATGGCTTGTCTTTGCGATAGTAATACTGCTCAGTACGAGAGGAACCGCAGTTTCGGACATTTGGTTCATGCACTCGGCCGAGCGGCCGGTGGTGCGAAGCTACCATCCGCGGGATTATGCCTGAACGCCTCTAAGGCCGAAGCCAGCCTAGCCGAATCCGGCAAGGATATGCTCACTGTGGAGCCCCGAGAGTCGGGAGGCTCTAAACAATGTGACTTTACTAGTCGCGCTTCACTTCGTGAGGTGCGACGTCGAAGCCCATTTGGATCGCGGAGATCGATGCTGTCCGTTTAATGCGTGCATCACGGCTCCGAAGGTCCGAATCTACCTCAGTTCGATGTCGGGGCTCGGAATAGTCTGTAGACGACTTCCGTTCCTGGCGGGGTGTTGTGCTCGGTAGAGCAGCGTCGTGCTGCGATCTGTTGAGACTCAGCCCTACGCCAGGTGATTCGTCCGAGGACGATGATTGTGTATTATCATATCATATGGTACGCTCAAGCAACGTATTATGTTATGTGTACCTATATGATATTTCACGAACGTAACGAATCACGTTGCATTGCGTTCTCTATGATGTTTATTTGAATTGTAAAATATAAATAAGAGAGACGGGAGATGTGTGTGGTGGTGTAGTTGTAAAAATTTTCGTTTCGATTTAATACACGAACCAACTCACTTTTTAATACACGAATCACGAGTGTCGCTTGCGTGCAACGCGCACCGACGTAAGCCTCGAACGACATTTAATACACGAACCGAAGTACGTACGTACGCGCGCGTTAGACGACAATACAATTAAATGACCGTTTAATGTTGTTATGTGTTTTAGGCGATAGATGAAATTTTTCGTTACTTTCAGTTCAGACCGTATGTATGAAAATTTGATAAAACAATATCACGAGACACACAACAATTAATTTTCTAGGTTGTTAAAAAAAAATAACCACGAAGGCTAAGGCGGGAGCTCCGCTCCGCTTCGCTCCCGCCTTAGCCTTCTAACCTAACCTATTCGAGTCGGGGTGTTAACAATAATGGCGTTGGTTATTTTAAACGTTACACTTAATGATTGATTTTCAATGAAACAAACGATATACCTACATATTAAACGTTAGACCAAATGATTTTCGATCACATAAACGTTACATCGAACAACGTTATAGGTTTTTTTTTTAGTTTTATTTGATATGAAACTTATTTGATTTTTTTGTGTGATCGAAAATCACGTTTAATATGTATATTGTTTATTTAATCGAAAGTCATTAAGTCAAACTCAGTTAAACTTAATATTCTGGGTGGTTAAAAAAAAAATAACCACGAAGGCTAAGGCGGGAGCTTCGCTCCCGCCTTAGCCTTGTAACCTAACCTATCCGAGTCGGGGTGTTGGTTATTTTAAACGTTACACTTAATGATTGATTTTCGTTTAAACAAACGATATACCTACTAATTAAACGTTAGACCAAATGATTTTCGATCACATAAACGTTACATCGAACAACGTTATAGGTTTTTTTGTTTAGTTTTATTTGATATGAAACTTATTTGACTTTTATGTGATCGAAAATCACGTTTAATATGTACCTATATTGTTTATTTAATCGAAAGTCATTAAGTGTAACCAACGTCATTATTGTTAACACCCGAACGACTCAGAGTACCCCGTCTCGGATAGGTTAGGTTAGAAGGCTAAGGCGGGAGCGAAGCGGAGCGGAGCTCCCGCCTTAGCCTTCGTGGTTATTTTTTTTTTTAAACCACCCAGAATATTAAGTTTAACTTGTTTAACTGAGTATGACTTAATGACTTTCGATTAAATAAACGATATACATATTAAACGTGATTTTCGATCACATAAAAGTTAACATTATTTGAAACATAGTTCCATCATGTTTCGCCTCATATAGTGGCGTACAAATATATGAGTGACACTAGTTACATACTGTGACATGACATACCACATTACATACATACATACATTGACATACCAGTCCAATAATCTTTTATTTGTCTAACACATGTGTGAATATCTATATATATTTTTAATACACGAATCACGAGTGTCGCTTGCGTGCAACGCGCGCCGACTTAAGCCTCGAACGACATTTAATACACGAACCGAAGTACGTACGTACGCGCGCGTTAGACGACAATACAATTAAATGACACACACACACACACACACACACACACACACACACACACGACATTCCTATAACGTAACATCGTTTGACATACCAGTCCAATAATCTTTTATTTGTCTAACACACTAACACATGTGTGAATATCACAAGACACGCACTATTTATAATAATACACGAACCCGACTGCCGCGACATTTAATACACGAACCGAAGTGTCGCTCAACGTCTGTGTACATTTCAATGCGCTATATTACATTACATACCAGTCCAAAAGATATGAAACTTATGTTAAATTTCTGGGTGGTTCAAAAAAAATAACCACGTAGCGAACGACGTTATACCCACTAATAAAGTTTTAATAATAATAATAATAATCTTTTATTTGTCTAACACATGTGTGAATATCACAAGTGCCGCGACATTTAATACACGAACCGAAGTGTCGCTCAACGTCTGTGTACATTTCACACACACACACACACACACACACACACACACACACACACACACACAGATTGGTTTACTAGTTTTGTAATACACGAACGTCGGCGTATCGGCCTATAAAATGGATCAATTTTGAATACATCTAAGCATACACAACGCATATCCATATCATATCACAAACGATAATACACGCTACCACCGACACCACCAACAAAACCAATACCAACACTAACAACACACAGGCCCCATAAAAAAAATAAAAAAATAAAAATAAAAAAAACACCCCCGCCCCCTTTCTCGTACGTACATTAATAAACGGGGTGGAGATTGAAAAAATTAAATGAAAAGGTAAATCGGTACCGAACCGATCGTACCGATGGTATACATTTCTGTTCGACACATATATGTGTGGTGTGCGGCGCGTGTGACACGAGCGGTGTGTGAATTGAAAATTTGTACAGTCTCTTGTGTCCGGCGACGCCGAAACGTATTGTGAGCAGTGGTGTTGTGCGATGATCGCGCATTGGTCGATAATTTTATGTTTGTGTGAAATTGTGTATTATCCGAACATTGGTGTTGTGTTGTGTAACGTTGTGGAGGATGTGGATATCAATAAAAATGTGATGGTTGTTTTGACATTGAGCCGCAGTTCGACGGTGTGCGGTGTTGGTTTTTGTCGTTCTTGTGATTGTTAATTTTAATGACACATCAACGACACTAGGGGGCCAATTTCCAATCGTCGAACTTTGCAATGTTCCATCATCGCATTTTATATTACGTTATCAACGATCAACGTTCGAATGTATCGCATTTTCACATTTTATATAATTTACCGTCTCTGAACGATCGCAAACTCTAAAACCCCCGCTCGTTGTTTCTGTTTAAACTGTGTGGATCGACGGATCGTAACTTACGTTCGTGTCCGTGTTTTTATAAATTTTGTAGCGATCCTTTATATCATTTTATACTACATATTATAAATTTTAATGCGAGATGACTCTATAGATAGATTCCGGGCTGAATCGAAAATGTCCATATCGTATGTGTCAAAATATTATATACACACGTGAACGCGTCTCGATTTAGAACGTTCAATATTGGAGAATTTATATATAAACGTTGTTTATGTATTAACTCTAAAATGCTATCGCGCTGCGCGTTTGACGTCGTTTGAGATATAACCGTTTAAACGTTCGCGCGTTTAGCTAAAAAAATATTTTTAACGTTATTTGTATTCGTTTAAGATAACTATGTAACGTTTTAAATATACACAAAGAGCTCGCCCGTTAGCTGTCCGACGTGATACGATCGTCGGCGCGCGGGTATGAGTGTGAACAATGTGAGCGTATCGCTCGTACCTCCTTCGCGGGAGGTGTGCGCGCTTCCTTGCTTTGTTCGCGTTCTACACGAGAAGCTCCCTGGTTGATCCTGCCAGTAGTTATATGCTTGTCTCAAAGATTAAGCCATGCATGTCTCAGTGCAAGCCGTATTAAGGCGATACCGCGAATGGCCACAATATATCAGTTTTGGTTCCTTAGATCTTACTCAGTTCCTTGGATAACTGTGGTAATTCTAGAGCTAATACATGCAATCAGAACTCTGACCAGTGATGGGATGAGTGCTTTTATTAGATCAAAACCAATCGACGGAGGGCCTCGCGTTCGAAGTCGTTAATTTTGATGAATCTGGATAACTTTTGCCGATCGCATGGTCCAGTACCGGCGACGCATCTTTCAAATGTCTGCCTTATCAACTTTCGATGGTAGTTTCTGCGACTACCATGGTTGTCACGGGTAACGGGGAATCAGGGTTCGATTCCGGAGAGGGAGCCTGAGAAACGGCTACCACATCCAAGGAAGGCAGCAGGCGCGCAAATTACCCACTCCCGGCACGGGGAGGTAGTGACGAAAAATAACGATACGGGACTCTTACGAGGCCTCGTAATCGGGATGAGTACACTTTAAATATTTTAACGAGGAACAATTGGAGGGCAAGTCTGATGCCAGTAGCCGCGGTAATTCCAGCTCCAATAGGGTATACTAAAATTGTTGCGGTTAAAAAGCTCGTAGTTGCATTTGTGCGCCGCGCTGCCGGTGCACCGCATTAGCGGTGATACTGACACGTCTGCGGAGCATATCGTCGGTGAGCCGGCGGTAATACGCCGGCTCAATACCAAAATCCTATCGCGGTGCTCTTCGGTGAGAGTCGAGGTGGGCCGACAATTTTACTTTGAACAAATTAGAGTGCTCAAAGCGGGCTCAAAATGCTGCTTGAATATTTCGTGCATGGAATAATAGAATATGATCTCGGTTCTATTTTGTTGGTTTTCAGAACTCCGAGGTAATGATTAATAGGGATAACTGGGGGCATTCGTATTGCGACGTTAGAGGTGAAATTCTTGGATCGTCGCAAGACGAACATCAGCGAAAGCATTTGCCAAAGGTGTTTTCATCAATCAAGAACGAAAGTTAGAGGTTCGAAGGCGATTAGATACCGCCCTAGTTCTAACCGTAAATATGTCATCTAGCGATCCGCCGACGTTACTACAATGGCTCGGCGGGCAGCTTCCGGGAAACCAAAGATTTTGGACTCTGGGGGGAGTATGGTTGCAAAGCTGAAACTTAAAGGAATTGACGGAAGGGCACCACCAGGAGTGGAGCCTGCGGCTTAATTTGACTCAACACGGGAAATCTCACCAGGCCCGGACACCGGAAGGATTGACAGACTAACAGCTCTTTCTTGATTCGGTGGGTGGTTGTGCATGGCCGTTCTTAGTTGGTGGAGCGATTTGTCTGGTTAATACGGGTTGCTTGAGAGTTGGTCAACGAAAAACCCAAAAAATATTGTTTATTATTGTGTCAGTTTTATTTAAAATAACAGTGACATTATTTAAAAATATTATTGTAGGTTGACTGGTTGCCAGGAAGCGCGTCGCTTGTTCTTGAGATGTATGTACTTGATGTGCGACAACATGGAGTGCTTTTGCGTGAACTTGGCCGAGCAGTACTCGCACTCGAATGGTCTCTCGCCTGAGTGAGTGCGTATATGGTTCACCAGGATGCGGTTAGTCTGAAAAAAATAACAAAGAAGAAATGTAGAAATACATTAGCAATCATAAACAACGCATTCCAAAAATCCTTTCTTAGTGGATGCCTTTTTTTTTTTTTTTTTTATCGTGCGGAAATCCCTTCGGATACCCCCCGCGTGCCAGCGGGGGCGGTTATGTCGGGCTTGAACCGACTAAAACCACACGCCGTCTCGGGTCTACAGACGCCGGGGTGTAAGGTTGCCCATAGAGCATATCCCTCGCACCCCGACTGACCCTGGGCCATCTCCGGTTTCTGGATGGCCCCCTCGGGTTTGGGAACCACGGTGTCCCCGTCTTGCCCCGGTTTGGGGGAGGGGCGCTAGTCGCCCCACCGTCCCGGCCTGCTTCTGAATGCCTACAACATAAAAGGCATCTACTGCCGAAATTTCAAGTTTATAGGTCTAGCGTTATAGGTTTTAGACTGCGTTGATGAATCAGTCAGTCGGGTCAGTATGTATAGATATCCGGTTATCACTTGAAAACCGCTGAACAGATTCAGCTGAAATTTTACATGAAGATTTTTCTAGGGCAGGTAACTGCGTTATTGGGGTGTGTGTTGGGTAACCTCCTCGAGTGTCGTTCCGATTCCGATCCCGCTGCAGTCCGGGGGGAACGGAATCGGAGCGGCCGGTACACCCTGGGCGGCGGTCAATGGCAACCCCTTCATGGGGTTGGCATTGATCGTCGGCTAAAACCCAACGTGGCGGGAACACATCGCACTCCGTACTCCTCTGCTTTCTGAGGAGACAGGATGAGCGATGGTGTTTGTGGCTGAAGCCACCATAGGGTCCTGGGGGATCCAGGGGCGGGTTGGCCCACTGCTAACGCAGGGGCCGACGGGCACTTGTGCCGCCGCCGGTGAGAGAGGACTAGCCACCCTCTCGCGTTCCGTAATCGGCAGGTGATCAGCAACGACCTGACTGGTGGCTCCAGAAGGGTACGCCGTGAACTTGCTGACCGGAGGGCTTGCCTTTATTGGCCGGCCCACGACAAGGAAAAGTCTATAACACCCGACAGCGAAGTCGTAAAAACCTATGGATACCAGCCGACCTCCATAGTATATAGGCTTATTCAGGTGCAGGGGGCTCCGCCTGGATGGACCGGACCACCTTTCCCCCATACTCGTGGGATATGACATGGACTCAAATCTGCATGTCAACAAGAAAAAACCGGACAGGAAACTAAACAACAACGACAAAGGCACGAACATGGACTGTGAAAATGACGGAGTCTGCGCGGAGGTCGCGCAGCCATCAAGCGTGGAGGTGGCGCCAAATACCTCGGCGGTGTCGGAGAAATTCGACACCGCCAACGAGAGAAGCAGGGCGAGCAGCCCGGCGGGTCTAGGCGTGCAGCGGACCCGTAAGCGCAGGAGGCGCGCAAAGGCTCGGGCGGGGGGGGGGGGACGTGTCGGATGAGGACTTTACCCTCACCGGGACGACCTCCTCCTCCAGCAGCGACGAGGCGAAGCCGGCGTCGAAGGTGGCTGCTGGCCGCCGAGGGGCGCGTGGTGGCTTGAGGGCCGGGCAATCCACCCGAGCCCCCTCTGCTCTTGGAAGGGCCGCGGGAAATGTCACCGCCGAGGCCTTCCACCTCAGCGGTGTCGGTGGCGAAGCCATGCGGGAGGACGCGGTCACTCATGGAGAGACTCCAGAAGGTGACTACGTCCTTCCAGGGGTCCCCAAACCCTGAGCAGGAGGCGATGTTGCGCATTGTGCTCGACATCGCCTCCGAGAATGAGGGCCTAGCGGCGCAGCTGGCCGAGTCCCGTCGGGAGACGGCTCGACTAGCTGCAGCCGTCGAGGAGCTCAAGAAGAGGATGGCGAGCTCGGCTCAAACAGCGCAGCGGGTGTAACCGGTGGAGCCGGCGCGCGTGACTCGCTCGTCCGCGAGTCGGTCAGCGCAGCCTGCACAGTCGGTGCGGCCGGCGCAGCCGAGGGCACCGTCGGCGGAGTCCTGGCTCCCCTATGTGGAGGCTCTGGAAGAGCGGATGATGTGTCGGATGGAGGCCCTAATGGACTCCATCCGCCGTCAGCCTCTGGCGCCACCAGCGGCCGGCTACGCGGCTGTAGCCCAAAGGGGCCCCACCCGCCCGGGGCTGTAGCCCAAAGGGGCCCCACCCGCCCGGCTGCGAGTGCGGGTGCAACCCTGCCGGTTCCGGCTCCTCAGCCCCCTCCCGCTCAGGGTAAGGGGAAGGGCAAGGGGAAGACGTCCCCAGCCCTGGCCCCAGCCCCAGCCCCAGCCGTGGTTCCGGCTACCTCCACCCCATTGGAAGGGGGCTGGGAGGTGGCTGGAGCCAATAAAAGCAGGCGGAAGGCCGCCAAGAAGGCCGCCAAGAAGGCCAGGAGGGCCGCGGCCGCCGCGAAAGCAGCGCCGGGGAAGCTCCGTGCCCCCCGCACTACGGCCGTCGTCGTCACCCTGACGGCGGAGGCAGCGGGGAGAGGCATGGGGTATGCCGAGGTGTTGGCTAAAGTGAAGGCCAACGTAGACCTGAAGGCCCTCGAGATCCCGGGCGTCCGGTGCAAGAGCACACGGACAGGAGCCCGGCTTCTCGAAGTCCCCGGTGCCGCCAGTGGCCCCAAGGCCGACGCCCTAGCGGCTCGGCTGAGGGAGTCGCTGGACGCAGCCGACGTCCGGGTGTCCAGGCCCATTAAATGCGCAGAAGTGCGCATTACGGGCCTGGACGACTCCGTCACGGCAGAAGAGCTCAGGCTCGCCGTGGCGGAGGCCGGGGACTGCTCCCCGGCCGACCAGGTGCTTCAGGTGCCTGTCGGTGGGCCATGTGGGGGTGCACTGCACGGCGGAAGTAACGGCGGGTGACCGTTGCTTCCGCTGTGGCCAGCCCGGTCATAAGGCCGGCACGTGTAGCGCCCCGCTGCACTGCTTCAGGTGTGCAGCGGGAGGCAAGCCGGCTGACCACAGGGTTGGCAGCAAGGCCTGCGCCGGAGGGGAGCCGAAGCCGTGAGGCCTGCCTTCCCCCTCCAGTTCGCAGCGGGATGCGGAGATGGGGGTTCCATAATGGATCCTCAACTCCGCATCCTGCAGGTGAACGTTGGCCACGGTGCTGATGCTCAGGCCCTTCTGCGCCAGAGCATGGCACAGTGGGCCAAAAATGTCGCCGCTGTCGCCGACCCATACCAACCACCGGTTCCTCGGGCCTACCTGGGAAACCGCGCTGGATGGGTCGGCGGCACTGGTGCACAACCCTGCTGCCGGCAGCCCCCCTCTTGCCGTCGTTGCAAGGGGACCCGGCTGCGTGGCGGCGGCGGTTGGAGATATAGCGGTCGTGGCCGCTTATATCACGCCGAAACGAGACCAAGCTGCATATGAGCAATGGCTCCGTCAGCTGGCCGTCATCGTCAATGCCTGCCAGCCCCGTCCGGTCCTTGTGCTCGGGGACTTCAATGCCTGGTCGTATGCCTGGGGTTTCCGACACGAAAGGGGCGCGACGGGGCATAGAGGCAGGGCACTGGTGGACTGGGCCGCACGACTCGGCCTAGTCCTCCTAAATCGGGGAGCCGTGGACACGTTCGTGACCTCGAGGGGTAGCTCCAACGGGGACCTATCGTTTGCGAGCCCCTCGTTGGCGCGACGCGTTCAGGGCTGGCGCGTCGTTTTGGGGGAGGACACAAGTTCGGATCACCGATACATTCGGTTTGACGTGTCCCCCCCTGCGAGCGACGCGCCGGCTGCACCGGCTCCACCCGAGCCACGTTGGGCGCTTAAGCGACTTGATCGGGAGCTCCTCCTGGAAGCCGCCATCGTACAGGCCTGGGCCCCTGCGCCGGACAGGCCTGTCAGCATAGACGATGAGACGGAGTGGTTCCGGGAGGCCATGACCCGTGTCTGTGACGCGGCGATGCCTAGGGCTCCGCCCTATAATCCGAGGGGTCAGGTCCACTGGTGGTCGTCGGAGATCGCGCAGCTCAGACGGGCCTGCGTGATCACGATTCCGTAGGAGGCGTCGCCGCCCCGCAGATGCGGAGGCCCGAGAGGCGGAGTTGTACGAGGGATACAGGGAGGCCAGAAGAGCCCTCCGAGCGGAGATAAGGCGGGCCAAACAGGCCTCCTTCCGCGAGCTGCTGGAGACGCTGGAGCGGGACCCTTGGGGGCGGCCCTACCGGATGGTGAGGGGCAAGCTGCGCCCCAATGCCCCGCCGTTAACCCGGTGTCTCCAGCCGGATCTGCTCGGAGGAGTTGTTGGCTCCCTGTTCCCAGCGCGGGCGGTGGAACATGTTCCACCGCAGATGACTCCGCCTCAGTTGCCCATGGCGCCCGACTGTAACGTTCCCCCCCAATACGTTCCTTTATGTGAACTTGAATCGCCCACTGATGAGACGTTGGACCTGAGTGCAGCAACTGCCTACAGTGCTGAAGGCACTGAAGTATCCGTTACTATTATATCCTCCAAGTTTAGGAAGATACCATTGACATTTGGCTTTATTGTGATCGTCTAAGTATGGGACCCTTTATACGTTGTGTTTAAGCATTGTAGCAACTCATAGTCCTTTATTTGGTACATTGAGACAAGGCAGAGTACATGGTATTGAGAACACTGATTACAGTCTAATTCCTATAACGATTTTCTGTCTAGCAATAAAGTTAAATAATGTTCCTATACAACTACATTGAATCCCTGAACCTAATATGAATTAAGATTTTGAATTTAGGAGCTACCTAGCCTCAGTGATACTTAGTGATATCAAATTCTGAATATTAAGTTCATTCCTAAGTGATCCTAGGTATAGACAGTTCAATTCAAAAGGTAATAGTTTTCAGTAAATATAGAGAATTGAAATTAAAATTAGAGTTAAGATTACCTATGTGCTTGACCTACATTGATAATTGTACAGAATGCCTGAGACTTTCCTGCATGAAGCTAGATCATGGCTAAAGGTAATAAATAGTTATTGACTGTTCTAAGTTACAGAAATAAGTATTAACAAGGGTAAAATATATAATCAATTTAGAAATATCCTAAAAATAACTGAATAATTAAAGGAATGGATATGAATATCTTATATGCAAGTTAGAATATAATTGGTAACACTTGTTGGCAGTCATAAAATAGTGAAACAATGCTTAACTACTTGTAAAACTAAGTTTCACCTTAAGATGTCTGCGAGTAATTGTTCTAGATAATTAATAGTAGGAACATTATATGCACTTAATACCGTCTAATCCTTTACTGATTAACATGATAAGTTTCTAAGGCTTTCTTACATGCAAGCAAGTTTAATTCCACAGTATGATATAAGTATAAGCATGTAGTTTAGATGGAAGTGAAGGTATAACACACTCAATATAGAGTGGCCTCACTATACTGGACCTTTCAAAGGAAATGTACCTACATAGTCTTCTTATATACAATTTGAGTTATTTAGACAAAGATATAGTAAATAATGGTGGTCAAGTGAATAAAATGTGTGATTAAATACATATGTGGTTAACAATCAGGTACCGTGAGATAACCTACATAATAGATTATCTCAGAGTAGCCGGACAAATGAAATGAAGCTTCTGTTGATATATGGAGACTGCTAGGATGGGGTATTTTGATAGGTAATTAGGAACCCTATGACCGGTTCCATTTCTGGAACCGGGGAGGCCGCATCCACCAACCCCAGGCCCCCAACGAGCAACCAATCCTCTCCAAACTGAAGGCATACTAGTTCTAAGTTATGCACAACCTTGGTGCTTTACAAATTAAATAGTACCGAATTGGGAATGAGTGCCCAATTTCGACAAGTAGGTTAGATGGAAATATATCCAGTCTAACGAATGCATAGCTCAAATCATTGCTGTTATGGGTACCAGCTGTAAACAGACATGGTAATATATATGATTAGGCCCTCCCGGATCATAGGACCAAGACGCCAACCGTCACCACTCAGGGTCGAACCTAATCGTCACAGTGGACGAGTCAAACAGTGACCAGTGGGTGTTCGAGGCTGTGTGATCATGTGGCAACTGTCCACGTTTCAGGGTCAAGCGATACCGCGACCAAACGCTTTCAAGACACACGCATATCACCGAGAGGACATAATAATACATAGGTAAGTATGATGGCATGTATTGTGAAGGCTTAGCCCAATACAATGCTTACAATGAAATGAGCACACATCCGTCAAACAGGATACATAGATCAAATTGAACATCGATCCTGTAGACAATTTGTTTTTAATATCCGAATTAAATCAGGCACTCACAAGGAATGGATAGGGACAAGGAATTGTCAAGAGTTAAATGAAGCTACTTTATAAGATAACAATCATTCACCCAAGTAATTTCCGTACCTTTTGAGCTTCTCATCTTTACAATGAAAGTGAGGTCTAATTGATAGGAACGATAATCCAGCAGATGGCTACATTTCAGTATAACCATCGTAATTAAGGTAGCTCAATTTATCAAACCTTAATCTCATCCTAAGCAAACTGAAGAGCTTGGGAGGCTCCTTGAGCGTGCCTAGAACCACTTATTCCGTATACACAAGGGTATTGTATAGTATGCAGGCTGAGTATAACGAAGAGCGTAGGTATAACGTAATGTTTTATAAGTTAAATCATAAGGCCCATTAATCACACTTTGCACATTAAATGCCGTCACAGATGTAGGTTAAGGGTCTACAATAGACATCCCAAGCTTATAGAAACTAGCCATCTAGGTTTAAATAAAGTAGGTAGCATCAAAAGAAAGCGTTAGTAGCAAATTGCTTAGGTAGGTACATATAGGTTAACGGCGATAAAACTGTTTTGTAATCTATTCATGTGACCTAAACTTTAAGGATTATGAAAGAACACACAGAACATACTTTCCGCATGTAAATCGGAATGCCGCCTGCTTCAAATGTTATCGTTCCCTAGCTGTAATTCAGAGGAATATGGAGTTGGTTGGCACCGTTAGGTATCCCTCCATAACCAGGCACATTGCTTGGGTTTCCTACGGGAAAACTAGCTAAACCTCCGCCGCAGCGCTACCCTCAACTTCTAACTTAAGAGACGATAAACGACAGCAATGACTTTACGAATGGGTCGCCAGACTCTTCGACCCAAGACAGTAATAGTACGCTTATATTTAGCGTTCTAAAACGCCTAATGAAAGGAGTCTTGATTTTCGTAAAGGCCCTACACTTCCTACGCTAAACAACTTTACGAATGGGTCGCCAGACTCAACGATCCAAAGCAGTAATAGTACGCTTGTATTTAGCGTGCTACTACGCTTAATGAAAGGTGTCTTGATTTTCGTAAAGTTGTTACATCTTATACCCTACATGTATGAATATATCTCACAAAAAAATTCACGTTTCGTTTTATTTTCTACCCACAAAAGTAAATTATCATGGAAACAATCATGAAATCCAAATACAGACAACATATTAAGAATAAGAAGAACAAAACTAAGATAACTCACCACCAGACTTACACGCAGCTACCAGGCTCGAAGGCTGCTCAGGCAGGGCCACCGCTTGTTCCTCGTTCCCGATGAATTCTTGAAGACTGTCACAAGCCTGCACGGGCAGAGCTTCTGCTAGGTTCTAATTCGCGATGAATTCTCGATAAAAACTCCCTGATATTCTCCGGTACGCCCCTTTTATTTCCTCCTACTACCCCCTCCTTTCCAAATTTTCGTTCGCCCCACCGATAATCACGCCACTACACGTCATCTCTTCCGAGTTGCCATAAAACAATCCGTTTCAAAACTACTACCAACTATCGACTATTTGAATTTAATAACGGAACTATCAGCCTAAACGAATAAATCCACTTCAACCATAATTTATTCGATTCTATGTTAAAAGTAGCCTCACATTAAATCAATTGTTTTGCAAATAGTTTATTTATATTCATTACTAATATGTACTAATTTTATTTCATTATTTATTTTCTTTCGACTATGTTTGCTTTTCGCTTTTATATCGTATTAAATCAATTATTAATCAATTACGCCTAGAAAAATGTGCGAGTTCAATCCTTGTTCTCTTCTACAGTCTTTTACAGTTTACATATTGAACCCAGAGAACATGTCCTTTACTTTTATTCTACTTTTAGACCGACAATGTACGAGTAGTGAGAAGGGTATTTTAATGTTAATCTGCAACATCTGAAGCCGTTCTGAACAGCAAGCCCCCATCCTCTGACCGCCAATGCAATCTCGATGGGTGGGACCGTCACAATCGCCCCTTAAAATATAACGTAGTTCACCGAAGTGATATTTTACCTATAATAACGGGTACAACCCATCACGATTGCCGCAGACAATACAACACAACCACAACCAGTCTAGTATCAGACAGAGCCGGGTGCCTACATACATCGTAAGGTAGTGTAAATCTTTCCCATAATAATTCACTATGGAAACCTAAGAATTAATTTATTAAGAAAATATTAAAATTGAATTATTGTATACCTTAATTTTGTTAGAGTGAAATAAGTATTATGATAGTAATTCCTATTGATCACCAAATGAGATGGATTGTGAAGGCAATGGTTAGTTGGTAAAGGTAAGTAAAGCAGGTCCTAACTATCTTCCAATACAAATTTAGCCACACTAATTTCGATGCGGTGAGTTGTATTGATATTGCAAAGTCCTGTGGATTCACAGAACAATGCTTATCAATTATGTTTGTAGAGTGTGCGTAAAGATATGTCAGCTGCATGGGAAGTGTATTTGCTTGCAGTAAATATAATCACAAATTAATGTCGTCATAGAAGTCTACGCATAAAGAGAGTTGTGAGTTCCCTAAAATCCGTATCAACTTCCTGAATAGACACTCACTTATGAAAATACCACAGAATGTGTAAAGTCGACTGTAGCTAAATTAGTATTTTTATTTTCTCCTTGTTTGCTTAGTTAGAATCCAGTCGTCCCACACCTTAAGTGTGTGTGTAGTTTAACCATATCAAGGCAAACCACTTCTCCATCTCGATACCAAGCTTGATAGCGGTCCCGCAACACAACACTATCTCTTCAAGCCAGGACATGACAGTCTATAGCAAGGAAAGCCTGGTTGTGAGGCAAGCTCAGTCCTAGCGACTCAGAGTAATGGTATTACCCCGCCCTTCAATAATAAAGTCATTCCTTAACAGCCGTCAAACATAGCAAGTGCGAACGGTCCACCCCACATGGCTCGAAACCCAAAAGTGTTCACCGCAAAAATGGCGCATGTGTAGTGTGGCTCATTTTAACTTAACTGTGTAGTCGAGGAAATGTGAAGGTACCTTAACGGTATGCTTAGACCTCGGATTCATCAATCTCGAGCCCGTCTACTATCCTAACTCTTAGCAATCCTTCATAAATCCGATTGAGGTGCATGCAGAATGACTGGACTATAACCATGCCTCGCAATTCTACTCCCTATAGTGCTGGTTGGTTAAAATTCGTTTTTTTATTATTTATAGTATGCATAACGCTAGTTTGTTTAATACCAAATGAGATTCAATTTCTATATATGTGTGAGTAGATATATGTGTTTTAGAACTGGGACAGATCTCATGCTCCTATGTTCAGGCTTAAGTAAAACTACAACACTACGTTATTTCCTGCCAGTATGACAATCTCAGCGGGAAAAATGGTTGTGAGTCATTCAGCGCTGCCGCACAGAGTAGACGATTATAGAAGATTTTGTAGTTCTCTACATCGACTTATAATCCAACTACTCCATTCCCCAAAAATAGTCAGACCTTGTGGGCAATGAAAATAAAGGGGCCAATAGCCTTTACTCCACCCGAAACAGACCCAAAAGACACGTCCCAGTTCTCAAACATTCATGTAGAGTGTGCAACCAATATGTTCATAACGTGTATAGTCGAGATTCTGTGAAGACCCATTAACGGCATGCTTAGACCTCTAGTCCATCTCTAACCTAACACCTTGCATAATCTTCACAAAATCTATTTGTGACGCGGTGTGAATAGGCAATTGAATCTCAACTGGTCTCATAATCTCATAGCTTTAATTATAGTACTAATCGGGATGGTCCTTCATTCTGATTTTAATGAACCCATTCCATACACTCATACAATTCACTAGTATACGTCTCATAACAACAAAAAAAATCATCATACACGCTTTCATAGCAAACTCCCGCTGCCGAGCTCACTACCAACCGACCAGTACTAATAAAGCAAAAGAATTCTCATTATTTGCTCTTCCCCTTTTTTATGATTATTATCATATATTTATTATTATTTTTATCTCCTTTATTCATTTAAATACATATAAATTACATTTTTAAATATATCCCAAAAATACAATTTCCCTTTTATTATTATTATTATTGACTGTCAGTTAAACTGGAATTCCGATTTAGGAAAATAGTGTTCGAATTAATTTCTTACGCACTATATATATATGAAAAAACTGCAACCAGGTTTACAGTCATAACTGCATATCACGAATCTCCCTCAGGGTAATAGACCACCATCTAAATCAAATGACATTTCTTCGTGATTCTACAGGTTTCACCGTGATTTTAATATACCACCACCATTGCTTCAGTGCTCATTCGAATGATTGCCTCTTATGATACAAAAAAAAAATCGTAAAAGAATAATTACATTTATTAGTTCAATTATGTATCTGTTCAACACAATTTCAATAGCCTAATTTACACACATTCTAATTCTAAAATGATCAACCAGTGAACCATACTTAAATCTATCACTCGTACCACAAATAATAATGTTCTAACATTGACTAAATCTTAATAACTATGATTAACATTAAATTATTCATGTAGTAATATTAACTATCCAATAACTGAAAACCTTCAAATACACCTTCAATGAGACCTAATATTTCAATTTTAAATCATATTAGTGATTAATCTATTGGTAATATTTACTCAAATGAATTGTATTAAAGTTACCTCTAATTTGTTTGGTCTTAGGGTCCATCAAGGTGTAAACATTTGCAAAAGGAATTGCACAAACTACATACGGTCCTTCATACATTAATTGAAACTTTTTGGTAAGCTTCTTCTGTGCTTCTGATTTATTAGTCTTACGAACTTTGACATAATCCCCTATCTGAAATTCAATTAAACGATGTGACTTATTGAATTTCACCTGTCGTTTAACACTGTTATCCTTTAAATTTTGTCTCACTTGAGTTCTAATTTTATTTATGTCTTTAGTTTTCTCTAATTGAGGTAGACAATTATCAAAAGACATGCTGTTACTTGTACCGTACAGTATTTCATTAGGAGTGAAACCCGTGCTCTCATGAAAACTATTATTGTACAAAGTTTCTATCTTACCAAGTATTGTGGCCCAACCTTTGTGGTTATTATGGCAATATGTCCTAAATAGACGTCCTAATTCTTTGTTTACCCTTTCTGTTGTATTAGGCCTAGGGTTTCGGACCGTAGTGTAAATAGGTTTTATATTCATATCTTCTAAAGCCCGCTTCCAGCTTTCAGACGAGAATTGACTGCCATTATCTGTCATTACTACTTTGGGCTTAATTATTTTGACAAACTGTCGTAATTTAGTAATTACTGCGCGCGAAGTAGCCTTCGCCAAATCATACAATTTAACAAATTTACTAAACGAGTCCTGTATTACAAGTATATAAGCAGCCCCAAACCTCCCTTTTGGTAGTGGCCCATATAAATCGGCCATTACCAGGTCCCCTATTTGTTCTGTTACAATAGATTTGCACTTGCCTACATACTTTATGTTGTCACTTTTGGAAAATTGGCAAATGTGACAAGTTCTTAACAAAACTTTTACCCCTTTATTCATATTTGGCCAATAGAATCTATCTTTTAGGTACTTAAGTATTTTATAAACTCCTTGATGCCCCATTTCGTGATGAATTTGAAAAATTACCTCTTCTCGCAACCTTGATGGTAAGTATATTACATGTTTATCTGAATCAACCTTAAAATACAGTACTTTATCTTTGACATAACAACGTTGAGCAATTCTACCTAACCTACCGCTATGGTTAATATTAGCATTATTTACAATGTCCAAAATTAATTGAACTTCGGTATCCTTACTTTGAAAATCAGATACGTTTTTTAGATTAAATACCAGTGCCTTGTTTTTAATATTTTCCATATAATGAATTTCTGGACAATATACCCTATCCTCCTGTATCATCGGTGAATCAGGCGGGAACCTAGACAGTACATCGACTGCGACATTATCTTTACCCTTTACGTGTTCAATGGTATAATCAAACTGTTCAAGGAAAAGTATCCACCTAATTATCCTACTATTATATAATTTCCACGATCTAACAAACGTCAGTGCCTTATGATCTGTCCTAATTATTAGTTTTGCACCCCTCAAATAGGTCTCGAATTTTCTTAAACAATAAATTATTGCCCAAAATTCCTGTTCCGTAACAGTCCATCTTAATTCAGCGCCCCTCAAAGCTCTACTACAGTACCCTAGTATTTTCATTTTCCCTTGTTCATCGTATTGAAATATGACTCCAGCTAAACCTACCCCAGAACTATCCGTTTGTAGATAAAAAGGTCTAGACATATCCGGGTGATGTAACATTATTGTCTCTAAAAAACTATTTTTTAATTTCTCAAAGGCTACCTGTGCTTCCGAAGTCCATGTCCATCCTTTACTCTTTTTTAATAACTGACATAAAGGTTGAATAACACTATTATAATCAGGGATGAACCGCCTATAATAATTACAGAGACCTAAAAACGCCCTTAAATGTTTTATTTTCTTTGGAACTGGAAAATTCTTAATAGATTCTATTTTCTCAGGATCTGTTTTAATTCCCTCCGTAGAAATAATATGACCTAACATCTTGACTTCTTTACAAATGAATTTACATTTTTCAAGATTGCATGTAAGTCCTGCTAATTTTAACTTGTTTAGTATAATGTCAATGTGTTCTAAATGTTCTTCTAAAGTGCCTTGTGTTAGGATGGCGAGGTCATCAAGGTAGTTCACACAAAAATGTCTAACCTCAGGCCCTAGTATTTGATCCATCGCTCTACTAAAACTGCCTACAGAAGTCTTAAGTCCTTGTGGCAACACATTATACATATAAGACTTTCCATTAAACGTAAATCCAGTATACTTTTTACTGTCTTCTGAAATGGCGATTTGAAAATAAGCATTATTCAGATCTATTACACTAATATAATTAACCCCATGGAAAGAATTTAACACATCTATTTGCATTGGTGGTGCTTCTGCCTCAGCCACCATGTATTTGTTAATTTCACGCGCGTCCAATAAGACCCTAATTGAACCATCCGGTTTTAAGGTGAAAGTCAATGGACTACAATAAGGTGTGGAACCCCTAGATATTACCCCCATATCAACCATTTCAGCTAACTTCTCCTCCATTTGCTGCCTATATGCATACGGAACTGGATAGGAACGTTTTATAATTGGACTATGATCTAACATTTTTATAACATGTTGATAGCAGTTTGCTCGACCTAATCTTTTCACAAAGACATCCCAATGTTTATTTAAAACCTGTCTTAATTTATTTACTTGCGTTTCTTTAAGAGGCGTACCAATTTTCATTCCCTGTAAATACTTCCGTGAGTCAAAATTACTATCTACCTTCGCAATTTCAGCAACCCCTTGTCCCTCAGATATATATTCAATAAATGGAATCAATACTCTTTGACCCTTGTGATTAATAGTTAGCCCTACAATTGGCTTTTGTAATTTTATATTAGTGTTATTTGCTATGAGCCAATCAAACCCTAATATCATTGAATGAACTAAATTTGGCACTATAAAGAATCTAATTTCTAATTCAATCACCCCAAATCTCACAGGCAATAATACCATCTGTTGTATTTTAGCGCTCTTTTGACCAACTGCCCCACGAATTTGTATTGGTTTAACCGGTAACATATTTAACTTACTTCCAACTTGTAACTTTAAAGTTTCCCAAAACGACTCAGAAATACACGTAATATCGCTACCCGTATCGACAAGACATATAACCCGCTTACTGAATATTCCTACCTCAATCTCAGACTTAACTATCTCTAATTTGTCCGCAGTAATATTATCTTCTTCGTCAAATAATGAAGAAACTATTTCAGTTTGTATTAATGGCCTAGAATTTAAGTCAGATGGAACCTTTAAACACTCTACAACTTGCAACTCAAAATTTGTCAAGTTAATTTTCTTGACACCTGACCCTAAACCTGCCTTACCGCACTGTCCTTTAATAGCTATTGGTTCCCTTATTCCATTATTATGTCTACCCAATGTCTGTCCAGGCTCCCACCCGAGTCCAAGCATAATTTTTAGAGCAACCAGAATTTTGTTAGCCCCTCCTACTGTTGATGCACCGGGGCTTGTCACATCAACACCTAATAGTTTAAATTATTTGTTGGTTCTAGGCTAACTATTGAAATGTCATCAGCATTATCTACAATATTTACATCATTCGTCCTAGCTCTTTTGTTTGGTGTAACTTGACTCATTGACCTAACGTTGAACTGTCTTTTCCGCCCCTGCGTGGCCTTATTCTGTTGATGATGGGTAGGCGCCTTAGGTCCCTGAACATTGCTTGAGGGAGCACTGATGCTATTGCCCTGGCCGCTTTGCTTGTCGATATTGTCCAATTTGCGTAGGAACTCCGTAGCTTGAAGGATTGAAGTATAGTTACTTGTGGACCAGGCATATTGAACATCCTTCGGGAAATGATTCATTATCTCGCTTATAAGTTGCCTTTCCTGAATAGGGTACGTCAACATCTTCGCTTGTCCACATAATGTAATAAAATGTCCCAGCATTGGCCGAGTTCCGTCCCAAGAATTCTGACTAATCCTTCTTCTCAACTCATTTTGTTCCGCTTCCCCCCAATACGTGTCTAGAAAATCCCTCTTGAAATCTTCAAATTGTGTCCATCTATCCTTATATATCCGAGCCCAGTTCCTAGTTTCACCTTCCAGGCTATCAATTATAGTGTCAATAGTATCCCTTGTCTCTGGCCCACTTTTTCTTAAGTAAGCAGTCAAATCCTCGATGAAAGTTACCGGATGCTTGCCCTTAGCAGGGAACTTGGGCTTCTCTGAAGGTAACTGGGCCACGGGATAATATACTGTAGATGGTCCAGGCACATTTTGTACAACTTGCACCGGAGGCTGGAGAGCCGTGTCCCCTTGTACAGATGTGTCGGTCGACCCACTCGGTGTAACTGCAGATGTGATTCTATTTTCCAAATTGGTCATTTTTTCATTGATGGTGCTCATTGCCTGCTGCACCATTCGAGTCACAAAATGTAAAGGATTGGTTCTCACTACGGGAGCGGGGTTATTTGTGGAGGCTACAGGGGTCCTAGTGATAGGCCTCCTAACCCTTGTTTTTCCTGACGTGGCCCGCGCCTTAGGCATTCTTGATGTTAATCTAATTAGCGAAGACAATCCCGTCTATTGTCGTTGATTTATCGTATCCACCCGCCGAGTTACCGCTCGGTTTAACCTGTAAGATTAAAATCTTACGTCGCGATAAAATGTTAAATACGCTGGACGACCTAAAATAAAGTCTTCCTAGTACTACTCCCTAAGTCCCGACCTATTATTGATTGGCTATCTATAGTAATTATTTATTTGTTATATGCATCCGCTGTTTACGTTTTGAATCGACCTCTAAATAATTCAATTCAGTTTTTAATGAAAGCAGCATCATATAAGAATAGTAGAAAGAATCATTAAGGTCTAGACAATGACCCCATATGCACTAAGTATCTCAACCTTAATTGAAGCAGTCCAGCTACTACTCCACACTCACACAACCTTAACCTCTAAAGAAACTTCAGATAGATAGATAGACAGATAGACAATTCCTTACTGTACACCAATAAATTTACAGAAAGGTAGGTATCATGCATACAGTTTAATGCACAATGGGCGATAATTAAATATTTAATTAAATTTTCAATTCAACCATCGACTTTCAAATCTTTAAAGCCAGATTTAATTTTCCGAGCCCCTAAAGAAACCATTTATCTATTAATTTCTCTAAAAGTGTATTCGCTACTTCTTGAATCCCAGGATGGTTTAATATGTAAATAAGGGGAAAAGTCAGTTATTGGAACATTTTAAATTTAGAACTTTAATCAAAGTTCGGATAATCCAATTTGAGATTTCTAAAGTTTTAAAATTTTAAAACAGTTCACATAAGTCATCACACATTGTTTGCACCAAGGACCACTTTCTTTCAAGGTTAAATTCAACTTATCAATACTATCTCTTACTAATGTCAAACAACGATAACCCTATCAATAACAGTAGGACTCCACACTAGTTAATTTAATCACCCACTAATTTCATTTAAGCAATCCAAAAAAAATCTTCCAATCAACCTATATACTTCAATTTCCATTTACTATCTATATCACTATTAAGTTTGAATTTTCACTGGCTCCATTCAAGTTGTTTCTCAAAACTAATTTTGTTTATCTGTTATAATTAAACTAAACTTGATTTAATAAAATTTATTCTCTACATTTCAAATCACTAATGATGGCCAAAACCTATTAAAATTCTAAATGCTTATATGTGTATCGCTATCCCAACTATTAAACCTTATTATTTAAATATATAAGTGCATCGCTACATCTTGAAACCATATCCTCAACTAAGTTTTAGTTCAATATGTGACTAAAATAAAAGTATCATTGGAAGGATTGGAAGGGACACCTCACTAAATTCTAAAGTCTAGTCTATATAATTAAACTAACTATTTTAAAATTAATTGAAAACAAGCTACTAATTTAAGTTATTTAATTTTGTATTGCGTAGGGAATTATCACTAGGTACTCAAACCAAAACCGCTACCTCCACCTTCCTGTCTTTAAAGTAATTTAAAAAATTCAAAAAAATCAAAGTATACTGCAGTCAATCTAACATAAAGTCCATCTAATTATTTATTAAGTTCCCGCCCCCTAGCTTATATAGTCTGCTAAAGTATTCCTATCATATTGATAATTAATGTACTGCTATGAATGGAGCAACTGCATCCAAAGTACCAATGCAATGAGTGTGCAATAATGGGTACAATGATAATATGTAAGTATACAACTATGTAGTCAATCTTAGTTATTTACTTAAAAAAACATCTATATATTTAATGTTATGAATAGGCATTTGTACCTTGTTTTCCCTAGAACTGCCTACGAAATTATAGCTAAGAACTAGTTACTGTTGTTTCTTCCCTATGTCATGAAGTATCTGCTTACGATCTAATAATAATATTTCAACTTTAACAAAAACACTTCGCGATATAATCTACTTCCATGATCACATACAAGATTAGCTGATAACGCACGAGACCCTGATTGTAAGTTTCGATTTTAAATCCAAGAACTAATAAAACAAAGTACTTCATAATATGTCCAATTATCTATTTATTTATTTTTTATATCTACTTAGTAGGTCTATTAGAATTAAAATAAGAGTATAAAACCACGCCCTCTATTCAACTTTCAATGAACTAACAACTGACGGGGATTGATCGCCCCTAGGTTATTTCGCTAGATGGCGCTAGTAGGTTCCAATCCAGCTACAATATTAAAATTATACATCTCAGTTATCGAATCCAACCTAATAAAATTTAACTATACGTTTTATACAAATAACTAAAAGCACATTCTATACATACGATGCAAAAATTTCAGATTTAACTACCATATCTAATGATAATTAGAGCTCATAACCTGCCATCTAGTGTCCCACCGCATCCAACTATAATGTCGAAGAGAATTATCACATAATAACTTCTTTAAAGATCCAGTTTTTGCGTAAAGTTTGTAAAACTATGTCTATTTAAATGTAAATTTACCATATTATGTAACTGTCCCAAAATAATTAACTAAGGTTTGTTCCAGGTGAACTTATTAAAAGTTCAAGCATTAAATCAATTATAGCGAAATCTTATTGACAGTCGATTCTCGTTACATTCTGAAAAATTTCAGTCATGTAAGCAACCCAAGTTCCGCCTAGCGACAATACCCCGAACTACCTTTAAGTCTACACTGTAAAAATACTATAAACATTTAAGTAGATAAAATACTAAATTTGAATAAAGGACATGGGCTCAAGCTGAAATTAATACAATTCAGGAACAAAATAACCATCAAATGACAAAAGATTTACTGGGAATTGAACTTACGATCATTTGACATAGCTAGGCATTCTAACCACTACTCCATAGCAGAATATAGTAATAAAATATAATTAAAATGACAAAAAGAGCTTCCCCTTTTGAGGATCGAACCCTGACCACCTGTGTGTTAGTTACTTAGGGCAATCCAATAGACCATCTCAGACCCTGCTAATTTTTCTAAAATTTAGGTTTACTTCCTACATGGCAAATCATGTAAATGTTTAAAGTCTTGACACACTAAATAAACGCTTCTAATATACTTTTTATACTATTATTAATATTATTATTATTTATAATATCGCCGCTTTACAAATATCTACTGAAATTATATAAAACACATTATTTTGATTTGTCTAATAGCTGTTATGGTGTCACTATCAATTCCCCAATCGTAGGTACATAGTTTTGTTGCCTATATTTTATGTTCTCGAGGCAAAGGGGAATCCAAAATATTACAGAATTTATTTCCGTATATTACTTCTACGAAAGAACTTTGTTCTTAAATATGGAATCATCTTCTAAATAAATAGCAATTCAACAATCGCGACATAGCACTTCCGCTGACGCGCTGCTGTGCAATGTTTTCGTATCATTTATTATTTACGTTAACATTTAAACTAAACCATCCCTACAAAATCTATAAGAAATTCCTAAATCGCTAATTACATAATAATAACATTTCATTTTACATGTATCTATTATTTAAATATTTCATGGGATTTTAAAAGACTTTAATTTTATCTTGATATTCCGTTGTATGCATTGTTTTGCAAAACACTCAGTTCACACAATCATATAAATAAATTTTATCGACTTTTGATTTTATCAGCTAATTTTACAAAGCCAATATCGTTTTTTCATTATGAAATCACCCTGAATACTTCAATAAGAATTTATCGTCCGCGAACGCCGTTACAACTAGGTACTTCTAAACTTCTTCAACAAGTAAGTTCTTTGACGAGCAATATTATCTAAATGAAACCTTTTAATCCCATAACCTATTGTTAATTCTATTTAGTACTATTGTGTATAGCAACAATGTAAAGCATCAACCTATGGCAGCAGTGCTCACACCTAAATACTAAAATAAAATTTATAATTAGAATAAAGTTTAACATTACAACGACTATCAAGCACCATGAATGAGGTATTATTTTGATCGGCTGCCTAACCTATCTCATCACAATGTCAGTTCAGTGAATACATCTTAGTATGCGAACCATTAACTTATGTATATTGTAAGCAATGCATTTAAGTTTTTATCTATTTCACTACCTACTTTTATAATTTGCACCATCTTTTGTACCATATTAGTTCATGCAACCACAAGGTACTTGTAACACTAAATGTTTAGATGTAAGTATCTATGTTATTAGGTATTCATATTTGTAACCATGTACCTATTCCTTATATAAGTAGAACTACTCTTTGATTCCAGTGAATAATGTACTTAACCTCAATTTCAGGTTTTAGCTTATATAAATTACTGTAAACCCTTTCATAAAGGACAGTATAAATGCATAAACCAACCATATTTAAGATGTTTAAATTCCTATAAATTTAAAGTATAGTAATCATATCTTTCTTTGTTTCAGCGTTTGAAAGAATCTATCCTTGACTCTAAAAGAGGAATCTATTATTCTCACACAACCGGACACTTTAATATAAATGACAGGTTCCATGTGCAAAGAAGAATTTGGATAACACTAGAAGTCAATGAACTTATACAGCTGTGAACTAAAATTTGAATGGTACAAAACTCAAATTAGATACAACTTGTACTTGGAAGTAGGTACACAATAGAATACAGTACAGTAAGTTTTCCATTGAAAGTTCCCTAGAAATACTCAAAATAATCTACTTTTTGCCGCTAACATTATACATTACAAATCTAATGTAAACTAGTGTATATGAATTTTATGATTTTCTACTGATTGATGCAACCTAAAACAGATTGTTTATTTTGTGATACTGACAGGCAACTATGTGACATTTGTCTGCTATGGGCAAATGTATTAGTATTTGACTTCATTTCATATGTACATGTACTTACATGTAAAATAAATTAATCTATTATATCACTACTATTACATAAGGCAGTATATATGGCTATGGTTTACCTATTTATAACTCATCACTTAGTAAATTAATGCAAATTTAAATATTAGGCATCTACTTAATATTACTTTCAACCCAAAATTTACTTACTCTGACTATGCCCAAACAATGAAACTGCACTGAAATTATGGTAACAGTCTATTATTCATAGCATCATTCTTAGAATGTTTAAAACAAGTTATTTAGCTTGTAATAATATATTCTGGCTTAGGTTTCTGCTTAAGGCATTTTATTATTAATCTATATATTTGATAAACTGTGTAAAAAGTAAGCTACTATATATTGTGTTTTCTTCCTCAAAGTTTTAATTGACCTTATGTGTATTTGTATGTATCAGTATCTGTGTATTTACTTGTGCCTAGGCTCTTGCTTGTAAATTTATGTACTTTTATGACATACATAATGTGTTGTTTGTGTTGTATTATTGTTCCTACACAGCAATATGGTTATGCACGCCCCTAAATACTTTAAATGGTTACACTACTCTACCTATAGCATTATTAGTCCCATTTTAGATATAAAATACTTCTCACCTTCGATATTAAAAGACATAGTGTTCCCAAGGTACTCGCTTATCCTCAACAATTTGCAAAACCAAACAATCTTGGTCATCACGGCACCAAATTGTAACGTTCCCCCCAATATATTCCTTTATGTGAACTTGAATCGCCCACTGATGAGACGTTGGACCTGAGTGCAGCAACTGCCTACAGTGCTGAAGGCACTGAAGTATCCGTTACTATTATATCCTCCAAGTTTAGGAAGATACCATTGACATTTGGCTTTATTGTGATCGTCTAAGTATGGGACCCTTTATACGTTGTGTTTAAGCATTGTAGCAACTCATAGTCCTTTATTTGGTACATTGAGACAAGGCAGAGTACATGGTATTGAGAACACTGATTACAGTCTAATTCCTATAACGATTTTCTGTCTAGCAATAAAGTTAAATAATGTTCCTATACAACTACATTGAATCCCTGAACCTAATATGAATTAAGATTTTGAATTTAGGAGCTACCTAGCCTCAGTGATACTTAGTGATATCAAATTCTGAATATTAAGTTCATTCCTAAGTGATCCTAGGTATAGACAGTTCAATTCAAAAGGTAATAATAGTTTTCAGTAAATATAGAGAATTGAAATTAAAATTAGAGTTAAGATTACCTATGTGCTTGACCTACATTGATAATTGTACAGAATGCCTGAGACTTTCCTGCATGAAGCTAGATCATGGCTAAAGGTAATAAATAGTTATTGACTGTTCTAAGTTACAGAAATAAGTATTAACAAGGGTAAAATATATAATCAATTTAGAAATATCCTAAAAATAACTGAATAATTAAAGGAATGGATATGAATATCTTATATGCAAGTTAGAATATAATTGGTAACACTTGTTGGCAGTCATAAAATAGTGAAACAATGCTTAACTACTTGTAAAACTAAGTTTCACCTTAAGATGTCTGCGAGTAATTGTTCTAGATAATTAATAGTAGGAACATTATATGCACTTAATACCGTCTAATCCTTTACTGATTAACATGATAAGTTTCTAAGGCTTTCTTACATGCAAGCAAGTTTAATTCCACAGTATGATATAAGTATAAGCATGTAGTTTAGATGGAAGTGAAGGTATAACACACTCAATATAGAGTGGCCTCACTATACTGGACCTTTCAAAGGAAATGTACCTACATAGTCTTCTTATATACAATTTGAGTTATTTAGACAAAGATATAGTAAATAATGGTGGTCAAGTGAATAAAATGTGTGATTAAATACATATGTGGTTAACAATCAGGTACCGTGAGATAACCTACATAATAGATTATCTCAGAGTAGCCGGACAAATGAAATGAAGCTTCTGTTGATATATGGAGACTGCTAGGATGGGGTATTTTGATAGGTAATTAGGAACCCTATGACCGGTTCCATTTCTGGAACCGGGGAGGCCGCATCCACCAACCCCAGGCCCCCAACGAGCAACCAATCCTCTCCAAACTGAAGGCATACTAGTTCTAAGTTATGCACAACCTTGGTGCTTTACAAATTAAATAGTACCGAATTGGGAATGAGTGCCCAATTTCGACAAGTAGGTTAGATGGAAATATATCCAGTCTAACGAATGCATAGCTCAAATCATTGCTGTTATGGGTACCAGCTGTAAACAGACATGGTAATATATATGATTAGGCCCTCCCGGATCATAGGACCAAGACGCCAACCGTCACCACTCAGGGTCGAACCTAATCGTCACAGTGGACGAGTCAAACAGTGACCAGTGGGTGTTCGAGGCTGTGTGATCATGTGGCAACTGTCCACGTTTCAGGGTCAAGCGATACCGCGACCAAACGCTTTCAAGACACACGCATATCACCGAGAGGACATAATAATACATAGGTAAGTATGATGGCATGTATTGTGAAGGCTTAGCCCAATACAATGCTTACAATGAAATGAGCACACATCCGTCAAACAGGATACATAGATCAAATTGAACATCGATCCTGTAGACAATTTGTTTTTAATATCCGAATTAAATCAGGCACTCACAAGGAATGGATAGGGACAAGGAATTGTCAAGAGTTAAATGAAGCTACTTTATAAGATAACAATCATTCACCCAAGTAATTTCCGTACCTTTTGAGCTTCTCATCTTTACAATGAAAGTGAGGTCTAATTGATAGGAACGATAATCCAGCAGATGGCTACATTTCAGTATAACCATCGTTTTAAGGACAGATTTAAGATGATAACCACTAAAACTGCACTTTTAACAATTAAATAAAAATATTTTAATTTATAAGAAATTGAATGAATACGTACTTTCACAGACAAGACATATTGTGTCATAGACATGCTGGGGGCAGCCCAGAATAAACATAACTTTAATTCACATATTAATTAAACAAATTAAAACATAATAAATCGACAATTACGCTACTAAAATAACATTTATAAATTATTAAAACAAATTAAATTTAATCTATCGGTAAGACAACAAGTTTCGAAACAGCTCTGATATGGAGTTTTCCGTTTGAGGTTTTCAGCTCCACCACTCTTACTTTGTTGTCTTTGCCCGGAAAGACTTTGGTCACCCTACCTAGCGGCCAAAGAAGCGGTGGGGTGTTGTCATTAATTAACAATACAACATCCCCAACTTTAAGATTAGGTAAAGATTTTTTCCATTTGGTTCTCTCATTTAGGGATAGCAAATAGCTTTTAGACCATTTTTGCCAGAAATGTTGTCTTACTTGATCGCAACACCTCCAAATGCGAAGCCTATTAGCAGGTATAGTAATTAAGTTAGGCTGTGGTATTGCTGTCAAAGGGCAACCGATAATAAAATGGCCCGGTGTTAAACAAGAAAAATCATTAAAATCTGCATTTGTTACTGCCATTAGCGGCCTGGAATTCAAAATTGATTCAATCTCTAGTATGATCGTGCTAAATTGTTCATATGTAAATATTTTGCTTCCCGAAATTCTTTTTAAATGAAATTTAAATGACTTTACCGCGGCTTCCCATAGGCCTCCGTGATTAGGACTATAAGCGGGAATGAAATGAAACTGAATTTCCTTCTGTAAAGTAAAGTTGAAGACAGCATCTTGAAAAGATTTAGTTGAAAGTAATTTGAATAGATCTTTCAAACTTTTATTTGCACAGGTAAAAGTAGGTGCGTTATCACAATAAATATCAGTGGGAATTCCCCTGCGAGAAATAAATCTCTTTAAAGCTGACAAAAATGTGTCTGTGGTCATATCCGACACCACCTCGAGATGGACAGCTTTTGAGGCGAAACAAACAAATAAAGCAACATAACCTTTAGAAACCACACTGTTACGCCTTGACGACTGCTTTATGTCGAATGGGCCGCAATAATCTAGTCCCACCTTTTCAAAAACTCGAGTAGGTGTAACACGATCTTTAGGTAAAGAACCCATGAGCTGTTTGGAAGCTTGTGCCTTTTGCCTGCAACAGACAACACATTTATGAATAACTTTCTTTACTTCCCTCACTGCATTTATAATGTAATATTTTTGTAATAAATTGTTTAAAACAAGTTTCAATCCGCCGTGCATTGACGATAAATGTTCTTGTCTAATAATTAGAGTTGAAATATGACAAGACTTTGGCATAATTATTAGAAATTTGATAGAGAAATCTAGATCGGCATGGTGGAGTCTTCCTCCGACACGAAGAATCCCTCTGGTGTCCAAAAAAGGGTTAAGTTTGGATAACGAACCCTTAACAGATTTATTATTAACTATATTGGAAATTTCCTCTTTAAAATAGTATTGCTGCACTCCTTTAATAACAGAAGAGAGCGCCTCTCTATATTCCACTACCGTAATACTAAATGAAGGGATAGACGTAAGTTTACATTTTTTAATAAAACGAAGTAAGTAAGCCGTTACCCTTATAGTTTTAAATAAACTAGAATAATTTTCCAATAATGGAAGGATAGGCTCGTTGGTGATGGAAAAGCTCATAACTTCGCTACAGTTACTGTCATCATGCAGAGGAAGCTCTACTTCTTTCAAATAAAAATTGTAGCAATCCGAATTTATTAAATAGTCGGGACCATGCCTCCACAAGGAATTATTAATTAAATCTTGTGGATCAGCACCCCTTGATAGGGTATCTGCTGGATTTAATAATCCAGGTGTAAATAGCCAAGGGGCATGCGTCAGTTTTTTGATTTCTTTTATACGGTTACCCACATAAGCAGGGACCTTAACAGGCTGCATAGATAACCAGCCCAGCACAATCTGCGAGTCACAGAATAAGTAAACGGATGATATATTTAACGTAGAAGACACGTGATTTATGAGCTTTGCCAACAATAACGCTCCGTTAAGTTCCAATTTAGGAATAGTTAATTTTGAGTTCAAAGAATTAATTCTAGACTTTGAACAAAGTAAGTGAATGTGCACATTTTCGTTGGTTTTAACTTTTAAATAAATGCAACAGCCATAAGCATTAGCAGAAGCATCACAATAACCAATCAATTGCGTCTCTATTGCCTCAGCCATATGTAAGTAGCGAGGAAAAGCCATAGTGGGCATAGTAGTAACCTTTGAATAAAAATTCTCCCAAATTAATTTTAACTCATCAGGTAAAGGTGAGTCCCACTCTAAATTATGTTGCCACAGTTCTTGTAAAATCATTTTAGCTTTAGTTGTAACAGGACCAGCAAATCCCATAGGATCAAAGAGCCTACTAATATTCGATAAAACGCTCCTTTTAGTAGGAGTCTTGGGCTGTGAAATAAAAACTTGCCCACTAAGTAAAAATTCGTCATTTTTGACCTCATACGATAAACCTAAAATTTTGAAAACTTCTTGGTTATCTTGGTCTAAATTCTTGCGACCTATGCCTAAACTTTCTGCCGGTACATCAGCAAGAATTTCAGGGCAGTTAGAGACCCATTTATGTAACTGAAAATTAGCCAGTTTCATTAATGAAGAAAGCTCATTTTTTAATTTAACGGCATTTTCAATTGTATTTGCGCCAGATTGTATGTCATCGACATATGAATTTTTTATGATCGCGTCGCTAGCTAAAGGAAATTCATCCTTAAAACGTTTCGCAAGTTCCATTAGACACCTTGTGGCAAGGAAGGCTGAACCTTTCAAACCGTAAGTCACAGTTTGTAACTGAATAACTTTCATGACTTCGTCCTCACGCCACAGGATGTTCTGAAGACACCTATGGTCAGGATGTATTTTAATCATTCTGTACATGTGACGAATATCACATTGAATAACATATTTGTACATACGAAATAATAATAAAATGTCAAAAAGGAAATTTTGGACTACTGGGCCATTACACATGTAATCATTAAGACTTACACCATTTTTAAGTTTGGCGCTTCCATCGAAAACAGTTCTCAATTTATTAGTTTGCCTATCGGGGCGCAATACTGCATGATGCGGTAAGTAAATTAATGGATTGTCCCTTTTTTCACAATTTTCTAAATCAAGTATTTTCGCGTGTTTTAAATCCAAATATTCGTGTATAAAATTTTTGTACAGATCGCGATAAATCGGATCTTTTTTAAATCTCCGTTCAATGGAATATAATCTTTGTAAAGCAATTGTATAAGAATTGCTTGGTTCGATTTCATTTAAATTTACCTTTAAAGGAATTTTAACTTGAAAAGTATTTTTTTCTAGAGTAACAGACTCCTGAAACACTTTCTCGCTATATTCAAGTTCAGGTAAGGATTCCTGATACACATTAGGTACCTTCTCTACCTCCCAAAATTGACGAACGCAATTATCAATATTGTTTTCTTCGAGCATGCTATCGATCCTGGCATGCATCGCGATAGTGTCTGTAGAATTAGGATAAGTGGTAGTAGAGATGACGTAACCAAAATGCGTATTGAGCAAAATAGGGTCAGTCGGTCCCCCCACTAATTTTCCGTCTTTAATAATTTTAAAAACTACATCACTAGACAACAAAAGTGATATTTCGCCAGGAATATTAAACGAGTCATCGGCGAGATATATATCTTTTGGTAGGATGAAATTTTTCAAATCAACTGCTCTTTGAGGCAATTGTGCAGTGATTTTATCCACAATTGAGCAAGTGACATTCAATTTATAATCACTGACCAAAGATTCTAACATTAAATCGATGGCTTTGTAAGATTTATTGTTACACACATCGCCTAGAGTCCCGATATTTCTTAATACATTAAACTGTGACAACCCTAATTGATTTGCTAGAGCTGTGGTGCAGAATGAAGTCTGACTACCGCAGTCCAACAGAGCTCTTACAACGATTTTTTTACCAGCTGCTCCATGCACCATAACCTTAGCAGTGGGCAGCAAAGCACATTGTGCTAATGGCTGTGCAACATGCATGTTTACCGGAGTGTCACATTCACTTCCCTTGCTTGAAGTAGAGGGCGCTTCGTCAACGTGAATTAATGAGTTGTGAGACCTAGAATTACAAATAGTACATTTAAAATTATATTTACATTTTTTTTCATGCGAATTAAGACAAATCAAACATAACTTGTTTTTATTTACAAAATCGATTCGCTTTTCAGGAGAAAAAGAATTAAAAGTAGGACACTTGAAAATCTTATGTTCTAGTGAACACAATAAGCAAGGTTTTTTATCCTTTTTACCACCCATCGATTGGCTAGTCGTAGCATGAAATGATTTCGAGGGTGCTTTTTCATGAGAACTCGGGCTAGCCTCCAACGAAGCCGCTCTCTTATCTAAGTAATTAAGTAACTCCTCTATGGAAGTAACCGTCGTAACGTCTCGTTCCGAATGAAATAACCTCACGGTGTATGAATCCAACTTACGGATGATGATACAAGATAGGATGGCATCCCAATGGTCCACTGGCTGATTGAGATTTTTCAGCGAAGTCACGTGCTGTCGTACCTGGGCAGTCAGATCCCGCAAATGCTGAGCAGTACCTCGCTGCATAGAAGGCAAATCTAGAAGACTGGTCACATGACTATTTACAAGCAGAGCAGGATTGTCATACCTTTTGTTTAAAAGATCTAGGGCAGATTCGTATGAGCTACCTATGATAGGCAGACTGTCTATAATTTGTAATGGTTCACCTTTCAAATATTTTTTTAAAAAACAAAGTTTTTCAATAGCCGATATTCGAGCATTAGAATCAATAACGGCGGTGAACATTTCAATAAAAGATTTGTAATTGGCAATAGACTTCCCGTCAAAATTTGGAATCTCTAAGCATGGTAATTTGGCAACCTGTAAATGTGAATCCATGTTATGGTGAGTACCTGGAAGTACGGGAGTCGAATATTTTTCTATCATACCCATAAGGGAATAAAAACGCTGCTCCATTTCATCTTGCTCCTCATCACCTGATGCATCACCCATCACTTGGAGATCTAATGATAACTCTTGGAACTTATTGTATGCGTTAATAAGATTTTGTTTTCTTACTATGATTTCTTCCGACTGGATTATTTTTTCTTGACTGAAAAACTTTTCCATCCGTGTGAAAACTGCCTTACACTGACCCTTTGCAGAAATTAATTTTTTCTTGTCTGGCTGTGCCATGATTGTAGAATCAGTTTTTTCAGAAGCGTCGGAATATTCAGAATCACTATTGTATAAAAAGCCAAACATTTATAGAATGTTAGAAAAAAATTAAATTTTCTCGGCATGAGCTCGATGACTTTTATACATTTGACATTTTTATTTGGGAAAAATCAATAATTTCCTCAAACATGTCGGCATGAAAATTTTTGAATTTTCTTGAATGAATTATTTTTACCAAAATAGCTGCATAGTTTAGAATTTCACTGAATTTAGTTTCGGCACCATTTTGGTAACGTTACCACAGCAGGAACAGTTTTTATAACCACTAAAACTGCACCTTTAACAATTAAATAAAAAATATTTTAATTTATAAGAAATTGAATGAATACGTACTTTCACAGACAAGACATATTGTGTCATAGACACATCGTAATTAAGGTAGCTCAATTTATCAAACCTTAATCTCATCCTAAGCAAACTGAAGAGCTTGGGAGGCTCCTTGAGCGTGCCTAGAACCACTTATTCCGTATACACAAGGGTATTGTATAGTATGCAGGCTGAGTATAACGAAGAGCGTAGGTATAACGTAATGTTTTATAAGTTAAATCATAAGGCCCATTAATCACACTTTGCACATTAAATGCCGTCACAGATGTAGGTTAAGGGTCTACAATAGACATCCCAAGCTTATAGAAACTAGCCATCTAGGTTTAAATAAAGTAGGTAGCATCAAAAGAAAGCGTTAGTAGCAAATTGCTTAGGTAGGTACATATAGGTTAACGGCGATAAAACTGTTTTGTAATCTATTCATGTGACCTAAACTTTAAGGATTATGAAAGAACACACAGAACATACTTTCCGCATGTAAATCGGAATGCCGCCTGCTTCAAATGTTATCGTTCCCTAGCTGTAATTCAGAGGAATATGGAGTTGGTTGGCACCGTTAGGTATCCCTCCATAACCAGGCACATTGCTTGGGTTTCCTACGGGAAAACTAGCTAAACCTCCGCCGCAGCGCTACCCTCAACTTCTAACTTAAGAGACGATAAACGACAGCAATGACTTTACGAATGGGTCGCCAGACTCTTCGACCCAAGACAGTAATAGTACGCTTATATTTAGCGTTCTAAAACGCCTAATGAAAGGAGTCTTGATTTTCGTAAAGGCCCTACACTTCCTACGCTAAACAACTTTACGAATGGGTCGCCAGACTCAACGATCCAAAGCAGTAATAGTACGCTTGTATTTAGCGTGCTACTACGCTTAATGAAAGGTGTCTTGATTTTCGTAAAGTTGTTACATCTTATACCCTACATGTATGAATATATCTCACAAAAAAATTCACGTTTCGTTTTATTTTCTACCCACAAAAGTAAATTATCATGGAAACAATCATGAAATCCAAATACAGACAACATATTAAGAATAAGAAGAACAAAACTAAGATAACTCACCACCAGACTTACACGCAGCTACCAGGCTCGAAGGCTGCTCAGGCAGGGCCACCGCTTGTTCCTCGTTCCCGATGAATTCTTGAAGACTGTCACAAGCCTGCACGGGCAGAGCTTCTGCTAGGTTCTAATTCGCGATGAATTCTCGATAAAAACTCCCTGATATTCTCCGGTACGCCCCTTTTATTTCCTCCTACTACCCCCTCCTTTCCAAATTTTCGTTCGCCCCACCGATAATCACGCCACTACACGTCATCTCTTCCGAGTTGCCATAAAACAATCCGTTTCAAAACTACTACCAACTATCGACTATTTGAATTTAATAACGGAACTATCAGCCTAAACGAATAAATCCACTTCAACCATAATTTATTCGATTCTATGTTAAAAGTAGCCTCACATTAAATCAATTGTTTTGCAAATAGTTTATTTATATTCATTACTAATATGTACTAATTTTATTTCATTATTTATTTTCTTTCGACTATGTTTGCTTTTCGCTTTTATATCGTATTAAATCAATTATTAATCAATTACGCCTAGAAAAATGTGCGAGTTCAATCCTTGTTCTCTTCTACAGTCTTTTACAGTTTACATATTGAACCCAGAGAACATGTCCTTTACTTTTATTCTACTTTTAGACCGACAATGTACGAGTAGTGAGAAGGGTATTTTAATGTTAATCTGCAACATCTGAAGCCGTTCTGAACAGCAAGCCCCCATCCTCTGACCGCCAATGCAATCTCGATGGGTGGGACCGTCACACGACGTGGAAGACGACGACGTGCCCGAGGTCACTTGGGTAGAACTAGAGCTGGCGGTGAGAAGGCTAAGAGCCAAACACACCGCCCCGGGACCCGACGGCATTCCAGGCCGAGCGTGGGTCCTAGCTCTAGTCGACGACACTCTCGAGCCCCGACTGAGAGGGCTTCTCAGCGCATGTTTGGAGCGGGGCCAGTTTCCGAAATTGTGGAAGACGGGGAAACTGGTCCTCATCCGAAAGAAGGGGCGCCCGGCGGACTCGCCGTCCGCCTACCGGCCCCTAGTGTTGCTCGACGAGGTGTGCAAGCTCTTTGAAAGAGTTATTGCGAAGCGCCTCGTCGAGAACCTCTCAAGAGTGGGGCCGGACCTGGCGGATGGCCAATATGGTTTCCGCCAGAGGCGCTCCACCGTGGATGCCATCATGCGCGTGAGGGCTCTGGCGGAGGATGCAGTAGCCCGGGGTGAGGTGATGCTGGCGGTGTCCCTGGACATCGCCAACGCGTTCAACACCTTGCCCTGGAGTTGCATTAGGGAGGCGCTCGTGTATCACGAAGTGCCTCTCTACCTCCGCCGCATAGTCGGGGCGTATTTGACGGAGAGAGCCGTCATCTACCCAACCGTGACCGGTCTCGGTCGGCGTGAAATGTCGTGCGGTGTTCCACAGGGATCGGTCCTGGGGCCGCTCCTGTGGAACATCGGATACGACTGGGTGCTTCGCGGTGAGCTCGTAGGCGGTGCCGCCGTCACGTGCTACGCGGACGACACGCTCGTGACGGCGTGCGGGGCGACGTACCGCGAAGCGACCCTGAAGGCCACGACCGCGGTTGCCCAAGTCGTTGAGCGGATCCGGCGGCTGGGTCTCGAGGTGGCTCTGCATAAAACCGAGGCCCTGTTCTTTCATGGGCCTCGGAACAAGCCACCCGAGGGATCCAGTCTCATCGTGGGAGGAAATCGCATCGGCATCAAGCCCCAAATGAAACATTTAGGGCTCGTGCTCGACGGCCGATGGGACTTCGGAGAGCACATCCGAAGTCTGACCCCCCAATTGAAGGGCACAGCTCTTGCTCTGGCTCGGCTGTGGCCCAACATGAGGGGGCCCGATGACTCCTGCAGGAGACTCTACGCGGGGATCGTGCGGTCCATGGCCCTGTATGGGTGCCCAATATGGGCGGAGGCCCTGAGGACCAGAACTGTGCGGATGCTGCGCGCTCCGCAGCGGGTTATGGCCATCAGGGTCATCCGCGGGTACCGCACGATCTCCTTCGAGGCGGCGAGTCTCCTTGCCGGAACTCCGCCATGGGACCTGGAGCCCTTTCGCAACTGTACTAGTGGCGAAAGGAGGCGCGGGAGCAGGGATGGAACCCCGAGCCTCGAGAAATCGAGGCCGTGCAGTCCCAGCTCCGCCAGGCCATCGTGGTGGAGTGGAAGGAACGACTTGGGCGACCAAACGCAGGGCACGCCGCAATAGCGGCGGTAAGGCCCATCATGGAGGATTGGCTGGAGAGGCGACATGGAAGCCTCTCGTACCGACTGACACAGGTGGTCTCCGGGAAGGGGTGCTTCGGGGACCACCTGCATCGGATCAGGAAGGAGCTAACGCCTGAGTGTCATCACTGCGACGCGAGCGAGGACTCAAGGCTGCACACGCTGACGGACTGCCCGGCGTGGGAGGCGCCGAGGCGTGATCTCGTGGCAGCCATCGGGGTGGGAGTCCTCTCGCTCGGCAGCATGATTGCGGCAAATGTGCGGAGCGCGAGCGCGTGGGCCGCCGCCACCCCCTTCTGCGAGCATGTAATGCTCGCGAAGGAGATGGCGGAGCGCGCCCGGGAGAGACTTAGAACTCTCCCGGACCGCCGAGCCCGCAACTTGGTCGCCGCGCGTCGCAGGCGACTCAGGCGCCGAAGGTCGCTTAACGACCTCCGTCCTCCATGAGCGCAGGCCTGGGGGTGGCGGGTGAGGCCACCTGTCACCCCAGCAGAAGCAGGCCGGGACGGTGGGGCGACTAGCGCCCCTCCCCCAAACCGGGGCAAGACGGGGACACCGTGGTTCCCAAACCCGAGGGTCAGTCGGGGTGCGAGGGATATGCTCTATGGGCAACCTTACACCCCGGCGTCTGTAGACCCGAAACGGCGTGCGGTTTTAGTCGGTTCAAGCCCGACATAACCGCCCCCGCTGGCACGCGGGGGGGTATCCGAAGGGATTTCTCTTCTCTTTTCTTTTCTCTTTTTGGAATGATTATGATTATATGGAAAGATTTGATTTAATAATTAAAAGGAGTGACTTTTTAAGAGAAGCCAGAAAAATCGAGTCTTGGGACAACGTCGTTTTTGTTGACGAAACATGGTTAAATGCGAACCACACTGTGTCACGCTCTTGGACTGACGAAACAAAAGCATCAACCTCAAAGGTTCCAATTGGAAAAGGATCGCGACTGATAATTTGTCACGGCGGTTCTGCTGGAAGTGGTTTCTTTGAAAATGGACTGCTGGCTTTCGCGTCAAAAAGTACTTCCGATTACCACGAGGAGATGGATACAGACACTTTTACGAATTGGTTCGAAAATCAATTATTACCCAGCCTGCCAGAGCCTTCTATCATAATAATGGACAACGCTTCATATCACTCGAAACAAGTGAATAAAGCGCCTACTCAGGCCTACAAGAAAGCTGATCTCCTAGCATGGCTACACCAAAATGGAATTGAAACTACTGCCGAATTGCTAAAGTCTGACTTAGTAAAGTTGGTACGCGAAAATAAATCATCAAGAGTCCGTTATGAAGTAGATGAGATAGCTCTGGCACATGGACATCGGGTACTTCGAATTCCTCCTTATCACTGCCAGTACAATGCCATTGAGCTAATATGGGCACAAATCAAAGGTATTGTTTTTTATCGCATAAGTTATGAATATGAATAATTTGTACTATTATAACATCCAATATTCAGCATATAAGTAAAAAGATACATAACTAAGAAATAAATATCTCATGTCCCTTACATGTAGGTAATTGTGTAACATTTCATTTATTTAATGTAATAAATTAACGTTATTTAATGTTTACATTACAGGTTACGCAGCTCGTAATAATACGACTCCGCCATTCAGTACTAATAAAATGATGGGTCTATTAAAAGATGCTTGCAGCAAAATAACGAAAGAAGATTGGGTCAAGGTCGTCGAAAAGACTCGAAAACTAATAACAGAAGATTATGAACGCGATATAAGAGTGGACACCATTATAGACAATGAAATTGTCATACAACTGACTGATAGCGATGACAGCTCTGGCGAATCTGGTTCAGAGTCTGAATAATTGTTTTAATAAATGATAGGTAGTCATTTATTAAAACATCTTGTACCTACTCTATTCATTAAAATGTGTAACAGTGTTTACAAATTTGTTTTATTTTGATATGTCCTCGACCAATTATCCACGCCCATCAAGGATACTCCACCTAATAAAGAACCTGTGTCTTTAACTATTATTTGTTTTGATTTTATTTAATTACACACTATACTAGAATATTTATATAAGAGTGAAATAATAACATATATAAGTGATTGTTCCCGCCATTAGCGGGACGAAATGACATACACTCACGAGTGCTCCCGAGGCGAGCCGAACGCTGGCGAAAGATTCACGCGCCGGCCCGCGAACAGTGAGTACGAGTACCGGTACGGTTTAATATAGACGGCGCGCGCATTTAACGGCGATATAATTTCACGAAGCTTCTAGAAGCATCATCAGATCAGCTCTCAATCATACCGATCGGTGTTTAAGTGCAGTTAACTCAGCTCAGACATTACAGTGCGCGAGTGTATTTCCCGTAGGGCAGCCCTACATCAACGAACTACCATCAGCTCATCATACCTAGGTCATCGGAAGAACGACCTTCAATCAGCTCACTTCATCCACGACCATACAGCACCTCTCATCATCAGCACATCACGTAAGTACGAGTTTACTTCCCATCTCATACCTACCTATATTTCTCCACCTCACTCATAGCCGAGTGTATTCGCAACCCCACGAATACATCTTTTTGGTCCTTTTCGAGCCGGTAACGGCCTCACATTCCACTCATATTACTTACCTATGATATTACAGTCCACTTAATTCAGTTAAATTTCACCTAAATCCCAATTTTCATACGGCGTCGAAAATACCCACTTCACAAAAAAAAAAATCTGCTCGTAATTTTCTGCTCATTTAGTACTAGAATAATCCTTTTCAAGCCGGTAACGGCCTCACATTCCATTCTCATTACCTATTAAAATACAGTCCATTTCATTCTACTTAAACTCATTTAATTTCATTAAAATTCCAATTTTCATACTGGGTAAAAACTACCCACCATCTGACAAAAAAAAAAGTTATCATAACAACTTTGTTTATACGCAAATACTTATATTACATATAAATCCCAATTCATCAACTTTCACCGAGTCGGCTTCAAGTCGACTGTACCGCTTCCCGCTCGCCTAGTAACATAGGTACCTAATTGAAAACATAATTCGCTCGCACGAATTCATTCAACATTGAATTGAATTTGTTCCCAGAACCAGAACTTACATTTGCTTGATTCAACTATTTGTGTGAACACTATTTTTTCATTGTGTCCAAAGCAAAGAAGTGTTGATTGCATCATTATTTATCGCAACTTTGTAGGTACTTAAGTGGTGCTGTGCCTTTTAAATAGGTACTTCGCTCACCGGCTAGCGTTAAGATTACCTACCTACTCGTTCGGCTCAATAGTTTTTATGCACACACATTTACTTAGTAATATTGTTTACAAGATTTTATAAGTTTTAGTGTCACAGTGCAAGTAAATAGACACAGTGCAAATAGATAGTGCAGAAGGCAATCTTTTTACGTCATTTTGATTAAACACATTAATTATTTTTTCTCATTATTATATCGCATTGGTGTTAATTAGTTTCCCATCAAGTTTTTTTTTTTTACGTAATTTCGTTTTGATGTCTCACGCATAGGTAATAAGGCGAAAGTAATTTCAGCACATCAATATACAGGGTGGCGAATTTTAATTTTTGTCATCCGATTTAATTTTATTAAATAATTTTCGTTTTCTCACATACCTAGTAGTTTTATAGGATCATATCAGCACATTTCTCAATATACAGGGTGGCGAATTTAAATTTTTGTCATCGAATTTTTCTTAATAATTTTCGTTTTCCCTCTCACACATAGTAGTTTTATAGGATCGTTTCAACACATTATTATAATATACAGGGTGTCATAAAAAAAAAAAAAAAAAAAATATATATATATATATATATATATATTCTTTTTTCTCGTTCGTTTCTTTTCTTACTCATCATTAGCTACTCAATTAATTTGAGTTTGTTAATTAAGTTTCAGCTCTCATATAGCAAAAAAAACAAAAATAACAATGCCGACCAAATCTCAAGCTGCCATCTTCCGGGAGGCAGTTAAAGCAATTGCCTTGCTGAAGGAAATTGCCACAGCAGTGCTTGCCAAAGACACCCGTAAATATAAACACATCGACTTTACTGCTCGCTACCCGAAACTGGAGGAGCACAAGTCCAAATTAGATAATATTTATCACGAGATTTTGGACGATGACGATCTCTCGGATGAGACGGAGGCGATGTACACTAAAAATTTCGAAAGTGCTCTCGCAGATTATGATGAGGTCTTAGTCGCATTCAAGCAGTTGAGTGTGACTCCAGCTCCCCCAGAAACTTCATCTGCTTCTTCCACGTCACCTAATGTTCTGCCCAAGTTCAGCTCAAAAATTGAAGACTGGCCTTCTTTCATCGCCATCTTCAGGAGTCTGACGGACGAAATGTCCAACATTTCGGATGCTATAAAGCTCCACTACCTGCTCTCATGCCTATCAGGTGAGGCGCGCAGCATGGTGTCCCATCTTCAGCTCACGGGGGATAACTTCGCCGTAGCCATGGAGATTTTAACCAGGCGCTACGAGAACCGCCGCGTCCTCATCGACCGCTTTGTGGACATCATCATGGGGTTACCACAAATTCATGCCCGCTCTGATATCCGCACACTTTTCCTCACTCCGCTCATCTCAGCTCAATCGGCACTGAACAATTTAGATCTGCCCATGAAAGACTGCGATTATGTCTTCGTGTCCATAGTGGTGCGAAAGCTTATGGGTGAGCTCAGGACGCTGTTCGAGCGAAAGTACGGATCGCGTCAAACTCTGCCCACCCTCAAAAATTTAATCGCGTTTCTCGAGGAACACGCGCGTTGTGTAGAGACCGAATGGTCTAGCCCCGGTCCCTCACAAACCAAGCAGCCCTCGCCACAGCCTAGCTCATACCGTAGGCAGTCTCCCATTGCTTCTCCGCGAGGCCCCCCTCGACAGCCCGGGTACCAACAATTTCGGCCTATAGCCCCCGTTGGCAGTCAGCCAGTTTACCGCAGCTCACCCCCAGCCCAGCAAAGGCCCGTCTATTCAGCTCAGCCCTCAGCTCAATCCACTCACACCCCCGTTTACTCAACTCAGCCTTCAGCTCAACCCGCTCACACTCCCAATATTATGCCCTGCCCATTTTGCCGTGAAAGAGGGCACAAGCTCATCGCCTGTCCACAATTCAACGACCAACCGATCCAAGGCCGTTGGGACTTCATTCAGGCTCGCAACCGGTGCCGACGCTGCTTAGGTCCCCACTACGAGAACGAATGCAGGTCCAAGGGGGCTTGCAAAGAGTGTGGAGACGATAGGCACCACACATCCCTACATCGTCCCGGCGCTTCTTCTCCACCCCATTCATCCGCTCATCTTCTACCTCCTCATCTGAGAGATCAGCCCAGACATCGCCCAGCTCAGAAGTACCAGCATCAATCCGCACACGCCTTACCGGTGGCACCACCACCTCCCAACAATCCACCCAATCACTCACGTTCACCCAGTAGGTCACGTGTAGGTGGTCAACAATGACTACCTACAATAACAGAACACAATGAGGACGAAATTCAGCCCACACACTCACACTCACACAAACTACATACACACTCAGCCCATACACAGACACCACAAGCCCACTTTGCGATATTAGATCCAAGAGAGGATCATAGTCACTGTAATTCTGCACAACGTGATGAACACGTCACTAATCAGCCCATTTTATTGCCTACCGTCTCGCTAAAAATAGCAGACGTACATGGCCATTTTCACATAGCGCGAGCCTTGTTAGACACAGGTAGCATGCTAACGCTTATAACTCAGCGCATGGCTCGGATTTTAAATTTACCACTCAACTCAACATCATTAAAAATCGCAGGAGTGGGAAACCACAACTCACAGGAATCAAAGGCATCAATTACAATAGTATGTCGTCCTACACACTATGACACACCTACAATTACGGCTACAGCTCATATTTTAGAAAATGTTACCGGTTACTTACCGTTACATAAAGTCCCACATATTGCACGGGTGAGAGGGCAACCACCGGTTCCGTTAGCGGATCAGGAATACGATACACCAGCTACAATTGACCTCTTGTTGGGTTGTGATGTTCTCGGCCAAGTTCTGGACGGGAATAAGTTCTCGTTAGGCCGGGGGAAGCCCATAGCCTTCGGCACGATTTTTGACTTCACATTGATAGGCCCCATTCAGGACCTATGTGCAACACCGGTAAACCAGTGTAACCCAGCTCACATTATCAGCTCATACCCTGAATCAGACGTTTCTACACATGAAATTTGCAAGAGCCTTGAGAGATTTTGGGAGTCAGAAGAACCCCAACCTCATATACAGACCAGCCCATTACAAGAGCAGTGCGAGGAAATTTTCCGCACTACAACCACTCGTGACCCATCAGGTCGTTATATGGTAACTTTGCCCTTTCTACCAGATGCGCCGATCTTAGGCAACACTCATGCTATTGCGTTACGTAGGTTCCTCAATCTTGAAAGGAAGCTACAGGCCAATCCACCCCTCCGCTCAAAATATGTAGCCTTCATGAATGAGTATCTGAACATGGGACACATGGCACCATGTCACCCAAGTACCTTCGCGAATAAACCTCACTTCTATATTCCCCATCATGGCATCTTCAAAGCGGGATCAGATAAGCTACGCACTGTATTTGACGGTAGTAGTAAAAGCTCAAATGGCGTCAGCCTAAATGACTGCCTTCACACAGGTCCAGCTCTGCAACAAGATATTGTTGACATTATTATGTCTTTTAGGACACATCCCGTAGTTTTCAGTACTGACATCAGAATGATGTTCAGAAACATACTCATCCACCCAGACCAAAGACAGTATCAGCTCATTTTATGGCGGTCGTCACCTGACCAGCCTCTGCTCACATATTCACTTCATACCGTTACATACGGTTTACGATCCAGCCCGTACCATGCCATCCGCACTCTACTTCAACTGGCTGATGACGAAGGTCATCGCTACCCGCATGCTGATCACATCATACGACGCTCAATTTTCGTCGACGATATACTTTCTGGTCACGACTCTGTGGAGTCTGCGCAGGCACTCCAAACAGAGTTGATTAACTTACTTGCCCTAGGTGGCTTTCAGCTCAGTAAATGGACCTCAAATTCTCCCCAGCTCCTGGAACGGTTCCCAGATGACCAATGCGACATGCCTAAAGACTTTGACCTCAGCCCAGAATCGAATTCCATCAAGGTCTTAGGTATACAATGGATTCCTCAATCAGACGAGTTCACGTATCGCATCTCTCTCCCCTCATTCAACCAAGTTACCAAGCGCTTCATTCTCAGCACAGTCGCATCGCATTATGACCCCAATGGCTGGGTTACCCCAGTTATCTTCCGCGCAAAGCTTCTCTTACAGACCATGAAACTGGGATGGGACGAGCCCACCCCAGATGAAGTCCACACAGAGTGGCAACACATCTCAGAGGATCTTCCTCAGCTCTCAAGTCTGCGTTTACCTCGGCACATTTGCAAATCCAAGTCCGCGTCCACTTACTCGCTTCACGGCTTCGCGGACGCGTCAGAAGCCGGTTTTGGCGCTGTCATCTACCTTCATGAGCTCGATGCCAATGGACTGGTCAATGTACATCTGGTCATTGCCAAGTCAAAGGTAGCTCCTATTAAGAATAGACTCACAGTTCCCAAGCTAGAACTATCAGCTGCAGCTCTTTTATCACAGCTCATGGCTCGAGTGTCAGCTGATTTGTCGGCTCACCTCACAATAAGCCAACATACCTGTTGGTCAGACAGCACAATAGTGTTAGCGTGGCTCAACACGCCCCCTCATCGGCTCCAGACATTCGAGGCCAATCGAGTGTCTAAAATAAAGTCCAATCCGACCTGCTCCACGTGGAGACACGTTCCCACGAACCTCAACCCTGCAGATTGTGCAAGCAGGGGAATGTCAGCTCACGCTCTTTCAGCTCATGACCTCTGGTGGTCTCCCAGCTGGCTCAAAGAGCCTCCTCACACTTGGCCCAAGATGCCAGTGGCTTTAGGTCATCACGCTTTACTAGGTCTTAAGCCACAAAAGGTGCCTGCTCATATAGCGGTTCCTGATCTGGATCATGAGCTGCTTACGCGCTTCAGCTCTCTGGACAAGCTCGTCGGAGTGACGGCTTGCATGCAGCGCTTTATCTTCAATTCTAAACACACTCCAGACGAACGGCGCTCTGGTCCGTTGACAGCTGGTGAGCGTAGGGACGCTCTGTTATTTTGGATCCGCTCCGTTCAGCAGAACGAGTTTGCGGATGATATCCATCGTCTGCAAACTAACAGACTTTGCACCAACCGACTACAGCGTCTTTCACCGTTTTTGAAAGATGGTCTCTTGAGAGTCGGTGGTCGTCTCTCTCATGCGTCAATTAGATATGATGCTCAACATCCACTCATTCTGCCCAGCTCTAGCCCACTCGTAGACCTTATTATTGACCATTATCACAAAATACACTGCCATCCTGGCGCTGATACTTTACATGCCATTCTACGCCAGCAATTCTGGATACTATCTGCTCGCCGTGTGGTCCGACACCGTGTATTTAAATGTATTCGATGTTTTCGAACCCGCGCTCAACCTACAGCCCCGTTCATGGGTGACCTGCCGGCGGACAGGGTTAACCCTCAACCAGTATTTAGCCAAGTCACGACTGACTTTGCCGGCCCATTTCACGTAAAGTCTAGCATGTTACGGAACGCTAAACTCTTGAAAGCGTACTTCTGTATATTTGTTTGTCTCTCAACGAAGGCCGTTCATTTGGAGGCCGTCTCAGCTCTTACAACGGAAGCCTTTCTTGCGGCGTTACAAAGATTTATCTCGCGACGCGGTGCTCCGGTCTTAATTAGATCAGACTGCGGCACAAATTATGTAGGTGCTAGGAATCATCTCATTGAAGTTCAGAACTTCCTAAATGCGAATAATGAGGCAATCACACACAGACTTGCCACTCAACACATAACCTGGTTACTGAACCCCCCCAAGGGGCCCTGGTTCGGTGCTTTACATGAAATTAATGTCAAATCTACTAAACAATTACTTTATCGCGTGGTTGGTGAACAACACTTCAGATTTGAAGAATTCAGCACACTGCTGGCACGAATCGAAGCCGTACTCAACTCTAGACCCCTCTGCCCACTTACATCTGACCCCTCGGACTTTGAACCCTTAACTCCCGGTCATTTTATTATTGGTCGTCCGCTCACAGCTCTGCCCGAGCCGTCCTTTGATGACAGGCCATTATCCGCTCATAGACGCTTTCAGCTCATACAAGCTCTTTCCCAGCGCTTTTGGACACTGTGGACCCAGTCCTACCTCCATACACTCCAAACCCGCTCCAAATGGCTCTCCCCTTCCTCACCTCCTCAAGTCGGCGAACTCGTACTCGTCAAAGAAGATGACCTGCCACCGCTGCAATGGAGACTGGGTCGAATTACCCGCACAATACCGGGCAAGGATGGAATGATCCGAGTTGTGGATCTGGACACAGCCCAAGGACATCTGCGCAGACCTGTGCTCAAGATAGCCAGGTTGCCGTTGGATTCAGCTCAAGAAGAGGGTCTTCCTCGGGCCCCCCAGGATGTTCCCGCCATTAGCGGGACGAAATGACATACACTCACGAGTGCTCCCGAGGCGAGCCGAACGCTGGCGAAAGATTCACGCGCCGGCCCGCGAACAGTGAGTACGAGTACCGGTACGGTTTAATATAGACGGCGCGCGCATTTAACGGCGATATAATTTCACGAAGCTTCTAGAAGCATCATCAGATCAGCTCTCAATCATACCGATCGGTGTTTAAGTGCAGTTAACTCAGCTCAGACATTACAGTGCGCGAGTGTATTTCCCGTTGGGCAGCCCAACATCAACGAACTACCATCAGCTCATCATACCTAGGTCATCGGAAGAACGACCTTCAATCAGCTCACTTCATCCACGACCATACAGCACCTCTCATCATCAGCACATCACGTAAGTACGAGTTTACTTCCCATCTCATACCTACCTATATTTCTCCACCTCACTCATAGCCGAGTGTATTCGCAACCCCACGAATACAGTGATAGTATCCCGCGTACTGCATACCTATAAACTCAATTGGTGGAAAAAGTGAGAATTATAATCTATTTAATTGCAAAAAATCAGTTGTTATTCAAATGTGAACGTTTTTTCCACGGAAATAAGAAAGACCCAATCCAAAGAAAAAGTTAATTTACATTTTAAAAATTCATTGGTAATATTAAAGACCTAAAACAATTATAAATGAGCGCTATTAGATTATAAACGACACGATTAATCGTATGGGTATAACCGAAAAAAAATTGTCGTAACGACTAAACATAAAAGCGGCCAATCGCATAACTAGCCCAAGTTAGAGGCAAATTTAAAAATATGGAAGGATACAGCGAGGAATCCAATAATGTCAATACACAAAGTAGACAGATAAGACAGTCGTTAAAGTTTAATGATAGTGAACTAGAAATGAAGGTTTCGTATCAGAGTCTCTCAAACCACAGTTGCTGCGGTGAGAGTGATTGTATGGCGTTGAAGGATAAATTAAATAACCTTACCACAGAATTACAGAGTGCTCACCAAGAAATAGATAGTTTATGTATGGAAAACACTTCATTAAAGAAGGAAATAAACGACTATCAACAAAAAATAAAATTATTTAAATCTATAGGTTTATCAGACACTTCAAATTCAGGCAATATTACCCCACTAAAATTTTATTCGCCCCAGTATCGGAGACGTTACAGGTGCATGAACATGAAAGTTGGCCTACCTAGGACTTCGTCTAGGGAATTAACGATGAGTACGGTCAGGGGCCTTGACAACATCTGTCGTAGATCCTCAGAAACAAACTTGAATGTTAGTTTTGATGCATTATCAAACGTACAATTACTTGGCCATGCATTGAAGAATGTGAGAACAGACGAGGGCCAATGTACCAACCTTGACTTGGCGGAGGTGGTTGAAACCGGGAGCTCAAATGAGTATACTTCAACATGTGACAACATAGGTAAATCTACATCGAATTTTAAAGCAGATTTGAAGTGCAATCGCCTCACTCCGGGGTCAACAAAGCACCGTATAATGATATTTGCCGATGAGACCGGATATGGAATGAGAAAACTCCTGCAAGACCTGCTTGGCGACGCTTTCGTCGTCATGGCTGTCATAAAACGTGATGCACCGATGTCAGAGATATTAAGCTCCTTTGCAATGTGTAAGGATTTCTCCAGTTCAGACTATGTGATAATCATGGGTAGTTCACACGATACCAACCCTATGAAAGTGCAATCGTATTTATATTATATGCTGAATCAAATAACAAACACAAACTTTTTAATTGGGGAGATTCATAAAAATAAATATTTAAATGTGCACAATCTCAATAACTTGTTAAGGCACGTCTGTATAAATTGTAAATCAGCACAGGTTGTAGATTTAGGTGTTCACATCAAATCTCTAGTCTATACTCCTAGATATGTTACCAAATTGAGTATAGCTCGGTCTTTGCATAGAGAAATACTGCGTTTGAAGTATAAATGTGACCACCTTAACTATATGGCTAAGATGTGCAATGAGGTAAATGTGATCGCAACAGCATGTGCCCCAAAGTGTTTTAGTAATGTAAGCGTTCAGACTTGTTATGCTACCCTAGGGTCACAGTTGGTTGATGCAACTACTCAGACTGATGATAATCTAGAAAAGGTTCAAAGCGAGTTTTTTCGTTGATAATGTTGTTGCTTTAGACATATTAGATGAATGTAACGTAAATATTTCACGAAGTCGGAGTTTTTTCGAGGGCAATATCATGAACAACTCTATTAGTCAAGGCTGTTCTAACGAAAGTGACAGGAGTGCTAGTTTAAGCATTTTTCATCAGAATGTCTGCGGTATAAATAGTAAAAAAGAAGAATTTGAAATATATATTGAGGGTTTAAAAAATATTATGCACTACGTTTGTTTAACTGAACACTTTTTAAATGAGTCTCTATCAAATTTATTTAATTTTTATAACTTTAAACTGGTTTCTCTTAACTATAGAGTTAATAAAATACGAGGAGGCTCCTTGATATTGATTATTTTTAATATATTATATTATATTATTGATATTGATTGATTACGGTAATAAGTACGTACGGTAATAAGAAGAATCCTCTGAAGACAGTGATGACAGTAGTGATGATGAGGATCAAAAGGTACCCCAGAAAGCTCTTCAGAAACCACAACCAACACCTGCCAAACCAGCAACAAAGGCTGCAACTAAAAAAGAGTCATCTTCAGACAGTGATGATAGTAGTGAGGATGAAAAACCAAAAACAGTTCAAAAACCCACAGCCAAAACACCTGCAAAGGCAGCAGTGAAGAAAGCATCATCTTCTGATGATAGCGATGACAGTGATGATGAGCCTGCTAAACCTACCATTAAGACCCCTATCAGTACAAATAAACTTAAACAGGCAGTTAAAAAACAAGAGTCATCTGATGATGATGACTCAAGTGAAGAAGATGCGCCCAAAAAACCTGTTCAGAAACCAAATGCAGCTAAAAAAACTGATTCTTCAGATGAGGATGACAGTGAAGATGACAATGGTCCACCAGCAAAAGTCTCAAAAAAAGGATTCAGTGAGGTAAAACATTATAAAATTATTGTACCATAGTAACATCAACATGATTTAATTAATATCCTAAAAAATTACTGGTAAACTTCAAAATTTAGAATTCATTGCAAATTAGTAAGTAATACACTTTGGTTGTACATTATGTTTTAATTTTATGTGGTGGTTGTGGGAGTCACTATTTATTTCTGTGTCTTTGTAGAGTGCTCCTTTTATTATCATTATTATAGTGATTCTGTGCTAACCACAAGCATTGTATTACATCTATATAATGTATTTCAGGAAAATGGAATCCAAACTGGTAAAAAGAGGAAAGCATCAGATGGAGATACAGGTGCACCTGCCAAAAAGCCATACAACAATTTTGTAAAGGTTTGTTGTAAGATCACATAAACGTTACATCGAACAACGTTATAGGTTTTTTTTGTTTAGTTTTATTTGATATGAAACTTATTTGACTTTTATGTGATCGAAAATCACGTTTAATATGTACCTATATTGTTTATTTAATCGAAAGTCATTAAGTGTAACCAACGTCATTATTGTTAACACCCGAACGACTCAGAGTACCCCGACTCGGATAGGTTAGGTTAGAAGGCTAAGGCGGGAGCGAAGCGGAGCGGAGCTCCCGCCTTAGCCTTCGTGGTTATTTTTTTTTTTAAACCACCCAGAATATTAAGTTTAACTTGTTTAACTGAGTTTGACTTAATGACTTTCGATTAAATAAACAATATACATATTAAACGTGATTTTCGATCACATAAAAGTCAACATTATTTGAAACATAGTTCCATCATGTTTCGCCTCATATAGTGGCGTACAAATATATGAGTGACACTAGTTACATACTGTGTCCAAGTCCAATAAAATTCCTGCATAGAAAAGTTATTATATTTAATTGTTTTAGTTTTACATTCAATGAATGTTATATGTAAAGAAATAATATCGACAGTTGGTATATCTCACGTTGATCGTATATATACGTATATATATGTGACGCAATCGTTTTGTTATAATAATATCACAAGACACGCACTATTTATAATAATACACGAACCCGACGAACCGAAGTGTCGCTCAACGTCTGTGTACATTTCAATGAGGTATATTTCACACACACACACACACACACACACACACACACACACACACACACACACACACACACACACACACACACACACACACACACACACACACGACATTCCTATAACGTAACATCGTTTGACATACCAGTCCAATAATCTTTTATTTGTCTAACACATGTGTGAATATCTATATATATTTTTAATACACGAATCACGAGTGTCGCTTGCGTGCAACGCGCGCCGACGTAAGCCTCGAACGACATTTAATACACGAACCGAAGTACGTACGTACGCGCGCGTTAGACGACAATACAATTAAATGATACACACACACACACACACACACACACACACACACACACACACACACACACACACACACACACACACACACACACGACATTCCTATAACGTAACATCGTTTGACATACCAGTCCAATAATCTTTTATTTGTCAAACACATGTGTGAATATCACAAGACACGCACTATTTATAATAATACACGAACCCGACTGCCGCGACATTTAATACACGAACCGAAGTGTCGCTCAACGTCTGTGTACATTTCAATGTACACATTTATATATACATTACATACCAGTCCAAAAGATATGAAACTTATGTTAAATTTGTGGGTGGTTTCAAAAAAAATAACCACGTAGCGAACGACGTTAATAATCTTTTATTTGTCTAACACATGTGTGAATATCACAAACGCCGCGACATTTAATACACGAACCGAAGTGTCGCTCAACGTCTGTGTACATTTCACACACACACACACACACACACACACACACACACACACACACACACACACACACACACACACACACACACACACACACACACAGATTGGTTTACTAGTTTTGTAATACACGAACGTCGGCGTATCGGCCTATAAAATGGATCAATTTTTAATACATCTAAGCATACACAACGCATATCCATATCATATCACAAACGATAATACACGCTACCACCGACACCACCAACAAAACCAAAACCAACACTAACAACACACATGGCCCCTAAAAAAAAAAAAAAAAAAACACCACCCCCGCCCCCTTTCTCGTACGTACATTAATAAACGGGGTGGAGATTGAAAAAATTAAATGAAAAGGTAAATCGGTACCGAACCGATCGTACCGATGGTATACATTTCTGTTCGACACATATATGTGAGGTGTGCGGCGCGTGTGACACGAGCGGTGTGTGAATTGAAAATTTGTACAGTCTCTTGTGTCCGGCGACGCCGAAACGTATTCGTATTGTGAGCAGTGGTGTTGTGCGATGATCGCGCATTGGTCGATAATTTTATGTTTGTGTGAAATTGTGTATTATCCGAACATTGGTGTTGTGTTGTGTTGTTGTTGGAGGATGTGGATATCAATAAAAAATGTGATGGTTGTTTTGACATTGAGCCGCAGTTCGACGGTGTGCGGTGTTGGTTTTTGTCGTTCTTGTGATTGTTAATTTTAATGACACATCAACGACACTAGGAGGGGGCCAATATCCAATCGTCGAACTTTGCAATGTTCCATCATCGCATTTTATATTACGTTATCAACGATCAACGTTCGAATGTATCGCATTTTCACATTTTATATAATTTACCGTCTCTGAACGATCGCAAACTCGAAAAGCCCCGCTCGTTGTTTCTGTTTATTAAACTGTGTGGATCGACGGATCGTAACTTACGTTCGTGTCCGTGTTTTTATAAATTTTGTAGCGATCCTATAAATTATTTTATACTACATATTATAAATTTTAATGCGAGATGACTCTATAGATTCCGGGCTGAATCGAAAATGTCCATATCGTATGTGTCAAAATATTATATACACACGTGAACGCGTCTCGATTTAGAACGTTCAATATTGGAGAATTTATATATAAACGTTGTTTATGTATTAACTCTAAAATGCTATCGCGCTGCGCGTTTGACGTCGTTTGAGATATAACCGTTTAAACGTTCGCGCGTTTAGCTAAAAAAATATTTTTAACGTTATTTGTATTCGTTTAAGATAACTATGTAACGTTTTAAATATACACAAAGAGCTCGCCCGTTAGCTGTCCGACGTGATACGATCGTCGGCGCGCGGGTATGAGTGTGAACAATGTGAGCGTATCGCTCGTACCTCCTTCGCGGGAGGTGTGCGCGCTTCCTTGCTTTGTTCACGTTCTACACGAGAAGCTCCCTGGTTGATCCTGCCAGTAGTTATATGCTTGTCTCAAAGATTAAGCCATGCATGTCTCAGTGCAAGCCGTATTAAGGCGATACCGCGAATGGCTCAATATATCAGTTTTGGTTCCTTAGATCTTACTCAGTTACTTGGATAACTGTGGTAATTCTAGAGCTAATACATGCAATCAGAACTCTGACCAGTGATGGGATGAGTGCTTTTATTAGATCAAAACCAATCGACGGAGGGCCTCGCGTTCGAAGTCGTTAATTTTGATGAATCTGGATAACTTTTGCCGATCGCATGGTCCAGTACCGGCGACGCATCTTTCAAATGTCTGCCTTATCAACTTTCGATGGTAGTTTCTGCGACTACCATGGTTGTCACGGGTAACGGGGAATCAGGGTTCGATTCCGGAGAGGGAGCCTGAGAAACGGCTACCACATCCAAGGAAGGCAGCAGGCGCGCAAATTACCCACTCCCGGCACGGGGAGGTAGTGACGAAAAATAACGATACGGGACTCTTACGAGGCCTCGTAATCGGAATGAGTACACTTTAAATATTTTAACGAGGAACAATTGGAGGGCAAGTCTGGTGCCAGCAGCCGCGGTAATTCCAGCTCCAATAGCGTATACTAAAATTGTTGCGGTTAAAAAGCTCGTAGTTGCATTTGTGCGCCGCGCTGCCGGTGCACCGCATTAGCGGTGATACTGACACGTCTGCGGAGCATATCGTCGGTGAGCCGGCGGTAATACGCCGGTTCAATATCAAAATCCTATCGCGGTGCTCTTCGGTGAGTGTCGAGGTGGGCCGACAATTTTACTTTGAACAAATTAGAGTGCTCAAAGCGGGCTCAAAATGCTGCTTGAATATTTCGTGCATGGAATAATAGAATATGATCTCGGTTCTATTTTGTTGGTTTTCAGAACTCCGAGGTAATGATTAATAGGGATAACTGGGGGCATTCGTATTGCGACGTTAGAGGTGAAATTCTTGGATCGTCGCAAGACGAACATCAGCGAAAGCATTTGCCAAAGGTGTTTTCATCAATCAAGAACGAAAGTTAGAGGTTCGAAGGCGATTAGATACCGCCCTAGTTCTAACCGTAAATATGTCATCTAGCGATCCGCCGACGTTACTACAATGGCTCGGCGGGCAGCTTCCGGGAAACCAAAGATTTTGGACTCCGGGGGGAGTATGGTTGCAAAGCTGAAACTTAAAGGAATTGACGGAAGGGCACCACCAGGAGTGGAGCCTGCGGCTTAATTTGACTCAACACGGGAAATCTCACCAGGCCCGGACACCGGAAGGATTGACAGATTAACAGCTCTTTCTTGATTCGGTGGGTGGTGGTGCATGGCCGTTCTTAGTTGGTGGAGCGATTTGTCTGGTTAATTCCGGTAACGAACGAGACTCTAGCCTGCTAAATAGGCGTCGTCATTTCGGTGTGCGTGGCTCCGTCACGCAACTCACTGGCGACGTATTAAAATTCTTCTTAGAGGGACCGGCGGCTTCGAGCCGCACGAGATTGAGCAATAACAGGTCTGTGATGCCCTTAGATGTCCTGGGCCGCACGCGCGCTACACTGAAGGAATCAGCATGTTCTCCCTGGCCTAGAGGCCCGGGCAACCCGCTGAAACTCCTTCGTGCTGGGGATTGGGGTTTGCAATTATCCCCCATAAACGAGGAATTCCTAGTAAGCGCGAGTCATAAGCTCGCGTTGATTACGTCCCTGCCCTTTGTACACACCGCCCGTCGCTACTACCGATTGAATGATTTAGTGAGGTCTTCGGACCGACACGCGGTGGCTTCACGGCCGTCGGCGTTGCTGGGAAGTTGACCAAACTTGATCATTTAGAGGAAGTAAAAGTCGTAACAAGGTTTCCGTAGGGGAACCTGCGGAAGGATCATTAACGTGTAACGCGACGACGCAGTCGTAACGTTTGTCACATTAATAATATCCACAATGTGAGTTTGTACGAACGCTCCGCACCGCGCGTCGGTGTGTCAGTGTTCAGTGTATATATTCACAGTAATATATCTCTATATATTATATAATATGAGAGATGTAAAAATAAGAGACTGACGATTCGAATGAGCCTCTGTGCGATTGATTGCCAATCGCGCTTTGTCACATTTCATATTGTCGTCTCGCGTCGCGTTCGTTATAATTCTACGTAGACTGGTATAAAAATCCGCACCACGAGTCGAATTGAACGCGTTCGTGAACACAAACATGTATACGTGCGAGCGTCCCCGTTTATAAATAGCGGTGGGGTGATGCTTGTGCGTCTTTATTATTAATATAATGTATATTATATATTTTTTTATGTAACACATATTAATCCATAATAACGATATGGGTAATATATAAAACTATTACCCTGGACGGTGGATCACTTGGCTCGCGGGTCGATGAAGAACGCAGTTAACTGCGCGTCATAGTGTGAACTGCAGGACACATTTGAACATCGACATTTCGAACGCACATTGCGGTCCGTGGAGACACATCCAGGACCACTCCTGTCTGAGGGCCGGCTGTATAAATAACAAAAGCCACATTGCGCATTATATCTTTGATATGTGCGCATTTGACGGTTCAGCGACATTTGAACGTTTAAAACGCGCTACAAATCGTTACGGTCCGTTTAAATATATCAAGTCGATCACTATGATCATACGACAATAACAGAGACGTTTTCGCACCGTACGTTTCGAACGACCGATTGTGTAACCGGCGTGTAGTCGCGTGTGCTAGTGCGCGCCTTCGGGCGCGCGCTTCACTGCGCGCACACGCTGGGAGCGCTCGACTCTTCGCGTATATCACACGAGAGGGTTGTTCGTTATATCACAATTAAATTAGGTCGTTTGATACAACGTACGTGTACGATGTGTATCTGTATTAATATATTGACGTATAGCATCGTCGTGAACGTCGCATACGCGAGTAGGCGGACTCGACGTCCGAAGAGCGCATCGACGCCGTCGTCGTTATCGTCGTTATAGTAAAAATATAACTTCGTAGCGGTTGCGTCGTCGTAACGCTGACGGATATCGCGTCTGCCTCATTTTTTTATCGTTGGCCTCAGATCAGGGAGGATCACCCGCCGAATTTAAGCATATTAGTAAGCGGAGGAAAAGAAACTAACTAGGATTTCCTTAGTAGCGGCGAGCGAACAGGAAAGAAGCCCAGCACTGAATCCCGTCGTTTTTCAGGCGGCGGGAGATGTGGTGTTCGGGAGGTTCCGCTTTCTCGTCGCGATCACTCCTGTCCAAGTTCGTCTTGAACGGGGCCGTTTTCCCGCAGAGGGTGCCAGGCCCGTAGCGACGGAGGACCGCGGCGAGAGGGACTCTCCTTAGAGTCGGGTTGCTTGAGAGTGCAGCCCTAAGTGGGTGGTAAACTCCATCTAAGGCTAAATATTACCGCGAGACCGATAGCGAACAAGTACCGTGAGGGAAAGTTGAAAAGAACTTTGAAGAGAGAGTTCAAGAGTACGTGAAACCGTTCAGGGGTAAACCTGCGAAACTCGAATGAACGAACGGAGAGATTCATCGTCATTCCACGGCGTACGGACGCGCGCTTCGATGTCGTCGACCTCGGTCGGCGTGCACGACGCGCGTCCGTCGACGTCCGCGGACGGCGTGCACTTCTCTCTTAGTAAATACATCGCGACCCGTTCGATGTCGGTCTAAGCGCCGTTCGGGAGCCCCATGGACCCTTCGCGGGGTCTGTGGGACCGCGACGGTGGCCGACCGGCCGTCGGACGGTAGTTCTGACGAAACGCGCACGCGTTTATAACGCGTCCGGCCCGACGCAAGTCAACGTCGTATCTTGCGTACCGCCTAAGCGCGGACGTAAGTGCGGCGCGTCTGTTGTTGCAGCCGTGCAGTCTCGGACTGTGCGCGTCTCTGTCTGCGATGATTCAGTTTCGGGCACTCGCAGGACCCGTCTTGAAACACGGACCAAGGAGTCTAGCATGTATGCGAGTCATTGAGATAATAAAACTGAAAGGCGCAACGAAAGTGAAGGCGCGCGCTCGCCGCGCGCTCAGGGAGGATGGAGCGTCGATCTAGGTCGATCTCTCGCACTCCCGAGGCGTCTCGTTTCCAATCCGTGAATGTAGGCGCGCTCTGAGCATAAATGCTGGGACCCGAAAGATGGTGAACTATGCCTGGTCAGGTCGAAGTCAGGGGAAACCCTGATGGAGGACCGTAGCGATTCTGACGTGCAAATCGATCGTCGGAACTGGGTATAGGGGCGAAAGACTAATCGAACCATCTAGTAGCTGGTTCCGTCCGAAGTTTCCCTCAGGATAGCTGGCGTCGATTTGAACAGTCTCATCCGGTAAAGCGAATGATTAGAGGCATTGGGGCCGAAACGACCTCAAACTATTCTCAAACTTTAAATGGGTGAGTACTCCGGCTTACTCGAACGATGAAGCCGGAGATCTGATGACGGTGCCAAGTGGGCCAATTTTGGTAAGCAGAACTGGCGCTGTGGGATGAACCAAACGTAGTGTTAAGGCGCCTAAAAAACGCTCATGGGACACCATGAAAGGCGTTGGTCGCTCATGACAGCAGGACGGTGGCCATGGAAGTCGGAATCCGCTAAGGAGTGTGCAACGTCGGTCCCTCCTGCTTCCTCTTGCGCGGTTGTCCATAAGGGGCGGCGGCCATCTTTGGATTTGTACCGCGAAGAGGAGGACGGAAACCAGTGACACTTGTGCGAGTTAGACGCTTACCCGACAGTTGACAGCTGACAGCTGTCATCTCGAGGGCCCAGTGACAGTGACACTTTGTGACGTTTTGTGTTCGTGCTTTTCGCGTCGGCTGACGGCTGACAGCGGAAGGCTGACATCTGACAGCTGACAGCTGACAGTGACAGTGACAGTCGACGGGATCCGGTGACAGGTGACGGCAGCGGGGCTGTTCACGGAGCTGGTGTCGTGACATAGTTCACGAAGTACGTCTAGAATTGCTCCAAAACTTTGGCAGACCATTGGCGCACTGCATACTACTTATACGGGAGCAGAGCTTTATGCCATCGGTGCCTGAGAGCTAAGTGCAAACTTTTTAAACTTTTTCTTTTTTTTTTTGTGCTCTTTTGTAACCCGTGTGTGACTGAATTAGAGGCCCCCTGACCTCCCCCCCCCCTGGATATTCGTTAGTACCCCCCCCCACAAACTTTTGACATTCATTAATCTCGGCGAACAGTGGAATAGGGTAGTTGGCGCCCCACCAGGCGAACCCCCCCGCTCCGGGATGGAGGACGACGACCCGGATCGCCAGGAGCGGTACGAGGAGGCGTACCACAGCGAAGGCTCGACGCGCACCGGCACAGCATTCAGGCCTCGCAATTCGTTGCTCAGGTCCCCGCCCTCACAGTACGCCTCGCCGTACGGAACCCCCCCCCCCCCCCCCCCCCCTCCCAACCACCATCGGATGCCCCCGTGGCCCCCACGGCCTCTACAGCCAAGCGCCCCCTTACATCACCCGAAGACACCCAGGAGCACGCCCGCAGGAAAACTACCCGCAGACCCGCCCCACTCGCAGACCAGCCGACGCTGGCTATCCCTCCCGCCTCCACGGCCCTATCTACATCGGCCCCTCCGTCTACACCAGTGACGCCAGGGATGGACCTCAAGTCGGCGGACTATGTCGAGCTGGCGGACTACGCGGGCATGGCTACGGTCGGCATCATGGACACGGTCCGGTCCAAAACATCGAAGCTGAACAAGGACGAGATAGCCGTGATCGGGCAGCACGTGGCCATGGCGGGTTCGCTAATAACCACCCTCATCGCACGGCTGGCAGCTGCGGAGCAGCGCGCCGTGGTGGCTGAGGAGCGCATGAATTCTCAAAACCAACCAGGACCCCGCTATGGCACCAAGTCTGCGGCACCCGCCACGCACTCGTACGCCAGCATGCTGAAACTCGGCCGGCATGAAGAGCCAAAGGAAATCCCGACGCGCCCGGGTCCGGTCATTGCGGTCTACCCTGCCGAAGACCAACGGGATGTCTTTAAAACTGCAGCCGAGACCAAGGTCGCGCTTAAGCTGGCCGTAAAGCCAGCGGAGATTGGTGTCCGTATACACGGAATGCGGCCGTGCGGTAACAGTGGGGTTATAATCCAGACGGGGTCGACCTCTGCGGCAGAAGCACTAAAAAAAGCTATCCCTCCCACTCTACGCGTCGAGGAGCCGAAGGATCGGCAGCCCCTGATCTCCCTGACTGGGGCAGACGGCGAGCAGGATTTTGAGACGCTACGAAAGGAACTGTGGGAGCAGAACCTGCACGACAGCGCATGGACCGAGGAAGCACTTGGGAAGCAGTTACGAGGACTGTACCGCCGTAGCCGACGTAACGGCAGGTGCATGTGGGTATGCCAGGCAAGCTCCGCCCTTCGCAAAGCCCTGGTCGACATGGGACGAGCCTACATAGGATGGGAGGTGGTTGAAATTAATGACTTCGTGGGTGTCACGTGCTGCCGCAAGTGTCAGCAGTACGGGCACCCAGAGAAGTACTGCCGCGCCAAGGTGACCACCTGCGGACTCTGCGGCGACGACGGCCACAAGAACGAGGAATGCCAGACGGAGAGGAGGTGCTGTGCCACCTGTAAGAAGTTCGGGCGGAAGGGTGCATCGGACCACTCCACCAACTCCCGAGACTGTCCAGCCAGGCGATACGCCGAAGAACGGGAACTAACACGAATTAACTATGGCTAGACAACCCGTAGGAACACTCAGGATTGGACAGCTGAACCTGCAGGGCGCAGCTGACGCCACCGCGGAGCTCCCGCTAATAGCCAGGGAATGGGACCTGGACCTGATCCTGGTGCAGGAGCCGTACGTGTCCGGGGATCCTGCCCGGTGTGTCGCCCAGACTCTACTGCTGCCGGACGGCAAGGACAGCATGGCCGCCATTTTCTCACCGCTCCTAGATACTACGATCTGCATCCTCTCGCACCTGTCGAATAGCCACTGCATCGCGGCGAACATCGGGTTTGGCCACGGACACGGGATCACGGTCGTGAGCGCCTATTTTCAGCACTCGCAGCAGGCAGGCCCTCACCTGGAACAACTTGGACGGATCCTGGACCGAACGCGCGGGAACAACGTAATAATCTGTGCCGACCTCAACACTCACTCACCGCTGTGGCACTCCCAGCCACGGCACTACTCAGGGAGAGGGCATGAGGTCAACCGCCGACGGGAGGAGGTAGAGGCCTTCATTGCGTGGTGCTGAGATATCTGACTGGAGAGTCTGCCCGAATGCCAGCTCCTCAGACCACAGGCTGATAGTGGCCACCATCACTGCCGGCCACACACACCACCAGCCGCCACCACATGCGGCACTGTCGGGAGAACCAAAGAGGTTTCGGGAGCGCGGTGCAAACTGGGAACTCTTCCAAACTCGGGTCCACGAGCTGGTGGGTCGGCTTGACTGGACACGGGGGGCAGATAGGGTCTGCTCCGACTTCACTAGCCTAGTGGGGTGTGCGGCGGAGGCCGCACTGGGCTCAGTCAATAGCAGGAAACGAGCCAAGGGCCACGAATGGTGGACCCCGGCTCTCGACGTGGCGCGCAAGGCGCACAACAAAGCGCGCCGGGCCTGGCAAACAGCCAGGAAGCGCGACCTACCCGAGGCCCTTCTGGCCTCGGCTAAATCGAGTGTAAGCGAGCACCGGCGCCGCTATAGGCAACTAATGGAGAAAGCGCAACCGACTTTTTTAGGGATCTGGCCGACTCTGGCAACTCGGACCCATGGGGGCTCGCTTATCGGGCGGCGACCGGCAGACACCGTCCTGCACCAAACATCATCAATGCGGTTAGGTACTTAGAGGAACTCCCGGGGGACGTGGGGGCCGCCATGACCAACCTTGTCTACTCCTTGTGCCCGGACGACAATGTCTCCATAGATACAACTTACCATCGACAGGTTAGGGTCCTGGCGGCCTGCACCCCCTCGGGCCGGGACGCGCTTCCTCTGTCACGTCAGGAGGTGTGGGAGCTAGTCAAGAATCTTCCTAACACTGCTCCGGGAATCGATGGAATTTCTGCCCGCATGGTCAAACATGTGTGGCACGCAGCTAGCTCCGAGCTAACGCGAATTTTCGGCCTTTGCGTTGAGGAGGGCACTTTTCCGGGTGCGTGGAAGGACGGCCGGCTTGCGGTACTTCCGAAAGGAAATGGTAAGCCGCTGTCCGATCCCAAAGCGTACCGCCCCATCACGCTACTTCCCGTTCTGGGCAAAATCCTGGAGCGGGTAATGCTCAAGTGTGCGCCGAGCATCCAGCGCAATCAATCTCCCTGCCAGGACGGATTCACAACAGGTCGTTCGACTCTTACGGCTCTCCAGTCCATTCAGGACACAGCCAAAAATAGCACAAGCAAATACGTTCAGGCTGTCTTCCTGGACATTTCGGGGGCGTTCGACAACGCATGGTGGCCAATGATCCTCCTAAAGGCAAAGAATGGGGGATGCCCACCCAATGTATACCGCATGCTCATTTCGTATTTCTCGCATCGGAGGGTTGGCCTTTTCGTAGGGGACAGGGCCGTGTGGAAGACATCCACAATGGGCTGCCCGCAGGGCTCGGTGTTGGGCCCAACCCTCTGGAACGTCTTAATGGACGACCTGTTTCGGCTCCCATACCCAGACGGAGTCAAACTGGTCGCCTACGCTGATGATGTTACGATCCTCATCGAGTCCAATTCACGCGCCGGCGTCGAGGCATCGGCCTCACGTGCCATGGTCCTGATATCGGAATGGGGTGAGCGCAATCGCCTTGGCTTCTCACCCTCCAAGTCATTCTCTATGACCATGAAGGGAAAGATGCCAGGCCGCCCCCCGACGATCAGGCTCGATGGGGTCTCAGTCAAAAGCGTACAGTCGACCAGGGTTCTGGGTGTGGTACTCGACTCAGGCCTCAGCTTCAGGGAGCATGCGGTATCCATTGGGGAGAGAGCCGCCGCGGCCCTTGGTAGGATGGCTCGCGTCTCCACCGCCTCCTGGGGCCTTCGTTACCGAGCCCTTAAGCTCCTGTACCAGGGCACCTACTCCGCGATTGTCACGTACGCGGCAGGTTGCTGGTGGAGGCGCGTGTCAGCCTATGTGGTTCGCGGCGCTCTACTTAGGGACGCAACGCCCAGCATTAATATTGCTAACCAAATGTTACCGGTCGGTTAGCTCCGCAGCTCTGCCGGTGCTGGCGGGGGTCCTACCCGCTGACTTAGCGGTGATACGTGCTGGAAGGATAGATGATATCCGTCACCTCAACCGGGACGAGTTCACAACGGGAAGGAAACAAATTTCGGAGGAGACGGTTGCCTCATGGCAGCTGAGATGGGAAGAGGAGGATAAGGGTAGGGACCTCCATCGGTTCTTCCCGGACGTGTTGGCTCGCCTAAAAGCTACATGGGTCGAGCCTGACTATAAAGTCTCACAGCTTCTGACAGGACACGGAGCATTTAGGAAAAGGCTGCATGACATGGCGCTGGTGCGGTCGCCGGCGTGCACCTGCGACGCGGAAGTCGAGGAGACCTTGGACCACGTCCTGTGGAGCTGCCCCCTCTACAGTGATGACCGGGAACGCCTGCTCGATGCGATCACGAGGGAAGAGGAGGGACCGGTGTACTATCGCGACCTCGTCTCCTCGGAGGCAAACTTCCGGCAGTTTCGATCCTTTGCGTACAAGTGGCACGCGCGTCGTAGCCAAATTGACGACAACCTGGTGGCGTAATTACCAACATAGGACCCGAGCGGGCGGCGAAGCCGTACTGTGTTGTGGGCCGCAACTGCGGCATCTCGCTTGTAGCCGCCCCTGAATGGGGAGAGGGCCGGGACAAAAATTTGTGGGAGTCAAGATCGTGCGCGCCCGAAAGAGCCTTCGCAAGTAAGGCGCGCACCTCCCGTGATTCGGTCTTAATAGCCAAGAGGCTGGGAAGACCATGGGCAGGAGGAGGGTGTCCCTATCTACTATCTAGCGAAACCACAGCCAAGGGAACGGGCTTGGGAGAATCAGCGGGGAAAGAAGACCCTGTTGAGCTTGACTCTAGTCTGGCATTGTAAGGAGACATGAGAGGTGTAGCATAAGTGGGAGATCGTTCGCGCGATCGTCGCTGAAAAACCACTACTTTCATTGTTTCATTACTTACTCGGTTGGGCGGAAGCGGTGCGCGGTCGATAATATCGGCGGGCGCACGGTGTTTCGTTCCAAGCGTGCAGAGTGGCGACGTGGCGGCAACGCTCGTCGCCGTACAACTCCCGCGTGATCCGGTTCGAGGACACTGCCAGGCGGGTAGTTTGACTGGGGCGGTACATCTGTCAAAGAATAACGCAGGTGTCCTAAGGCCAGCTCAGCGAGGACAGAAACCTCGCGTGGAGCAAAAGGGCAAAAGCTGGCTTGATCCAGATGTTCAGTACGCATAGGGACTGCGAAAGCACGGCCTATCGATCCTTTAGTATAAAGAGTTTTTAGCAAGAGGTGCCAGAAAAGTTACCACAGGGATAACTGGCTTGTGGCAGCCAAGCGTTCATAGCGACGTTGCTTTTTGATCCTTCGATGTCGGCTCTTCCTATCATTGCGAAGCAAAATTCGCCAAGCGTTGGATTGTTCACCCATCAAAAGGGAACGTGAGCTGGGTTTAGACCGTCGTGAGACAGGTTAGTTTTACCCTACTGATGGCTTGTCTTTGCGATAGTAATACTGCTCAGTACGAGAGGAACCGCAGTTTCGGACATTTGGTTCATGCACTCGGCCGAGCGGCCGGTGGTGCGAAGCTACCATCCGCGGGATTATGCCTGAACGCCTCTAAGGCCGAAGCCAGCCTAGCCGAATCCGGCAAGGATATGCTCACTGTGGAGCCCCGAGAGTCGGGAGGCTCTAAACAATGTGACTTTACTAGTCGCGCTTCACTTCGTGAGGTGCGACGTCGAAGCCCATTTGGATCGCGGAGATCGATGCTGTCCGTTTAATGCGTGCATCACGGCTCCGAAGGTCCGAATCTACCTCAGTTCGATGTCGGGGCTCGGAATAGTCTGTATACGACTTCCGTTCCTGGCGGGGTGTTGTGCTCGGTAGAGCAGCGTCGTGCTGCGATCTGTTGAGACTCAGCCCTACGCCAGGTGATTCGTCCGAGGACGATGATTGTGTATTATCATATCATATGGTACGCTCAAGCAACGTATTATGTTATGTGTACCTATATGATATTTCACGAACGTAACGAATCACGTTGCATTGCGTTCTCTATGATGTTTATTTGAATTGTAAAATATAAATAAGAGAGACGGGAGATGTGTGTGGTGGTGTAGTTGTAAAAATTTTCGTTTCGATTTAATACACGAACCAACTCACTTTTTAATACACGAATCACGAGTGTCGCTTGCGTGCAACGCGCACCGACGTAAGCCTCGAACGACATTTAATACACGAACCGAAGTACGTACGTACGCGCGCGTTAGACGACAATACAATTAAATGACCGTTTAATGTTGTTATGTGTTTTAGGCGATAGATGAAATTTTTCGTTACTTTCAGTTCAGACCGTATGTATGAAAATTTGATAAAACAATATCACGAGACACACAACAATTAATTTTCTAGGTGGTTATAAAAAAATAACCACGAAGGCTAAGGCGGGAGCTCCGCTCCGCTTCGCTCCCGCCTTAGCCTTCTAACCTAACCTATTCGAGTCGGGGTGTTAACAATAATGGCGTTGGTTATTTTAAACGTTACACTTAATGATTGATTTTCAATGAAACAAACGATATACCTACATATTAAACGTTAGACCAAATGATTTTCGATCACATAAACGTTACATCGAACAACGTTATAGGTTTTTTTTTTAGTTTTATTTGATATGAAACTTATTTGATTTTTTTGTGTGATCGAAAATCACGTTTAATATGTATATTGTTTATTTAATCGAAAGTCATTAAGTCAAACTCAGTTAAACTTAATATTCTGGGTGGTTAAAAAAAAAATAACCACGAAGGCTAAGGCGGGAGCTTCGCTCCCGCCTTAGCCTTGTAACCTAACCTATCCGAGTCGGGGTACTCTGAGTCGGGGTGTTGGTTATTTTAAACGTTACACTTAATGATTGATTTTCGTTTAAACAAACGATATACCTACTAATTAAACGTTAGACCAAATGATTTTCGATCACATAAACGTTACATCGAACAACGTTATAGGTTTTTTTGTTTAGTTTTATTTGATATGAAACTTATTTGACTTTTATGTGATCGAAAATCACGTTTAATATGTACCTATATTGTTTATTTAATCGAAAGTCATTAAGTGTAACCAACGTCATTATTGTTAACACCCGAACGACTCAGAGTACCCCGTCTCGGATAGGTTAGGTTAGAAGGCTAAGGCGGGAGCGAAGCGGAGCGGAGCTCCCGCCTTAGCCTTCGTGGTTATTTTTTTTTTAAACCACCCAGAATATTAAGTTTAACTTGTTTAACTGAGTATGACTTAATGACTTTCGATTAAATAAACGATATACATATTAAACGTGATTTTCGATCACATAAAAGTTAACATTATTTGAAACATAGTTCCATCATGTTTCGCCTCATATAGTGGCGTACAAATATATGAGTGACACTAGTTACATACTGTGACATGACATACCACATTACATACATACATACATTGACATACCAGTCCAATAATCTTTTATTTGTCTAACACATGTGTGAATATCTATATATATTTTTAATACACGAATCACGAGTGTCGCTTGCGTGCAACGCGCGCCGACTTAAGCCTCGAACGACATTTAATACACGAACCGAAGTACGTACGTACGCGCGCGTTAGACGACAATACAATTAAATGACACACACACACACACACACACACACACACACACACACACACACACACACACACACACGACATTCCTATAACGTAACATCGTTTGACATACCAGTCCAATAATCTTTTATTTGTCTAACACATGTGTGAATATCTATATATATTTTTAATACACGAATCACGAGTGTCGCTTGCGTGCAACGCGCGCCGACGTAAGCCTCGAACGACATTTAATACACGAACCGAAGTACGTACGTACGCGCGCGTTAGACGACAATACAATTAAATGATACACACACACACACACACACACACACACACACACGACATTCCTATAACGTAACATCGTTTGACATACCAGTCCAATAATCTTTTATTTGTCAAACACATGTGTGAATATCACAAGACACGCACTATTTATAATAATACACGAACCCGACTGCCGCGACATTTAATACACGAACCGAAGTGTCGCTCAACGTCTGTGTACATTTCAATGTACACATTTATATATACATTACATACCAGTCCAAAAGATATGAAACTTATGTTAAATTTGTGGGTGGTTTCAAAAAAAATAACCACGTAGCGAACGACGTTAATAATCTTTTATTTGTCTAACACATGTGTGAATATCACAAACGCCGCGACATTTAATACACGAACCGAAGTGTCGCTCAACGTCTGTGTACATTTCACACACACACACACACACACACACACACACAGATTGGTTTACTAGTTTTGTAATACACGAACGTCGGCGTATCGGCCTATAAAATGGATCAATTTTGAATACATCTAAGCATACACAACGCATATCCATATCATATCACAAACGATAATACACGCTACCACCGACACCACCAACAAAACCAAAACCAACACTAACAACACACAGGCCCCATAAAAAAAATAAAAAAATAAAAATAAAAAAAAACACCCCCGCCCCCTTTCTCGTACGTACATTAATAAACGGGGTGGAGATTGAAAAAATTAAATGAAAAGGTAAATCGGTACCGAACCGATCGTACCGATGGTATACATTTCTGTTCGACACATATATGTGTGGTGTGCGGCGCGTGTGACACGAGCGGTGTGTGAATTGAAAATTTGTACAGTCTCTTGTGTCCGGCGACGCCGAAACGTATTGTGAGCAGTGGTGTTGTGCGATGATCGCGCATTGGTCGATAATTTTATGTTTGTGTGAAATTGTGTATTATCCGAACATTGGTGTTGTGTTGTGTAACGTTGTGGAGGATGTGGATATCAATAAAAATGTGATGGTTGTTTTGACATTGAGCCGCAGTTCGACGGTGTGCGGTGTTGGTTTTTGTCGTTCTTGTGATTGTTAATTTTAATGACACATCAACGACACTAGGGGGCCAATTTCCAATCGTCGAACTTTGCAATGTTCCATCATCGCATTTTATATTACGTTATCAACGATCAACGTTCGAATGTATCGCATTTTCACATTTTATATAATTTACCGTCTCTGAACGATCGCAAACTCTAAAACCCCCGCTCGTTGTTTCTGTTTAAACTGTGTGGATCGACGGATCGTAACTTACGTTCGTGTCCGTGTTTTTATAAATTTTGTAGCGATCCTTTATATCATTTTATACTACATATTATAAATTTTAATGCGAGATGACTCTATAGATAGATTCCGGGCTGAATCGAAAATGTCCATATCGTATGTGTCAAAATATTATATACACACGTGAACGCGTCTCGATTTAGAACGTTCAATATTGGAGAATTTATATATAAACGTTGTTTATGTATTAACTCTAAAATGCTATCGCGCTGCGCGTTTGACGTCGTTTGAGATATAACCGTTTAAACGTTCGCGCGTTTAGCTAAAAAAATATTTTTAACGTTATTTGTATTCGTTTAAGATAACTATGTAACGTTTTAAATATACACAAAGAGCTCGCCCGTTAGCTGTCCGACGTGATACGATCGTCGGCGCGCGGGTATGAGTGTGAACAATGTGAGCGTATCGCTCGTACCTCCTTCGCGGGAGGTGTGCGCGCTTCCTTGCTTTGTTCGCGTTCTACACGAGAAGCTCCCTGGTTGATCCTGCCAGTAGTTATATGCTTGTCTCAAAGATTAAGCCATGCATGTCTCAGTGCAAGCCGTATTAAGGCGATACCGCGAATGGCCACAATATATCAGTTTTGGTTCCTTAGATCTTACTCAGTTCCTTGGATAACTGTGGTAATTCTAGAGCTAATACATGCAATCAGAACTCTGACCAGTGATGGGATGAGTGCTTTTATTAGATCAAAACCAATCGACGGAGGGCCTCGCGTTCGAAGTCGTTAATTTTGATGAATCTGGATAACTTTTGCCGATCGCATGGTCCAGTACCGGCGACGCATCTTTCAAATGTCTGCCTTATCAACTTTCGATGGTAGTTTCTGCGACTACCATGGTTGTCACGGGTAACGGGGAATCAGGGTTCGATTCCGGAGAGGGAGCCTGAGAAACGGCTACCACATCCAAGGAAGGCAGCAGGCGCGCAAATTACCCACTCCCGGCACGGGGAGGTAGTGACGAAAAATAACGATACGGGACTCTTACGAGGCCTCGTAATCGGGATGAGTACACTTTAAATATTTTAACGAGGAACAATTGGAGGGCAAGTCTGATGCCAGTAGCCGCGGTAATTCCAGCTCCAATAGGGTATACTAAAATTGTTGCGGTTAAAAAGCTCGTAGTTGCATTTGTGCGCCGCGCTGCCGGTGCACCGCATTAGCGGTGATACTGACACGTCTGCGGAGCATATCGTCGGTGAGCCGGCGGTAATACGCCGGCTCAATACCAAAATCCTATCGCGGTGCTCTTCGGTGAGAGTCGAGGTGGGCCGACAATTTTACTTTGAACAAATTAGAGTGCTCAAAGCGGGCTCAAAATGCTGCTTGAATATTTCGTGCATGGAATAATAGAATATGATCTCGGTTCTATTTTGTTGGTTTTCAGAACTCCGAGGTAATGATTAATAGGGATAACTGGGGGCATTCGTATTGCGACGTTAGAGGTGAAATTCTTGGATCGTCGCAAGACGAACATCAGCGAAAGCATTTGCCAAAGGTGTTTTCATCAATCAAGAACGAAAGTTAGAGGTTCGAAGGCGATTAGATACCGCCCTAGTTCTAACCGTAAATATGTCATCTAGCGATCCGCCGACGTTACTACAATGGCTCGGCGGGCAGCTTCCGGGAAACCAAAGATTTTGGACTCCGGGGGGAGTATGGTTGCAAAGCTGAAACTTAAAGGAATTGACGGAAGGGCACCACCAGGAGTGGAGCCTGCGGCTTAATTTGACTCAACACGGGAAATCTCACCAGGCCCGGACACCGGAAGGATTGACAGACTAACAGCTCTTTCTTGATTCGGTGGGTGGTTGTGCATGGCCGTTCTTAGTTGGTGGAGCGATTTGTCTGGTTAATACGGGTTGCTTGAGAGTTGGTCAACGAAAAACCCAAAAAATATTGTTTATTATTGTGTCAGTTTTATTTAAAATAACAGTGACATTATTTAAAAATATTATTGTAGGTTGACTGGTTGCCAGGAAGCGCGTCGCTTGTTCTTGAGATGTATGTACTTGATGTGCGACAACATGGAGTGCTTTTGCGTGAACTTGGCCGAGCAGTACTCGCACTCGAATGGTCTCTCGCCTGAGTGAGTGCGTATATGGTTCACCAGGATGCGGTTAGTCTGAAAAAAATAACAAAGAAGAAATGTAGAAATACATTAGCAATCATAAACAACGCATTCCAAAAATCCTTTCTTAGTGGATGCCTTTTTTTTTTTTTTTTTTATCGTGCGGAAATCCCTTCGGATACCCCCCGCGTGCCAGCGGGGGCGGTTATGTCGGGCTTGAACCGACTAAAACCACACGCCGTCTCGGGTCTACAGACGCCGGGGTGTAAGGTTGCCCATAGAGCATATCCCTCGCACCCCGACTGACCCTGGGCCATCTCCGGTTTCTGGATGGCCCCCTCGGGTTTGGGAACCACGGTGTCCCCGTCTTGCCCCGGTTTGGGGGAGGGGCGCTAGTCGCCCCACCGTCCCGGCCTGCTTCTGAATGCCTACAACATAAAAGGCATCTACTGCCGAAATTTCAAGTTTATAGGTCTAGCGTTATAGGTTTTAGACTGCGTTGATGAATCAGTCAGTCGGGTCAGTATGTATAGATATCCGGTTATCACTTGAAAACCGCTGAACAGATTCAGCTGAAATTTTACATGAAGATTTTTCTAGGGCAGGTAACTGCGTTATTGGGGTGTGTGTTGGGTAACCTCCTCGAGTGTCGTTCCGATTCCGATCCCGCTGCAGTCCGGGGGGAACGGAATCGGAGCGGCCGGTACACCCTGGGCGGCGGTCAATGGCAACCCCTTCATGGGGTTGGCATTGATCGTCGGCTAAAACCCAACGTGGCGGGAACACATCGCACTCCGTACTCCTCTGCTTTCTGAGGAGACAGGATGAGCGATGGTGTTTGTGGCTGAAGCCACCATAGGGTCCTGGGGGATCCAGGGGCGGGTTGGCCCACTGCTAACGCAGGGGCCGACGGGCACTTGTGCCGCCGCCGGTGAGAGAGGACTAGCCACCCTCTCGCGTTCCGTAATCGGCAGGTGATCAGCAACGACCTGACTGGTGGCTCCAGAAGGGTACGCCGTGAACTTGCTGACCGGAGGGCTTGCCTTTATTGGCCGGCCCACGACAAGGAAAAGTCTATAACACCCGACAGCGAAGTCGTAAAAACCTATGGATACCAGCCGACCTCCATAGTATATAGGCTTATTCAGGTGCAGGGGGCTCCGCCTGGATGGACCGGACCACCTTTCCCCCATACTCGTGGGATATGACATGGACTCAAATCTGCATGTCAACAAGAAAAAACCGGACAGGAAACTAAACAACAACGACAAAGGCACGAACATGGACTGTGAAAATGACGGAGTCTGCGCGGAGGTCGCGCAGCCATCAAGCGTGGAGGTGGCGCCAAATACCTCGGCGGTGTCGGAGAAATTCGACACCGCCAACGAGAGAAGCAGGGCGAGCAGCCCGGCGGGTCTAGGCGTGCAGCGGACCCGTAAGCGCAGGAGGCGCGCAAAGGCTCGGGCGGGGGGGGGGGGACGTGTCGGATGAGGACTTTACCCTCACCGGGACGACCTCCTCCTCCAGCAGCGACGAGGCGAAGCCGGCGTCGAAGGTGGCTGCTGGCCGCCGAGGGGCGCGTGGTGGCTTGAGGGCCGGGCAATCCACCCGAGCCCCCTCTGCTCTTGGAAGGGCCGCGGGAAATGTCACCGCCGAGGCCTTCCACCTCAGCGGTGTCGGTGGCGAAGCCATGCGGGAGGACGCGGTCACTCATGGAGAGACTCCAGAAGGTGACTACGTCCTTCCAGGGGTCCCCAAACCCTGAGCAGGAGGCGATGTTGCGCATTGTGCTCGACATCGCCTCCGAGAATGAGGGCCTAGCGGCGCAGCTGGCCGAGTCCCGTCGGGAGACGGCTCGACTAGCTGCAGCCGTCGAGGAGCTCAAGAAGAGGATGGCGAGCTCGGCTCAAACAGCGCAGCGGGTGTAACCGGTGGAGCCGGCGCGCGTGACTCGCTCGTCCGCGAGTCGGTCAGCGCAGCCTGCACAGTCGGTGCGGCCGGCGCAGCCGAGGGCACCGTCGGCGGAGTCCTGGCTCCCCTATGTGGAGGCTCTGGAAGAGCGGATGATGTGTCGGATGGAGGCCCTAATGGACTCCATCCGCCGTCCGCCTCTGGCGCCACCAGCGGCCGGCTACGCGGCTGTAGCCCAAAGGGGCCCCACCCGCCCGGGGCTGTAGCCCAAAGGGGCCCCACCCGCCCGGCTGCGAGTGCGGGTGCAACCCTGCCGGTTCCGGCTCCTCAGCCCCCTCCCGCTCAGGGTAAGGGGAAGGGCAAGGGGAAGACGTCCCCAGCCCTGGCCCCAGCCCCAGCCCCAGCCGTGGTTCCGGCTACCTCCACCCCATTGGAAGGGGGCTGGGAGGTGGCTGGAGCCAATAAAAGCAGGCGGAAGGCCGCCAAGAAGGCCGCCAAGAAGGCCAGGAGGGCCGCGGCCGCCGCGAAAGCAGCGCCGGGGAAGCTCCGTGCCCCCCGCACTACGGCCGTCGTCGTCACCCTGACGGCGGAGGCAGCGGGGAGAGGCATGGGGTATGCCGAGGTGTTGGCTAAAGTGAAGGCCAACGTAGACCTGAAGGCCCTCGAGATCCCGGGCGTCCGGTGCAAGAGCACACGGACAGGAGCCCGGCTTCTCGAAGTCCCCGGTGCCGCCAGTGGCCCCAAGGCCGACGCCCTAGCGGCTCGGCTGAGGGAGTCGCTGGACGCAGCCGACGTCCGGGTGTCCAGGCCCATTAAATGCGCAGAAGTGCGCATTACGGGCCTGGACGACTCCGTCACGGCAGAAGAGCTCAGGCTCGCCGTGGCGGAGGCCGGGGACTGCTCCCCGGCCGACCAGGTGCTTCAGGTGCCTGTCGGTGGGCCATGTGGGGGTGCACTGCACGGCGGAAGTAACGGCGGGTGACCGTTGCTTCCGCTGTGGCCAGCCCGGTCATAAGGCCGGCACGTGTAGCGCCCCGCTGCACTGCTTCAGGTGTGCAGCGGGAGGCAAGCCGGCTGACCACAGGGTTGGCAGCAAGGCCTGCGCCGGAGGGGAGCCGAAGCCGTGAGGCCTGCCTTCCCCCTCCAGTTCGCAGCGGGATGCGGAGATGGGGGTTCCATAATGGATCCTCAACTCCGCATCCTGCAGGTGAACGTTGGCCACGGTGCTGATGCTCAGGCCCTTCTGCGCCAGAGCATGGCACAGTGGGCCAAAAATGTCGCCGCTGTCGCCGACCCATACCAACCACCGGTTCCTCGGGCCTACCTGGGAAACCGCGCTGGATGGGTCGGCGGCACTGGTGCACAACCCTGCTGCCGGCAGCCCCCCTCTTGCCGTCGTTGCAAGGGGACCCGGCTGCGTGGCGGCGGCGGTTGGAGATATAGCGGTCGTGGCCGCTTATATCACGCCGAAACGAGACCAAGCTGCATATGAGCAATGGCTCCGTCAGCTGGCCGTCATCGTCAATGCCTGCCAGCCCCGTCCGGTCCTTGTGCTCGGGGACTTCAATGCCTGGTCGTATGCCTGGGGTTTCCGACACGAAAGGGGCGCGACGGGGCATAGAGGCAGGGCACTGGTGGACTGGGCCGCACGACTCGGCCTAGTCCTCCTAAATCGGGGAGCCGTGGACACGTTCGTGACCTCGAGGGGTAGCTCCAACGGGGACCTATCGTTTGCGAGCCCCTCGTTGGCGCGACGCGTTCAGGGCTGGCGCGTCGTTTTGGGGGAGGACACAAGTTCGGATCACCGATACATTCGGTTTGACGTGTCCCCCCCTGCGAGCGACGCGCCGGCTGCACCGGCTCCACCCGAGCCACGTTGGGCGCTTAAGCGACTTGATCGGGAGCTCCTCCTGGAAGCCGCCATCGTACAGGCCTGGGCCCCTGCGCCGGACAGGCCTGTCAGCATAGACGATGAGACGGAGTGGTTCCGGGAGGCCATGACCCGTGTCTGTGACGCGGCGATGCCTAGGGCTCCGCCCTATAATCCGAGGGGTCAGGTCCACTGGTGGTCGTCGGAGATCGCGCAGCTCAGACGGGCCTGCGTGATCACGATTCCGTAGGAGGCGTCGCCGCCCCGCAGATGCGGAGGCCCGAGAGGCGGAGTTGTACGAGGGATACAGGGAGGCCAGAAGAGCCCTCCGAGCGGAGATAAGGCGGGCCAAACAGGCCTCCTTCCGCGAGCTGCTGCAGACGCTGGAGCGGGACCCTTGGGGGCGGCCCTACCGGATGGTGAGGGGCAAGCTGCGCCCCAATGCCCCGCCGTTAACCCGGTGTCTCCAGCCGGATCTGCTCGGAGGAGTTGTTGGCTCCCTGTTCCCAGCGCGGGCGGTGGAACATGTTCCACCGCAGATGACTCCGCCTCAGTTGCCCATGGCGCCCGACGTGGAAGACGACGACGTGCCCGAGGTCACTTGGGTAGAACTAGAGCTGGCGGTGAGAAGGCTAAGAGCCAAACACACCGCCCCGGGACCCGACGGCATTCCAGGCCGAGCGTGGGTCCTAGCTCTAGTCGACGACACTCTCGAGCCCCGACTGAGAGGGCTTCTCAGCGCATGTTTGGAGCGGGGCCAGTTTCCGAAATTGTGGAAGACGGGGAAACTGGTCCTCATCCGAAAGAAGGGGCGCCCGGCGGACTCGCCGTCCGCCTACCGGCCCCTAGTGTTGCTCGACGAGGTGTGCAAGCTCTTTGAAAGAGTTATTGCGAAGCGCCTCGTCGAGAACCTCTCAAGAGTGGGGCCGGACCTGGCGGATGGCCAATATGGTTTCCGCCAGAGGCGCTCCACCGTGGATGCCATCATGCGCGTGAGGGCTCTGGCGGAGGATGCAGTAGCCCGGGGTGAGGTGATGCTGGCGGTGTCCCTGGACATCGCCAACGCGTTCAACACCTTGCCCTGGAGTTGCATTAGGGAGGCGCTCGTGTATCACGAAGTGCCTCTCTACCTCCGCCGCATAGTCGGGGCGTATTTGACGGAGAGAGCCGTCATCTACCCAACCGTAACCGGTCTCGGTCGGCGTGAAATGTCGTGCGGTGTTCCACAGGGATCGGTCCTGGGGCCGCTCCTGTGGAACATCGGATACGACTGGGTGCTTCGCGGTGAGCTCGTAGGCGGTGCCGCCGTCACGTGCTACGCGGACGACACGCTCGTGACGGCGTGCGGGGCGACGTACCGCGAAGCGACCCTGAAGGCCACGACCGCGGTTGCCCAAGTCGTTGAGCGGATCCGGCGGCTGGGTCTCGAGGTGGCTCTGCATAAAACCGAGGCCCTGTTCTTTCATGGGCCTCGGAACAAGCCACCCGAGGGATCCAGTCTCATCGTGGGAGGAAATCGCATCGGCATCAAGCCCCAAATGAAACATTTAGGGCTCGTGCTCGACGGCCGATGGGACTTCGGAGAGCACATCCGAAGTCTGACCCCCCAATTGAAGGGCACAGCTCTTGCTCTGGCTCGGCTGTGGCCCAACATGAGGGGGCCCGATGACTCCTGCAGGAGACTCTACGCGGGGATCGTGCGGTCCATGGCCCTGTATGGGTGCCCAATATGGGCGGAGGCCCTGAGGACCAGAACTGTGCGGATGCTGCGCGCTCCGCAGCGGGTTATGGCCATCAGGGTCATCCGCGGGTACCGCACGATCTCCTTCGAGGCGGCGAGTCTCCTTGCCGGAACTCCGCCATGGGACCTGGAGCCCTTTCGCAACTGTACTAGTGGCGAAAGGAGGCGCGGGAGCAGGGATGGAACCCCGAGCCTCGAGAAATCGAGGCCGTGCAGTCCCAGCTCCGCCAGGCCCTCGTGGTGGAGTGGAAGGAACGACTTGGGCGACCAAACGCAGGGCACGCCGCAATAGCGGCGGTAAGGCCCATCATGGAGGATTGGCTGGAGAGGCGACATGGAAGCCTCTCGTACCGACTGACACAGGTGGTCTCCGGGAAGGGGTGCTTCGGGGACCACCTGCATCGGATCAGGAAGGAGCTAACGCCTGAGTGTCATCACTGCGACGCGAGCGAGGACTCAAGGCTGCACACGCTGACGGACTGCCCGGCGTGGGAGGCGCCGAGGCGTGATCTCGTGGCAGCCATCGGGGTGGGAGTCCTCTCGCTCGGCAGCATGATTGCGGCAAATGTGCGGAGCGCGAGCGCGTGGGCCGCCGCCACCCCCTTCTGCGAGCATGTAATGCTCGCGAAGGAGATGGCGGAGCGCGCCCGGGAGAGACTTAGAACTCTCCCGGACCGCCGAGCCCGCAACTTGGTCGCCGCGCGTCGCAGGCGACTCAGGCGCCGAAGGTCGCTTAACGACCTCCGTCCTCCATGAGCGCAGGCCTGGGGGTGGCGGGTGAGGCCACCTGTCACCCCAGCAGAAGCAGGCCGGGACGGTGGGGCGACTAGCGCCCCTCCCCCAAACCGGGGCAAGACGGGGACACCGTGGTTCCCAAACCCGAGGGTCAGTCGGGGTGCGAGGGATATGCTCTATGGGCAACCTTACACCCCGGCGTCTGTAGACCCGAAACGGCGTGCGGTTTTAGTCGGTTCAAGCCCGACATAACCGCCCCCGCTGGCACGCGGGGGGGTATCCGAAGGGATTTCTCTTCTCTTTTCTTTTCTCTTTTCTTTAAAAAAAAAAAAAAAAAAAGAAGGTAACTGCGTTATTTATGATTTTTCTTGAGTAGCTGCTTCTTGAGTACAGTTTTTCTTGAGTAGCAGCATCTGTGGGCAAAAAATCTGTCAGAAAACTAAATTGGGAAAATGTAAAAAAGGAAAAGCGGCGAAATACAATTAATGTTATGAAAAGTATAATTTACTTTCAAAATGTAAGAGGCTTGCGGTCTAAAACCACAATTGTTAGGGTTCCGTTGCCAAATGGCAAAAATCGGAACCCTTATAGATTCATCATGTCTGTCTGTCTGTTCGTCAATCGAAGAAAAAACAAGAAATTTTGGGGGGTTTTTTTCATCAAACCCATACTTGGGTATCTATGGATAGGTTTTGAAAAGTGATATTGAGGTTCGTAATATAATTTTTTTCTAAACTGAATAGTTTGCGCGAGAGACACTTCCAAAGTGTTAAATGCGCGTGTGTGTGTGTGTGTCCCTGTAACTTCTAAAATAAGAGAATGATAAAACTAAAAAATCTAGTGGGGCGGAAATCACACAGTGATTGTCAAACTTCGGGCCAAACTTAGATATTTTTGTTGCAGTATTTTTTTTCAAAATTACAGACCTTAGGCTTTATGCATATTATTCTTTATATATTGAGCAATAAATATTTCAGTTTCTTTCAGAGTCTGGTTGTTTTATGTAAATATACAATATACGTATTGTCATTGTCACTCAAATGTCAAAGTCAAATATGCGTTACTCTGATAACTCGAAAGAAACTCACTTGTAAAAAAGTTTTTTAGGGACAATTTGTATGGTAGGTACCCGAAACCTTGAACGTACAATCCCCAAAATCTAATCAGTTCTTCCCATTAACCAAACATGATGATTGGCGAAAGAATTTTTTAAATCGGATAAGTGGTTCTTGAGTTATTGCGTAAACAGACATCCAGACATTCAGACCAACAGACAGACCGACACAAAAATTTTTTTTGCTTAATTAGACTTAGAATCATGTGAAACGTCGAGAAAAGTGATAAAAAGTGGGTGTAAGATTTTGATTTTTTTTGCGTGACATAAGACTTCGGTGTCCACCTGGTTGGTGGCCCGAAGTAATTTTACTTGCTGCTACGGAACCCTTCATGGGCGAGTCTGACTCGCACTTGGCCGGTTTTTTACAATAATATGCTCTCTAATTCCTATGACATTGTAACTCTCACGGAAACATTCTTGAATGTTTCGATGAATGATGGCGAATTATTAAAACCAAACTATTTAGTACTGCGGAAGGATAGATATGGTGATTCTAGATATGGTGGTTTATTATTGACTGTTAAAGACAACCTTGGTGGCGCGTTCAGCTAATGAGTGGTCGTTGACTTCGTCAAGACTGAGATCGATTCCGACCGAGGCCCAAGAAACACTTTTGGTCATCATATAACGTTTTGTAATATTCATTCTATTTTGTGCCATAAATCTATTGATAAAAAATGGAAATTAAAAAGACAGAAAGAAAAGTGTTTTATTGCGGATTAGGTACAAATACAAAAGACAAAATAGCAAAATAAAAATAAAAACAGAGCTACTGGTGGCGATTGCTCGTACAACCTTGACCAAGAGGCGCTATAAATATATTATTTATCTGTGGTAGCCGCCACCTGAGCATACGTATGACATTTTACGTATGACAAAATTGTCAAGCATGGCAGCATTGAAAACTCGACAACGTGTCGTATTACGTGGCAATTTATAACACGTGTTAAATGGATATTAAATCAATCAATATTAAAATAGAAACAGTATTAACATTATGTAAGCCATGTCCGCAATAAGGGATTGACACTCAGCATACACTAAGGTGGGTATCTACCACCCAAGTACTGATTTTCAGCGTCACCCCATGTGTGCCACCTGACGTCGTCAGGCAATATCGCTCCGTATATAAGTCAAAAACAAACATAATTCCCTACAAGTAACCTAAGTATCAAGAAGAATACCGCACGCTAAAAGAGTAAGTAATTTTACAACATTCCAACAATAAAAAATTAAATAATTTTGGCAATATTTAACATTTCCTTTAGGTACATTTATACATATAACAATCACAACTCAGCCCGCCATACGTCCCATCCGAGGCTCCGCACGCCCAAACAGTGCAGTTAGAACCCAGAACAAAGACATGCATGCACAGACAATGCCGTCAAGTGCCGTGAAATGCGACTCTGGAGTGATCCAGTTGATGGGCCAAAACATCCTAGTAAAAAGAAAAGGTATGTGCTAATGCATACTCTTTTGATGTTGTAATAGTAATGCTTTGTACTTGACTTTAAAACTGTGTTTGAATTTTAGGTCCCTAAGAGGTGGAGGCAGATCATTCCAGATTCGCATTGCTGCATATTTTAGACAACCTCGGAAAGCTGTAGTTCTATGCCTTGGCACTGATATTGTACTGGTTGCAGACCTGACAGGGTAAGGGTAGTGGGTTTGTCTTAAACATATTTTTTCATATAAGTAATGAGGTTTTTTGCTTCCCAACAAGTCAAATAGCATGGTGGCTAGATGTAGCCTTCTCCTGGCCTCCATCTTCAATATGTTATGACTATTATAGTATGGCCGCTGAGTTATTACCGATTTGACAGATTATTCTTAAATTAATCGATATAACCTTGCACGAGCGACACATTTGCCGAATGATTTAGAATACCTCTTTAATATAAAACTTTATGTCAAAATGTCAGAATCAAGTAATTTTCCAATAAACTCTGTTTCAAAACTTAAAATAGTTTGTAAATAATATGAAAACATTTATTTTTTGTTCTTTGGCGCGCTTGTTCAAAGTTACATCGTGCGTCTAGTTTTCATAGTGATGTGCTTGATAGTATTCGGTCCGAATTCATTGGAATAGATATGATATTTATTTTATTTGGATATTTTTATTTTACTTATTCCTTCGAGCAACTAGACTAAATATAATGCTTAAATGCTACCATTTTTTTGCGTCTCTTAATTGCACTGTGTTGCCAGTATCTTATGATTTTTAAGATTTATGTGTGATCCAAAGTCAGAAATACTGTTTTCTATGATTTAAAAATAAATACAATTAAAATGATTATGTTGTTTTCTCCCTCAATTAAGCAATGTTATAGGTGTATTTTTTTAAGTAATTGGCGATACTATTCTGGCAACATCCTTACCACCGCTATTTTAATCTATTTAGTCGTCTTCCGTACTCTCGTGCGCACAGACTACGTTCTCTTGTGTAACCGTTGTTTTTTAACTCGGCTTTCTCCTGTTTATCGTTGCGCTTTATTGGACTAATTTTGTTTGTGTTTGGTAATTTTGTTGAAAATGCCGAAACGAGGAAAAACATTGAATAGTCAATGTCGTGAGCTTGTACTAAAGCTACAGGATTACTTTGAGCGTGAGTCACAAAATGGCGGCCCTTTGATTCCTGTCACTCAAGTGAAAGATCACACAAGCTCTTGGAATTGGTGCAAAAACACTATATAATATAAATAAAGAAAAATTTGGTGCTTCTGGAAGTGAAGATAATATTTTACGCACTCCTAAGAAAAAACGAAGACAAAAGCCCGTGACAGGTGTTGATGTTTTTGATGCAGATGCAATAAGAAACCACATATATGGTTATTATACTAGGAACGAGTTTCCAACTAGACGTTTGCTTTTGGTCTCTTTGAAAGAAGCTGGCTTGTTTAAAGGCGGTAAAACGGCGTTGTCAAAACTATTGCACGAAATTGGGTTTGAATATAAAAAAACGAATAAAAGGAAAATATTAATGGAAAGATTTGATTTAATAATTAAAAGGAGTGACTTTTTAAGAGAAGCCAGAAAAATCGAGTCTTGGGACAACGTCGTTTTTGTTGACGAAACATGGTTAAATGCGAACCACACTGTGTCACGCTCTTGGACTGACGAAACAAAAGCATCAACCTCAAAGGTTCCAATTGGAAAAGGATCGCGACTGATAATTTGTCACGGCGGTTCTGCTGGAAGTGGTTTCTTTGAAAATGGACTGCTGGCTTTCGCGTCAAAAAGTACTTCCGATTACCACGAGGAGATGGATACAGACACTTTTACGAATTGGTTCGAAAATCAATTATTACCCAGCCTGCCAGAGCCTTCTATCATAATAATGGACAACGCTTCATATCACTCGAAAAAAGTGAATAAAGCGCCTACTCAGGCCTACAAGAAAGCTGATCTCCTAGCATGGCTACACCAAAATGGAATTGAAACTACTGCCGAATTGCTAAAGTCTGACTTAGTAAAGTTGGTACGCGAAAATAAATCATCAAGAGTCCGTTATGAAGTAGATGAGATAGCTCTGGCACATGGACATCGGGTACTTCGAATTCCTCCTTATCACTGCCAGTACAATGCCATTGAGCTAATATGGGCACAAATCAAAGGTATTGTTTTTTATCGCATAAGTTATGAATATGAATAATTTGTACTATTATAACATCCAATATTCAGCATATAAGTAAAAAGATACATAACTAAGAAATAAATATCTCATGTCCCTTACATGTAGGTAATTGTGTAACATTTCATTTATTTAATGTAATAAATTAACGTTATTTAATGTTTACATTACAGGTTACGCAGCTCGTAATAATACGACTCCGCCATTCAGTACTAATAAAATGATGGGTCTATTAAAAGATGCTTGCAGCAAAATAACGAAAGAAGATTGGGTCAAGGTCGTCGAAAAGACTCGAAAACTAATAACAGAAGATTATGAACGCGATATAAGAGTGGACACCATTATAGACAATGAAATTGTCATACAACTGACTGATAGCGATGACAGCTCTGGCGAATCTGGTTCAGAGTCTGAATAATTGTTTTAATAAATGATAGGTAGTCATTTATTAAAACATCTTGTACCTACTCTATTCATTAAAATGTGTAACAGTGTTTACAAATTTGTTTTATTTTGATATGTCCTCGACCAATTATCCACGCCCATCAAGGATACTCCACCTAATAAAGAACCTGTGTCTTTAACTATTATTTGTTTTGATTTTATTTAATTACACACTATACTAGAATATTTATATAAGAGTGAAATAATAACATATATAAGTGATTGTTCCCGCCATTAGCGGGACGAAATGACATACACTCACGAGTGCTCCCGAGGCGAGCCGAACGCTGGCGAAAGATTCACGCGCCGGCCCGCGAACAGTGAGTACGAGTACCGGTACGGTTTAATATAGACGGCGCGCGCATTTAACGGCGATATAATTTCACGAAGCTTCTAGAAGCATCATCAGATCAGCTCTCAATCATACCGATCGGTGTTTAAGTGCAGTTAACTCAGCTCAGACATTACAGTGCGCGAGTGTATTTCCCGTAGGGCAGCCCTACATCAACGAACTACCATCAGCTCATCATACCTAGGTCATCGGAAGAACGACCTTCAATCAGCTCACTTCATCCACGACCATACAGCACCTCTCATCATCAGCACATCACGTAAGTACGAGTTTACTTCCCATCTCATACCTACCTATATTTCTCCACCTCACTCATAGCCGAGTGTATTCGCAACCCCACGAATACATCTTTTTGGTCCTTTTCGAGCCGGTAACGGCCTCACATTCCACTCATATTACTTACCTATGATATTACAGTCCACTTAATTCAGTTAAATTTCACCTAAATCCCAATTTTCATACGGCGTCGAAAATACCCACTTCACAAAAAAAAAAATCTGCTCGTAATTTTCTGCTCATTTAGTACTAGAATAATCCTTTTCAAGCCGGTAACGGCCTCACATTCCATTCTCATTACCTATTAAAATACAGTCCATTTCATTCTACTTAAACTCATTTAATTTCATTAAAATTCCAATTTTCATACTGGGTAAAAACTACCCACCATCTGACAAAAAAAAAAGTTATCATAACAACTTTGTTTATACGCAAATACTTATATTACATATAAATCCCAATTCATCAACTTTCACCGAGTCGGCTTCAAGTCGACTGTACCGCTTCCCGCTCGCCTAGTAACATAGGTACCTAATTGAAAACATAATTCGCTCGCACGAATTCATTCAACATTGAATTGAATTTGTTCCCAGAACCAGAACTTACATTTGCTTGATTCAACTATTTGTGTGAACACTATTTTTTCATTGTGTCCAAAGCAAAGAAGTGTTGATTGCATCATTATTTATCGCAACTTTGTAGGTACTTAAGTGGTGCTGTGCCTTTTAAATAGGTACTTCGCTCACCGGCTAGCGTTAAGATTACCTACCTACTCGTTCGGCTCAATAGTTTTTATGCACACACATTTACTTAGTAATATTGTTTACAAGATTTTATAAGTTTTAGTGTCACAGTGCAAGTAAATAGACACAGTGCAAATAGATAGTGCAGAAGGCAATCTTTTTACGTCATTTTGATTAAACACATTAATTATTTTTTCTCATTATTATATCGCATTGGTGTTAATTAGTTTCCCATCAAGTTTTTTTTTTTTACGTAATTTCGTTTTGATGTCTCACGCATAGGTAATAAGGCGAAAGTAATTTCAGCACATCAATATACAGGGTGGCGAATTTTAATTTTTGTCATCCGATTTAATTTTATTAAATAATTTTCGTTTTCTCACATACCTAGTAGTTTTATAGGATCATATCAGCACATTTCTCAATATACAGGGTGGCGAATTTAAATTTTTGTCATCGAATTTTTCTTAATAATTTTCGTTTTCCCTCTCACACATAGTAGTTTTATAGGATCGTTTCAACACATTATTATAATATACAGGGTGTCATAAAAAAAAAAAAAAAAAAAAAAATATATATATATATATATATATTCTTTTTTCTCGTTCGTTTCTTTTCTTACTCATCATTAGCTACTCAATTAATTTGAGTTTGTTAATTAAGTTTCAGCTCTCATATAGCAAAAAAACAAAAATAACAATGCCGACCAAATCTCAAGCTGCCATCTTCCGGGAGGCAGTTAAAGCAATTGCCTTGCTGAAGGAAATTGCCACAGCAGTGCTTGCCAAAGACACCCGTAAATATAAACACATCGACTTTACTGCTCGCTACCCGAAACTGGAGGAGCACAAGTCCAAATTAGATAATATTTATCACGAGATTTTGGACGATGACGATCTCTCGGATGAGACGGAGGCGATGTACACTAAAAATTTCGAAAGTGCTCTCGCAGATTATGATGAGGTCTTAGTCGCATTCAAGCAGTTGAGTGTGACTCCAGCTCCCCCAGAAACTTCATCTGCTTCTTCCACGTCACCTAATGTTCTGCCCAAGATAGGGCTGCCCAAGTTCAGCTCAAAAATTGAAGACTGGCCTTCTTTCATCGCCATCTTCAGGAGTCTGACGGACGAAATGTCCAACATTTCGGATGCTATAAAGCTCCACTACCTGCTCTCATGCCTATCAGGTGAGGCGCGCAGCATGGTGTCCCATCTTCAGCTCACGGGGGATAACTTCGCCGTAGCCATGGAGATTTTAACCAGGCGCTACGAGAACCGCCGCGTCCTCATCGACCGCTTTGTGGACATCATCATGGGGTTACCACAAATTCATGCCCGCTCTGATATCCGCACACTTTTCCTCACTCCGCTCATCTCAGCTCAATCGGCACTGAACAATTTAGATCTGCCCATGAAAGACTGCGATTATGTCTTCGTGTCCATAGTGGTGCGAAAGCTTATGGGTGAGCTCAGGACGCTGTTCGAGCGAAAGTACGGATCGCGTCAAACTCTGCCCACCCTCAAAAATTTAATCGCGTTTCTCGAGGAACACGCGCGTTGTGTAGAGACCGAATGGTCTAGCCCCGGTCCCTCACAAACCAAGCAGCCCTCGCCACAGCCTAGCTCATACCGTAGGCAGTCTCCCATTGCTTCTCCGCGAGGCCCCCCTCGACAGCCCGGGTACCAACAATTTCGGCCTATAGCCCCCGTTGGCAGTCAGCCAGTTTACCGCAGCTCACCCCCAGCCCAGCAAAGGCCCGTCTATTCAGCTCAGCCCTCAGCTCAATCCACTCACACCCCCGTTTACTCAACTCAGCCTTCAGCTCAACCCGCTCACACTCCCAATATTATGCCCTGCCCATTTTGCCGTGAAAGAGGGCACAAGCTCATCGCCTGTCCACAATTCAACGACCAACCGATCCAAGGCCGTTGGGACTTCATTCAGGCTCGCAACCGGTGCCGACGCTGCTTAGGTCCCCACTACGAGAACGAATGCAGGTCCAAGGGGGCTTGCAAAGAGTGTGGAGACGATAGGCACCACACATCCCTACATCGTCCCGGCGCTTCTTCTCCACCCCATTCATCCGCTCATCTTCTACCTCCTCATCTGAGAGATCAGCCCAGACATCGCCCAGCTCGGAAGTACCAGCATCAATCCGCACACGCCTTACCGGTGGCACCACCACCTCCCAACAATCCACCCAATCACTCACGTTCACCCAGTAGGTCACGTGTAGGTGGTCAACAATGACTACCTACAATAACAGAACACAATGAGGACGAAATTCAGCCCACACACTCACACTCACACAAACTACATACACACTCAGCCCATACACAGACACCACAAGCCCACTTTGCGATATTAGATCCAAGAGAGGATCATAGTCACTGTAATTCTGCACAACGTGATGAACACGTCACTAATCAGCCCATTTTATTGCCTACCGTCTCGCTAAAAATAGCAGACGTACATGGCCATTTTCACATAGCGCGAGCCTTGTTAGACACAGGTAGCATGCTAACGCTTATAACTCAGCGCATGGCTCGGATTTTAAATTTACCACTCAACTCAACATCATTAAAAATCGCAGGAGTGGGAAACCACAACTCACAGGAATCAAAGGCATCAATTACAATAGTATGTCGTCCTACACACTATGACACACCTACAATTACGGCTACAGCTCATATTTTAGAAAATGTTACCGGTTACTTACCGTTACATAAAGTCCCACATATTGCACGGGTGAGAGGGCAACCACCGGTTCCGTTAGCGGATCAGGAATACGATACACCAGCTCCAATTGACCTCTTGTTGGGTTGTGATGTTCTCGGCCAAGTTCTGGACGGGAATAAGTTCTCGTTAGGCCGGGGGAAGCCCATAGCCTTCGGCACGATTTTTGACTTCACATTGATAGGCCCCATTCAGGACCTATGTGCAACACCGGTAAACCAGTGTAACCCAGCTCACATTATCAGCTCATACCCTGAATCAGACGTTTCTACACATGAAATTTGCAAGAGCCTTGAGAGATTTTGGGAGTCAGAAGAACCCCAACCTCATATACAGACCAGCCCATTACAAGAGCAGTGCGAGGAAATTTTCCGCACTACAACCACTCGTGACCCATCAGGTCGTTATATGGTAACTTTGCCCTTTCTACCAGATGCGCCGATCTTAGGCAACACTCATGCTATTGCGTTACGTAGGTTCCTCAATCTTGAAAGGAAGCTACAGGCCAATCCACCCCTCCGCTCAAAATATGTAGCCTTCATGAATGAGTATCTGAACATGGGACACATGGCACCATGTCACCCAAGTACCTTCGCGAATAAACCTCACTTCTATATTCCCCATCATGGCATCTTCAAAGCGGGATCAGATAAGCTACGCACTGTATTTGACGGTAGTAGTAAAAGCTCAAATGGCGTCAGCCTAAATGACTGCCTTCACACAGGTCCAGCTCTGCAACAAGATATTGTTGACATTATTATGTCTTTTAGGACACATCCCGTAGTTTTCAGTACTGACATCAGAATGATGTTCAGAAACATACTCATCCACCCAGACCAAAGACAGTATCAGCTCATTTTATGGCGGTCGTCACCTGACCAGCCTCTGCTCACATATTCACTTCATACCGTTACATACGGTTTACGATCCAGCCCGTACCATGCCATCCGCACTCTACTTCAACTGGCTGATGACGAAGGTCATCGCTACCCGCATGCTGATCACATCATACGACGCTCAATTTTCGTCGACGATATACTTTCTGGTCACGACTCTGTGGAGTCTGCGCAGGCACTCCAAACAGAGTTGATTAACTTACTTGCCCTAGGTGGCTTTCAGCTCAGTAAATGGACCTCAAATTCTCCCCAGCTCCTGGAACGGTTCCCAGATGACCAATGCGACATGCCTAAAGACTTTGACCTCAGCCCAGAATCGAATTCCATCAAGGTCTTAGGTATACAATGGATTCCTCAATCAGACGAGTTCACGTATCGCATCTCTCTCCCCTCATTCAACCAAGTTACCAAGCGCTTCATTCTCAGCACAGTCGCATCGCATTATGACCCCAATGGCTGGGTTACCCCAGTTATCTTCCGCGCAAAGCTTCTCTTACAGAAGTTATGGCTCATGAAACTGGGATGGGACGAGCCCACCCCAGATGAAGTCCACACAGAGTGGCAACACATCTCAGAGGATCTTCCTCAGCTCTCAAGTCTGCGTTTACCTCGGCACATTTGCAAATCCAAGTCCGCGTCCACTTACTCGCTTCACGGCTTCGCGGACGCGTCAGAAGCCGGTTTTGGCGCTGTCATCTACCTTCATGAGCTCGATGCCAATGGACTGGTCAATGTACATCTGGTCATTGCCAAGTCAAAGGTAGCTCCTATTAAGAATAGACTCACAGTTCCCAAGCTAGAACTATCAGCTGCAGCTCTTTTATCACAGCTCATGGCTCGAGTGTCAGCTGATTTGTCGGCTCACCTCACAATAAGCCAACATACCTGTTGGTCAGACAGCACAATAGTGTTAGCGTGGCTCAACACGCCCCCTCATCGGCTCCAGACATTCGAGGCCAATCGAGTGTCTAAAATAAAGTCCAATCCGACCTGCTCCACGTGGAGACACGTTCCCACGAACCTCAACCCTGCAGATTTTCCAAGCAGGGGAATGTCAGCTCACGCTCTTTCAGCTCATGACCTCTGGTGGTCTCCCAGCTGGCTCAAAGAGCCTCCTCACACTTGGCCCAAGATGCCAGTGGCTTTAGGTCATCACGCTTTACTAGGTCTTAAGCCACAAAAGGTGCCTGCTCATATAGCGGTTCCTGATCTGGATCATGAGCTGCTTACGCGCTTCAGCTCTCTGGACAAGCTCGTCGGAGTGACGGCTTGCATGCAGCGCTTTATCTTCAATTCTAAACACACTCCAGACGAACGGCGCTCTGGTCCGTTGACAGCTGGTGAGCGTAGGGACGCTCTGTTATTTTGGATCCGCTCCGTTCAGCAGAACGAGTTTGCGGATGATATCCATCGTCTGCAAACTAACAGACTTTGCACCAACCGACTACAGCGTCTTTCACCGTTTTTGAAAGATGGTCTCTTGAGAGTCGGTGGTCGTCTCTCTCATGCGTCAATTAGATATGATGCTCAACATCCACTCATTCTGCCCAGCTCTAGCCCACTCGTAGACCTTATTATTGACCATTATCACAAAATACACTGCCATCCTGGCGCTGATACTTTACATGCCATTCTACGCCAGCAATTCTGGATACTATCTGCTCGCCGTGTGGTCCGACACCGTGTATTTAAATGTATTCGATGTTTTCGAACCCGCGCTCAACCTACAGCCCCGTTCATGGGTGACCTGCCGGCGGACAGGGTTAACCCTCAACCAGTATTTAGCCAAGTCACGACTGACTTTGCCGGCCCATTTCACGTAAAGTCTAGCATGTTACGGAACGCTAAACTCTTGAAAGCGTACTTCTGTATATTTGTTTGTCTCTCAACGAAGGCCGTTCATTTGGAGGCCGTCTCAGCTCTTACAACGGAAGCCTTTCTTGCGGCGTTACAAAGATTTATCTCGCGACGCGGTGCTCCGGTCTTAATTAGATCAGACTGCGGCACAAATTATGTAGGTGCTAGGAATCATCTCATTGAAGTTCAGAACTTCCTAAATGCGAATAATGAGGCAATCACACACAGACTTGCCACTCAACACATAACCTGGTTACTGAACCCCCCCAAGGGGCCCTGGTTCGGTGCTTTACATGAAATTAATGTCAAATCTACTAAACAATTACTTTATCGCGTGGTTGGTGAACAACACTTCAGATTTGAAGAATTCAGCACACTGCTGGCACGAATCGAAGCCGTACTCAACTCTAGACCCCTCTGCCCACTTACATCTGACCCCTCGGACTTTGAACCCTTAACTCCCGGTCATTTTATTATTGGTCGTCCGCTCACAGCTCTGCCCGAGCCGTCCTTTGATGACAGGCCATTATCCGCTCATAGACGCTTTCAGCTCATACAAGCTCTTTCCCAGCGCTTTTGGACACTGTGGACCCAGTCCTACCTCCATACACTCCAAACCCGCTCCAAATGGCTCTCCCCTTCCTCACCTCCTCAAGTCGGCGAACTCGTACTCGTCAAAGAAGATGACCTGCCACCGCTGCAATGGAGACTGGGTCGAATTACCCGCACAATACCGGGCAAGGATGGAATGATCCGAGTTGTGGATCTGGACACAGCCCAAGGACATCTGCGCAGACCTGTGCTCAAGATAGCCAGGTTGCCGTTGGATTCAGCTCAAGAAGAGGGTCTTCCTCGGGCCCCCCAGGATGTTCCCGCCATTAGCGGGACGAAATGACATACACTCACGAGTGCTCCCGAGGCGAGCCGAACGCTGGCGAAAGATTCACGCGCCGGCCCGCGAACAGTGAGTACGAGTACCGGTACGGTTTAATATAGACGGCGCGCGCATTTAACGGCGATATAATTTCACGAAGCTTCTAGAAGCATCATCAGATCAGCTCTCAATCATACCGATCGGTGTTTAAGTGCAGTTAACTCAGCTCAGACATTACAGTGCGCGAGTGTATTTCCCGTTGGGCAGCCCAACATCAACGAACTACCATCAGCTCATCATACCTAGGTCATCGGAAGAACGACCTTCAATCAGCTCACTTCATCCACGACCATACAGCACCTCTCATCATCAGCACATCACGTAAGTACGAGTTTACTTCCCATCTCATACCTACCTATATTTCTCCACCTCACTCATAGCCGAGTGTATTCGCAACCCCACGAATACAGTGATAGTATCCCGCGTACTGCATACCTATAAACTCAATTGGTGGAAAAAGTGAGAATTATAATCTATTTAATTGCAAAAAATCAGTTGTTATTCAAATGTGAACGTTTTTTCCACGGAAATAAGAAAGACCCAATCCAAAGAAAAAGTTAATTTACATTTTAAAAATTCATTGGTAATATTAAAGACCTAAAACAATTATAAATGAGCGCTATTAGATTATAAACGACACGATTAATCGTATGGGTATAACCGAAAAAAAATTGTCGTAACGACTAAACATAAAAGCGGCCAATCGAATAACTAGCCCAAGTTAGAGGCAAATTTAAAAATATGGAAGGATACAGCGAGGAATCCAATAATGTCAATACACAAAGTAGACAGATAAGACAGTCGTTAAAGTTTAATGATAGTGAACTAGAAATGAAGGTTTCGTATCAGAGTCTCTCAAACCACAGTTGCTGCGGTGAGAGTGATTGTATGGCGTTGAAGGATAAATTAAATAACCTTACCACAGAATTACAGAGTGCTCACCAAGAAATAGATAGTTTATGTATGGAAAACACTTCATTAAAGAAGGAAATAAACGACTATCAACAAAAAATAAAATTATTTAAATCTATAGGTTTATCAGACACTTCAAATTCAGGCAATATTACCCCACTAAAATTTTATTCGCCCCAGTATCGGAGACGTTACAGGTGCATGAACATGAAAGTTGGCCTACCTAGGACTTCGTCTAGGGAATTAACGATGAGTACGGTCAGGGGCCTTGACAACATCTGTCGTAGATCCTCAGAAACAAACTTGAATGTTAGTTTTGATGCATTATCAAACGTACAATTACTTGGCCATGCATTGAAGAATGTGAGAACAGACGAGGGCCAATGTACCAACCTTGACTTGGCGGAGGTGGTTGAAACCGGGAGCTCAAATGAGTATACTTCAACATGTGACAACATAGGTAAATCTACATCGAATTTTAAAGCAGATTTGAAGTGCAATCGCCTCACTCCGGGGTCAACAAAGCACCGTATAATGATATTTGCCGATGAGACCGGATATGGAATGAGAAAACTCCTGCAAGACCTGCTTGGCGACGCTTTCGTCGTCATGGCTGTCATAAAACGTGATGCACCGATGTCAGAGATATTAAGCTCCTTTGCAATGTGTAAGGATTTCTCCAGTTCAGACTATGTGATAATCATGGGTGGTTCACACGATACCAACCCTATGAAAGTGCAATCGTATTTATATTATATGCTGAATCAAATAACAAACACAAACTTTTTAATTGGGGAGATTCATAAAAATAAATATTTAAATGTGCACAATCTCAATAACTTGTTAAGGCACGTCTGTATAAATTGTAAATCAGCACAGGTTGTAGATTTAGGTGTTCACATCAAATCTCTAGTCTATACTCCTAGATATGTTACCAAATTGAGTATAGCTCGGTCTTTGCATAGAGAAATACTGCGTTTGAAGTATAAATGTGACCACCTTAACTATATGGCTAAGATGTGCAATGAGGTAAATGTGATCGCAACAGCATGTGCCCCAAAGTGTTTTAGTAATGTAAGCGTTCAGACTTGTTATGCTACCCTAGGGTCACAGTTGGTTGATGCAACTACTCAGACTGATGATAATCTAGAAAAGGTTCAAAGCGAGTTTTTTCGTTGATAATGTTGTTGCTTTAGACATATTAGATGAATGTAACGTAAATATTTCACGAAGTCGGAGTTTTTTCGAGGGCAATATCATGAACAACTCTATTAGTCAAGGCTGTTCTAACGAAAGTGACAGGAGTGCTAGTTTAAGCATTTTTCATCAGAATGTCTGCGGTATAAATAGTAAAAAAGAAGAATTTGAAATATATATTGAGGGTTTAAAAAATATTATGCACTACGTTTGTTTAACTGAACACTTTTTAAATGAGTCTCTATCAAATTTATTTAATTTTTATAACTTTAAACTGGTTTCTCTTAACTATAGAGTTAATAAAATACGAGGAGGCTCCTTGATACTTGCACGACATGATAGAAATTGCGAGGACCAGGCTGCCATATACAAAAAATTGTACAAAAGAGATTCATTTGAAGTTTGTGGTGTTAAGGATATCCAGTCCGGTATATATGTTTTTTGTTGCTATCGCAGTCCCTACGACAATAATTTGGAAGTTATTATGAACATGCTTGAGCAATTACTGGAACACCTTTTTGACAAGAGGTGCTTTATATGCGGAGACTTTAACATAGATCTCTTAAAGGACAATAAGTAAAAAGTGAACTTTATGAATATACTGACGAGTTACAATTTTAGACCATTGGTGAGTGCAATCACTTTTAGGCGGGATGATAGGGTTTCTTGCATCGACAACTTTTTCACGAATCTTGAAGAGGATAGTGTAGAGGACTGCATTGTAGATCACAATGGGTTAGCAGATGGACATGCAGGCCTAATATGCAACTCTTTATATAGTAACAACACTTTTAAGAATAAATATAACACATATAGAACCACTTACAAAAGAATATTTAACACTACAAATAATGATAGCTTTAGGAAGTTACTATTGTCAAATAACTTAAATGCGATGCATATTAATACATTTCTTTCAAAATTTAATGACATTTTTAGTAACAGTTTCAAATTGAAAAAAGTCAAAATATATCCTAAACGTGATTCTGGTCTCAACTGGGTCTCTAAAGGAATCAGGGTATCCAGTACAATGAAGCGGTTTCTTTGTGCAAAAGGTAATCTACATACTTCTTGGGTTAGTTACAAAAATAAATATATTAACATTTACAGGCGAGTAATTAGAAATGCGAAAAAACTGGCAGTTCAAACAGCTTTAGCGAGATCTGACAATGTTGCAAGGGATGTTTGGCGTATAATCAATAAACACAGGAATATAAAAACAAAAGATATTAAACATTATTCCTTAATTAATGGGGACTGCATCACTTCTGATCCCAAAGAAATTGTCAATTTGTTTGTTACTGCTTTCGACTATGATTCTGGAGTTAATAGCGACGACTGTAGTTCAGCCATAGAAATCCTAGAGCAAAATACAGTTCGAATAGAAAGAGATATGATAGTTGACTTGGTAACTCCTAAGGAGGTTTTTGATGTTGTCAGAAACATGGATACTAAACTTTCGTGTGGTTATGATGGTGTGCCCATTACTGTAATCAAGAATAATATAGACTTGTTAGCTGAACCATTGAGTAACTTTTTCAATCGATGCATTCGGGGTAGTATCTTTCCGGATCAGTTAAAAATTGCTAAAGTAGTACCTATACATAAAAAGGGCTCAAAACAAGATCCAAAAATGTACCGCCCGATCTCCGTCTTGCCCACAATATCTAAAATACTCGAAGTCTTACTAAAAACTAGGTTACTTAGGCATCTTGGTAGAAATAATATAATTAATCCTAGACAGTTTGCTTATCCTAAAAAAGTGGGCACAGCAGATGCTATAAACACGTTAGTAAATGATGCTCTAACTAGGCTAAACGATAAGCAAAAAGTTGCAGGCATTTTTCTTGACATGAGCTCTGCTTTCGATGCAGTTAGACATGATCTACTGATTGAAAAGTTAGAGCACTACGGCGTGAGGGGCGCAGCTAGGCATCTCTTTAGCTCATATCTGAGCAACAGACAAATGTTCGTAGAGATCAAGTCCAACAGTTACGAGCAATCTGGAACGATTCGAACTAAATTTGCTAAAACTTTTAAATCCAGGCTTGTCAAAATAAAAACAGGGGTTCCTCAAGGATCGATACTAGGTCCTATATTTTTCATTATTTTTATCAATGACCTGATCAATACTGTGATGAATAAGTTACCGGAACAGGTGAAACTTACCGTATTTGCCGACGATACCAACGCAATTGTATCGGCGAATAACATTATAGATTTAAATAAAAGAGTAAATTTGGCACTGGGGCATCTCAATGAATGGTTTACATTAAACTGCCTGAAAATAAACAGCAGCAAATCCAATATCATATTATTTAAATCCACTAGTAAAACGTCAGATGTACTGGCTTGTGAACTGACAGGATAGTCACAGTTAATGAAGTAAAATTCTTGGGTGTATATATCGACTGTTCTTTGAAGTGGAAATGTGAATTGGCAAGCATAGAGGCTGGTATTCATTCGGCCTGTTATGTATTGAGAAGCCTTAGAGATGTTGTGCACATGGAACAGCTAAGAGGTGTGTACTTCGCCTTAGTAGAATCAAAATTGAGGTATAGTATTATTTTCTGGGGGGGTAGTTATGAGTACAATATTCACAAAGCTTTCGTTGCACAGAAGAGGGCCATTAGAACCATGGTACGCATAGACCAGCAGCAGTCCTGTGTAGAATATTTTAGGGAACTAAAAATCTTAACAGTTCCTTGTCTGTATATTCTGGTTTTATTGACTTTTTTTGCCAAGAACTTACATAATTTTGAAAGTGAAGAAGGTAGACGGGAACGTGAAAGTACGAGAAGGAAACATATGCCTTTATTGATTGCACCCACTCTTAATGTAGTTAAACATAGCGTGTCTTATAGTGCAGTCAAACTATTTAACAGTCTTCCCCTAGAAATAAGAAGCGCTGTATATAAAAAGGAGTTTGAAGCCGTACTTAAGGGTTTTCTTCTGGAGAGTTGTTTCTACTCACTTGACGAATTTGTAAAATGACATAGAGGATGCATGCAATGAAATTTTTCTTTTTTATAAATATTTGTAATTGGTATTATATTATGTTTTGTAAATAATATTTGCAATGATGGGTACATGGTTCTCTATATGCACAACTTTTGACATGTTCACTTCTCTAATTTAATTTAATTTTTATCATTTTTATTTATTTTTTTGATGCAATATAATTTTATCAATTAATTCTTGACATCATAATTAATAATGTATTATTTAATATTTTAATTTTATTTGATTTGTTTTATTTTTTTTTTAGCTTATGATTTTTATTGTGTTTTTATCTTAAGTTTGTAATTTTCAATACAATGTAAATTGTTTATGAAATAAATAAATGAAATGAAATGAAATTTAAAAACAAACTGTTCCCAAATGATATTAGGGTTACTGGTTCAGTCACTTCACTAGTATTGTCAATTCGTCATGTGTCAAATCGGTAATAACTCAGCGGCCATACTATAATATAAGGTGTCACATGTTGGCGTCTTGGTATGTCAAAACAATATCGGGCACAGGCATTTTGTATGCGCTGTATAAGATTATTAGTTTTCGCAAGTAAACATGGGCCATATACTGTGTCACAATAATTAAATCTAGATAGTATGAGACTGTCCACTAGTTGCTTTCTTAATGACATACCTATGTAGGCACGTATATTGTAGAGAACTTTAAGCCTATAAAAACAATTCCTCACAATCTTATTTATGTGTCCCTCAAACCGTAGCTGAGGGTCAATCTTAAGACCAAGGCTAGTAGCCTCTTCAACCCTTGTAACTCTCTGACCATTTATGACTATAAAAGGGTCATGTTTCAAGATAGACTGAATTTGTCGCTCACTACCCAGTATCATAAATTTTGACTTTAAGGGATTTAATATCAGTGAATGTTCTTTTGACCACGTAATTACCCTTTGCAGGTCCTCATTTATTTTAGATACAGCTTCAAGCGTGTCACTAGGTTTAAATGATGAATATAATTGTGTATCATCTGCGTACATATGAAACTGACAGTGTTGGAAGGAACCCGTGATGTCTGCAGTATATAAAATAAACAAAAGTAGACCCAAGATGGATCCCTGCGGCACCCCTCTTGTCACATTAAGGGGGGATGATGACATGATTGTACCATCCTCTTTCCGTAACTCAACATACTGTGAGCGATTAGTAAGGTAACTATGGAACCACTTCACAGTATCTGAGGTAAATCCATAATAGGTCAACTTGGACAGTAGCAGTGACGTATCCAGGGCATCAAAAGCACGGGAGTAGTCCAGTAGTACTAGAACTGTTCCCTCTCCGCGGTCCCTAGCCTCCAAAATGTTACCCACCACGTCACACAAGGCCATAGCTGTGCCCCGCCCCTTTCTAAAACCCGACTGCTTATCTGGGAGAATACTATGCACCACCCTTTCCAACACTTTCGATAAGCAAGGGAGCACACTTATAGGCCGGAGATCCTTAAAAGTATTTGGGCATCCAGTTTTAGGTATAGGCCGAACCACAGAGCACTTCCATAGCTCCGGATATGCATGTGTGGTAATTGAAGTGTTAATTATTTGAGTGATGATGTGTAATGAGTTAGGTAGCGTGAGTGCCAGCATCTGCGCACTGATTTTGTCAACACCCTGTGCCCGTGTCTTAATGTTATTCAGAATCTTCAGAATTGTTGCATGATCTACAGGTCTGAGCTCGGAGCTCACAGTAGGGTTATGCCTATGATATTCATAGTAGGTTAATTTTGATAAACTGGCCACACATTCCCCTGGCACATCCAGGAAGGCTTTATTAATGTGATATGGGTTGTTGAAGTGACCTGGCAAACAAGAATCCTTATGTGTGTGGAGAATCTGAGTTTTTAGATTCTTCCACATGATTTTGGGGTTATTAATTTGTTCATTAATATTTTTTGAAAAATAGGCAGACTTCTCATTGTGCAATGCCACAACTGCTTGATGTTTGAGCTCCAAGTAGTATTGTTTTTTGGACTCTGATTTGGTACTCTGATAATTTAGCCTCGCTTTGTCGCGCAATCTGAAAAATAGCTTAACATTATCAGTTATCCATGGAGTATCCTTGGTCTTAAAGAGCCTTTTTTCACAGGGGCATGCATATCATACAGATTCACAATCCAAGTGGACAATGCTCCCACCATATCATCAACCGTAACCTGGGATTCCATGTGATACCAAGGAATGAGCTCGATATCACTTTTAAAGAGATCTGGCAAGATATCTCCAAATGACCTGTATGTAACCCACCTAGGTTTCTCCTTAACCTTTTTTATAGTTGACTCACAAGTCACAACTGCATGCCTACCAATTTCCTTGACATGGGTAACCATGACATTATGAACACTCATATCTGTGCATTTTATGTCTATTAGTGTGCTCCTCCTGTCCTCAGTAAAATGTGTTGGTGCGCTTACTACTTGGTGCATATTAGTGTAGTGTAAAAATTGTTGTAGCTTTTTTGTGTCGGCATTGGACTGAATCAACATGTTTATGTTGAAGTCGCCCAAAAGAATGATATGATCATAGGGAGCCAATGCACAAATGCTCGCAGTCAAACTATCCATGAATCTATCCTCATTAAGCCAAGGTGGTTTATATGCTGTACCAATTAAAATTTTGTTTCCCATACTAGTTAAAGACAGCCAATACTCTTCTACTTGTGGATCCACTGGGTGACTTCTAGTCCTTACACTAACACCATTTTTTATATAAAATCCTACTCCCCTCCCAACCCCATCTTTTATCGCTGTAGACCTTGGAGTGTGCCTTAACTTATAGCCTGGGACTGAAGGAGCTCTTCCATCCTCACCCAGTTTCAACCAGGTCTCATTTATGGCCATGATGTCAACTGAATGGTGGCTCATGACTACCAAGAATTCATCATGCCCAGTACCTAGTGAACCTGCATTGAAAAGTCCAAACTTCAAATATTTCTTACTAGCTGACCCGGCAGACTTCGTACTGCCTCAATCGATGACAAACCTTTTAAACCTTCCCTGGACCTCCACGAATAATTCAAGACCAAAATTAGCCAAATCGGTCCAGCCGTTCTCGAGTTTTAGCGAGACTAACGAACAGCAATTCATTTTTATATATAAGAGACTAGCTGACCCGGCAGACTTCGTACTGCCTCGATCGATAACAACTTCCATATTTATTCACCTTTTAAACCTTCTCTGGACCTCCACAAATAATTCAAGACCAAAATTAGCCAAATCGGTCCAGCCGTTCTCGAGTTTTAGCGAGACTAACGAACAGCAATTCATTTTTATATATAAGAAGAAAGAAGAAGAAGAAGAAGATTGTTCATTGTTAATATATATAATTGAGTAATGCAATGAATGTTAACAAAAGTCAAAGTTAGCTTTATAAAATTTAAATATTTGCAGTATGCATGTATAACTTAGTGCCAAAACGGCCACTATACTGGAACTCCTAGTCTTATGGTTATACATATTTATTTGTTTACCTAACACTGTTACAACATGCTTCCCAATACCTAGCATCAATACCACATTTATGCAACCGGAAAAGTGTACACTCCCAATATAAGACTCCCAACCCGGACAGTCACATACTAACATTTCTGACACTTTCATTTGTAAAATGTTGCAGATACAATAATAAAGATCACATAATATGTCCCGTGCACCCATGCTACCCATCTATACTAATATTATAAAGCTGAAGAGTTTGTTTGTTTGTTTGTTTGTTTGTTTGTTTGAACGCGCTAATCTCAGGAACTACTGGCTCGAATTGAAAAATTATTTTTGTGTTGAATAGACCATTTATCGAAGAAGGCTTTAGGCTATATAACATCACGCTGCAACTAACAGGAGCGAAGAAACAATGAAAAATGTGGAAAAAACGGGGAAATCTATACATACTAATATTATAAAGCTGAAGAGTTTGTTTGTTTGTTTGTTTGAACGCGCTAATCTCAGGAACTACTGGCTCGAATTGAAAAATTATTTTTGTGTTGAATAGACCATTTATCGAAGAAGGCTTTAGGCTATATAACATCACGCTGCAACTAACAGGAGCGAAGAAACAATGAAAAATGTGGAAAAAACGGGGAAAATTATTCATATTTGAGGGCTTCCATTGCGTGCGCTGCGAAAACGGTTCAAGATACCAAAAAAATATGTTATGAAAGAATTATTCCTCTTGAAATGATCTAAAAAAATGTCCGCGACAGTATATGTCTATCTTTTAAGATTAACTCACTAGAACCGTTTTTATGGTAATGAAATTTGGTCGAAATTAATGCATTATTACCAATTATTTGTTAGAGTTGTATCAACATAATAATATTAATCTTTATCCAAATAAATGTGTTGTTGATTAAGAGTAATTAATTGTAGAGTAAGTAATTGTGTAGTTAATTGTAAACAAAATTGTCTTTGACATTACTTAATTTCAATGAACATCTTAGAAGATATTACAATTTAAAAATAACTCCGATATAAAATTCACACGCGCCGCTTGATGTGCAAAACCTGACGCTGCGCCTAGCCGGCGGGCGAGGAGAGGCGTTGCTTGCGGGCGACGCGGAGGGGGGGTGTAGCTGTACGAGGTACCATGCCGCGCGGCTCAGACGCGCGGTCGGCTCCCTTCTGAACAGTTGTATGCAGCGTTATTTGTTTTTGCGATATAATATCGTCGTGTAATAATACTTTTTCAATACTATTAAATTTTGTTTTAAGGAATAATATCACTTTTTTTTGTTTTGTTGTAGATAATACCTGTGAATAGGTGTCATCTACATAATTATTCTTATTAGGTTAGGTTTTAGTTTAAGCATACAGTTAGTTTACCTTATTTTCGTTTTACGGTAATTCTTTTGACATATATTATATCCGATTAAATACAGGTAAAAATAATTAGATTCCTAATTATTACCTTACGTTTGTTTTAGGTAGATTTCGATGAAATCGATCTACCTATTGGTTTCTTGACTACTGTCGAATTTAAAAAAAAAATCTTCATAGGAGGTATAGTTATGACCCCCTGAGTCCGAAATGACCACTGGTCAAAAAGTTTATATATATATATATATATATGTATGTATGGTTCCACTTCCCAAAATTTGCGGCACTCTCACGGTCGCATTTTTGCCCCGATCGCTTTCAAACTGCGGTCAAAAATTGCTTGGGTGTAAACTTAGTTTAAGTTCATGAACGGGTGCAATCCGGCCTAAGGGGACGGTAGGGCCTCACTTTTTGTGAAATCAGTTTTTCCTCAAAATTTCACGTTTCATGAAAGATATTCGAACCGTTCTAATTTAATCCCATAGCATACATGAATACCAACAACTTTTAATATTAAACCTATAAGATTAAAACTTTAACTAAAAGTGGAGGGGGGAAAAACCAAAATTTTTCGGGAAAAAAATCATAACTTCTAACCGGTAAACATTCTTGCTGTCGGAAACATTTTTAATCGATAGGCCATTTTTAAGTCTAAAATAAATGTCTGAAAAGTTTTTCGCGAAAAGTTACCGTTTTCGAGAAAAAAAATTAAACTGTTTAAAGTCCGTAGTTCTCTATATAAAATAATATTAATTGCTTCACGAAATCTACCTGTGCGTTCCCCCTGCGGGAACGGTTTTTTTTCTTGATTACGAGTTACGGTTTGGTAAAGTTTTCATTTCCTACGTTCTTTCTTCGTCACTATAATGCCTAGAAAAAGAACTCAGCTTTCTCGGCAGACTGCTACTGCAAAGTGGCTGCGAGTTTTGCGCAACAATGAAACAGAGGATGAAAATATGCATAGGTTGGCTACTCAACGAGCAATCAGTGAACGAAACCGTGCTAATGAATCGATCGTTGAACGTTCGCAGCGTCTAGCCTCACAAAATTTCCGAACTTCGGCAAACCGACAACGGGAACAAAGTGCTGAACGTTCTCAACGTTTATCTTTACAAAATTCCCGAACTTTGATAAACCGAGAACGGGAATCAAGCGCTGAACGTTCTCAACGTTTAGCCTCACAGAGTTCTCGAACTTTGGTGAACCGACTGCGGGAATCAAGCGCTGAACGTTCTCAACGTTTAGCTTCACAGAGTTCTCGAACTTTGGTGAACCGACTACAGGAATCAAGCGCTGAACGTTCTCAACGTTTAGCCTCACAGAATTCCCGAACTTTGGCTAACCGCGATCGGGAATCAAGCACTGAACGATCCCATCGATTAGCGCAGCAAAATGTACGATCAGCAAGAAATAGAACTCGCAGGCAACTTAATTTATTAAATGCTGCGTTTGCTTATGATTGTACCCTTGACTATACTGAGCTAAATGATATTGATATTGGCAGAATGGATAAAATATGCAACTTATGCCAAGCAAAAAAATGGGCGACTGAAGCTCCTGGACTGTGTTGTAGTGGCGGAAAAGTAAATATACCTATAATTCCGGAACCAACTACAGTTTTAAAAGAACTGCTCACATCCATCATCAAAGCATTTCTTAAATCACTCAAGACAATATAATACACTATTTCAGATGACTTCATTTGGTGCCAAAGAAATTCGTGAGGGAAACTTTATGCCCACTTTTAAAGTCCAAGGGCAAGTTTATCACTTGATCGGTAACTTACTTCCAGCTGAAGGGGCACAACCCGAGTTTTTGCAAATATATTTTGTTTCCCATGCAGATCAGGTATCCTTGCGCTCAAATTTAAATCCAAGCTTGCAAATCGATCTTATCGACGTTCTCCAAACATAATATAATGATGATATATACAATGATGGACTAATCATAATTGAAGATAAAATTCATGAGATTTGCGATAAATCACTAACCGATTTTGGGCTTCCTGTATCAAAAAGGATTAATTTACTTAATCATCTGGATCCGTTAGAAGTAGCGTTGCGAAAACCGTATGATCTAAATGAATTAAATGAGTATATTACTCAAAGTGAACCAAAATTAGTTAATGACCAGGTGACCGCTTATAATTGTGTTATGCAAAGTGTTCATTTTAGTGAAGGAAAAGTATTTTTTTTGGATGCTCCCGGTGGAACCGGCAAGACCTTTATTACTAATCTTATATTAGCAAAAGTAAGGTCTCAGGGAAAGCTAGCTTTGGCAGTAGCGTCGTCAGGTATCGCTGCAACTTTATTAGCAGGTGGACGCACAGCTCATTCCACTTTTAAACTGCCTCTCACTGTTTCTTTACAAAAAGATAGCGTGTGCTCTATACGTAAAAATGGCCCTTTGAGAAAAGTTTTACAAGATGTCAGTTTAATTATCTGGGACGAATGTACCATGATCCATAGAGCTCATGTAGAGGCTCTAGATAGGACTCTTAGAGATATTAGAAGCTGTGATAAAATCATGGGTGGGATTACTGTTATGTTTGCTGGGGACTTTCGACAAACTTTACCAGTAATAGTAAGGGGAACTAGAGCAGACATTGTAAAGTCTTGCCTTAAAAGTTCCCCATTATGGAAGTTTGTTAACATCTTAAAATTACCTACAAATATGAGAGCACATTTGGGGGGAAGTAGTATAACTTTTCCTTCAAAGTTACTTTTAATAGGAGACGGGAAAGTACCTCATTTTATTGATCGCGATTTAGGAGAAAGAATGAGTAACATTGAGGACTTGATATCGAAAGTTTACCCTGAAATCAGCGAAATAGAAAATAAAGATCATCAATGGATGTGTCAAAGGGCAATATTGGCGGCGAGAAATAGTAGCGTGGACGAAATTAACGACCTAATTTTAAGTAAACTTCCAGGAGACATAGTTACCTACACATCTATTGATAATGTAATGGATCAAGAAGATGCGGTCCATTACCCACAGGAGTTTCTTAATTCTTTGAACCCAAGTGGCCTTCCCCCATATTCCCTCAAGTTAAAAATAGGTGCCCCAATAATTTTACTTAGAAATCTTAAACCACCAAATTTATGTAACGGGACCCGACTTCAAATCAAATTTCTTCGCAATAACGTGATCGTTGCAATAGTTTTGACTGGTCCAGCAGTTGGTCAAACAGTGCTTATACCTCGCATCCCAATGATTCCAAATGATTTACCTTTTAATTTTAAAAGAATTCAATTTCCCGTTAAGCTATCTTTCGCCGTTACAATTAATAAATCACAGGGGCAAACATTTAAACACGTAGGAATCGATTTACGTCAAGACTGCTTTTCACACGGCCAACTATATGTCGCGTTGTCAAGATCGGGTTGCGGAGAAAACCAATATGTTCTTCTGCCACAAGAAAATAAAACTAAAAATATAATATACGCAGAAGTACTTTAAAATAATTATGTTCTTTTAAAAACTTAAAAACTAAATTGTCTAAAATAATAACAGAAATTGATGCGGACAAAGTCGTGGGTAACAGCTATAATTTATAAAGCTGAGGAGGTTGTTTGCAAAAATAAATATGATACCCAAAATAACTATTCCACGCGGACGAAGTCGCGGGCACAGCTAGTATATAATAACTTTGTAAAGTCAGGATATTCCAAAACAAAGTCATAGTAAGTAGTTATTTTTATGTAAACCCTGTAAAAAATATAATATGTTTTAATTTCAATTTTCCCACTACAAATGCGTACACATACGTGGGGCGCACTATAAGTTTCCGGAATGAATATGAAAAAATACTATTAAAGGTACAAAATTAATTTATTGTTTTTCAAAATAATCTCCCTTGGCGTCTATGCACTTTTTCATTCGATCAAACCAGTTTTGAAAACTTTTGTGCCACTCCTCTGTGGTGACCTCTGAAACGTGTTTTTCATACTCCTCGACAGCCTCTTCTGGTGATGAAAATCGTTGGCCACGTAATTGGTTCTTAATTTTTGGGAACAGATAAAAGTCACAAGGTGCCAGGTCGGGACTGTATGCAGGATGACTCATGAGTTCTACATTTTTCGCCTTCAAAAAGTCGTTTGTCTGTCTGGCCGTGTGAGAACTAGCATTGTCGTGGTGCAGGATGATACGGCGTTTACGGTTATTTTTACGGAGTTCGTCAATAACTTCCGGCAAACAAATGGTCGTGTACCAGTCACTATTCACAGTACGACGATTTTCTAAAGCAACAGTAGCCACGTGTCCAGTTTTATTAAAAAAAGAAGCAATCATCCGCTTAGATGCACTTTTCACGCGCGCCACTTTGGTTGGTTTCGGCTCATCTTGAAAGACCCATACGCTCGATTGCTGCTTTGTTTTGGGATCGTAGCAATAAATCCATGTTTCGTCACCTGTTACTATGTCCCACACCAAATTTGACGCACCTTCGTTGAATCTGGTAAGCATGGCACTGCACCAAGTGACGCGGTCCGTTTTTTGATCCTCGGTCAAGTTATGTGGGATCCACCGCGAGCACAGCTTTCTCACACCCAAATGTTTGTGTAGGATTGATTGTATTTGACTCATGCCTATTTCTAAGGATGCGCGAATTTCATGGTAGGTCACATGCCTGTCTGTTTCAATCATACGGCGCACAGCATCGATGTTTTTGTTGGTCACAGCGGTGGACGGCCGACCATCGCGAGATTCGTCACTGAGATTGATACGACCACGCTTGAATTCTGCAAACCAGCTATAAACAGTTGTCTTGCATGGAGCTTCATCGCCAAAAGCTGTTTCAAGCCGAGCGATGCTCTGTTGAGCCGTCAAATTACACTTAAAATCGTAGAAAATCATACTACGAAAATTTTCCCGAGTTAAATCCATGTTGATGCAGACACACAATTTTTTAAATGGCGCCACAAGGTAAAAACAAAAGACAGTCAGATGAAACAAACTGTATTCTACAGCCAAAGAGTTCTATTTTCAAATGTTGTAATAAATTTTTAAATATTGTTTATGTAAGTGGCCAGTTCCGGAAACTTTTAGTGTAACCTATGTACAACCATTATGTAAATCCTGTAAATACTTTTTTCATTTCCTGTCACATTTTTATTTTTCCTGCTACTAATGTTAATAGAGAATAAACATACATGTATATGAATTTTACAAATATTGTATTTAACTTTTTTCATGAGTTTATATACCCTAGTAGATGTGGAAATCAGATGACAGCAAGTAGCTATAGGCATATAAGTGCCATAAATATTGTAAATAACATCATTCATGTGTTTACTCTTTCCAGTACATATGCGAGTGCACAAAAACATTCCAGTATAGAGAAAACAGAAGGGGCAAACAATCAATATATGGAATGACATAATTGGACTAATCTTTAACTTTCCTGACCGCATCACTTCCAAAAACCCGGTCAAGATCAGCTTCTGAGCGAATAGTGTGGGTAGGGCTTTTAACTTATTTATCGTCTCTTCCAGTTCGTGTGGTGGTTGTTCTTGGTCTTGACGGCTCTCAATCACTACAAGGCGGTTTTCTAGGGAATCGACCCTCGTTCTACATGATGCCACCGACTGACGAAGACCGGCCACCTCGAGCCTGAACTCCCTCAGTTCTGTCTTGAGGTCATCCCTCATGGACCGGATCTCTGTCCTCAAGAGCTTCATTTCGTATCCAATATGAAACGGATCTGCCGAGCTGGTCCCAGGCTGCCTGGCCTGCTCTCCGACTGGCCCCCCCGAACCGCTGGCAGCCAGAAAAGAATCAAGCCGATTGGGAGGAGTATCCACACCATCGTCGCCTTTCGTATGGGTGGTTTGGGTGATGTCTTTATTGACTTTTCCCTTATTTGTACATTTACAGCCAGCTGGGCCCCCTTTCGTGGAGATAAATTTTCCGCATGACGCACACTTGCCAGCCATAATGTAAATAGTTGTTATTTATCTACACCAGTTATCACGAAATAAAAAATGATTAGTTAATTATTTTTTTCTAAACTGTTGTACTTCCACCAAACAACAGATGGCGTTGTCATCAATATTTATGAGAATTCCTTTTTAGTCTGGATAAGCTACAACTCCTGAGGTTCTCAATGAAAGCTACGTTCACCATACACTTGCCCACACACATAGACAGGAAAAACAATATTGGCACTAAATTGTATCACTTTTAGTGCATCATTTATGCAGTATAGGGTAGTTTCCTGACACTTTATTGGTACATAATTTATTTTCGATTTATTTAAGTTCTGGCAAAAAACTGGCACTGGATAACACTATATGTCTTTTATTAAACCTTCTTATTGAATATTTTATATGATTTATTTCAAATTATGTTTAACAATTATTTATAATTACAATGTGAACAGAGATTGCGACTGTCAACGACAAGCGACACCTTCCGTCAAACAAAGTGCATCTATTAATGAAAAAAGTGATGAAGAAATAGCGAAAGAAAATGAGTGAGTACTTTATAAATTTATTGGCGATGATGGTTCTGGTAATAATGATGGTGAAAAAGGCGTTGAAATTATGGATGGAAGTAGATTTTTCTGAGAGATAAACATTTTAATGTAAAATTTTGAAGTGTTAAATTTTTTATGTAATACTAGCTGACCCGGCAGACTTCGTACTGCCTCAATCGATAACAACTTCCATATTTATTCACCTTTTAAACCTTTTGTGGACCTCCACAAATAATTCAAGACCAAAATTAGCCAAATCGGTCCAGTCGTTCTCGAGTTTTAGCGAGACTAACGAACAGCAATTCATTTTTATATATAAGAGAACAAGAAGAAGAAGAAGAAGAAGATAAATTGTCATGTTTGTGTACGATAGCGCATAAATGAATATTGTATGTTACCACATAAATGATAATACTTTTATACTGATAATTAAAGCAATTCGTGCAAAATTATTCCCTAACCATTCCAAAATATCAAAAATGCACAACGTTAATATTCAAGTTTTCACTTCACACCCGGAGTGCCACCCTTAGTTTTTTTTTTTTTACTTGTGAAATCAGTGAATCAGCACGAGCAGCTATATATGTATTAATAAAACAACCAGACTCTGAAAGAAACTGAAATATAAAATCATTTTTTTGTGTTTTTGACGTCGAAGACGTTTGATTTGATTTCATTTTCTTCATATTTATTGCTCAATATATAAAGACGCGTCGAAAAATATGCATAAAGCCTAAGGTCTGTAATTTTGAATAAAAATACTGCAACAAAAATATCTAAGTTTGGCCCGAAGTTTGACAATCACTGTGTGATTTCCGCCCCACTAGTTTTAAATTAAGAATAATGTTAAAAATTTCAATAAATATAAATTAATAATAATATATATAAAAAAAATTATTTTATTTAAAAAAAGCGTGGGGTGCATGGGTCTATAGATATAAATATTTTATTGACAGACATGAGTAGAGTGATTATCATTTTGATAATATCTTAAAAAGCACCCCACGCTTTTTTTTAAATAAAATACATTTTTTTTATTTACACTATTATTCATTTATATTTATTGAATTTTTTAACACTTCTTAATTTAAATTTATTAAACCTTATTTTCTATTTTTTTAGTTCGGTTTTCTATAAAAAGCGTGTTTTTTAGTTTCATTTTAACTATTATTTATTTACTACTTTTTAGTTTTGTTTTTTCATAAATAAATTAACACGCTGCTGTTGCCACCTATTTCAGAGTTTATAATGTAACATTATTCGCTAATATTAGATTCGGGATAGATGGCGCTGTTAACAAATATTTACAGAGCTGTCAGTAAATATTTCGCGAATTCATTAGTTTAAAATATGTTGCAAATTGAATAATGGAATAATTTTATTAAATTAGTGTATTGTCATCGGTACTCGATAAATCTACAAAGTTTGAACGTTATCTGGCCGTTTAAAGTTGGCCAAAATCGCGTCTAAAGGAGTCGGTTACAAACAACAAACAAACATACAAACATACTAACAAACATACAGGTGAAGCTAATAAAAAGTGTATAAAAAGGAAAGATTTGTTACTTTACAATCGATAAACTCCGAAACTACTGAACCGATTTAAAACTTCGTTCACCATTAGAATGCTACATAATTAGGAGGAAAAGAAAAAACTCACAGCGAATCCGCGGCCGCATACATTACATAGCTTGTTCTTCTCCTTCTTGGCCCCCTCGTGGTTGTAGCGCATGTGCTCTACGTAACGCGTTCTATTCAGAAAGTGCTGCACAAAAAAAGTGTATTTACTTATTTATGCACGTAAGAAGTTGTACTTCTTTGGCGTAACAAGATAAAAATCTTTCTAGAAATTTTATCCTTCGCGTTATCCTACGGCTGTGAAAATAATAATGTAAAAAAATATTTTGTTAAATAATACATACCATCAACTAACCTCAAATTCTACAAACGTACTCAAAATCAAAAGTTGACTAGCTAACGTTAGGGTGTCGGTTTTCTAGCTAACTTCACGGTATCGATATTTCGCGACGGTGTGCGCGCACATCATTCTCTCATCATTTTTCCCTAACGCGTCAAAAGTATAACTTCAATAAAATATTACTCGTTTTAATCGAAATCAAACTACGATGTTATTTTGTTATCCAGACGAGATTTTTAACCCCCGACGCAAAGAGAATTGTCAAAATCGGGCCATCATTTTGGAGTTATGATGCCACAGACAGATACAAGCAAACGCACCCCTCGTTTTTCACTTTATAATACCTAGTAATATTTCGATTCAAGCGTTGTCGCGTCGGGAAACCTCTGAGTAGTGTTTGGACTAGCACATGTGTACTAAGGCATGTGGAGTACGTACCCTTTTTTTTTTTTTGTGCGGAAATCCCTTCGGATACCCCCGGGTGGCCAGCGGGGGCGGTTATGTCGGGCATGAACCGACTAAAACCGCACGCCGTTTCGGGTCTACAGAGGCCGGGGTGTAAGGTTACCCATAGAGCATATCCCTCGCACTCCGACTGACCCTGGGCCATTCGCAGTCCCCTCTGATAACAGCAGAGGGGTACCTGGAGCGACCACGCCCCCCTGGAGTACGTACCCGGTCGCAGTGTGTGCAGTACCTAGTGTTTGCACAGGCTCAAGTGTTCAAGTGCACGTGGAGTACGTACCCGGTTGCAGTGTGAGCAGTACCTAGTGTTTGGACTGGCTCATGTGTACTAGCACATGTGGAGTACGTACCAGGTTGCAGTGTGAGCAGCATTGTTTGGACTAGCTCATGTGTATTAGAGCATGTGGAATACGTACCCGGTCGCAGCGTGAGCAGTAGTGATTGGACTGGCTCATGTGTACTAGCACATGTGGAGTACGTACCAGGTAAGAGTGAACAGTACTTAGTGTTTGGATTGGCTTATGTGTACTAGTACACACGGTGTACATACCCGGTTTCAGTGTGAGCAGTAGTGTTTGGACTGGCTCATTTGTACTAGCACATATGGAGTACGTACCCGGTTGCAGTGTGAGCAGTAGTGTTTGGACTAGCTCATGTGTACTAGAGCATGTGGAGTACGTACCCGGTCGCAGTGTGAGCAGTAGTATTTCGACTGGTTCATGTGCACGTGGCGGTAATGGTTCATCATGTAGGCGCGACGGGAGTAGGAGTTGCCGCACTCGGGACATGGTACCTTTTTTTTCACCCTGTAGTAACACACCATAAATTACTATAAAGGACCAACCAACACCAAGGGCGTCGCCAAGGGGGGGCAGGTAGGAGCAGCCCCCTAGGAAATCGAAAAAATGAAGCCGAATGGAAAGTAACCAAAGTCCTAAGGCCATTATTATTGAGTCAGGGATATCGCTCTTATAAAGTTATTATAAAGTATAATTTGGCAGTATCGTTTTTTATTTTCCAATGCATAGATTATAATTATTTATCCAAGAATCAAGATGATTATGGCATAATAATTCTTAATTAGTTATAATTGAGCATCATTTTGCACGACCTAAAACTCGCGCCACCGACCGTCAGTGTTGCAACGTACCTACCTAAACCGATGCGAGAACCAAAAATAATATCTGAAGAGTTTGTTTGTTTGGTTGAACGCGGTAATCTCAGGAACCACTGGTTCGAATTGAAAAAATATTTTCATGCGCCAAAACGTCCGCGAGACATGGTAAAAAATCAATAACAAAAAAAAAGAGAAAAGTTATTATTATTAACACACATTTTAAATATGAATTTAATAAATCATTATTAGTAAGTATTTATTATTATAATAATAATTTATCATAATAAATTATTAACGTTAATAAAAAAAAAACAAAGTAGGTATGTCAAAGAAAATAACAATAAAAAACTGATAAACAACAAAAAAATAGTTTGATACTTGATTGCAACAGTACGGCGTGTACTTTTTGGTTAGGTATCCGATCTAAACAATAGGTGCACTGCACCGGGGACGATGTACCGCGAAGCGACCCTGAAGGCCACGACCGCGGTTGCCCAAGTCGTGGAGCGGCTCGAGGTGGCTCTGCATAAAACCGAGGCCCTGTTCTTTCATGTGCCTCGGAGCAAGCAACCTGAGGGATCCAGTCTCATCGTGGGAGGTAATCGCATCGTCTCAAGCCCCAAATGAAATATTTGGGGCTCGTGCTGGACGGCCGATGGGACTTCGGAGAGCACATCCGAAGTCTGGCCCCCAAGTTTAAGGGCACAGCTCTCGCTTTGGCGCTAATATGCTAATATGAAGGGGCCCGATGACTCCTGCTGGAGACTACGCGGGGATCGTGCGGTCCATGGCCCTATATGGGTGCCCAATATGGGCGGAGGTCCTGAAGGCGGGAAGTGTGCGGATGCTGCGCGCTTCGCAGCGGGTGATGGCCAACAGGGTCATCCGCGGGTACCGCACGATCTCCTTCGAGGCGGCGAGTCTCCTTGCCGGAACTCCGCCATGGGACCTGGAGGCAAAAGCCCTTTCGCAACTGTACCAGTGGCGAAAGGAGGCGCGGGAGCAGGGATGGAACCCCGAGCCTCGAGAAATCGAAGCCGTGCAGTCCCAGCACCGCCAGGCCATCGTGGTGGAGTGGAAGGAACGACTTGGGCGACCAAGCGTAGGGCACGCCGCAATAGCGGCAGTAAGGCCAATCATGGAGAATTGCCTAGAGAGGCAACACGGAAGCCTCTCGTACCGACTGCCTCAGGTGATCTCCGGTAAGGCGAGCTCCGGGGACCACCTGCATCGGATCAGGAAGGAGCCAACGCCTGAGTGTCATCACTGCGACGCGAGCGAGGACTCAGGGCTGCACACGCTGGCGGACTGCCCGGCGTGGGAGGTGTCGAGGCGTGACCTCGTGGCAGCCATCGTGGTGGGAGTCCTCTCGCTCGGCAGCATGAATGCGGCAACGGTTCAGAGCGCGAGCGCGTGGGCCACCACCACCTCCTTTCTATGTAATGGTCGCGAAGGAGATGGCGGAGCGCGCCCGGGAGAGATTTAGAACTCTCCCGGCCCGCCGAGCCCGCAACATGCACGCCGCGCGTCGCAGGCGACTCAGGCGCCAGAGGTCGCTTAACGACCTCCGTCCTCCATGAGCGCAGGGCTGGGGGTGGCAGGTGAGGCCACCTGTCACCCCAGCAGAAGCAGGCCGGGACGGTGGGGTGACTAGCGCCCCTCCCCCAAACCGGGGCAAGACGGGCACACCGTGGTTCCCAAACCCGAGGGGGCCATCTCGAGACCGGAGATGGCCCAGGGTCAGTCAGGGTGCGAGGGATATGCTCTATGGGCAACCTTAAACCCCGGTCTGAAGACCAGAGACGGCGTGCGGTTTTTGTCGGTTCAAGTCCGACATAAAAAACCGGCGCGCGGCGATCATTAGCTATAGGCCCCGCCATAAATCGTGAATTTTTGACCTTGACGCGCAACCAATCACAATCTATATTTTTTCATCTATTTTTTTTCATCCTCCATAAAATTGAGAGGATGAAAAAGATATAGATTGTGAAAAATTTTGCCCCTCCCTGAGCCAAGGGCTGGCGACGCCCTTGACCAACACGTTTTATTTTCTTCATAATGGAGGTTGTTTTTTTGCGCCAGGGTTTTTAGGTAGATTTCGATGAAATCGATCTACCTATTAGTTTCTTGACTACTGTCGAATTTTAAAAAATTTCTTCATAGGAGGTCTAGTTATGACCCCCTGAGTCCGAAATGACCACTGGTCAAAAAGTTTATATATATATATATATGTATGTATGTATCCACTTCCCAAAATTTGCGGCACTCTCACGGTCGCATTTTTGCCCCAATCGCTTTCAAACTGCGGTCAAAAATTGCTTGGGTATAAACTTAGTTTAAGTTCGTGAACGGGTGGAATCCGGCCTAAGGGGACAGTAGGGCCTCACTTTTTGTGAAATCAGTTTTTCCTCAAAATTTCACGTTCCATGAAAGATTTTCGAACCGTTCTAATTTTATCCCATAGTATACATGAATACCAACAACTTTTAGTTATAAACCTATAAGATTAAAACTTTAACTAAAAGTGGAGGGGGGAAAAACCAAATTTTTTCGGGAAAAAAATCATAACTTCTAACCGGTGAACATTCTTGGTGTCGGAAACATTTTTAATCGATAGGCCATTTTTAAGTCTAAAATAAATGTCTGAAAAGTTTTTCGCTAAAAGTTACCGTTTTCGAGAAAAAAAAATTAAACATGGTAAAAATGCGCTCAGCGTGGGTCATAGAAGAAGCATAGATCATAGAGGGGCAAAAAAATATTTCTAACCGATAGGTTATTTTTTGCTCTAAAATAAATGTCCGAAACGTTTTTTGCTCAAATTTACCGTTTTCGAGAAAAAGAAAAAAAAAAATTAATTACTTCACGAAATATTGTTTAAAGTCCGTAGTTCTCTATATAAAATAATATTAATTGCTTCACGAAATCTACCTATGCGTTCCCCCTGCGGGAACGGATTTTTTGTAATGATTTCCATTTTGTGTGTTGCAGTAACTGAGCTAGTGTGGGAGATCTAAATCTTCTCTTTATCCAAATGCTAATCCCAGTTGCATCCGAAGCTCGCTATATAGGAACGAATACCGTTCGACCACCCAAGAAAATGCTAATGCGCCTAAGCCTGGTCCGTCAATTAGCAGGCGTACCTACCCGCTTTCAGGTGAAGTAAGCTCGGCCCCGAAGGACCTAGAAGGTATATTCTAGAACGTTCTAGAATATGTACGGCCGGCGATGAGCACTTACACTTACAGAGTGCGAGTCTCGCCGGCGTGTGCCGCGGCGCCGAGCACGTGGCGCCGGTACACGGGCGCGCTCGCGAACTGCTTGTCGCAGCGCGCGCAGTACGCGTCTTCCGGCGCGGGCGCGGCGTGGCGCGCGGCGCGGTGCTTGCGCAGGGACGCCGCGCTCGCGTAGCGGCGCGCGCACGGCGCGCACTCGTGCCGCGGCTGGTGGGCACTGCCGCGCACCATGTACAAACACAAGAAACATTTATACGTGCAAAGTGGTCACAAACTACATAACACCTGTTTTTTTTTTTACGTGCGGAAATCCCTTCGGATATTCCCCCGCTGGCCAGTGGGGGTGGTTATGTCGTGTCTCGACTAAAACCGCACGGTGTCCTCCCCAAGTGTCCGTTGCCGTGCACCCCGGGTAAGCCCTCGAAAGGATAACCCCAGGGACTACATAACACCTATACTAATATTATAAATGCGAAAGCAACTCCGAAAGTGTCCCACAGACTGTCATCATCATCCAATCCTCCATCAGGACGACCTATGTGGCGTAGCGGTAGTGCATTCGACTGCTACGACAGGGGGCGCGGGTTCAATTCCCGCTCAGTGCAAATATTTGTATGCATGAATGTGTCTATATGCATTGGTCTGGGTGTTTCTATGTATAATATGTAGGTATGTATTTACAAAAAAAAAAAGTATATAAGTACGTTTATCCGCATTCTGGAACCCATAACACAAGCTAGTTAAACTATGCTTACTTTGGGTCTAGAAAGCGCTATGTAGAATGTCGTAGAATATTTTTTTAAATATATTTATTTATCCCTTTACAAACTCAGTTGGGATCAGCTTTTTGGTCGAACTACAAAATGGCCGCACTTCGATATTTTCCGTGTAGCGACCTCCATCTAACCTCCGCAATCCAGTGGTGATATAGAAGTTCTATACTTAGACCAACTAACTATAAGTAATTTTGTCAGTTACGCTTTCTCGCCTAAACCACTGAATCAATTTTGATGACCTCTGTGGCGTACCTAGCGGTAGAGCGTTCGACTACTAGGTTGCGGTTTCGATTTCAGCTCAGTGCACATATTTTTATGCAGGACAAGTATAATGTACTGGTCAAGTCAGTGAATGTGTCCGCTTACCCCATGTGTTTTTCTAACATGTATTTAGTCTTGCAACGCTTTCCGCAGTGGTCGCACAAGAACACGCTGTGCATGTCTCTGTAGTGTTTACGAAATTCTCTTACATTCCTGAAATCATAAAATTTAAAAATTAATATGAATCAGTCAATTAGCCTGGGTGTGTGTTCCAAACTTTGTGCATTGTATATACTTTAGAATATCCGTCAAACCCCATCAAATTAATACATGAACTTACGCCGAACACTGGTTACAATACACGCACTGCACAAGTTTATGCGTGAGCATAATATGCGCGTTCAGTCTCCGCAGGGAGTAGCACTCGAAGCCGCAGCGCACGCATGCTCGCGCGAACAAGTGCGCGTTCTCGTGCGCTCCCAACGACGCCGGCGTGGCGAAGCGCGCACCACACGTCGGACAGACGTGAGTGCCCAGAGACTGAAAGTAAAAGCAACATTTTTGTTTTTAGTACTAAGTTATCGATTGATCAAACAAGCGCACTGCCCATTCGACAGTTAGCAGCTTACAATCGCTGTGCCAATGTCAAGCCTCCACTACCACAGTGACGGCTTATCACTGTACCATAGGACGCTTTGTCAAACGCTTTGCGCGTTACCTACAGAGGGGTGTGATGATTTTCTACTATAATTAATATCCGACCGCCGATCTCTATAGCATCCAAAATTGGTACTTTGGAGCCCGAGGTCCACTCTCCCAGTCCTCCATTATGGGTGTATCTTGGCTTTTAGCAGGCACCGTCAAGCGGCAGATGTATCTACAGATTTGCAATTCTCAGTTACATCCAAAGTTTGCACTTTGGGGCGAAAGATTGGTATGTCGGCTTTTCCGCCAGCGACAACCGTCTGACCTACCAACCCTGAGAGGTGCGCCTGCGCCTGCGCCAGAGCCTTGTCTGTTGTTTAGTAGCTGCACCGACTAGCAACCAAAGGTGTTGGTAGTGCCCTGTACGGGTCGGTATCAGAAAGGCTGGATCGCAAATTGACCACGTCGCCCTTAGTCCACATCTCAAAATGTCTAAATCTCAAAAGATCGCTTTTAGACCACATCTGGTAACGTCCGAATCTCAAAACATCTAAGTCGCAAAAAGTCCGAACAGTTGTGTACTGTAGCGTCCGGGGGTTGACGCCACAATACCTCGTGTTGACGAAAAGATAAAACACAAGGATTAATCTGTATAATGGCATTTATTTAATTAAAAACTTCCTATATCGAGTTTTTAGGGAGGTTTTACACGAATATATTTATGTTTAAAACGAACTGTAGGGAATCGCGGATTCTGCTCAAGGACTGAGCCTACAATCAGTATATTTAGGACTTCTCTTCGGACGGCGGGCGAGGCCGGCGCCCCAAGTCGCCCGCTGTCAGCGGCTTGGTCCGCCAAGCGATTGTTTTTCTTCCCTCAGCTAAATTCAAATCACAAAGTATTTATTTTTAAACTCTGACACATGATGGCCAGGTCAACGAATTGTAGTGATCGAACGAGGTCCGAACACTACAGTACTTACATATACCAGGTGGATATCAGAACGATTAAATTTATTGAATATTGTTTAAAAGTGAATGATATTATAACATGTATTATACTTTACCCAAAATGTGATTTTAAAATTGTTTGTTCACTTGTAGGTTTGTCTGTTTGTACGAGTATCAAATAGATGGATATGGTTGTAGTTTGGTGTAACGGAAGACTGAATGTAGGAGAAGCAAGGGCAAATAAAACATATACAGCATTAAACATTTATTATTGAAAGAAAAAAAAATTAAAAAAAAAAAAAAAAACCGTCTTCAAGACCATAATGTAACTTAAACTAAAACGTAGAAAAGAAGTGTAACCTATTTGTAGTTAAGCTTATGTTTTAGGTGATAAATATTTAAAAGGAAGGTAAGCGGCGTAATATCATCCATTCGGAGTTTTGTAAGCTCTCGTGTTTTCTGTTAAAAAGTATTGCCTTTTTTTCCTGTTTTCTGTATTGAAAAAAAATCCTCTCGCTATCATATCTTGGTACCTGGACTCTTTTTTCAGTTTGTACAAAAAGTGCACCAGTGTAGTTTTTTTTATTCGAACCCCAAGACGACGGTGCCAAGCTTCCATTGCATTATTGGTTCGGTGTCTCTCATAACAACATGATATCATTTTTTTATTTATAAGCCACTGTTTTTCAAAATAGGTTATGAATGCACTCATTCCTTCACTGTTCGCCGCGTAGTTCACTATCGAGTTCCAGCCAATATTCATTAATGATGATGGTAACAGTGGTAAATTACATACCAGTCCAGTAACTTATTTTCCTTTGTTTGTAGTTGTCAGCTGCGTTTCATCTGCTATTTTCCAGATAGCTTTTGAAAAGTGGAAAAAGCATCCTGTTATTTTACCACGAGGGAAAACTTCTTTGAACGCGTTCATTTGTGCTAATTCAAAATCACATTTATATTTGTTAATTTTGATCCCCAACACATCACGTACCAATGTGAACAGAGCACAATATGTTGCTTGCGTCTTATTCGGTAGCAAAGCATACAGCATCGGAAGAACATTCGTAGTTTGCTCATCACTCGCCCCATCCACATGAATGGAAAAAAGCTGGTAGAATGGAATAGGCACCGGCTTAAGTGTTCCATCGCCAAAAAAAGTTTTATTAAGAGAGCTCTGTAACTGTACAAAGTTTTTGCATATCTTAGAAGCAAATAAAAATATCTTATTATGAGAATCCAACTCATACGTGGGACACTCAGAAAGTTTTGCGAAAATAAAAAAATGTGTTCTATAGGTAAATATTTTTTTATTAAATCTTTTCAAAGTACTCTCCACCAGCCTCTATACAAAGTTTCATGCGTTTGAACCAGTTTTCAAAACACTTTTTCCAATCCGCCGCAGATACCTCGTTTACAGCCTGCTCAAACGTTGACAGCGCATCTTCCGGCGACGAAAATTGTATCCCTTTGAGCTGATTTTTTATTTTCGGGAATAAAAAGAAGTCGCACGGTGCAAGGTCAGGGCTGTAAGGAGGGTGACCTAGGAGTTTAACCGGAGTGCTGTCCAGGAAGTCCCTCGTTTTAAGCGCGGTGTGTGCGGGCGCGTTGTCATGGTGGAGTAGTATCCCGCGGAGCCCTGTGTTTGGTCGCTTGTAGCTCACTACAGAGAAAACTTCTGCCAAGCATTTGGTAGTGTAGCATTCAGCGTTGATGCTTCTTTGATTTCGTAAAGGGATTGATAACAAGTAGCCAGACAAATTGAAAAAACTCGCGATCAAATTCTCCCCTCCGCTTCTAGATCGCTTCACTTTGGTAGGTGGTGATTCGTTTTGAAACACCCAAACCGTCGACTGGCGTTTTGTTTCTGGATCATATTGATAAATCCACGACTCATCACCTGTAATGATGTCATAAACACGCCGAGACGCGCCTGCTTCAAACTTGTTTATTATATCACGACACCATTCCACCCGGGCCTGCTTCTGAGCATCGGTGAGATTGTGCGGCACCCAGCGTGAAACTATCCTTCTCACACGAAGATGCACGTGTAGAATCTCGTGAAGGCTTCCCGATCCAATCTGAAGAATGTGCTGAATCTCTTGATATGTGACTCGTCTATTATCTTGGATTAAATTTTTCACTGCTAGCAAGTTTTCTTCCATAACAGCCGTCAAAGGGCGACCACTTCTTTCTTCATCCTCCAAAGTCAGTCGACCGCGCTTGAATTCGTTATACCAACGATACACGGTCGCCTTGGAAGGGCCTTCATCCATGAATGCCATTTGAAGTCTATCGTACGATTCGTCTGGTTTCAGGCGACACTTGAAATCGTAGAAAATCATAGCGCGAAAATGTTCCCGACGCAGATCCATTTTTCAATGAGACACAATAATTGAAATTATCTTGCAAAAAATGCAGAGAGAAATTTTGAAATTGGAACGTACTTATTTTTACTCATAAATAATCATATTTTAGAAATAGATTATAACTGACCAGTCTCTCATATATAAAAACTTTTTTTCGCAATACTTTCTGAGTGGCCTGGTATTGGCTGACCAAAAAATTATGCTTGATAGTGTTTGGGATTTCTACATCAGTAGATTTAAAAACTTGGGTAGTGTTTACTCCCAAAAACCTTTTACGTGTTCTATGTAATGTATCCCTCACAGATTCAAAAGTAGAGATCTTCGCATTATCTTCTTCTTTGACGTATTTAAGCACAGTTTTTTCATAAAGTTTCCTCACTGACGTCATGCTTTTGCATACTTTATCCTTTGCTGCGTGGACAATGATGTCCCTTTTTTGTTTTCCAGGATTTGCCTCACAACTATGAATGCTTTCACAGATTATTTCACTTTTCTTAGCATTCAGGGTAATTGATGCACTGCACTCTTTTCGATTTGCAAATCGCCAAAAAGAATTTTTCGATGCATTATTTTTTACCCAATTATAGCGATAACCGTTGCATAAAGCAGCCGGTCTATTTTTGTTATTAGAAATAAATATAATTTCATTGTTAGACATTATGATATTTCTGTTCATCCCAAGGATTGTTACGGATGGTTAAGGAGTCGACCCTACGATCGAGAGGTCCCGGGTTCGAATCCTGGCCTTTACACTACCGACGTGAACCCACTCCTAACACAAGCAATTTAGCTTAGCTGGAGGGGTTAGAGGGAATATAGTAATTTCGGTTACTAAAAAAAAAAAAAAGAACAATATAAAAACTACGTTATTTATGTAGGTAACCGTTTTAACAGTGACAATAATGATATTAAATTTGTTGCACGAATGACACATGCTTCAATTGTTTTATTTCCTATCAATATTTCTAAGTGGCCAGGCATGAAATCATCAACATTATGAACCAAAGAGATTTATTGGTATATGTAAGTACACAACCGTTCGGACTTTTTGCGATGTAGTCATTTTGCGACGTAGATGTTTTGAGATTCAGACGTTACGAGATGTGGTCTAAAAACGATGTAGTCATTTTGCGATTTAGGTGTTTTGAGATTTATACATTTTGAGATGTGGACTAAGGGCGACGTGGTCAATTTGCGATCCAGCCTTTCTGATACCGACCCCCTGTACACCTGCCCATACACCCAGTGTGTCAACAGGATAAAAGACATCAAATGAACTTACTTCATGATGTTCTAAGTTGTGCCTGTCCAATTTCTCCCTAGAATTAAATGCTTCAAAACATACAGTACAATGAAACCTACATGTTTTGTAAAATGTGCTATCTTTATCTTGTTGCAACCACTGGGGCACCATCTCAGGTTTAATAGCAAACTTCTTTCTCAATAAACTCTTTTTATAAATATTTGGACCATAGATTAATCTGTAATGTGACCGCTGGCTTTGAAACTTTGACATTTTACTTTTTTTTGTTGGTTTATTTTCCTTTTTAACTTTCTCAATGCTATGATCACTTGGTATGTCTGCCACATTGAAGTCGTCATCGCAATGATTTTTTTCTTGTTTTATTGTGGACAAAGCTTGTTTTCCTTCATCATCATGGGTGATAAGTATAACATCTTCTGGTTTTGTTGATATCGATGAAAGTTTGGACAGACTTCGGAATACAGTTTTCTGGAATAGAATTATTATTAATTAACTGTGCCCGCGACTTCGTCCGCGTGGATTTAGATTTTTAGGGTTTTAGTTGTTTTGCGCGAAACCCTATTTTTTTTCTAAAATAAAAGTACCTATCTGCCAGTGAAAGTTCCATCAAAATCGTCCCAGATGCTCCAGAGATTACCTAAGTCAAACAGACAGAAACATAGACAGACAGATAGTTTTTTTTAAACATTGTATTTTAGTTATAAGTATTGTGTATACATTCATATGCTATCATTAAAAATCTGTTAATATCACAAACAGACACTTCTATTTGATTTATTTGTATAGAGTGTAGATGTATAGATTAAAACCGAAATGAAAGTTTTAAATGAGCTAGAAAACTAGCCTAAGTACTTGTGGGCTATATTTGCCACACTACTAGATATGCTCTAATGGTTTTCCAAGGAGGCTTATTGTGACTGTGAAACTCAAAATAGTCCCACGAGTACTATCCTACAAATATATCTAATACAAATTAATGTATCCTAATATCCTTCATCCGAGCGGGTACCCCAGGCGCGGTCAAGGCCTGTACTCTGGAGTCCAAGGTCTAGTCTCCTGATCCTCAATTTATTGGCTTGTTATGGCTTTTATGGGACCGACTATTGTCTGACTCCCCAACCACGAGAGGAAAGCCTGAGCCAAAACCTTGTCAGTCACTCATCAAATGTACTAACTTGCAGGTGAGGTTGGTAGTAGTTTCATAATCCTCAGAAGACAAAGTTAATATATATGTTTTGTTTATTTTTTTTGAAGGCAGCGGTGATAGCCCAGTCGTGTACGTAACGGACTGCCGAGAAGAGGTCTCGAGTTCGATTACCTGTCACCCCGGGCACACAACTCTGACTTCTCGTAGTTATGTGTATATTAAAAATGTTGATTATCACTCGCTTAGTAATATGCCCGGTAGATGGCAATAGGCTCGCCCCTTATTACATTAGGACCTAAACATAACTGGCGAATCGTGGGTGTATATTACACCTCTGCCTGCCCCTTCGGGGATACAGGCGTGAAGTTACGTTATAATGTGAAGGAATTTTATAGTAGACTACACCTAATGTACAAAATATGAAATAAAACTTAAAAATTTAAATAACCCAGACAAACCTCTTTGTGTGTGAAATGATTAGTCAGTATTCTTTGTGCTTCTTCTATTCTAGATTTAAAAACTTTTATTTTCTTCAATGTGGTCACACATTCCCAACATAAACGGGCTTCCTGTGACACCTATAACATAAAAATAATGTAATTTTTAATGGTTTATTTATTTAGAGACCGCAAACCACATGACACTGCTTTATGCACTTGTTTTTAACATTTAAATTTTTTATTTTGGAAGTCTTCTTATTTGAGAAAATTAAACTTGCTAATCCTCACCCTTGGAGCCTTTTTCCAACTCAGTTGGGGTCTTTCAGTCAATTATGAAACAGCTGAACTTGAATATTTTTTGTGAAGCGACTGCCATCTTACCTCCACAACCCACTAGCAATATCAAAGTTCTGTACTGAGACCAGATGGGCAGACTTTTTAAGGCTACAGTTACCCATAGCAAATACCACAGATGTTCATATTGCAAGGGAGACCAATGGTTTAGCCGACTATCTGTGGCACTGAGAGAGGGATCTCAATCTGTTAAGAATGGTTATATTGATCACCCATCCTAAGACTGACCTGGTTAGTATTGCTTAACCTTGCAATGCACTAACGTGCTTGGTCAACAACAAGCCCCTCATAACAGTGCATTACTACCTACCAATAATACCTATATTGATCTAGAGCACCGGTCTGTATGTGTGAGTTATGAAGGATAATTTTTTTCGTTTTTTTATCCTCCTATTTTTTGTATACAATTTTAGGATCATTTTCGTTGAGAAATTCTTGTTGTGAATGAATCTTGACAGCAAAAAGCCAAATTTTTCAATTATGAATGAAAATATATCTTGAAAAATTCTTGGAAGTACCTAGAGCTATATAAATTGAGTTCACAATATTTTATTAGCGGACTTCTACATAACTACTAAGCAAATCCTTACTTTGATTGAATTACTAATGCTCGATAATATACCGGCATATTCAGCAATGCTAATAAGATTCCTGTTAGAACTTAAACAAGTAAAACACAACGACAGTTTGCTTCTTTTTGAAATGTATTTTCTTTCTCCATTCTCATGCATTTTATTTGTTTGTTTAGTGATCATTGATCAAATTCAAGAAACTGCAAAAACTAAGCACGAAGCTAGCTAATATATTAATATTAGTTAAGATATTTTATAATCTTCTATACTTAGATTCATGTATTAGTAATCCGTCGAACTATGATATGCTAATATTGCTCATATTAGTAATATTTCTTATTCACATGGTCGATTATAAATATAATATTTATTATTATATCATTCTGTTTTCGATTACATTCCACTTGGTACATATACGTATGTATGTGCTTGAATCAGATTAACTTCGTTGCTGATTGGAATATTCTGATAGTGATATCTGTTAATTAGGTACACACGTGAATGAAAAAAAACGAATTTATTGGTGTCAATTGTGTTGTACATTTTGACTAAACTAAATCTGTATTTAAATTTCGATTTTATCTCGTTTTGAATTTTGCTGATTTTGTAAACAATTCAATATCATTATAACTTACAATTGATACTTAAATTTTGTCAATTTTGAAAGTCAAACAACTAATGAATTGGTTTTAATTTCAACATAAAATTAAGAAATTACATTTTAATAGAGAAGATGGTTGGAATGTACCACCAGCTTGGGACCCTGTCATTAACTTAATTAATTCCAAGAAAAATCAAAATACAACAAAATACAACAAACCTCATGACACTGTGAGCTCATTCTGCGTAAATAGTAACACCAACAATTCAACATAGTTCGGGTACTTTGAGATAACTTTCGCTTCAAACTACAAGACAACAACCATCTTTAGTCACCCCGTGACCATGGCTGCTGAAAAGCAACCGAAACGTCGGGATCAATGTAAAATATAAAATAACATCAAATAAACCGCGATAGAATCCGTTAAAAATAGTTTTATTTCAATGTGTAACATTCGCGTAAACTTCCGACAATATTATAGAAATTACATTTAAGTAAAGTGAAAATATACAACGGTAATTTCTCCCATAAAAGCCGTATAAGCAAAATCAAAAAATGAGTAGGAGTAAGCGGGTGAAAACCTTGGATGCAACCAGGAACAATACCTAATATTGATATGAGTCGTTCATAGTTACTTGGAAATAAATTTTGATTATTATTATTCTCATTTTAAATTTTCTAATTTCTAGGGTTCCGTACCTCAAAAGGTAAAAGAAAGAACCCTTATAAGATAACTCTCTTGTCTGTACGTCCGTGTGTCACCATTGATTTTTTTAGGAACGGGTGGACATAGCAAATTGAAATTTATTCCAGATACTGAGGTCTATGGTCCCTATTAGGTGTATAAAAATCAAGATCCTAAATCAACAACAACAATCAACGACTTATTCATAAACCAATAAAAATTATACCAATTCTATTATGGCGGTAAAATGGGTAGTTATATCAACTAACCTCAACTCCTACAAACGCAAAAGTAAAATGTTGACTAGCTAACTTCAGGGAGTTGGGTTTCTAGCTAACTTCATCGTGCCGGTTTTTCTTGAGGGTGTGTGCGCGCATCGAAAAATGTAGTCTAACCTTTTCCCTAACGCGCCAAAAGAAGTATGAATTCAATGATATCGCGTTTGCACACCAATATTATAAATACTATCAATATAAGTATATTGACAGTCTACACGCGACTATATAATATAATGCAGAATAAGTTATTGAGGATTGATACTTTATAATTCAATTAAATTTTTTAAGCATTTTGTATGCTTACTTTTTTCTAAAGATTTTAGATCGGAAAAAGAGAACATCTAGGACGGGACTTGAACCTACTTTATAAGTTAAACCACCTGTACACGGAATTAAAACGATCAAAAGATAACTGTGTATCATCCTATTTACATATTTAAAATTTGTTATTACTTTGTTAATACTTAATGTGAAAGTTTGTGCAGATTGAGTTTGTTACTCAATCACGCTCAAACGGCTAAACGAATTGGGCGGAAATTTGGTCTAGGGATAGATTATAGTCTGGAAAAACACAGGTTCTTATCTCTAGAATAGTTTCCATGGGTAACGGGAATGAGATCAAAATTTCCCGCTGGTGGAGCCGCGGCCAACAGCTAGTTATGAATAAATTTCAATTTTCAGATTTTTTCCTTTGTATATGCCTCATAGTCTACCTTGATACCAAATCTCGTTTCCAGGTCTTCTGGAAGTGAGTTAGGTTTAAGGGTGTCGGTTTTTAGTGACGGTGTGCGCACGCATCGTAAAAATTTACTCTCACCATTTGTCTCTAACACAGCAAATAAAGTATAACTTCAATGGTTATATATTTAACAACTAGCTACTTTGGTTAGTACATCTTATCAGGTCGACTCTTCTCGACCCCGGCATTAAAGATCTGAGACGGCGTCAGGTTTTGTTCTGTTCGAGTCTGACATAACCACTCCCGCTGGCCGGCGAGGGGGTAGCTGTGGTGATTTCCACGAAAAAGTGTGTGAACTTTGTTCGCAAATAAGAAGTTATACTTCTTTGGCGTAAGAAGAAAAAGCGGCCAAGTGCGAGTCGGACTCGCCCATTAAGGGTTCCGTAGCAGCAAGTAACATAATAATGTTTTTTTTTTAATTTTTATATTTGAGTTGATTGAATGAAAGGTAAATTGCAGTTTACGATTTATGACGTATTAAAAAAAACTACTTACTAGATCTCGTTCAAACCAATTAAGGTTGGAAGTTTTCATGGTAATGTACATCATATATTTTTTTTAGTTTTATCATTCTCTTATTTTAGAAGTTACAGGGGGGGGGGGACACATTTTATCACTTTGGAAGTGTCTCTCGCGCAAACTATTCAGTTCAGAAAAAAATATTTTAGAAACCTCAATATCATTTATGAAGACCTACCCATAGATACCACACATGTATGGGTTTGAAGAAAAAAAAAATTTGGAGTTTCAGTTCTAAGTATGGGGACTCCCAAAATTTATTGTTTTTTTTTCTATTTTTGTATGAAAATCTTGATGTGGTTCAAGTTTCAATAGCATAGATCTTATAGTTTAGGAAAAAAGTGGCTGTGACATATGGACGGACAGACAGACAGACATGATGAATCTATAAGGGTTCCGTTTTTTGCCATTAGGCAACGGAACCCTAAAAAATCAGTTGTCTATAAAATCGGTTTACTGACGATAGTTGAACGTGACAACGTCATAAGAACGCGAGGTAACGCCGCATACGTCATGTTTTTCGTGCGTGCAGCCGGCTCCATCGATTTATAAGACGTTGTCACGTCTACTATCTAAATTTGTTATCCTTCGCGTTATTCTACGTTCGTGGAAATATTCATTTAAAAAGTATTTTAATTTAGGATGTAAATAAATAAGATATAGCGTCAACTAACCTCAAATTTTACAAACGTACTCAGAGTAAAATGTCGACTAGCTAACTTCAGGGTGTCGGTTATCTAGCTAACTTAATGGTGTCGGTTTTTCGTGACGGTGTGATTTAACTATGGTTTATACGGCACGCAAATTTACTCTTATCATTTTCCTCTAACGTGCCAAAAGTATAAAATCAAAAGCACAAAAAGGCACAGTATAGGATAGAGACAAATCTAAAAAATTAAAAATCTTGGAAGACGGTTCGCCCGTTCCTGAGTTTATCCCGGTCATCACTAACACGACTTTGTTTTATATGTATAGATATAACAAAAAAGTGCCAGTCCCAAACTACGATGTGCGATACTGTATTCCTAAATCAAAATCATTACATTAGCTACAACGTTAGTTTAACTATTCTATTTAGTACGAGAACGTGTCTATTAGCGTAGTATGTTAATATGTACGTACACTGTTGTATTATTGTTTTGGTCGTCGGTAAAATATTACTTATATTCAAATATTAGTTAAGATACAAGACAAGATCTCATGAGACTAATATATCAAGATTACCTATACTGACAAATATCGATATTAACCCATTTATAGAAACATTTTTTTGTTTTGTTTCTGAATTAAATGTCAGATCAGATTGTCAGATTTGGCACTTATTTGTCAGTGTCAAATGTCAAACCAATTGTATCGTAGACGGAGAATAAAAGCTTTTGGAGGCTCTACCACATAATACTATGTTTGCTTTAATGTTGTCTCTTCTTTTCAGGTACTTCAACACACTATAAACCTTTTGGACGCTTTTCCAAATTAACTGTTTGTATGGATAATTTTACACTTGTACTTTCACACGTTATTTTGATCAGTATAAAAACTGAGTTGTTGGCGGAATTATTGGGATCGCCATAGAACAAACAAAAAAAAAAAGTTTTGGAGGGTTTCTAGTATATATATAACAATCTATGATGGAGGGTATAGCCTGTAGAGGTAAAAAGAACCGTCTTGTGTGGGAAAGTGAAAAAGTATCCACCCGCAAGTGGATAACACTTACAAGTTGAAGAACCCATAAGAAGTATCTTTTTTCTTTTTTTTTTCGTTTGGAAATCCCTTCGGATAACCCCCCGCCGGCCAGCGGGGGCGGTTATGTCGGGCTTGCACCGACTAAAACCGCACGCCGTCTCGGATCTTAAGCCGCCGGGGTGTAAGGTTACCCTACCCATAGAGCATATCTCTCGCACCCCGACTGACCCTGGGCCATCTCCGGTTTCGAGATGGCCCCCTTACTTGCTCTCCACTGTGCCATCTGCTAATCAGAGGGACACGTGGAAAGCTTCCGAACAGCCCTCAACAGGGCCGTCCTCGCCTCGGTCGGAGTTGGCCGTAGGCGGCAGCGTCTCTCCCACCCTAGGAGAGAGGCGCTGCCGTCTCCGTTGCCCAGGGTGCACCGCGTGGAGGTCCCCAACCCCCCATAAGAAGTATCTAGTATCTACTGTTAAAAAACTTTATAAGATACTTGATTCAATTATTTCCTTTTGCGTTTAATTCGATCCTACTAAAGAATAGATAAATATCAAAAAGGAACGTTAAATCGATTTAATAGCACGTTTGTCTTCTAGGCTAGACAGAAAGAAAAAAACAAGTTTTATAAAACACACTTACACACACACACTTAAAAATTGCTAACATTAAGCAACTAAACACATTACAGATTAACGCCACGACAAGTACCTTTTTTTTTTTCGTGCGGAAATCCCTTCGGATACCCCCCCGCCGACCAGCCGACAAGTACCTACTAATAAAATAATAGGTTCCCTTGCTTGTATCTATACTGTTAACCTCATAATATGTCAGTGTGGAGGGTGTGTTTACAAGGCCCTAGTTCAGCTAATGCTACAGATTAGGTACAATTTGCAACGCTGGTTTTCAACTGTAGCCTTAGGTACCAGGTAGCTTCGCTTAACCTCCGTCCTCCATGAGCGCAGGCCTGGGGGTGGCAGGTGAGGCCGCCTGTCACCCCAGCAGAAGCAGGCGGGACCCAAACTGGGGCAAGACTGGGATACCGTGGTTCCTAAACCCGAGGGGGCCATCTCGAAACCGGAGATGGCCCAGGGTCAGTCGGGGTGCGAGGGATATGCTTTAAGGGCACCTTACACCCCGGTGTCTGAAAACCCGAGACGGCGTGCGGTTTTAGTCGGTTCAAGCCTGTCATAACCGCCCCCGCTGGCCGGCGGGGGGTACCCGAAGGTATTTCCGCTCGAAAAAAACGACGGGTTGCACTCCGGGAGTGCCGACAGAAGTGAAAACTTGAATATTAACGTTCTGCATTTTTGATATTTTGGAATGGTTAGAGAATAATTTTGCACGAATTGCTTTAATTATCAGTATAAAAGTACTATCATTTATGTGGTAACATACAATATTAATTTATTGCGCTATCGCACATAAACATGACAATTTATATTACATTCAAAATTTAACACTTCAGAACTATTACAATTATTGTAAATTAAAAAGTTTATCTCTCAGAAATATCACCTTCCATCCATAATTTCAACAACTTTTTCACCATCATTATTACCAGAACCATCACCGCCAATATATTTATAAAGTACTACTCATCTTTCGCTATTTCTTCGTCACTTTTGTCATTAATAAATATTTCCATTTTATATCAATAGATTTATGGCACAAAATAGAATAAATATTACAAAAAGTTATATGATGACAAAAAGTGTTTCTTGGGCCTCGGTCGGAATAGATCTCAGTGTTGACGAAGTCAACAACCTATCATTAGACGAACGCGCCACCAAGGTTGTTAAGTACAGTGTGAAATTAGCGTTTCTATATTTTTCTGCAAACGTCTTACGAATTTTCGAATCAGGACACGTGACCTGTACGTGTCCTGACGCGAGTTTAACGTTTTTTACCCATTACAAATAGTGCACAACGCCGCTAAAGATGTTTTCACTTAAAAAAAAAAGGTACCAGCACCGCCGCTGGCACGCGGGGGGGTATCCGAAGGGATTTCCGCACGATAAAAAAAAAAAAAAAAGGTAGGTAAAAATCCATTATTTGGGTTTCCTTACAATATGAATGATCGATCGATTGATAGACTCCGAGAGGAATTAGACAGAGTATAAGTTACAATCCTACGGTACTTTAATAACTTTTGGCGGTATCTACTATCCATATTACATACTAGCTGCAATAATAACACCTTACCCGTGGACTTTCCTAAATGTTTCTTTCATACAAACCTTGTCCAGAGGGCCAATTCTCGTCATAAAAAGATGTATAAAATCTACTGGGGCGGAAATCACACAGTGATTGTCAAACTTCGAGCCAAACTTAGATATTTTTGTTGCAGTATTTTTATTCAAAATTACAGACCTTAGGCATTATGCATATTATTCGACGCGTCTTTATATATTGAGCAATAAATATGAAGAAAATGAAATCAAATCAAACGTGTTCGACGTCAAAAACACAAAAAAATGATTTTATATTTCAGTTTCTTTCAGAGTCTGGTTGTTTTGTAAATATACAATATACGTATTGTCATTGTCACTCAAATGTCAAAGTCAAATACGCGTTACTCTGATAACTCGAAAGAAACTCACTTGTAAAAGTTTTTTAGGGACAATTTGTATGGTAGGTACCCGAAACCTTGAACGTACAAACCCCAAAATCTAATCAGTTCTTCCCATTAACCAAACAAGATGATTGACGAAAGATTTTTTAAATCGGATAAGTGGTTCTTGAGGTATTGCGTAAACAGACATCCCGACCAACAGACAGACCGACACAAAATTTTTTTTTGCTTAATTAGACTTAGAATCATGTGAAACGTCGAAAAAAGTGATAAAAGTGGGTCTGATTTTTTTTGCGTGATTTTAAGACTTCGGTGTCCACCTGGTTGGTGGCCCGAAGTAATCCAGCCTCGATCTCGATTCTCATAACAATATTACTTCGGGCCGGTGGACACCGAAGTCTTAAAATCACGCAAAAAAAAACAAAATCTTACACCCACTTTTCTCGACGTTTCACATGATTCTAAGTCTAATTAAGCAAAAAAAAATTTTGTGTCGGTCTGTCTGTTGGTCGGGATGTCTGTTTACGCAAGAACTCAAGAACCACTTATCCGATTTAAAAAATTCTTTCGCCAATCATCTTGTTTGGTTAATGGGAAGAACTGATTAATTTTGGGGTTTGTACGTTCAAGGTTTCGGGTATCTACCATACAAATTGTCCCTAAAAATCATTTTTTTGTGTTTTTGACGTCGAAGACGTTTGATTTGATTTCATTTTCTTCATATTTATTGCTCAATATATAAAGACGCGTCGAATTATATGCATAAAGCCTAAGGTCTGTAATTTTGAATAAAAATACTGCAACAAAAATATCTAATTATCAAAATTATTCTTATCCTAGACACCCTATACCATACATACCTATATACAATCGTTCCTTTTCCGTTTGAGGTAGGCCGGGACCACGCCTCTACTTGCTACGATCCTGGCATAACTACACCTTTCGTATCTTCTATAATACATGCCCGCTGGTTGCGGATATTCTTTACCTGGCCTTCCTATAAAACGTCCTCAATCTGATCAGTATACCTTGTACATCCTAAGTTTCGAGCAATTTGGCATTTATCTCGCAATCGAGGCCGGAGGCCGGCACGTGACATTAATTCGGCCTAAACCCTTAGGTATCATAAACCATACCGTAAATTCGAAGTAACTTCATGATATCTAAGTGCTACTTTTTTCGCTCGTGTTTCATATAAGCTCAGTTTTGGATGTAGGTACTTATCATGGTAGACCCCCTGGTTGAAATATATGGTAATTCCAAGCATGCAACCGATCTTTTGAGAATATGATATTCATCAACGCAACATAGCATAGCTATACCGTGATCGTTATTAATTCCGGAAAACTTGAGTAATAGTCCAGTGGCTTAGGCTCATAAGGTCTACGGGGCCCAAGTCAACACATGCAACCAACCTACGACTACTGGTGGACTGACAAAGTTCTGGCGCAGGCTTTCCCGTCGGGGTTGAAGGGATCAGACGGCAGTCGCTCCCATAAATATCAAGACAAGCCTCATAATATAAATAGTAGGAGAGCGGACCCCGAACTCCAAAATGCAAGCTTTGGATGCAACCAGGATTGGCATTCGGATGATGACGGAGCGCAGAATAGCTATACTGTGATCGCACTAGTTCCCGTACTTACACGTTAGCAATAGTCCAGTAGCTAGGCGCCCAATCGCATGAGTAAGAAGAGACGCCTTCGAACGGCAAAGGGTTGAAATAGACATTCAGCTAAACCTAGCCTAGCTCTTTGATTTTACCCGAGATAAAAACAAAGAATCTTTCAATTTCACTTAACATAACAAAACAAAATATTTCTAGAAAAATATTTATTTCTAAAAAAGTGATTAGTATCAATAAATTTAATGTTAATGGAATTTTTTAGTTCTATGCCAGCCGCTCGCCGTTCTGGAAGCATGTCCCCAAGGTGCCACGTTCCCCGAGTCGGCGATCTTTCTAAAATAAGCAAGTTGCGTCTCCTCCATGGCTTTCCTGTACCTGAGCACCCCAGCTTTTACACAGCTCCCGCATGATAAGATGCGGCTCTCCATTTTGTCGTATTGTTTCTGGATTAGGACATCGTCCAAACTCAGGTCCTGGACGGCTATGGGCAACTCGTCTATGGCAAGCCTTGCCCCGGCCATATTTATCTGGCCAACTGTAAGCTTTTTTTCAACACACCTGCTCGTAAAGTAGGTCTTATTACAGTGTATTTGGTATTCATATTTTGACGGTGTATTTTTACCTATAAATACCCAATTTCAAAATTTATAAATATGTGGCTGATTAGCTACTTTGCCGGTGCCCTTATCTCAGACTTGCGCGCGCATGCAGCGCTGAGCGCGCGGAAAAATAAAATTACGGCCGCCATCTTTTAAATGGGTATCTGTTTGTTAAGTTTATTCACAGTATTGCATTTCGTTAGTGTTGTTTTGTAAAATGTCGAATTTAGATAACGAAGAATTACTTATCGAGTGTACGCCGCCAGATATCATAGTTGAAGCGCAAAATGCGAGTGATAGTCTTTTGCCCTCAAAATCAAAAGATAAATACATGCAAGCCTACGCAAATTTCATTCAATGGAAAAATAGCAAAAATGCAAGCTCTTTCTCAGAGAACGTGTTCATGGCTTACTTTGAACTGGCGTTTACGGTGAACTGGCGAAGAGGTATAAACCTAGTTCGCTTTGGTGTATATATTCTATGTTGAAGAGTACCGTGCAGAATAAAAATGCAATTGACATCAAAGTGTACACCAATCTAACTGCATTCTTGAAAAGACGTTCAGACGGCTTTTACAGTCGAAAATCCAAGGTTTTAACACCTAATGAAGTGGAGAAGTTCATTAAAGAAGCACCGGATAATCAATATCTAGTAACAAAGGTCAGTTCCACTATTTAGTTTTGTATTCATTATAATATTTGTAGGCGGTATTGTGAGTGTTGATATAATAGGAACTAAGTACGATTATTATAACTTAATTATGATTTTATTTATTTTCAGGGCGCATTAATATTCGGAATTACTGGTGCCTGTAGGCGTCAGGAATTAAACAACATTACGACAAAAGATATAGAGAATCACGGAGAGATGCTACTTGTCAAAATTCCGAACACTAAAAATAAAATTCCTCGGTCATTTACTATTCACGGACCATTTTATGAAATAGTGAAAAAATATGAAAGTTTACGTTCAACAAAAGGAAAATCTGACCGGTTCTTCCAAAATTTTCAAAACGGCAAATGCACGAGTCAAGTTATCGGAGTGAACACATTTGGATCGATGCCTAGAGAAATTGCCAAGTTTTTAGGCTTACCACAGGCTGACGCGTACACCGGACACAGTTTTAGGCGGACTTCAGCTACATTGTTGGCTAATTCAGGAGCCGATATATTGACTTTAAAACGCCATGGGGGATGGCGATCTGATAATGTCGCCGAGTCATATATTGAGGACTCCATCCAAAATAAAGCCGACATAAGTGCCAAGATAACACAAGCAATCCATTTGGAGCCACAATCCAAGAAGTTCTGCCCTAAACCGCGTCCTTCCACCTCATATGCCAATGATGATTTGGGATTTCATACGTTTGCTAATAATGAAACGCAATGTTCTTCTACCTCCTTTCAGAATGTTGCATTATCTCCGACATTTACAGTTACCCAAGAACAAAGCAATGAAATAATTAATAATACAATTAAACATACAGTACAAATGCCTCATAAGGCGGTAGCATATCATTTCAATAATTGTACTTTTAATAACTGTTTCAATAATTAAAGTTTTTAAATAAATGTGAACTTTTATTTACTTTTCCTCGCAAGTGTGTTGAAAAACGTCGTATGAAACACGTGAGCATTGGTCATTACACTTCTCGTCTCTATTAAGCCTTCGCCTTCAGCTCAGGCTTAAAAACCGACTCGAGTGTAATGACCAACTTAGCACACTTGTATCATAATGTACTATTATTATTGACATGACAACATGATAGCCAATCACGGCGATCTCCTCCTTGTTGAATTTCGAGAACTGACTGGACCTTGTTCATTATTCCTATGGTTACCGTTGTGGCCAGGCCGGCTGGCTCTCCGATGGAGGCCACCACCATCGAGCAGCCGGACGGTGGGGTATTCGACGGCTGGTCCGCCTTTCCAGGTGTCGGTGTTTCAGGTCCACTACTGCTGAGGATGCCAGAAATCGGTGGCGCAGTCTGCTTTGCTGCAACGACTCTGGCACCTCCTGCGGTGACGATAGTGGCCGCTTGGCCGATGCCAGTTGCTCCTGCGAGATGATCGGAGCCAACATTGATCCGAAATGGCCCAGGGGAGTCCGCTGCGACAGCAATCGCGGGCAGAAACCTGCTTCCCGGCTCATATTCTCCAGTTAAAGGAGCTCGCGCTCCTTAGCCTCCATTTCAACCGCAAGAATGTCCTCCAAGGATTCATTGGCCAACATTCTGCCGGGCCAAATTGAAGAGGGGAATCTCCCCTTTACTACGAGCACTCCGATCCCACGCTCTCCGACCCCAGGGACTGTAGAACATTTCGCGTCCCACTGACGGGGCGCACTAGTCCGGGGGAGGGGCGCCCCCCGCCGGCGCGCGGCGGTGCAGCGCCCGCGCATGCGCCCTGAGCGCGGCGCTCTGGGCGAAGCGCGCGCCGCACGTGGCGCAGGCGTGCGGGCGCTCGCCCGTGTGTGTGCGGACGTGGTTCGTCAGGATCTTGTTCGTCTGCAACCAATACAAATATTATTGACTAGCTGATGCACGCGGCTCCATCCGCGTGGATGTTGTGTGATTCTATTTTCGGTCATCTATCTATACATATATAATTACTTTTCCCAACTGACAGACTGACTGGCAGACTACTTGACAGACTGATTGACTGATTCATCAACGTAGAGCCTAAACCACTAATCCTACAATCATGGAATTTTGGCAGTAGATGCCTCTTATGCTGTAGGCATCCACTAAGAAAAGATTTTTGGAAATTTCAATTCTATCGTGGCAAAATAAGGGATGAACGTTTGTATGAAAGTTCGTCATTTTCAAAGTTAGAAGCACGAATTTCATACAACTGCTTTTGGTCAGAAATGAATGAACACTTGCATCAGCGTTTTTCAAACTTTTACCCCTAAGAGGGTTAAACAACGTTTTTCAAAATTTTGCTACTAAGGGGGTAAAATAGGCTATGAATGGTTGTATGGAAAGACCGTCATTTTCCAAGTAAGAAGCACGAAATTTCATATAGTTGCTTCTGGTTACAAAAAAACGTATACGTGTATCGTCAGTGTTCTTCAAAATTTCGCCCCTAAGGAGGCAAATAAGGGATGAACGGTTATATGGAAAGTTCGTCATTTTCGAAGTAAGAAAGTAAGAAGTTTGTTGGTCGGTAAAACTGTCGATGTATGAAATGAAAGTTAAAGTTTATTTTAGCCTCATCGTTATATATCAGAAGGTAATTCAACCAATTTAGCTCACTATACTATTGAGCAATATTACAAATATATTTATTATTAGCCATTGTAACACTGCAGAGCAGTTTTTGTTGAGTACTTAATCTACGAACCTAAATTTAATATATCCATATACCCACGCAAGCGAAGCGATTGCGATAAATCTTTGTCACCTTATCATTTCCACTCGAGCGAAGCCGGAACTGGTCAGCTGTAAAAACTATGTCATAGAGCGTTTTTGAAATATCGATCTACGCGGGAATGAAATAGAGGCCGCAATAACGACATCCACGCGGGCGAAGCCACGAGCAACAGCTAGTATCATAGTATATCGCTGGTTCTGCAAAAGCAATTGCAGTTTTTAAATCCGTCAGTAGTTTTTGCGTCCATCGTGAATAAACGTGCTAGAATTCCCAAATAATATATTATTTAGTTCAGAATCGTTAATTTAACAAACTGTGTTTGTGTTAAAAAAAACTTTTTTTTAATATCTCCAATGTACATACAGACACAACTAACTTATATATTACTAGCTGTTCTGTTGCACGCGGCTTCACCGACGTAGAGTTCTGGAACCGTGGGAATATCGAAAGAAAAAGTAGCCTATGTGACTCAGGGACAATGCAGTATTCTAATAGTGAATGATTATTTTTAAGCGGTTCAGTAGTTTCAGAGTTTATCGATCACAAAAAAAACAAATCTTTCCACTTTATAATGTTACTAGCTGATACCTGCGGCTCCGCCCGCGCGGAGGTCGGTTATCGTTTTTTGGTCATGCTACTTAACCAATTGCAATCAAACATATGGCAAATTTTAAGCCTGACCAAGAACTTTCTAATAGTGATAGAAATTTGATGACACAAATTTGTCACAAAATTCGCTAAATTCGGTCGGGTGGGTACCACCGTGCACGATTGCGAAAAACCCTCCATAGTAATCCAATTTCGGTCTGATTGCGTTCAGGGGTCAGCAAGCGCATAGCCGGGCAGGGGGATTGTGGTCGCAGCACTAGTGGGACCGGTGGGTGTCACGCGGTGCTGCGACGACAATCCTCTTCTGATGAGGCCGTCAAGCTGAGTGCCACCATTGTTAACATGGTACGTGTATGTAATGGTGACCCTCTTTCCTGAGACTTTACCTTCAGCTTACCATCAGGCGAGGTAAAGTCAAATTGACGTGTCCTAAATATAAAAAAAAAAGAAACTACAGAACGGATTTTGATGCCAAAATCCGTTGAGTAGTTTTTGCCTCCATCGCGAACAAACAGATAAACCGACAAAAATTTAAAAAAAAAATATTTTGGTGTTCAGAATCGTTCATTTAACACATCCCAAGTATTATATTTTAAATATCGCCAATGTACAGACATAACTAACTTACAATTTTATATTAGTAATAGGTCCAGCTGGCCCTCCCCGGCTCCGCCCGTAGCATATTTCGAACTCTGTTGCATCCCTGTAACCTAATATGCCCGTAATTTATTAGTACTGATAATAATGTATGGAAATCTGCCGGATTTGTTGACATTTATGATTATTGCTCCGCTCCCTTGGGTAGTAGCGTGATGATATAGCCTATGACACTCACAAAATAATGTGGCTTTCTATTGGTAAAAGAATTTTTCAAATCGGTTCAGTACATCCAGAGATTACGTCCTACAACCTCACAACTTCACAAGCTTTACCTCTTTATGATATTAGTGTAGATTCACACCACAGTGTATGGGACCAAGATCTTCAAGTCCCAAGCCAACCTAGTTGAGGTTGGATTTATTTATTTTATTTTGCTTTATTAGGAAAAAAATAGTAGTTTATGCAACTGCCATATAAGAAGGGGTATTAAAACACGAGAGTCTGTTTACAAAACATAATAGGTTGACTCGAGTGTTTTAATACCTAAGTTATATGCAGTTTCATACACTACTTTATCTTCACTGATAGGAAAAATTGAAATTAAACAAAGTAGATAGGTTACAAGGAAGTAATTTAGGGTATTTTTTTCACAGTTCGAACTGCGCATGCGTGCGCCTTTTTTTTCCATATTCAGCCTAAAACCTTAGACTAGTTTAATGAATAAAAAAAGATAGCGGGGCTATAATGAGTTTTATTTACACCCATGCTTTAAATTCTCTATGAAAGATTCTGAAACAGTTAGCTTATTGCCAACATTAATACATCCAATGTCCTAATAACCATAATATCATCCGAACGGGTGTTATAATGTTGTATGAAATTTCATAATAACACTAATTTCGCTTTTTCAATCTCTTCCGCGCAAAGGGTTACTCATCAGACAGCCAAATTCTTACCGCTCGATGCGTGGAATCTGTATGTGTTTCAAAAAAAGAACTGTCATTCACGCGCGTTGCATTGCACTACAACAGCGGCGGCGCGCTGTAAAAAAATAATTAAAGCTTATTCGTTCGAATTCGAATTCCCGCTATTATTTTTGCAAATTGTTATGTTTACTTACGAAAATGAGCGATTCAAGTTTTGATAACACACCTCCAGACATTTCGAATGCAGCAAAGGACATTTCTAACAAATTACTACCGGAAAAATCTAGAAAACAGTATGAAAAGGCGTACCAAGATTTCATGAATTGGAAAATATCAAAGGGCAGTACATCATTCTCTGAAGATGTATTATTAGTTTATCATGGTTGTAGATAAAGTCTTGTATGCAACTGTATAGTTAGGTATTAAAACACTCATGTGATACTATTATCACACTCAGCTTCGCTTCATGTGATAAACACACATTCATGTTTTAATACCCCTCATTATACCACAGTTGCATAAATAACTATTATGATACAGGCGGTACTATACTTAATAAGTTTTATTTTTAATTTTATGTATATGCGTTTATAAAGTGCTTATGTATAGAATCGTCTTTGAATTCGTAATTCGAATTTTTCGATTTGAGTGTAGATAAAACAATTTTTACAATTCTCATTGGTGCCTTATATAATATCTGAAAACCATTTATTAGTTTTCGCATCTTATAACTAGGATAACAAGCTATTATACCTGTCCCGTTCGCTCAATTAATTACTTGATATAATGCAAAGGATAGTGGTTGCAAGCATGCGTAAATGTACAAAAATATATAAGTACTTATGTAACAATGTTTCGGAGGCAGGAAGGCAACTTTTTCTTAAATTTTTTTTGACGTGACAATGTCTTATAAATCGATGGAGCCGGCTGCACGCACAAAAAAACATGATGTCTGCGGCGTTACTACAAGACGTATGCGGCGTTATCGACGTATGCGACGTTACCACATGACGTATGTGGCGTTAACTCACGTTCTTATGACGCTGTCACGTTCAACTATCGTCAGTAAACCGACTTTACAGACAACCGATTTTTATACAAAGAAAATCAATAGTGAGGGAGCAAAACAATTTAGTTAAAATTAATTAATTAAGTTGAGCTCGATAGCTGAGACGTTCCGCCAACCAATAGTTTGATAGCGTATTTCTTATTTTGTATGGGGGAGTGTTAAACATATCAAAATCGGGTAAATCAATGTTGTTTGACGGGATTGGGCCCTGAAGATCTAGCTGCTGAACACCTGCTGATTAAGGGACGAAGCTCTGGCACAAGCTTAGCTCTCGGGGTTGGGGGGTCAGACGGCAGTCGATGCCGCAAAAGCCAATAATGCGGGGGGCTGCGGCCGCGCTATCGCGGCTGATGCCCAACGTTAAGGGACCCAACGCCCCCACTAGGAGACTGTACCTGGGGATGGTGCGAAGCATGGCCCTATACGGGGCCCCCGTATGGGCGGAGACTCTGGCGGCCCGCAACGTGGCTGTATTAAACAGCCCGTTAAAAGCGATGGCCGTCAGAGTCATCAGGGGGTATCGCACGATCTCCGTCGAGGCGGCATGTCTCCTAGCCGGGACCTCTCCATGGGACCTGGAAGCGAGAGCCCTTGCGCTGCTGTACCAGTGGCGCAAGGAGGCGCTGGAACGGGGCCATAGGCCGGAGCCCCGAGAAATCAGGGCTCAACAGTTCCAGCTCCACCGGGAACTCATGGAGACATGGAGGGTGCGACTTGAGCACCCAAGGTGGGGGGATTCCACCATTGCGGCGGTGAGACCGATCATGAAGGAGTGGTTGGAGAGGGACCATGGGGACCTCTCCTACCGGATGTGCCAGATGGTTACCGGACACGGGTGTTTCGGTAAGTATCTGTGGCGCATCCACCGGGAGACAACGCCGCAGTGCCAGCACTGCGAGGATCCTGGCGAAGACACGGCGCTCCACACGTTGGTGGAGTGCCCTGCGTGGGCGAGTCAACGCCGGGATCTCGTTGCGGTCCTGGGCGTGGACGTTCTCTCGTTGGAGACCATGGTGAGGGCCGTGGTCTCCGACGGGAGCAAGTGGCACGCCGCCGCCTCTTTCTGCGAGCAGGTAATGCGCGCGAAAGAGACGGCGGAGAGGGAGCGGGAGAGAACCCTGCCCCCCGAGTTTCGCAGTCTGCGGCGAGGACGCCGCAGACTCATCTACGCCCGGTACTACCTACCTCCATGATCGGGGCCTGAGGACGGCAGTTGGCCGACTCGCCGTCCTTACAGAAGCCAGGCCGTGGCGGAGGCGTGTCGTGTGTGCCCTACACACGCCTGCCAACTCACCGAAGCGGGATAAAACCCGACCCCACCTGGCGAGGCCGCTGTGGCGGCCAAAGTCTGCCGGCAACCCTCGGGTTATCCTTTCGAGGGCTTACCCGGGGTGCCCGGCAACGGACACTTGGGGAGGACACCGTGCGGTTTTAGTCGAGACACGACATAACCACCCCCGCTGGCCGGCGGGGGGGTATCCGAAGGGATTTCCGCACGTAAAAAAAAAAAAAAAAAAAAAACGGTGTAGGTGAGCGGACTCCGGGCTTAAAGTCCAAGCTTTTGGTGCAACCGGGATTGGCGGTTAGAAGATGATTACAATACATATACTCACGCCTTTTTCCCTCCGGGGTAGGCAGAGACAACAGCCCACCATCTGCTTCTGTCCTTACATACTTCACGAGCTTCCTTCACTGTATGTGTGGAGTAAGGTTAGCTGATAGGAAGAGGAATACAGATATACGAAAATGGTGTGGCCTGAAAGAGAATGTTGTTACTAGAATTGAAAAGTGTATGCTAAGGTGGTTTGGGCACTTGGAACGAATGAGTACTGAGCGAATGACACACCAAGTATATAAGGCAGATGTAAGTAGGCAGGCAAGCCGGGGTCGACCTCGCAGGGCATACACTTATCAAATTAATGAGATACTGAAAAAAGAGCAGGTCAAAAGCACTCGAAATCGGCGGGCTTGCATGATAGGTTTAATGATGACAACTTACAGTGAAACCGCGGCCGCACACGTAGCAGATTTTGTTCTTGGGCGGCATGATGCCCTCGTGTATGCGACGGGTGTGCTTTACCAGGTCGGCGTTGCGGATGAAGTTCTGTAACAAGCGCGAACCATTTAGAAAATTGACACAAATTAGTAGTATGATACAATATTATATTAAAAAAATCCGTTCCCGCAGGGGGAACGCACTGGTAGATTTCGTGAAGCAATTAATATTATTTTATATAGAGAACTACGGACTTTAAACAGTTTAATTTTTTTTTCTCGAAAACGGTAACTTTTAGCGAAAAACTTTTCAGGCATTTATTTTAGACTTAAAAATGGCCTATCGATTAAAAATGTTTCCGACGCAAAGAATGTTCACCGGTTAGAAGTTATGATTTTTTTCCCGAAAAATTTAGGTTTTTCCCCCCTCCACTTTTAGTTAAAGTTTTAATCTTATAGGTTTATTATTAAAAGTTGTTGGTATTCATGTATACTATGGGATAAAATTAGAACGGTTCGAATATCTTTCATGAAACGTGAAATTTTGAGGAAAAACTGATTTCTCAAAAAGTGAGGCCCTACCGTCCCCTTAGGCCGGATTCCACCCGTTCACGAACTTAAACTAAGTTTACACCCAAGCAATTTTTGACCGCAGTTTGAAAGCGATCGGGGCAAAAATGCGACCGTGAGAGTGCCGCAAATTTTGGGAAGTGGAACCATACTACCATACCTTAACTTAACTTAACCATACTAATTTCCATTCAGTATTGTAGAACTAATAATTTACGGGTATTGTATGGGATAAATGGGTGCCATAGGACCGAAGATTGCCACGGGCGAAGCCCCGGGGCACAGCTAGTTAGGTAGATTTCGATGAAATCGATCTACCTATTGGTTTCTTGACTACTGCCGAATTTTAAAAAAAAATCTTCATAGGTCTAGTTATGACCCCCTGAGTCCGAAATGACCACTGGTCAAAAAGTTTATATATATTTATATATATATATATATATATATATATATGTGTGTATGGTTCCACTTCCCAAAATTTGCGGCACTCTCACGGTCGCATTTTTGCCCCGATCGCTTTCAAACTGCGGTCAAAAATTGCTTGGGTGTAAACTTAGTTTAGGTTCGTGAACGGGTGGAATCCGGCCTAAGGGGACGGTAGGGCCTCACTTTTTGTGAAATCAGTTTTTCCTCAAAATTTCACGTTCCATGAAATATATTCGAACCGTTCTAATTTTATCCTATAGTATACATGAATACCAACAACTTTTAATAATAAACCTATAATTCAATTCAATTTTGAAGCATTTTGTATGCTTACTTTTTTCTAAAGATTTAGATCGGAAAAAAGTAAGCATACAAAATGCTTCAAAATTTAATTGAATTAATTAGGCGGAGTGTCTATAGTCCGAGGCCATACGCACTAGGGGGGATATCCACCAGGGTACTCAATAAAAAAACCTGATAGGATATCTTGTACTGTATTTAAGAAGTACCAATTACAAGGATCTCAAAAAAAGATTGCATTTCTAAAGCTTATAAGCTTTAGAAATGCAATCTTTTGCAGTCTCCGGTTACTAGTTATAACTAGTAACCGGAGACTCTTAACATCGCCTTGTAGAAGTTGGCCTTGTACGACCAACGCCATCTAGCGGTAAAAAATGTAATTACATTTTCTAACAAAACTTAGAACTACGTGAACATACCGCCCACCAAGGACATTATCGAAGGATATGTCCTTAATAACCATAAATATAAATACCATAATAAATGGCAAGTAGCTTTGATAGGATAATATCGTGGTTGACGGTTGAGCACTTACAGGAACTACTGTACTAAAACTGGTAGACTCTTCAAATAAATAACATTAACAACTTTAAAACAAAAAAACTTTGGTTAGATTACAAAAACATCATACAACAGCTGATCAGAGCAAACAAATTCCATAAAAGTGTGAACCAACATTAAACTTATGAACTAAACAACATTTGTAAAATTGTGTTAACAGTACTAAACCTTTATTCATTAACTGGTAAGATACATATTTTTGATGTGGGTCGTTTCAAAAGTGACCCCTTTACGCATAATGTGACTACGCGGGTCAAATTGTCAGGACCTGGGTGTTTTTCCACGATTCGACCAAGTAACCAACGAGCCGGAGGTAAGTCGTTCTCCTTGACCAGTACTACGTCACCAACATTTGGTTCGGGATTTTGAAAAGACCATTTATATCTATGAACTAGCGTGGTCAGGTATTCTGATGACCAACGCCGCCAAAAGTTCTGCAACATTTTTTGTAAAAGTTGCCATCGATTGAGAGGACTGATGCTTGTGTTCTCATAATTGGCTTCAGGGACAGTTACTAATGGTTCACCAACAAGAAAATGACCCGGAGTTAGAGGTATTGGCTCATCGAGGCTTTCACCGTTAATCACGGTCATAGGCCTAGAATTTAAGCAAGCTTCCACTTGGGTAAGCAATGTGCTCATCTCCTCATAAGTGAGAGTGGACTCCCCGATAACTCTCTTCAAATGGAACTTTGTGGACTTGACAGCGGCCTCCCATAATCCACCAAAGTTTGGAGCGTGAGGAGGTATAAAGTGCCATACCGTTCCCTTGGTCTCTAAATGTTCTGCAATACTCTGCTGAATTTCCATGAGTACCTTGAGTTCCCTAGCGGCCCCAACGAAATTAGTACCATTGTCGCTCCATATCTGAGCGCAGTGGCCCCTTCTGGACACAAAACGCCTAAATGCCGCCAGAAAGCCTTGCGTACTCAAATCACTCACAGCTTCCAAATGTACTGCACGAGTGACCATACAAACGAACACACATATGTAACCTTTATAAGATCGATGCCCCCGTCCCTTAGCAGTTCGCAGGTTTATGGGGCCCGCATAGTCGACCCCACTATGAAGGAACGGTCTCGTTGGAGTGCATCGTGCTGAGGGTAGTGATCCCATTAACTGTGTATTAATCTTAGCGTTATGTTTAACACAGGTTACACATTTGCGCACCTGTTGTCTCACTAAACTTCACTCCAATAATCCAGTATGCAGATCTTAAATAGTTGATCATAAGTTGAGGCCCTCCATGTAATGTTCTATCATGAGCATCTGCTACCAATAATTTTGTAAGATGCGCATCATGAGGTAGAATTATAGGATGGCTTGCCTGTCCAATCCAAGGCGCTTCATGCAATCTCCCACCGACTCGGATTATATCATCGCTATCTATATAAGGGGATAATGATCTAATTTTACTTCCCTTGAACTTAAGATAATGCATCCTTGTTAATTGTGAGTACTCTTCTTGAAAGTCTTTCTTCTGATAATATCTGATACAATACTTTAACGCTTCTTCTAATTCTAGTTTCTGTAAATACTTGGGTCTGTCTCTTCTAGCTTTAAAATATATAAACCTCCTGTAGAACGCAATTACTCTTAATAATCGCCACAAGGTACTGTACTTTGCCCAGGGTAACTCTTCCTCGGTTATAGCAACGTGGGATCTGACGCTTTCTTCTAAAACGATCTCCTCGTGCTGCGGCCGACTATAGACAATATCAATATTACTTAAAAAGGATGGTCCACTAAACCAAAGGTTGGTGTTAGCAAGTGAGGCAGGTGGAACTCCTCTTGAAGCGCTATCTGCAGGATTTTCTTTGGAAGAAACGTGGGCCCATTGTTCTGCATCTAGTGTGGTTAAAATCTCTGATACACGATTCGCCACGAATGTTTTCCATCTACTCGGATGACTATTCAACCACGCAAGCACCACTGTGGAATCAGTCCAAGCGTGCACCTTGTTCTTGGGAATATTCATTGCCTTCGCTACGTCTGCTAATAATCGTGCCAATAAAACTGCCCCACAAAGCTCTAAGCGGGGAATGCTTACTTGTTTAATTGGTGCGACCTTGGTTTTGGCAACTAGTAAGGATACACACACATCCTTTGTACATCTGACAATACGAGTGTACACGACTGCTGCATACGCTGACTTAGAGGCATCGCAAAAGCCGTGCAACTCAACACATCTGTCGTTTCCAGTTATTCCTAACCATCTCGGAACCCTGACCTTGGAAAGCTGTAACAATTCCTCCCGGTAAGTCTGCCATTCTAATCTTAAGGAACTGGACACCTCGTCATCCCAACTCACTCCTGCTAACCAAAGTTTCTGAATCAGAACTTTCGCCAATATTATACTGGGGGCCAACCAACCCAATGGGTCAAATAAACGCGCAATGTCAGCTATAATATTGCGCTTAGTGACTCTCTCGGATGTCGAAGGTAGCTGTATTGTGTACTTGAATTCGTCTGTACTACGACACCAGGTAAGACCTAATATTTTTGTACTCTCAAATATTTCTATTTCTTCTTTCCTTTCGCCTAACTCATTGTTATCCTTAGCCGTATTCTCATAGCCCTCTATTTCCTTTAACATTTCCCTATTATTGCTGTTCCATTTTTGCAACTCAAAACCTGCTTTACCAAGTAAATCTCTCATTTCCCTACATAATCTCTTTCCATCTTCTACAGTTGAGCAACCTATCATCATGTCATCCATGTAATAACTACTTGTAACCCTTTCAGCTGCTGCTGGAAACTGCTTCCCTTCATCCAGCGCGACTTGGTGCAATGCCTTTACCGCTAAGTAAGGAGCTGATGCGGTTCCAAAGGTAACTGTCATCAATTTATAATCTTGTATATCATCAGCAGGGTTGTCTCGCCAGATGATTCTTTGATAGGCAGTATCTTCTTCTGCTACTCTTATCTGCCGGTACATTTTTACAATATCTGCTACCAGGGCTATGTTATGAGTTCTCCAACGAAGAACGATGTGGCGAAGGTCTGACTGTAAGGTAGGACCCACCATGAGGGTGTCGTTGAGTGACACACCATTCTCATTCTTGCAGGAAGCGTCAAACACCACTCGAACCTTTGTGGTGGATTTATCGTCTCTGATGACTGCGTGATGTGGTAAGTACACCGCCTCACTAATTTCTAATTCATCCCTATGTACTCTTTGCATATGATTTAGTTGTATATATTCTTTAATAACCTTTGTATATTTTTCTTTCAGGTCTTGATCTCTACTAAATTTCCTCTCCAGCCCCTTGAACCTTTTAAGAGCTATTTCTCTGCTGTTACCACCTACACATGCCGGGTTTGATTCCTTAAATGGTAGTCTAACAATATAACGCCCATCTTCTATTCTTTTAGTGGTAGCTGCAAAAAACTCTTCGCATCTTTGTTCTTCTACTGTTAATATTCTTTCAAAATTCGGGACTTGATCTTCAATTTCCCAAAACTTTTTTAGGAAATCATTTTCATCCATTTGCACATGCATGGCCGTGATCTTATTTGTACAATTGACCTTATTTTGCAAGTAGGCCGTCCCAGAAAGGATCCAACCCAAACTGGTACACTGAGCTACAAAAGAACCATTTGGAGCCCTTTTCACTCCATCTCTCAACACTTCACTATAAACATCGGCTCCTAACAAGATATCGATCTTGTTAGGTTTACAAAACTGTGGGTCTGCTAATACTAGATTTTCTAGGTCTGGCCACTCGAACTGTTCCAGCTGTCGCTCTGGCAGACACGAGGTTATGTTTTTTAATACATAAGCTTTAACTTCTATCACGAACTTGGAATCGGTCAACGACTGTAACACCAACGTCACCATGTAGTTCGCAACGGTCGTCTTCTCATTGCCCAGACTGGACACAAATCCTCTGATTGGAATCTTTTTTAAACGTAAGAACTGGACTGCAGCTTCTGTGATGAAAGAAGCTTGAGACCCTTGATCTAACAAGGCTCGAACTATTTGAAAAGTGCGCGCCGCCGTTTGAGCCTTTACTAGCGCCGTGGCTAGTATAACTTGACGTGGGTGAGCGATTTTGGTTGAAAGGCAAGACACCATTTGCACGCTATCAGGTGAAGATTTTACCTCATCAGAAGAAGTGCCTTGCCTGACTTCTTGATCTACCTGAACCGGAAGTACGCCATCAACATGTAAAAGAGTATGGTGTCTTTTTCTACATACCCGACAATTAGAAAAGCTCCTACATTGACCCACCATATGATTACCACCAAGACAATTAAAACAGATTTTGTTCTTTGCCACAAATTCTCTTTTCTTCTGTAAATCTAATTCTGTGAACCCTTTACAAAAGCACAATTTGTGGTCTTCAGTACAATACTCACAACGTAATTTAGAAGTAACGTCTGTTTTATGAGTAGCAAGCATAACCCTATGATTTCCAGAGTGGCTACTATGTGTCTGCCCTGTTGCCCTCTGAGGCTCGATACGCTTAAGTGCTCTAAAGCGACTTTCCATAAATAATTGAAATTGATCCATGGTAGGAAATTCGTTTAAACTATCCGTGGCGACCATCAACTGCGACGCAATATGTATAACAATTATATCCCAGGTAGTCACATTAATGCCTAAACTGCTTAACCCACTCATACAATCCGTAGTGATATCTAACAAATTTTTTAAAGCTCCTGCCGACTCGATACCAACACGCTTTTGGCTGAGTAAACAGTCCAGAATACAGCTAGCTAAATGACGTTTATTGTTATATCTATGTTCTAACTGAGCCCAGCACACATCATAATTAGATGCCGTAATAGGAATGCGTCGTAGCAATTGCTCTGCCTCACCCGTTAAATATCCTTTTAAATAGTGCAATTTTTCAACATCATCTATATTTTTATTAGTGTGCACGAGAGAAGTAAACAAATCCCTGAAAGTTATCCACTCATTATAATTACCTGAAAAGATTGGAATATTGATCTTCGGTAATTTAGCCTTAGATTCTTTAAAGTCCCTAGAAGATTCCTGATTCCCTGTATCCTTTACCGGAACCTTAAACTTTAACATGCAGTCTTTCAAATCTGATTTGTAACTAATATAAACTTCTTGAGTGGTTTCGTAACAATCTGTTGAAAAATACGCACTATTCAAGTCCTCCTTTGTAGCTTCCTCAATAATTTTTCTATGTGTGTTATTAAATGTATACCATTGATCTTCCAAACTATCTAATCTTGTTTCGATATAACCCTGTGTGATTCTCTCCTTAGGCGATTTTTTGAAATTAACCTTCCCCTTTTCAATTGCAGTTTTGTAATTTAATTAATGACTCCATTTTAAGTAAATCAAAAGTAAATAAAGCTACAAATTCTACTAAGCCACACAATAACTAAATTAGGTGTTTGAATTTCTAATTTACCAATAACAACTGTTACTAATCTAAATCCTACATGTACTTACAATTTTAACACATAACACTGTGTACCGCTTTCTAGTATGTTCTACTATCAAAATATTATAAGTGAAACAACAAAGTAACTACCAATTTATTCTAAGTCTACAAATCTGTAATGTTAACTATTAAAAGTTTCTAAGTGTTTGACAACAACATTAACTTGGAAAAAATTGGGCATAGGTTCCCCGTCTGTTCACTTTTCTTAAAACTATTCTAAGTCTAACAACAATCTACTGAACTATACGCTAAGTCCAAAATCTACACAAATTTATTCAAAGTTTGAATCAACATTTACTGATGCTAAGTTTAATTTAAAGCTAAAATATTCTAAGTTCGAACTACAACCAAATTAGATGTGTACTAAGTAATATAAAGTCTGATGAAATCCACTATCACATGTGAAATCTTGCTAAGTTTTCGAAATTCTTCGTATTAATAAAGGTAAATGTACTCACAGTTTATTATCCACAGCACTCACTATACAATTGATCGTCTTGTGAACCACACACCCGTTGAAGTTGCGATTCCGCCGCTTATCGGTTGCCGCTCAATACGGTACTCGCTTCCGCCTATAATTCCGCCAACTGTTTGACCTCAGCTTACTGTAGATTCTGTAGAACTCGTTGTGCAGACCTGATACCTTCACCAGGAGCTCAGTGCCATCAGCAAACCACCACTGTGTCGACGCCGTACAACTCCAAAAACTAGTATATTCGACTCGTAAGGACCATGTCTATAGTCCGAGGCCAAACGCACTAGGGGGGATATCCACCAGGGTACCCAATAAAAAAACCTGATAGGATATCTTGTACTGTATTTAAGAAGTACCATTTACAAGGATCTCAAAAAAAGATTGCATTTCTAAAGCTTATAACTAGTAACCGGAGACTCTTAACATCGCCTTGTAGAAGTTGGCCTTGTACGACCAACGCCATCTAGCGGTAAAAAATGTAATTACATTTTCTAACAAAACTTAGAACTACGTGAACACGGAGTCATCAAAAAACAATGTTTAAAAATGACGTCCAACGTCGCCTTAAGACGTATTAATGTATCGGAGAATTTCGAATATCTGGGACGTGTCTAGGTGGCTCAGTTGGTCAGAGCATTCCCCCTGTAAGGGACTGGTCGCGGGTTCAAGTCCCGTCCTAGATGTTCTCTTTTTCCGATCTAAATCTTTAATAAACCTATAAGATTAAAACTTTAACTAAAAGTGGAGGGGGGAAAAACCTAAATTTTTCGGGAATAAAATTATAACTTCTAACCGGTGAACATTCTTGCCGTCGAAAACATTTTTAATCGATAGGCCATTTTTAAGTCTAAAATAAATGCCTGAAAAGCTTTTCGCTGAAAGTTACCGTTTTCGAGAAAAAAAATTAAACTGTTTAAAGTCCGTAGTTCTCTATATAAAATAATATTAATTGCTTCACGAAATCTACCTGTGCGTTCCCCCTGCGGGAACGGATTTTTTTAAAGCATATTATTATTTATTTATTTATTCATCTTACTTAAAACAGCCATTACAGGTTACCCCAATTAGTTACCGAAATTACTAATATTCCCCCTAACCCCTCCAGTTAAGCTTAATTGCTGGTGTTAAGAGTGGGTTCACGTCGGTAGTGTAACGGCCAGGATTCGAACCCGGGACCTCTCGATCGTAGGGTTTTATGATTACTGCTACTCTACCTAGGAGAGCGCTCCTAGGTAGTAGCGTGATGATATATGGCCTATAACCTTCCCCGATAAATGGGCTATTTAACGCAAAAAGCATTTTTCAATTCAAACCAGTATTTCATAGTTTATAGTTTATTTTATTTATTTTATAGTTGGCAACGGAACCCTAAAAAGCACCCTATGTCCTAGTCTAGCCTATAATCTATGTGTCAAATTTCATCCACTCCGTTCAATAGTTGTAACGTACATTCATAGAGATCCGATTCTCAGCACTCCATGGATTCACCGTGCGTTCGCCGGGTCCATAGCGTGGTACAGAGAGGAACACCATGACGGCGACTGGGACTTGCGACCCAGATGTAGGTTTAGGGTGGCCACCTTGTGATGCTTGAGCGCTCACCTCCACCGTCAGTAGTGTTCCCCCCCCTACCTATCCAAATTTGGTAAGATCCTAACAATGCCGCTTTTGATATACGATTTAGTAAAGAGCTTATTGAGCTTAATGAGCTCTTGGCAATCCGAGGTCTTTAAGTAAGTTGTACAGGGATTTAGCTGGAATTCCCCTTGCTCCTACTTCTACGGCATAAAGTTTAACCACGTAGCCGTTTTTGGTTAACTCGTTAGTCAAATCAAAGTATTTGTTTGTCTTTATAGCGTGGTCTCTAGGTATATTAGTTTCCCACGGTACTGTGAGTTCTACAAGCACTGCACGCTTATGCGATCGTGAAAAAAGGAATATGTCGGGTCTGGATGATGAGGCACAGACATCTTCCGGTATCCTATAGTGCTTCTCATACGTGTCTACGAGTATTGTCCAGTCAACGGCAGCTATCAAAATTGAATATGGCTTTTGAGGTGATTTCTTTGAGCAGCCTTCCTTTACAAACGCAATGTCATTTCTTTGGTTTGTGGTTAATCCTTTTGTCGCTCTAGCTACCGCCAAACTTACAGCCTCACGTATGATTTCTAATACCTTATCATGACGGCGCGAGTAATGACCCCGTTCTAATAGCGTCTTACAACCCACTAGTAGGTGCCTAGCCGTACCAGTTGCTTCACCACATGAGTTACATGTTTTATCTGTGGCTTTTCCCCATCTGACCAGATTGCTTTGGTCGGGGAGGGTCAACTGGAATGCATTTAGGTAAAATTTAAGTAAGGCCGGTGACCAGTCGTATATTATGGTACGCCATTTTAAGGCTATGGGAATACAAAATTCACACATACATCCATACATTCACACGGTCACATCCATACAAACTCTCGCGTTTATTGAGCGAAGCTCTGAAAGAGTGAAGCTCTCTCTTAGACGACTCATGTATTTCGGTTGTTCGCTAACTCCTCCTAAACCACTCAACCGATTTAGATCAAATTTGGCATATATACGCAATATATGAGTGTGGAGGTTATAGGCTAGTAAAATCAAAAATTATAAGTACCACGGAGGAATAATTACCGGAAAAAAAATTACACTGATGATGGCTATCAGTCGGGGAGCTTCGCTCAATTTTTGCAACAGCAGAATGTATTGGAGACCTAGTAATATTAATGTGATGTATTAGTAGATTATTAACCAAGGGGATAAAGCAGTGTCTTCTGTCGCGGGTGACGATTTAAATCGCGAGCGTAACGAAGGACTCGAGGCTTACTCCCGAGCGTAGCGAGGGTGTTAAAAACTTAAATCACGCGAAGCGAGGGATTTAGGACGAGTCCTGAGTGTAGCGAGGGATTTAAGTTCACCCAAGACTAAGACAGCTTTATCACCGAGGAAAATACTCTACTTTTCGTACCATTTGCGAAAACAATATTTATTATCAAACTTTTTCTATTTTATCACATAAAATACTGGCAGGTCACAAATAAAGAATTAAAACTTCTAATTTAAATTTCGCGCTCGAAAACCAATCAATCATTGTTTTTTTTTAAACTGTTGGTTTATTAATTATAGAAGATTATTGCATCGAGCACAAAGTAATTTATTATTGCACCGAGTGCCTGATTTAGAGCCCAGGCACGAGGGCAATATAAATTACTTAAGGCGAGGTGCCTAATCTGCTTTTCTTTCAACTATTACCTATAGGAATAGTAGATAAAAGAAACTCATATCAAACAGTTAAAATAGAAGTTTAATTATTGAAATTAAAAGTTATGCTTGAGGAATTATTAAACGTAAGGTTAAGAGTTTTGTTGGGCAAATTTATATTTGTTTGTTTAACTTGGGACTGAATAATATTATCAGCCGAGGTAGATGGGCCCGGCTTGTTTGTTACAATGAAGTCGTTATCACGGGAAGTAGATGGGCGCGGCGATGTCGATTGATTTAAATTAATTGCTTCCGTAATACATGAAGTTATTTTACTTTTATTTTCAACCGACTCTTCAATATAGGCCTCTGCTACTTGGTCGGATTTCCAGCCGCCGTGGCGCTTGAGTGTAGTTATATTTGCGCCGGAATCTGCGAGAAGCGTTGCTGAGGTCCGACGGAAGCAATGGCCTGTGAAGAGTTCTGGGTTCGGAAGCTTTAGAAATGTAGCAATCTCTTTAGGAAAATTTCCAAATTTGTTTCTGCCTATAACTTGTTTCGTACATTTACCATTTCTGTAATTCAAGAAGAACCGCGGCGTGCTTGTTTCTGTTGAACGAAGTAGTCGATATTTATCCACGACTACTGTTCTTCACGAACTCATCGCGAATTACGAACATTCGATCTTTTTTCGTTTTGATGTTAACAAGTTTTATAAGCAACATGTTGTCGTGAGTTTCTATATCGTCAACCGTAATATTCAATAATTCAGAGGTTCTACAAGCACCACTGGAAAGATAGATAATTTTGTTTGTATATTGGTACATTCAAATAAAAAATATAATAAAAATAATTGTTTTTTTTTTCGATAAACATACCTTTGTAGCCAAATATATGTCATCAGGCGATTTATTTAAAAACATCTCTACGTTTTGAGCTGTAAAAACTTTAGATTTTTTGCTTTTGAACTCATCCGATGATCGTTTCAAAAACGCTGTGAGTTTTGAATATTCTTTGATATGCACATTGTGTCTTGTGCTAACAGTGGATTTTAGCATTGAGCATATGGACCACAACGAAGATGGCTTCATTTTTTTTCGATGGTTCACTAAAATAAGCCAAAAATACACTCTCTGAGAACGACTTTGCTTCATTTCTATCTTTCCAATCAATAAATTTCTCATAAGATTTTACGTATTGTACTCGAGATTTTAAGGGTAAAAGATTTTCTATAACACTGTCGGCTTCATTTAGAATGTTTTCCGGAGTTAATGTGTCGCTAGATGATTCCATTTTAATTCGAAGCCGAAGCACTTAAATCAAATAGTATCACACCTTATCGTTTCCAAAAATATTGTCAAGCAAAATTAACAAAGTTCCCGCCAAATCACTTTTTTATATTTCTTTCATTTTTAAATCAGAGTTAGCAGCAATCATTTTTTAAATTTGGAACAAGTAGGATAGAAACGAATAATACGTACGTAAAAAAAAAGTATTGATATCGGCTGGCTGAATAGAGCTAATCCATTGAGATTGGCACCTTTTGGTGCGATTAAAAAAAAACTGTGCAATAATGAAATTTCATACATTTTTATTGCTCTAGAGCATTAAAGACACGCTTTGTACTGAGTTTTTAGTGTGAATGTGATGAAATTAAAGCATAGTTGGAAGAAAAAATATGAATCGCGCGCGTAATTTTTGCGCCACATATGATTCGAAGCGTGCAAATTGTCAAATGTATGTATAATGCTTTATGTACAAACTTAATGGTGTAAACACAGATGTAGTTCAGTATAAATTTCGGTAAGTATTCCAAATTTAAATCACATTCTCCCCCTAGAGTTAAATTAAATTCAGTACAATTTTCTTTCCCTGTTTTTAACAGATTAAAAATGACTATTGTTATGTTCGCGTTTTGTGGCATAGAATGTCACTTTTTTGAGCAAATGGTACGAAAAAATATATATTAAACTCACTTTATTGCATCGCTCGCACCTGTACTTGTAATACTTCAGGTGAACTAAGTTGTAATGATCCTTCATGTAGATGTTCTTAGTGAACACCTTGTCGCACGCTGGACATGGTACCCTGGAACATATCATATAATTTCATCTTCTTACTTCAAAAGTAAAGAACTTTCTATACAACAGTTCAGGGTGAAATTTTGAAAAAGTCGGTACACATGTACAGTCAACATCAATAGTAGCGTAGTATCTGAATTGTCAAAAAGAAATGCATTGCAAGATATATCACAATAGTCTGACAAAATCGCGTCGCAAAAGTGTTTGGTACATTAATATTTTTTTAATGCAAAAAAAACTATCCATCAAAAGTAAAGCAGTAACAGAAATTTTCAAAAGTTTTTCACACAATGGTTCTATAAAAAGTTTCAAAAGTACCTGAATTAAGAATAAAACTTTCGTCGAACATAAACCTTTTTAGAATGCTGATGTATATTTTAATTTAAATATTGTGGCATTGTCAAGAATTGTCACTTGAAGTGGCTATATAAACCAAGAACTGAACTGAATATAATCTATTACTGATTATTCCTAAGTAGGTTAGGCACCTTACCAATTGTTGACATCGCAAGACGTGTTGGTGTTGCTCGAAAGACCGTTACTCTTTGGATCAATAGATGGGAAAGCGAAGGACGTGTTAATCATTCATCATTCGAAAAACAGGACGACCGACTGTTACATCTGCTTCTACACGTAACGAAATTGTTAGAAGGACAAGATACAATGGGTTCACTCCAGTCGCAAACTTGGCTACTGAGTTTAATATATCACGGTCAACAGTCCGACGTGTATTGCATAAAGCAGGAGTACATCACCGCAAACCGGCCAGGAAGCTTGCTCTGACTGCAATACACAAGGAAGAACGATTGAGATTTGCACGAGACTATCTAGACTTCAATTTCGAGAATGTCATATTCAGTGATGAAAAAACTTTTACATCAGATGAAAGTGGAAGAGTCACCTTGTGGCGAATTAATAACACAAGGTATTTTGAAAGAAATATTGTCAATGTTCATGCAAGCGGCAGAATAAACCTTGGATTTTGGGGCTGGATGTCGTCTGCTGGGCCTAGAGAATTAATAGAAATTGGTGGACGATTGAATGCTCAAGGTTACGTTGATATTATGGAAGACGTTTTGATACCAACTGTTAGAAATTGTTATCCAGGCATCGATCCGTTTAATTTTGTTCACGACAATTCACCCGTACACACTGCAAGATTGACCAGAGCATGGTTTAGAGAGCACAACGAGGAAATTATTGCTTTGCGATTTCCACCTAAATCTCCGGAAATAAATCCAATTGAAAACATGTGGGGATTGATGGTGCAAAACTGGGATCCGTCAACTCCTCGCACTGCAACCGCTATTTGTAATCATGTATTCGAGTTATGGGAACACTATAGAGGAATGTATACATGTCAGAACATGGTCATGTCCATGCGGGAACGTCTTCAGTGTATTATAGATAATGCAGGAGTCCATACCCGATTCTAAAAACGCCATTGAAAACCTTAACTTTAATTATGCAAGTATGCAAGTGTAAATTTTTTTTAGCTACAATGTAAACGTTTTTTAGTAGATAAGTGGTATGTTAATTTTAAAGTTTATGTTTTTTTTTACAATAAAGCATCGGTTGCGAAAATTAATTACTTTTTTTTTAATTCTCAAATATGTGATTAATCCATTAAGGGCCCGTGGTCCCACTACACCGAACAGCAGTGCTATTCTCTAACTTTCACTCGTCGACGGACACAGCACTGCTGGCTCGTCGTAGAGCAATCGACCAATCCCATCATAGAATCGTCGGCGAGCACAACCTTGTTCTATGATGTGATTGGTCGATTGCTGCGGGCTCGTCGACTAGTAAAAAGTTAGAGAATAGCACTTTTTTATACCACTTAGATGGCAGTCAAGCGCACTGCCTACCTGATGGAAAGTGGTTACCGTGGCCTATAGACATGTACAACACCAGGGGCATCATACTCGAGCTGCCGACACTGCTGCTAATAATTGAATAATACCACTTCCCCTTTTGTCTGACTATTTTGATTCAATTAAATATCAGTCACTTTAAAAACACAATATAGTTATGAGTATTGAAAAAAAATTGAATCAGCTTATTTTGAAAATAGTTTTTTTGATTATTTTGAAACCTTAACGCGAGTGATTAATATTAAAAAGAAGTAAGTCAGGTTATTAAAAAAATTATAGAGTCAATACTTTTGGAACTCAGTTTTTAATCAGCTACTATTGACGCTGACTGTACATTTATTTCAAACCACAAGCACATTTTTGCCTTTATTTTGAAAATAACGGACTTTTTACAACCTTTATTTTACCTCCTTAGGGGTGAACGTTTACATTTATTTCTAACCAGAATTAGATATATGAAATTTCATGCTTCTTATGTCATACAACCGTTCAACCCTTATTTTACCCCCTTAGTAGATAAAAGTAACGTGTAGACGAGGTGACGTCACCTGCGCTTAGGGCGGCGCGTGTGCCGCGCGCTGTTGGCGAGGTGCCAGCGATAGCGGTGCTGGTCGACGTAGCGCGTGTCGCACTCGACGCAGTAAGCGGGCGCGGGCGCGCGCGCATGCGCCGTCTGCTTGTGCAGCCACAGCGCGCCGCGCCGCGTGAAGCGCTTGTCGCACCAACCACAGTGCAGCAGCGAGTGCTGCTTCCTTACGGGACAGATGTAGCTTTGGTACAAGTGCCAACTTCTTCAACTACAGTCGGGAAGTTCACGCACGCACATATGTGCACGGTACGGACCAACCAATAAAAGGATTGCGGGCCAGCCACGACGCGCTGATAACAATTCAGTTTTGGGCAGCGGATCATAGGGAGGGAGACGGAGCTATACACGGTGTATAACGCCATCTCTCTCCCTCAGCGCTGCTGAATTTAACTGAATTACTTTAAGCGCGTCGTGCTTAGCCCGCTCATCAACTAATGACGGAAGACCTTTCGGCCCATGATGGATTTGACATAATCTATGATTGGTTAATTGGGCTGAGCCGTCGCGCCCCGCACTACCACTAAAGAGACCTAAAAACGCTTTCTGCGCAGCTAGAGTACATTTTCAAGATGTTTGCCGTTCATTATACACCCCAGGGCTAAACAGATTGGCCCGGGGCCCATCACAGAGCTAATACAGAGAGGTGTTGTAATCAGATTTCCTTATGAGAGAACTTGTTACACTTTGCGGGGCTGAGGGTGAGGTGAAGAGAGGTTAGATCCCGGCCACTTTTCTGTTTCCCATCTACCGGTCTATAGCAAAACAACTGACTTCTTTCTACCTCGATGTCACTACGTAGTATCCTCACTAAATATAGTTACTAAATGTGACAGGGACGTACTCAGATACAAAGTGTCGCCATTAAGCATCGACTAAAATTATATTTATTGACACAGGCTAAGAGAGCTGTGCATAGGACGAACGTCGACAGTACACTGACTAAGGCCACGCTTACTAGGATGACGTCACACATTCACGGTACATAGTTCCTTAAGCCGCGTCCTCTCTGTGTTTGCTCCGTGGGCCCTATGCACCCCACTGTCGGGTATATAGATATGTTACAAAACAAACCTGATGTGGTCCTTAATGCAGTACCTCATCTTGAAGGTGACACCGCAGTGGTCGCAGATGAATTTCTCATGCCATTCTTTATAATGCTTGAAGAACTCCTTCCGGTTTCTGTAATGAAACAAGTATATCATGAGTCAAAAATAAAATTAAAAATTAAATCTATCGGACCTGTCGAAGTACGTAAGATCCCTTCATCAATTAGGAAAGAGCTGATGATCTGTCTGCAAAAAAAAACCTGCGAGTTTAGTAAGTAAGGGTTCCGTAGCAGCAAGTAACATAATAATGTTTATTTTTATTTTTATATATGAGTTGCTTGAATGAAAGGTAAATTGCGGTTTACGATTTATGACGTATTAAAAAAAAACTACTTACTAGATCTTGTTCAAACTAATTTTCGGTAGAAGTTTACATGGTAATGTACATCATATACCTTTTTTTTTAGTTTTATGATCCTCTTATTTTAGTTACAAATTACAGGGGGGGGATCACATTTACCACATTTTAACACTTTGGAAGTGTCTCTCGCGCAAACTATTCAGTTTAGAAAAAAGTATATAAGAAACCTCAATATCATTTTTGAAGACCTATTTATAGATACACCACACGTATGGGTTGGATTTTTGGGTTTCAGTTCTAACTATGGGGAGCCCCCAAAACTTATTGTTTTTTTTCTATTACTTTGGGCCACCAACCAGGTGGACACCGAAGTCTTAAAATCACGCAACAAAAATCAAAATCTTACACCCACTTTTTATCACTTTTCTCGACGTTTCACATGATTCTAAGTCTAATTAAGCAAAAAAAATGTTTGTGTCGGTCTGTCTGTTGGTCTGGATGTCTGTTTACGCAATAACTCAAGAACCACTTATCCGATTTCAAAATTCTTTCGCCAATCATCTTGTTTGGTTAATGGGAAGAACTGATTAGATTTTGGGATTTTTACGTTCAAGGTTTCGGGTACCTTTTTTTTTATTTTTATTTTTTCGTGCGGAAATCCCTTCGGACAACGCTCTCCAGCGGGGGCGGTTATGTCGGACTTGAACCGACTAAAACCGCACGCCGTCTCGGGTCTTAAGAATTGTCCCTAAAAAACTTTTACAAGTGAGTTTCTTTCGAGTTATCAGAGTAACGCGTATTTGGCTTTGACATTTGAGTGACAATGACAATACGTTTATTGTATATTTACATCAAACAACCAGGGATTTCCGCACGTAAAAAAAAAAAACAACCAGAGTCTGAAAGAAACTGAAATATAAAATCATTTTTTTTGTGTTTTTGACGTCGAAGACGTTTGATTTGATTTCATTTTCTTCATATTTATTGCTCAATATATACAGACGCGTCGACTAATATGCATAAAGCCTAAGGTCTGTAATTTTGAATAAAAATACTGCAACAAAAATATCTAAGTTTGGCCCGAAGTTTGACAATCACTGTGTGATTTCCGCCCCACTAGATTTTTATGTGAAAATCTTAATGCGGCTCACAGAATACATCTACATACCAAGTTTCAACAGCAGAGTTCTTATAGTTAGTTTTAGAAAAAAGTGGCTGGGACATACAGACGGACAGACAGACAGAAATGACGAATCTATAAGGGTTCCGTTTTTTGCCATTTGGCTACGGAACATTAATAAACATCGCCTAGAAATATTATCATAATATTATACAATAATCTCACCCAAATTTTAATTTGCACTTGATACACTGAAATATCCTTCTATGTTTCTTTTGATAATGCCATTGTCTTTTTGATCTGTCGTAACAAATGAACTCACACATTGTACACATGTACTTGGTGTAATGTTGACTGATATGTCGCGCTAAACGGCGTTTGTTTGATATCCTTGAGTCGCAGATATCGCAGGTATATGGAGCTACCTGAAATACATACAATACAAATGGAAAAAGGTTGTATGGGTCTCACCAAAATCCCTGGAGTCCAAAACAGTCTCACGGGCGAGCCGGTACACCTGCTGATTAACGAAGCTCTGGTGCATGCATTCCTCTCGGGGTTTGAGGGTCAGATGGCAGTATGGCAAGCAAAGATAAACCCCATTTAGGAGTAGGAGAGTGGACCCTGGGCTCTAAAGTACAAGCCTTGGATACACCCGGGCTTCAATAATGGGAGGCAATCCAGAAACTCTATAACACTATCTAGGGGGTACGGTTTGGTGTTACAGCTTCAGCCAAAGCTTACACTTTGCAGCCCAAGAACAGCTCTACTTCTACTTTTCATAATTTCTTATTTTGGGTTTACCCCTTAAACTCACAGAAAACCCTGAGCCTAGCACCAGAGCCTCGTCCGTCAATCAGCAAGTGTACCGGCTTGCAGGTGAGTTGGCTTGGGCCACGAAGATCTTGGTGTGGCTCCATACACCTTTTACTAGGAATAAAAAAAGTGAGTGGCAATCCGGGAGTGCCGACAGAAGCGAAAACTTGAACAATTAGGTGATTATTTTTTGAATCGTCATCACCTTCCCTCCGTCTTTCTGTACCTTCTCCGCTCCCTCCATCCCTACCTTTTTCCCTAGTCTCTCCCTCCGTGTCTTCCTCCCTCCATCCATTCAGCCATCCATTTTTTAATATGGAAAGCGTGACAGGACGTAACGTGACGATGACGCGGGTTCATGATTTTTTTTCACCCAAAAAAGCGCTCATATGGCAAATGCTCATATGGCAAATTGGTTGGCAAAGTATAACCATAGGCCTTTACTCAATACTCACTTTTCTGTGAAATTGATTAATATGTTCCAACAGCGCCTTCTCATCACCAAAACTTAAAACACATTTACTGCATTTGTGTCTTTTAGACTTAAAATATTGACTATCTCTCTGGTTCGCCAAATATAATGACAGATCTTCATTATTAATCCGTACTTGTCTAAAACCATTTTCTGTGTCACCTGTGAGAATTTTGAATTTCGGTTTCTTGTTAAGCAAAGCACGTTTCCTGGCCCATTTGTTTTTAGGTTTTTTAGATTCTGGGAAAAAAACAGTTACACAAAATGATTCCAGGAGTCCCACCAGAACCTTCGGAGCCCCCTACCTGCAAGCCGGTACATCTGCTGATTGACGAATTAGGTTTCTGCGCAGAGTGCACAGGCTTTCTTCTCAGGGTTAATGGGTCAGACGGCATTCATCACTTCCGTAAAAGCCAAGTAAACCAAATTATAGAGAAGTGGGAGACCACACCCTGGGGTTTAAAGTAAAATCTTTAGATGCAAGCGGGCTTAGGGCACAGATGATGATGATGATGAGGATGGCTTACAACATAAAAGGCAAAACTTCCAAGATTTTAAGTTTGCTGTAGCAGTAGTTTAGGCTCTCCATTCATTAATCAGTTAGTCAGCCAGTTGACGGTATCTTTGCCATACTGACAATCTTCTAACAGAAATATCAAATATCTCTATACAATCACCTGCTAATGTAGGCGAAAATTTCATATCAGTAGACAATGAGTAAGCTTTATAAACTTTCTGTTGAAAAAAAGCTTTATGCTACACATTTTATTATCATCAATATTAAGCCTTCATAAATTATGAGAACCGAGTAGATTCTATCAACCAGGCATCCTACTTCCTACTATCCTACTAATATTAATAACGTTTGGGAGGATGTACGTTAGAACGGCTGTACCAATCTGGCTTAAATTCGGTACAGGGTTAGATAATAGTCTGGAATAACACATAGGCTACTTTTAATCCCTGGTATAGGTTCCCATATGTTGCAGGAATGGGATCAGATTTCTATGCAGACGGAGCTGCAGCTAGCAACTAGTTTCCAATAAGTCACATAGTTAGCTAACACAAATACATAACCATATCAGAATGGATGAAAGCTATGCTAAGACACAACAACAACACAAATGGTGGTAGCGAGAAGAGGCTTCCGACAAGGATGTCTATCGCCACTACTATGGTGCTTACTTATTGACGAATTAGTAAACAAGATCAACTGGATGCACATATACACATAAGTGTATTCGGACGATGGTGATAATTACATTACATGCAAAGGCTATGACGCAGTGCAAAAGTGCAATATGAAGAACCTGGGGGATGAAACCAGCGATAGTGCTATGGATCTACAAAGCAATTATTCTGTCAAGAATCCTACATGGTGCCCTAGTATGGTGGCATAGGACTGCCATCGGGAGACATATATTAGAATTAGACTGAATCCAAAGGCTAGCGGCCCTGATGGGGCCACGGGCTCGATGAGGACAACTCCCACAGCCGCATTCGAAATCATATTGGGACCAACTGGGATATTGGAATCAACCCATCGGACTTAGAAATAAAAAAAAAGCAACCGAACAATGGTTCAAACTTAGGAGCACTGGCCAATGGACAGGAACCATTATGGATAAAGGCCAGGCCAGTATCAGTAAGAACTACGAAGAGAGGCTGTCGATGATCCTCTCAAACAACGACCTAATAAAGAAAGAGAGAATTTTCGACAAAAAGTATAAAGTACACATAGGACCAAGAGACAACTGGAGGACAGACCTCAGCGGTACTGTCTGCTACACGGACGGCTTAAGGAAGGAAACTAGGACGGTTACCAACTTCGCAATCAACCCAAAACTTAAGCGTAGCTAGATTTGCCTATCCAACAATAGGTCAACGTGACCGGTCGACTTTTTCCATTGATTTTGTTTTTCGGTGATTATTCCTCGATGGTAAGACCGATCTGGACATTCGACCCCTTACGACACTCAGTAATGTCTACTTGATCACCGTGGCAAATTTGGTCGAGATCGGTCAAACGGTCTCGGAGGAGTATCATTTGTTTGAAATGCAACTTTGAAACCAAAGACGCTTCGCTCGCCTTCGGCTCGCTACGCTTAATAACAAAACTCTCTGGATCTGAAGTGCACATCAAGTGTGAAGACGGATCAGAAATAAATACTTTTTTTTTTTTTTTCGTGCGGAATTCCCTTCGCCGGCCAGCGGGGGCAGTTATGTCGGGCTTGAACCGACTAAAACCGCACGCCGTCTCGAGTCTACAGACGACGGGGTGTAAGGTTGCCCATAGAGCATATCCCTCGCACCCCGACAATACCTTTAGGCAGATTTGCAAGTATCTTTCAAACGGAAGTCTACGCCATAATGGAATGTGCTAGGTTGAACACCTAAACAACATCAACAGGGTGACCATCTACAGCGACAGCCAGGCTGCGCTGAAGGCACTAAGCAAAGTGGAAACGACCTCGGCAATTGTAAAGGAATGCAAAGAGTCACAAGAAACACTGGTCAAGAAAGTCGACCTAACGATCGATTGGGTGCCCGGCCCGGACACGAGGGCATCATGGGTAATGAGACAGCTGACAAACTAGTCAGAGACGGCGCCGATCAAAATTTGGTGGGGCCCGGAGCCCGGGCTCCCAATATCGCACAAAATCACCAAGGGAGTAATCAGCTGCAGTATTACAGCAGAAACCAACCGAAGATGGCGATCATCGACTGGTATGAGACATGATATTGTCGGAAGTTTACGCGAATGTCACACATTGAAATAAAACTATTTTTAACGGATTCTATCGTGATTTATTTGATGTTACATCAAACCATGTTACATCAAATAAATCGCAATAGAATCCGTTAAAAATTGTATTTATTTCAATGGTATGAGACAGTCGAGGATCTTCATCAAGGACTTCACATCACTTATCAGATGGGAACTTCTGGGATTGGACACACTGAACTCGGAGGAATTGAAGAATTTGAAAGTGGAACAGATCGCAAGATTCTGCAAGGAAATAAAAAGGTTTGAAAGCTGGATTAACCTACGCTCTCCCCAACAGGAGGGCTGGGAAAATGGATGAAGTGGCAAACTTCGTGGGTGGGCGTCTCCGCTTAAATTAATTTAAAAAATACCGGCCGAGTGCGAGTCGGACTCGCCCATAAAGGGTTCCGTAGCAGCAAGTAAAATTTTTATATTTGAGTTGATTGAATGAAGGGAAAATGCGGTTTACGATTTATGACGTATTACAAAAAACCACTTACTAGATCTCGTTCAAACCAATTTTCGGTGGAAATTTACATGGTAATGTACATCATATATTTTTTTTAGTTTTATCATTCTCTTATTTTAGAAGTTACAGGGGGGGGGGGGACACGTTTTACCACTTTGGAAGTCTCTCGCGCAAACTAATCAGTTTAGAAAAAAATTATATTAGAAACCTCAATATCATTTTTGAAGACACATATGAGTTTGATCAAAAAATTTTTTTTGAGTTTCAGTTCTAAGTATGGGGAACCCCAAAATTTATTGTTTTTTTTTCTATTTTGTATGAAAATCTTAATGCAGTTCACAGAATACATCTACTTACCTATAAGGGTTCCGTTTTTTGCCATTTGGCAACGGAACCCTAAAAAAACACATACACACCTTCTTCCAGGGAGGCTGGCAACCTCTCTTCACTTTTTACAGTCTCTTTGATGCTATTGTCGTCCTGCAGATAGTGGTCATAATCAGTCAGTTCCTCATGCTGAACATTTTTAAGCTCTGTTGGTATGTTGGCCTCTTGCATGTACAACGTATTTGGATGGCTATCATTTAGAATAATTGTGGTCAGGCTAGACAAAGGACAGTAAAGGACCTGAAAAAACAGTGTCAAAGGTAATTAACTGGCGATATTCAACATTATTACATAGGAGATTATTTAAGAGGTCCTAAAAACATGTAAAATGAAATAACAGATTCAATGAAAATTTTAAATGATATTATTGTTTAGTAACTGTATTACCATCATCTTCATTGTTTCCCATTGCGGTCCGCTTAAACTCCTTATAGATACTCACGCCTTTTCCCTCCAGGCTAGGCGGAGACAGCAGCCCACTATCTGCTTATGTCCTTACACATTTCACAAGCATTAAATGTTTCATGCAGGCATGCCAGTTTCAAGTGCTTAGTAACAATAAATTACGAGAAGGAACTTATCTGGAACCCACCCAAATTTAGCTAAAAGGCATTTAATTACGGAAAATGAAAGAATAAAACAACTTACCTGCCCCAGTCGAAGTGCTTCATAGGCTTTGCATAATTGTTGCTGGAATAAACATACTCTTCTTAGCACTGCTATACATTCCCAACATAGCTGTATACTGTCTGGCGATACAGAGTTCTGTGAGATCAAAACCCATTTTATTCATAAAACACCTCATTACCACGTAACACAAACTCACAAACATCTACAAATATAACAGAAAATGCTCATTTAAGAACCAATACCAAATAATTTAGAATTTATATTGTCGGAAGGTTACCTAAATATCACATATAGAAATAAAACTAATTTTTAACTGACTTCAAAAGGAGGTTCACTTTGTGCTGTATGTTTGTCCGCGATAATCTCGTGTTTGGTTGAACCGATTTTGATGCAGTTTTCAGAAAAGTATTTGTTACATTCTGGAGGTTTTCGTAGGTATACTTAACCATTAACAATTTTTAGGGTTAGCGAAAGTGGCTTCAAATCAATCGTACAGTGTACGAAGAAGATAGGCACCTACCTAATATAACTCTAGTATATTCTCACGAGGTAGAACTTACCTGGTAGATAAAAACATCTATAATTTTTTTAAACATATCTGAGTATTTTCCCAGTGGAGAAAGCTTTCTTCCAACACTCAGGCATACATAACATTGATTTTCAAAAACTGTGAGTTCATATTTTATCTCCGGTTCATTCATTCTTAATAATTTTATGTCATAAATATCTTGAAATAATTCAAATAGTATTGGAGTTTACAGACTGGTTAATGATTAATAAATTCGGTATACTGTAAGTCTTAACAAAACTTATTAATATCTCAATATACCCAGTGTATTAATTTAGCGCAATAAAATTAACATATTATTTAGACAGTAGACAAACTTTAAGTTTCATGACATTTTTTAAACAATTCAACTCTTCTTCTTCTTCTTTTCTTTTTTTTTTTTTTTTTTTTTTTATTATGGCATGTATACTAATATGCCAACGTCAAGTGAAAGATTGAAACTAACTTTATTTCGATACTTTAGAAATTTTGAGACTTCTTGCAAAGATTCATCTGAAATAAAAAGATTAATGTGTACAAAACTATACAATCAATGAAATAAATAGATAAAACGAACAATGAAAAACATAAATGGGAGGAAAAGTAAAACTGGAGGAATGAAACGAAAAGAAAAATAAATTATCTAAACTAAAATAATAATATGAATTAAAACTTTAATTTATTGAGTGTAATGAAGTCGCCAATAATGTGTACAATAAAAGGATTTAAAGATGACAGAAGTAGATCTATATGAGTAGGAAAAGGATATTCATGTTCTAATAATGATGAAATAAATGATGAGCGATCCATATTTGAACATGAAAAGAAAATGTGATTTAGATCTTCCTCAGCGAGCCCACACTTACATAAGGAAGAATCCAAAATTCTCAATGTTTTTAAATGAACTGCTATGCAACAATGACCGAAACGAAGACGACAAATAGACGAAGTAATATACCTTGATGCATAAATTTTACTGAACCATGGCTTAGAGGGAATAACACATTGGATTTTAGAGTATCTGGAACCCTTAAATTTAGAATTTAACTTCCAAGAACGTGACCAAGATTTAAATAATTGAGGTTTAGGGGTCAATAAAAGGTCAAAAAAATAATTTTCAAATGGAATATCGTCTCCAGAAAAGATTGCCTTTTTCGCAAATTTGTCCGCCATTTCATTGCCATAAATACCGCAATGACCAGGAATCCAGGCCAAAATTACTCTATACCCATACGATTTGCACAGAAGTAAGTCACGTTTGATGCTTAACATGATATCAGATAGATTACCTTTAAACGGATTTGATTGTAAAGAATGTAAGCAGCTTATAGAGTCTGTAAAGACAATCGACTGTTTAAGCTGAAATAACAAAATATAATTAACGGATTCATGAAGACCTCTACTTTCTCCTGTGCAAACGGATGTACCTGGAGGGCATTTCACGAGCTGATGGGTATTATATTGCTTATGAAAAATGCTGACACCAACGGAACCTAAAGGATCTAATTTGGAAGCATCAGAAAAGATGGTATTCCAACCAGCCCATTTTCTCTGAATTATATCGTTAAAAACTTTAAGAGCACAGACAATGTCTTTATCGACACCAAAGTTAGTTATAATATCTGGGGTGTAAAGAACGGATTCTAGACTATGCATGAAGATTGGAAGTTTTGGATTATTATTAGTAGGATACTTAAAATTTCGAATTTTGAGAAAACTTTTGACTAAACAGGGAATAGATTCATCACTCCACAAGGAAAATTTATAATGATTAGACAACATAGCTAACTTTTGAAAAATAGGGTGATTTGAAAATTGCCAACGGTAAATTAAAAATCTATCTGCCAAATATTGAGTTCTTAAAACTAAAGGTGGTTCCACGCATTCAACCTGTAGAGAATTAATTGGAGTGGATTTCATAGCACCACAAATAATTCTTAATGCCCTAGATTGGACGGAATTGAGTTTGGTAATACAAGACCTATTGGACAAATTTAGGAGAAAGGAGCCATAATCTAAAACACTTCGAACCAAAGCATTATATAATAACTTTAGAGAATAAGGGTGAGCGCCCCACCAAATACCAGCCAAGCATCTCAAGATATTTAGCCCTTTCTCACATTTACCTAAAATATATTCAGTGTGTAGACGACCTGATAGTTTCGAGTCCAAAATAACACCTAAGAATTTAACACTAGAAGCTGTAGGGATTCTGACGTCTTGCATAAAAATGTTAATCCTAGGAAGAAGGCGTTTGCGGGTAAAGGTAACGACAGAGCTTTTCTCAGGAGAAATGGTAAGGTTATTAGAGGCCATCCAGAATGTCACCGAACTTAATGATCGGGATATTGAGTCTACACATACATTTACATCAGGACCAGATGAGTAGAGAACAATGTCGTCAGCATATTGAAGAATTTGGCAATTGGGAAAGGGGTGTGCATCAAGATCCGAAGTATACAAGCTAAATAGAAGGGGGCTTAAAACAGAACCTTGAGGAATTCCTTTATATAAGATTCTCCTTTTGTACTCACCATTATTGCATTTGATGAGAATGGATCTGCCATAAAAGCTATTAAAAATATAAGATACAAATTTTGAGGGACAGCCCATGTTTAATAACTTACGTCTAAGGGTAAATAAACACACATTATCATATGCGGAGCAAATATCGAGGAAGGCTGCTACAGTGTAACCTTTCAGTGCCATAGACAGTTGAATGTCCGACACTAAAAGAGCTACACTGTCTAAGCAACTTTTCCCCTTACGGAAACCATATTGATTAGCAGATAAAAGGCCCATCTTTTCCGAGAACCATTCTAACCGATTTTTGATTAAGTGCTCAGCCACTTTTGCCATGGTAACAGACATTGCGATTGGTCTGTAATTTTCGACTAAGTTACTTTCTTTCCCAGGCTTTAGTATGGGGACAATAATCTGGGATTTCCAGTCGACAGGCATGACACCATAATTTATGCAAATATTGATAAGTGATAAAAAATATTCTAAAGTATTAACACTAGCATTGACTAAAAACGAATATGGGATTTCGTCTATCCCCGGTGAGGAGTCTTTTACTGACGATAGGACAAATTTTAGTTCTTCCATGGAAAATGAAAATGAATATTTAGAGTTACAAAAATTTGTCGGAGTAAATGAATCATTGCAGATAGGTACAAATGAAGGCGCCAATCGATCCAGAAACTTATCCACCCATTCAACAGAATCGGGGAAAGAGGGGCAAGATGGCAATAAGGAACGTCGCAAGATTTTTATTTGTTTCCAAAGAATATAGGAAGGAGTATCAGGGGAGACTCGCTCACAAAAACGTTTCCACCCATTAATTTTCTTTTGTCTTAGAAGGGTTTTAGCCTCACAACATATTTTATCTACAGCTGTCAAATTTTCACTACTCATATTGGCCCTATATGCAATTTCAGCCCGCTTCCTGCGATTGACCACCTCCGTACATTCCTTATCCCACCAAGGAGGTAGGGGGTGACCTTTAAAAACTGCAGACTTTACCGGTAAATTTTGCTCAGCCGCAGATCGTAGAGCCTGTCTCAGGAATTCATAACAAGCATCAACATTTGAAACAGTTATAAGAGGGAACGTAAAAGAATATGAAAATAAGAAATCAGAAAATTTTGACCAGTCTGTATGAGCATTAATGCTGTATTTTATGCGGGGCTTGATTTGCTTATTACGTTTGTTAAAGGGAAGATTCAAAATAATGGGGAAGTGGTCGCTACCATGACTCGAAGGAAGAATGTCCCATGACATGTCAGGGGCTAAACAGGAGGAAACCAGGGAAAGGTCAACTGCACTCTTATGTTCATAGGGCTTTGTCCTGCGGGTTGCAGAGCCAGAGTTGAGTATATAAAGGCCTGCAGAATCTAAATGCTGAAGAAATTCAAAAGACAGCTCATCATTAATAGCACATCCCCATGTTTGATTGTGGAGATTAAAATCTCCTAAAATAATTAATGGATTGTGAAGTGATGAAATAAAACTGAAGATGTCACGGAGAATGGAGGATGAAGGGTATGGAATGTAAATTGAAATATAAATAATATTATAGATTTTCACACAGACAATCGAATAATCGCTGTGAGAAAATGGATATGGTATATTTACACTATGTACAGAGGTGCTGATGAGGAGGCAAGAACCCCCATAACCATCAGCACGATCATCACGATAAACATGATAATTTTTGAAAATGAATGTAGTGGATGATTTCAGGTGTGATTCTGAAATCGCAATGATGAAAGGAGTAAATTGGTTACAAATTAACATTAATTCATACTTTTTGTTTATAAGTCCTGCGCAGTTCCATTGGACTGCTTTGGCTGGTTGATCCATTACTGGTAGAAGGAGAAGAGATATTCAAAGTGGTGGCAGCGTTGGACGGTAGACAGTGAGAAGCGGACAAAAGAGAAATAAGGGTTTTTATTAAGTCAGCTATAGAAGGATTTGAAGGAGGAAAGGCAACAGGGCATTTTGGGAGCTTAGGGTCCATAATAAGCGCCCTATGCGCGTCCTTATCATAGCCTACAGGGGTAAGAGAAGGTCTCTTACGGTTTAAAAAGATCGTTTTTCTGTATGAAGAATTAACAGATTCCGGAGAAGGTTTTGAATTTTGTATGCCAGATAGGGGAACAGTATAACTTGGCTTGGAGACCACATCTCTGTATGAAATTCTCGAGGGTGGGTGAATTTTCGAAGCTTCGGAATATGACATCGATCTATCAGCCATTGAAACTTTTATCGCCTTCTGCCTTTCAAATTCAGGACAAGACTTGCTTGTGGCGAAATGTAGACCACCACAAAACAAACATTGACCTTCGTCAGCCTTACATGAATCCCCAGTGTGAGCATCACCACACTTAAAGCAGCGCGGTTTTGACCTACACTGGGTCTTTGTATGTCCAAAACGGCAACAATTGAAGCATTGAATAGTAGGATAGTAATATTGACAAACTGGTAAAGAATTGTAACATAGAAAAATTCTCGCAGGGAGAGCTTGACCATCGAAAGTCAAGACACAGGATTGTGAGGGCTTCCATACTTTGGTACCCTCTACATCCACTTTATAATTTATACGCCTAGCCTTTAAAACTGCGCCATAGCTAAGTGGAACTGTGACATTGTCCAAAACTTCTTCCATGGACCAGTCCGCCGGAATACCTCGGACGATGCCCATTTTCGTTGTGTGGAATGATGGGATGAAAATTTTATATCCATGATTATCTAAAATTTTTGATGCAATGAATTCATTAGCCGAAGAAGCAGACTTGAAAGCAACAGACATTCTGTTTCTTCCGATTTTGAGTAAAGACCCATCCGAAATATTTTTAATATTAAGATTTTTGAGAAGTCTTCCAAAGTTGACAGCATTAATTGAAGAACCTTCATCTCCTTGTTTCAATATGTGAACATTAAATGGACCATTATCTGTAGATAAATATTGTTGTCTTCCAATAGGCACATTCTGCAGAACATGCGAGACAACAGTTGACTCAGTAGGAGGTAAAGAAATATCAAATTGTGAATCCATTTTGGCAATGGGCGGAGAAACTTGACCCAACGGTATCCCATTTTCAGAAGGAGTAGCTTGCCCTAGTGGCAAACTATAATCTACAATGACTTGGCTAAGTTTTTTCTTTTTAGAAATATTTTTCTTTTTCGACTTTTTAACGTTAAGACCTAAAGTTCTAAGGTCAGAGTCCGAATGTAAAGGACTATCATCCGCAGATATGTAGTCTACTTCTATATTAGCTCCCGGAGACGGGATACTTTCAGTTGGGGAGAGATAATTCTCCCCATCCGAGGAAACCCCCATCCGACGCGACCGTCTTTTGTACTAAACAAAAGACGGTCGTTACAAAACAAAATAAAACTGAATGAAAAAGAGAAAAATTACTTACAAAATACTAATGAATTACAATAATGATCTTACACTGAAAAAAAATGAATGAATTCTGCAAAAGAAATAATATTAATTATAAAATTCTTTTCTTGTATGGATATGGTTCATATAGTCAACCCAATTTAGGGGACATTCTTGCCAGTGTCCAGTTGGAAATTTCCCAATTATAAAGTATTTCTTCGGCGTTTGAGTTGATTATAGACAAAATTTGACTTAGGTGGGCAATATATACACAGATATAATGATAATTACAAAGATATATTATGAAGACGTAAGAATTTAATAAGTGATTTTATATATACTTTGTTAGATAACGATAATATAGATGATATTCTAGATCGTAGGGTAGAGGAGCTTGATAATTAATCATAATATCAAGTAAAGATGGAGAATAATTAGGACATATAAATAGGATATGCCTGATGTTACCTTCATCCAAACCACACTCACATAGAGATGAATCGCGCACCCTTAGCTTTGCAAGGTGTGCTGGTGTAGTACAATGGCCAAATCTCAGCCGAGAAATAGTGGAAGAAAATTTCTTTTCGATGTATAATTTAGAGAACCATGAGTGCATGGTTATACAAGGTTGAAAGCAACGATAAAAGTTTCCCTTATTGGAAGTCGACCAAATGTTATTCCAACTCTCCTCAAGATAAATACGAGGAAGTATAGATAAATCATTACTATAGACTAGTGTGCAGAACAACTAGTATATAAGCTTATTTTGTTAGTAAGTACATAAGTAATAGTGTATATAATTAAACTGATTTAACAAAAAACTGTAGGAATAATCGTGTATAATAGTTATAAGTTTGCGACGAAGAAATCGTCATTGTTTACCGATCTATAAGTGTAAATTGTATCTTATTTCGTGTCACCTTATTTCTACTACCTATTAGAATACATAATACGGTATATAAATCATTGTAAATAGAAAATAAACACATAATTATAAGATTGACCGATCGACCATTAGGGTATATCCGCGAAAAGTCGTTAAGCCGCGGTGTCACTAACGAGCCGCGAGAGTTCGATCGGCCAATTAGAAAATTCGAATTAATTGGATTAAGAGTATAAAAAACCGCTGTAAATTGACTCGACACCTCAGTCGGCAAGTAGAAAGTCAAGCGAGAAGTGCTCTCTCCTCTTCACAAGGAATAAATGAAGATACATGAAAAAATCTCTCTTTAATTCTGGAAAATTCAAGTACTCTTCGAGGCTGCCCATAATAAGTGTTCCGCTTAAGACCAGCACCGCAGCGACATCCACAATCCCAGCAAACCCCCAAAGTACACACCCATTGCGGCGAAGTCGTGCTGAAGAGCAGAAAAAGTCTCATCGACGGAATTGGAATTGAAGAAGTGTCGGCGGCAGCTGAGGAGAAGGTCGGCGAGTGGTTTAGCCGTCACGAATCACCACCTCCTCCCATGTTGGCCATCGCCGATACACCACATCAGGGGCCAGGTGAACCAACGCCGACAGCAGCGCCACCAGCCCAGCAGCAGAACTTCAGCGAACTGGCTACCGCCATCACTCAAGCGATCAAGGCAGCCCAGCGACCGAAGTTCATCGAGCTACCAATCTTCAGTGGAAGTCACCAGGAATGGCTGCCGTTCAAGGCAGCTTACTCCGAAACAGAAGATGGCTACACCGCCGTGGAAAACCTCAACAGGCTACGAAGAAACCTCAAGGGGAAGGCGAGGGAGGCAGTCGAGAGTCTCCTCATCACCAACTCGCACCCTGCTGATATCATCAGAACATTAGAATCAAGATTCGGGAGGCCTGAAGCAATAGCAACTACAGAAATGGAAGTGCTTCGAGGACTACCAAGACTGAGCGAATCACCAAGGGACATATGCATCTTCTCAACGAGGGTCACCAACGCCGTGGCAACACTCAAGGCGCTGAACTGCATCCACTACCTATACAACCCAGAAGTCTCAAGATCAATGGTTGAGAAACTTACACCTGTTCTCAAGTATAGGTACTACGACTTCGCAGCAGCTCAGCCGAGGGAAATAGCGGACCTCTTGAAGTTCGAGAAGTTCATGAGAAGAGAAGCAGATCTGTGCGGACCCTACGCTCAACCTGAAAACCTAGCAGTCCAGCACACCACTCATCAACAGAAGCGCCCCCAGAGGATCAACACGGTGATGGAAGCCCAGCAGCAGGTCAAGACGTGCACCATCTGCAACGAGCAACACCCCATCTACAAGTGTGAGCAGTTCAAGACGGCTGACGTCAACGCAAGATGGGACTTAGCCAAGGAACACAGGCTGTGTTTCCGATGTCTACAGAAGATGGAGAAGAAACACACCTGCAGAGAACGACGCTGCGGCATCGACGGCTGTAAGCTACTGCACAACACCCTGCTGCACTACAGAAGAAAAAGGGACTCCACAGAAGAAGAAAGCACGAACACGGCCGAGACGATCAACTCGGCGTGGACGGGAAAGAAGACCACTTTCCTGAAGATACTGCCGGTCCAACTGACGGGGCCAGCAGGGATGGTCAACACCTTCGCGCTCATAGACGACGGGTCAACAGTCACACTACTCGACGACACCGTAGCAGAAAAGATCGGCGCGACGGGACCTATCGACCCACTGCGGGTCGAGACCATCAACAGTACGAAGACAGCTGATCAACAATCAAGAAGAGTCTCATTGAAAATACGAGGCATTAAGGATCCAGCTGAAGAAGAAGTTCAAGCCAGAACAGTGAAGAACTTCAAAGTATCATCTCAACGGGTCACCTATAGACAGTTACGAGGGTGCAGTCATCTCGAAGATATCACCAACGACCTCACCTATGAAGAAGCAAGACCTAAGATCCTCATCGGTCAAGATAACTGGCACCTGCTGGTGACGTCCGAGACCAGAACGGGCGAACCAGACCAGCCAGTAGCATCCCGAACACCCTTAGGCTGGGTGCTCCACGGCAGCGACTCGAGGACCCTAGGACACCGCATCGAGTACGTCACCCACGCAATTGAAGATTCAGAAGACGATCGACTCGAACAACTGGTGAAAGAACACTTCGAGACTGACAATCTGCTCCTCAACCCTCGGAAGCCGAAGACAGATCCAGATGAGCAAGCATCTCGCATCCTGGAAGAACATACAGTCCGCAACGAAGATGGAAGATACGAGACTGGCCTGCTATGGAAACATGAAGAAACTTCGCTTCCGAACAACTACGAGAACTCGTTGAAGAGACTTCACAACATAGAAAAGAAATTGGATCGTGACCCGAGCTTCAAGGGAAAATACAACGAACAGATGGAAGCCTTAATATCAAAAGGATATGCTGAGTTGGCGCCGCCGAGCAAGAACAAGAATAGAACCTGGTACCTGCCACACTTCGCGGTGATCAACCCTATGAAGCCGGGAAAAATACGAGTCGTGCACGATGCCGCTGCCAAGACGAGAGGAGTATCTCTCAACGATACTCTTCTAAAGGGCCCAGACCTACTCCAGTCGTTACCCGGTGTAGTGATGCGCTTCAGACAACACGCCATAGCAGTGACAGCAGACATCGCAGAAATGTTTCTTCAAGTGAAAATCAAAGAAGAAGATCGAGACGCACTTAGGTACTTGTGGCGTGGCGACCGTCGTGACAACCAACCCCCAGAAGAATACAGGATGACATCACTCATCTTCGGGGCGTCAAGTTCACCATCTACGCCAATATACGTGAAGAACTCTAATGCTGAGAAGTATAGCGCCACGCACCCACAAGCAGTCTCCGCAATAGTGAAGAAACACTACGTTGATGACTACCTGGATAGCTTCGAGACGCTGGAAGACGCCATCAAGATCGCCTCCGACGTCCGAAACATACACCGGGAAGCCAAGTTCGAGTTAAAACAATGGAAATCTAACTCACCTCAACTGCTGGAAGCCCTCGATGTCACACAAGAAGACACTGACACGGAGCTGTACAAGAACGAAGAACAAACTGAACGAGTACTAGGCTTGATCTGGAAGCCGGGCACCGATGAACTCACCTTCAACCTCAATCTCACTCGCATCCCGACGGCACTCTGCGACAAGAAGACACCCACCAAGAGGGAAGCTCTTCGGATCGTCATGTCTCTATTCGATCCGCTAGGCTTCGCCTCACCAGTCACCATCCGGGCCAAGCAGCTGCTTCAAGAAATTTGGAGACACGGCACACAGTGGGATGAAGAGGTCAATGAAGACATACCAGTGAAATGGGAGGACTGGATAGAACACCTGAAGAATCTAGCCAACATCTCCATACCTAGAAGATACCTACACTACAGTGACAGCAAGTCCCTCCAGCTTCACATCTTCACGGACGCCAGCGAGTCAGCCTACTCAGCAGTACTGTTTTGGAGAACCGAAGACATGAACGGGGCAGTCAACATATCGCTCATCGTTGCAAAGGCGAAGGTAGCACCGTTGAAGCTCACATCAATACCTCGATTGGAGCTTCAAGCCGCCGTGATGGGCACCAGACTCGCCGAGACCGTCATAGAAGAGCACGAGAGAAAACCTGACTCGAAGACCTTCTGGACGGATAGCAGAACGGTACTCACATGGATCAAGACAGGTTCGCGTTCATACAAGCCCTACGTAGCTCACCGACTAGCTGCAATAGAAGATAGCTCAACAGTGAACGAATGGCGATGGGTCCCCACGAAGATGAACGTGGCAGACGACGCCACCCGAGACGTACCTACGGACTTCAGCCAGAAGCATCGCTGGTACAGAGGCCCTGACTTCCTCTACTCATCAGAAGAATCATGGCCACGAGATACATCGCGACAAGACAAGTCCGAAGATATAGAAGAAAGGGTACACACTATAAGTACCAAGAAGAAAGAAAAATTATCTGAAGCCCTGCCGGTAGTCACCCGATTCTCTAACTGGGACCGACTACGTTACGCTACAGCTCGAGTCTTACTGTTCATTCAATTGTGCAGACGAAAATCGGAACGAGTCAACTACAAACGGACTAAGAAAAACCCTAAGACAGATCCAGACTGGAAGAAGGCACCACAGAAGAATACAGCATCACCTTCCGTACTGAAAAGGACTTCAAGCGCCGATAGGAAGTACATACCTATCACCGCCGAGCTCCTACGGTCAGCCGAAGACCTCCTCATGCGAGCATCACAAGAAGACTCCTTCAGCAGCGAGATTGAAGATCTGCAACGAGGAAGAGTGATCCCGAAAGAAAGTCGCCTTCATCAATTGAGCATCGTATCTGTCAACGGAGTGCTACACTTGAGAAGCCGCATACAAGCCGTTCGAGACGTATCCGACGACATCAAGACGCCTGTGATATTAGACGGAGATCACCCTACGGTCAAGCTGTGGATTCAACACACCCACAAGAAGTTGCATCACTCGGGAGTTGAAGCCACTATCAACGAGTGCAAACAGCAATACTGGGTTGTACGCCTACGCCCGGTAACACGCTCACTACTACGACAGTGTCTACATTGCCGCATCAAGACTCAAGCACCACCGTACCCGAGGACCGGTGATCTACCTGAGTGTCGCCTGGCTCATCACAAGCGACCCTTCACACACACAGGGGTTGACTACTTCGGCCCACTCACAGTGACAGTCGGACGTACCAATCAGAAGAGGTACGTCGCGATATTCACGTGTCTCACAACACGTGCCATACATCTCGAGATAGCAAACTCGTTAAGCACCGACTCCGCTATCTCCGCTCTCCGACGCATGATGGCAAGAAGAGGATGTCCTGAAGAAATCTGGTCTGACAATGGGACCAACCTGAAGGGAGCCGACCGCGAGCTGCGACGAGCCATCGACGAAGCAACTTCGCAAGAAGCAGCCAAGAAGAAGACATCGTGGCGCTTCATTCCACCCGGCGCTCCTTTCATGGGGGGAGCCTGGGAGAGGATGGTGCGCTCAGTAAAGACAGCACTCACCGCCACACTGCACGAGCGACGGCCCTCCGAGGAAGTTCTATCTACTCTGCTTGCCGAAGTAGAGTATACCGTCAACAGTCGCCCACTGACGCATGTGTCAGTGAACCCGGAGGACCCTGAAGCCCTAACTCCCAACCACTTTCTGCTGGGAGGACCCGGTGGAGTACAGCAGCCGGGCGTCTTCATTGAAAAGGACGCCGCATCGAGATCCAGCTGGAGAGCGGCACAGCGCCTGGCCGACCTCTTCTGGACCAGGTGGCTCCGCGAGTACCTGCCGGAGCTCCAACACCGACGCATGCCGCACGGACGAGGACCCCCAGTATGCCTACATGACTTGGTCTTACTGGTGGACCCCAACGCACCCCGCAACCTCTGGATCCGAGGACGAGTCATCGCAACGTACCCCGGGCCTGACAACGTGACACGCACCGTGGACATCCAGACCAAGGGAGGAGTGCTGCGCCGGCCGGTGAGGAAGCTGATCGTCCTGCTGACCGAAGACACGAGTTCTGCACGCGAAGAAGTGTGACTGCGTCTCACGGGGGGAGAATGTGCAGAACAACTAGTATATAAGCTTATTTTGTTAGTACATAAGTAATAGTGTATATAATTAAACTGATTTAACAAAAAACTGTAGGAATAATCGTGTATAATAGTTATAAGTTTGCGACGAAGAAATCGTCATTGTTTACCGATCTATAAGTGTAAATTGTATCTTATTTCGTGTCACCTTATTTCTACTACCTATTAGAATACATAATACGGTATATAAATCATTGTAAATAGAAAATAAACACATAATTATAAGATTGACCGATCGACCATTAGGGTATATCCGCGAAAAGTCGTTAAGCCGCGGTGTCACTAACGAGCCGCGAGAGTTCGATCGGCCAATTAGAAAATTCGAATTAATTGGATTAAGAGTATAAAAAACCGCTGTAAATTGACTCGACACCTCAGTCGGCAAGTAGAAAGTCAAGCGAGAAGTGCTCTCTCCTCTTCACAAGGAATAAATGAAGATACATGAAAAAATCTCTCTTTAATTCTGGAAAATTCAAGTACTCTTCGAGGCTGCCCATAATAAGTGTTCCGCTTAAGACCAGCACCGCAGCGACATCCACAATCCCAGCAAACCCCCAAAGTACACACCCATTGCGGCGAAGTCGTGCTGAAGAGCAGAAAAAGTCTCATCGACGGAATTGGCTTTGGGTTGTGTACAACTAGCTGATTACTCGTATTGCCCTGTAGAGCAGCCAATTTCGCCAATTCATCTACCATCTCATTTCCATTGATACCCGAGTGACCAGGAATCCATGCAAGGGTGACTTGTAAATCACGGTCATTACATTCCAATAGTTTAGCTTTAATTTCTAAAGATAAGGGAGAAAAGCAATTTTTATTGAATGGGGTCGAAAGCAGCGATTGTAAGCAACTAAGAGAATCTGAAAATATAATTGATTTAGGTATATTTTTAAAAAGAATGTGTCGTACGCACTCAAGAATAGCCATACCTTCGCCAGAATAAATAAAAAGTATGCCAGGGTATTTAAATAGTTTAAAATGACCCGAATGGAAGTCTAAAAAGGCTGAACCTACCACATTATTGTTGTCATTTAGACCCGGAACTAAAGGAACAGAAGGGAATGTTTTCGATGCATCCGTTAAAAATACGACAGCATTTTGACAATGCTGATGCACGAACGCATCCAACACACGATTAGGGTTTAGGATGACTGAATGTTTGTTGATACCTATTGTCAGGCGCATCCACCGGGAGACAACGCCGCAGTGCCAGCACTGCGAGGATCCTGGCGAAGACACGGCGCACCACACGTTGGTGGAGTGCCCTAAGTGGGCGAGTCAACAACGGGATCTCGTTGCGGTCCTGGGCGTGGACGTTCTCTCGTTGGAGACCATGGTGAGGGCCGTGGTCTCCGACGGGAGCAAGTGGCACGCCGCCGCCTCTTTCTGCGAGCAGGTAATGCGCGCGAAAGAGACGGCGGAGAGGGAGCGGGAAAGATCCCTGCCCCCCGAGTTTCGCAGTCTGCGGCGAGGACGCCGCAGACTCATCTACGCCCGGGACTACCGACCTCCATGATCGGGGCCTGAGGACGGCAGTTGGCCGACTCGCCGTCCTTACAGAAGCAGGCCGTGGCGGAGGCGTGTCGTGTGTGCCCTACACACGCCTGCCAACTCACCGAAGCGGGATAAAACCCGACCCCACCAGGCGAGGCCGCGGTGGCGGCCAAAGTCCGCCGGCAACCCTGGGGTTATCCTTTCGAGGGCTTACCCGGGGTGCCCGGCAACGGACACTTGGGGAGGACACCGTGCGGTTTTAGTCGAGACACGACATAACCACCCCCGCTGGCCAGCGGGGGGGTATCCGAAGGGATTTCCACACGTTAAAAAAAAAAAAAAAAAAACCTATTGTCAGGAGGACATTTGGCAAAAAAGTTAAAACTTTGTAGTCATAAAAGAATAGTGGATGACACGGAAAATCTACTATATGCACCTTAAGATCAATGAATTTTCTAAGACTAGCTAAGAGATTAGGTACAGTTTTACTGGGGTGTGTGTTGGGTAACCTCCTCGAGTGTCGCTCCGATTCCGATCCCGCTGCAGTCCGGGGGGAACGGAATCGGAGCGGCCGGTACACCCTGGGCGGCGGTCAATGACTTCCCCTTCACCCCTTCATAGGGTTGGCATTGATCGTCGGCCAATACCCAACGTGGCGGGAACACATCGCTCTCCGTACTCCTCTGCATTCAGAGGAGACAGGATGAGCGATGCTGTTAGTGGTGAGATGGCCCAGGGTCAGTCGGGGTGCGAGGGATATGCTCTATGGGTAACCTTACACCCCGGCGTCTGAAGACCCGAGACGGCGTGCGGTTTTAGTCGGTGCAAGCCCGACATAACCGCCCCCGCTGGCCGGCGGGGGGTATCCGAAGGGATTTCAGCACGAAAAAAAAAAAAAAAAAAAAAAAACGTACAGTTATAATATTCCAAAATCGATTGCCACTTACAATTAAAGAGTTTAATTGTTGAAGTTTTGATATTAACGGATGTGGTTTATACTGAGTTAACTTAAATAAATACTTATCAGACAAAAATTGCCTCCTAAGGCCTAGAGGAGGAACAGCACATTCAATTTGGAGGGCATCTATTGGGGTGCTCCTCATCGCTCCAATCACAAGGCGTAAGCTTTGAGATTGAATTAAATCTAATTTATGAAGTGCATTCTTATTTGCAGGTTCCAATGTGAAGGACCCGAAATCCAACAAACTTCTTATTAAAGCATTATAAACCAATCTAAGACAAGAGGGATGAGCGCCCCACCAAACACCAGCTAAAGCTCTCAACACATTAATGTTTTTTTCACATTTTTTACTTATATAATTGATATGTGCGACCCCATTCATTTTACTATCGAAAATTTTCCCCAAGAAACGTGCCTCTTTAGCAGTTGGGATTACCGACTGCCCAAGAGAAACACTTACCAGTGGGATAGATCTTTTACGAGAAAATACAACAGAAATACTTTTAGAAGCTGAGAGAGATAAGTCGTGATTTAATAGCCAAGTTACGAGATTATCTAACGAGTTTTGCAAATTTAATGTAGCTTGTTCTATTGAGGAATGAGAAGAATAAATGAGCAAATCATGAGCGTACTGCAAAACAGAACAAGAAGGATGAAAGTTTAAATCAATATCCCTTGTATATACATCATACAATAAAGGGCTTAACACTGAGCCCTGAGGAATGCCTTTCCAAAGTGTTCTATTTGGAAGGTTTTGACCGGAAACACGTAAACTAATAGTTCTCCCTGTAAATAAGTTAAACACGAAATTAACCAATTTTGGAGGTATTTTTAAGTTGAACAAGTTTTATTTTAGCATTGCTAGGTTAACATTATCATAAGCGGCACTAACGTCCAGAAAAGCACAAACAGTAAAACCTTTCCTAAAACCATATTGAGAGCTAGATAACGAATTGTTATGTTCCAAAAACCATTCCATCCTATTTTTAATTAAATGCTCTGTTATTTTACAAAGCACAGAAGATAACGCTACTGGTCTGTACGAAGAAAACATGAGAGGGTCTTTGTGCGGTTTCAAGATTGGAATAATGATTTGATTCTTCCACGATAATGGAATAGAGCCAGTTTCAATAACTAAATTTATTATCTCCAAGAAGTAAGAGAGGGTCGATGGTGAGCAGTTAACAAGAAAAGAGTAAGGGATACCGTCTTTTCCTGGCGTGGAATCCGATACACGATTCAAAACGAAATTCAGTTCGGGGAGCGTAAATGGAGAATTCATAGTGTCGCTTCCAGATGGATACAAATATGAATATGGCATTTGATTTATATTGGGCACCATATCTGCGGCAAGGTTATAAAAGAATGGTTCAACCCATTCATGAGAAAAGGAAGAACATGAAGTGTCAGTAAAAGAGGATCTATAGCGACGAACATTTTTCCATACTAGTGACAAAGGGGTATCAGGTGAGAGTGAGGCACAAAAGCGGTGCCAGCCATCGCGCTTCTTTTTACGAAGCAGACGCTTAGTAGCAGCCTCTGTGTTTCGGAATTGTAAGAAAATATTTAAATCCACATAATTACGGCATAACAGTTGACTCACATTTCTTTTCTTGACTGCTTCCGTACATTCACTATCCCACCAAGGTGGTGAAGGTATTTTTCCCCTGGTAACTTTTTTACATGGAAATAGCTCATCAGCTGTTGACAACATTATAGCAATAAATGTCTCTGAATCCAGTACGTTATTTGAGGTTATTTTTGGAAGCATTGAAACCTTTTGGATTTGGTTCAAAAGGGAACTATATGCCTGCCAGTCAACATTTGAAATATTATATTTGAGAAGAGGAGGAAGATGTTCAACAAAAGCATCCCTGGAAGAGGGTTTAGATAAAACAATAGGAAAATGATCGCTACCATGTGATAATGGTAAACATATCCATGAAAACAGACCCACGAGGGAAGGAGAACACAGAGAAAGATCTACATAACTACGATTTTGGTCTGGAACGGGGCGGCGAGTAGGTAGACCTGTATTTAATACACAAAGATTCAAATCGTCAATAAGCTTAGCAATTCCAATGCCAAAATGATCATCCTTAGGAGCTCCCCATAATGAATGGTGTGCATTAAAGTCACCTAAAATAAGTACAGGCGAAGGCAATGATTCAATGATATCTTTTAATAATGGTAACAAAGACCCATCCTTTCTAGAAATATAAATGGAAAGAAAAGTAATGTTACCTACCCTTGCTGCCACAGCATCTAAATGATTGCTGTTAAAATGAGGTAACTGTAACTGATTGAAATAACAATTATTCTTTATGAGGAGGGCTGCCCCTCCCCAACCATCTGTTCTATCACATAGAACACATGGTTACAGAGAACAGTAAAACCAGGCATACGATAATTAATACCAGGCTTCAGCCAAGTCTCAGAGATGGCAAGCACAAATGGTTTATATTTATTAATCAGGTAAATAATTTCAGATTGTTTGGATCTAACACTCTTTGTATTCCACTGGACTATCTGGTCCATAACGAAGGTTAATAATAGAGATGGAAATTGTTTGTATAAGTTTCAGAGCAACGTTGTACGGTATTGTTGAATTTAAAATTATACTGACCAAATTAGATAGCAGAATATTCAGATCTTCAGAAGATGCGATAGGATTTACATCACCCTTCTCTTTAAATTGTAAAGCACAACCATTTTCAGCTTGGGGGGCAGTGAAAGAGTTGATTATGTTGCTGTGGGCAACTTTATCATACCCTTGTGTTTGTGCCAGTGGTTTCTGATTTTTGGATTTATTGATCACAGTTTTCTTTTCCCAAATTTTTTTATTAATATTTTCAGGAACCTGTTTTGATGGAGCCTTGGGCAGAGAAGTAGCAACCTCTGCAAATGACAACTTAGCAACTGGGAACAATTCTGATGCTTCCTGGTACGAGATGGAGTTTTAACAATCTAATATAAAAGCACAATATGTCCATATTGTGCTTTTATATTAGATTGTCTAACATATTCCGGACAACAATTGTCTGTAGCTTTATGAGCACCAGAGCAATTTAAACAAATGAAGCCCTCACCTAGATCACACTTACTGCCATCATGGTCCAAGCCACATTTAAAGCATCTTGGATTACTTCTACATGAAGTTCTGGTGTGGCCAAAACGACAGCACTGATAACACTGAATAGTTGGATATATATATTGTGACACAGGCAATGAAGAATAAAATGCATAAACCCTTGAAGGGAGGTTCTGACCATCAAATGTCAAAACAACAGATTGAGTGGGTATCCACTCAACACCATTAGATGTGACTGATTTTCTTGAAATTCTATGTGACCGCAGAATCGCTCCACAGCCATCAGGAACCTGAACATTGTCCAAAATGTCCTGGTGTGACCAATCTATGGGAACACCTTTTACAATACCCATTTTAGAAATGTTAAACACCGGAATACTAACTTTATATTTTTTACTACTTGCCAATAAGTCATTTTTCAGGAAATTATTCGCTTCCTTGGCTGTCTTAAAAGTTATTGAGAGACGATTACGCCCTATTCTTCTTATGCCGTTCTGTACAATCGCGCGTAGCCCATTCTTATGTAAAAACGCAGACAGAGTGAGTGGGTGTAAACTAGATCCTTGTTTTGGATCCGATTCAATAAATTGAGCATACACAATATATGGGCCTGGATCCCTGTCATTGTATAGAGTCCGAAAAAACGTAGTGGTAGTGGCAGATTCATCAGTGGAACTGGACTGAACCACAGGGAGAGACGTGTCCATTTTTGTGTCTTTGGTAAAATTTACTTTATTTGCCATTTTAGATCCACCTGCTAATTTGGTAATTTTACCAGTTTTGACAGCTTTAGGCTTATTAATTTTTTTAAATTTCACGTAGCTTTCTAAAGCAACATCATTAATTTGATTGGCAGCCGCTACGACTGTCTAAACCTCTTGACGACGGTGGCGTCGTGAAAATGTCATTTGGATCAAGGTCCCCCTCAATGGACGAATCCATTGGGGGGACAAAATAATGTACAAAAACTTACCAACTAATAAATATTGACGTATTTACACTAAAAATATACAATTTAACTACAAATAAATACAAATATTGTACAAGAAATAAATTTTAACACAAAATATAGCGCCTTTTCAGTTTCCCGCCTTTTTTTTTTCAAACAACTCAACAATTGTTCTTAAGTCTATGGTCTCCATATATAAATCCAATATTACCGTGTTGCAAGAGTAAAAATACGGTGTTTGCCGATAAAATTACGGTAGATAAGTTGTGACGATACCGTGCAAATTACCGTGTATTTTTTCAAAGTAAAACTAAATTATGATGAAAATAAACTCCAAATTATGGTACTTATGGTTTATTATTTGATAAGTTCCAAAAAAAAAAACATGACCTACTACTAAACAATATTTAATCGGAATCTGACTCACCTAACATAACAATATCTTTTTCGTAAATTGATTTATTAAATTTAGATAGCATTTCATTAGTAGGTCTGAAATCAACACAGTTTTTGCTGCTTCTTTTTATTGCTTGCTGTGAAAATATTTCCTTTTTTGGTTTCAGTTAGAATTTTGTTCCTTTTTTTTGTTTTTATGTCATTTACTTGGCTAAAAATGCGTTCGCACTCGGCATTTCAATGCGGCAGCGATAATACACATAGCATAAATGACGGAAGTTCTTTAAATTTTGTATCCCCGTCTATATCTTTTAGTTCAGAAATCTGAAAATAAAAACAAATAGTTATAATAAAATATAAGTTCAAATCAATTGAAAATAGATACGAAATTAATATTAACCGACTTTGTGCCAAAATACATCAGCTTTTTCAGTTTCATCATCCAATATTTCTTTTTTAATAATTGGTAAATTCCTCCATTCATCGTCCAGTGTTTGTTGTTTTTCCAGGGTTTTAGGAGTAAGGCGTGGCAAAACATTAAATATTGACGATAATGTGGGTAACCTGTCAGGCGATGCTGATATACACGATGTGGGGCACAATTTAGACAGGGTAGTCAGCACTGGGTCATTGAGACTGTACCTCTTTCTGATACCCTTACAGGCACTGACGATAAACGTTCTGCAGTTTGTTTTGAACTCTTGCAGAATATCTAGGTTGCTTGATATTTCTGGCAACTCCAACTGCTTGCTAACTCCCAGTCCCAGATACACATCGTCTAAATTCAGGTAATGAGTGGTATTTGTTGGGTCAATTTCGTCCAGCTTTGTTGCTTCCACGTAGGTTCGTAGCATGAACGCCAAAAGCAGTTCTCCATAGAGTTGGGCCATCTTGTCGTGCATTTCAAGTATTACGGTCGAACCACTTTGAAAGTATGTACTATTTTTAGTGAATTTTGGCAATATCCATGCCAAAAAATAATAATAAGCTTTCATGATGGGATCCTGCAAACCTTTATGAATTTCTAAACATTCAGTGTCTTCCAGCCATTTGCCATCAAAATAAAGCCGCAGCGCGTCCCATTGTTCAAGGATTCTATTTACTACTGAAACAAGGGAGAGCCATCGAGTCTGCGCTGGCGTTAATATTTTATGGACATCCGTTTCTGTAAATATCTGAAAGTCTTTTTTATGGACATCCGTTTCTTTAAATATCTGAAAGTCTTTTAGTTCAGCTTGGCGCTTGCTGCTCAATTTAAAGTAGTTATAACTATAGCTCGTGCTAGTTTTTCAGTTTCTGGTGGTAATTTTTTTGAGGCTTCGCTTGCACATAGATGTAAAGAATGACAAATGCACTTTAGTACTGTAATTCCGAGGCACTTCTCACGAAATCGACTGGATACTGAATTTCTGCAGCCCATCATGGTATTGCATCCATCGGAGCCAAAGCCTATAATATTATCCAGAGGAACTGAACTTTTTTCGAACGACTGAATCACTAAGCTAAACAGATGACCTGCATTAGCAGAATAGTCGGTACGGCTGGATTCAAAAAGTTGTATTAAGTCCCAGAAGCGACTTACATCCCCCCATTGTTACAATCGTAATATCTTACAACTACGCACATAGTTTTTATTACTGCTATATCGGTGCTTTCGTCTATGAGCACAGAAAACTTATTTCGCTGTAAATCCTGAGCCAATGTATGTTGTTCGCTCCTGCCAACTACATTATTAATAACAGCTTAAGCTTTCGAATGTTTGAGTTTGAATTTTTTAGCCACTTCTGAATCAGTAAAAGTGGTTGATATAAGATCGCTTAGATGGTCTGCCACTTGATGAGATTTTTTGTGTTCAGCTATGAAAGCTGCAACTTTTACTTCAGCTACTTTGCATTTTTCACCAAGTGTGGTTGGCGTTTTCTTAAAGGCACTCCTCCCGATGGTAGGTTGTACATAGAGCTTACTCGTAGAAGTGGAACTTAATAATAATTTCTTTTTTTGTTCATGTTTTGTACTACTAGCATGTCTTTTGATAACGCTCATTTCTGCACTAATATTTGAGTCACAAATTGTACAAATTGCCTTATACTCATCTTTGGGGTGTTTTTGTAACCAATTAGACAGTTCTGTCTGCTTACACCATTCAGCTTTAAACTTTTGTTTATAATGTTTTCGTTTTAAGCCAACTCTAGCTACTTTGTTAGAACAACTGGGTCTTGTGTCGCTATCGGAATCACTCTCCATGACTTTCAATTTACTAATAATATTACACTAACAATACACTTATACCTACTTTTAATTCGGGAACGATGTTTAAATGAAATCATTTTTGGAGACAAATTAGATTTTATAATTGTCCTTTAAACTTAACTTTACAAGAGTCGATCTAAGACTAAAACTTAAATTAAGTACATGGTTATTTCTTAAGCTTATCGCGGTCGCGACAGACCGTCGCCAGTGCATCACGCCACCTTCCAGCGATAAGAAAGTGCTGCGTTGAAGCTTACAGCCCTACCGCAGGCTATGGTCAGTGATGGTACATAACTCCTCCCCCCTTGGACCGAAGTTATCGAAATTTAGACAATTGTCGAGAACTTCGCCAAAACAATAAAATACTACACAGTCTTCATTTATGTGATTATGAAAAATTAATATTAATATTAGACAAAATGACGTTATAATGGTTATACGAATTGATAATTTAAATGATTATACAAAATTAAAATCATTATATCAAGTGATATTAAAATGATTGTGCAAAATGATTTAATTAAAATGATCATAGAGAGTCATATTGAAATGATTAAGACTAAATGTAAGCAGAGAATAGAGTTATTACATCAGTAACACTGGTCTCTGGCCGACCCTATCTAATTCCAGCTGGACAGAGTGGTTCTCATTTTCTCTCGGACGACTATTCTGCCTTTTACACATTCTCAATATAATATGTGAATACTTATGCATAATTATAACTACTGTTAATGAAATGATAATCGTGTTTAACAAATAAAGGAAATTGGCTGCACTATCACTTTTGTTTTCACCTTTTACACTGTCACTTTTCTTCAAGATATAATTCAATTGGCGTATATCATCCAAGTTAACTCCTTTAAGGTTCACAGGAACCATTTCGACAGCGTCAGAAACCAGCTTCTGCATGTCAGGTAATGTAATTATAGGAATAGGCATTTAATCCGCTTTTTGTAAATAGGAGCGTCGGCCATGAATTTGTAAATCACCTATAAACACATCACATTGATCCTTGATAGTTACAATATTATGTTCCTCGTATAATTTCCTTGGAGTCATCCCTTTCACAAGTTTGCGATAGGATTTCAGGGTTTCTTTTTTTTTTGAGTACACTATCCAAATAATTGGGCTGATTCTTTGGAGTTTAAGGGGCTCAGTGTTTCTATATCGAGGAGAACAGATAGACCGATTCTGATAGTACATCATCAGTCGTTCAATACAGGTTTCTTTCACGTATAAAACTAGTTTACTTTCAGAGCAGAGGTATTCTTCAGCGGTTATCTCTTGGCAATGCTGATCAATTGAACGAAAAATAGATCCTTCTACTAAGAGGTAAGGAAACTGTGGGATAACGACGAAGGTTTGGTTTAAGGACTGATCAAACATAGGAAGGGAGTACAATTTGTAATAACTATAAGTAACGTTATGAACTAAAGGAACTTCAATAATGAACTTTATTTCTTCATCCTGAAGATAAGCCTTCACTGATAGTGATTCTTCAATATTAATGATATTATCTTCCTTTATAGAGTACATTAAATTATCATACTTGCTAATGTGCTTAAAGATGTTTACTAATTCATCAGGGTCAATTATGGTTTTGTGTAAAACGGATACTTTACTGATTGCTAAGGCCGTTTCCATTTCGCTAAGTTTGATATATATTGTTCTAAAATTTACGATAAACTGATTAAGTAATCCAAATATGTACGAAGGTCATATAAATTGAATGGTTATCTTTGGTGATCAGTTTCGCTATAAATCCTTCAAGTAATTTAATGCGTGCATTTATTCTGTGTGTATTTTCGTTTATGTTAATTTATTATTTATTGCTTGTTCCTGTGTCTGAATGTTAATGATTAAGTCCTCATACCTAATGGCATCTTCATGGTTAAGATTACCAGTTATTATTTTGATTATAGATCCCAGGGGGTTCAAAATGCCTCGTTTGAGTCTTTTGTATGGAACTAGCTTCTGTAATTTTTCCATAGTCTCGTTTCGAATATAATTAACCTGTGTTTTAAGACTCCTGAACTCCTCACCATAAGATTTATTCGAATTTAGCATTTGATTCAATTCCGAATATTTCTCAATGTTAAAAGAAAGATCAACAATTATACCCCGAAGACTTATAACCTTAACAACCAACCACTTATCATACTCTACAAACGCTCGACCCAACTTCACTGGGAGAATACCCGGGATTTGACTAATCTTTACTGCTTGTAGGGCCTGACTTGGGGATGCGCGACGGGTTGTTGTCCATATCACCAGGATCAAACGCCACCTGTTTTCAGTATGGGTGTTAGTTCACCCACTCGCGCCTTTATAATTCTTCCTTTATGGTCCTTAATTTTTGTTTCTGAAATATGTCTATAAAGAACCTGGGTTCTTTTCTTATGATCTCTAATAAGTTGTTGTTTGTACATTTTATCGAATTCCGCGTCAAATGCAGAGTTTAACTCAGTATGACTAAATACAGTTTCAAATGGGGTTAACTCAGTACTACTATGAATGGTATTATTATAAGTCATAATAGCGTAAGTCATTACGGAAGATGCGTCTGTATATTTCTGTTGGTATTTGGCCAATCTATATATTTCTATAATTGTAGAGTGGAAACGTTCTATAAGAGCCATAGAGTTTGGGTTATTTGGGGTGCCTATGTGCAATTTAATCTTATAGAAGTCTGCCAATTCCTTTATTAATTCGTTATTAAACTCAGATCCAGGGTCAGAATTTATTATTCGTGGAATACCATAATATGAAAAATATTTCATCAGCTAAAAGCATCGATTAAGGTAAGATAATATTGTGATTCGATAGAAAATAAATCTATGAAGATTTCCTGAAAGGGTGCGGTCTGAGTCTGCGTAAGATGTAATGCTGGTTTAATGTTTTTCCTATCGTATTTAGACACTTTGCAACCTTGGCCGGAATTAATAATAGCGGAAATTGTCTCTGACAAATTTGGCTAGGAATAATTATGGTGTATCCGTTTAACAGTTTCTGTGATACCTCGGTGACATGTTTTACCCTCATGTAATTTAACTACAATAGCTCTTTGCTCCTGCTCATCCTCAACATAGATAGCATGCATAGTACATTCGTAGAATCTAACCATATCCTTTTTAAATAATGACGTTATTATATTGCTAAAATCCTTCCTGTGTTCTTTGTTCTCAAAATAAATAAAATATTTAAGTTTTGGTTTTATGTGATTTTTTTAAAATGGTTCTGATATGGTCTTGACCCTGAAGGGGCAAAAATATTTCTAATACCTTTTGTTTGGGCCGAGATAAGTCCTTGACTTGGAGTTCATTACGGGACCAGCTAAATACGAGTATTTGGTTGGGTTTTGTATCAATAGCCTCAATTGGTATAACCAGACTAGTGGCCTATGGTCAACATAGATATCGAATTTATGTCCATATAAATAAGGCCTGAAATATTTGGTGGCCCATACAATAGCCAATAACTCACGTTCAATCGTACTATATTTCTTTTCGGTATCTGTTAAGGTTCGGCTGGCATATGCTATTAATTACTACTTATGACATATGCATATGCATATACACCGGTACAAATTATTACATATGGTTACTATATATATAATACTGCACCAATCGCTACTTCGGAAGCGTCAGTAGTTAATACATATGGTTTACAAATATCTGCATATTGCAAGATAGGAGCATTGACAAGAAGTTCCTTGCATTTCTCAAAAGCTTCAGTATATTTTTGGTCTATTATAACCTTTTTATTCTTCTTTAAACATGCTGTGAGTGACTGAGTAACTTTTGAAAAATCTTTGATAAACCACCTGTAGTAACCTACAAAGCCTAAGAATCGTTTGGTTTCAGTCTGTGTCTGTAGTTGCCTATGTGATGTTGTTCGTATGTGATGCTTCACTTCATTAGTGAAAGTTAGAGGCAACTGTTCACAGTAAAATATATCACGATATTCGTAACATAGTTGACTAATGAGGTTATTTAGTTTTCTGTCAATAATGAATCGATCTCAACATCTGTAAGATCCGCTGTGGTTGTAGCATTAAGCAAACCTATTATATACTATATATACCTATTACTAAAATAATTAACCTTAAAAGGGTCATTTATAGTCAGCATCAATTTACAATCACTTACATTTTGTATCACGGTAAATACTGAATAATTTTCACATTGAACTATCACTTCTGACATTCGAACTCCTTCACAGAACTGTTGGTAATTTAATATAGCATAACCATCTTTCTGACTTACAGGTAACTTCACTCGATGTTCGGTGCGCGGTTCTAATATAATTTCAATGTTAGCATTATATACCTATTATTGGAGTACTGACACCATTTGCTTTTAGGGTGTTATCGTTGAAACGTTATGTTGGCACCTATTGCTGACATCAGATCCATACCAATCAAACCATCATATTTGCTGTCTACTTCATACACATAAAATTTATGAAAACCGTATGTATTAAAAATAGAAAAAAAGGGGAATATTTGCCACAGTATAATGTTCACTCATAGCGTGTGTACTTGTGACCGTAAATGGTTCATAAAATATATAGACTTATGAAAGAGCGAGTACTTCCCGTGTCTAACATAAATTTACAATTAATTTCAGGAATGTATACATATGGGTGTCTTCAACCAGCGTCGAATTTCAACTCTAACATTTCGGCTCCGCTTGGGTTGGACTTACTTGAAAATTTTGACGGTATTCAGACTCACCGCTATGTTCAGTAGAATTCAAATTGTCAGTCCCTGCAGCATAAGTCGTGTCAACGTTCTGGTCATCGTGGTCATAGTCAGTATACATATTTAAATTTTCACCGTTGGTTGCTAAATTATTAGTGTAATCGTCGTAATTAGGATCATAATGTTCATTACCGGTATACATTTCATTTGCAGGAAGGTTTGGTTGTTTAACCAGGGGTGCTGGAGCAATTCTCATTGTCACGTCTGGTTCATAAAAGGGTCTTGATGTGCGATAACCTATAGGCTGTGGAGGTCTGTATCCAAATTGTGTTGCTTGAGGTCTATAGCGAAATTGGGTGGCTGGAGATCTATTGCCAAATTGGGTGGCTTGAGGTCTATAGCCAAATTGTGTCTGCTGTTTAGTACCGAATTGAGCCAATTGCGGCCGAAAACCAATTTACTGAATTTGCATATTTGGGCGTATTAAATTTTGATTAGGTATTAAATTGCACTGGATTTGTTAAAGGAGAATGCCCATTCTTGGTTGCGCTTTTAGACGTTCGCGTCAATATTTCAAATGTTAAAAAATAATATTGATTATAGTATGACTTTTCAACCCTAAATGGCTTCTATAGAACTTGGGGTTTGAATTGAAATTATAAAGGTATAAAACTTGAATGAATAATCGTTTCCATTTTAATTTAATTGGTACCATTACATTTATAATAAACCATTGGTGTAAATATACCAGAAGAAAGAAGAAAAGAATGCAAATATACCAATCTTTTTAAAATTAAAATTAAAATGGTTAAATAATAATACGTGATAATAATTCGCAATGTGATATTCAAATATATTGCAGTTATGTAATCCTAATATTTCGTGTATATATTCGTAGTTTAATAGTGATAATCAGTTAAAGTTTTAAAAGAATGTATGCTTCAGTGGTAGTTTTCTCTTAATTTATACATTGTTGTGTTGTAAATGAGGTACCATTATAGGTGTCTGATAATTTGAGTTGAAAATAGGACCCTTATCGCGTGGTAATAATGTATGACGTTGAGGTCGGTGTTGTAACATCCTATTTCTCAAATTATATTGTTGTTGGAAATTAACTTCCTCAAGGACGTATTTTAAAGCCTCTTCTAAATTGGTTGGATTTTTAATACGAACCATCCGCACCATGTACTCAGGCAAATTATACATTAAGCGAAGTATTGTCATAAATAATCTTCTTAGCTGCTCTTAACGTTACCGTAGAAGTATTTTGATTGACCTTGGATATAAGTATAGCACGAATATCTTGTATGCGAGAGTACCAAACTCTAAATACAATTCCCTTATTTTTTTTTTTTATTTTTTTTTTTAACGTTTCCAATTTAAGTTTTTAACGCTCAATTGCAACGCATTCTTCGCTACTGGGATCACCGAAATATTGAATTAATACACTTTTCAATTCTGTAAGTTTCAAAATCGCCTCTCTCGCTTATTAAGGCTGCTGCCTTACCTATGAATTTACTAGTGATATTCTGCATTAAGAATTCATTTCGACTTGGGGTTCCTTGGTATTTTGCAATATAATAATAGTAACTTAGTATGTTAGTTTCCCCAGAAAATTCCGGAATTAATCCTAAACCATCCCTATGAATCAATTCTGGTGATTGAATTGGGGGATCTGCGTCCAAGGGAACTTGACCTTGATTTAATTTTTATAATTAAGCTCAAAAGATAACCAATCAATTAATTATATATAGTAAAAACAATAGTATTAGTATCACTTTTAATTTAATTTATTTATTATTACTTATATTTAAATTTATTTATACAATATTTATTACACTTAGCGTGAAGATTATATTCACTTCGCAATTAAACAACTAAAACTTTCAATAAAAAAAAATAAGTTACCAAATGCTATGGTTTCTGTATTAAAAATAATTTTCAAATAAAATTAACATAATATTTTTTTTTTAATTAATTCATAATAATAATGAAAAAATAATACGAGTAATCAAATTATATGATCTCTATAATGAAGAATTCTCAAATAATCAAATTGTATGATCTCTATAATGAGGAATTCTCAAATAATCAAATTGTATGATCTCTATAATAAGGAATTCTCAAATAATCAAATTGTATGATCTCTATAATGAGGAATTCTCAAATAATCAAATTGTATGATCTCTATAATGAGGAATTCTCAAATAATCAAATTTTATGATCTCTGTAATAAGGAATTCTCAAATAATCAAATTATATGATCTCTATAATGAGGAATTCTCAAATAAAATTAAGAGAATATTAATTTTATTACTTAATAAAATGTGTTAATTATATTAACAAACTAAATAACGCGTTAAATGGATTTAACGGGAAGGAAATGCTAGGATGTAGAAGGTTACTCACAGTTCAACCGCCTTTGTTAACATCACAGCTTACCCCGCACCGTTTTACGCGTGATCTTAGGATAATTATTTGGTTCGAAGATTGCCGAATAATACGTGAGAGCCTGTCACTGATTGTAAGTAACGAAAATGGTTCTTCGTATAGTTCGTCACCACTCGCGAAAAAGTTCTACTTCTGCAAGGTCACTTTGAAATGTTTCAAAAATCCATGAAATCACTTTCGGTACACTTATACAGTTTTGTACTAAACTTTTCGCGAAGGCAACAGCGGCAATCCTACCGGCTGCGCCACTTTTAATTCGGGAACGATGTTTAAATGAAATCATTTTTGGAGACAAATTAGATTTTATAATTGTCCTTTAAACTTAACTTTACAAGAGTCGATCTAAGACTAAAACTTAAATTAAGTACATGGTTATTTCTTAAGCTTATCGCGGTCGCGACAGACCGTCGCCAGTGCATCACGCCACCTTCCAGCGATAAGAAAGTGCTGCGTTGAAGCTTACAGCCCTACCGCAGGCTATGGTCAGTGATGGTACATAACTACCTACTATATTAAAACAAATCTATGAAACTTCAATACGCGTCCGTACTTTGTTAGAGGTAATCAACTAACTGAAAAAAAGTAAACAAAACATTGATTTCATACATCATATTTCAAATTCAAGGTTAGGGAAATCCCCGTCATCGAAGAGCAGTGTGGTCATTAAAAAAGTAAAGCCGAGATTCGGTTTAGGGAGTATTTTATACACAACGTAATTTATTACAGTGCCCGTATTATGAATCCTTTCGAAAAAAAATTCGAATAGTAATCGTATCGCGCAATACGAAAATGTGTATGAGATTTTGTACAGCGCCCCTATCGTGAAGTAAAGGAAACAAAATTGGTATTATGAACACTTTCGTATCGCAGACGTTTCGTGTTGGTATCGACAAATACATGATACATGACACTTTAAAATGAAATTGGGATTATGAAGCTAGTTTTGACACACGGAACTGTAAATTTCGAAATGTATTTGTCGAATCTTTATTCACCTAATATTTGCCGGTGAGAAACCTTCGTGAAATAGTGAAAAGTGTGCAAACTTCTTCTAAAATTGTTTTTTAGTTGTGATTACTTGCGATAAAATGCAAAGACCACCGCTTTTTCTACGGAGTTCGATGTTTTACGTTCTTCCCGCAAGTTAAGTTGAAAATGAGAGAACTCAACAAGACTCTAGGTAAGTACTAAACTTTGTTTTAGCAAAACGCTTCAAAAATGTTTAGGGATATTATAAAGATAGCTAACATAAACATAATAACAAATAAACATAGGATATTCCATAAGACGTACTTACATAAAATAACGTAATAATATTTTGTTTATAGGTACATAACCTATCAAAATATTTATAGGTAATATATAAATCTATCAAGATACTTGTGTAGTACAAATCTATCATTATCTATTAAGATAATGTTATATATCCCCAGACAGTTTTGAAGTGTATATTTAAGTGATATGTAAACTAGGAATTATGTTTGATGAACATGAAGCAATTTCTTTTTTAGCGAAATTTTAGATCATGATCGCAGTTTGGTTTCTCTTGGCCTTTAGGGAAGCCACTACCGTCTGACTCATAACACTAAGAGCACTTAAAAACATCATGAGCCACCATGTAAGCTGTATTATTATTACTATTTATTTTTATGTTACAGATTCAATGTAAATTATGGTTTCCCTGGCGTCATAGGGTGCATTGATTGTAGTCATTGTCACATTTTTACACCAAGTAATGAAACAGAACATCTATTGTATAGTAGGAAGCATTTCTACTCTTTGAATGTTCAAATGGCAAGCCATAAGATCTTAACAAAATGAATTATATAAGTCATAACATATTATAAGTCATAAAATTTACATTCAATTTCAGATATGTGACAGTGATTACCGGATTTTAAATGTGAATGCTAAATACGGGGGGGGGGGGGGGCACCCATGATGCATTGATTTGGGAAAACTGTAGTCAACAATTATATGAAAGAGCTACACCAAAATAATGAGCAAGTGTGGTTATTATGTTAGTTTAAAATAACAATCAAATAACCTACATGATCACTATAGCTGTACATATTTTATTATTTACAGGTGATTCTGGCTACCCACAAAGACCACGATGATGTCCTTCATAAGTTCATGAAAAGGCCACAATTGAGATATTTTTGGGTGGTTGAAAAATCAATGGCGTTGTTTAACCAAAGGTTGCCAAAATGTACAAACTCCATTATTGATAAGTAACAGAAGATGGCAACAAAGATTGTTTTGTATAATGTAATACTTAGTTTTGAATAATGTTGAATAATTAGGGTTTGGTGTAGTTCAATAAAAGTCAAATCAAAAAATAAGTTGGATCATTTTTATTTTTAACTTACACACATACAGTGACATACATAATATAAATACTAAATCTTGTATAGAATTCAAATTTCCATAGGTCATTACAACAATATTTTGACACAATAATAATAATAAGACTATGACGAGAATCTCATCCGCGCCAAAGCAGATAAAAAGACCAAATATCTGGACCTGGCGCACGAGGTTACCGACATGTGGAGGGTGGGGTCCACAGAAATAGTCCCAGTTGTGATCTCAGCGAATGGTTTGATCCCAAAGAGCCTCTCAGTCCATCTTGAGAGGCTCGGGATCGGTGGGAAGTTGGTGGCAGCCAAGATGCAGAAAGCGGTCTTGCTCGACAATGCTCAAATAGTCCGAGGGTTCCTCTGCCAATCGCCCTAACGCCCCGGCCGACTGTTGCCCACCTCGCCGGGGTTATCTTGCCGCCTCTCCCAAACTAGGGGGGAGGCGTGAATTACTTTGATGGGAATAATAATAAAGCATATTTATTCAAGACACTATTGTTTACATATTATTCTATAAAAAATGTTAGTACTTTATAAATTTCTTAAACTATTGTTAGTAAGTTTTATTTTATTTTATATCCTTGATCCGGGTATATGCCTCCTCCATCTCCTTCCAAGTCTCCCTATTTTTTGCACTCTCCAGCCAGTTTTCGCCTGCCACTGTAACAATGTCATCGATCCACCTCATTTTTGGTCTGCCCTGGTTTCTCATTCCCGGTGGACCTCTCCACTTGGTGATTTGCAGAGTCCATCGTTGGTCTGGGGCCCTAGCCACATGTCCAGCCCACTGCCATTTCATTTCTCGAGCATATTCAAAAACATGTTAAGTTTTGTCCTTTTTCTGATGGTTTTGTTGCTCACTCTATGTATGTTTCTTAGTTTCAAGATGCTTCTCTCCATGGCGTGTTGTGTTGTGAGTAGTCTGCGTCTAACTTTGTTAGTGTACACCCATGTTTGGCTTGCGTAGGTGAGGAAAGGTAAGATACATACATCCATTACTGTCTTTTTTAGCTCCGAGTCATGGGTTCCCTTTAATATTTCTTTATGTGACCGAAAGTTATTCCATTCCATTTTGACACAATAAGTAACGCAAACAATAACTTTTTCAATTTAAACCACAGTTCCATATACTCCACCATCACCAAATACTGCAGATAACTCGTCCTCATTATTTATAAGTATCTCTCTTTACTAATATATAATAATTATTATTTAAATAAACAAAATAAGACGAGATGTGAAATGCGGCGGACTGTCAACGGATGTCATGTCAACTGTCAAGCGAAGTCGTTTTGTTCAGAAACCGTATAATTTTTTTTATTAATAAATTATTGTTTTTGTTCAAATATACTGCATTTCACAATCTCCCATACCTTATTTAATGATTTATCTTTACTTATACAACTATATTTTGTTTTAAATGCCAATATAAGGGCCGTTTCGCCGAAAGTATTGAGAATATAATTATGTCATTTAATTTTCGAACGTATAGTTCATTCAATGCAATGTTCAATTTGCTCTCAAAGGCTCGTCTCTATTTACATTAGGATGACGTCATAAATGTTTTTACTTCGAGCTTACCGCACGTCAACGAAAGTGCTTCATAATGCCGTCTCTGTGACAGTAACGTGTACACCAGCTCGATTCGAAATATTATTCGAAAGGATTCATAATACGGGTACAGTAATACGGTGACATATGACACGGTAATACCATTATTACTTTGACGGTAGACTGCGATGTGTGCCCGTATTATGAATCCTTTCGAAAAAAAAATCGAATAGTAATCGTATCGCGCAATACGAAAATGTGTATGAGATTTTGTACAGCGCCCCTATCGTGAAGTAAAGGAAACAAAATTGGTATTATGAACACTTTCGTATCGCAGACGTTTCGTGTTGGTATCAACAAATACATTATACATGACACTTTTTAATGAAATTTGGGATTATGAAGCTAGTTTTGACACACGGAAATGTAAATTTCGAAATGTATTTGTCGAATCTTTATTCACCTAATATTTGCCGGTGAGAAACCTTCGTGAAATAGTGAAAAGTGTGCAAACTACTTCTAAAATTGTTTTTTAGTTGTGATTACTTGCGATAAAATGCAAAGACCACCGCTTTTTCCACGGAGTTCGATGTTTTACGTTCTTGCCGCAAGTTTAGTTGAAAATGAGAGAACTCAACAAGACTCTAGGTAAGTACTAAACTTTGTTTTAGCAAAACGCTTCAAAAATGTTTAGGGATATTATAAAGATAGCTAACATAAACATAATAACAAATAAACATAGGATATTCCATAAGACGTACTTACATAAAATAACGTAATAATATTTTGTTTATAGGTACATAACCTATCAAAATATTTATAGGTAATATATAAATCTATCAACATACTTGTGTAGTACAAATCTATCATTATCTATTAAGATAATGTTATATATCCACAGACAGTTTTGGAGTGTATATTAAGTGATATGTAAACTAGGAATTATGTTTGATGACATGAAGCAATTTCTTTTTTAGCGAAATTTTAGATCATGATCGCAGTTTGGTTTCTCTTGGCCTTTAGGGAAGCCACTACCCTCTGACTCTTACCTCTAAGGTACCCTCTGACACTAAGAGCACTTAAAAACATCATGAGCCACCATGTAAGCTGTATTATTATTACTATTTATTTTTATGTTACAGATTCTATGTAAATTATGGTTTCCCTGGCGTCATAGGGTGCATTGATTGTAGTCATTGTCATATTTTTACACCAAGTAATGAAACAGAACATCTATTCTATAGTAGGAAGCATTTCTACTCTTTGAATGTTCAAATGGCAAGCCATAAGATCTTAACAAAATGAATTATGTAAGTCATAACATATTATAAGTCATAAAATTTACATTCAATTTCAGATATGTGACAGTGATTACCGGATTTTAAATGTGAATGCTAAATACGGGGGGGGGGGGGGGGGCACGCATGATGCGTTGATTTGGGAAAACTGTAGTCAACAATTATATGAAAGAGCTACACCAAAATAATGAGCAAGTGTGGTTATTATGTTAGTTTAAAATAACAATCAAATCAATCAAATAACCTACATGATCACTATAGCTGTACATATTTTATTATTTACAGGTGATTCTGGCTACCCACAAAGACCACGATGATGTCACGGCACAAAGGTTTACATCCTTCATAAGTTCATGAAAAGGCCACAATTGAGATATTTTTGGGTGGTTGAAAAATCAATGACGTTGTTTAACCAAAGGTTGCCAAGATGTACAAACTCCATTATTGATAAGTAACAGAAGATGGCAACAAAGATTGTTTTGTATAGTGTAATACTTAGTTTTGAATAATGTTGAATAATTAGGGTTTGGTGTAGTTCAATAAAAGTCAAATCAAAAAATAAGTTGGATCATTCTTATTTTTAACTTACACACATACAGTGACATACATAATATAAATACTAAATCTTGTATAGAATTCAAATTTCCATAGGTCATTACAACAATATTTTGACACAATAATAATAATAAGACTATGACGAGAATCTCATCCGCGCCAAAGCAGATAAAAAGACCAAATATCTGGACCTGGCGCACGAGGTTACCGACATGTGGAGGGTGGGGTCCACAGAAATAGTCCCAGTTGTGATCTCAGCGAATGGTTTGATCCCAAAGAGCCTCTCAGTCCATCTTGAGACGCTCGGGATCGGTGGGAAGTCAGTGGTGGCCAAGATGCAGAAAGCGGTCTTGCTCGACAATGCCCAAATAGTCCGGCGGTTCCTCTGCCAATCGCCCTAACGCCCCGGCCGACTGTTGCCCACCTCGCCGGGGTTATCTTGCCGCCTCTCCCAAACTAGGGGGGAGGCGTGAATTACTTTGATGGGAATAATAATAAAGCATATTTATTCAAGACACTATTGTTTACATATTATTCTATAAAAAATGTTAGTACTTTATAAATTTCTTAAACTATTGTTAGTAAGTTTTATTTTATTTTATATCCTTGATCCGGGTATATGCCTCCTCCATCTCCTTCCAAGTCTCCCTATTTTTTGCACTCTCCAGCCAGTTTTCGCCTGCCACTGTAACAATGTCATCGATCCACCTCATTTTTGGTCTGCCCTGGTTTCTCATTCCCGGTGGACCTCTCCACTTGGTGATTTGCAGAGTCCATCGTTGGTCTGGGGCCCTAGCCACATGTCCAGCCCACTGCCATTTCATTTCTCGAGCATGTTCAAAAACATCTGTTAGTTTTGTCCGTTTTCTAATGGTTTTGTTGCTCACTTTATGTATGTTTCTTAGTTTCAAGATGCTTCTCTCCATGGCGTGTTGTGTTGTGAGTAGTCTGCGTCTAACTTTGTTAGTGTACACCCATGTTTGGCTTGCGTAGGTGAGGAAAGGTAAGATACATACATCCATTACTGTCTTTTTTAGCTCCGAGTCATGGGTTCCCTTTAATATTTCTTTATGTGACCGAAACTTATTCCATTCCATTTTGACACAATAAGTAACGCAAACAATAACTTTTTCAATTTAAACCACAGTTCCATGTACTCCACCATCACCAAATACTGCAGATAACTCGTCCTCATTATTTATAAGTATCTCTCTTTACTAATATATAATAATTATTATTTAAATAAACAAATTATGACGAGATGTGAAATGCGGCGGACTGTCAACGGATGTCATGTCAACTGTCAAGCGAAGTCGTTTTGTTCAGAAACCGTATAATTTTTTTTATTAATAAATTATTGTTTTTGTTCAAATATACTGCATTTCACAATCTCCCATACCTTATTTAATGATTTATCTTTACTTATACAACTTTATTTTGTTTTAAATGCCAATATAAGGGCCGTTTCGCCGAAAGTATTGAGAATATAATTATGTCATTTAATTTTCGAACGTATAGTTCATTCAATGCAATGTTCAATTTGCTCTCAAAGGCTCGTCTCTATTTACATTAGGATGACGTCATAAATGTTTTTACTTCGAGCTTACCGCACGTCAACGAAAGTGCTTCATAATGCCGTCTCTGTGACAGTAACGTGTACACCAGCTCGATTCGAAATATTATTCGAAAGGATTCATAATACGGGTACTGCCCGTATTATGAATCCTTTCGAAAAAAAATTCGAATAGTAATCGTATCGCGCAATACGAAAATGTGTATGAAATTTTGTACAGCGCCCCTATCGTGAAGTAAAGGAAACAAATTCGGTATTACGAACACTTCGTATCGCAGACGTACCGTGTGGGTATCGACAAATACATGCTATATGACACTTTTGAATGCAATTTGGGATTATGAAGCTAGTTTTGACACACGGAAATGTAAAGCGAGCGAGAGAAACACGCGACACACCTCACTGCTCACAGTGCCCGTATTATGAATCCTTTCGAAAAATATTTCGAATCGAGCTGGTGTACACGTTACTGTCACAGAGACGGCATTATGAAGCACTTTCGTTGACGTGCGGTAAGCTCGAAGTAAAAACATTTATGACGTCATCCTAATGTAAATAGAGACGAGCCTTTGAGAGCGAATTGAACATTGCATTGAATGAACTATACGTTCGAAAATTAAATGACATAATTATATTCTCAATACTTTCGGCGAAACGGCCCTTATATTGGCATTTAAAACAAAATATAGTTGTATAAGTAAAGATAAATCATTAAATAAGGTATGGGAGATTGTGAAATGCAGTATATTTGAACAAAAACAATAATTTATTAATAAAAAAAAATATACGGTTTCTGAACAAAACGACTTCGCTTGACAGTTGACATGACATCCGTTGACAGTGCGCCGCATTTCACATCTCGTCTTATTTTGTTTATATAATAGTAAAGAGAGATACTTATAAATAATGAGGACGAGTTATCTGCAGTATTTGGTGATGGTGGAGTACATGGAACTGTGGTTTAAATTGAAAAAGTTATTGTTTGCGTTACTTATTGTGTCAAAATGGAATGGAATAAGTTTTGGTCACATAAAGAAATATTAAAGGGAACCTATGACTCGGAGCTAAAAAAGACAGTAATGGATGTATGTATCTTACCTTGCCTCACCTACGCAAGCCAAACATGGGTGTACACTAACAAAGTTAGACGCAGATTACTCACAACACAACACGCCATGGAGAGAAGCATCTTGAAACTAAGAAAGATACATAAAGTGAGCAACAAAACCATCAGAACAAGGACAAAACAAACAATGTTCTTGAACATGCTCGAGAAATGAAATGGCAGTGAGCTGGACATGTGGCTAGGGCCCCAGACCAACGATGGACTCTGCAAATCACCAAGTGGAGAGGTCCACCGGGAATGAGAAACCAGGGCAGACCAAAAATGAGGTGGATCGATGACGTTGTTACAGTGGCAGGCGAAAACTGGCTGGAGAGTGCAAAAAATAGAGAGACTTGGAAGGAGATGGAGGAGGCATATACCCAGATGGGATCAAGGCTACAAAATAAAATAAAACTTACTAATAATAGTTTAAGAAATTTATAAAGTACTAACATTTTTTATAGAATAATATGTAAACAATAGTGTCTTGAATAAATATGCTTTATTATTATTCCCATCAAAGTAATTCACGCCTACCCCCTAGTTGGGAGAGGCAGCAAGATAACCCCGGCGAGGTGGGCAACAGTCGGCCGGGGCGTTAGGGCGATTGGCAGAGGAACCGCTGGACTATTTGGGCATTGTCGAGCAAGACCGCTTTCTGCATCTTGGCCGTCACCGACTTCCCACCGATCCCGAGCCTCTCAAGATGGACTGAGAGGCTCTTTGGGATCAAACCATTCGCTGAGATCACAACTGGGACTATTTCTGTAGACCCCACCCTCCACATGTCGGTAACCTCGTGCGCCAGGTCCAGATATTTGGTCTTTTTATCTGCTTCGGCGCGGACGAGATTCTCGTCATAGTCTTATTATTATTGTGTCAAAATATTGTTGTAATGACCTATGGAAATTTGAATTCTATACAAGATTTATATATATACTGCCAGTGGGGACGCCGTTTGACCAGACGGGTGATCAGCCCTTCTATGTGGGGCCATTTCACCCAATTCCCCTATAACGACTGTCATACATATTCGTATGGCAACCGGGACCGACATCTTAACGTGCTCTCCGAGGCACGACCAGACCAATGCAAATACTCATATTCATGCATACAAATATTTGCACTGAGCGGGGATCGAACCCGCGCCTCCTGCGTAGCGGCCGCTTTCAATACCGATCTTAAATCTTAGATCTATTATTATTATTATTATTTATTTATTCTTTTTATCTTAGATCTTATGGCTTGCCATTTGAACATTCAAAGAGTAGAAATGCTTCCTACTATACAATAGATGTTCTGTTTCATTACTTGGTGTAAAAATGTGACAATGACTACAATCAATGCACCCTATGACGCCAGGGAAACCATAATTTACATTGAATCTGTAACATAAAAATAAATAGTAATAATAATACAGCTTACATGGTGGCTCATGATGTTTTTAAGTGCTCTTAGTGTTATGAGTCAGACGGTAGTGGCTTCCCTAAAGGCCAAGAGAAACCAAACTGCGATCATGATCTAAAATTTCGCTAAAAAAGAAATTGCTTCATGTTCATCAAACATAATTCCTAGTTTACATATCACTTAAATATACACTTCAAAACTGTCTGGGGATATATAACATTATCTTAATAGATAATGATAGATTTGTACTACACAAGTATCTTGATAGATTTATAATTATATTACCTATAAATATTTTGATAGGTTATGTACCTATAAACAAAATATTATTACGTTATTTTATGTAAGTACGCCTTATGGAATATCCTATGTTTATTTGTTATTATGTTTATGTTAGCTATCTTTATAATATCCCTAAACATTTTTGAAGCGTTTTGCTAAAACAAAGTTTAGTACTTACCTAGAGTCTTGTTGAGTTCTCTCATTTTCAACTTAACTTGCGGCAAGAACGTAAAACATCGAACTCCGTAGAAAAAGCGGTGGTCTTTGCATTTTATCGCAAGTAATCACAACTAAAAAACAATTTTAGAAGTAGTTTGCACACTTTTCACTATTTCACGAAGGTTTCTCACCGGCAAATATTAGGTGAATAAAGATTCGACAAATACATTTCGAAATTTACATTTCCGTGTGTCAAAACTAGCTTCTTAATCCCAATTTCATTAAAAAGTGTCATGTATCATGTATTTGTCGATACCAACACGAAACGTCTGCGATACGAAAGTGTTCATAATACCAATTTTGTTTCCTTTACTTCACGATAGGGGCGCTGTACAAAATCTCATACACATTTTCGTATTGCGCGATACGATTACTATTCGAATTTTTTTTCGAAAGGATTCATAATACGGGCACAGATCTCATAAAGGAGATACCCATGATAGGAGCAATGGATAATCCGCCCTATGATAGCGTATGGTGCTATCGTCTGGTGGCCAAGAACCGAAAACAGCACAGTAGCGGCTAAACTACAACGGACCCAAAGACTAGCCTGCATGGCAACCACTGGATGCATGAAATCAACCCCCACCGCGGCAATGGAAGCCATGCTCGGACTCCCACCCTTGGATCTGTTCATCCGCCAAGAAGCAACAACTGCGGCTATACGCCTAAGGGCACTCAACCTATGGAGCGAGAGAAACACGCGACACACCTCACTGCTCACAGATCTCATAAAGGAGATACCCATGATAGGAGCAATGAATGATCGTGTGCCCAAACAACACGTATTCGACAAAAAATACAAGATCCAACTTCATGAGGACCACCGCTGTGAGGCTTTATGCCCAACGGAACTACGCATCTTCACAGATGGATCAAAGACTGGTACAGGCACCGGGGCCGGCGTTTTCTCGGAAGACCTTAATATATCCATATCAACACCGCTGGGGACCCACAACACAGTATTTCAAGCTGAATGCATGGGGATTACCCTGGCAGCTTCAGCGGTAATGGCCAGGAGAGTGGAAGGTCACTCAATACGCATACTCTCCGACAGCATGGCCGTGCTGCAAGCTTTAAACAGCCACACTATAAACTCGGGACTAATACTGGAGTGCCATCGTAAACTGAACCAAATAGGCCATTTCAATAACATGACCTTGCAGTGGATTAAGGGCCACAGCGGCTCGCGCGGCAATGATGCAGCGAATGAGCTTGCCAGGAGAGGATCTGACATGGTGGTAATGGGACCTGAGCCCATAATACCGATCCCCTTTGCATACCTACGAACCATGGTAAACAAACGAACGAGAGATCAACACAACAGCTATTGGATAAATCTGGAAGTTTGCAGACAGGCGAGGGAAGCACTCCCCGTGCTTGAAAATAGACTGACCAGGCGTCTTCGACAACTGACCAAACGGCAACTGCGCACGGCCACAGCTGCCATCACGGGGCACGGCTCCTTCAATAAACACCTTTATATTTTAGGAATCACCGACAGCCCTCTCTGCAGAGCCTGCATGAAAGAGGAAGAAACGGCGGCACACGTGCTCCTACACTGCCCTGTAACCGCCACATACAGGGTAAAGTACTTCGGAAATACAGGTACGCTCCGGGAGATCGCCAGCAGCGTGAATAGCCTGCTGGCGTTCTTCAATGAGTTGGGGTGGATCGAGTGAAATGCCCACCCTCACGCAAAAACCGCGCCCTGTCGTGGAGTTGCGGATACCAGCTCGCGAAACCATACCATACCATACCATACCATTGAACAAATAATAGAAAAATACATGGAGTTTAAGAGGCCAATCTATATTGCTTTTATTGATTTCGGAAAAGCATTCGATAGTATAACACACAAATCAATATGGAAGGCATTAGAAGAATGTAAAATCAGTCAGAAATATATAAATATAATTAAGAACATTTACTCCAACTGTACAAGCAGAGTAAAACTGGAAAGGAAAGGCGAGGAATTCCCAATTGGTAGAGGTGTCAGGCAGGAGGATCCTCTGTCACCTAAGTTGTTTATAGCCGTGCTTGAAAGTATTTTTCGCCACTTAAACTGGGAGGACAAAGGAATTAGAATACAAAACCAATATTTGAGCCACATTAGATTTGCCGATGATATTGCAATCTTCGCTGACTCTGCTACAGAACTAGAAGAAATGATCTGCCTGTTTGCACAGAAAAGCAGTAAAGTCGGCCTTAACATAAACATAAGCAAAACAAAAATAATGACAAATTCTGTTGCGAAACCAATCATAGTAAACAATCAAAATATGGATTATGTTGATTCGTATATCTAGGGAAACAAATATCGTTTAAAGAAAACAACAATGAAGAGGAAGTTGAGAGACGAATCAATACAACCTGGAAAAAGTTTTGGGCACAAAAAGAGATCTTAAAAGGACCCTACAATTTAAACCTCAAAAAGATAGTACTGGATACTAACCTTTTACCTTGCTTAACATATGGCAGCCAAACCTGGGTGTATACAAGCAAAGTCAAAAACAAAATAACAACATGCCAGAGATCAATGGAGAGGAGCATTCTAAAACTAAAAAGGATAGATAAAGTCAAGCACTGAAATAAGAAGCAAGACTAAAGTCATAGATGCTCTAAACTTTGCTATTAAATCTAAATGGAAATGGGCTGGACATATTGCCAGATATAAAGATAAGAGATGGACACTGAGAACAACAACATGGAAGGGGCCAATAGGAAAACGTAGAGTGGGAAAACCAAAGAAAAGATGGTCAGACGATATAAAAGAAATAGCTGGACCAGAATGGATAAATATTGCCAAGAACAGAGAAAAATGGAAGAGTTTGGAGGAGGCCTATACCCGAAAGGGATCTGTTAGTATGTAAGATGTACAAATGTGAAAATGAAAAACCTGTTTATCAGAAAAATAAAGGCTTTATTATTATTATTATTCTCTTTATTACAATTAAAATACATATAAATTATATTTTTAAATACATTCTATATAAATAAAAAACAAATATATTTAAAAATATAAAAAATAGTGGCCCACCGGCATCGGGTACAGGGACCAAGCTACCGGTGGTTAGGGCTCCAGGGAGAGGAACCTCCTCACAATACGTGCCGTATCGAGGAGCACTGCCTTCTGCATCAAGCCCTTGACCCAACTGCCTAACGCGAGCCTCTGGAGATGTTTATCGAGGCTCTTGGCAATCAGTCCGTGAACCGATACGACTATCGGAACAATAATTGCTGAATCCACATCCCACATGTCGACAATCTCGTGAGCCAAGTCCAAATATTTTATTTGTTTGTCTTTTTCGGCTTTCACGAGATTGTCATCATGGGGGATGGTGATGTCAACAATTATTGCGAGACGCTCTGATCGATCAATCACCACTATATCAGGCTTATTGGCTACAATAGTCCTGTCAGTGATGATTGATCGATCCCAGTACAACGTGACACGACCATTTTCAAGAACTGGGTCGGGCACATACCTGTAATACGGTACCTCCGAATCTACAAGATCATACTTTAGAGCAAGTTGTTGATGAACGATTCTGGCCACTTGGTTGTGTCTATGCAAATATTCTCCGTTGGCAAGACGAGAACAACCAGAGATAATATGTCTTAGGGATTCTCCGGGACGGTGACACGCCCGACATATGTCAATCGTGCCGTCCTTAAGGATATACCTCCGATAATTATTCGTCATGACAACTTCATCTGTAATTGCACAGACAAAACCTTCGGTTTCTCCAAAGAGATCACCGAAGCGTAGCCAGAACACTGATGCTTTTATATCTACGTCGGGCCCATTTAAGGCCCGATAAAAACGTCCATGCAGCTCTTTGCTCTTCCATATTTCCTTGCGATCAGCGATGCTAAGTATTACCGGTTTGTGCCAGTTCTCTTTTGCCAGAGCGAGAGGGGTTAGTCCGTTGTCTATTGCCACTACATCTCGGTGCACACCCACGTCAACGTGTAGGAAATATTCCCTAAGGTTGCATATCTCACGGTTGTGGAGAGTCTTGGCGTTTAAAAAACCACGACCCCCACATTTCCGTGGGATATACAACCTCATTACTGACGAGCGTGGGTGGTGCATACGATTAGCAGTTAGCAACGTACGGACTTTCCTATCCAGGGCATCTAATTCGGTCTGAGTCCATCTTAGTATGCCAAAGGAGTATACTAAGACTGGCATGACCCAGCCGTTGTAGGCTCGCACTTTGTTACCGCCCGATAAAAGACTCTGAAGTACTTTTTTCAGGCGCCCAAAGAAACGATCCCGCAACGTCTGTTTCATGGCAGTCTCAGTAATACCTAGCGCTTGTGACATACCAAGATATTTATAGGTTTCAGTTGCCGAGAGAGATTTCAGTTGTGTAGAATCTGAAAGTTCAATTCTTTCAGATTCCACAACCCCACCCTTCTTAACATGCATGACTGCACATTTGTCTACACCAAACTCCATTCTGATAGAATTACTAAAGGCTTCAGTTACCTTAAGTAATTCTACCAGCTGGGAGTCGGTGGGGGCAAATAATTTCAAGTCATCCATGTAAAGAAGATGGGATATAACTTGACCTCCTCTCCGCAACTGATAGCCTAGTCCTGAATTCTCCAGTATTGTACTGAGAGGATTCAGTGCTAGGCAAAACCATAACGGACTCAGGCTATCACCCTGGAATATACCCCTCTCGATCTTTATCGGTACACCATCCCCCAGGACCTGACCACACCCTGGAGAAAGAAGAACCGTCCTCCATTGCCTCATACATTCCTTTAAGAAGGTGCATAGAGTTGTATCAATTTTATACAACTCCAGCACCCTCAACAGCCATGTATGTGGCACGGAATCGTAGGCTTTCTTGTAGTCAATCCAGCATGTCGTCAGATTCTTTCGGTTACGGCGGACCTGTTGGCTAATGGCCATATCAAAAATAAGGAGCTCCTTCGTACCACGTGCCCCACTTCTACATCCATTCTGAGAGATAGACATTATAGAGTTACTGTCTATGTGAGCTGACAATTTAGCTGTCAGAATGGATGTAAGAAGTTTATATATTGTTGGTAAACAGGTAATTGGTCTATAATTTTTGGGGTCCGTGGTACTACCTGATTTGTAGAGTAGGTGGGTTATGCCTGTAGTCATAAAAGCTGGGAGCGATCCTGATTCGAGTGATGACTGGAACTGTGATGCCAAACAGGCATGTGAGCTGTGGAGCCATTTTAGCCAGAAATTGTGCAGTCCGTCCGGTCCCGCTGATTTCCAGTTTGATAACGAACGGACTGCACTGGCGACATCATTTTCACTAATAACTATTGGCTCCATTGCTTGTATTGACACACATGACTGCCTGACATCCCGTATCCATTCACCCTCTGTATGACTAACAGGCACCGACCAAATGCTACGCCAGAATGAACTGGTGTCTTTAGCATTGGGTCGGCACATATTAGCCACATCTGAATTAGGTTGCTCCCATCTTCTATAAACCCACCTCTCATCTTTTTGGAACGAACGATTCAAGGTGTATCTATCCACTCTCTTCTTGTAACGTCGTATACGGTTTGCCCACGCATAAACTTTCTGCTTCAGGAAGTCAATGCGCTCTGTGACTCGTAGCAAATATTCACGAGGACTAACATTAGTCCCTGAAAATGCTCGAGTTACAAAGCGCATTACTCTCGGGCGTGTATTGCCAGACCTGAAGCAGCACAGCTTGCCAATGAGTGCCCTAGTCTCGGCGATACGACGCTCAATTCTGCATTGCCAGCCAGGCACGGTGGATTTAGGTCGAGTAGCTGTCTCAGTACCTGAGAATTTCACGCCAGCTACTCGACATACCGTGACCGCCGCACAATACAGAATTGAATGTGTATCAGTAAGATCGACACTGGACTCGAAATATTGTGGTAACATCGAGTCTAGGGCACACACTAGCGCTATGTTTTTTCTATGCGTAGGCAAACGCGGTAGCCGCGGTCTGTTACTGCTACAAGTGGATCGAAATTCATGAATCGCAAGCTCCAAAGCGCTCCTTAATTTATCATTGTACTGAGTACTTACGGTTATAGATCCGTCATCCGTTACTTCATCATCAGGGGTAGCCTGTGGTGTTTCACTAGTATTAGTATGACCCACAGGTCGTGACGAAGAAGGGGTGACGAGGCTACACTGCACGTCTAAGCGAAGTCTCTCAAGTACGGCGTCATCCAACAAGCGACAGCGTTGTATGGCCCGCACCTGATCCGATAGGCGTTGTGCCGAAACGTTGATAGATGGTTCAAGTTCCTGAAACAGAGGCAACATACGAACACGGTACGCAGTGAGGTTAATTCCTCCCTCTGTAGCCACAAAATATGCCCGCATGACATTTTCATTTATGGAGTTAGTCCATCGCATGCGGTGCACATCACCACCGGTAGCGGGGGCCCTATTCGAAGCCGGTGGGCGTCGGGGTCCTAAGCCATTCGGTGGCCGGCCTCTCCTCGGCCGACGTTCAGGTGTTGGCGACGTCGGCGGAGAGAAGAACTCGTCGCTTGAACTAGAGCTCGACGCCTCTGCAATACCCGTTGTCGGAGATGCCGCTGCACGGGGATGGGAGGCGGAGCTGGGCGACGAGTCCGGAGGTGTAATTTGTGCTTCTCGTGCCCTGGATCTGGTCAACATAATTTTATCTTGTTTGTCTTGTATCTTTCCATAGTCCGGGTTTGACACTAGCTGTCAGAAGCGTATATTCTTGATTTTTTGGTATTGTGTGTAATATTAGACTTAAACATTTTATTTTCTTGATTAAACGGTAAATGGTATATTTGGGTCTTTTTATTGTAGTAGTGTATTTATTAAAAACGTGAAAAAAATGAATTTAGGTACAGAGCAAGATAAAAATGGACTTGTTGACGTAGTGTTGCCAGGTGATTATTATTATTATTATTCTCTTTATTACAATTAAAATACATATAAATTATATTTTTAAATACATTCTATATAAATAAAAAACAAATATATTTAAAAATATAAAAAATAGTGGCCCACCGGCATCGGGTACAGGGACCAAGCTACCGGTGGTTAGGGCTCCAGGGAGAGGAACCTCCTCACAATACGTGCCGTATCGAGGAGCACTGCCTTCTGCATCAAGCCCTTGACCCAACTGCCTAACGCGAGCCTCTGGAGATGTTTATCGAGGCTCTTGGCAATCAGTCCGTGAACCGATACGACTATCGGAACAATAATTGCTGAATCCACATCCCACATGTCGACAATCTCGTGAGCCAAGTCCAAATATTTTATTTGTTTGTCTTTTTCGGCTTTCACGAGATTGTCATCATGGGGGATGGTGATGTCAACAATTATTGCGAGACGCTCTGATCGATCAATCACCACTATATCAGGCTTATTGGCTACAATAGTCCTGTCAGTGATGATTGATCGATCCCAGTACAACGTGACACGACCATTTTCAAGAACTGGGTCGGGCACATACCTGTAATACGGTACCTCCGAATCTAGAAGATCATACTTTAGAGCAAGTTGTTGATGAACGATTCTGGCCACTTGGTTGTGTCTATGCAAATATTCTCCGTTGGCAAGACGAGAACAACCAGAGATAATATGTCTTAGGGATTCTCCGGGACGGTGACACGCCCGACATATGTCAATCGTGCCGTCCTTAAGGATATACCTCCGATAATTATTCGTCATGACAACTTCATCTGTAATTGCACAGACAAAACCTTCGGTTTCTCCAAAGAGATCACCGAAGCGTAGCCAGAACACTGATGCTTTTATATCTACGTCGGGCCCATTTAAGGCCCGATAAAAACGTCCATGCAGCTCTTTGCTCTTCCATATTTCCTTGCGATCAGCGATGCTAAGTATTACCGGTTTGTGCCAGTTCTCTTTTGCCAGAGCGAGAGGGGTTAGTCCGTTGTCTATTGCCACTACATCTCGGTGCACACCCACGTCAACGTGTAGGAAATATTCCCTAAGGTTGCATATCTCACGGTTGTGGAGAGTCTTGGCGTTTAAAAAACCACGACCCCCACATTTCCGTGGGATATACAACCTCATTACTGACGAGCGTGGGTGGTGCATACGATTTGCAGTTAGCAACGTACGGACTTTCCTATCCAGGGCATCTAATTCGGTCTGAGTCCATCTTAGTATGCCAAAGGAGTAAACTAAGACTGGCATGACCCAGCCGTTGTAGGCTCGCACTTTGTTACCGCCCGATAAAAGACTCTGAAGTACTTTTTTCAGGCGCCCAAAGAAACGATCCCGCATCGTCTGTTTCATGGCAGTCTCAGTAATACCTAGCGCTTGTGACATACCAAGATATTTATAGGTTTCAGTTGCCGAGAGAGATTTCAGTTGTGTAGAATCTGAAAGTTCAATTCTTTCAGATTCCACAACCCCACCCTTCTTAACATGCATGACTGCACATTTGTCTACACCAAACTCCATTCTGATAGAATTACTAAAGGCTTCAGTTACCTTAAGTAATTCTACCAGCTGGGAGTCGGTGGGGGCAAATAATTTCAAGTCATCCATGTAAAGAAGATGGGATATAACTTGACCTCCTCTCCGCAACTGATAGCCTAGTCCTGAATTCTCCAGTATTGTACTGAGAGGATTCAGTGCTAGGCAAAACCATAACGGACTCAGGCTATCACCCTGGAATATACCCCTCTCGATATTTATCGGTACACCATCCCCCAGGACCTGACCACACCCTGGAGAAAGAAGAACCGTCCTCCATTGCCTCATACATTCCTTTAAGAAGGTGCATAGAGTTGTATCAATTTTATACAACTCCAGCACCCTCAACAGCCATGTATGTGGCACGGAATCGTAGGCTTTCTTGTAGTCAATCCAGCATGTCGTCAGATTCTTTCGGTTACGGCGGACCTGTTGGCTAATGGCCATATCAAAAATAAAGAGCTCCTTCGTACCACGTGCCCCACTTCTACATCCATTCTGAGAGATAGACATTATAGAGTTACTCTCTATGTGAGCTGACAATTTAGCTGTCAGAATGGATGTAAGAAGTTTATATATTGTTGGTAAACAGGTAATTGGTCTATAATTTTTGGGGTCCGTGGTACTACCTGATTTGTAGAGTAGGTGGGTTATGCCTGTAGTCATAAAAGCTGGGAGCGATCCTGATTCGAGTGATGACTGGAACTGTGATGCCAAACAGGCATGTGAGCTGTGGAGCCATTTTAGCCAGAAATTGTGCAGTCCGTCCGGTCCCGCTGATTTCCAGTTTGATAACGAACGGACTGCACTGGCGACATCATTTTCACTAATAACTATTGGCTCCATTGCTTGTATTGAGTCACATGACTGCCTGACATCCCGTATCCATTCACCCTCTGTATGACTAACAGGCACCGACCAAATGCTACGCCAGAATGAACTGGTGTCTTTAGTATTGGGTCGGCACATATTAGCCACATCTGAATTAGGTTGCTCCCATCTTCTATAAACCCACCTCTCATCTTTTTGGAACGAACGATTCAAGGTGTATCTATCCACTCTCTTCTTGTAACGTCGTATACGGTTTGCCCACGCATAAACTTTCTGCTTCAGGAAGTCAATGCGCTCTGTGACTCGTAGCAAATATTCACGAGGACTAACATTAGTCCCTGAAAATGCTCGAGTTACAAAGCGCATTACTCTCGGGCGTGTATTGCCAGACCTGAAGCAGCACAGCTTGCCAATGAGTGCCCTAGTCTCGGCGATACGACGCTCAATTCTGCATTGCCAGCCAGGCACGGTGGATTTAGGTCGAGTAGCTGTCTCAGTACCTGAGAATTTCACGCCAGCTACTCGACATACCGTGACCGCCGCACAATACAGAATTGAATGTGTATCAGTAAGATCGACACTGGACTCGAAATATTTTGGTAACATCGAGTCTAGGGCACACACTAGCGCTATGTTTTTTCTATGCGTAGGCAAACGCGGTAGCCGCGGTCTGTTACTGCTACAAGTGGATCGAAATTCATGAATCGCAAGCTCCAAAGCGCTCCTTAATTTATCATTGTACTGAGTACTTACGGTTATAGATCCGTCATCCGTTACTTCATCATCAGGGGTAGCCTGTGGTGTTTCACTAGTATTAGTATGACCCACAGGTCGTGACGAAGAAGGGGTGACGAGGCTACACTGCACGTCTGAGCGAAGTCTCTCAAGTACGGCGTCATCCAACAAGCGACAGCGTTGTATGGCCCGCACCTGATCCGACAGGCGTTGTGCCGAAACGTTGATAGATGGTTCAAGTTCCAAGTTATTATTGTTATTATTGTTATTATTGTTATTCCAAGTTATTAGTTAGTTTGGTTCAAGTTATTATTATTATTATTATAAGGACACCGAAAGGCCTGACATTCTTGTACTCAGGTAAGGAGAACGAAGACGATGTACATGAGTACGGTGTAGGACTCCTCCTTTCTGATGATGCAAAGAAAAGCCTTTTGGACTGGAAACCAATATCGGATCGTATAATCACGGCGCGCTTCTACTCCAAAGTTCGCAAGATAACTGTGGTGCAGTGTTACTCTCCCACTAATGATGCCTTACCAGAAGAAAAAGAAACTTTCTACAGTGCCCTACAAGGCGTCCTAAAAAGTGTTCAAAAGCAAGACATCATCATCGTCATGGGAGATCTAAATGCAAAAGTAGGTAGCAATAACTCAAACCACAAAGAACTAATGGGAGTACATGGACTCGGAACCCAGAATGGAAATGGCGAATTATTTGTAGAATTCTGTGCAAATAACGATCTTGTGGTAGGCGGTACTCTCTTCCCGCACAAGGACATACACAAGTACACCTGGACGTCACCCGACACGCGAACGAAAAACCAAATTGACCACATTGCCATAAGCAGGAAATGGCGTTCGTCACTGCTGGATGTCCGCAACCGTAGAGGTGCTGACATTGACAGTGACCACCACTTGGTCGTAGGAGAACTAAGACTGAGAGTCGCTAGACCTTGTCTCAAGAACGCTCCGAAAAAAGTTGGCAGAAAGTTCGACGTGGGTAAACTGAAAGGAATTGCCACACAAGAAAAGTTCACGCTGGAAATCCGAAATCGCTTCTCGACCTTAAATCTGGAAGATGCAGACATTGAAACAGAATGGAAACAGATCAAAATGGCCTACCTAGAATCCAGCTCTGAAGTACTAGGACACCGTGAGTCCAAACGCAAAGACTGGATATCTGAAAACACCTGGGATCTAATAACCAAGCGAAAGGAAACTAACCTGAAGATCCTTAATGCGCCCTTAGACCAACGCAGCGAACTAGTTGGAGAATATCGCCTCATCCGCAAGAAAATATATCGCAGCACACGGAGAGACCGCCGCATGTGGGCAAACCGTGTGGCGGAACACGCGCAGCTAGCAGCAAACAGCGGAAACCTAAGGGAGCTATACAATGCCACCAAGACGTTAGCGGAAAAGTCTTTTATCAGGAAAGTTCCACCGATTCGCGACAAAGACGGAAAGCCCATAGCAACATCTGAAGGGCGGCTTCGTCGCCGGCATGAACACTTTGTAAATGTCTTCCACCATAGCCCTGCAGACTCTGGAAACACCACTAAATATCGGCCAAGAGCAGGTGGAGCGTGTCCACCAGTTGACATATCTTGGTAGTGTCGTGTCAGTTACTGGAGGGACAGAAGAGGACATCACTTCTAGGATCGCCAAAGCTAAGGCCGCTTTCGCAATACTCCGCCCAATATGGCAATCACGGAAACTTACAAGAAGGATCAAACTGAAGATCTTCAGGTCCTATGTCAAAACCGTCTTGCTGTATGGGTGTGAGACATGGAAAGTCACGAAAGACCTCATGCAGAAGCTCCAGGTGTACGTCAATCGATGCCTTCGTCACATCTTACAGATATTCTGGCCAGAGAAGATCTCCAACATAGACCTATGGCGGAGATGCCATGAATGTTCTGTCGAACAGCAGATAAAGCGCCGCAAGTGGAACTGGATCGGCCACACATTGAGAAGATCCCCAGACCACATTCCTAAACAGGCATTGGACTGGAACCCCCAGGGCAGAAGAAAGCGTGGTCGTCCCAAGCACACGTGGCGACGCTCCATCATTGACGACATCAAAAAGATCGGCAAGACGTGGTCGGAGGTGAAACATGAAGCCCAAGACAGGACGAGATGGCGAGTCACTGTGGACGCCCTCTGCCCCACATAGGGGACCTAGGAAAATAAGTCAAAGTAAGTCAAGAATCATACCAGCGCATTGTGGGATTGGCAACATATCCTTCATATTTCTCGGTGAGCAACTTTACTTTACCTAAATTAGAACCTGTCACACACTGTGATTTAGAATGTTTTGTGTTACAAAAAATTTAATGTTACAGGTTCTTTGTGCATCAACTTTTTACAAAGCTGAATCATACCAGCGCATTGTGGGATTGGCAACATATCTTTCATATTTGACTGTGGTTAATGACACCAATCTTAGATGATGTTTCGGCACAGAGGTATACAGACGTTCATGAAAAGGCCACAATTGAAAATATTTTTGGGCGGTTGAAAAATCGATGGCGTTGTTTTAACCAAAGGTCGCCAAAATGTACAAACGTCGCAAACTTCATTATTGATAAGTAACAGAAGATGGCAACAGAGATTGTTTTGTAATAATCATTTACCTGATTGTATTATTTCTAAACAACCGTAATTGTTTTAAACCGTTGTCCGTTATTCGGTTGTCGGCAGCTTGTAAAATGCAGCGACGTGACACAAGCAAAGCGTTGAAGCGAAATAATGATGATTAGGCATATGGTATATGAGCTCGCCACTAGCCACTCTAGGTAACTTTATGTTAAAGGTATTACGTATGTGTATTTACTGCAAACTAATTTAGTTCAAAAGTAAAGGTAAATTCGTATTATTAAAAGTTTACCGACAACCGTTTAATCTACAAGTTAATGGAGATTTCAACTATTGATTATTCGTTTTAATAATGTGTTGTTACAACGACCATTACTAGCAGCAATGCGTCATGAACGCAAGTCGTAACGCTATTGTATCTCGTCATATGAACCTTAAGCACTGTGCGTATGCATGTTTGTGACACTCACACTTACATTGAAGTGAGTGTGAGTGATAAGTGCGCGTGTGAAAGTGAGGGTGTGAGTGAAGAAGTGCGTGTTAACACGTAGGTGTGAGTGTATGCGTGAATTTGAGAGTGCATGAGTGAGTGTGAGATTGTGTGTGTGAAACTGTATGAGTGGGAGTGTAAGAGTGAGTTTGAGAGTGAATGAGGGTGAGTGGAAGTGTATGCATGAGTTTGAGAGTGAATAGGTTGTATGAGTGTGAGTGAATAAGTGCGTGTGTGAGAGTATGCGTGAGTTTCAGAGTGAGTGTGTGTATGAGAGATTGTATGAGTGGGAGTGTAAGGGTGAGTGACGTGTTACGCTAGCATGGCGACTTGTGTTTATGACGCCTTACTACTAGTAATGATAGTTGGAATAACGCATTATTTAAATGAATAATCAATAGTGATTTATCTCCATCAAACGATCGTTACTTGGTTTTGAATAATGTTATTATTCATAAGGGTTTGGTGTAGTTCAATAAAAATCAAATGTTTAAAAAAATAAGTTGTATAATTTTTATTTTTAACTTTCATACATACAGTGACATACATAATATAAATACTAAATCTTGTAGTTTGTGATAGTCGTCTTCACAAGATCAATAATTAATTCAAGGTTAACTGTATACACTTCTACAACAAGGTCCCTAATGAAATTAAGAATCTCTCTCTGGTCGTTCCCTCATGGCTGAGGATCGTGGTCATCAACAGGCGGTTTGGATTTCATTTGTATGATCAGCCTCCACCGACTTCTATCCATGGCATCCCGTACTATGGAGTAAAACTTGGAGGACGACGAGTCCTTTATCTGATCGGTCCACCTTGTTGGAGATCGGCCTCGAGGTCTTTTGCCGTCTGTGTTCCCCACAATAATCAGTTTTTCCAGACTCTCGTCGCCTCTTCGCACTATGTGGCCGAAATATGAGAGGATCCTCTGATGGCAGATTGTGGACAAGCGAGTCTTGACTTTGAGTTGTGAAAGAATTGATACGTTGGAGCGTTTGGCGGTCCAGGGTATCCTCAACATACGTCTCCAGCACCACATTTCCAAAGCATCAATCCTTTGCCTCTCACGGGCACGTATAGTCCACGTCTCGACTCCATACAGAAAAATGGGGAATACAAGCGCACGTATCAACCGCATCTTGGTGTTAATGGTTATTCCCCTCTTCTTCCATATCCCATTCAACCGAGTCATAGTGTCCTTCGTCATGGCGATTCGTCTCTTGATCTCCGGTACACAGCTCCCGTCATTGTTGACTTGAGCACCCAAATAGATGTAGTGATCCACTGTGTCCACACCCTGTACAATATTCACCGTGTCGGTCAGATGTCCAGCGCGATCCACCACCATGAGCTTCGTCTTGCTCCTGTTTACTGCGAGTCCCAATGCATTGCTTTCAGTCTCGAGTCTCTGAAACAGTTCCTGCATATCCTCCACGGTGGTGGTCAGCAGCACAGTATCATCGGCATATCTGAGATTCGATATCTTTTTACCACCTACTGGAAACCCTTTATTCCAGTTTTCAAGGGTCCTGCGAACAATATACTCCCCGTATATGTTAAAGAGTGCTGGGGACAGAATACAGCCCTGCCGCACGCCTTTTTTAACTTCGAACACATTTGAACATTCGGTGCCGATTCTGACGTAGGAGCGATTATTACAGTATAGGTGTCGAATCAGGCCGAGCAGATGTTCTGGAACTCCCATCTCGCGCAACACTAACCACAATTTTTCCCACTGTACACAGTCAAAGGCTTTTATGTAGTCAATGAAGCACAAAATAACAGGCCGGTTGAACTCTCTACTTTTTTCTATGATTTGCCGAACATTGAGTATCTGCTCTCTTGTGCCCTTGCCTTTGACGAAACCCGCCTGTTCTTCAGGAATCTGACAACGGAGGAAGTGGCTGAGTCGTTGGTTAATAATATGCAGAAGGATTTTACTCGCATGAGAGATAAGAGCGATGGTTCTGTAATTGCTACAATCTGTAGTAGATCCTTTCTTATGAAGAGGAATAAATATTGACTCCGTCCAATCCTCAGGCCATTCTCCCGTTGTCCAAACGCAGTTGCAAATGTCCAGCAGAATCGATATGCCTTTGTGGCCCAGGTTCTTCAATAATTCTGCTGTGACCCCATCTTTACTGGGGGATTTACCACATTTGAGCACCTTGATAGCCTGTTCTACCTCCGAGCGCAGTATCACAGGTTCATCAGAAGTCCATTTGATGACTTGATTAGTAGATTCGGCGTCATTATATAGTGACTGGCAATAAAGTTTCCATCGCTCCAGTACTTGCGCCGTATCCACCAGAATGTGTTTGTTTTCATCTTCAATGGCAAAGGGTTTCATGCTTCGTGTTTGTGTTAGGTCTTTGACTTTATTAAACAGATGTTTAGTTTCATGTCTGGCAGAACTATGCTCAAGTTCTAAGCATATATTGTTTATATAGGTGTTGTAGTCCTGCCGACATCTTTTTTGAACTTCTCTACTTAACTCTGCATATCGTTCCCGCTGGTTAGTGGAGCTTATACCACTCTCTTTTAACTCCCGACGCTCCAAGATGATCCGACTAGTTGCCGGTGTGATGAACTCTTTCATGCCGGGCTTCCCAAGCACGTGATCTTTGGCTGTTTGAATAACCGTGGTCTTCAAAATATTCCACTTGGCGTTAGCTCCTGCTTCGATCTCACACACCGCGCTCGACAAACGCTCTTCCATGGCGACACTAAATCCACCTAAGTCCACTCTTCGTAAGTTGGGGACCGGTTTCAACTTGTGTATTCTCTTCAAACGTAGTCTAACAGTGGCAACTAAGAGCTGATGATCGCTACCACAGTCGGCCCCTGGGTAGGTTGTGGCATTGGTTACCGAGGATCTCCACCTAGTGCCTATCAAGATAAAATCTATTTGATTCCTATATCTGTCACCCGGAGATACCCATGTATATAGCCGGCGAATATGGTGGCGGAAGCAAGTATTTAAGAGCGTAAAACCCTCCTAAGAATCTACCTCCTAATAAATTCAAAGGTCTAATCAAAAACATACTCATTGCTTCACGTATGATGATAAGCACCTTATCGTGGCGGCGTGAGTATTGGCCTCTATCGAGAAGCACGCTACATCCTACTAATGTGTCTAGCCGTCCCTATTGCCTCACCACAAGTCTAACATTGTTTTTCTGTGGCCTTCCCCCACCTTACCATATTACTCTGGTCTGGGAGGATCATCTGAAAGGCGTTAAGATATAATTTTAACAGGGCCGGCGACCGGTCATAAATGAAGGTGCGCCACTTTAAGGCCATCGGTATGCAGAACTCTCCCATTCTCGCCTCTATATATATACATAATTCATTTTATGTATCTATGAATACAAGACAGTATCAAAATATTTTAGTCAGTACTTGATAATAAATAGAAACCGGTTTTACAAACCGTTAAAAGATTCCTGAACCTGAACACCATCTTTATGCTAAGGTATTAAATACAATATGTTTTGCATTGCACCGAGTTGAAACCGGTTTAGCCCTGAGCGTTACCTTCACTATTATTGCTAAACGGTAACAGTAGATAATTAAAGCTTTAGTACACACAACTTAAGATTTAGTAGTAGTACTTTTAGCTGCTTAGTTTAGTTCTACCTCTCGACAAACCCAAGACAATGTGTGAAGAACGGTCACCTATCATAAGACTGACCTGGCTAGTATTGCTTAACGTCGCACAGACACTCACTACTTACCTGATTTCTACTTTTTCATACTTTCCATATACCTAGCAAAAAGTTCCATAGCTTGTTTCATAAATTCCAACCATGCCTCTTGTAATCGTAATTCTGTATCCCTCTGTCTTACTCTTTCTTGCATCTCTAACAGTCGTATTCTTAATTCTTCTTCGTGCAACCTCAACCTATCTTTTTCTATACTCTCAAATATCCTATTATGCTCCCTAACATTCTCCTGCGCTCTCGTATCTAATTGTATCAAATTGGAAAAATCAGGAGTTTTCTTTCTTTTTTTCTGGGGTGGAGGCATCCACTCCTCTTCTACTGCTGGTACTGGCAAGTGCTGCACAATGGCCTCAGGTGGTGATGGGCAATGGGCAGCCACCGTTGGTTGGCTGCTTGTGCCTGGAGTATTCCAATCTACAATATAATATTACAAAATTTATTAATTAAATCTGTATTGTTCAAAAATGTACATATACCTATAAAATATGTGCTAGTACCAATACTCTGACCACTAAACTAGGTGCAAACCTGTATTTAGGAGGTCATTGCCCACCATACAGTTTGTATTAAATACAAAATATAAGGATCTTAAAGACTAAATTTAGTTTGATTTAAATTAATGATGCCCACTAAGTGCAAATATTTGTTCCATATTCTAAGTATAATAGTATAGTATAGTATGTAAAAAAAGTAAATAAGTATGTTTACTCACATTCTAGAACCCATAACACAAGCTACCTAGCAAAACTATGCTTACTTTGAGAGAGAATAATAAATAATAAATAAATCTTTATTGGAACCAAAAAATAACAAGAATGATAAGACATAGTGTGATAGTGTCTGCATTAGTTTAGAACTGTGTCGCAGACACTAAAGCCACCTCCTGGCCAGTCTGGGGCAACCGAGTTCCATTTATAACATATTATCTAAAGTATTAATATTATTATACACATTTTAAAACACATTTATATATTTTAAAAAATATGTAGAAATATGTAGAAATTGATTAGATATTTAAATATAACAAAACACTTAATATTCTATATTATGTTAGTGTGTGTGTATGTGTGTTTCAGGTGTGTAGGTGATGTCGTGTGTTAAGTGATATGTTAATGTGAGTGAGATTGTCTGTAAGAGTGTGTGACTTGTGAGGTAGTGAAGAAATTTGGAGGAGTAGAGTAAGACCTATTTAAATAAATATGGTTGAGCCACAATTTCCAGCTCTTCGTAGGTAAGAGTATGCAGCCATTTATCGGTGACCAGCCTGCAAGCCCTCAATGTAAGCGGATATACATTTAGGATTTTGTTAACTCGATTGTATAGAAGGGGGCTAACAAAATGATATTGGCGTTTGAGGACTGCAAGTCTAACCACTCTCATTCGACAGACTCTGTCTGACCTCCGTGTTTTTGTGGTGAATTCGGCATCAAACGATAGTTCACTGTGCTTGCGCAGTATGGTATTCAATAGAAATGAGTGTCTCACGGTAGGAACCTTACACAAAGCATATAATCCACCAGTGGGGAAACGAATAGGCTTGCGTGTCATGACCTTCAGAACGGCCCGCTGTGCCCGCTCCAAGGATAGTATTTGGGACTTTGGCGACCCACCCCACGCAGTAACACAATAAGTTATTATAGAATGGGCGAGAGCGAAGTAAACCATTTTTAAAGTAGGTAGGTCGGCTGCTGCCCTTATTTTTTTGAACACGAATATTAATTTTCGAACTCTTGGCACCAAGGATTCAACCTGATAATTCCAGGTCAACATACTATCGACAAAGACACCAAGGTATTTAATAAAATTAGTGCGCACAATATTAACACAAGCACAGTTAGGGCCAGTAACTCCTGTGCATTTGTGGGCAGTTAATGTAAAGGAAGACGGTGGTTGTGATGTAATTTTTGGGGAGAAAGTAATAAATTTTGTCTTATCTAAATTGAGAGTGAGAAGATTTTTATTTAGCCAGTTCATAGTTGATTGAAGAGCTGATACCGCATGTGAGTGTGCAACTTCCCAGCTTTTGCCATGAACCAGTATCACCGTGTCATCTGCGTAGGTAATAATTTTAGCGTTATGCAAGGGCAGCTTGCAAAGATCGTTGATGTAAATCAGGAACAATGAAGGCCCAAGCACGCTGCCCTGAGGAACGCCGTAGCTTATGCATTCTTCTCCACTAGTATAGTTACCAATGGTAACGCTTTGGGTACGACCGGTTAGGTAACTTTTAAAGATTTTTAAAGGTAGCCCTCTAATGCCCATTCGTTCAAGTTTCGTCAGTAAGAGTGGAACAGAGACAGTGTCAAAAGCTTTTGAAAGATCGAGGAATATACCTATGGTTTTTAACTTATTATTAAGATTTGTAGCAACAGTATTGGTTAAGTCCAATACGGCATCTTCGGTACTTTTGCTACGCCTAAAACCATATTGGTTGTCGGCAAGAATTTTATGTTTATTTAAATAATTAAGAAGACGATTGTTTAAGATTTTTTCCAGTAACTTGGATAGAGTACTTAGGACAGAAATCGGTCTATAGTTGTCGACACTATCCCTGTCCCCACTCTTGTATATTGGATGGACTAAAGCCCTTTTAAACACAGATGGAAACACACCGGAAGTCATTATAAGGTTAAAAACATGACAAATAACGGGAATTAGAACGTGTCTGGAAGCCTTAACAAGAATGGCAGAGATACCGTCCCACCCCACTGCACTATTTAATTTCAGACCAAGTATAAGGCGCTCGATTTCCTCACCATTCGTTGTGAAGACTCCCATGGAGTCAAGAGGGGGATTTGTGACATTAGAGCTGGGGACTTCAGAGTATTGAATGAGCTCTGAAGATATTTTAGAAGCTAAATTTTTCCCAACGTTGGCAAAGAAGTGGTTTACAGCATCAACTGAGTCAGAAGGGATATCAGATAGGGTGAGCAGCTCATCTGCTGACGTTGATTTCTTCTGAATGTTAGAGATTTGTTTAATTAAATTCCAGGTAGCTTTCAGGTTATTTCGATATTTTCCAAATTCCACACGCTCATATTCGCGCTTCAATGTCTTTGTTAAATTGTTACAATAATTCCTGTAACGCAAGTAGGTAACTTTTTGAATTTCGCTACAGGAAGTGTTTTTGGTTTTTCTGTATAGATTGTCCCGATTACGAATACACCGTAGGACACCAGGCGTAACCCAAGGTTTTAAGATTTTGTGTTTACTTGGAACACAAGAACTACGTGTATTTTCCTTAACTATGGCTCCAATTGTGTTGATGAGTTCCGTAGCGGCCTTGGTTGCATCATCACATCGGAAAATTGGTGAAAAGTCCGTTTTCTCAAGAGCCTGCACGCAAGCCTCAATATCGATTCTCCGAGTTTGGATAGCTGATTTAGAAGTGCTGGGGTTAAAATCACAAGAGACTATTAGAGGAGCATGGTCTGTAATAAAGGAGTCCAATACCAAGGTGACCGCTGGTTTCCCAGTTTTGATGGCAGCGTGATCGATACACCGGTCCTCTCGAGTAGGAAAGAGATGGCCCGGAAGCATGCCATGTCTCGCGAGTATGTCAAGATAGAAATCAGCGTCTGGATCACAATTCCCTGGAGTTATACTTATATTAATATCGCCGATTAAAACTATAGTCTTGAAAGTTCTTAGGGAGTTCAAAGTAGAATCCAGGCTGTAAATGAAGTTTTGTGAATTATTAAAGGACGGTGACCGATATAATGCCACTAGTGCAACATCATTGCGTAGTTTAACTATGAGGCAGTTCGAGTCAGCAACCACTGGCCTCTCTACAATGAAACGAACATCCAACCTTAGAAATACCACTACTCCTTCATTTTGGTTATTATAATTTGACTGGAAAGATTCAAAACCGGGTATGGTAGGAAGGTGGGGACATTTGGACAACCAGCACTCCGTTAAAACAATAACATGAAATTGTAATTTAATTCTATGTAGTAGAAGCTGAAGGTTAGTGAAATTGCGAGTGTTTCCGATACTACGAATATTGACATGAAAAATATTTAAACCATTTATAGTATTCTTTAAGTATGCGACACATTTTTCGGGCTCACAATTATAGGAATCTGAAACCGTTAATTGTTCGATGTCATTTGAAATCATAGCGTTGTCATCCATTTTGCAAAATATAAGTTAACAAAATACCAATGTAAGAAATCACGGTTCAAATCATAACGCTCCTTACTTGGACAGCTGTGTAAAAATGTGAGATGTCTCAAAAGAACGGGCGCAAAGTACTGTGGTTGCTTCAAGGTTGGTGCAAGCTTTGATAACGATTTGTTGCTGAGGGTAGTGATTTGAACAAAACATATCCTCCATGGGGAGTACTTATATGTGTGAATGAGTGGGAGTTGAGCTGATGAATTGAGAGAGTATTGTGATAATTTGTGATGTGAGAGTTGTGTTGATGTGTTGTGTGAGAGTTGATCTGTTTTACGGTGTGAGAATTTGAGGCAATGCAATGTGGGTGGTACGGTAGGTGTGTACGTTATTAGCTTAAAATTAACTGCCAAGTAAACCATTACAACAATGAAAAATCTATAACCATAAGCTAGTCACTTCTTGGGAAAGTCCGACTCGTTTTTAATCAGTATGTGAGGAGCTCCCTGCTTCTCACGAAGATATATTTTGCCATTGGTGATCCAACAGTAACGATATTGGTTACTACTTGCGAAGTCCCTGGCTAAGAAAAATAGTCTTTTCATCTTCGGAGTTAGATTTTCAGATACAAAGACGGGTTTAGAAGGTCCGCTTATTTTCAGGTGCTCAGTTGACAAACTGTTTACTTTTTTATATTTTCTATGCATCTTAATAAATTTTTCTTTAAGGAGATTAGTAGTAAACTCCACAATGATCGGTCTGTTGTTTACATCATTAGACCCAGTGCGAAATACGTCCTTCACTTCATGGCATTTTACTGGAGCATTTATAGTAGAACCTATCTTGGTAACCAATTCCACCAGAGATTCCTTAGACTCCTGCAATTTGGTAGGAATATTTCTTATCTCCACGCACGAAGATCTAGCACCCTTTTCCAATTTTTCCAGGTTGTCTTCCAAGGTTTTTAGGTGTTGCAAATTAGTTTTCTTCTCCATCTCAAGTTGTGTCTCTAATTGTGTAATTTCATTTTTTAGTGTATCATAATTCTGCGATAAGAAAGTAACCGTAGATTGGATATTCGAATTTTGGGATTTAATCTCCTCGATAGATTTATAAATCTTCTCCATCTTTTTCTCCTGTTGTTCCTTAAATTCAAGGAACATGGTTTTCATGTCAGACATAAAGACGGATATTTGATTGTCCTGATTGGTATCTAACTGAAGACATTTACGTTTATTACGTTGTATAATGGTGGGAAAATCATATTCGGGACGTTTTTCACGCTCTTCATTCACAATATTAGGCACTGACGAACTGTGATGCAACGTAGTTAACAGTGGTGCAGTAAGCGTTGAAGAAGCTATCGGTGTGAGAGGAGGTGACCTATTTAATGGCATCTTAAATGACTGAAGGCTGCCTCGACTATGGAAAGATTTCACAAGCAAATACTGTGTGAAGGTCTATTTATTTATATATGTGTGTTGCCACAACTAGATGTCCAGGCGTTTAAAGATTAAACATCAAGCGGATTGCGTTATATTTATAGCAGGCGCTCGATACAAAAATTATTGTGGGTACCTGGACAGATCAAATGTAGAAACTGGCTTTGTTATTAGGTTTCGATCACTTTAGTTTCACCTATTAGGTAGTAAATGTTCACTGACAGTGGTTACACTGCCCTATTAACGCCCACTGAGCACTAAGTTAGCCGTATCGCACTGGTTTATTAATTATAAAGAATAAAGTTTGTAGGAACAACAACAACACGACCTCTCTGGTTGACAGCTCGAGGAGAGGGGGGGGGAGAATGCTGTGTAGAATGTTGCAGAATATTTATATATTATTTTAATTGACACTATATGAACGTCAAACAGCAAACCTCTGACTTAGCCAGTCCGGTTGGGCGGGGCGGATCCACCCGACGGAAATGCGCGTTGGGCTGGTGAACCCCTATTCTCAACACCTGTCCGGTGAAGAGTCTGGCTAAGGCCTGGGAGGAGCGCAGGTCGCGAAGATCCCCAGAACCAGGCTAGTGGTTACCTTCACGTGGTGCCGCCCGTTATTGGTCTGGTTCCTTAAGAAACAGACGCAACAAAACATCGCAGCTAAAAATTCCACCCATCCAACATCCCATCCTCTACGTCGACTTATTGGTGTGCGGGACCCGCAGCCACACTCGATCACGGGTGGGGCTGCGGGACCCGCGTGCCAGGAAGTCGACACATCCTTTCCCCATCCAGCAAAACCGGCAGCCCCGGAAAACAAAAAAAAAAATGCGCAATGGAAAAAAAGGCAAAAGATATACCCCAGGGGGGTACCGGCGAAGCCGGAGAATCCCCTCCTGGACCTTCCCAAGGTTCAGGCAGTCCCTCGTATTCTGGGGGGGACACCCGTGCGCCAAAACAACAACAACCCAAGAAACCCCGTGGTCAGGTGGTACGTCCCGGTAGGTCTCTATCTGAGACTCTCGGGGACGACCTGACCCAAATGAGCATTGCAGAGAGCAATGCTCAAAGTACCATCCAGGAGGAGCCCATGACCAAATCCATGTGGAAGAGGTTAAGGGCTCGCAGGAAAAAGCAGGGTGAGCAATCGAACCAGGTCAAACCCCGGGGCTCGTCAGCCGCAGAGGCAACGACTGTGACTCAGGGAGGGGCCGGTTCGAGACCTCAAAAAGTCAAACGCCAAAGCACCGATCCTGACGAAAGGACACAGCAACGGCCATCGAAAAAACCCAAGACCGCAAGGAATGAGGGACCACAAAGACCCAAAGCGGGTCAAAGTGACCTCTCCGTCATCATCCAGCGGGAGGACGGGGTGGCGATGGACGAGGCTACTGCCGCCGAAATCAGGATAAGACTAACCAACAAGATCCTTAAGACCCTACAGGACGAAGCCGATGGACGCGGCCGAAACGTAGCATTCGACGCCTCGGGGCTGGTGGCAGAAGGATACTTCCTTGTGACACCAACCACCGAGGAGGCTATGACCTGGCTACTCGGATGCGACTTCGGAGACCAAGATGGGGTACCCCTGAGATCCAAGAAACTCGACAAACACAGGATGTCGATCTGGATCCCAGGCAGCACTGACAAGATACCTGTAGACGAGCTGTTCTTCCTAAAACGGCAAAACGTCTACAGGGAAGAGTTGCGGTTTCCTGAATGGTCCCTCATTCGCAGGGAAGTATTACCCTTGGGTGTACGACTTGTGATGGGGGTCCCTCAGGAGGTCGCAACACAAGAAACCATCTGGCTCCACTATCAAGCCACAAGGGTCCATGCCAGGCTTCTCGGCAAAGCACCTGCTGAGCCCGAAGCAAGATGCATATGCAAAGACATATGTCCCAAGCACCAGACAACAAAGGCACCGGGTGCGGCGCCGGCCGACAACTCCACCGTAGTAAGTGGACCAAGTCGACCGAGCACAACACCCAACAGCACACAACAAGCACGAAACACAGAGGGGCCAAAGCCCGAAGGCGGGGGAGACGGATCGCAAACGGGTACCTCACAGAAAGAGGTCCCCACTGAATGTCGCAGACCCCACCGACAGGCTAGCCCCGCACACCCCACCACCACACACCCCCCCCCCTACGACGCGGAAGGACCTGACACCCCCACCAAGTGTAGCATCGCTACAACCACATTGGAAAGGGGTGCAGTCTCCCAACGCGAAGACCAAATAGGGAGGGAACAATAACACACACATTCATACACACATCAACACAAACAATTGAACACACCCAGAAACACACCACAAAAACACACACAAAAAATAAGAATAGTCCAAGTAAATCTCCACCATTGCCACGATGCCATGAATGAGCTGTGCAAATATGTGGTGGAAAAGAAAATCGATATCGCTCTGCTGCAAGAACCACATGTCTATAACGGACGCGTGACCGGGCTGGGCTCCCTTGGAGGAGACATCTTCTATCATGCTGATGGTGAGTCAAAACCAAGGGCATGCATCTACGCCAGCAGCAGAGTGAGATCGTTAGAACTAATAAAAGCAGATTGTTACAGTGACCTCGCTAGTATTGCAGTGACAGTACAAGCGGAAGCAGGAAATAAAGTAAGGGTGCTCTTTGTCTCTGCGTACCTACCCAGCGAAAGGGACTTCGAGCCACCATCTCAGGAAATGGAGGAAATAACAAGAAAATACCAAGGTAAGAACATTCCTATTATTCTAGGTTGTGATGCCAACGCCCATCACGTGGTATGGGGCAGCACAGACTGCAATAAAAAGGGGGACTTACTCCTGGATTTCATTAGCACTACAGGAATGGAGATTCTAAATGTGGGCAATACGCCTACGTTTGTCACCAAATCTAGAAGAGAAGTGCTGGATATTACTATCGCCACGAACAGTATAAGCCAGTACATCAAGGACTGGAAAATAGACGAAAGTGACTCAATGTCGGATCACCGAAGAGTCACCTTCTGCCTAGAGACCAAGATAGACAAGATTATGATAAGAAATGCGAGGAAGACCAACTGGGCGACATACGAACACCACATAAAGAAATGGAACCCGGGAGGTGAAACCTTACTAATAGATAAAAAAGAAATAGAAGAAGAAGCTAACAGACTGGACGAAGCTCTTAGGGAAGCATACCACAAGGCATGCCCACTCAAGGAGATAAAACCAGGCAAAGGGCAACCCTGGTGGACTAAAGCACTAGGCAAACAAAGGAAAAGAACACGGCGAGCTCTCAAACACGCTCTGAAGAAGGACGATGACGAGAGCTGGCGCGCGTACAGAGAGGAAAGAAATATTTACAAGAAAGAATGCAGAAAGGAGAACAGAACAAGTTGGAAGGCGTTCTGCACAGGAGTTGAAAAACAACCTGACGCGGCACGACTTGTGAAAACATTCTCCAAAGTGAACACATGTAAACTAGGAAGTATCAAGAAAGGGAAAGAGTTACTAACGGACCCCAAGAGGATACTTGAGGTCATGCTGGAAACACACTTCCCAGAATGCGAAGAATATGAGGACGATAACACGCCGATAGACTCAAACCCCATAGAGGACCCACAGTCGAAGGCCCTTATCACAGAAGAACATTTACAGTGGAGTATACGATCATTCCAGCCATACAAGGCGGCTGGACCGGACGAAATCTTCCCTAAAATGTTACAAGAAGCCAGCAAGTACATAAGCAAAGATATACTGGCTCTCTACAACAGTAGTATCAGAGCTGGATATATCCCAAGAAAATGGAAAGAGGTAAGAGCAGTGTTCATCCCGAAACCCGGGAAGACATCATATCAAGAGGCCAAATCTTTCAGGTGCATCAGCCTCTCCTCATTCCTTCTTAAGACATTAGAAAAAATCCTGGACAGACTAATAAGAGAACAAATAAACAAGAATGGATCTGCACTCCACCAAAATCAACATGCATATATGGAGGGCAAGTCCACCGAAACGGCCCTCCATAATCTGGTGACAAGAGTGCAGAGATCAATAGACAACACAGAATACGCACTGGGCTGCTTCTTTGATGTAGAGGGCGCTTTTGACAGAGCCACCCCCGATTCGATAGAGGCCGCATTAGATCGAGAAGGAATCGACAAAGACATATCAGAATGGGTGAAAGCTATGCTAAGACACCGACTGATAAAAGCGGAGATTGCAGGAACAACACACATGGTGATAGCGAGAAGAGGCTTCCCACAAGGAGGATGTCTATCGCCACTACTGTGGTGCCTGTTAATAGACGAACTAGTAAACAAGATTAACAGGATGCACATATACACACAAGTGTACTCTGACGATGGAGTGCTCCTGATCACAGGCAAAGTTCTCAGCGTCATGTGTGACATCATGAACAGAGGCATAAAAGAAACACTAGTATGGTGCAGGAGCAAAGGTCTAAACCTCAACCCTGATAAAACCAAGATAGTCTTGTTCACCAATAAAAGAAAAATAGGAAGAACTGCGCCAGTGCGCCTGGATAACCAAACCTTGGAAACTGTCAAGGAAGTAAAATATCTAGGGGTAACTCTGGATAGCAAGCTCACCTTCAAGACTCACATCAGCAACACATGCCTAAAAGCCAAAATGGCTATGATGCAGTGCAAAAGTGCAATAGGAAGAACGTGGGGGATGAAACCAGCGATAGTGCTTTGGATCTACAAAGCAATTATCCTGCCAAGAATCCTACATGGTGCCCTTGTATGGTGGCACAAAACTGCTATTGGGAGAAATAAAGCCGAACTAGACAAAGTACAAAGGTTAGTAGCTCTGATGACCACGGGCGCGATGAGGACAACTCCCACAGCCGCGCTCGAAATCATATTGGGGCTTAACCCCTTGGACTTAGAAATAAAAAGAAAAGCAACCGAACAATGGTTCAAACTTAGAAGCACTGGCCAATGGACCGGAACCATTATGGACAAAGGCCATGCCAGTATCAGCAAGAACTACGAAGAGAGGCTGTCGATGATCCTCTCTAACAATGACTTGATCAGGAACGAGAGAATCTTCGACAAGAAGTACAGAGTACACATAGGACCAAGAGACGACTGGAGGACAGATGCCGGTGGCACGGTCTGCTACACAGACGGCTCAAGAAAGGAAACAACAAAGCTATCAGGATCTGGAATACACATTAAGTGCGAAGACGGATCAGAGATAAATAGATCAATATCCTTAGGCAGATACGCAAGTGTCTTTCAAGCTGAAGTATACGCCATAAAGGAATGTGCTGAGCTGGTCGAACACCTGACCGACATCCACAGGGTGACCATCTACAGCGACAGCCAGGCGGCACTGAAGGCACTCAGCAAAGCGGAAACGACCTCAGCAATCGTAAAGGAATGTAAAGAGTCACTAGATAAACTGGCAAGAAAAATCGACTCAACAGTTGCCTGGGTGCCCGGACATGAGGGCAACATGGGCAACGAGACAGCTGACAAACTTGCCAGAGACGGTGCCGATAAAACCTTGGTGGGGCCGGAGCCCTGGATCCCAATATCGCACAAAATCACCAAGGGAGTAATTAGCTGCAGTATTATAGCAGAGACTAACCGACGATGGAGATCATCGACGGGCATGAGACAGTCGAAGATCTTTATCAAGGGCATTGATAAGAAAAAGACGAGCCAACTGACCAAACTCTCAAGAGGGAACATGAGGCTCGTCATCGAAGTAATAACAGGACACTGCAGACTGAACAGACACCTGACAGTGATCGGAGTGAAGGAAGACCCCCAAGTGTCCGGAGTGCATGGAGACAGAAGAAACCAGCTTCCACCTGCTGGCCGAATGTCCCATGTACTCACTAATAAGATGGGAACTTCTGGGATCGGACACACTGGACATGGAGAAGTTGAAGGATCTGAGGGTGGAACAGATCGTAAGATTTTTAGACTTCTTTGCGCAATGCCTTTCTGATTTTCTTTTTAAAAAAGCCAGTAATTTTGTGAATCTATTTATTTCAATGCTGTGTTTGAAGCTTATTGTAGCTCTCAGTTGTGAGTATATGCACCAAAGTGTATTCGGATTCTTTGTCTTGGATAAGTAATCAAAATAGACAAGAAGTACTGATTCTGAAATTGATAGGCCTTTCGCACTTCTCCACGTTGAAAATTCTTCATAAGTTTTTAAATAATTTTCCTTGGATTTTGTTGAAAGAAAATTATTTATAATTGCGGCAGCATTTGCACTGATGGAATTCGACAATTCACTGTCACTGTCGCTTTGATTTAACATCGTAACGTATTTTAGAACATTAGCTTATTTATAAAAATAAATTAAAATAAACCTAACGTTTATGTATGTATTTGAAGAAAACAAAAACGCGGCCAATTCCTAGACTAATATTTTTTTGTCGGAAAAGCAAAGGCATCAAGCTGATACGGCCTCGTCGGTTTTCGTAATTTTATTTAATAATCATAACTGCATAATAAATGCGTATTCCTTTTTCAAAACAATATTTATTATCAAACTTTTTCTATTTTATCACATAAAATACTGGCAGGTCACAAATAAAGAATTAAAACTTCTAATTAAATGTCGCGCTCGAAAACCAATCAATCAATGTTTTTTTTAAACTTGGTTTATTAAAATATGAATCGCGCGCGTAATTTTTTTAAAGGCAGCATTCCATTTGCAAACAGCCTTTGCCCGCGAACGCCTCATATGATTCAAAGCGTGCAAATGGTCAAATGTATGTATAATGCTTTATATACAAACTCAATGGTGTAAACACGGATGTAGTTCAGTATAAATTTCAGTAAGTATTCCAAATTTAAATCACATTCTCCCCCTAGAGGATGAATGAAATTCAGTACAATTTTCTTTCCCTGTTTATAACAGATTAAAAATGACTATTGTTATGTAGAATATACTGCTTCCGGGCTGTTTGGCCGTGGTCCATCGGAAACTTGTATTCCAGACGTTTCGTCGATCACTGCGGTCGACATCTTCAGTGGTACACGTCGGGACGCCGTCGAGTGCGGAGAACCTTCCTCGGCGGCGAACTCGGTGCGACTGATGTAAAGACCCGAGTCACTGGCGTATTTATAGGCGCAATGGGAGGGGGCAAACAACGTGATCGCTCCTGATTGGTTGAGAGCTGCGCAACTGATGCGCTCGATACTGATTGGTCGAGGCTAAGCAAGGGGGATACCGGGGATGGTGGCGGCTTCGTCATGTTTGAATTGTGATGACGCGCGGCTCTCAGTGATATTACTAGAAGTTTTACTAGAAATAAAGGACTATACAAAAATATAAATAATAGATCACTGCATCTTTTAGACATGGTAGTCTACTCTACTCTACTCAGATAGTGGGTCACTATCCCACTATCTTCGGCTGGAGTTTACTGAATCCCCTGCTCGTGTGACTCGGTATACGTGGGCACTACTCAAAGAAGCGTCAAGACCCGCGTTTCAGAACATGAATGAAATTGCTGCCTCGGCCACTTCGACAAGTCAGCGGTTGCGGAACACACCCAGGAGGATGGTAATCATACCATCAAATTTCAGAACACGAAGGTTCTAGCCACCACTTCACAATTCTTCCCACGGCTATGTCGAGAAGCCATCGAAATATTCAAACATCCCAATAATTTTAATAGAAAAAACGAAGGTTTTCATCTCCAAAAAGATTGGTATCCAGCACTGAGAGCCGCAAGTCATCACAATTCAAACATGACGAAGCCGCCACCATCCCCGGTATCCCCCTTGCTTAGCCTCGACGAATCAGTATCGAGCGCATCGGTTGCGCAGCTCTCAACCAATCAGGAGCGATCACGTTGTTTGCCCCCTCCCATTGCGCCTATAAATACGCCAGTGACTCGGGCCTTTACATCAGTCACACCGAGTTCGCCGCCGAGGAAGGTTCTCCGCACTCAACGGCGTCCCGACGTGTACCACTGAAGATGTCGACCGCAGTGATCGACGAAACGTCTGGAATACAAGTTTCCGATGGACCACGGCCAAACAGCCCTGTTAGCGACGCTCATAAAACCTTTTTTGTATATAAACTACATTCTATGTTCTAAACTTCTTTTAAAATTATATACACCGTCTTTTGGTTTTTTCCTTCACTTCTCTCTGTATTTTTGCCAATAAATGTGCCTTTTTTACAAACTAGTATTGTGATCATTTTATTTACTCGGCTACATAAGCAACAAGTTGGTCTTCGAGCCGGATTATTATGTTCCACACGCCTCCGCACAAAATGGTTAATACGCGGAGTATGTTGCGTAAGGAACAACAGGATGGCCGCGCGCAAGAAGAGCCGAGTCATACAATGCGTGACGACACAATACGAGTTCCGCCGGTAGAAGAAGCCTGCAGCGCGACGTTGCCGGGCGGTAACATCAAGTCCGAACTACCGCCGCAACCACGTGTTGGAGAAAGAACTGTGATTATTAAATCTTGCAACCTATCGAGATCTTCAGCGCGTGTGAGGAAAGCGCAAATGGTCTTAAAAGCTGAAAAGCTAAAGGCAAAAATACAAATTGATTTGATCGACAAGCAGCTAGCGGCTGACCTAGCTGACCTACAGAGTGAAGTCGACGAAGAATACAGTCCACTTATGAGTCCTCATATCAATGTTGAGAAATGGGTGGAAAGCGGTTACCTTGAACCGCACGGTCTGAAACCTTTACAGACGGACCAACCATTCGACCATGAGCGCCCTATGCCTACAGTGGCAAAGGCAACTGCACCCGGTAACATTGACAGCGCACCGTAAGTAGCTCAGATTACACACGACAGCGAAGACACGCTGAAAAGTCTGGCAAACGCGCTGAAAGAAGTTGCTATCGCGGCTGTGAATGGTAAGTCTGATACCAAGCTGCTTAGTCGCTTGAGCACGCCTAGAGACTTACCTGAGTATTCCGGTGATCCGTTGGGGTGGCTACATTTTAAGCACGCCTATTACAAATCTACAACACTGTGTAATTTCACACCTGAGGAAAACTTATGGCGTTTACGAAAATGCCTGCGAGGTCCGGCCAAAGAAGCGGTCACTGCCTTGCTCATCAGTGCATCCTCACCTGATACGATAATGTCAACTCTCCAGTTACGCTTCGGTAACCCTGATTACATACTTTGTAAAATAGTGAGTGACATTAAGAAATTACAACAAATGTGCAGTGAATATCACAAAGATATTGTAGCATTCGCAGTGAAAATACAGAACTTTGTTGAAGCTGTACGGGCGGTCGGTCGAGAGGAGTACCTACAAGGTATGGAGATTACTACCATTATCTTATCGAAGCTCCCGACTGTACTACTTTCCAAATGGTCAGATTATAGCTACCCATTGATGACTACAGAACATAAGTCCCTTCTAGTATTATTGTCTGATTTTCTACAAAATGAAGCCATTAAGATGTCCCATACTGCTAGTACACTTCATTTTACAAATACGCGTGGTGATTTTATATTACAGCAAGATAGAAACCATGACGGTAATATAAGAGGGAAACAGCGTACAAACGCAATATTGTTGCATACTGAAAATGTAGATCAACCTTCCAAGTGTACATTTTGTCGTACTGGTACTCACAACTTAACCAAATGTAAAGAGTTCAAACGTGCGCTACGGAAAGTGAGATGGCAGCATGTGAAAAACAGAAGGATCTGTTTTAAATGCTTGGTAGCACGTCATGACAAGACGACGTGCCCCTCACCCGCCTGCGACGAGGATGGTTGCGGGCAGCCCCATCATCGCCTCCTGCATTATCCCGTACGTACGAACAACGGCTCGGAGCGTCATCGTCAGGTGCCAACGCCGCAGTCGCGGCACCAGGAGGAGGTGCAGTCACCGCCGAACGCGACCTCTTCTAACATGGAATCCGTGACACAAATAAACTCTAATAATAATTCAGTGTTATTAAAAGTTGTGCCGATATCTATACGCGGACCGAACGGTATAATAAACACTAGTGCATTGTGTGACGATGGTAGTACCATAAGCTTAATAAGCTCTGCACTAGCCGAGCGCGCTGGTTTGCGAGGACAGCCGCAGACGTTGCGCGTACGTGGAGCATGGGAGAATATGGAACTGGTATGTGATGCAACCGTAATGAATGTGGACCTTATTAGTGCTGACAATAAGGTTCATTCTATTAGACTAAAAAGTGTTCAAAGCTTGAATTTACCCTATAATGATTGTTTACCTACTGTAAATTATGATAAATATCCCCATTTAATGTCTTTAAAAGATAACTTATGTGTATCAAATTTGAAACCCGAAATTCTTATTGGGCAAGACAATTGCCATTTATTGTTACCTTTAGAAGTAAGAGTAGGGAAATTATATGAGCCGTGTGCTACACTCTCTCCCCTAGGTTGGTGTTTACATGGTAGCGTACGGCTGCCGCGCGCCGCCTGCAGACGCCAGCGTAATTCATTTCTGGTTCACTCGACCTTGTGTGTATCGTCGAACGAGGGTGAAGCCGAGTCTAGCGTTGCAACCGACCTTAAGCTACGAGATCTGCACGATATGGTAAGGCGTTCATTTTTATTAGATTCCGTAGGGATTCCTAGCAAACCTCGCCAGAACATGAATGACGTCAGAGCAGTCTCACAGCTGGAACAGTCAGCCAAACTTGTAAATGGTCGCTGGGTTGTAAGTCTACCATGGCGAGATGAGAGTCGCAAGATGCCGAACTCCTACTTCAACGCTTTGAAACGATTATCAGGTATAGAAAGGAAAATGAGTAAGGATAAGGGCTTTGCAGAAGGATACAGGGAGCGTATTCAACATTTATTAGAGAATGACTTCGCTCGGGAGCTGCACGACACAACACCTACAACGAAGACGTGGTACTTACCGCACTTTGGGGTAGACAACCCTAACAAAAAGAAACTCCGTTTGGTGTTCGATGCTGCTGCTGAGGTGGATGGTCTAAGTCTTAATAGTTTCTTATTTACAGGGCCGGATTTGTTGTCATCTCTCTTCGGAGTGTTATTACGTTTCAGGCAGAATAAAATCGGTGTTATGGGTGATATAAAGGATATGTTCCTGAGGGTAAAAATACATGCTGATGATCAGCAAGCACTTCGGTTCCTCTGGAGGGATAGTCCCACTTCACCATTAAGAACCTTTGTTATGACTTCGCTTATCTTCGGCGCTAACTGTTCTCCGTTTGTCGCACAGTTTATTAAAAATAAAAATGCACTTCGCTATGAGTCTACACTACCGGCCGCCGTGAATGCTATACTACACTCGCATTATATGGATGACTACATCGACAGTCTGCCTGATGATGCGACCGCCATTGGAATGGTAAGTAATGTCATACGAATTCATCGGGATGGTGGATTTGAAATTCGCAATTGGACGAGTAACAGTCTGCAGGTGTTGGACAGCGTACCAAAAGAAAGTCTTGGCCCGGCATCGGTGAAGCTCAAGATAGGACAGCAGTACGAAGGAGAGAGGACACTGGGTCTTATATGGTATCCGCGAGAGGATGTACTCGGTTTTGACTTATCACTTAAGAAAATCCCTCCGAACATTATAGAAAACAAACACCGCCCTACAAAGCGAATGATGTTGCGAATTATTATGTCTATTTTTGATATTCTAGGACTTTTAGCACCATTCACGGTACAGGGGCGCATCATGTTACAAGATGTGTGGCGTTTAAATATCGGATGGGACGACGTCATACCAGATATTATTTACGATAAGTGGTGCGTATGGCTGGATTTATTACAGGACATGTCTCAGGTACGCTTACCTAGATGCTATATGTTTGCTTGTTCGAGTGAAGCAGATGTCACCGAATCAAAAGCGGAGGTCGTACGTAGACAGGGAGACGTGCAGGTAGCTACCCCTTCAATACCCTCCGCTTACCCGAAACTCATACAAGGTGAGTACAGGCCGTATTATAATAATTTACAGTTACACTTATTTAGCGATGCGTAATCAAAGGCTATGTGTGCGGTGGCTTATTGGCGCTGGACACATAATGGTAAGTTTAATGTAGCCTTTGTAGCTAGCAAGTGCCGCGTCGTGGGTTTGAAGCCGGTAACCGTGCCGCGTTGCGAGCTTCAAGCAGCTCTACTGTCAGCAAGGTTGGCTGACACTATTTTAAAAGAGCACCAAATGGAACCACAGCGCAGATTTTATTGGTGTGACTCTACAGTAGTCTTACAGTGGATTAAAAACACCACACGTACGTATAAAGTCTTTGAAGCTAATCGTTTAGGTGAAATAGATGAATTTACGCGACCAAACGAGTGGAGATACGTGCCTACGACGATGAATATAGCAGATCTGGCTACGAGAGAGGATTTCGATCGTTCACTTTTTCAAAGTGAGTGGATCACTGGTCCTACATTTTTATATGACAACGAAGAGTCGTGGCCGTCTGATATTTGCCATCAGGCGGTACAATCTGCAACGCCTGTTGATCATGTTTTCGTTACACAAAATTTAGTGGTTAACTTACCCGTGCCTGACCCTCAGCGATTCTCATCGTGGTTGAAGCTGTTGCGCGTCACTACTTACGTTCTGACATTCATTAAGAGATGTCGGAAAATAACTTGTGACATAGACTGTATAACGATGGAAGAGGCCGAACGCTTGCTTCTAAGACAGAGCCAGTACGAGACGTTTCCCGATGAGCTATCGGCGATAAGAAATGGTAAAGCGTTAGCACGTAGTAGTAAGTTACTTAGTTTATCTCCTTACCTTGATGAATACGGTGTTCTTCGAGTAGGCGGCCGCGCTGATGCTGCACTTGATGTATCTCTGGAAGCTAAGAGGCCGGTCATATTATACGGTAAGCATCCCATACCTCAGCTCATCATACGTCATTACCATGTTAAAGCAGCACATGGGAATCAAGAAAGCGTCGTGAACCAGCTGAAACAAAAGTATTGGATAGTAACACTGAGACCTGCGGTGAAACTTGTCGCTTCTAGGTGTTTATTTTGTCGCATAAGGAAGGCGCAGCCGTTGATACCGAGGATGGGTGACTTGCCTGAGGCACGGATGGCTCATCATCAGCGGCCGTTCACGTTCTGCGGATTAGATCTTTTTGGTCCTATGGAGGTTGCCGTGGGTAGACGTAGAGAGAAGCGATATGGTGCTTTATTCACATGCCTTACAGTGCGAGCTGTACATATTGAGCTAGTGTCGTCACTCACCGCAGATTCCCTCATAATGGCGATTAGAAGAATGGCTGCTAGACGTGGCTGGCCACGACATCTATATTCTGATAATGGTACCAACCTACGATGCGCTGATAGGGAATTGAATAGATCAACTCAAGAGTTGAAGGCCCTTAAGGTTGAGGGGATGAATAATGGAATGGAGTTTCACTTCATTCCACCGGCAAGCCCACACTGGGGTGGGGCTTGGGAGCGTCTCATCCGCAGTGTAAAAACTTCACTGCGTGTAGTTTTAAACGAGCGCGCCCCTCGAGAGGAGGTGTTGTCTACTTTGTTGGCTGAGGTAGAAAATATAGTTAACAGTCGGCCGCTGTCTCATGTCTCGGTAGAAGCTGGTAGCGTGGAAACTTTAACTCCAAATCATTTTCTTTTAGGCACCGCCTCCAGTTTACCCGTTATCGGCGTTTTTGATGACTCTGATCTACACCTGCGAAAGCTTTGGCGCAAGACACAAATTTTAGCAGATATGTTTTGGCAGAGGAGGCTCAAGGAAATATTCCCTGAACTATTACCTCGTCGGAAGTGGACTGCAGATCAGAAGCCTCTTCAGGTTGGCGATCTCGTGCTTATTGTAGATCCTAGCTCCCATAGGAACTCGTGGCCTAAGGGGCTGATCGAACAGGTCTTTCCGGGGAAAGATGGGCGTATAAGGTTGGTCGAGGTGAGAACCCAAACTGGCGTTTTGAGACGTTCAGCGGCGCGTGTGGTTCCCATAGACCTCAGTTATTGAGTGCTGAGACAGCACTAGGGTGGGGAGTGTTAGCGACGCTCATAAAACCTTTTTTGTATATAAACTACATTCTATGTTCTAAACTTCTTTTAAAATTATATACACCGTCTTTTGGTTTTTTCCTTCACTTCTCTCTGTATTTTTGCCAATAAATGTGCCTTTTTTACAAACTAGTATTGTGATCATTTTATTTACTCGGCTACATAAGCAACAAGCCCGGAAGCAGTATATTCTACATGCAACGCCGGCCGTGAAAGCCTTAAGATTTATAGATTATTTTCTTCTTTTTATTTATAGATTAGTTCGCTTTTTGTGGCATAGAATGTCACTTTTTTGAGCAAATGGTACGAAAAATAATTTATTTGCAGCGAATATATTTGATCCCAACAGTAGATGTGATAGAAAGTCACTGTTTTTGTTGAGCGAGTGAATTATCATGAATTTTACATTACATCTACCTATATGACTAGCGGATGCCCACGGCTCCGCCCGCGTAGAGCTTGGTTATCGTTTGTTGGTCACATCTCCGGTTCTACTTAACCAATTGCAATCGATGATACGGTAGATTTTAAGTCCGACCAAGACCTTTCTAATAGAAAAAACTACATCAAAATCCGTTTGGTAGTTTTTGCATCCATCGCGAACAAACAGTCAAGAATACCAAAGAAAATTGTTTTCAGAATTATTCATTTAACATAACCCAAGTATTTTTTAAACATCTCCATTGTACAGATATAACTAATTTACAATTTTATAATAGTATAGATTACGCATGATTACGCAGTTCAAGCCGCTGTCAAAAGTTAAATAAATGGTTGGACAGAGTATAATAATCTTTTAAATTCTGCTATTGTATGTAAAAAATTAAGTAAGTACTTTCTGATGACTGTCCACTGTATCCGATCATATTCTTCTTATATTTGCTAGTGGCTGCATGTTCTGTTAAAATAGACAACCTTGGCACCATTTGGAGTTGCATGCCTTACAAAATGCGACATCTATCTTAGTGAAGACTTGCTCGCAATCCGGACGATATAAATGTTTATACTTTCGTTTCATTTACTTAACAACAAAAACGAAGGCAGACGAAATCGTAAAAAAAAAACAAGATTGTTTCAGTGACTATTAAGAAAAATTAGTGACAGGATAGACAAAGATACTTAATAATATTATGAAATTTATGAAAGTATCTAACTATCTTTATCAGTTTGGTCGACCCTTCTTGTTTTATATATTAATATCCTTTTCATTTAATAATACTGTTAATAACTTTAGTATGGTTACGTAGTTTTTTTTTATCTTAGTTTCATATGAATCACGGATTATTCACATTTGAAGACATGCCATAGGTTATAGGTCAGTTGCATTACTTGTCGGCAAACCGGCTTTATTATGTTGGCACTGCACTAGCAATTACGGTATACATGTTCCCTACCGACTCGTAGTCACACTACATTATCACAACAGTATGACAAACGGAAATTTTTTTCTCGTTTGTCACACTACTGATTTTTACACACCATGTAATGTATTTATTTCCGAAATAGTGCTGTCCGAGTTATACTACTTTTATAAATTACAGTAAAACTTCAAATTACGGATTAGCCAATGTATTAGCTTATATTTTACAAGATTTTATTTAGTTTCACCTGTATCGTTGTCTGTAATGGAATTTTGCAAGTTGATTTTGACCCACTTTCCGGTTTCCGATATTTCGCTATATAATAGTTCTAATTAGCACGAAATTATAAAACTATCTTTATCAGTTTGGTCGACCCTTCTTGTTTTATATAATAATATCCTTTTCATTTAATAATACTGTTATTAACTTTAGTATGGTTACGTAGTTTTTATTTATCTTAGTTTCATATGAATCACGGATTATTCACATCTGTAGACATGCCATAGGTTATAGGTCAGTTGCATTACTTGTCGGCAAACCGACTTTATTATGTTGGCACTGCACTAGCAATTACGGTATACATGTTGTGTAAAACCAGTAGTGTGACAAACGAGAAAAAAATTACCGTTTGTCATACTGGTGTGACTACGAGTCGGTAGTCAAAATTACATGTTTAGGGGTAAGGAAATCCCCAAAACAGATGTCATAAGCTATTTGCCTATAATATTCGGTAGGTACCCTATTGGGTGACCATAATTGACTTTTCAAAATTGCTACAGCAACAAAATTCCTTGAGACTTTTTAAGTGGGTAAGACTGATTTTGGATATTTACGCGAGCTTAAAAACGGTGTACTCTAAGTCGTTCGTCTATCACCCTCTTCAGGCTAAATACTCGCCAGGTAATATTGGCGAGATACTGCCAATGTTTTAAAATACAATTACCTGCAATACAACACTTAATAATTCCACATTTTCTGTTTGATTTTGAGGAGTTTCCTGCTGCATCTCCGGAGTTCTAGGTCCAGTACTAATAAAATTTAAATGGGACCAACTTGGAGTTAAAGACCCTAATGCAAAAAGAATTTTCAAAATCGGTTCATAAACGATGGAAATATCGATGAACATACAAAAAGAAACACAGGTATAGATGAACAGGGGTGTGTGTTGGGTAACCTCCTCGAGTGTCGCTCCGATTCCGATCCCGCTGCAGTCCGGAGGGAACGGAATCGGAGCGGCCGGTACACCCTGGGCGGCGGTCAATGGCTTCCCCTTCACCCCTTCATAGGGTTGGCATTGATCGTTGGCCAATACCCAACGTGGCGGGAACACATCGCTCTCCGTACTCCTCTGCTTTCAGAGGAGACAGGATGAGCGATGCTGTTAGTGGTGAGATGGCCCAGGGTCAGCCGGGGTGCGAGGGATATGCTCTATGGGTAACCTTACACCCCGGCGTCTGAAGACCCGAGACGGCGTGCGGTTTTAGTCGGTGCAAGCCCGACATAACCACCCCCGCTGGTCGGCGGGGGGGTATCCGAAGGGATTTCCGTAAGAAAAAAAAAAAATAAAGGTATAGATGAACATAGAAACTCCTCGGTTTTGAAGTCGGTTAACAAGTTTTTATTAAAATATGAGGGGTTAAAAAAAATAAACATTTTAAAATTAGCTTTTATTATGGTCTTGTTAATAAAAAGAACTAATAATTTAAAATTCGAGCCGAAACTCGATGCGATTTCATTACAGAGTTCCTATAACCACCTTCCAGCATCAGACCCTGGTTACCATTGAAAGACAAACAACTCGGTAAGACGATTCAAACGAGTCGATCATAATATTGTATAGTCACGCGATTTACACCTTTGCAAAATATCAGGTCAATCGGTAACCGGGAAGTCGATCGAATTTAATTTGCAAGATTTGATGACAAACATCGGGCAGGTGAAGATTATCTTATTCTTCTTCTTCTTCTTCTTATATATAAAAATGAATTGGTGTTCGTTAGTCTCGCTAAAACTCGAGAACGGCTGGACCGATTTGGCTAATTTTGGTCTTGAATTATTTGTGGAGGTCCAGAGAAGGTTTAAAAGGTGCTATCGATTGAGGCAGTACGAAGTCTGCCGGGTCAGCTAGTAATATTATAAAGCTGAAGAGTTTGTTTGGTTGAACGCGCTAATCTGAGAAAGTACTGGTTCGAATTGAAAAGTTGAAAATTGTTAGATAGCCCATTTATCGAGGAAGGTAATATGCTAAATATCATCACGCCATTACCCAGGAGAGCGGAGCAATAACCATAAATATGAACATATTGGGTACATATCCATATAATATTGTGGAACTGATAAATTACGGGCAGATTTAGGATGAATGGGTGTTATGGGGTCGAAGATTGCCACGGGCGAAGCCGCGGAGGACAGCTAGTCTTCTTCTTCTTCTTATATATAAAAATGAATTGCTGTTCGTTAGTCTCGCTAAAACTCGAGAACGGCTGGACCGATTTGGCTAATTTTGGTCTTGAATTATTTGTGGAGGTCCAGAGAAGGTTTAAAAGGTGAATAAATATGGAAGTTGTTATCGATTGAGGCAGTACGAAGTCTGCCGGGTCAGCTAGTAAGGTTATAATAATTGGTACTAAACGGATTATACTGTACCTACCTACCTACATCATAGGTAATTTAATATCTACTAAGTAAAACGAAACAGACATTTCTCACTCTCATAACTATTTATTAAAATAAACTAGGAAACTCTTAAAAGAAAGCATACATTAGAACTAAAACGTAATACTTCTATTAGGTAGCTAACATTATTATAATATAAGGTAAAGATTGAATATTGAATCGAACTAAAATTTCGTAAGTAGGTATTTCAAGTTCCTTTTACCAAAGTGTTTTTATTCTTGGAAGGTATTTTATTCTTCGCCTTATCTTTTTGGGGAGAAGTTCTTTTCATAAGTAATTCTTGTGGTATCGGCATTTGTCCTCCATAGTCAACTCCTGGGCCCGGCTTCAGAGACTTACGAAAATTGGTATGCTTGTGCACAGTCGCCGAGGGCATTAGTTTCACAGAATTATTGTGGAAATGTAGGTCGCTGTGGAATAATGTTTCATATAATATCGATGCCATTAAGTAGGGAGTGTGCCCTGACGTCACACAATTAGGAATTGTTTATGATTAAGTGGAATGGTTTGCTCCACCTCTGTATATCATCTCCAACTCTGTATATTGAACATCCGGAAGATATTACTTATGTAGATAGGTATAAACATAGGTAGACATTTAGGTATAGGGATAATTTAGGTAGATATATTATGTAGATAGCTATATAAGTAATATCTTCCGGATGTTCATTTGACCATTATTAAAGTGGTGCACATTGATCATGAAACCCGGAGGCCATTTACAGCTTCACCAACATTTCCTTAGCTATGTTCGCAGTTGCCTCCAAGGCTTTTACCTTGGAGCCCGAAGTTCACTTACCTACTCCTCGGCATACATTTTTAGTATGTAGGTACCGACCTATAGCCTCCGACCACTATTTATTGGTGGGCTACCCCACCGCCAGGATCAGACTAGTACTTATGCAGTCCGGAGAGCACTTACCTACAGCATCATCATCTTAGCGTCGTTCCCGGTTGCTTTAACCTTGGAACCCAGGGTCCGCTTACTCCTCCCTCTTTTGATTCGACTTATAGGTACGATTTTTATGGGCGCTTAACGACCTCCGTCCTCCATGAGCGCAGGTCTGGGGGTGGCAGGTGAGGCCGCCTGTCACCCTTGCAGAGGCAGGCCGGGACGGTGGAGCGACTAGCGCCCCTCCCCCAAATCGGGCAAGACGGTGACACCGTGGTTCCCAAACCCGAGGGGGCCATCTCGAAACCGGAGATGGCCTAGGGTCAGTCGGGGTGCGAGGGATATGCTCTATGGGCAACCTTACACCTCGGCGTCTGTAGACCCGAGATGGCGTGCGGTTTTAGTCGGTTCAAGCCCGACATAACCGCCCCCGCTGGAACGCGGGGGGGTATCGGAAGGGATTTCCGCACGAAAAAAAAAAAAAAGGGTCCAAGCTACTCACCCCGATAATTTACAGCATTTGGTATATTAAGTATAACCCTATTACTAAGAGAGCACTAAAACTACGGAGTCAATTATATCCTACCTCTCACCAGGTAAAATGTTAGGAGCTGCGACTCTTGAAACATAGTTGTTCTTGAAATTTATCCAAGCGCACTTTAGATACTCGTTGCTATTAAAAGAATAATGCTTGCGAAAGATGAACTCCACTGTCGACCTCTCATAGAGTGGCAGGATATTAGCGTCCGCAGCAAACTTGGCGAGCTTTTCTGATGACAACATTATTATATTGTGACAAATCAAGCTAATGGTGGATAGATGCGGATACTACAATAACATTAACTTCTCCTGTGGGACCTACCTACATGCATAGAATCAAACTATGTATGGCCGTAGGCCGTAGGCTCTTCGGTCCCCAGTACACAGTGGTCAGTGATGAGCCGTGCTCTGAAATGCGCAACTGTAGGCCAGCATCATGTACCTATCTAGGTGTTCAGACAATGGTGCATAGTTGCATAGCATAGCTAATTTCTAAGCAACGATTCCCTGAAGTGTACCAAAAAACCGACAATTTATTCAAGTGATCATTGTACAATATTTACATAGTTTCTTATTCTATCATGCAATTATAAATTAGTGCATATGCCTTAGATATATATTTATATAAGTATATCCAAAAACTGTATACTTATTTATATGTGTGTACTTAGGAGTCTTATATAGGTATTTAAATATATTACGTTTTGTGCGCCTGAACTAGGTTGTCCAGTGCTTCTGCGTCAAGTGCGTTTAGAATAGGTAAATCTAAAATAATCAAGTTTATATTACAGATATAATACTAAGAATAATATGCTGCAAAGTGAATCAATACTAAATTCGTCTCATTCATACTACTTAAGTAGGTACACTGGTGCGTGGTGCGACTGATGGTTGGATCACTTCCAAGTTTGGTGCACCCTGGGCAACGTGGGCGATGACGCATCATTTATTGCTCTTTTGGAGTAGCTGGCGTTAACGTCAACGGCTAAGAGTCCGACCGGCCCTTTTCAGGGCCAGCTGACTCACTTGCACGATCGGGTCGGGGTATGGCGGGCCAGCAAGGCCCGCGGTGGTGGTCGCTCCAGGTACCCCTCTGCTGTTATCAGAGGGGACACTGCGAGCGACGTGGTGATCCGAGGGGATCAGGGGACGGGTCGGCCCACTGCTCACGCAGACAAGTCACCGCCGAGGTCTTCCACCTTAGCGGTGTCGGAACCAGGCGGGAAGACGCGGTCTCTCATGGAGAGACTCCAGCGAGTGACCGCGTCTTTCCAGGGGTCTCCGAACCCCGAACAGGCGATGCCGAGCACAATGTGCAGCATCGCCTCCGAAAATGAGGCCCTCGCGGCGCAGCTGGCCGAGTCCCGTCGGGAGACGGTCGACTAGCTGCAGCCGTCGACGAGCTGAAGAGGGGGATGGCGAGCCCGACTCAACTGGCACAACCGGTGCAGCGGGCGCAACCGGCAGAGCCGGCGCGCGTGACTCGCTCGTCCGCGAGGCAGTCGGCACAGCAGGCGCTGTCGGCGCCGCCGGAGCAGCCGGTGCATCCGGTTCAGCAGCCGGCACAGTCGGCTCGGCCAGCACAGGCGAAGATACCACCGACGGAGCCTTGGCTCGCGTATATGGAGGCGCGAGAGGAACGTATATTGAGTCGGATGGAGGCCCTAACGGACTCCATCCGCCGTCCGCCTCTGGCGCCTCCAGTGGCCGGCTACGCGGCAACAGCCCGGAGGAGACATACGCTCCTGGCTGCGGGAGAGGCCCTGCCGGAGCCGGCCCGTCGCCCCGCTCCCGCTCAAGGCCCCACTCCTGCTCAGAGCAAGGGTAAAGGGAAGGGGAAGGGCAAAGGGAAGACGTCCCCAGCCCTGACCCCAGCCCCAGCCTTGGCTCCAGCTACCTCCACCCCATTGAAAGGGGGCTGGGAGGTGGCTGGAGCCAGCAAAAAGAGGCGGAGGGCCGCCAAGAAGGCCGCTAAGAAGGCCAGGAGGGCCGCGGCCGCCGCGAAGACAGCGCCGGGGAAGCCCCCTGCCCCTCGCACTACGGCCGTCGGCGTCACCCTTACGGCGGACTTAAAGGCCCTCGAGATCCCGGGTGTCCGGTGCAAGAGCACACGGACGGGAGCCCGGCTTCTCGAGGTCCGCGGCGCCGCCAGTGGCCCCAAGGCCGACGCCCTAGCGGCTCGGCTTAGGGAGTCGCTGGATGCAGCCGACGTCCGGGTGTCCAGGCCCATTTAATGCGCAGAAGTGCGCATTACGGGCCTGGACGACTCCGTCACGGCAGAAGAGCTCAGGCTCGCCGTGGCGAAAAAGGTGTGGTGCATATATATATAATACCTGGGCTCCGAGGTGCAGCCTCGGATGCAATCGGGACACAACGCTAAGATGATGATGATGACTGTAGTGCATATTGGCTTACGTGCCGATACCTACCTTTTTTTTTTTTTTTTTTTTTTTTATCGTGCGGAAATCCCTTCGGATACCCCCCCGCCGGCCAGCGGGGGCGGTTATGTCGGGCTTGCACCGACTAAAACGGCACGCCGTCTCGGGTCTTCAGACGCCGGGGTGTAAGGTACCCATAGAGCATATCCCTCGCACCCCGGCTGACCCTGGGCCATCTCACCTCTAACAGCATCGCTCATCCTGTCTCCTCTGAAAGCAGAGGAGTACGGAGAGCGATGTGTTCCCGCCACGTTGGGTATTGGCCGACGATCCATGCCAACCCTATGAAGGGGTGAAGGGGAAGCCATTGACCGCCGCCCAGGGTGTACCGGCCGCTCCGATTCCGTTCCCCCCGGACTGCAGCGGGATCGGAATCGGAGCGACACTCGAGGAGGTTACCCAACACACACCCCAACAGTATTATATTACCACAAAGTGTTGAACCACTTTTTAGCGTTATTCTTTTGAAATGAAACATTTTTTGGACAGCTTTGGGGTACCCAAAGCACTCTATAATAATAAATAAAAATATAATATATATAATATAAAAATTAGAAGTGTTTATTTTCAGGCAATTTTTAAAAAATTTCTCTCCGTAAGAACTATGACCATCCTCGTACTTCAATGAATATAATAAAAAAGGATTAGCGAAATCGGTTTAGCTGCTCTTGAGATTTGCACTTAGCAACACATTCAGCGATTCATTTTTATATTCTAGAAGCTAGATAGATAGATGTAGCTACCTTCTCTTTCATTTTACGTGTTTCACGGCCGCCGGACTGAATGTGGCGGTATAAGGGTGCTGTTACGCATATTGGGATAGATAAGGGATAGACATATGTGCAGCAGTAGACTGCTAATTGATTGATGAGATTTGAGTCATTAGGTAATGTAAAAAATCCCTACCGAACGTAGCATAAATAAGTACCTGGATCAACGTGATGGTCGGGCGGTTCTCTTTTTGGGCAGGGTATATTCGCACTCGGATTCATTATAGATTATTGTGTAAGAACCTATTTAATTCCTCTTAAGTAATAACTGCATCGAACCTTATAAAACCCTTTCTATTAGTCTCCTCTTCTTCTTCTTCTTTTTTTATTAAGGTGGCACCTGGTCTCCTCTTAATGTTTATCAACATAAAATGTGACAGGTAAAACAACTGACAAACGTTCAAATTTATGACTCGACGAAAGAGTTTGAATTCCAGACTATAGTCTATACCTGTACCAAATTAAAGCCAGATCCGTTCAGCCGTTGTAGCGTGATTGAGTAACAAACATACAATACATCTTCACAAACTTTCACATTTTTAATACTAGCGGTTGCCGGCCCCGCCCGCGTGGAATTTCGATCCCGTTCTCGCTTCCCATGGGAACCTATTCCATGGATAAAGAGTAGCTCCTATTCCCGACTAAGATCTATCCCCGTACCAAATTTCAGCCCGATCCGTTCAGCCGTTCTGGCGTGATTGAATAACAAACATCCATTCATACATTCATCCAACCTGGAACTTTCACATTTATGATATAAGTGGGATTAGTAGGATAGTAGATTATTATACAGTCATCACTAATGGTGTTCGAAACTGAAACACGTGTACAAGTTGAAAATAAAATCAATGTAAATAAAACCGGCCAAGTGCGAATCGGACTCGCCCATAAAGGGTTCCGTAGCAGCAAGTAAAATTTTGATATTTGAGTTGATTGAATGAAAGGTAAATTGCTGTTTTACTACCATGTAAAGATGTACATCATATATTTTTTTTAGTTTTATCATTCTCTTATTTTAGAAATTACAGGGGGGGGGGGGACATATTTTACCACTTTGGAAGTGTCTCTCGCGCAAACTATTCAGTTTAGAAAAAATGATTCTTTTTTTGGGTGAAAATTTTAAAGCGGTTCACAAAAAACATCTACTTACCAAGTTCCAACAGCATACTTCTTATAGTTTCGGTAAAAAGTGGCTTTGACATACGGACGCGACGGACAGACAGACAGATATGACGAATCTATAAGGGTTCAATTTTTTACCATTTGGCAACGGAACCCTAAAAACCGGCCAAGTGCGAGTCGGACTCGCCCATGAAGGGTTCCGTAGCAGCAAGTAACATAATACCAAAGTTCTTGTAGTTCGTTGTAACTTTGATCGAAGGTAAAGTGCGGTTTACGATTTATGACGTATTAAAAAAAACTACTTACTTGTCTCGTTCAAACCAATCTTCGGTTGAAGTTTACATGGTAATGTACATCATATATTTTTTTTGTTACTTTTATCAATATCTTATTTTAAAAGTTATAGGGTACACACACACACATTTTACCACTTTGGAAGTGTCTCTGGCGCAAACTATTCAGTTTAGAAAATAAACAAGTTGAATTCCTGAGACGAGCTCAGCCGAATACAAGGGATTTTCTTTTATTTTATTTTTTTATCTTGCAATGGTTCACCCCAGCACGAATCTATTACCGAAAACAGCAACTCGATAGGTCATCTCCTTCATACCCAAAACCGTGACAGTTATTTTTTTTTTTATCTTGCAATGGTTCACCCCAGCACGAATCTATTACCGAAAACAGCAACTCGATAGTTCATCTCCTTCATACCCAAAACCGTGACAGAAAATTGGCAACGACGACGTCGACGACAACTCGAAAGCAATAGGGCTTTTCTCAAGAAAATCCCTTTTTTTTATCATGCAATGGTTCACCCCAGCACGAATCTATTACCGAAAACAGCAACTCGATAGTTCATCTCCTTCATACCCAAAACCGTGACAGAAAATTGGCAACGACGACGTCGACGACAACTCGAAAGCAATAGGGCTTTTCTAAAGAAAATCCCTTTTTTTTTATCTTGCAATGGTTCACCCCAGCACGAATCTATTACCGAAAACAGCAACTCGATAGCTCATCTCCTTCATACCCAAAACCGTGACAGAAAATTGGCAACGACGACGTCGACGACAACTCGATAGCAATAGGGCTTTTCTAAAGAAAATCCCTAAAAAGCGGCCAAGTACGAGTCGGACTCGCCAATGAAGGGTTCCGTAGCAGTAAGTAACATAATAATGCTTTATTTTAAATTTTATATTTGAGTTGATTGAATGAAAGGTAAATTGCGTTTTACGATTTATGACGTATTAAAAACAAGTTGAATTCCTGAGACGAGCTCAGCCGAATACAAGTGATTTTCGATTTTGCGATTTTTTTTTATCTTGCAATGGTTCACCCCAGCACGAATCTATTACCGAAAACAGCAACTCGATAGCTCATCTCTTTCATACCCAAAACCGTGACAGAAAATTGGCAACGACGACGACGACATCGACGACAACTCCTTAGCAATAGGGCTTTTCTAAAGAAAATCCCTAAAAACTTACTTAATAGATCTCGTTCATACCAATTTTTGGTGGAAGTTTACATGGTACATGGTACATCATATTTTTTTTTAGTTGTATCATTCTCTTATTTTAGAAATTACAAGGGGGGGGGGGACCCACATTTTACCACTTTGGAAGTGTTTCTCGCGCGAACTATTCAGTTTAGAGAAAAATGATATTAGAAACCTCAATATAATTTTTGAAGACCTATTCATAGAACTCCACACGTATGGGTTTGAAGAGAAAAAAAATTTTGAGTTTCAGTTCTAAGTATGGGGAGCCCCCAAAATTTATTGGTGTTTTTTTTTTGTATTTTGTGTGAAAATCTTAATGCGGTTCACGGAATACATCTACTTACTAATTTAAAACAGCATAGTTCTTATAGTTTCGGAAAAAAGTGGCTGTGACATACGGACGGACAGTCAGACATGACGAATCCATCAGGGTTCCGTTTTTTGTCATTTGGCTACAGGGGGGGGGGGGGGACACATTTTACCACTTTGGAAGTGTCTCTCGCGCAAACTATTCAGTTTAGAAAAAAATGATATTAGAAACCTCAATATTATTTTTGAAGACCTATAGATACATAGATACATAGATAACCCAATATACATGTGGGAGGTATCTATGGATAGGTTTGATGAAAAAAAAATTTGAGTTTCAGTTCTAAGTATGGGGAACCCCCAAATTTTATTGTTTTTTCTTTATTTTTGTGTAAAAATCTTAATGCGGTTCACAGAATACATCTACTTACTAAGTTTCAACAGCATAGTTCTTATAGTTTCGGAAAAAAGTGGCTGTGACATACGGACGGACAGACAGACAGACAGACATGACGAATCTATAAGGATTCCGTTTGTTGCCATTTGACTACGGAAACCTAAAAATCTGTTATACCATAGACCAATATATAAACAATGTATATAACCATAGACCTATTGGTCTATAGTTTTACTAAAAGGAAAATTTTTTTTTTGCAAAGGTTGTGCTGATTTCAAATGCATGTTCGCAATTAGAACACAGAGAAAAAACTTGCGCTGCATCGCGCAAGATTTCGAAATCAGCACAACTCTGGCATAAAATTATTGAGCGAAGTTCGTCAGAGCTTTGCTCTCTTTTAGACGACTCATATATTTCGTTAGACCATCTTCTCCTACCAAACGGCTGAACCGATTCAAATGGAATTTCACACAAGCAAAGATGTTACTGATGGGAAGGACATAGGCTATGTAATTAAAAATTCATGTGTACCACGGAGGAATAATCACCGAACAACATTAATTCTGCAATGATGGTCAAGGTTAACACACAGTTTTGGCGCAAAAATGCGCCTTTTAAAAAAAAACTTTAAAATTGGAGTCGATCAAAAGAAGACATTTTGAAATTCAACATACCACCGAGGAATAATCACCAAACAAAATTTTCAAAATCTGATTCCGCAATATTGACAGTTCAGGTCAAATTATACTGATGATGGTTATCAGTCGGGGAGCTTCGCTCAATTTTTGCAACAGCAGAATGTATTGAAGACCTAGTTATTTTTGTTTTAGTACAACAGATTTTTGAAATAAAGATTTTTGTTAGTAAATATTATTCATCAATGACTTAAGAAAACTTTTAATTTCAAAGGATACGGAAAGTTGCGATCGATTGTTGATAATTATAATGAACGAACAATATTCGTAGTAATCTGTGGTTGTTATTTAAGCCATGGTTCAAATCATGGTACTAAGTGGTCTACGGTTTATTAAACTTTTGTGAGAAGAAGTTTAAACTATGATATTGAGACTAAACCTAAACTTTACAGTTTGGGTTAAAACCCGACTTTATTCCGTTTTTTGTAATAAGATCGGATAGGTTTATCTTGTTTAGGTTAGGGGTTCCTAAGGCCACCTTCCTACTCCATCATTAGATCCTGAATACCATGTATGTAACACCAGACAATTTGTCCAGTCTAAAAATTCATGGTGGTAGAGTCAAGCAACAGTCATTTTGGCCGTTGCATCAATGGGCCGACTCGACCGGGGAAGCACCACCCTCTCACAGAATATCGACGCCAAGTAACAGTATTTTTTTTTTTTTTTTTATATTTAGGACACGTCAATTTGACTTCACCTCGCCTGATGGTAAGCTGAAGGTAAAGTCTCAGGAAAGAGGGTCACCATTACATACACGTACCATGTTAACAATGGTGGCACTCAGCTTGACGGCCTCATCAGAAGAGGATTGTCGTCGCAGCACCGCGTGGCACCCACCGGTCCCACTAGTGCTGCGACCACAACCCCCCTGCCCGGCTATGCACTTGCTGACCCCTGAACGCAATCAAATCGAAATTGGATTACTATGGAGGGTTTTTCGCAATCGTGCACGGTGGTACCCACCCGGCCGAATTTTGTGACAAATTTGTGTCATCAAATTTCTACCACCAGTAAAAATGTTGCGTTCCGTTTGGTGAGTGAGAGTGCCGGAGCCCAAACTCCTTTCCCATCCCCTCCCAAACTCCTTTGCCATCCCCTCCCAAACTCCTTTCCCATCCCCTTTCCTTTACAGGGTCGGCAGCGCGAGTGTGACGCCACTGCTGTTGCACACGTCCATAGGCCGCGGTAACCGCTTCCCATCAGGTGGGCCGTGTGCTTGTCTGCCACCTTAGTGGTATAAAAAAAAAAAAATGAGCCCAAACTCGATAGGTTTATCGTGTTTAGTTTAGGGAGTTCCTATGCTCACCTTCTTACTTCATCCTCAGACCATGAATGTCATGTCAAATCAGAGAGTTTGTCAAGACAAAGCAAATGAGCACAAACTAGATAGCTTTATCTTGTTTGGTTTTGGAGTTCCTATGGCTACTCCATCATCAGAGCCTGAATACTATATCACATCATAGAGTTTGTCAAGACGAAACAAATGAACCCAAACTCGATAAGTTTATTTTGATTAGCTTAAGAGTTCCTATGGCCACCTAATTCCATCATCAGACACAATACCATGTCACATCAGAGAGTTTGTCAAGACAAATCAAATGAGCCTAAACTCGGTAGGTTTATCTTGTTTAGCTTAGGATTTCCTATGGCCAGCTTCCTACTCCAGCATCAGACTCTGAACACCATGTCACATCAGAGAGTTTGTCAAGACAAGGCAAATGCGCCCAAAGTCGATGGGTTTATCTTACTTAGCTCAGGAGTTCCTATGGCCACCTTCCTACTCCATCATCAGACCATGAACACCATATCACATCAGAGTTTGTCTGGAATAACACATGGGCTACTTTTATCCCTGGAACAGGCTCCCATGGGAAGCGGGAACGGGATCAAAATTCCACGCGGGCGGAGCCGCGGGCAACAGCTAGTACATACATAAATACATGCATACATACAGAGCAAGTTGAATTAGACGGGTTGAGGTAGACGGGATGCCCTGCAGCATGTGACAGCCATATGTCCGCAAAAAGGCAACGAGGATAACGAACTTTGTCGAATTTCCCCGAACTAAACGACCCCCAAAATAACTTTCTACCCCTTTTTAACCCCGTTAGCGGATGAATTTCAATAAAATACGAAACACGTCGTCCATCACTGCTGTTAAAGAATGTTTATTCAAAATTTGAAGTAGATTGGACCAAGGAATCACATTGTCCCATAAAATATTGTCTCCCTTTAGGGTGGAATTTCGAAAATCCTTTCTTGACGGATGCCTGCATCATACAAAGAACACACTATACAAGTCTCAGATCTCTACGATCAGCGGTTTAGACTGTGCGTTGGTACATCAGTCATTCAGTACGAAGCGTTTTATATGTACAGATTTGAAGTCATATACATTTAAATTCTGACTGAAAACTTATAGAGCATTTACGCAAAATTATCCGGTTAGAAATCAATCAATTATCAACTAGCCTATCGGAAGGCACTGCTGGACATAGCCCTCTCCCAATGTGCGGCATAGAACACGATCCTTTACGCTTTGCATCCAGTCCATTACAGGCATCCTTTTCAGGGTCGTCAGTCCATCTGGCTGGGAGGTGTCCTACCCTCCGGTTGCTGATTCGCGGTCTCCACTCCATGACTCGCTTGCTCCAACAGCCATCGGTTCTCCGACAGATGTGGCCAGCCCATTGCTACTTTAGCTTGCTTATTTTGCGAACTATGTCGGTAACGTTAGTTATTTGTCGTATGACCTCATTATGCATTTTATTCTTCCAAGACTCCAAGCATAGCTCGCTCTAAACTCCACTGTGCAACTTTGGAATTTAAATATTAACAGACAAAATAATTGCTTTATTTTTGAATACATCTTTATTTATTTTTTGGGGCCCCACTAAAGATCTTCGGGGCCTAGGCCAACCATCATCATCATCAGCTGATGCTGATTAACGGGGCAGGCTTCCTACTCGAGATTGGGGAATTGGACGGCACTCGCTTCAAATTAAGAGAAAGAGTTCTTAACTACCCTCCTCCGTTCCAACGCTCTTCTCCTAAGCGGACTCCGGGCTACAACGTACCAGGTTTGAATGCTGTGATTATGATGATTGTTATAACTTTTGTAGTCATCTATATTTATTGCGTGGTACTCCATTAAGATCTTTGGGCGCAAGCTAACACCTGCTGAATAACGGACGACCTCACCTTATGATGATTTCAATCAAGAGAAAGAGTAGGAAAGCTGACCCTGACCCCTGACAGTGCAAACTTTGGCTGGAACAGAGTCTATAACGCTGTGATAATAAAGGATAGGTATATCAACAGGTACCTGACACTGACAGGACAGGACAGAAAATCGACCCCAGATGCCCAGTGTGCATTGATGACGACGAGACCACCTTCCTACGACCTGCTTGCTGAATGCCCCATGTACTCATTGATAACATGCAAGACTATGGGGTCGGACTCACTGGATATATAAGACCTGGAGGATCTGAAGTGGAACCGATCGTATAAGTTTGCAAGGGAAATGGGTGAAATGGCCCACTCACGAAGGGACCTGGGCATCGGCGCTGGCGTTCCAATTGGAAATGGTAATTATAATAATATATATAGGATACAACAATATGAAACAACTGAATTGTATATTCATTCTCATTTATTTACACGATTTTAATAAATAGTCTACATACACTCCAAACTGTTTAAATAACTTGTCACTCGTCATGCAATATTATATGAAGAGATCTTTTTCCTTATTGATTAAATAATTACTAATATTACATTATCTATTTACACTATATTATGTACCAGCTGAATCCCGCGCGGGGGTCGGTTATTGCTTTTGTTCATTTCTCCGGTTCTTCTTAACCAATTGCTACCAAACATACAGCGGATTTTAAGTCTGACCAAGAGCTTTCTAACAGAAAAACCGCACAAAATCCGTTCGATAGTTTTGTGTTCATAGTAAACAAACAGATAAGAATTCCTATAAAGAGATTTTTACGTTCAGAAGCATTCATTTAACATAACCCAAGTATTTTTGAAGTGAAAAATTCTTTAGCGGCGTTGTGCACTTTTTTTGTAATGAGCAAAAAACGTTAAGCTCGCATCAGGACACGTGCAGCTCACGTGTCCTGATTCGAAAAATTCGTAAGACATTTGCAGACAAATATAGAACCGCTAATTTCACTCTGTACTTAACAACCTTGGCGGCGCGTTCGTCTAATGAGTGGTTGTTGACTACGTCAAGAATGAGATCGATTCCGACCGAGGCCAAAAAAACACTTTTTGTCATCATATAACTTTTTGTAATATTTATTCTATTTTGTGCCTAAATTCTATTGATATAAAATGGAAATTAAACAAAGTGCATCTATTAATGAAAAAAGTGACGAAGAAAGAGCGAAAGAAAATGAGTGAGTACTTTACAATAATATTGGCGATGATGGTTCTGGTAATAATGATGGTGAAAAAGTCGTTGAAATTATGGATGGAAGTTGATTTTTCTGAGAGATAAACTTTTTAATGTATGTTAAATTTTTAATGTAATATAAATTGTCATGTTTGTGTACGATAGCGCATAAATGAATATTGTATGTTACCACATAAATGATAGTACTTTTATACTGATAATTAAAGCAATTCGTGCAAAATTATACTCTAACCATTCCAAAATATCAAAAATGCACAACGTTACTATTTAAGTTTTCTTTAGCGGCGTTGTGCACTTTTTTGTAATGGGTAAAAAGGTTAAACTCGCGTCAGTAAAAACGTGACCTGATTATAAGACAACAAATATAGAAGTGAACGCGGCTTACTTGAATGCCCAGTTCGGCGGGGGCTATGGAGGACTTGATAAGGGTCTTAGTTTCCTCCGATGTTTTGACGGCACTCCCCTCCTTCGGGAAGACTGCTACCATTGGGCCCTGGCTGTGGGTTCTTAATTTGTCCGCATAGGACATGCCCACACCCAACCCCTGTTGTGGCATAGGCGGCATAGCGGCGGCAGACCCCGAGATTTGAATCATTTCAAATTTCGCCTCCGCTATAGCTGCCCACCTCTCCGCCTCCGCCAGTCTAGAGATCTGGGTGGTCACTACGGACCCCGCTATGACCACGTGATCAGTGACAGCTATCTCCTCCTTGTTAAGTTTGGAGAACCTGCTGTGGACCGTTTCAGTTATCCCCATTGTGGCAGATGTAGCTAGGCCAGCTAACTCCGCGATTGAGGCCTCCAGCATTGAGCAGTTAGACGTTGAGGTGCCCGATTGCTGGTCTGCCATTCCGGGTGCCGGCGTTTCCGGTCCGGCACTAGTAAGCAGGCCCGCCATCGGTGGTGTGGCTTGTTTCCGCACCGCGATCCGGCGTCGCAGCGCCTCCAGAACCTCCTGCGGCGAAGTTAGAGGCCGCTTGGACGACACTTGCCGCTCCGGCAAGGTTGGAGCCGACGTGGTCTAGATGGCCCGGAGGAGTCCGCTGCAACGACAGTCGCGGGCTGAAGCCCGCCTCCCTATTCACCCTCTCCAACTCAAGGAGCTCGCGCTCCTTAGTCTCCATTTCCTCCCTCAATATCTCCTCCAGAGATTCGCTTCGTGACATTTTGCTACGGCCAAATTGTAGAGGATTCTCCCCTTTACAACAAGCCCTCGCACGCTCTCCTACGCCCAAGGACAACGAAGTTAGGGCAAGGGGGGGTGAAGAAGTCTGGACCGGGGTACGGGGGGTCCAGATCAACCCACAAAGGTGGTGAGGTTGGGTTCCTACAGGGAGGACACTGGGGTGCACCGGGGCAACCGAGTGTCACTGTCACGTACAAACCTTGTGTGTCACTGTCACTGTCACTAACACAGTCGTCACTAACGTAAAGAAGCGTCACTACCGCGCCCTCTCCCCATTCAGGGGCGGCTACAAGCGAGTTGCCATAGTAGCTACGTGCCAAACATGTTTGACCATGCGGGCAGTGATTCCATCGATTCCCGGTCGCACATTTCGACCACCTCCCATCCTTTAAAGGCCCGTCCCATTTCCACCAGGGCTTTGCGTAGTGCAGAGCTTGCCTGGCATACCCACATGCACCTACCGTTACGTCGGCTACGGCGGTACAGTCCACGTAGCTGCTTCGCAAGCGCCTCCTCGGTCCATTCACTGTCTTGCAGGTTCCACTCCCACAGTTCCTTCCGAAGGGATTCGAAGTCCTGCTCTCCATCTGCCCCCATCAAGGAGATTAGGGGCTGCCGATCCTTCGGTTCTGCCACGCGCAGTATGGGAGGGATAGCCTTTTTAAGTGCCTCGGCCGCAGAGGCCGAACCCGTCTGGATGAGAACCCCGCTGTTTCCACACGGCCGCATTACGTGGATGCGGACGCCTATCTCCGCTGACTTTACGGCCAAGGTCACGGCTGCTGTCTTCAATGCCTCCCGTTGGTCTTCGGCTGGGAAGACCGCAATGACCGGGCCTGCCCGCGTCGGGATCTCCTTCGGCTCTTCGAGCCGCCCGATCTTTAACATACTGGCATAGGAATGAGTGGCGGGAGCCACAGACTGGGTACTGTAGCTGGGTCCTGGTTGGTACTTCACGCGCTCCTAAACCACCATGGCGCGTTGCTCCGCAGCTGCCAGCGGTGCGATGAGTGTGGTGATGAGGGACCCCGCCATGGCCACGTGCTGCCCAATGATGGATATCTCATCTTTGTTGAGCTTCGACGTCTTGGATCTCACCGTGTCCATTATACCAACTGTGGCCATGCCCGCGTAATCCGCTAGCTCAACGTAGTCCGCTGAAGAGAGGTCCATCCCTGGCGTCACCGGCGTAGATGGTGGGGCTGAGGTTGATAGGACCGTGGATATGGGAGGGATAGCTAGCGTTGGCTGTTCTCGAGAGTGGGACAGGTCTGCGGGTCGTCTTCCTTCGCGCGGGTTCCTGGGTATCCTCGGGTGACGTCAGCGGGCGCTTAGCTGTTGAGACCGTGGGGGCCGCGGGGGCAGTAGGTGGTGGTTGGGAGGGGGAGAGGTACCATACGGCTAGGTATATAATGATGGCGGGGACCTGAGTAGTGAATTGCGTGGCCTGAATGCCGCACCAGTGCGCGTTGTGCCGTCGCTGTGGTCCGCCTCCTCATCGCGTTCCTGGCGATCCGGGTCGTCTTCCTCCATCCCGGAGCGGGGGGATTCACCTGGAGGGGTGCTATATGCCCTATTTGCACTATTTCCGATGAAAAAATACAACGTCAAAAGTTTGAGTTTTGGTTACGGTCCTACCGATCGGGTAAACTTTAGCTTTCACCTATGTAACTACCGATACACGAATAGGCTGATTGGAACGGACTCACCAAAAATGTACTTGGCGAGCGACCAAGTGGGGAATTCAACTTCTCACCGAGCTTTAAGAACCCCCCTGTGTCACTGATAGACAGTGACAGCTGACACCTGTCAACTGTCAAAGAAACGTCACTGTCGCACTAACACTATGTGTCACTGTCACTTGAGCTGTAGAGAGCGTCACTATCGCATACGTCACTGTCACGTGTCGACAGCTGTCAGGTTGACAACGTCAAAACTGACAGCTGACTAGTGTCACTGTCACTAGACTCGCGCCGTCCCACTCGCGGGTCAAGGTGACCGCGGCCTCTTATACACGAACGCGCAAAAGGAAGCAAGAGGCACCGTTTATAGCACTTCACTGCACCACGAGTCACTGTCTCACTATCCCGCACCAACACAATATGGCCGCTGCCTCTAATGAGCCAATGCCCAAGAGATGAATTGGCAAAGAGCACCGCGCGCAAGTCCGTTCTCGACAAGTGCCGACGACGAATAGATAGAGGGATAGATAGGTACAAATACCACCTTCCTCCCATGGTCCCTCCAGCCATCCTGGCTATATGGACCGAATCACGGGAGATGCGCGCCATACTTGCGATGGCACTCCTGACGGCAAAATATGTCCAAGCGGACATATTTTGCCGGACTTATGGCAACTGCGTCCTGAAGGGCTCGCAGTGCCGTTAAGGTGGAGCGACCTCGGGTGAACCCGTGCTGACACAACGATAGGTTGCGCGAGATGTTGGGGGCGCATTGAAGCATGGCCCGCTCCAAGACTTTGCCCATGACCGAGATTAGCGTGACGGGTCGGTACGCTTTAGGATCGGTCAGCGGCCTGTCATTACCTTTCGGAATAACAATGAGCTTCCCGTCCTTCCACGCATCGGGAAATATACCCTGTTCAACGCAGAGGCCAAATAAACGCGTTAGCTCGGAGTCAGCTGCGAGCCACACATGTTTTACTATGCGGGCCGTAATCCCATCCGTCCCCGGAGCAGTGTTGGGTAAGTCCCGGACTATCTTCCCCAGTACCTCTCTGGACGGAGGGGGCGCGTCCCGACCCGTGGGCGCGCACACCGCCATGATTCGAACCCGCCTATGATAGGCCGAGTCGAGCGACGCGTCATCATCGGGGCATAGGACCCCGATCAAAGCGCTCATGGTGGCGCGCGCGTTGTGTCAGCGCCTATCAGCACGCGGTAGCCTCGGAGTGTGTTCAGAACCGAATCCAGCTGTGTGAGGTGCGTGGCAATGTCGTCCGCGTACTGGAAGTAGGCGCTGACGATGTACAGGTCCGGGTGTACATGGCACACGGTGCAGTGATCGGTGCACAGGTGGCGGAGGACCGTAATTGGGATATCCGGGCGCAGGGTGAGGATGCCCCATTTTGGAGTGCCAGATGGGGTGATAAAGTGAACCCTGCGTGGCGCGGTGACGCCGGTCTGGGCCTGGGAGTATGGTTCTTGCACAAGAACCATATCCAGACCCAGCTCTCTCGCAATGGCGGGCAGCTCATACGTGGCTACGGCCTTCCCCTGTAGATTTATCTGGGCACCTTTAATGTAGTGGGTTTGCTAACCATAATTGATCGATGAAAGGCTGCGCTCCTCTGCGTGCTTTCGCGCTGGGCATTCCCTGCTGTTCGTCCTGTGCTCTGTGGCTTGACTCTTCCTGCCCAGCTTCTTGCACGTTGCGCAGCAGGTGAGCGCAGCCTGACACTCCTCCTCCTTGTGCCCGTCCTCCCCGCATTTGCCGCAAGTCATGGCCTTGGCCCTGCAGTACTTTACTGGATGCCCATACATCTGGCACTTTAAGCAGCAAGTCACATCCATGAAGTCATTTACCTCCACCACGTCCCATCCAATGTAGATTTTACCCTTTTCTATTAGGTGATGCCTGAGCGCCGCCGAGCACTCGCCTACCCACATTCTTCGGTTATTTCTCCTGGTCTGGCTAAATAAAAGTTTAAGGTCCTGGGAGTCCGGCCCTTCAGTGAGGTTCTATTCACGGAGGTGAGACAGAACTTCGTCCGGCTTTAGGTCGGCGTCCACACCAACCAATGAAATTAACGGCTTGCGCTCCCGTGGCTCGGCGGTTCTCAGTGTGGCCGGTATGGCGGCCTTCAGTGCCTGGGCATCCTTCGAGCTGGTTGTCTCCACTAATAGACCAGCACTGCCTATTTTGCGGACACCATGAACTTTGATGCCGAGTCCAGCTGGGTTCAATACGGTTTGCAGGGCCTTTTTAGTGTCGTCCGCCGTTTTGCGGATCTCCCTTTGGTCCTCCGCCGGGTAGACCGCAACGACCGGGCCCATCCGACTGGAGATTGGGGCAGGAGGGGCATCCTTCCCCAGTTTCATAGCGTTCGCGTAGCTCCTGGTTACGCATGCTGGTTCCTGTGGCCTTTGCAGATCTACCCGCGGCTGTGCTTTCAGGTACGTCTCTGCTACTGCAGCCCGCTGCTCAGCCACCATGGCGCGTTGCTCCGCGTCCGCCAGCCGGGAAATCAGCGAGGTAACAATTGCTCCCGCCATCGCCACAAGCTGTCCTATAAAAGCAATCTCCTACTTGTTTAACTTTGAGGTCTTAGACCTCACAGCGTCCATGATGCCCATCGTAGCCCCGCCCGCGTAGTCTGCCAGTTCGGCGTAGCCGGCCGTCGAGAACTCCAGCCCAGGAGTCATCGGTGTCACCGGAGTGGATGGAGGGGCCGAGGTAGACAGGGCTTGGGTCACGGTGGGGGGATCCGTACTCGTAAGTTGGTCCAAGGGGGCGAGGGGTCGTCGCGATGGCTTTCGCCTTATTGATTCCTGTTCCTCGTCAGGCGAGGACAGCGTCCTCTTCGACGTAGTTGGGGCCGGGGGGGGGGGAAGGGGGCGACGCGAAGGGCGACACATAGCGCGAGGGTGGAGACCGGAGCAGTGAATGGCGCGGGGCGAAACTGCCACCGAGCTCCGCCGCACCGTCGTCGCCAGGCCCGCCGCCGCGTTCTGCATCCTCTGCATCCATACCTGGGTGAGGGGGAGGGGGTACACGCTGGAGCCTCCGCGAACGACGCTATAGACACAGCAATAAAAAAGACTAAAGAGAACCAAAAATTTGGGGGGGGGGGAGCAGTTGGGAGCCCGCACAGAGTTAGCAATTACACCACACAATACAAATATAAAAGAAAAAGTAAAAGTTAATTTTAGCACTTACAGATAGTCACCAGTTGCCCGATAGCATAAACCTCTGCTCGCGCATATATAACATGCAATGCACGAACAGAGGTCAGATAAAGTTGAGCGAATATAAAACTCACTTCGTGAACAAAGTTATGACACTGGCTTCGTGAACAGCCCCGCCACTGTCACCTGTCACCGGCTCCTGTCGACTGTCAGCTGTCAGCTGTCAGCCGTCAGACGTCAAACGTCACGAAAAACACGAACACAGAAAGAAAAGTCAAAGTGTCACTGTCACAGGGGCCCTCGAGATGAAAGCTGTCAGCTGTCAAATGTCGGGTAAACGTCAAACTCGCACAAAGTGTCACTGTCACTGATTCCGTCCTCCTCTTCGCGGTACAAATCCGAAGATGGCCGCCGCCTCTTATGGACGACCGCGCAAGAGGAAGCAGGAGGCACCGATTGTTGCACTTCACTGTACCACACACGGTACAGGGGCGGGTGCATAAATGATGCAGTACGGTGAGCGGCAGGTCCCGTCGCAACAATAGCACGCCGCTTTTGGGGTCTTGTAGTCCGGCCGTTATAAGGCGGGGCCCTCCGGCGGCGCTCGCTAGGGGATGTGTCGTGGAGTATTGTTCTTGAACAAGAACCATATCCAGGCCCATCGCCCCTGTTGCTGGTAGCTCCCATGTAGCTTTCTTGAGCCTTGTAGATTGAGTTGCCTCACCCTAAGCCCCCTTGTGGCATTCGTAGCGCCCCTAAGGGCCATAGGTAATAGAATTGGTGCTACGCTCTATGGCATGCTTGCGCGCTTGGCAGTCTCTGTTATTAGTTTTATGGTCGATAGCTTGGCCTTTCCTGACCAGCTTCTTACATGTGGCGCAACATGACTGGGACGACACTCGTCACTCGTCGTTCTTGTGCCCGTCCTCACCGCACTTCCCACAGGTCATTGCCTTGGCCCTGCAGTATTTTTCGGGATGGCCGAACATTTGGCACTTCCTGCAGCAGGTGACGTCTACGAAATCGTTCACCTCGACCACATCCCACCCGATGTAAACTTTCTCCCGCTGCACTAAAATGTTTCTCATCCAGGCGGAGCATTCACAGACCCATAGTTTTTTGTTATTGAACCTCGACCGGTTGAATAGCGGTTTAAGTTCTGCCCTCGTACCGTCCAGTGTTTCTGCCTCTGAGAAGTTTTGCTCATGGAGGTGGGCTACCACCTCTTAAATTTTTAGGTCCGCATCAACTCCCACAAGCGATATTAGAAGGGCGGCGCACCCGGGGTTCGGTGGTCTTCAACGTGGGTGGGATGGCTACTTTAAGTTTGTCTGCGTCCTTTTGACTGGTAGTTTCCACGAGCAGGCCTGCTCCCCCGATTCTCCGGACACCGTGCACCTTAATGCCTAAGCCCGCGGGATTGAAAGCACTCTGCAGGGCCTTTTTGATCTCCGATGCCGATTTTAAGACCTCTCTTTGGTCGTCGGCTGGGTACACCGTCACCACAGGACCCCGTTTGGGTATCTCAGCTGGGACTGCGTCCTTGCCCAGCTTGATGGCATTTGCGTAATTCCGTGTTTGGCACGCTGCTGGACCTTGTCATGATGGTTCGCCCCTATTCACGCCTCGTGCCCGCTCCTCCAATCATCGTGAGATCAGGGAGGTGATAGGTGATCCTGCCATCGCCACATGCTGTCCGATTATAGCAATCTTGTCCTTATTTAATTTCGAGGTTTTTGACCTGACGGCGTCCATAATGCCCATGGTGGCCCCGCCCGCGTAGTCCGCCAGTTTGGAGTAGCCCGCAGTCGATAGCTCCAGCCCAGGGGTAATCGGGGTAACTGGAGTAGATGGTGGGGCCGAGATAGGGCTTGGGTCACGGGGGGAGGTTCGGTGATAAGGGGTCCAAGGGGGCGAGTGGTCGCCGGGATGTCTTCCGTCTCATAGGCTCCTGTTCCTCGTCCAGTGAACTAAGGAACCTCTTGGAAGTAGTTGGGGTCTGAGGGGCGAGGGGCGACTCGAAGGGTGAGACGTAGCGCGAGGGCGGAGACCGAGCCAGCGAGTGACGCTGGGCGAAACTACCACCGTGCTCCCTCGCGCCACCGCCACCAGGCCCGCCCTCCCGCTTCACATCCTCTTCGTCCATTCCGGGGGGGGAGGGTATTACCGAATGCCCAGGGGGGGGGGGAGAGGTCAAGGCTGGGGTCTCCAAGTCAGGCACACACAATAGTTACAAAAACACAATAAAAAAGAAAGAAATAAAAAGTTAAAAAGTTTTCACTGAGCTCTTAAGGCACCGATGACATAAATCTCTGCTCCCGCATATGTAATACGCAATACACGAACAGAGGTCAGCCAAAGTTGAGCGAATCAAAACTCACTTCGTGTGTGACTCGCAAGTCACGACACCAGCTCCGTGAACAGCCCCGCTACTATCACTTGTCACCGACTCCTGTCAACTGTCAGCTGTCAGCCGTCACGAAGAACACGGACACACAAACGTCAAAGTGTCACTGTCACAGGGGCCCTCGAGATGACAGCTGTCAACTGTCAACTGTCGGGTTAAGCGTCAACTCGCACAAAGTGTCACTGTCACTAATTTCCGTCCTCCTCTCCGCAAATCCAAAGATGGCCGCCGCCTCTTATGGACGACCACGCAAGAGGAAGCAGGAGGCACCGATACGAGCACTTCACTGCACCACGAGTCACTATCTCGCTGTCCCGCACCAACGCGAGATGGCCGCTGCCTCTTATGGGCCGACTCCCGAGAGAGAGCAGGAGGGACCTAACTGTGATATAATTCGACCAAGTAATGTGTATCGGTCACAGCCGATATCCCCTTTACAGCCTGAAAGACGGCCTCAAAGATGGCCTCCTGGCTCTATAGAAGAGTAGAAGGAGGGCCGCCGGTTGCAGAGGCTGCTGCCTGCGGGCGAGGAGGTGCCTGCGCAGAATAAAGGATAACACCCATTGGACGACTTTTTAGGGTTACCCTGCGTCTGATGGCTTCCTGGATATCCTCCAGGGAGCTCAGCAAATGCTTGTTGGACTGAGTCTCCAGTATAGGCCCCGAAGGGACAGGGCATCTTTTGGCGTAACGCTGGGCGAGACGTGGTCATTTCGAGCACTTGGTCCTTGAAGATGCTGCCGGGCGGGCTTCGAGCCATAGAACTTTACGCCGTGAAAGGTGATCCAAAGGGTACCTCACCCATTAGCTCCTCCAGAGAATCTATCTCCATGCGCCGGCGTCCCAGCTCGTCACCCAGCAACACCTGCTGCCGATGAAAGTCTTCGTCCTCGTCCATTGGCGATATCACCAATTAAGAAAGAAAGAAAGAAAAACATTTAATTTAGGACACGCACAATGATCCATTACATAATAAATAAATATCTTAAAAACTAGGAATGCCTATTTAGGCACACTGGGAGACTGTGGCACCTAAACGCAACGCTAATGTCAAACGTCAACGCCACCTGTCAGCTGTCAAACGTCCGCCGTCAACACAAACGCCAAACGCAATGGCAACCGACAGCCGTCACCCGCCAGAAAGAAGTCAACTGTTTTGTAAGTTATGTGGCCAGCAACATTATAAAATGAAATAATACTTATTTATTTTTCTTACATCTCGCCATGCGGCATAACGGACCCAATCGCGGGAGACGCCCCGTTTGCTCTTTCCAAGCTGCGCTTCTTGAGGCTCCCTACAAACTTCTTCACGTATCCCTGCTCTAAGTAGATCCTCTCTCCTTTTTTGGGGTGTCATGAATACAATCACAGCTACCTTGTGCCTGGGATCTTCCGAGAATTAAGATGGTAGATTTGCTCTGATGTACTGCCACTTGTGTGCGCAGACTTTGAGCCGTCTAAAGCCTTCTTCGCCATTTACCAGCTCAGCGTAGTAGACTGGCCCCTGGACTTCCCGCTCCCAATCATTCAACATGTCGTCCCTGATCTGGTCATTTATCGAGCACTCCCACAGCACGTGGTGCCGCGTCTCCTCGTCTCTTCGGCAGCCCCGGACCCCGACTCCACTAGTGTCATGCGGTGCACGCGGCCATTGAAGCATCCTGGCCCGGTCAGGATCTGTGCTACGGTATAGTCCGGTTCGACCCATCCAGATGACAACCGAAGACCCACCTACGGGAAAAACTTAAACAAATCTCGACCCTTATCCACAAGCGACCACTCGTGCTGCCAACGAGCAACGACCTCCTCCATGATGCGCGACTCAATGACATACGAGACATACATACAACGAGATAGAATTCGGAATAGGGACTTTCCCCTATTCCGAAGTGCCCTTGCGACTGAACCTTTTGCAGATCGCGCAGTATTAATATTGTTTTAATGGCCGTTTTCTCCGCAGTCCTTAACACTGTGCTAGTCAATATTTCTCAAGGTGATTTTGACTATTTCTCACCCTATGTAGAATAGGGTTCTCTTCCGCACTGGTGTCGAGAGCCCAACCAATAAGCAGGCATAGTAATGACCCTAGCTTTTGTTTACGGCGTATGCCACTGTCACTCTAGAATATGCTATTATATTTTAGTGTTAACACTATACAGTTAAAGTCTAAAAATAAACGAAGAGAGTTCATTACAATTTTGATTTCCTTTACAAAACGCTTTTTCATTTTAGACTTTAAAAAATAAAATACAGCATAATGATAAAGATTGAAAATAATCGGCATTTTCTAGAGTTTCGGTGGAATGACATTGACTTGCTTTAACACAAAATAGCAGAATCGAGGCCCTGGTAGACTCCTACGGTCTTATTACAAAACACGGTCTAATTGTAAAACCAGGTTTAAATCGTCTTTAGACCATGGTCTAAATAAAGTCATATTACAAAAAGCGTTTTAGGAGTAAACCATAGATTATCTTTGGTCTAAAGATAAACCTGCGTGACCCCTAGTTTAACGTTGGTTTAAAGTGTAATCACAATTTAGTCATACGTCAAAGTTTTCATTTAAGAATTCTATTATTAAGGTTGTTATTTTTCGTACATATTTTTGCTCGTAATGGATATTAACGCAGTTGATGAAATGGATATCGAAGATATTGGACATACCACGCTTACCTAACAGACATCGTATTAGAGTGAACCCCTTTGTGGAACTATCTGAGGCAGCTTTTAGGCAGTATAGATTTTCCAAACGTTTTGCTATGAGTGTTGTTGATTTAATTAGGGATGAATTGACTCAGGATCCTCGGGGATACCCGGTATCTCCTTTTCTTTTGTTGTTCCATTTTATAAATAATTTTACTATGCAACATACAACTTACAGTAGGTATAAAGTTTCGTTCGCCGCGCGTCGCAGGCGACTCAGGCGCCGGAGGTCGCTCAACGACCTCCGTCCTCCATGAGCGCAGGCCTGGGGGTGGCGGGTGAGGCCACCTGTCACCCCAGCAGAAGCAGGCCGGGACGGTGGGGCGACTAGCGCCCCACCCCCAAACCGGGGCAAGACGGGGACACCGTGGTTCCCAAACCCGAGGGGGCCATCTCGAAACCGGAGATGGCCCAGGGTCAGTCGGGGTGCGAGGGATATGATCTATGGGCAACCTTACACCCCGGCGTCTGTAGACCCGAGACGGCGTGCGGTTTTAGTCGGTTCAAGCCCGACATAACCGCCCCCGCTGGCACGCGGGGGGGTATCCGAAGGGATTTCCGCACGAAAAAAAAAAAAAAAAAAAAAAAAGGTATAAAGTTTCGTAATTCGTTTCGAACAACGAGGGAAAACTTCGTTCCTTTTAACATCCATAGATCTTCCAATATTTTAAAACAATGATTGCTAAATAAAGGCATGATAGTGATATTTTATTACTAAATAAAAAATAACTATTATCCATAAAGTTGAATTTAATGAAAATATATGTTGTAAATATATTTTTCACCAATCTTAATAAATATTATTTATCAATGACTTCAGAAAATTTTTGCTTTTGGAGGATATGGAATGTTGCGATCGAATGGTGTCATAATGAACGAACAATGGTTGTAGTTATCTGTGGTTTTTATTGAAGCCAAGGTTTAAATCATGGTACTAAGTAGTCTACGGTTTATTCAGTTTTTGTAATAAGAAGAAGTTTAAACCATGGTCTTGAGTTTAAGCTTAGACTTTATAGTTCGGGAGTAATTTTTTGTAATAAGACCGCTAGCCGCACTAGCGTTTAGTAAGTGTAGTATTGAGTTCCGACATTTAATTTCTTTTTTTATACCACTCAAGTGGCAGACAAGCACACGGCCCACCTGATTGGAAGCGGTTACCGCGGCCTATGGTCGTGCGCATTAACTAATCCTTCGGAGAATTCAATACTGGATAAATAAGTCCTTATGAAAATAAACATCATGACCGTAAAACTCGTATGTCCTGTTATGGCCTGTATGCCAAATCCCACCTTATTACACATAGCCGTTTTTGCGTGATCGTGTAACAAATAAACAAACTAATTAACATACTTTCACATCATTCACTACACGAGTATTAAGTAAGAATGTCCCGACCCATCATTCGTGTCGTATCACATTATTGTATGTCAGCTAGACGGGTCAAATTCTTGGCTATATTTGACTAATGAGTCTTTGTAAAAATTCTTCTTGTGTTGGAAAACCCATTTATCGAGAAAGGCTATAGAAGAGTAATCATAAATATCAACAAAATTTCCATACATTATTGTTAAACAAATAAATTACGGGCATGTTTGGGTTAAATGGATCGGAGTACGTCGAGAGCGAAGCCACGGGGCACAGCCGGTATATGTGTCCGCACTAATAACGAATCGTGGTCCACTCAGTCCTCCACACTGGGCACGTCACACTTCCAGTCCCGGCGGTGGCGCGCGCGCTTGGGCCAGGGCTTCTTGAGGTGGACGTGCTCGACGTGCGCTCTGTGCTCGCCCGACGTGGTGAAGCACTTGCCGCACGTGTCGCACTTGAAGGGCTTTAGGCCTGTGTGGATCTGCAACAAGGAACCATTTTTAATTACTAGCTGTTGCCCGCGGCTTCGCGCGCGTCGCAGGCATGATTTTTAAAGTATAACATAATGCACTTACTACTCTTTTAATGTCAAAAAAATCACATAGTGATTTAAAAGTAACATTTAATACTGAAACTCCATGTTTTAAAAAGCGGCCAAGTGCGAGTCGGCCTCGCCCATGAAGGGTTCCGTAGCAGTAACATAATTTTTTAAATTACTTCGGGCCACCAACCAGGTGGACACCGAAGTCTTAAAATCACGCAAAAAAAATCTAAATCTTACACCCACTTTTTATCACTTTTCTCGACGTTTCACATGATTCTACGTCTAATTAAGCAAAAAAATTTTTGTGTCGGTCTGTCTGTTGGTCTGGATGTCTGTTTACACAATAACTCAGGAACCACTTATCCGATTTAAAAAATTCTTTCGCCAATCATCTTGTTTGGTTAATGGGAAGAACTGATTAGATTTTGGGGTTTGTACGTTCAAGGTTTCGGGTACCATCCATACAAATTGTCCCTAAAAAATCATTTTTTTGTGTTTTTGACGTCGAAGACGTTTGATTTGATTTCATTTTCTTCATCTTTATTGCTCAATATATAAAGACGCGTCGAATAATATGCATAAAGCCTAAGGTCTGTAATTTTGAATAAAAATACTGCAACAAAAATATCTAAGTTTGGCCCGAAGTTTGACAATCACTGTGTGATTTCCGCCCCACTAGATTTTACATTTGAGTTGATTGAATGAAAGGTAAATTGCGTTTTACGATTTATGACGTATTAAAAAAAATTACTTACTAGATCTTGTTCAAACCAATTATCGGTGGAAGTTTACATGGTAATGTCAATCATATATTTTTTTTAGGTTTAGTATTCTCTTATTTTAGAAGTTACAGGGGGACACATTTTACCACTTTGGAAGTATCTCTCGTGCAAACTACTCAGTTTAGAGAAAAATTATATTAGAAACTTCAATATCATTTTTGAAGACCTATCCATAGATACCTAACACGTTTGGGTTAGATGAAAAAAAAAATTGAGTTTCAGTTCTAAGTATGGGGAGCCCCCAAAATTTATTGTTTTTTTCTATTTTTGTGTGAAGTCATAATGAGGTTCACAGAATACATCTACTTACCAAGTTTCAACAGCATAGTTGTTATAGTTTCAGAAAAAAGTGGCTGTGACATACGGACGGACAGACAGACAGACATGACGAATCTATAAGGGTTCCGTTTTTTGCCATTTGGCAACGGAACCCTAAAAACGCAAGTCTCCGTTCAGGCTGCAGAGCGTGCCAAACAATTGTACATACATACATACTCTCGAAAAATATAACACCTTCTGGTGCAGTCGGATAAAAACTAAACTCACAAACATATGTCGCCGCCGATTGTTGTAAAAGGCGAAGGTCTTTCCGCACAGCGGACACTCGTAGGAGGGGCGGCTGTTGCTGTGCACCCGCATGTGGAACACCAGGTTGGTCTTCTGCGTGAAGCTCTTGGTGCAACGGTCGCACTTAAAGCGCTTCTCACCGGTGTGCACCCACATGTGGTCTTTTAGGAGGGCCATGCTCTGGGGACACAAAGTAAAATTGGTTGACTAACATTTTGACGTGAATACGTCGTTAAACTTGCTTCGATAGGCAATTCAAAAAACTAATGATAACAAAATCGGGGGATACAGTTTCATGATGCAGCTGCAAATCTATCATCTCCATCCAAAATTCAATTACGTCACTGGATAGCTAGAGGATCAAAGAATTTATTACGTTAAGTAAGGACTGCGACACATCGCACACGGAGGAGAGGGAAACGCCGCCATTTTGTGGTCATTTCGCTGCGTATTACCCGTTACGAGACGTATTCACGTACAACACACGGCCGAATTCATGATACAGTCACACCTCGTGTTTTGTTCTTTATTCATCCCGATTTTAGTCGTTTTGGAGCCGATCGAGTAAACTTAGGATAATCTCAACTGTAAGCCAGTACAACTGTTGATTGACAGACAAGGCTTTCCTCCTGGGGTTCGGTCAGCTCTAACGTGCGAACATTGGATGCAACCGGCGTTGGCGCTCAGATGGAAGAGATTTAATTGAAACATACTGCTCTTTCTTGCTGTCACATAGAACTAATGAAATTTTGAAGCTATTGGTATGCTAAAAACGAATGTTTAAAAACCGGCCAAGTGCGAGTTGCCCTCGCGCCTGAAGAGTTTTCCGTACCATTATGTATAAATACTTATAAGTACCAAAATTGACCTTAAATTTCTACTTTTTATTGGAATTTTACTTGGAATTTTCCTTTATTTGTACTGTAAGACCTTCGTTTTGCCAAATTTCGTAATTCTCGATCGACGGGAACTAACTATAAGGTAAGTTTTCAACCCAAAACTTATAGAGTACTTCCGGTTGACCTAGAATTGTCAATTTTGGTTAAAAGTAAGGTCTTTCAGCACAAGTGAAGGTAAAGCTCTTAAAAATAATAGAAAGTTGAAGATTAATGTGAAAATTAATGCGTAGTGATTTTAAAAATGATTCTGGAAGCGTCGGTAGCTTAGTGGTTAAGGAGTCAACCCTACGATCGAGAGGTCCCGGGTTTGAATCCTGGCCATTACACTAGCGACGTGAACCCACTCCTAACACAAGCAATTTAGCTTAGCTGGAGGGGTAAGGGGGGAATATTAGTAATTTCGGTTACTAAAATTCTTTTTATCAAAAAAAAAACATCATTCATTGTTTCCATTAGTTCGTAAGAATTTCGGTAGATGACTCAGCGTCGTGCTAGGACTTATTTCGAATATTCAGGACGTGTCCAGGTAGTTTAGTTGGTCAGAGTATACCCCCTAGAAAGAGGATGTTTGTGGGTCCCGTTTAATTTTCCAATCTAAATCTAGTCGGAGACCTTAGAGGATACTGAACAACCTAGGGAATTTGGAAGCGCACATTACCTGGAATATCTTTCCGCATTGCTCACACATACACGGCGTCTTCATCGCCGGGTACTTGGTTCGATTCTTGTCGGGGTGTGCCCGCCTAAAGTGCTGTGCGTACAACCGAAGATCCCGGAGTTGAATACCGCACTGTACACACAAGATAATATATTGCTTTTTATAGATGTTTTCATATAGTTACAGTCAACGCAAAAAGTAAATCAACCCTACAAATCGTATTCACCTCAGTTAAGTAAAGTCGGTAATCAAATGGGCCACATAATGTGTTGGGAAAACCATCTACATCGCCAGTCACCAATGTTAAAAGTAGCACGTGTGCTTTAGACCTTACTAGAAGTAAGGCTTCAAAATAATAAGGGATTTTGAGTCTCAAATTCCAATTTTGTACAAAACCTGGGTTCATGCTGTCCCGCGGGTCCCACGAGTGAATGTAGGGCGCCGCTCTAGTGAGTGTACCTGTTCGCAGTTGACCGGCGTGTTGGCTTCGTGCTGCGTGAGCCTGTCCCGGGGGTCCCGCGGGTGAATGTTAGGGCGCCTCTCTATCCGTCGCACGACGCGGCCGTTCCGTTCCGTGTTCATACTCTGCGAGTCATTTCGAATACGGTTCCTGCAATTTATTTTTATATTTGTCTAAAATCCATCCTCAGCAAACATTCACTCATGTTATAGTAGGACTGGCTATGCCCCGCGGCTTTGCCCGTGGTATACTTCGCCCGCATGGCACCCATTTTTCCCATACATGCCCGTAATTTATGAGGTCTACAATAATGTATGGAAATTTGCCCGATATGTTGACATTTATGATTATTGCTCCGCTCTCCTAGGTAGTAGCGTGATGAACCTTCCTCGATAAATGGGCTATCCAACACAAGAAGATTTTTTCAATTAGAACCAGTAATTCCTGAGATTAACACGTTCAACCAAACAAACTCTTCACTGATGGCAATACCATCTACCGGGCACATTACTAAGCGAGCGATAATTAACATTTTTAATACACACATAACTAACCCGTGCAAAGTAAGGCCTCAACGATGTTCGTAGGATCCTGTACACATTGGGTCTAGATAGTGCTGTTTTATTTTTCGGAATTGTCTCTCTAAGCCTTGTGCTGTAAGACCTTGCTTGTAACCAAAATTAAAACATGGACGGAATGCGCGAAAGAGGATATGGCAGTGACTGAAGCGGTGACATCTGACAAAAAGCAGCCAAGTGCGAGTCGGACTCGCCCATTAAGGGTTCCATAGCAGCAAGTAACATAATAATGTTTTTTTTTTTAATTTTTATATTTGAGTTGATTGAATGAAAGGTAAATTGCGGTTTACTATTTATGACGTATAAAAAAAAACTACTTACTAGATCTCGTTCAAACCAAATTTCGTTGGTAGTTTACATGGTATATTTTTTTTAGTTTTATCATTCTCTTATTTTAGAAGTTACTAGGGGGGGAGGGGGACACTCATTTTACCACTTTGGAAGTGTCTCTCGCGCAAACTATTCAGTTTGGAAAAAAAATATTTTTGAAACCTCAATATCATTTTTGAAGACCTATCCATAGATCACACACGTATGGGTTTGACGAAAAAATTTTTTGAGATTCAGTTCTAAGTATGGGAAACCCCCAAAATTTATTGTCTTTTTTCTATTTTTGTGTGAAAATCTTAACGGTTCGGACCACCAAGGACGGACAGACATGACGAATCTATAAGGGTTCCATTTTGTGCCATTTGGCAACGGAACCCTAAAAAATGTATGAAGGAGAATGACGTTTTACGCCGACCTCAAATAATTAGACCAGGGCAGGTAGATTATTGGTAAGATTAACACTCACGGGTCCTGGTCGCTGCTGTGTTTCGATGACAACATAAGATGGCGGTCGTGGGCCTCTTCGGAGATGAACTTCACCTCGCACACGGCGCAGTATGGACCCTCTAGCGACACCTGCACAAATATGAACAGTCATAACCAAGCAGCAGGTGGACAGACATGCAGGTCAGGTGGGCTTGGGTTTAGAAAATCTTGGTGGCATGCCTTGCGCCTTAGATTACTTTTACTTTTTTTCTTGATTTGGTTTACGGAAGCGAGGTGCGAGAGGTGCGCCTGCGCCAGAGCCTCGTCCGTCAATCAGCAGGTGTACCGGCTTGCAGGTGAGGTAGGCCTGGGACCTGAAAACCTTAGTGGGGTCCATACACCCTACTACCGACTTTAACAACCTAAATACAGTACTGGGCCCGATTCAGTAATCTTACGTCTTTAAAACGTGTGATTTCAATACTTAACTTATAAAATTAAAGTTTCAAAATCTAATTGAAAACTAATCAAACTATAAGTCATTCTAAAGGTTTAAAAAAGGATTGTGTGGTTTTATGAAACCACGGTAAAAGTGAAACTTTTTATCACATTATAGACATTTAACTAAAAAATAACAACATTAACATTAAACACTGACAAAAACAAAAAAAATAGCGTGGAGCACTGGCACAAATGAGTAATAGTCTATACATTACACGGTCAGCTGCTGCGAACTATAGGCGCCGCCATATTGGCTTTGGCTGCTATGACGAGCGCCTTTCACTTTATCCCTAATGTCTGTGTGTTGCATGTCACGCGACATGCAACACACAGACGAAAAAGTTTGAGACGATGTAATAAAAGTTTCACTTTAATAACCTAAGGAAAATGTAGGTAGAATCTGTTTCGACAGATCATACGGAATAACAAAGTTTTTTTTACATTGTTCTTTCGAATCGAATTGAAATCACGCGTTTTGAAAACGTGGCGTTACTAAATCGTGTGGTACCAGGTGTGACTCACAGTTTTGTCGAGGCGGTGTTTCTTCTTCTTGTGCACGTCGATTCCCTTCTTGCTGACGAACGTGTAGCCGCACAGCTCGCACACGCAGTCCGACACGTGCTTGATGCGGATGTGGCCCATGTACGTCGTCAGCTTGCTGTCACGACACGTGTACGTTTTGTTGGTTAAGTTGCAAAGTTGAACAGTAAGTTAACAACGTCGGATAGTGCTTTCGCCTGAGCACAGTTCTGGTTAGTTGAAATTTTCATAACCGTTACAGTGGTGACGTGTACCCATCTAACAGAATTCCTTAGAAACTAATAATAAAATAATTTGTTTGTAACATTAAAAGAACAGTTTTTTAATTATTGCATATGAATGTTTACACGGTACCAATATTGAAAAAGCAATTGATGAAATTTTCTGTATGTCTTTCGGTCTAATTAAATTTAGCTAATTTTTAAGCACCAAAACCGGTATTTTCTTGCTGGAAAGGTGAAAGAATTATAAGTAAATTATAAGACAAACTCACTCGAACTCGCTGGCACAATGTGGACATTGGTATTTAGTACCGGCGTGCCACTTCTCGTGCTCTCTCGCCACACCCCTGGAAAAGAAACAATACACTTTATTCATTCTAATCTTACCACTATTATACGAGTACATGCAAGACCGGTATCTTAGGATCGAGAGGTCCCAGAATCCTGGCCATTATTCTACCCGACGTGAAACCACTCCTAACGCAAGCAATGTAGCTTAGCTGGAGGGGTTTAAGGTTATTAGTAACCAAAATTACTAGAAATTCAGTGCAGGGTGCGACTGAAATAAATTGAGCTGAGCGAGCAGGACTCTTACTTGAAAATAAGACATCTTACTACGGTCGCGCGCTTAGCTAAGGCCGAGAGCTCGTGAAACTGTTTTTCGGTGATTATTCCTCATTGGTACATCGGACATGAACCATCTCGCTTCAAAACACTCCTCAATCTCCACACTATCACCGTGGTAAATTTAGTCAGGATCGCGCGAGTGGTTACGGAGGAGTTCAGCCACCAACAAACGGCTATTCCGGGTATAAGAGCTTCGCTCGCTCAGCTCAACTAGTATTTCCTAGTAATTTCGGTTACTAATATTCTTGCTCCTTTGGCCTCGCCTTATCACGTTATGTGGGGCAGCTTTCCCAATGATGTTACACTATCTGGTTCTCTACTATGCGTCATTCTCCCTAAAGTCCAACTCCCTCATGTCCCTCTATACCTTCATCCAGTTGGCCAATTTTTTTTTTTTATCTTTATTTATCCTCTCTAATTTACAATAAAATAGTTTACATTGCACCAATTCCTATGAACAATATTGAAAAATTGTGAGAGGACTGGTGTCTGAAGTAGGTCTTCTTCATTCAGTCTTTATAAGTCTCAAAAATGGCGGTTGTGGACTATATCTATAAATACTTAGGTTAAGGTACGTGAGGTTTGCTGGTGGTAGAAATTTGATGACACACATTTGTCACAAAATTCGGCCGGGTGGGTACCACCGTGCACGATTGCGAAAAATCCTCCATGGTAATCCAATTTCGGTTTGATTGCGTTCAGGGGTCAGCAAGCGCATAGCCGGGCAGGGGGATTTTGGTCGCGGCACTGGTGGGACCGGTGGGTGTCACGCGGTGCTGCGACGACAATCCTCTTCTGAAGAGGCCGTCAAGCTGAGTGCCACATTGTTAACATGGTACTTGTATGTAATGATGACCCTCTTTCCTGAGACTTTACCTTCAGCTTACCATCAGGCGAGATGAAGTCAAATTGACGTGACCTAAATATAAAAAATATAAAAAATACGTTTGTAGCGACTGCAATAAATACATAGAAAATCTATTTGGACAGAGGTCTTCCTCTTCTCCTCTTTGAAGCCCTGCAAAGGCACTGTTTCACATAATTATCTGGCCTTCGGCATATATGACCGGTACCATCTTTCCTACATATAAGAAACAGTTTAGCAATAGGAAGACACGAGGGCCACCAACACGTACCTATTCCGGGTGACGAAGGGGCACCCCTTACAGCTGTACTGTTCAGTGTGTTGCGCGGTGAGGTGCTTCCGCAGCGCGCGGCTAGTCTTGAGCCGCGTCTTGCAGATGAAGCACTCATACGCGCCGCTTTGCTGGGGAACAAATTATATGTTAATACTAGCTGATGCCCGCGTCTCCGCCCGCGCGGACCTACTTAACCAACTGTAATCAAACATACAACAGATTTTAAGTCTCACCGAGACCTTACTAATTGAAAAAAAACCACATCAACACCGTTTAGTAGTTTTTGCATCCATCGCGAACAAACAGACAAGAATTACAAAAATAAATATTTAAGTGGTTTTTTCTGTTATAAAGGTCTTGGTCAGACTTTAAATCAGCCGTATGTTTGAAGGCAATTGGTTAAGAAGAACCCGAGATATGACAAAAAAAAGCTGCCAAGTGCGAGTCAGACTCGCCCATGAAGGGTTCCATAGCAGCAAGTAACATAATGTTTTTTTTTTGAATATATATTTGAGTTGATTGAATGAAAGGTAAATTGCGGCTTACGATTTATGTCGTATTAAAAAAAACTACTTACTAAATCTCGTTCAAACTATATGATAACGTACATCATATATTTTTTTTAGTTTTCTCATTCTCTTATTTTAGAAGTTACAGGGGGGGGACACACATTTCACCACTTTGGAAGTGTCTCTCGCGCAAACCATTCAGTTTAGAAAAAAATTATATTAGAAACTTCAATATCATTTTTGAAGACCTATCCATAGATACCACACACGTATAGGTTTTTAGGGATCTGACTCAAGTGAAATACTATTGTTGATAATCTTTTATTTAGAATTTCGCTTGAATATATACTCTTAAGTTATGCATATTAATAAACAATTGTAGGGTACAAATAAATATGGTCATCCAGATCATGTATAACAAAAGTAAACTAAAGACGGTAGGTTTCAAAACTTCGGCACGATTCGAACGTAGGCAGCGGTGTACTGCGAACTGCGAACGAATCTATAAATATGAGTGGCACGCCGATGTGCGTTCCTTTCTGCCAGCAGCCGCTCACGCTCCCGCGCCCATTTCGCCGCCTCCAAGTTCCGAATAAAACTGTTCTTTTGAGAACTACATTTGTAACCATGTTTGAAGTCATCATGTGTAACCATCATCATGTGTAACCATTATCATGGGTAACCATCATCATATGTAACCATCATCATGTGTAACCATCATCATGTGTAACCATCATCATGTGTAACCATCATCATGTGTAACCATCATCATGTGTAACCATCATCATGTGTAACCATCATCATGTGTAACCATCATCATGTGTAACCATCATCATGTGTAACCATCATCATGTGTAACCATCATCATGTGCAACCATCATGTATAATCATCATTGTAACCATTATGTGTAACCATATTAAGTGCGTGATTACATTGTAACCATAGGTACATCTTATCGCATCGTATCGGCAGCGGCACCTACAGGGCTCCCTTTCAAGTGAAACGTACCGGTTGTCTTATTGTTCGCCCGAAACGAGTGGTTTTATTTTGTTTCAGGTTTCTTTTGTTCGTTTCAGGTTGCTTAGAGGTGTATTCGCCGGGTTTGACTTCGTTCTGTTGTTTCAGTGACCCTTTTAGATTTTCAGTTGATTTCTTGGTGCTTACGTGTGTATCTTGTTCTTGATCTCTTATGGTATAGGCGGGTTTCAAGCGGTCGATGGATATTGTTGTCGTTCTATCGGGTAATTGTATCGTATAGGTCTTCTCGTTACTTTCCAGTACACGATACGGCCCTTCATATGGCGGTTGTAGGGGTTTGCGTACAGCGTCGATTCGCACAAATACACGCTCGCACGTCCTGAGGTCTTGTGGCACGAATACAGATCGTCTGCTAGAATGGCATATGTCGTCCTTAATTGGTTTGAGTGTGTTTATTGTTTCGCGGAGTAGTTGTACGAATGAGTCGCCACAGTTCATTTTCGTCGAAGATGCTGTCGTGAAAAAATCACCAGGTAGGCGCATGTTGTGTCCGTATGTTAGCTCGGCGGCACTCACACCTGTATCACTACGTAATGCAGCTCGGAGTCCCATAAGTGCGGTAGGTAACTCTTCGTCCCAGTATTTGTTGTTATACAGTCGACATTTGAGTGCATTTTTCATAGATCGGTGCCACCGTTCAACGATGCCATTCGCTTGCGGATGATATGGGGTCGTTCTGGTCCTCTTTATTCCCATGAGTATCATTATTTGCGAGAACAAGTGGCTTTCAAATTGACGGCCCTGGTCAGTTGTGATCGTTTCCGGACACCCGAATCGGGTTATCCAGTGCTCGTAGACAACTTTCGCTATTGTTTCAGCTGTTATATCTTCCGTGGGTATAGCTTCCGGCCACCGAGAGCATCTGTCTATCATTGTGACAATGAACCGGTACCCTCGTGAGGATGTGCTAAGGGGGCCCACGATGTCTAAATGGATTTGTTGAAATCTTTCAGTCGGTTGAAAACTCGCTATTGCGCTTGATGTGTGACGTTGAATTTTGCTTTTCTGACATAGAATACAATTTTTCGCCCAGTAGCCGACATCGACATTCATAGACGGCCAAAAAAACTTCCGACTCATCATTTTACGTGTAGTTCTGACGCCCGGATGGCTCACATTATGCAATGCTTCGAACGCAGCGCGACGATATTCCACTGGTAAGTAAGGTCGAGGTTGAGGTAACGACGTCTCACAGTATATAGTTGAGGAAGTTTCAGGTATTTTCACCTTTTCTAGGGACAGGTTGCTCCGTTGCATTAGTTGTACAATAGTGACGTCTCTGTCTTGGGCTTCTGAGATGCTCTGGTAGTCAAGAGTAGTGGGGCACGTTATTGTATCGATTCGACTAAGTGCGTCTGCAACGACGTTCTGCTGTCCACTGATATGACGTATGTCCGTAGTAAACTCGCTGATAAACATCAACTGGCGTGTTCTTCTTGGAGTTTCAGAAGTAGATGGTGGCTTGTGGTAGACGTAAGTTAGTGGTTTGTGGTCCGTGAAAATAATAATTTCTCTGCCTTCAAACATTTTCCGGAAATATTTGACCGACATATGCACGGCTCTATTCGCGGTCAAACGTGCTGTATTTTTGTTGTGCATTATTGTATTTCTTTGAGAAATAGCCTAGTGGCTGCCACTTTTCGTTGACGAATTGTTGCAGTACAGCTCCCGCTGATGTATCCGATGCATCACAGAAAATGGCTAACGGTACTCGATGCAATGGGTGAGCGAGTAACGCGGCTTTTTGAATGCTTAGTTTACATGCTTCAAATGCCTGTGTAGATTTATCTGTCCACGGTATCTCCGACTTATCTTTCTTCTTGGCTTTGGTTAGAAATGCATGGAGTGGCGCTTGAAGTTCGGCAGCTTTAGGTAAATTTTCTCGGTAAAAGTTGATCATGCCAAGGAATCGTCGTAACCCGTCAATGGTTTTGGGTTTAGGATATTCTGCGATGGCTTTTACTTTTTCACTCGGTGGTTTGATGCCTTCTTTAGACACCGAGTATCCCAAAAATGTGACTTCTTCTTGACCAAATACGCATTTCGCTGGGTTAATTGTTATCCCGTATTGGTCCAGCATTTGGAATACTTTTCGGAGGTGTTGTCTATGTGTTTCTATATTTGGAGATCCCACAAGAATGTCATCGATAAACGGGAAAGCGAAATCGAGATCTTTGAGGACTTCGTGAATAAAACGCTGAAATGTTTGCCCTGCGTTTTTTAGACCTGGACACATTCTGGGGAATTCAAACAGGCCAAATGGTGTAATTATTGCAGTCGATATCTTCTTCATAAACTGGTAGTTGCTGGTAAGCTCTGTTCAGGTCTATTGTGCTGAATATTTGTTTCCCTGGTAACTGGTACGTAAATTCTTTGACCCGGGGAATAGGGTAGCGGTCGGGCTTAGTAACTGCGTTGAGCCTTCTGTAGTCACCGCATGCTCTGAGGTCACCGTTCTTCTTAGGGACTATATGTCGTGGGGAAGCCCAAGGACTTTTGCTGGGTCTACACAGACCTTGATTCATCATATTTTGAAATTCTTGCTTGATCTGCTCGTAGCGATGCGGTGGTATAGGTCTGGAACGACAATGTACTGGCGGTCCAGTTGTTTCAATATGATGTTCTACGCTGTGAGTGGGGTTCAATTTCATAGACGTCAATCTTGCGATTCCAGGATATTCTTCTAGTAAATCATGGTAAGACTGTTGTGTATCTATGCTTCGAACGGTTGGTATATATGTAGCTCGCATTTGCGCGTTTGATGAAAGTAGTGTTACACTGTCAATAAGTCTTCGATTATTCATGTCAACTATTAGCCGGTGGTGGTTCAGAAAGTCGGCACCCAGGATGGGCTTGGAGACTTCAGCAACGATGAACTTCCATGTAAACGGACGACGAAGGTGCAAATCGAGCTCCAAAGTCTTCTCTCCATATGTAGGAATGATTGTGTTATTAGCTGCATATAGTTGAAACGAAGTAGGCGTAGATTTTGTTCCCTTTTTCTTGGGTAATACGGACACATTGGCTCCTGTGTCAACCAAAAAATGTAGTTGGTTTCTGCGATCTGTCACGAACAGGCGGTGTGATTTTTCGTAAACGCCGGATGCCGCCTCATCCAGCGTTGTTTTTAGTTTCCCGTCTTCGTCTTGAATGAGCATGGTTCAGTGCAAAAACGAGCTTTTTGTCCGAACCGGCGATGGTAAAAGCAGTATGGAGAGGATGATGGAGAGTTTTCGCGCGATCTGCTAGTCCGATTGTGAGATGGGGAACGGGAACGATAGCGATTTTGCGATCGTTGACAGCAGCAGAAGTTGTGTCGCTCGTCGTTAGGGCGCCGTCGTAGTTCTGCGACTTCGAGCGATAATTTCCTTATCTCTTCAACAACGAATTGAATATCTTGGAGTTCAGCTTGTAAAACATTTTGTTGTGAATGTGAAATGGCTGCAACTTGAGAGGACTGCTCCGCCATTTTGTCAGCCAATAGCGCCAGTTCAGCCAATGCTGCTTTATTGTTGAAGGATTCACTAACAGCCAGAACAGAGCGTATGTGCTGTGGCAAATGGTTTATCCACATTAAGCGTAGTGTGTCATCCGGCATCTTGTCTCGAGCAAGATTTCTCATATGGCGTAATAATTGTGACGGCTTCTGGTCTCCGAGTTCCACTTCGGATAATAGCTTTTGAAGCTGGCGGCTGTCGGATTCTTCATAGACTGATATTAGCCGAGTTTTCAGCGCGTTATACAGGTTTGAGTCCGGTGGCTTGTACAACAAGTCTGCTACTTGCTCGATATCTTGCTTCTGTAATTGGGCTATCGCAATCTGCGCTAGTTGAGCCTGGCTTTTCTTTAAATCACTGGTGGCTGCCTCGAAGCTGATAAACCACAAGCGCGGTTTGTCACGCCAAAAAGGTGGTACTCGCAACGACAGCGATATCCCTGCGACTTCTTGAGCTTCTACAACGTTTTTAGGGTCCTCGTCCATTATTGTTCGGTTGCTTTTTGTTCGTCGGGGTCACCACTTTAGGGATCTGACTCAAGTGAAATACTATTGTTGATAATCTTTTATTTAGAATTTCGCTTGAATATATACTCTTAAGTTATGCATATTAATAAACAATTGTAGGGTACAAATAAATATGGTCATCCAGATCATGTATAACAAAAGTAAACTAAAGACGGTAGGTTTCAAAACTTCGGCACGATTCGAACGTAGGCAGCGGTGTACTGCGAACTGCGAACGAATCTATAAATATGAGTGGCACGCCGATGTGCGTTCCTTTCTGCCAGCAGCCGCTCACGCTCCCGCGCCCACTTCGCCGCCTCCAAGTTCCGAATAAAACTGTTCTTTTGAGAACTACATTTGTAACCATGTTTGAAGTCATCATGTGTAACCATCATCATGTGTAACCATTATCATGGGTAACCATCATCATATGTAACCATCATCATGTGTAACCATCATCATGTGTAACCATCATCATGTGTAACCATCATCATGTGTAACCATCATCATGTGTAACCATCATCATGTGTAACCATCATCATGTGTAACCATCATCATGTGTAACCATCATCATGTGTAACCATCATCATGTGTAACCATCATCATGTGTAACCATCATCATGTGTAACCATCATCATGTGCAACCATCATGTATAATCATCATTGTAACCATTATGTGTAACCATATTAAGTGCGTGATTACATTGTAACCATAGGTACATCTTATCGCATCGTATCGGCAGTGGCACCTACAGGTTTGATGAAAAAAAAATGTTTGAGTTTCAGTTCTAAGTATGGGGAACCCCCAAAATTTAATGTTTTTTTCTATTTTTGTGTGAAAATCTTAATGCGGTTCACAGAATACATCTACTTACCAAGTTTCAATAGCATAGTTCTTATAGTTTCGGAAAAAAGTGGCTCCGTCCGTATGTCACACGGACTTATAGATTCATCATGTCTGTCTGTCTGTAGACAGACATGATGAATCTATAAGGGTTCCGTTTTTTGCCATTTGGCAACGGAACCCTAAAAAACGATAACTGACCAACGCACGGGCGCAGCTGCGGGCATAAGCTAGTACTACATACAGTTATTAACGTCCGTAGTTTAGCGGTTAAGGAGTCGGTCATACAATCGAGAGATCCCGGATTCGAATCCTGGCCATTGCATTAACGACCTGAATCCACTCCTAACATAACATATACATAACTTCACGCCTGTATCCCCGAAGGGGTAGGCATAGGTGTATTATACACCAACGATTCGCCAGTTATGTTTAGGTCCCAATGTAATAGGGGGCGAGCCTATTGCCATCCACCGGGCACATTACTAAGCGAGCGATAATCAACATTTTTAATACACACAACTACGAAAAGTCAGAGGTGTGTGCCCGGGGCGACTGGGGATCGAACTCGAGACCTCATCTCGGCAGTCCGTTACGTACACCACTGGACTATAGCTGCTTTTTAGGGTTCCGTTGCCAAATGGCAAAAAACGGAACCCTTATAGATTCGTCATGTCTGTCTGTCTGTCTGTCCGTCCGTATGTCACAGCCACTTTTTTCCGAAACTATAAGAACTATGCTGTTGAAACTTGGTAAGTAGATGTATTCTGTGAACCGCATTAAGATTTTCACACAAAAATAGAAAAAAAAACAATAAATTTTGGGGGTCCCCATACTTAGAACTGAAACTCAAAAATTTTTTTTTCATCGAAGCCATATGTGTGAGCTCTTCAAAAATGATATTCTAATATCATTTTTTTCTAAACTGAATAGTTTGCGCGGGAGACTCCCAAAGTGGTAAAATGTGTCCCCCCCCCCCGCCCCTGTAACTTCTAAAATAAGAGAATGATAAAACTAAAAAAAATATATGATGTACATTACCATGTAAACTTAGAACGATAATTGGTTTGAATGAGGTCAAGTAAGCAGTTTTTTTTTATACGTCATAAATCGTAAACCGCAATTTACCTTTTATTCAATCAACTCAAATATAAAAATTTAAAAAATACTTTATTATGTTACTTGCTGCTACGGAACCCTTAATGGGCGAGTCCGACTCGCACTTGGCCGCTTTCTTTCCATTCCTAATACGAGCAATTTAGCTTGGCTGGAGGGGTGAGCGGGAACACTAGATGACTAGTATTCCCGCTCACTTATCATCCTCTTATCACTTGCCCAGTAGCGTACAAAGTTTGCATTTTGGAGCCTAAGGTCCGCTTATTGTTCTTGGTAGATATGCCGGCTTTTCCGGGAGCGACCGCCGTCTGACCTCACAACCTTCGAAGAAAAGCCTGCACCAGAGCCTCGTCCGTTGTTTAACAGTTGCACCAACTTGCAGATGAGGTTGGCCTGGGCCTCGAGGATGTTTATGTACATGTACATCCATTTTTATTTCATTTTCATTCATTTCGGTTACTGTAATTGACTCTTATACCCAGCATAGCCGTTTGTTGGTGGCTGAACTCCTCCGGAACTCCTCGCGCGATCTTGACCTAATTTACCACGGTGATAGTGTGGACACTGAGGAGTATTTTGAAGTGAGATGGTTCATGTCCGATGTACCATTGAGGAATAATCACCGGAAAACAGTTTCACGAGCGCGCGACCGTAGTAAGATGTCTTATTTTTAGTTAATAGTCCTGCTCGCTCCGCTCAATTTATTTCAGTCGCACCCTGCACTGAATTCCTAGTTCTAGTTACCCTCACCTCGCTATGTCTGATCGCGTGTGCGGTATACCTATCCAGGATCTGGAACCCTCTGAAGCACACAGTACACTTGTAGGGCGCGCTGGAGTACGCCGTGCTGTCCTGCCGCCGGAGTACCTCCTCGATCTGCTGGTCGTAAGACAGAGACGTGATCGTGAACAGGGTCTCGTCTAGTGCCTCGGTCTGCCGGCGACGTTTTACGTCACTCTTTTTGTATCTGGCGGAACAAAGATTTGGGTATGAATAACAGTATAACTATACTATTACTAGGTGTCCGCGGCTCCAACTACGTGAAACACTGATCCCGTTCCCGCGACCCACAGGAACCGATTCCCGGAATAAAAAATTGCTTACTACCCATTACCTAAAACAGTGACACTCCCGGAGTGCCGACAGAAGTGAAAAATTTAAACAATTACGTGTGTATTTTTTGAATCGCCTGGAAATATTTATACAGGGGTCTCAGTATAAACTCAAGAACCCTCAAAAACTCCACGAAAACCTCAAGAACCCACAAGAACCCCACGAAAAACTCAAGAACCCCTTTAAAAAGATGATTTATAAAAAAATTTAGGTAATGGTAACGTAACAGTGTCGCCAATTCAATAGTCTTTTCCTATCTCAAAAATGCCCCCCGTGAAAGGACAATGCCCATTTCAGTATGGAAATCGGTTGCACATTTTTTTTGCTATGTCACATAGGTATAAACTGCATTAAAAAGCCTGCATTAAGTATTATCTGAAATATAAACGCATATTGTAACAGAACTTAGGGTTATTGAGAAATTAAATGATTACAACGAGAAAAACAACAACAAGAAAATATTGTGACACAGACTGTTGAACTGACGTTTGAGTAAGACAGGGATACCATGTTTAAATTAAGAGAAAACTACCACTGAAGCACACATTATTTTACAACTTTAACTGTTTATCACTAATAAACTACGAATACATACACGAAATATTAAGATTTCATAACTGCAATATATTTGAATGTCACATTGCGAATTATTATCACGTATTATTATTTAACCATTTTATTTTAAAAAGATTGGTATATTTGCATTCTACCACAATTGTTTATTTTATATAATGGTAACAATTAAATTAAAAAGGAAACGTTTATTCATTCAAGTTTTATATCTTTACAATTTAAATTCAAACCCCAAGTTCTATAGAAGCGATTTAGTGTTGAAAAGTCATACTATAATCAATATTATTTTTTAACATTTTAAATATTGGCGCGAACGTCTAAAAGCCCAACCAAGAATGGGCATTCTCCTTTCATATGAATCGGTCAAGCCCTTTCGGAAGAGTTGGATAACAAACAGCACGTGATTTTTAGGGATTTTCTTTAGAAAAGCCCTATTGCTATCGAGTTGTCGTCGACGTCGTCGTTGCCAATTTTCTGTCACGGTTTTGGGTATGAAGGAGATGAGCTATCGAGTTGCTGTTTTCGGTAATAGATTCGTGCTGGGGTGAACCATTGCAAGATAAAGAAAAGTCGCAAAAAATCGCAAAAAAAATATCGCAAAATCGAAAATCCCTTGTATTCGGCTGAGCTCGTCTGTGGAATTCAACTTGTTTTACCTATCTAGAAGAGTGTGCTTGTTTGTCGCGCTTTCATTTTGCATTTATGAAGCCCCCTTCTTGGGGCAGGTTATAGGCTATACTAGCTGTGCCAGCGACTTCGCCCGCGTGGATTTAGATCTGGGTTTTTAATTTATGTGTGGAACCCTAATTATTTTTCTAAAATTAAAGTAACCTATGGTACGCCTTCTAATATTAACTATCTACCAGTAAAAGTCCAATAAAAAAAAGTCATTCCAGAGATAACCTCATTCAAACCGGCAGCCAGAGGTTAATTATTTTTGTTGTAAGTATATACATTCATTTGCAATCTGTTATTTTAACGTTACAAACAGACACTTAAATTTAATTTATTTGTATAGATAACATCACGCTACAACCCTTAGGAGCCGAGAACAAGAAAGAAGCTAATAGAGACAGGCGGGTAATGCAACACGATGTAATAGAACCAAGTTCGGTGGGTGAAATCGTGGGGCAACAGTACTATTATAAAACTGTAAATTAGTTGTATTTGTAGCTAGTAACATTATAAATACTGTCGTGAAGTACCTGTCCGTAGTGTTACCAGGAGTGTCGTCCTCCTCACACTTCTTTGGTTTAATCTTCTTGACGGGCTTCTCTTTCTTCTTTTTTATCTTCTCTTTCTCTTTAGGCTTCTCCCCGTACACTTCGCTCAACGCCTTGTCGTCGTCATCATCGAAGTGATCGAACTCTTCGAAGAATATTTCATTGCTGCTGCCTGAATAATAATGGTGTTTTAGGCAAACATATGGTAGTAAGTGGGGTCCTAATAAGATTTTCGGGGTCCATGTCAACTTCACCTGCTGATTGACGGACGAGGCTCTGGCGCAGGTTTTCCCTTTTGGGTTGGAAGGTGACAAGGCAGTCGCTCCCGTTAAAGTCAACAAACCAATTAATAATAGCTTGTTATTGATAAAAAAAATAAAACGACTTCAAAAACCTTTAAAAACAGGCACTGAAAAATGAAAAATAACTGAATTACAGATAAAATTCCAAAGATTAAGTGCGATTAAGTGCCTGTTTTTAGTGGGTTTTTTTACTTATTTCTCCCTTTTTAGTGGACATAAGTTTAACTCATATGGGACCACTCGCAAGCTAAACCAAACACGATGTGAAAATAATTTTTGCAATATAGCTACTGTAAAACGATCAGGAGTTCCCTTGATTCCTTCGTCCTTCGTCTTCATCATCAGACCCCTAATGACAGGCACAACCCAACTAGATGTAAAGCTCTCGTCAATACAATTTAATAAAGCCCAAACAACAGGTAATTGTTGTAAAGCGTTAAGGAGTTCCCTCGACTGTCTTTCGACTCCATCATCAGATCGACCCCAGACCTTCATTAAATAATTGTGCTTAAAATACTTAATGAATAAATTAACGCACGAGCCACACGAAGCTTCCCCTTGATTTCGCTGGGATGCCATCATCAGATCCTGGTTTCCTTATCATGGTAACACCCTTGGGATACCTCCTGTCCGATAAAAAGAATTACCGAAATCGATTAGCGTGATATTGAGTTATTCGTCCATTTGTCGCGCACATACGCAAATTTAAGAATTATATAGTTTTCTCATAGATGCCACTGTCAGAACTTGACCAAATTGAAATGGAACTAAACGGCAAGCACCAACTTACAAATAAAAAAAGAATCATCAAAATCGGTTCACCTAGTCGAATTTTCTGAGGTAACAGGAACATTAAACAAGTTGAATTCCTGAGACGAGCTCAGCCGAATACAAGGGATTTTCGATTTTGCGTTTTTTTTTTTTGCGATTTTTTCTTTATCTTGCAATGGGGTGAACCACCCCAGCACGAATCTATTACCGAAAACAGCAACTCGATAGCTCATCTCCTTCATACCCAAAACCGTGACAGAAAATTGGCAACGACGACAACTCGATAGCAATAGGGCTTTTCTAAAGAAAATCCCTAAAAACAAGTTGAATTCCTAAGACGAGCTCAGCCGAATACAAGGGATTTTCTTTAATTTTTTTTTTTTTTTTTTTTTTTATCTTGCAATGGTTCACCCTAGCACGAAGCTATTACCGAAAACAGCAACTCGATAGCTCATCTCCTTCATACCCAAAACCGTGACAGAAAATTGGCAACGACGACGTCGACGACAACTCGAAAGCAATAGGGCTTTTCTAAATAAAATCCCTTTTTTTTTTTATTTATTTTTATCTTGCAATGGTTAACCCCGGCACGAATGTATTACCGAAAACAGCAACTCGATAGCTCATCTCCTTCATACCCAAAACCGTGACAGAAAATTGGCAACGACGACGTCTACGACAACTCGATAGCAATAGGGCTTTTCTAAAGAAAATCCCTAAAATATATGATGTACATTACCATGTAAACTTCCACCGAAAATTGGTTAGAAAAAATTCATTCATTCAGACAACTCGATAGCAATAGGGCTTTTCTAAAGAAAATCCCTAAAACAAGTTGAATTCCTGAGACGAGCTCAGCCGAATACAAGGGATTTTCGATTTTGCGTTTTTTTTTTGCGATTTTTTGCGATTTTTTCTTTATCTTGCAATGGTTCACCCCAGTACGAATCTATTACCGAAAACAGCAACTCGATAGCTCATCTCCTTCATACCCAAAACCGTGACAGAAAATTGGCAACGACGACGTCGACGATAACTCGATAGCAATAGGGCTTTTCTAAAGAAAATCCCTAAAAATTTGAGTTTCAGTTCTAAATTTGGGGAACCCCCAAAATTTATTGTTTTTTCTATTTTTGTGTGAAAATCCTAAGGCGGTTCACAGAATACATCTACTTACCAAGTTTCAACAGTATAGTTCTTATAGTTTCGGAAATAAGTGGCTGTGACATACGGACGGACAGACAGACGGACATGACGAAAAGGGTTCCGATTTTGCCATTTGGCAACCCTAAAAAAGGGAGCCTCCTCCTCTTTTTGAAGTCGTTTTAAAATAATAAGCGGGTTCCGGGTTCCAAAGTGTGTAAAGCGTCGGTGGGTTAGTGGTTAAGGAGTCGGCCTCGCGATCGGGAGGGCCCGGGTTCGAAGCCTGGTCATTACACTACCGACGTGAACCCACTCTTAACAAAAGTAATTAACTTAGTTGAAGGGGTTAACCGGAATACTAGAGAATTCAGTTATTAGTAGGAACTCTTTAAAAGACAGTGCCGACAAACGTAAAAACTTAAACAATAACGTGAGTATTTTTTTTAATCGACATTATACATCCCTTCCTCCCTCCGTCTCTCACTCCCGAACAATCACATGCACTTCAAAATATGGAAAGTGTCACATTGACGATGACGCGAGTTCCATATTTGTTCACTAAAAAAGTGCTCATATAGAAAGTTCTCAACGCGTTTAAAGAAGTTTACACTTCAAAATTCTTATTAGGTTTTTTTCGTCCAGAAATGCCTTCGGATACCCCCCCGCCGGCCAGCGGGGGCGGTTATACCGGGCTTGAACCGACCAAAACCACACGCCGTCTCGGGTCTTAAAAAGCCGGGGTGTAAGGTTGCCCATAGAGCATATCCCTCGCACCCCGACCGACCCTGGGCCATCTCCAGTTTCAAGATGGCCCCCTCGGGTTTGGGAACCACGGTATCCCTGTCCTGTCCATGTTCGAAGGAGGGGCGCTAGTCGCCCCACCGTCCCGGCCTGCTTCTGCTGGGGTGACAGGCAGCCTCACCTGCCACCCCCAGGCCTGCGCTCATGGAGGACGGAGGTCGTTAAGCGAATTATTAGGTAATTGTTATTAGATCCCTACCTTCATCCTTTACTTCCACTTCATCGACAGGCGCGAGTTCCTTCACCTCCACACCCTCACTCTGCTGTACAGCGTCTTGAGCCTCCTCCTCCTTCACGAAGACGCCAGAGTCGCGAATGTGCATGTCGTAGTCGCTATTGTCGAAGATTTTATGAATTAACGGCGACTTCAGACCGTTGTGTGAACGATTCACTGATTTTATGTCACGGATTTTTATCTGAAAGTTTTATTATCAAGTTAGTTTTTTTTTTTTAAATAATAAATAAATATTCTATGACATGCTACACAGCGCTTTCTAGACCCAAATTAAGCATAGTTTAACTAGCTTGTGTTATGGGTTCCAGAATGCGGATAAACATACTTATATACTTTTTTTTTTGTAAATACATACATATTATACATAGAAACACCCAGACTAATGCAAATAGACATATTCACGCATACAAATATTTGCACTGAGCGGGAATGGAACCCGCGCCCCCTGTCGTAGCAGTCGAATGCACTACCGCTACGCCACAGAGTATTGTTTGTTAAATCCCGCGGTGAAAGAAGATTGAAGAAACAGATTTGAGGCGAGAGTGAACCGGCAACTCGGTAAAGGTCGCCCTAAAGTCTAACTTTTTATTAGCTGCAGTAAAATGACGTTTCTAAATGTCATTCCGTAAAATAATGTTGACAGCTTAATCTCAATAGTGATGTGATTCAGTTCACAAAAGTTTACGGAATATCTAATCGTTCCATAATTTGCCTCATAATGATCATGCTAAATTCTATTTAATATTAATGTAAATAAAAGGCTGTATAAACGTTGATTCTTTTACGCATTAAGCAAGATAACACTCAAGCAACCGCTCTCTCAAGTTGGTAGTACTGATTTTTGGTTATGGTGCTACGATGACGCTTGGCCGCCATTTTGTTTCGGTTGTCATTCGCTCATTCGGCTTCTAACTTCTGTTTTGAGTACACGAATAATTTTGATTTGCCCACTGCGCGTTGTTTTTGTTATCATTATTGTTAAGTTTATGTTACGTTGTGTTTGTTTTTCATTGCCTGTTTTCGTTAATAGTTTTAGTTTTTTTTGTTGGATACATCAAAGACATGGATGCTCTGCCGGGCACATCGCAAGATGGAGACACGTTTTTATCTCCTAAGAAAAAGAGGCCACGTGTAGCTCTAAGTGCAACAGAAAAACTTTGGGTCAGAAACGTTTACAAATATGTGTTTGAAGTGAAATGTTCAGAACCAAACATTGAATTACCAAAAACAAGTGAATGCGTTGACAAGGTGGCTGAAGTCTTGGGAATATCCGTCCGCACTGTTTATTCTGTTTTAAAGGAGCACAAGGAGAACGACAGCGAATCACCAAAACCTCCCGAAAAAACTGGCCCAAAACTTACCGTTAAAGATAAACTTGATAATTTCACATTCACTGCAATTAGACGAATTGTACATCAGTTCTTTCATAGAAATGAAATACCCACCATCGCAAAGGTTAGTTTACATGTCGTCACTCATCTTTTTATTATACGTTATGTATGTTTTCTCCTATCCCATGTGTAATATTAACTAATTAGGTAATAACTATATTATTTTTTAGGTGCTGCAAGTTGTAAATGATGAACCAGGATTGCCCAACTTCTCGAAAGAGACACTGAGAAAAATTATGAAACATCTCAATTTCGAATTCGTTACTCGATCACGCAAGAGTGTGCTTATTGATAGACAAGATATCATATCATGGCGCCAGCGCTACCTGCGTTTAATTAAACAATATCGCAGGGAGGGAAAATATATATATTATCAAGACGAGACCTGGGTCAATGCTGGTACGTGATTTTTTATTTTTTTTATTTATTTATTTACAAATAATGGTTACATAATAATATTACAAATAATATCTCGCCAAACTAAAAAGTTTAAGTGTCAACTCTTAGTTTCTTATATTTGTACCATTTTTGTTTTGCTATCGAAACTTATGATTTTTGTTGTTCTTTTCAGGTCATACTACAAAAAAAGCCTGGATTGATGGAAGCATTACCTCTTCTCGACAGGCATTTTTAGACGGCCTGACTACGGGATTAAAAAATCCCACAGGAAAGGGAAAACGACTAATAATTAGTCACATAGGCGGAGAAGAAGGCTTCCTGGACGACGGACTTCTTATGTTTGAAGCAAAGAAAGGTACAGAAGACTACCATGACGAGATGAATGCAGAGTGTTTCGAGGATTGGTTCCGCGGTATTCTACCCAACCTCAAACCAAATGCAGTAGTCGTAATGGACAATGCGCCCTATCACTCTAGGAAGATCCAAACAATCCCGAAGAGGTCGTGGACAAAACCACGAATTCAAGAGTGGCTGACTAATAAAAATATTGTATTTGAACCAAATATGGTAAAGGCCACTCTAATAGATATTGTGATACAGCAAAATCTTACTGAGAAATATGTCGTAGACAAGATGGCTGCACATAAAGGCATCACAGTTTTAAGATTGCCTCCTTATCACTGTGAGCTGAACCCCATTGAGTTGGTATGGGCGCAGGTAAAGGGTCACGTTGCAAATAATAATAAGACGTATAAAATGCAAGAAGTTAAAAATTTATTTCAAGAAGGTATAAACAAAGTGACACCGGCTAAGTGGAGTGACTGTGTGTCTCACACTATAAAAGTGAAAGACAAAAGTGCCACCTCGATCATATTATAGATGAAGTGACAGATAGATTTATTATTAGTGTTACCGAAAGCGACAGTGACAGTAATTCCGAAAAAGATTGATTAAAGTACATTATTATGGCATTTTTGTTTCATTTTAAATGTACCTCCCTATACTTCCAATAAAAAAGATCAATCCTCTAGTATAGTAACAATAATAGAATAAAAAAATACATTACAACTTAATATTAAATCTCAAAAACAAAACCAAACTGTTCATTCATTTATGATTCACTCATTTAGCTACATCCCTATATATTTTTCTTCAAAAACCGGCAACCCACAAAACGTCATTTTACTGCAGCTAATAAAAAGTTAGACTTTAGGCGTAGGTATGTTAGGGCGAGGTTCCCTGAGTAAGGGTGTTTTTAGATTTAGGATTTGTCGAAAATTAGAAGTCCCTGTATTCAGAAAATCACATATGATATTCTAGACTATACAAACTAGTATTTACGGTTATCCGATACACGATGACCTTTACTTTCCTCGATAGAATTTGCTCTCAAAGGCGAATTCCAATTTTATTTGAGTTGTGTTCAAGTTACAAAACTAAAAAAATCCGTTCCCGCAGGGGGAACGCACAGGTAGATTTCGTAAAGCAAATAATATTATTTTATTAGAGAACTACGGACTTAGACACACAAGTAAACACAGTAACATTTTTAACATGTTTAATTTTTTTTTCTCGAATACGGTAACTTTTAGCGAATAACTTTTCAGACATTTATTTTAGACTTAAAAATGGCCTATCGATTAAAAATGTTTCCGACGCCAAGAATGTTCACCGGTTAGAAGTTATGATTTTTTTTCCGAAAAATTTTGGTTTTCCCCCCTCCACTTTTAGTTACCGTCCCCTTAGGCGGGATTCCACCCGTTCACGAACTTAAACTAAGTTTACACCCAAGCAATTTTTGACCGCAGTTTGAAAGCGATCGGGGCAAAAATGCGACCGTGAGAGTGCCGCAAATTTTGGGAAGTGGAACCATACATACATATACATATATATAAACTTTTTGACCAGTGGTCATTTCGGACTCAGGGGGTCATAACTAGACCTCCTATGAAGATTTTTTTTTTAAATTCGACTGTAGTCAAGAAACCAATAGGTAGATCGATTTCATCGAAATCTACCTAAAATTATACCAAAACGAAGGTCATTCATAGGAGAACGAAAAACGGTTATCAAAAATTAGGTTTTATACCATGAAAATTCAAAATAACTACGTTTTCTACCTAAATGAAGCGTTCAGAGAGTCAATCAGTCCCGAGCGGAACGTGTGTCACTTCGTCCTATTGTGTTGGAATGGGTTTGTAAGGGTATGTTTTATATTCAGAATTGAAACCGGTAGGTGATGTCACAATCGTGTTGTAGGATGGCACATCGTACTCGTTTTATTGTTGTATAGTTGAATATTCCGTTTTTCACCAATGAAAAGTTGATTACAACGGAAATTAACGCGAGAGTACCTAAATACAATCATACTTGTCTCTATGTATTTCTTTCATTCATCCAATTGCAATGAAACTTTGGTATTTGGTTATTTGGTCACCTAGGTGAAGTTAAAAATAAAAAGCGGCCAAGCGCGAGTCGGACTCGCCCATTAAGGGTTCCGTAGCAGCAAGTAACATGATAATGTTTTTTTTTAAATTTTTATATTTGAGTTGATTGAATTAAAGGTAAATTGCGTTGGCAATTTTCGTTGGCAGTTTACATTGGTAATGTACATCATATATTTTTTTAGCCATATCATTCTCTTATTTTAGAAGTTACAGGGGGGGGGGGGGGCATTTTATCACTTTGGAAGTGTCTGAATGAAAATCTTAATGCGGTTCACAGAATACATCTACTTACCAAGTTTCAATAGCATAGTTCTTATAGTTTCGGAAAAAAGTGGCTGTGACATACGGACGGACAGATAGACAGACAGACAGACAGACAGGGTTCCGTTTTTTGCCATTTGGCAACGGAACCCTAAAAAGAATAATTGCAATGCATGCAACTATTAGATTAAGATTTGAGTAGCTTTGATGTACATATACCTTTTTTTTTTTCGTGCGGAAATCCCTTTGGATACCCCCCGCCGGCCAGCGGGGGCGGTTATGTCGGGCTTGAACCGACTAAAACCGCACGCCGTCTCGGGTCTACAGACGCCGGGGTGTAAGGTTGCCCATAGAGCGTATCCCTCGCACCCCGAATGACCCTGGGCCATCTCCGGTTTCGAGATGCCCCCTCGGGTTTGGGAACCACGGTGTCCCCGTCTTGCCCCGGTTGGGGGAGGGGCGCTAGTCGCCCCACCGTCCCGGCCTGCTTCTGCTGGGGTGACAGGCGGCCTTATCTGCCACCCCCAGGCCTGCGCTCATGGAGGACGGAGGTCGCTCCGGCGCCTGAGTCGCCTGCGACGCGCGGCGAGCAAGTTGCGGGCTCGGCGGGCCGGGAGAGTTCTAAATCACTCCCGGGCGCGCTCCGCCATCTCCTTCGCGAGCATTACATGCTCGCAGAAGGAGGTGGCGGCGGCCCACGCGCTCGCGCTCCGCACCATTGCCGCAATTATGCTGCCGAGCGAGAGGACTCCCACCCCGATGGCTGCCACGAGGTCACGCCTCGGCGCCTCCCACGCCGGGCAGTCCGCCCTGAGTCCTCGCTCGCGTCGCAGTGATGACACTCAGGCGTTGGCTCCTTCCTGATCCGACTCAGGTGGTCCCCGAAGCACCCCTTCCCGGAGATCACCTGCGTCAGTCAGTACGAGAGGCTTCCGTGTCGCCTCTCTAGCCCATCCTCCATGTTGGGCCTTACCGCCGCTATTGCGGCGTGCCCTCGATGTACATACCTACACAGCGTAGCTCGTCTCGCTCGCGTCGCAGTGATGACACTCAGGCGTTGGCTCCTTCCTGATCCGACTCAGGTGGTCCCCGAAGCACCCCTTCCCGGAGATCACCTGCGTCAGTCAGTACGAGAGGCTTCCGTGTCGCCTCTCTAGCCAATCCTCCATGTTGGGCCTTACCGCCGCTATTGCGGCGTGCCCTCGATGTACATACCTACACAGCGTAGCTCGTCTCGCTCGATAGTAAGTAGGTAACTCTAGTCAATTCAGTCTCAAGCATAAGGTGTTTGAGTGTAACATGTCACAATACTAGTAACTACACAACAACTAACTGTGGTGTGGCGGCAGTAGATTCGACTGCTACGTCGGGACGCAAGTGCGATTCCCGCTCAGTTCAAATATTTGTAGGCATGAATATGTCTATTTGCATTGGTCTAGGTGTATCTATGAATAAATATACATGTTTATAGTAACAAAAAGGATTGTGTGGTTTTATGAAACCGCGGTAAAAGTGGAACTTTTTTTCACATTATAGACATTTAACTAAAAAATAACAACATTTACATTAAACACTGACAAACAACATTTACATTGAACACTCAAAAAAAAACAAACAAAATAGCGTGGAGCACTGGCACAAATGAGTAATTGTCTATACACTACACGGTCACTTGCTGCGAACTATAGGCGCCGCCATATTGGCCTTGGCTGCTATAACGAGCGCCTTTCACTTTATCCCTACTGCGCGACATGCAACACACAGACGAAAAAGTTAGAGACGATGTAATAAAAGTTTCACTTTAAAAAAAAAAAAGAATTATCAGTAATCTGGAGCCCATTTTACAGGCTATACTTAAATAGGGCCTAGATTGTGTTGTGTATTTTCCCTAACACTAAACACTAAAACTAGTTGCCATGTAGTACCAGAGTCCTTGCCAAGACTAGCCAAAGGAGATCAACACAACGAGTCTATCTTGTTTGGTTCCAGACCACCTACCATCTCCATTTTCAGACCTTGGACACATGTAGCACCAGAGTGTTTACCAAGATAAAATGAATGAGCCCAAACTCGATCAGTTTATCTTAGCAGTTCCTATGGCCACCTTCCTACTTCATCATCAGACCCTGAATACCATGTCACATCAGAGACTTTGTTTAGACGAAACAAATGAGGCCAAACTCAATAGGTTTTAGTTTAGGAGTTGCTATGGCCACTTTCCTACTCCATCATCAGATCAGCTCCATGGGACCATATTAATGCATTGTCATCTAAACTAAACATGTGTGCAAAATGTCATCTCAAGTGGTTGAGGATCATCATATCAGCCGTAGGAAGTCCAATGCTGAACATAGGCCTCCCCCATTGACTTCCATTTTGCCGGTCTGTAGCGGCCTGCATCCACCGAGTCCCTGGGCTTTTTTTTTTTTTTTTTTCTTTTTTTTTTTTTTAGGAAACAGACAGTCATATACAGTTTTTACATCAAGAAGAAAAAATATATACTTATAGACTTAGAGTTCCATAATAGTTTAAGATAGTATACGGTACATTACAATTAATACTGATACATACAAGAAAGAAAAACAAGAGTAGTTACATACAAAACATACAGTCATGCACCGAATGAAGACAACTGTCACAATTAAGTGTTAAATAACAAATATAATGATTTATGTGGTTAGGAGTTGCTTGCGTAATTTTATTTTGTAAGCAGCCAAACGATTACTGAATATATCTAATTCTTTAAAATCATCATTATATGTGTCAACACTACGTCTAAAAAAGTGATTACTGGTATAAATTGTTCTATAAAAAGGCACCGAAAACAAGTTCAATGAACGAGAACCAGATCTTGGCACTCTTAAGGCTATCTTTTCTAGAATGTGAGGGGCGTCGATATGGTTATTTAAAATTTTAAATAGAAATACCTGGTCAAACAATATCCGTCGATTAGAAAGACTGGTAAGCGAGTGACGATCAAGTGAATTTTCATACGATATATATTCATGATTACCACGATAATCTAATGATTTAATAAACTTCTTTTGAATCTTCTCAATGCGGTTAATGTGACAACTGTAAAATGGACTCGATAATACAACCAAAATCCAAGAGTGATCGAACAAAACTGAAGTACAATACTTTTAGAGTCTGGGGATGCTTAAAAGGTTTGGAAATCCTAAGTATAAATCCAAGTTGACGAAACGCTCTATTAACAATGTGATCAATGTGCAAGTTGAAGGATAGGCTAGAATCCATGATTATACCCAAGTCGCGTATGGATGTAACTCGACTTAGCGAAATATTATTAATTTTATAATCAAAGACATGAGGGTTATGTTTACGGGTATACGATATTACAGAACATTTATCCAGATTCAAGTACAATTGATTTAACGAGCAGTACTCAGATATACGTTCCAGATCAGATTGCAGCTGTAAGTAATCATCACTATTGGCTACTGTTTTGAAAAATTTTGCATCATCAGCATACAATAAAAAGTCTGAGTTATGAATGACTTCACCTATATCATTAATATACAAAAATAAAAAATAATGGCCCAGCATGGGATCCTTGGGGAATACCCGATGGGATTTCCAGGAACCGTGAGATATACCCCTTTATAGACACTGCTTGGGATCGCCATGTATACCGATAGTCCATAGCTTCTCTATGAGTAGATCATGGTTAATTTTATCAAATGCTTTAGAAAAATCAGTATACACGACGTCTACTTGTAGTTTCTGGTCCATAGCATCCACTAAAAAGTTTGTAAAAGTAAGCATGTTAGACTCAACAGAGCGCCCTTTACAGAAACCATGTTGATTAAGAGAGATATGATGTTTAAGTGTATCTGCCAGTGTGCGAGTAACAATCTTTTCCAAAACTTTACCGAACAAGTTTGTTTTAGATATAGGCCGATACTGGGACACGTCACTTCTTTTATCATTTTTTGGAATAGGTGTTATGAGAGCCCGTTTCCATTCCGAAGGAAATGTACCCGCTTCCAAAGATTTGTTATATATAATATGTAAAGGTAACGTTAATTGATCAGCGCAGCTACGTATAAATATGGGATGTATACCATCACACCCAGCTCCCTTGTATATGTCAATGTTTTTAAGCTCTTTATGAATAACATCCATGGTGATGCTTATAGAATTAAGATCGACTGGAGAGTTTAAGGGCGGGCAGCTAAAATCATAACCAGTCGGACGTGCTGCACTTTGAACATACACGGAATTAAAATATTCGTTAAACAAATTGCAAGTGTCTTCGCCACAGTTGGAAACACGCTCATTAAATCTCACCGTTTGAGGGATGTGACCGGAAGGTAATTTAGACTTAACGTATCGCCAAAACAGTTTGGGGCATTTTTTAATATTTTCTTCGCTAAGTTTAATGTAATTATTATACTCGACCTTATGAAGGCTTGACTCCCTTTTACGAAGTGTTGAAAATGTTTGGTAGTCTAAGGGATTTCCGTATCGTTTCCACCTAGTATGATACTTTCTTTTTTCTTTACCTAGTTTAATGAGTGGAACAGTATACCAAGGTGGATAGCGAGTAGTATCAAATAATTTACGAATGGGGACGTGTTTATCAATTATACTATTTAAAATATCATAAAACACAAGCACTATAGAATCCATACTAGTATCAATGGTGGCCGATAGTTTAGAATGCCATTCGATGGATGCCATCTCTGCACGAATTGCATCAAAATCAGCACAGTGAAAAAGTTTTCTACTAATAAATCGTTGGGATAACGGCAGACAGGTCTCCAGTAGTAACTCAAGCACTAAAGGTTTATGATTTGCATCCGAATGGGTAATAGGATCATTGCACGTCACAACAGTGCACTCTCTATTGCAGAATATTAGATCTAATAACCTGTGATTAATATTGAAGGAAGAATTAAATTGCTTTAAATTTGTAAAACTCATAAAATCAGCGGTTAATTGCACCAAAGCATTATTATTAGAATGCATTATCATAGAACTCGAGTCAGTATCATAATACCAATCTCCGTGCGTCACATTAAAATCACCCACAAATAGAAATATATCATTCGGGTACTGTACTATTAAGTTACTAACTAATTCGTAAATTAAATTCAATTCTGTCTCGTGACGATTACTATGAGGTATATACGCGCAGCATATATGTATAAACCGGGGTACAGAAGTGGAAATTCCATTTGTAGGTTGAGAGACGGGAATACTCACCCATAAGTGATCTGAATGCGCGGTCGCATTCCATTCTTGTCGCAGAACTGGGTTCATCTCCCGACGTATGGCAATAATGACTCCCCCACCCTTCTCCGCACCCACAACAGAAGCATCCCTATCATCACGAAAAACTACATATCTATCGTCAAAATATTCTGAACTATAGAAATTATTATTAAACCATGATTCAGTTATACAATAAATGTCATAGTCACCAAGCAAAACTTTACTTAAAAAAGAGTGAGATTTAGTTCGCAGTCCCCCCACATTCTGATAATATATGGTCATTAAATGAGAGAATGCATAAATGATAGGTATAATTTAATAATATTTTGTTTTATAATTATGAGGGTTCAAAGATGTATTACGTAATATGTTCGGACAATAACAACAGCAATAGTATATTATAAATAATATGCTATCAATAATGTTCAAATGAGTAGCAAAGCAAAACAATTTATCCAGCAACAACTTAGTTTTACGCTTACCTATAATAATAATACATACAATCAAAATGTAGGTACTTGTGACACAGTTAAACAAGAAGTAATAAATTAATAAAGAAATAGCAAGAAAAAATGGTCATATTATATTAGACAAGTCTTCACCACTCGAAATACGAATAATCTTAGACGTATCGACTTTTCTCATAAATATTTTACAATCACGGACCCATAGGTATTTATACCCGTGCTGTTCTTTTAATTCTCGTGCCCGTTTTAATAGTTGTTTGTTCGCCGGCGTTAGGTGATCGCTTATGTAGATGTTAACAGCAGGGCCCGATAAACCAATGTCGGCGGTGGTGATACCGCGACGCGTGCGCACCGCAGCTAACAGCTGATCCTTACTACGTTGTCTAGTGTATCGCACAATAATGGCTGACGGTCTATTAGGTGTATTTTTTTGCTCGAAGCGACGTACACGGTGAACACAGTTAACATCGGTTACCTCAAACGATAATCCCACTTTGGTATAAATGCAAGACAAAATGTTATCCAGGTTTTCTCCCTTGTGAAACGGGACCCCCGATATTTCTAAATTATTTGTTCTAGCATGCTGGTCCCGTATATTGTTCTCCTTCTTCAGTTGTATATTTACGTTCCGAAGTTCCTTGATAGTACCGCTTGCGACGCTGAGATCTTTTTGTAACGAACTTATTTGAGATGTAACCAGTTCTAGACTTTCCAGACGCCCTTCCATTCCCTCCAATCGCATATTCACATCCTTCCAGTGAGAGGCTAAATCCGGAACCGTTACATTCATTTTATTAACGTCCGATTTCATTGCATCAAAATCCTTACGAAATTCCTTCAATTCCTTAAGAACATCGGTTAGATTGGGAACATTAGGCGTACCAGTACTTCGGCAACCAATGCAACGCCAGTTATCCTTTTTTTCAGAGGTCATCCTGCGATAGGTAGTTTCTAGAAGACCCGAGCAATGGAAATGTAGGTAGGTACAGCACTGACTACACAAAACTCCATCAGTCACCCCGTCACCACATTTCGCACACAAACTCATTTTAGAAAGGTGTAAGCGGCCCAAACAATCGACTGCAGGCACTTGCAATACTCGTAGTACGTATGTAAAACCGTATAAAAATATAGTAGGTAGGTAGTCTACTCGACGCGTTGTTAATCGATAGGCAAGATCAAGGCACGATAATGATATGCGACTGACTGCGACCGCGCGTCGAGCGACACTGAACTTTCTTCTTTACCAGGTCATGCATCCAACTGCCTGCCTCAAAATCCAGTTGCAAGGTTTGACCCGCACTAACAAACATACATACATACCTACAGAGCCATTTAAATAAAAGTATGTAAAAAGTGTGCTTGTAGTCAGAATATTGTAGGTAATTTGTGAGCAGTGAATTAATGGGGAAGGTAGAAAATATCACCTAGTTCCTCTACCAAATTGGCTCCCTGCAATACTCACATAGGTGTCAGGCAGCAGCATTTCTTGCAGTATCTCCACACTTTTCATGGCAGTTGTTCTGAAGCGAACGGCGGATGTCAACCGAGCGGCGCATTCCCAACACACACGCTGCGGAAGCCGTTCCTCAGCACAAGTCTGTGAAATAAAGCAATCATACTAATATTATGAACGCGAATGTTTGTATGGATGTGTGGATGTGTGGATGCATGGATGCATGGATGCATGGATGTGTGGATGTGTGGATGTGTGGATGTGTGGATGTGTGGATGTGTGGATGTGTGGATGTGTGGATGTGTGGATGTGTGGATGTGTGGATGTGTGGATGTGTGGATGTGTGGATGTGTGGATGTGTGGATGTGTGGATGTGTGGATGTGTGGATGTGTGGATGTGTGGATGTGTGGATGTGTGGATGTGTGGATGTGTGGATGTGTGGATGTATGGATATGTGGATGTTTCGTTACTCTTTTACGCAAAAGCGGCCAAGTGCGAGTCGGACTCGCCCATGAAGGATTCCGTAGCAGCAAGTAATTTTTTTCTACTTGAGTTGATTTAATGAAAGATAAATTGCTGTTTACGATTTATGACATATTAAAAAAAACTACTTACTAGATCTCGTTCAAACCCATTTTCGGTGGAGGCTTACATGTTAATGTACATCATATATATTTTTTAGTTTTATCATTCCTTTATTTTAGAAGTTACAAGGGGGGGGGGGGGGGGGGGACAGATTTTACCACTTTGAAATTGTCTCTCGCGCAAACTATTCTGTTTAGAAAAAAATGATATTAGAAACTTCATTATCATTTCTGAAGACCTATCCGTAGATACCACAAACGTAAGGGTTTGATGAAAAAAATTTTTTGGGTTTCAGTTCTAAGTATTTTTATATATCTATTTCTTTTTTATTGTTTTTGTATATTTTTGTGTGAAAATCTTAATGCGGTTTACAGAATACATCTACTTACTAAGTTTCAACAGCATAGTTTTTATACTTTCGGCAAATAGTGGCTGTGACATACGGACGGACAGACAGACAGACAGACAGACAGACAGACAGACAGACAGACAGACATGACGAATCTTATAGATTCCGTTTTTTGCCATTTGGCAACGGAACCCTAAAATAGCCTAATGGCTGGTTGAAATTTTGCAGTAAGATACATTATGGTCTGGAAAAGGACATAGGCTACTTTTATTCCGGTTCCTGTGGGCCCCGGGCTCCAAAGTGAAAGGCTCAGAAGCAACCAGGTATAAAGTAAAGATGACGAAACAATATGTGAAATGTCCTTACCAATATCCCTGTGATCTGCTCATACATTTGACCCAGCTTGTGGTCTCTGAAGTCATACATTTTGACATCCATGGCAAGGCACACCCTGCACACCTGCACAAGAGTGACATACAACATTTTTATTTTAAAAATTACTTAGATTATAACCATTTCAATAAATAACATAGGCACAGTATTCTTACTCTCAAAGCGGCCGGCGCATCAAGATCATCAGCAGAATCCTGAAAAAAATAAACTAGGTATATATGTTTCGTAATGTCAATAACTCGCAGTTATGGATTGTCTAAGCAAATAAATAAAATCTAAGTGTCCTTTTGTAATGTTATAAATTCAAAGTTTTTTAATGAATGCATTTGAATGTATTCCCTTGTATACATTCATACGCATTAATTGAAAAAAATTCGTTACTTACAACAAAAAACCATTTGTTTCAACTTTTGTCTGTTGGACTGTCTTTCTGTCTTAGGTAATCTCTGTTGGGGTGTGTGTTGGGTAACCTCCGGGGGGAACGGAATCGGAGCGGCCGGTACACCCTGGGCGGCGGTCAATGGCTTCCCCTTCACCCCTTCATAGGGTTGGCATTGATCGTCGGCCAATACCCAACGTGGCGGGAACACATCGCTCTCCGTACTCCTCTGCTTTCAGAGGAGACAGGATGAGCGATGCTGTTAGTGGTGAGATGGCCCAGGGTCAGCCGGGGTGCGAGGGATATGCTCTATGGGTAACCTTACACCCCGGCGTCTTAAGACCCGAGACGGCGTGCGGTTTTAGTCGGTGCAAGCCCGACATAACCGCCCCCGCTGGCCGGCGGGGGGTATCCGAAGGGATTTCCACACGATAAAAAAAAAAAAAAAAAAAAAAAGGTAATCTCTGTTATGGCTAGACCGATTTTGACAGGACTTTCACTGGTAGATAGCTTATATTATAAGGCGTAACATAGGCCGTAAAAAATTGAAACGCAGATCTTAGTCCACCCGAGCAAAGTCGCGGGAGCAGCTATTACAAATATAAGATACTACTGGCTGCACCCATCATACTTTACTTGGTTTCTACCACAAAGATCTAAGAGGGATACTAAATACACCCTGACGCTTACCAGTTTTTGCCACCATGTCTTGTAGGGTGGTAAATCAAATAAGATTCTCTCACCTGTGCAACTACAGGTACAGCGCCACTCTTAATTTTGCGCAGCCCTCTTTTAGTCTCATAGAAGTCTTCGTTTCTAAAGTGTTCTGAACATATTGTGCTTCTGTCTTTCGGAGCCCAGTCTTCCATACCCAGGGCTACCACCCATCCTGTACGAAGATTGGGCTCTTTTGGGAACCTAGAATACAGAGGACATATGTTAGATTAGCAATAGTTAATGTTTTTGTCTATGTCTTAAAAATATATTACACAGTAACATGGGCAGATGCTGGATGCGGCAAGCTGAAGACAGGGCGTTATGGCGCTCATTAGGGGAGACCTATGTCCAGCAGTAGACTAGAATAAGTTGATGATGATGATGGGTTCCAGTCTTTGGCACAATTATAGAACGGTAAGACCTATCATGGTAATGGCATGGAGGCCTCTTTTGTTAGCAGACAAATAAGCATCAGGAATATATTATGTGTGACTGCCTACTGTTTAATAGATAGCCAAGATCTACCTTTCTGGGTATTAGTATTCCATCCAGGGCTTCAGCCGGCACTACAAAACACTGCTTGAAGTCAGGCCAATTTCAGTATAGTCACTTTACGATTAAAAGTATGGCTTGCAACATGATAAAGGCGATATGGTACGTAAAAAGCGAGGTTGCAGAGAATGGGTACACACCTAAAATTACACATCTACCCTATTTTATAAACTAGGAATTCAGTGCTGGGTGCGACTGAAATAAATTGAGCTGAGTGAGCAGGACTCTTACTTGAAAATAAGACATCTTACTACGGTCGCGCGCTTAGCTAAAGCCGCGCGCTCGTGAAACTGTTTTTCGGTGATTATTCCTCAATGGTACATCGGACACGAACCATCTCGCTTCATAACACTCCTCAGTGTCCACACTATCACCGTGGTAAATTTGGTCAAGATCGCGCGGTTGGTTACGGAGGAGTTCAGCCACCAACAAACGGCTATACCGTGTATAAGAGATAGAGATATAATAATTTGATTTGAAGGTGGGTAATGTTTTTAAATAATCTTGGAAAATTTATATATAGCTGTTTGGGCGTTTTTATATTTCATAAGATTTTTCACTGAAAGTTAGCTTAAACGATAACCGACTGTTTCAGCCCCTATCGACGAGGCTATGGTTGGAACTGGATGTACAATACTTACATGTGAAATGTAATTCCTTGGCTCTTGGTTGTTCTCTTTGTGTCATTGGTGCAATTTTGAACGCTACACCTCATTCTTATTAGATTCCTATCGATTAAAATCTAATTATTTACAAAATAAACAGTCGACTACCTCTTTTCACAATATTATTAATATTTAAATATGAAGACTTAAGTGTGTCATTTCAAAGCTAGTTTAATATACCATTTTAGCGGATAAACCAGATTCAAACCGCTAAAGGTATTATTTAGTTCATAATGCCGAATATTATTGTATATTTATTGAATACACAACTGTCAAATGTACTACATGCATCAAGCGTCCACCATGTTCAATGACATTCATTGATGTTCATGTTATGTTCAATGTTCATAGATTATTATTTAGGTTTATACAAAGTTATGTTAGGTACTAATATTTTGTAGAGCTGTGTGGAGCTGTTTTTAGTTCAGATTTCACTCGGTTCAATGAACTTTGTAGAGCAAAGTCTTTTAGCACACAGTGAAAAAAAATATTAATGAAAAAAGTGACGAAGAAATAGCGAAAGAAAATGAGTGAGTACTTTATAAATAAATTGGCGATGATGGTTCTGGTAATAATGATGGTGAAAAAGTCGTTGAAATTATGGATGGAAGTTGATTTTTCTGAGAGATAAACTTTTTAATGTAAATAATTGTAATAGTTCTGAAGTGTTCTTTTTATGTAATATATATTGTCATGTCTGTGTACGATAGCGCAATAAATGAATATTGTATCATCATCATCATCATCAACCTATTCTAGTCCATTGCTGGACATAGGTCTCCCCTAATGAGCGCCATAGCGCCCAGTCTTCAGCTGGCCGAATCCAGCATCTGCCCGCAGTCTTTCGCAGATCGTCATCCCACCTGGCGGTCTCCACTCAAGAACATGTTTACCCCAGCGGTTGTCGGAATATTGTATGTTACCACATAAATTATAGTACTTTTATACTGATAATTAAAGCAATTCGTGCAAAATTAATCAATTGCTAACCATTGAAAAATCTCAAAAATGCACAACATTAATATTCAAGTTTTCACTTCTGCCGGCACTCCCGGAGTGCAACTCGTTTTTTTTTTGTTAAGCGGAACAATGAAATATTTTCAAGTGAAAAAAGCGTGAATTTCTTGTCGAGAGCGGGATATAGGAAAAAAACGTATACATATGTGGAGGAACGAGGTGTGATGCTAATTCAACAGAACACAATGGGAGGATCCTCCGACCAGGCAAAGTGATTGCGCCCGGCAGGCCGAGGCACTTTTTTTTTTTTGCGTGCGGAAGTCCCTTCGGATACCCCTCCGCCGGCCAGCGGGGGTGGTTATTTCGGGCTTGCACCGACTAAAACCGCACGCCGTCTCGGGTCTTAAGACGCCGGGGTGTAAGGTTACCCATAGAGCATATCCCTCGCACCCCGACTGACCCTGGGCCATCTCCGGTTTCGAGATGGCCCCCTTTCTTGCTCTCCACTGTGCCATCTGCTAATCAGAGGTAGACGTGGAAAGCTTACGAACAGCCCTCAACAGGGCCGTCCTCGTCTCGGTCGGAGTTGGCCGTAGCCGGCAGCGTCTCTCCCACCCTAGGAGAGAGGCGCTGCCGTCTCCGTTGCTCAGGGTGCACCGCGTGGAGGTCCCCAACCAAGCACCCCGGCGGGCCGAGGCCCTAACTGTTAGGATTCTGTATATATATGCTACTCAGCGCGTGAACTACATTTTTCGCGATGCAAGATTGTGATGTAGGATTCACGTGGAAGTTGTGACATAGTAGACGGTTATAGTTCAGCTTGTTGGTCACTAGACAGCGCTGATTTCATATGGGTGTCGAAGTAGTTCAGGTTAATGTTGCTAGATGTCGCCTGGGTACATGTGGTATCACCACACATATAAACAGAAGTTTTTAATTTTTATCTTTGTATCTGAGTTTTAAATTACCGTTACCAACCTTTACATGACAATAGATAATAAAAATAGTCATGCATTTTAATAAAAATATGATATTACTAGATGTTGCCCGCGACTCCGCCAGCGTGTGATTTTGATCCCGTTCCCGCTTCCCATGGGAACCTATTCCAGGGATAAAACTTAGCCTGTGTTATTCCAAACTATAATCTATCCCTGTGCTAAATTTTAGCCAGATCCGGTCAGCCGTTTTTGCCTGAAAGAGTAACAAACACCCATAGTCAAAATAATATATTCATTAGAAAAATGTAATGTTTCAAAAATGTTAAATAATAGTTCGCACTTGTCTGTGCCTTGCGGCCGCGCTTCCTCCGCACACTGCACACACGGTACACGGTCGAGTTATCTCCGAAAAGCGGGACTGAACCTACAGCGCCGGACATCCCGCCCGACACAAAAATCGGGACGTCCCGCCAAAATCGGAACGTCTGGCAACGCTGGTCTCGGGCAAGTTTCGGGAGCCCTTAAAATGTATAAACAGTCCATGGTTTTAAAATATGCATTTGAAACTGTAAATAGCTAAGCAATTTTGCAGTTCTCTCTTTGAAATATTTTGTTCTCCGTTACATGGTTACGTTGTCGAATTTTGACGAAATGTCAAATGTGGCCAATTAAATATCGGACTTACTTTAGTCGTAGGCTGAGTAGCTTTAGCTTTTACCCTCAGTCTACGGTTTTAGTTACTATAATCTGTGGTTTAGACTAGCATAGTCTAACAAGATTAACTTTTCCTGTGCAAGAAAGAGATAAAACATGAATTGTACACTTTTATGTTTACATATTTTGTTTTTATAAGGCTAGAAAATTCAGAAGTTACAATAATGACACTTCTATTCTTGTGTCTCTTTCGTCATTGTTGTTGAACTCCTTAGTGAAAAGGAGATAGGCAACAAAAGATTTCTGTACTACGATCTATATAACTTGGATGGCATAGAACAGCATCAATTGGCAAGACAAGTGACAGAATATCTAGTTAAAAATTTAGTTTATATTTCCTAATCAGGATATTTAAACTAATAAGCTTTTTTAAATCGCTATATCTAAAGAAAATGAATATGTTAAGATATAAAAATTATATAGAATTGTCTGAAAATCAGACAGAATCATGGTTCGTGAGAGTTCTGTGATCTTCTAATGTTTTCTTAGTTTCTACTTATGTTGTGATAAATTTGTAATAAAAATGAGATGCTGTGTGTCTTACTGCAAGAATGATTCCAGACATATCTCTAAGTCGCAGGGAATTACATTTCATGTGTAAGTTTTGTATAATCACTTCATTTGACTAAAGTTATGTCAACTTCAAAGCCAAAGTTTAACTACTATTGAATTTGAAAAAAAAAGCTTTTAAATGCCGATTCAAAAGTAAACAATTTAGAAGAAAATAGGATCCAAACAGAATTATAGCTTAGGTTCTTATAGCAATAAGATTTAAGTTTATACACATGTGTGTTATGATTCCTACTAAATCTTATTGATAGGTTCCAAAACCTCTGAATCCTGGATCTGGCAATGCATTAGCTAGTAACTACTAATATTTAAATATATATAAATTTTACTTCATTTTGAAGGGCATGGGTGAGGTATTAGGGATACATACTGACCATATTAATTAATTCTAGTTTTGCAACAATTTCCTGTATGTTGGAGTGATGCAGGTACTCCTTAAGACAGTCAGACAGCAGTCGCTCCCGTAAAAGTCGAGATAAACCATAATGGATGGAGGAGTCGGAGAGTTGACCCCAGGCTTCATAAAGAGAACTTTGAATGTAACCGGGATTAACGCGTAATGTGGCTTTCAGATATTGTAAAATAGTACTATTTAAAGGACCATGCAAAAAATTGTATGGACGCTGTCCCAACTGACCAACAGACACGGTGATAGTTTCAGTATTATTATGACGGTTCATAAGAATACAAATAATCATTTTTGGTCCAAAAATCGATGGGGTCTTAAAAAATAAGACAAGGTTTTACATAAAAAAAAACATGTTTGATATTATTTTTTATAATGATAATAACTACATTTTAGGCATTGCTTACAAAAATAATTGTTCAACTAAATATTCTAGATATTAATAACAAAGTCAATGCTCTATATAATAAGATAATGTGTAATTTTTTATAAAATAACAACATTTTAGACATACAGACAAATAAAATATTCTAAATATCAGTTTTAATTTTCCATGTACAATACTTATTACCTTTACAGTTTTATTATATTGTATAGATAAATAATTATTCATCTATCATTATAGTACATAAAGTTTCTTCTGCTGGTAGGTTAAATTCGATATGACAACCTATCCCCATATACCATATAATTGCGAACTTCCAATTGTACGCGCCCCTGTTAAACAGGTGCAATACCACTGCTTAATGGCATGCCTGTCAGTTTCATTGTAGTTTATTAATAAATAATTATAGTAAATGCGTGACCTGACGTGTCTAGACTGTATGCATCCTCTGATCAACCAGACATTATCTTCACGAATGTTAAATCTTGGTAAATCATTTAATTGGTTATCTGTGAACAATTCTATATGATATATTCCATTTCGAATATCTTCCGCACAGTATGATTTGGCAAGTTTTATGTGGTAGGTCCGCAAAGTAAATAATATATTTATATATATATATGAATACATGTATTATATATGTAAATACATATATTATATATATAAATACAATAACGCACAGAAAAATAGAACGTAAACACAGAGAAACGTAGTAGGCATGACTGAAGTGCGCGCGCCGCTTAGGTTGTCGTTGAAAGGACGAGTGCAGAGCGAGGCGGGAGAGGGCAGCGCGATAGACCCGATTTTTTTGTAGATCTTACGGCTGGGCTCTTTCAATAGTATTTTTATGGTTTAACAATGTTCCTGTACATTCTTTTTACAATTTATTGTATCAAAAATAATAAAACATATATCCTTTTTTGCACGATAACCCCATGACCTATGATGATATCGTCATAGTATAAAATCATAGTGGTGGCAAGGTGTATTAAATGAGATAACTTTGAAATCTGTTGGTGGATTGGGACGATTTTTTGCATGGTCCTTTATTTGTTTAAATTAAAAACATAAATTTATAAGGATAATTCTGAGTTTTTTTGTTTTGCAAAATATAAGAGTACTAGCCCGCTTGCCTAGTTCTACTTAACTAATTGCAGTCTAACATAGGCCATATTTTATGTATGACCAAGACCTTTCTAAAAGAAAAAAATCCGTTCCCGCAGGGGGAACGCACAGGTAGATTTCGTGAAAAAATTAATATTATTTTTTAACATGTTTAATTTTTTTTTCTCGAAAACGGTAACTTTTAGCGAAAAACTTTTTAGACATTTATTTTAGACTTAAAAATGGCCTATCGATTAAAAATGTTTCCGACGCCAAGAATATTCACCTGTTAGAAGTTATGATTTTTTTCCCGAAAAATTTTGGTTTTCCCCCCTCCACTTTTAGTTAAAGTTTTAATCTTATAGGTTTATAATTAAAAGTTGTTGGTATTCATGTATACTATGGGATAAAATTAGAACGGTTCGAATATCTTTCATGGAACGTGAAATTTTGAGGACAAACTGATTTCACAAAAAGTGAGGCCCTACCGTCCCCTTACGCCGGATTCCACCCGTTCACGAACTTAAACTAAGTTTACACCCAAGCAATTTTTGACCGCAGTTTGAAAGCGATCGGGACAAAAATGCGACCGTGAGAGTGCCGCAAATTTTGGGAAGTGGAACCATACATACATATATATATAAACTTTTTGACCAGTGGTCATTTCGGATTCAGGGGGTCATAACTAGACCTCCTATGAAGAATTTTTTTTTTAATTCGACAGTAGTCAAGAAACCAATAGGTAGATCGATTTCATCGAAATCTACCTAAAATGCATCAAAATCCGTTCAGTTGTTTTTGCATCCAGTGCGAACAAACAGACTAAAATAAAAAAAATATATATATATTTTTGAGTTCTGAATTGTTTATTTAACATAACCTAAGTAATATTAATTTAGTATCTCCAATGTACAGACACTGCTACTTAGTTTTAAGTATTTTTTCTGTTCGTAGTTTCCCAAATGAGCCGTCACTACGTACGGCCTGGCTGAAAGCTTTAAGTAAAGAAGACTGGGAGCCTAAAGAACGTAGCGCAGTATGCTCGGAGCACTTTCTCTGTGAAGATTTGTACGAGACTAAGAGTGGATTGAGGAAGGTCAAAGTTGGGGCTGTGCCTCTAATTCTGCAGGTATATCCAATTTGTGTAGCATGGCGGTAGAGCCGCTCAGTGTAAATATTGTAACAGAGAAATGGGTGAAAGGGTCAGGTAAGGTTGCTCACATGCCCGGTCACCAGTGTCTAGATTGGAAATAATAATAATGTAATTTGGATTGGTTTAGGTTTTGCTATGTACATTACCCAGTAGCATCCCAGGCTTTCACTTTGGAGCCATAGGTCCGCTTACTCCTATGTCCAATTACAATTAGCACTTGGTTGGCGTTGCATCCCTAAATTGTAAATGATTGTTGCAGGATACAGTAAATGAGTGTGACTATGGAGAACCTGCTACTTTAAAGGTAAATCTTATTATTATTAAACTCTCCGCGTCGTCCGCCTGCATACTACTTTGATGTTATTGCACGACTCCTAAGGGTCATAGTGATATGTTAAGTAGCCTATAAACCTCCAAGAACTGGGCTATTAAATGTAAAATTAATTATTTAACTTGCATGGTTGCATTTTTTCAGCCTTATCACGAGTATAGTTTTTTTTCATTTCAAGAAAAGCAATTCTCTTTTGTCAGCCTGTCCATTTCTCTTTAGTTTTTATTTGAATTGGTTCTAAACATTAAACACCTTTTATAGTTAAGATTTTTTTTTCTTTATTAAAATAAATAAATAGTTAAGTTTACAAAACGTGTAATCACTATCTCTGTTGGTCCAGTTTGCCTTTATTTATGCAAGCAATCAGAAGGTCCTGGGTTTGATTCCCACGCTAGACGAAGTGTCATTCAAGTAATACACCTTTTAATGAATGACTGACTCCATTTCAGCAAAAGCTTGTAACATACACACCCCAGGAACACAACCATGGGTTATTTTGGCTGCAATCAAATGTAACACGGAGTAGTTCCCCTGTTACTTGTAAGTTACTCTTTTTTGAAAAATTAAATAAATCTAATCAGTTTTTCTTAAATGTTTGTCTGTTTTAGGTTTGCCGAATTTGCCTTGCAATGGATTTGAAGTTGTATCCTATAAGAATTTATAAATTGGAGCAGGCGTATGAACATTTAACTGGGATATCAGTGAGTAGACATAATATACTACTGTGCCCGCGACTTCACCCGCGTGGACCTAAGTCCATTTTAAATAAAAAATAAAACCCAGATCTAAATCTGGGTTTTACTTTTTATGCGCGAAATTTAATTCTTTTTCTAAAATTTAAGTACCCTATGTTTCACCTTTTAATATAGGTTATCTAGCAGTGAAACTACCGTTTAAATCGGCCCAGCCGTTTTAGAAATAACCTTTTCAAGCAAAAAGCAAGACAGCGAGGCAGAATGAAATTTAAAAAATGTATTTTTGGAGGTGGAAATGGATTTTCACAAAAATAGAAAAAAAAAAACAATAAATTTTGGGGGTAACATACTTAGAACTGAAACTCACAATTTACCTTTCATTTAAACAACTCAAATATAAAAATTTTACTAGCTGCTACGGAACCCTTCATGGGCAGTGCGTCACTCGCACTTGGCCGCTTTCTTAGGGTTCCGTTGCCAAATGGCAAAAAACGGAACCCTTATAGATTCGTCATGTCTGTCTGTCTGTCCGTCTGTATGTAACAGTCACTTTTTCCGAAACTATAAGAACTATGCTATTGAAACTTGGTAAGTAGATGTATTCTGATAACCGCATTAAGATTTTCACACAAAAATAGGAAAAACAATAAGTTTTGGGGGCTCCCCATACTTAGAACTAAAAGTCAAATTTTTTTTTCATCTAACCCATACTTGTGAGGTAAAAAAAAATTAAAAATTTGTGGGTTTTAATTTTTATGCGCGGAACCCTTAATATTTTTCTACAACGAAAGTAGCCTATATACGCCTTATAACATTACCTATCTGCAAGTGAAAGCCCCGTCAAAATCGGCACAGCCGTTCCAGAGATTACATCTTTGAAACAGACAGGTGGACAATTTAAAAAAAGCGGCCAAGTGCGAGTCGGACTCGTCCATGAAGGGTTCCGTAGCAGTAAGTAACATAATAATGCTTTTTTTTAAATTTTACATTTGAGTTGATTGAATGAAAGGTAAATTGCGTTTCACGATTTATGACGTATTAAAAAAAACTACTTGCTAGATCTCGTTCAAACCAAATATCGGTGGAAGTTTACATGGTAATGTACATCATATATTTTTTTAGTTTTATCATTCTCTTATTTTAGAAGTTACAGGGGGGGGGGGGGGGGGACACATTTTACCACTTTGGAAGTATCTCTCGCGCAAACTACGCAGTTTAGAGAAAAAAAAAATTAGAAACCTTAATATCATTTTTGAAGACCTATCCATAGATACCTCACACGTATGGGTTAGATGAAAAAAAAAATTGACTTTTAGTTCTAAGTATGGGGAGCCCCCAAAACTTATTGTTTTTTCCTATTTTTGTGTGTAAATCTTATTGCGGTTCACAGAATACATCTACTTACCAAGTTTCAATAGCATAGTCCTTATAGTTTCGGAAATAGTGACTGTGACATACCGACGGACCGACAGACAGACATGACGAATCTATAAGGGTTCCGTTTTTTGCCATTTGGCAACGGCATATATGATGTACATTACCACGTAAACGTCCACCGAAATTTAGTTTGAATGAGATCTAGTAAGTAGTTTTTTTTAATACCTCATAATTCGTAAACCGCAATTTACCTTTCATTCAATCAACTCAAATACAAAATTAAAAAAACATTATTATGTTACTTGCTGCTACGGAACCCTTTATGGGCGAGTCCGACTCGCACTTGGCCGCTTTTTTCTTATTATTGTTACACACCGGCTAGACCAGGTGAGCAACGGAGTTCTTAATCCCAGGGCGCCTTTCTACAGAGGTTCTTAGGTGGTGCACAGGTCAGCTGATCTCCAATGAAACGCAAGGATCAGTTGTACATACATATATTTATAGACAGAGAAATCGAAAAGACACAGATAGAAATACAGTATATAGTCACATATAAAACAGGAATACAGATATATATAAGTCAGGTTAAGAGGTCACAGCACACAGACAGATACACAGAATAATTTACACAGCAAGATAACAGAACACAGGTATAGGTAGGTACACTCATATGTAGATGATGATGTAGATGATTCTCAAAGATGCCAGCCAGTAGTGGCACAGTTCAGTAATACCATACACCAGCCTCGCGCCGGTCAGCAGTAATGCAATGAACAATTATGTTATAAGTAAATAGCTTGACCTTATGGATCTCGTGCATTCGCGGGACCGCCAGGGGTTGGGCACCGGCAGAACAGATCCCTGAGCATTTCTTGTGATCTGCTTCCTAAGGTCTAGGTATCCAAGCCACCACGATTGACCACCTCAGAGTCACTGCTGTCTGACAAATTTTTATAGGTTTTTTCCAGGACTAACGACCCTGTGATGAAGATATACAACTTTTATCAATAACACATCCCCATTATGCGAATATACTGACAGCAATGGAATAAAATAACTTACCAGATCAAATCTGGGAACACACACGAACTATAACCTCCAAACCGGGTAATATATTTTTCTCAATAATATAAATTCACAAAAATAACTTCAGTGGACTCGACTAATGACCTCTCAAACAAAAAATGAATCATTGGGTCACTGCGATCATCCTTATATATTAAATTAATTCTGGATTTTGCTAGAATAGTACCTTTGTGGATATCCACCTCGAAACTTCCTTGAGACTGACATGACAACAATTCGTGATCCGAACGCATAACTCACGCCATCTGACGGGGAGTCGCTAAAGTCAGCCACATCGATGCAATCACAGTAGTTGCAACTGTGCCCTACAGATGGCGCTAACCACAATTACACCCTCACCAGTATTGAATTGTTACAAATGCTTTTTTAAAATAATAATAAATAAATAATAATTAATTGTTTTATATTTGAGTTGATTGAATGAAAGGTAAATTGCGTTTTAGGATTCATGACGTATTAAAACAAAAACTACTTACTAGATCTCGTTCAAACCAATTTTCGGTGGAAGTTTACATGGCTTACATTTAATGTACGTCATATTTTTTTTTTAGTTTTATCATTCCCTTATTTTAGAAATTACAGAGGGGGGACACATTTTACGACTTTGGAAGTGTCTCTCGCTCAAACTATTCAGTTTAGAGAAAAACCGGCCAAGTGCGAGTCGGACTCGCCCATGAAGGGTTCCGTAGCAACAAGTAAAATTTTTATATTTGAGTTGTTTAAATGAAAGGTAAGTTGCAGTTTACGATTTAAGACGTATTAAAAAAAAAACTACTCACTAGATCTGGTTCAAACCAATTATCGGTGGAAGTTTACATGGTAACGTACATCATATATTTTTTTTAGTTTTATCACTCTCTTATTTTAGAAGTTACAGGCGGGGGACACACATTTTACCACTTTGGAAGTGTCTCACGCGCAAACTATTCAGTTTAGAAAAAAATGATATTAGAAACCTCAATATCATTTTTGAAGACCTATCCATTGACACATTTGACACGTATAGATACGACGAAAAATTTTTTTTTGAGTTTCAATTCTAAGTATGGAACCCCCAAAATTTATTGTTTTTTTGTGAAAATCTTAATGCGGTTTACAGAATACATTTACTTACCAAGTTTCAACAGCATAGTTCTTATAGTTTCGGAGAAAAGTGGCTGTGACATACGGACGGACAGACAGTCAGACATGACGAATCTTTAGGGGTTCCGTTTTTTGCCAATTGGCAACGGAACCCTAAAAATGATATAAGATACCTCAATATAATTTTTGAAGACCTATCCATAGACACACGTATGGGTTTGATGAAACAAAAATTTTGAGTTTCAGTTCTAAGAGCCCCCAAACTTTTATTGTTTTTTTTTTCTATTTTTGTGTGAAAATCTTAATGCAGTTACATCACAGAATACATCTACTTACCAAGTTTCAACAGGTTCCGTTTTTTGCCAATTGGCAACGGAACCCTAAAAATGGTAACCCAATGCAATAATTATAATCTAGTGGGGCGGAAATCACACAGTGATTGTCAAACTTCGGACCAAACTTAGATTTTTGTTACAGTATTTTTATTCAAAATTACAGACCTTAGGCTTTATGCATATTATTCGACGCGTCTTTATATATTGAGCAATAAATATGAAGAAAATGGAATCAAATCAAACGTCTTCGACGTCAAAAACACAAAAAAATGATTTTAAAATTTAAAAAGCTTATTCGAAGTGGTCTCCATTGGCAGCATTTATATTTCAGTTTCTTTCAGAGTCTGGTTGTTTTATGTAAATATACAATATACGTATTGTCATTGTCACTCAAATGTCAAAGTCAAATACGCGTTACTCTGATAACTCGAAAGAAACTCACTTATAAAAGTTTTTTAGGGACAATTTGTATGGTAGGTACCCGAAACCTTGAACGTACAAACCCCAAAATCTAATCAGTTCTTCCCATTAACCAAACAAGATGATTGGCGAAAGAATTTTTTAAATCGGATAAGTGGTTCTTGAGTTATTGCGTAAACAGACATCCAGACATCCAGACCAACAGACAGACCGACACAAACATTTTTTTTGCTTAATTAGACTTAGAATCATGTGAAACGTCGAGAAAAGTGATAAAAAGTGGGTGTAAGATTTTGATTTTTTTTTGCGTGATTTTAAGACTTCGGTCCACCTGGTTGGTGGCCCGAAGTAAATCTGTTATTTAAATTTTACAAACAGACATATCAATTATATTTATTTGTATAGTTGCATATATGCAAGTTTTTATCAACGTCAGTTCAGTTGTTTTCAAGATATGGTGTAACACTTTATAACTTGTCTACAGTTGCAAGCGGAAGACCGTCTACCTCAGAAGCTATGCGTGGAGTGTGCACAGAGACTGCTGAGCTGCAATCGCTTCAGGAACAGGACATTGCGAGCCAACTCCCTCATGTTGGAGATAGTGAACAAACAACATCGTGTGAGTATCCTGTTTGGGTATTTTAATTAATTAACTAGCATTGCCACGTAGTTTCACTCGCGTAAATCTTGATCCCGTAGAAAAATGGGGATAAAAAGTACCCTATGTTATTCAGGGATAATGTAGCATTGAAATGGTGAAAGAATTTTTGAAATCAGTAGTTTCAGAGTTCATCGATTACAAACAAAAAAAAAATTTTTTCTCTTTATAATATTAGTATAAAAATAGCAAATCCATATGGCCCACTTACACTATCGTTGAGACGTTTCTGCTATACATATTATTAAAATTAGTTTATTAGTTTGTATGGTGTAGACACAAGTCACTTGTGAAAACCAAAAGAAGGAGAAAGAGTAAGCGAACCCTGGTGCCGAGGTGAAAGCATCAGATGCAACCGGAACAACGCGACGATGATTGAACGATTTTCGTTTGTTTTATTTGACTCAATTTTTTTGGGGTTTTTACCTAGACAATCATGTCAACCTCATTGTACCTCATAACAGTAAACCTAAAACTATCTAATACTAACTGGTGCCCGCGGCTCCGCCCGCGTGGAATTCTGATCCCATTCCTGCTACCCATGGGACCCTATTCCACCACCATAACCTATATGAGATACATAATTCCACCAAACATCTTTTGTTATATATCAAAGGGTTTAGATAGCGTTGTCGTTGAAAGCTCCCAGAAGACTTATTCTTTTAGACAGACGCGGCGGAGGACTCTTTTTTAGGGATTTTCTTTAGAAAAGCCCTATTGCTATCGAGTTGTCGTCGACGTCGTCGTCGTTGTCGTTGCCAATTTTCTGTCACGGTTTTGGGTATGAAGGAGATGAGCTATCGAGTTGCAGTTTTCGGTAATAGAATCGTGCTGGGGTGAACCATTGCAAGATAAAGAAAAAATCGCAAAAAATCTCCAAAAAAAAAACGCAAAATCGAAAATCCCTTGTATTCGGCTGAGCTCGTCTCAGGAATTCAACTTGTTATCATATCACTACACATTGTTACCATGAGCGTCGATATCTCGAAAACTACTGATCGAATCTTCTGGAAATTAAATCGCATTGTGAGTGTCGAACTACTCTACCGAACAGTGTAGAAAAATCTAGAAACGCCAAGACAAAATCACAACTACTTCGAATACCTACTTTACCCACAAATCTTGAATACAAGGTTATTCACCTTGAATGTCGGCGCGTATGTACCTACTACTGTTGTAGGTACCTTTCTCGAACGATCTACTTAGATACCTAACGTGTCTTATCTCTAGATGATTCTTGAACATTCTACCCTCCTAATTAAGAGGTATAAAAGGCGCCTGGATATCGACACGCAGCAGTCAGTTAATTTTCGGAAGTGAAAGCGAACACATCTTACCGAAGCGATTATAGAGGATTATACCTGCGACCTAAGCAACGACTGTGGACTTCTGTGAACTGCTAAGCGACTTGAACTGTTGAAGAGTACTGTGTGTGCTAGTTATTTAGTTCTCTAGTTTGTGGTGAGCGAATAAACCTCTTCGTTGTATAACTGGCATTTAATTGTACCCCGCGCACGTAACAATATTATAAAACAAAGTTCTCCGCCGCGTCTGTTTATCTGTTCGCGATAAACTCAAAAACTTCTGCACCGATTTTCATACTGTTTTAACCAATGGATAGAGTGGTTGTCGAGAAAGGTTTTAGTATATTATTTGTCAAGTTTTTCTTATTTTGGCTACAATGTAAAGATATTTGTTGGAGGTGTCGAAAAAAAAAAGTTGTCTGGGGTTTTCAACGCATCCCTTTTAGATAAAAAAAGAAAATGAATGGTGTTATGGGGGAGGTATGGCGCACATTGGTAGAGCCCTATGTCTAGCAGTGAACTGCGACAGGCTAATCGATTGATTGATATAGGTTGTGGTGGTGTAATAGGTTCCCATGGGTAGCAGGAACGAAATCAGAATACCACGCGGGCGATGCTGCGGGCAACAGCTAGTAGTGATAAAAAACAAGACATTTAATATTCAGAGTATCTATCTTAAACTTAATAGGTAAATCCCAGCAGAGGGCCCCTTGCCCTCGGTTTTCATTTGTAATCTTCAATTCTATTAAAATTGCTTTAATTTATATTTCGTTTCAGCTTACCCTTCAAAATATCAAAACCATCAATCGCGAGAACAACCAACTCAATTCACCATTAACATTGAAGTACTTTTCACCAGACCATTTCGACCTCCATGTTATAGAGAACTTAGAAAAGCCTCCCGTTGTACAAGAAGTAGAGAAATGTCCCTCCCCTGCCGTGATTAACTACGACATAGCTATCAAACAAGAGCATGAAGTCTTTATAAATGAGGATATTATCGTACAACAGGTGAATGACATCCTGGACAATGACTTAAACGATGACTCCCAAGATGATTTCGACAAAGATTTCGTCATAGCATCAGATCAAAATTATTCATCAGACGACAGTTTACCTTTACAGACATGTAAAGTGAAGAAATTAAAAAAGAAAAAGGAGGATAAAGTTAAAAAATCAATTAAAAGAGTGAAGAAAGTAAAAGAGCCGGTTGAACCGAAGATTGATAGACGGAGAAAACCGTTCTTGAACGATGATTTAAATGAGACATTGTTTACGATCACTGATCTGAGTTTTGATGAACAAATAGCTGAGATATTGAAGAGACAGGAGAGTTCTAATTATAAGAATTCTGTGTTTAAGTGTAAAGCGTGTTTCAAAGGGTTTCTAGATGAAGACGCTTATAATAGTCATGTTATTAGGCATACTAATGTAAGTATGCTTGTTCTGATTTTAATTTTTATTATTACAAGTTTTTATTGTTCTGTAGCCAAATGGCAAAAAGCAGAACCCTTATAAATTCGTCATGTCTGTCTGTCTGTCCGTCCGTATGTCACAGACACTTTTTCCCGAAACTATAAGAACTATGCTGTTGAAACTTGGTAAGTAGATGTATTCTGTTAACCGCATTAAGACTTTGACATGTGATGTATCACCATGTAAACTTCCACCGAAAATTGGTTTGAATGGGATCTAGTAAGTAGTTTTTTTTAATACGTCATAAATCGTAAACCGCAATTTACCTTTCATTCAATCAACTCAAAAAGACATTATTATGTTACTTGCTGCTATGGAACCCTTCTCCTCCGAATCGCACTTGGCCGCTCTTATTTTTTACCTTATCTTGTGGGTCAAATCTTGTCGTGGCCCAGCCAGGGAGGATGGGCCCCACTAAGGTCTTCTGTGCCCTCAGCTGCAAGTGCGTACACCTGCTGCTTGACGGACCTCTGGCGCAGGCTTTCCTTTTGGGGTAAGAGGGCAGTCGCTGCCGTAAAAGAAGGAAAGGGGATCCCGGGTTCCAGAGCTGCAAGTTTTGAATGCAACCGGTATTGGCGCTCGAATAAAGAAGATAGTGTGTGTCAAATTTTGAAGCTTAATTTAAACCGGTTATTGGGTTTGGTTATATCTAAACTTTAATCGTGAAATCATCAGCAGGCCATACCATGAAACGTACATCCACAATTGCGGGCCTGTACGAAATACGAGCGAAAGAAGTGTCATTTAGGTACCATGAAGTTACTTCGGATTTCGTTCTTTCGGTCGGGACCATAAAGTATGGTCGGGAGTGAATCAAACATTTCAAGGGGTTTTAGTCTACAATATTTCAATAAAAAATCTAGTGGGGCGGAAATCACACAGTGATTGTCAAACTTCGGGCCAAACTTAGATATTTTTGTTGCAGTATTTTTATTCAAAATTACAGACCTTACGCTTTATACATCTTATTCGACGCGTCTTTAATAAATATTGAGCAATAAATATTTCAGTTTCTTTCAGAGTTTGGTTGTTTTATGTAAATATACAATATACGTATTGTCATTGTCACTCAAATGTCAAAGTCAAACACGCGTTACTCTGATAACTCGAAAGAAACTCACTTATAAAAGTTTTTTAGGGACAATTTGTATGGTAGGTACCCGAAACCTTGAACGTACAAACCCCAAAATCTAATCAGTTCTTCCCATTAACCAAACAAGATGATTGGCGAAAGAATTTTTTAAATCGGATAAGTGGTTCTTCAGTTATTGCGTAAACAGACATCCAGACATCCAGACCAACAGACAGACCGACACAAAATTTTTTTTTTGCTTAATTAGATTTAGAATCATGTGAAACGTCGAGAAAAGTGATAAAAAGTGGGTGTAAGATTTTGATTTTTTTTGCGTGATTTTAAGACTTCGGTGTCCACCTGGTTGGTGGCCCGAAGTAATTAACTATTAAAAACCAAATAAATGTTAATTATCGCTCGCTTATTACATTGGGATACAGGCGTGAAGTTATGTTATGTTAAAAATTAACATAATGTAAAAATACATTCCTTTGTATAAGATATTTTTTGTTCAGTAAACTTTCGACGTTTTGAAATAAGTCGTATAGTATCGTGCTTTCATTAAAATTTTTTTTTGGCGGTCTGTCTAATTTCCCAATTTTACGTTTTCAAGTCCTTTTTCATGATAGAATTTACGCCGAATGAACTGTCACGTCCGTCTTGAGGCCCGATTACGGAAACAGTTCGTTTCATGGTACCGATTGCCTGAAATTTTGGTCCGCAGTTGCGGATGTACGTTTCATGGTAGGCCTACTGAAGTCCAACATGACGGATTCTCAAAGTGACAGAACAATTATTTTAATGCACCCTCATGATATGGGACTCAAATGGAAGGGTTTACTGATAGGAATACGAAAACCTGGTCTTTAGACAATTATTTTCAATTAATATTTTTATTTTCAGCAATCTGGTGACCACGAATGTGAAATTTGCAAAACTCACTTTAAGCATCCGCATGCTTTAAGAAAACATATAACGGCCCACCACACTCAGAGGTTCAGCTGCAAGCAGTGCACGTACGTGACGACGCACAGGCAGACAGCGAGGCTGCATGAGAGGTACACATCGCTCCGTCTCTCTCTTACACACTACACCCAGAGGTTCGGCTGCACTGCTCCTTAAAACATCAGCAAGCTGCGAATGAAGGTCCCTCCTAAATCAGCGTAGTTGTATCAGAGATTAGTCTAATCAAATTGACAGAAACAGAACATTTTAAAAATTTGCTTTTTTTTTTGGTATAGGTACTGTGTACATCACGCGGCGATCGTGCGGTCCATGGCCCTGTGTGGGTGCCTAATATGGACGTAGGCCCTGAAGGCCGGAAGTGTGCGGATTTTGCGCGCTCCGCAGCGGGTGATGGCCATCAGGGTCATCCGCGGCTACCGCACGATCTCATTCGAGGCGGCGAGTCTCCGTGCCGGAACTCCGCTATGGGACCTGGAGGCGAAAGCCCTTTCGCAACTGTACCAGTGGCGAAAGGAGGCGTGGGAGCAGGGACAGAACCCCGAGCCTCGAGAAATCGAGGCCGTGCAGTCCCAGCTCCGCCAGGCCATCGTGGTGGAGTGGAAGGAACGACTTGGGCGACCAAGCGCAGGGCACTCCGCAATAGCGGCGGTAAGGCCCATCATGGAGGATTGGCTAGAGAGGCGACACGGAAGCCTCTCGTACCGACTGACGCAGGTGGTCTCAGGGAAGGGGTGCTTCGGGGACCACCTGCATCGGATCAGGAAGGAGCCAACGCCTGAGTGTCATCACAGCGACGCTAGCGGGGACTCAGGGCTGCACACGCTGGCGGACTGCCCGGCGTGGGAGGCGCCGAGGCGTGACCTCGTGGCAGCCATCGGGGTGGGAGTGCTCGGCAGCATGATTGCGGCAATGGTGCGGAGCGCGAGCTCGTGGGCCGACGCCACCTCCTTCTGCGAGCATGTAATGCTCGCGAAGGAGATGGCGGAGCGCGCTCGGGAGAGGTTCAGAACACTCCCGGCCCGCCGCGCCCGCAACATGCTCGCCGCGCGTCGCAGGCGCCGGAGGTCGCTTAACGACCTCCGTCCTCCATGAGCGCAGGCCTGGGGGTGGCAGGTGAGGCCGCCTGTCACCCCAGCAGAAGCAGGCCGGGACGGTGGGGCGACTAGCGCCCATCCCCCGAACCGGGGCAAGACGGGGACACCGTGGTCTCCAAACCCGAGGGGGCCATCTCGAAACCGGAGATGGCCCAGGGTCAGTCGGGGTGCGAGGGATATGCTCTATGGGCAACCTTACACCCCGGCGTCTGTAGAGCCGAGACGGCGTGTGGTTTTAGTCGGTTCAAGCCCAACATAACCGCCCCCGCTGGCCGGCGGGAGGGTACCCGAGGGAATTTCCGCACGAAAAAAAGAGGTACTGTGTACATTCATAATCATTTACTAAAAACCTGTTATTGTAACATAACGAACAGAGACTTTCATTTTCTTTATTTGTAAAGAGTATAGATATCTATTTGTATGTTTCAGATGGCATAACGGCACCAAGTACAGCTGTCCACATTGTCACCACGAGTTCCTGTAAGTGTTAATACTCATCTATAATAGGATTCATATGAGTGTATTGGGCCCGCCAAAACCTTCGGGGCTAAGTCAAACTCAACTGCAAGCCGGTACACTTGCAAGCCGATACACCTGCTGATTGACAGACCAGAATCTGACGCAGGCCTTCCTCTCGGGGTTATTTTATAATATTTTAATTTGTTTTCACAGCAAGTTTACAACATACATGGGCCACATACGTATAAAACACCCATCAGACTTCGTGTGTGAGATATGCGGCTATTCCTTCGTGAGTGCGAAAGGGATAGAACTACACAAGAAACTTAAACACAGATTAGACAATGTACAGGTAAGAGTGAGATATGTATAATTTTAATAATGATATTTGTGATTAACTAAATACTCTTCTTTGCTTCATCCGAGAGGCAATCCCGGTTGTATTTAAAACTAGTACTTTTAAGCCTGAAGTCCGCTCTACTCCTCCATGATTTGTTTAATTTGGACTGTTACGTAAGCAACTGCTGTCTGATGTGCGCCAGAGCCTCGTCTGTCAATCAAAAGGAGCTCGCAGGATTTTTAGGGTTCCGTTGCCAAATGGCAAAAAACGGAACCCTAAAAAAATATATGATGTACATTAACATGTAAACTTCCACCGAAAATTGGTTTGAATGAGATCTAGTTAGTAGTTTTTTTTAATACGTCATAAATCATAAACCGCGTTTTCCCTTCATTCAGTTAACTCAAATATAAAAATTTTACTTGCTGCTACGGAACCCTTCATGGGCGAGTCCGACTCGCACTTGGCCGTTTTTTTTTGTAATTCTTACGTTAATATTACTTCACCTCGCCTGATGGTAAGCTAAAGGTAAAGTTTCAGGCTTGAGGGTCACCATTACAGTCGCCAAGAATGCTACAATGGTTGCCCTCAGCTTGACGGTCTCATCAGTTGAGGTTGGTTTGACCTCCGAAGATTTTGATGGGACCCCATACACCGGGCTATTAGCTAATTATTGATGGTTTTTGGTTGACGGCCTCTGTGGCGTAGCGGTAGTGCATTCGACTGCTACGACAGGGGCGCGGGTTCGATTCCCGCTCAGTGCAAATATTTGTATGCATGAATATGTCTATTTGCATTGGTCTGGGTGTTTCTATGTATAATATGTATGTATTTTTATTATTTTTTTTATTAAAAAATTATATAAGTATGTTTATCCGCATTCTGGAACCCATAACACAAGCTAGTTAAACTATGCTTACCGTGGGTCTTGTCGACTAGATTGTCGTAGAATATTTATTATTATTTCCTTTATTAAACTTTACATACATATAAATTACATTATTATATACATTCTATATAAAAAAAAAACAAATGTATTTAAAAATTTAAAAAATTGTAGGTACCAGCTGATGGTCCGTTCTGTGAGCTGTGTAACGTGCGCTTTGTATCCACTGAGGCGCATAAACGACATCTTAGCGTATCTGCGAGACATACTACAGGTAATATGTTGTTAAAAAACAATTGATAATTTTATTTAGTTCGGAAAAAGTTAACTTGCAGGACGGGACTTGAACCCGCGACCAGACCCTTACAGGGGGAATACTCTGACCAACTGAGCTACTTAGACACGTCCTAGATATTCGAAATTAGCATAATAATGCATAAACAAGCATAATAATGCTTCGGGATTAGTCTCGAAAAATGACATGAGATCTCGATTGCATTTCTCCATTTTTATATTCAGTACTGTATAAGATACTAGCAGCGCATCCAGGCCTAAAAAAAAAACTCAAGAAATATCCTGCAACCCGATTAAAAGGCCTCCTACCGAGTCCAATTGTGAACCTAAACCATCCAGGGACCCACTCAGACGCACAAAAAATTACTTAAGCTTCGTCCGTCAATGGTGACGAACTTCCCATATAAACTTTCAACCCCTCATTCACTCTCTTAGGGTTAAAATTTTGCAAATAACCTTTACGCGGATACATTTGTTTGTAACTATAAGCAGGTATACGAAATTTATTGCTTCTTACTTTGAAATCACGAACTTTCATTATTAAAACCATTCTACCTTATTTTATCCGCTTAGGGGTGAAATTTATAATGTGCAATGTAATCACACTATAAGTTAGTATGAACTATTCTCAACAGACACAGACAAAGATGGTCGCGAAGCAAATAAACCGAAGAAGGGAAGAAAATCTAAGGAGTCAAAGGAGATTGAAAGGAGATCGCGGGAGATGGAGAAAGAGACGGATGACAAGAAGAAGATGTATCCAAGCCAAATGCGGAAGGCTGAGGGACCTATAGCTTGTGAACAGGTTGGTTTACTTTTACGAACTTTAATTTAACTTTTTTAAATTTAATTTGGACTTTTCCGTAAGCAACTGCTGTCTGACCTGCGCCAGGGCATCATCTGTCAACTGGAGCCTCATGCCGCCCTGAGCGTGGCTGCGGGTGTGAGGGACGGGGACAGCCCTCGACCCGCTTATCTAGCCACCCGCGAAGGGGACGACGTCCATGTGTGCCTGGACGTCTACCAATTGAGTTTGAAAGGTGTGGTGCCCGCGTTAGTAGGCATGCGCTATGGGGGGTCGCCATAGAAGTATTCCTGCATAGTTTCAGTGAGCTGATGGTGAGTATGACCTGAATCGATATTCAGGATTAGCTTTAGAAGTGGGTGTACGGGTAATTGAAATTCCCGTTTCATCTACTAGTGGGTGAACGGGTCGTGCGCCATATATAAGAAATTTAGTTCACACATTTTGCAAGTTAATTTAAAACTAGCTGTCCCCCGCGGCTTCACCCATGACATACTTCGATCTCCCGTGGCACTATTTAACATTAATAATTAATTTTTAATTAGTTAATACTCATCTATAATAGGATTCATATGAGTGTATTGGGCCCGCCAAAACCTTCGGGGCTAAGTCAAACTCAACTGCAAGCCGGTACACTTGCAAGCCGATACACCTGCTGATTGACAGACCAGAATCTGACGCAGGCCTTCCTCTCGGGGTTATTTTATAATATTTTAATTTGTTTTCACAGCAAGTTTACAACATACATGGGCCACATACGTATAAAACACCCATCAGACTTCGTGTGTGAGATATGCGGCTATTCCTTCGTGAGTGCGAAAGGGATAGAACTACACAAGAAACTTAAACACAGATTAGACAATGTACAGGTAAGAGTGAGATATGTATAATTTTAATAATGATATTTGTGATTAACTAAATACTCTTCTTTGCTTCATCCGAGAGGCAATCCCGGTTGTATTTAAAACTAGTACTTTTAAGCCTGAAGTCCGCTCTACTCCTCCATGATTTGTTTAATTTGGACTGTTACGTAAGCAACTGCTGTCTGATGTGCGCCAGAGCCTCGTCTGTCAATCAAAAGGAGCTCGCAGGATTTTTAGGGTTCCGTTGCCAAATGGCAAAAAACGGAACCCTAAAAAAATATATGATGTACATTAACATGTAAACTTCCACCGAAAATTGGTTTGAATGAGATCTAGTTAGTAGTTTTTTTTAATACGTCATAAATCATAAACCGCGTTTTCCCTTCATTCAGTTAACTCAAATATAAAAATTTTACTTGCTGCTACGGAACCCTTCATGGGCGAGTCCGACTCGCACTTGGCCGTTTTTTTTTTGTAATTCTTACGTTAATATTACTTCACCTCGCCTGATGGTAAGCTAAAGGTAAAGTTTCAGGCTTGAGGGTCACCATTACAGTCGCCAAGAATGCTACAATGGTTGCCCTCAGCTTGACGGTCTCATCAGTTGAGGTTGGTTTGACCTCCGAAGATTTTGATGGGACCCCATACACCGGGCTATTAGCTAATTATTGATGGTTTTTGGTTGACGGCCTCTGTGGCGTAGCGGTAGTGCATTCGACTGCTACGACAGGGGCGCGGGTTCGATTCCCGCTCAGTGCAAATATTTGTATGCATGAATATGTCTATTTGCATTGGTCTGGGTGTTTCTATGTATAATATGTATGTATTTTTATTATTTTTTTTATTAAAAAATTATATAAGTATGTTTATCCGCATTCTGGAACCCATAACACAAGCTAGTTAAACTATGCTTACCGTGGGTCTTGTCGACTAGATTGTCGTAGAATATTTATTATTATTTCCTTTATTAAACTTTACATACATATAAATTACATTATTATATACATTCTATATAAAAAAAAAACAAATGTATTTAAAAATTTAAAAAATTGTAGGTACCAGCTGATGGTCCGTTCTGTGAGCTGTGTAACGTGCGCTTTGTATCCACTGAGGCGCATAAACGACATCTTAGCGTATCTGCGAGACATACTACAGGTAATATGTTGTTAAAAAACAATTGATAATTTTATTTAGTTCGGAAAAAGTTAACTTGCAGGACGGGACTTGAACCCGCGACCAGACCCTTACAGGGGGAATACTCTGACCAACTGAGCTACTTAGACACGTCCTAGATATTCGAAATTAGCATAATAATGCATAAACAAGCATAATAATGCTTCGGGATTAGTCTCGAAAAATGACATGAGATCTCGATTGCATTTCTCCATTTTTATATTCAGTACTGTATAAGATACTAGCAGCGCATCCAGGCCTAAAAAAAAAACTCAAGAAATATCCTGCAACCCGATTAAAAGGCCTCCTACCGAGTCCAATTGTGAACCTTAAAACCATCCAGGGACCCACTCAGACGCACAAAAAATTACTTAAGCTTCGTCCGTCAATGGTGACGAACTTCCCATATAAACTTTCAACCCCTCATTCACTCTCTTAGGGTTAAAATTTTGCAAATAACCTTTACGCGGATACATTTGTTTGTAACTATAAGCAGGTATACGAAATTTATTGCTTCTTACTTTGAAATCACGAACTTTCATTATTAAAACCATTCTACCTTATTTTATCCGCTTAGGGGTGAAATTTATAATGTGCAATGTAATCACACTATAAGTTAGTATGAACTATTCTCAACAGACACAGACAAAGATGGTCGCGAAGCAAATAAACCGAAGAAGGGAAGAAAATCTAAGGAGTCAAAGGAGATTGAAAGGAGATCGCGGGAGATGGAGAAAGAGACGGATGACAAGAAGAAGATGTATCCAAGCCAAATGCGGAAGGCTGAGGGACCTATAGCTTGTGAACAGGTTGGTTTACTTTTACGAACTTTAATTTAACTTTTTTAAATTTAATTTGGACTTTTCCGTAAGCAACTGCTGTCTGACCTGCGCCAGGGCATCATCTGTCAACTGGAGCCTCATGCCGCCCTGAGCGTGGCTGCGGGTGTGAGGGACGGGGACAGCCCTCGACCCGCTTATCTAGCCACCCGCGAAGGGGACGACGTCCATGTGTGCCTGGACGTCTACCAATTGAGTTTGAAAGGTGTGGTGCCCGCGTTAGTAGGCATGCGCTATGGGGGGTCGCCATAGAAGTATTCCTGCATAGTTTCAGTGAGCTGATGGTGAGTATGACCTGAATCGATATTCAGGATTAGCTTTAGAAGTGGGTGTACGGGTAATTGAAATTCCCGTTTCATCTACTAGTGGGTGAACGGGTCGTGCGCCATATATAAGAAATTTAGTTCACACATTTTGCAAGTTAATTTAAAACTAGCTGTCCCCCGCGGCTTCACCCATGACATACTTCGATCTCCCGTGGCACTATTTAACATTTAACTCATACCTACATACATTCGTTTTACAATAATGTATGAAAATTTGCCCGATTTGTTGACATATATAATCACTGTTCTGCGATCCTGGGTAGTAGCGTGATGATAGTATGGCCTATAACCTTCCTCGATAAATAGGATTCGAACCAGAAGTTCCTGAAACTAGTGCGTTCAACCAAACAAACCAGGTGGTAGAAATTTAACCAGGTGGTAGAAATTTGATGAAACAAATTTGTCACGAAATTCGCCCGGGTGGGTACTACCGTGTAACCCTCCATAGTAATCCAATTTCGGTTTGATTGCGTTCAGGGGTCAGCAAGTGCATAGCCGGGCAGGGGGATTGTGGTCGCAGCACTAGTGGGACCGGTGGGTGTCACGCGGTGCTGCAACGACAATCCTCTTCTGATGAGGCCGTCAAGCTGAGTGCCACCATTGTTAACATGGTACGTGTATGTAATGGTGACCCTCTTTCCTGAGGCTTTACCTTCAGCTTACCATCAGGGCAGGTGAAGTCAAATTGACGTGTCCTAAATATAAAAAAAAAAACAAACATACAAACTGTTCATTTTATAATATTAGTATAGATAATGTTTTTATAAGCCATCATAAATTTGATAATATTGTTAAGTGCTTTAACTAAAGGCAAGGGATACCAGGCAGGCATTTATGCTCCTTTGAAGTGTATCTATCAAATACTGCGAAATTTTGCAGTAAGTAAGCCATACGGGTTAAATGAAGCTTTCACTTCACTAACCTCCCTACTCTGGAATGAAAATGAATGGGCCATCGAAACTGTGATGTAACGTTAACATCGGCCAACTCAATGCTTACCCCATGCACCATCACCTACTGAGCAACGTCTAATCACGTATTCCATGAACTTAAAACTAAATAATATTAGTTTTAAAAGGCAGCTGGCATGAGAAAATATCCCCTCTTTACGACCATTCCTCTGTGAAGAATATCGTATAAGTGACAGAATCTTCTTGACAGTAATCTTCTTGCCATCAGTGTGATCTCCAGTTAGAAGATTCCCGAGCTTACCACAGCCACTTCAGGCGGATGCATCCGGACAAGAACCGAACCAACTACCCTTCGATGAAGTCGCCGTGCATGTGCGAAGTTTGTGGCAGAATGTTCCAGGTATTTCTTTTTGTTTTTTTTTTGTGGTGAATGTAAAAATGGTTAAAAGTCTTCTCCTTCCATGTGAGGCAGAGACACTTTTTCCACCCGACTGCGCCAAAAAAGTTTATTTGCGTATGTAGGAATGCAGGATGTGAATGAATGTAGTTCGTCTTTGTTAAACACCCTTTATAGGCCTAATGGTTGGAAGGATCATGATAAATGAGGTTTCAAATGAAAGGTTATTCATCTTCTGAAGTTTGGATACATACAGTGTAAACAAAAAATCTATGGTGTATATTTTTTTAATAGATTAAAAAAAATATACACCATAGATTTTTTCTTTCATCATGATTATTTCTTTTATTCAAGTAATCAACTCATCTTGCCCAGAGCTACGCCCTCCTAAAAACCACACATGGATCCTCACAGCAGAGCGTATTTTGAAGTGTGTAACACTTCACGCCTATCGCCCTCTAAGGGGTAGGCAGAGACAATAACACAATTTTTCACATAATTAACTCAACTTTCCCAGAGCTACGCCCTCCTTAAAGACCATACATGGGTCCATACAGGCGAGCGTCCTTTCAAGTGCGACAGCTGCGGCAAGTCGTTCCGTATGAAGCAGCGCTTGGTAGCACACCGGCGAGTCCACAGTCAGGAACGAACCAGCTACGTCTGCGCGCTCTGCGGGAAACACTTCAGTACGCATAGCAACCGCCAGCGGCATATGTTTGTGAGTATACGGCTTGCCGGCACGGAGGTTGGGATGTTACAAGGTTGGGAGGTTACAAGGTTGGGAGGTTGCGTGTTAGTGAGGTCGTTGCGTATGAAACAGCGCCTGGTAGCGCACTGGCGCGTTCACCGTCAGGAACGAACCAGCTACGTGTTCGCGCTCTTCAGAACGCATAGGAATCGACAGCGGCACATGTTTGTGAATATGCACCTCTAGAGCATGACAAGGTGGGAGGTTGCGAACTATGGAGGCTGTGAGGTTGCGTGCTTGCAATTTTGTGAGGTTGCGAGCTTGCAAGGGTGTGAGGTTGCAAGCATGTGAGGTTGGGACTTGGGACTTGGTTGTGAGATTATGAGTTTATAAGGTTGCGACTTGCGAGCTTGCAAAGTTGCGACTTGCCTTGCAAGGCTGCGGGAAACAGAACAGAATAGAAAAATATTGCCGATTTAAAAAGTAGCCTATGATCTATCCGATTATTCCACTATGATCAGCTGGGTGATATGACCTGGGTGATCAAATTCCACAACTTTTGTGTCCTTAAATCACCTGCTGACAATTCACCTGGGTGATCAAATTCCACATGATTTTAAATTATTTTATTTGTTTCCCTATATCACCTGGGTGATTAAATTCCACATGATTTTAAATTATTTGTTTCCTTAAATCACCCGGTTTAAATAGTTAGTGATTTGATGATTGTAATAAATAACATCAAGTTAAAGTTATTTATTACAATCATAAAAAAAATATATATAATAGGTTTTAAGGTTTCATAATGATTATAATAAAAAAGGTGTAGTGTTCACGTCAAGAAGGACTTTACATCACTTTCTGACATATTGATTATGTAATACTCATGCCATATGTAACGTCCAGTTTCGTGAGCCAATAAAAAAAAAAAAAAAAAAAGGGCATTAAATTACTTGTGGGTTAGGTTAGGTTAGAACTGTGACCCCAACAGAGCCCCGGAATTGATTTGTATAATAACAATATAATTATAATAGTATCATCAAATCACTAACTATTTAAACAGGGTGATTTAAGGAAACAAATAATTTAAAATCATGTGGAATTTAATCACCCAGGTGATATAGGGAAACAAATAAAATAATTTAAAATCATGTGAAATTTGATCACCCAGGTGAATTGTCAGCAGGTGAATTGTCAGCAGGTGATTTAAGTACACAAAAGTTGTGGAATTTGATCACCCAGGTCATATCACCCAGCTGATCATAGAATAATCCGATCTATCTCCAGTATTCCAGACTATAATCCATCTCTGTGCTAAATTTCATTCTGATTCGTTCAGTAGTTTTTTTTTCTATTTATCAAATATCACGGTAGTGTTACCTTTTCTACGCCACATTTCTCTCTCACAGATCCACACAGGCCTAAAGCCGTTTAAATGTGAGATGTGCGGCAAGGGCTTCAAGCATGCGAGCGAGAAGAGGGCCCACGTCACGTATGTGCACCTCAAGAAGCCCTGGCCCAAGCGCGCCAGGGGGAAGAGGAGACCGGACACCAGACAGGTATGTTGCGAATAATATACTACCTATATTGATAGTGTCGGAAGCTTAGGCGAATGTTAGACGTAAATTATACAGATATAAGACATAGGGTGTAAGGCATAGTTAAAGCATAATCGTACTTATCGACGCGATCGCAGAGCAAAATCGCGTGGATACTCACGATTTAGCTTTAATTATGCCTTACGCCTTATGCCTCATGTCTTATGCCTTACGCGTTATGTCTTATGCCTTTTCTGTATAATTCACGCCTTACATCACTCAAATTAATAAAATGGAAGTGTCTGTTTGTAATATTAAAATAACAGTATTTATATAAATGTATATGAGTGTATATACGATACTTAGAATTAAAAAAAAAATGGTCTGTATGTCTTTCTGTCTGTTTGTTCTGGGAAATTTACGAAGTGGCTGGCCCAATTTTAGATGGGATTTTTACTGCAGATAGCTGATGTTACAAGGCGTAACGCATTATTATAGGCGCATTATTTTTAAGCGTTGATAATTCAACCAAGACAAGTGAATTATATATGTATTTTTAACACCCTTGCTCGTAAAGCTGATGTAATTCCACCGGTTTTAAATATGTAAAGCGGGTCATAACAAACGTGTGTGTTATCAAAGCAAATAGTTAAGTTATAGTCCATACAAAATCCATAACAGTATTATTTGCCATTTCAAATATGGAACTGTTCGCCGCCGCACGACTCCAGCTATATAGTGAGCAGCGCGCTGTTGCTATTCAAATTTCGATTTAACCGCCGCGCGGCGCCAGTCAGTAGGCAGGCTAGCGCGCTGTTAATTTCACTATAGTATGGCCGCTGAGTTATTACCGATTTGACACATGACGAATTGACAATACTAGTGAAGTGACTGAACCAGTAACCCTAATATCATTTGGGAACAGTTTGTTTTTAAATATTCTAGTATAGTGTGTAATTAAATAAAATCAAAACAAATAATAGTTAAAGACACAGGTTCTTTATTAGGTGGAGTATCCTTGATGGGCGTAGATAATTGGTCGAGGACATATCAAAATAAAACAAATTTGTAAACACTGTTACACATTTTAATGAATAGAGTAGGTACAAGATGTTTTAATAAATGACTACCTATCATTTATTAAAACAATTATTCAGACTCTGAACCAGATTCGCCAGAGCTGTCATCGCTATCAGTCAGTTGTATGACAATTTCATTGTCTATAATGGTGTCCACTCTTATATCGCGTTCATAATCTTCTGTTATTAGTTTTCGAGTCTTTTCGACGACCTTGACCCAATCTTCTTTCGTTATTTTGCTGCAAGCATCTTTTAATAGACCCATCATTTTATTAGTACTGAATGGCGAAGTCGTATTATTACGAGCTGCGTAACCTGTAATGTAAACATTAAATAACGTTAATTTATTACATTAAATAAATGAAATGTTACACAATTACCTACATGTAAGGGACATGAGATATTTATTTCTTAGTTATGTATCTTTTTACTTATATGCTGAATATTGGATGTTATAATAGTACAAATTATTCATATTCATAACTTATGCGATAAAAAACAATACCTTTGATTTGTGCCCATATTAGCTCAATGGCATTGTACTGGCAGTGATAAGGAGGAATTCGAAGTACCCGATGTCCATGTGCCAGAGCTATCTCATCTACTTCATAACGGACTCTTGATGATTTATTTTCGCGTACCAACTTTACTAAGTCAGACTTTAGCAATTCGGCAGTAGTTTCAATTCCATTTTGGTGTAGCCATGCTAGGAGATCAGCTTTCTTGTAGGCCTGAGTAGGCGCTTTATTCACTTGTTTCGAGTGATATGAAGCGTTGTCCATTATTATGATAGAAGGCTCTGGCAGGCTGGGTAATAATTGATTTTCGAACCAATTCGTAAAAGTGTCTGTATCCATCTCCTCGTGGTAATCGGAAGTACTTTTTGACGCGAAAGCCAGCAGTCCATTTTCAAAGAAACCACTTCCAGCAGAACCGCCGTGACAAATTATCAGTCGCGATCCTTTTCCAATTGGAACCTTTGAGGTTGATGCTTTTGTTTCGTCAGTCCAAGAGCGTGACACAGTGTGGTTCGCATTTAACCATGTTTCGTCAACAAAAACGACGTTGTCCCAAGACTCGATTTTTCTGGCTTCTCTTAAAAAGTCACTCCTTTTAATTATTAAATCAAATCTTTCCATTAATATTTTCCTTTTATTCGTTTTTTTTATATTCAAACCCAATTTCGTGCAATCGTTTTGACAACGCCGTTTTACCGCCTTTAAACAAGCCAGCTTCTTTCAAAGAGACCAAAAGCAAACGTCTAGTTGGAAACTCGTTCCTAGTATAATAACCATATATGTGGTTTCTTATTGCATCTGCATCAAAAACATCAACACCTGTCACGGGCTTTTGTCTTCGTTTTTTCTTAGGAGTGCGTAAAATATTATCTTCACTTCCAGAAGCACCAAATTTTTCTTTATTTATATTATATAGTGTTTTTGCACCAATTCCAAGAGCTTGTGTGATCTTTCACTTGAGTGACAGGAATCAAAGGGCCGCCATTTTGTGACTCACGCTCAAAGTAATCCTGTAGCTTTAGTACAAGCTCACGACATTGACTATTCAATGTTTTTCCTCGTTTCGGCATTTTCAACAAAATTACCAAACACAAACAAAATTAGTCCAATAAAGCGCAACGATAAACAGGAGAAAGCCGAGTTAAAAAACAACGGTTACACAAGAGAACGTAGTCTGTGCGCACGAGAGTACGGAAGACGACTAAACAGATTAAAATAGCGGTGGTAAGGATGTTGCCAGAATAGTATTGCCAATTACTTAAAAAAATACACCTATAACATTGCTTAATTGAGGGAGAAAATTATATTTATTAAATGTTGTTTTATATATTATAAATGTTAAAAATTATACATAATCATTTTAATTGTATTTATTTTTAAATCATAGAAAACAGTATTTCTGTCTTTGGATCACACATAAATCTTAAAAATCATAAGATAATGGCAACACAGTGCAATTAAGAGACGCAAAAAAATGGTAGCATTATATTTAGTCTAGTTGCTCGAAGGAATAAGTAAAATAAAAATATCCAAATAAAATAAAAATCATATCTATTCCAATGAATTCGGACCGAATACTATCAAGCACATCACTATGAAAACTAGACGCACGATGTAACTTTGAACAAGCGCGCCAAAGAACAAAAAATAAATGTTTTCATATTATTTACAAACTATTTTAAGTTTTGAAACAGAGTTTATTGGAAAATTACTTGATTCTGACATTTTGACATAAAGTTTTATATTAAAGAGGTATTCTAAATCATTCGGCAAATGTGTCGCTCGTGCAAGGTTATATCGATTAATTTAAGAATAATCTGTCAAATCGGTAATAACTCAGCGGCCGTACTTTAACTGTTTCAATAATTTAAAATGAACAAAATATAAGATGGTTTTTTTTCTATTTCCTCGCAAATATGTTAAAAAACGTCGTACGATATACGTGCGTATTGGTTATAACATGCTCGGCTCAAACGGTAACTTTTAGCGAAAAACTTTTCAGGCATTTATTTTAGACTTAAAAATAGCCTATCGATTAAAAATGTTTCCGACAGCAAGAATGTTCACCGGTTAGAAGTTATGATTTTTTTCCCAAAAAATTTTGGTTTTTCCCCCCTCCACTATTAGTTAAAGTTTTAATCTTATAGGTTTATAATTAAAAGTTGTTGGTATTCATGTATACTATGGGATAAAATTAGAACGGTTCGAATATCTTTCATGGAACGTGAAATTTTGAGGAAAAACTGATTTCACAAAAAGTGAGGCCCTACCGTCCTCTTAGGCCGGATTCCACCCGTTCACGAACTTAAACTATGTTTACACCCAAGCAATTTTTGACCGCAGTTTGAAAGCGATCGGGGCAAAAATGCGACCGTGAGAGTGCCGCAAATTTTGGGAAGTGGAACCATACATACATATATATATATATAAACTTTTTGACCAGTGGTCATTTCGGACTCAGGGGGTCATAACTAGACCTCCTATGAAGATTTTTTTTTTAAATTCGACAGTAGTCAAGAAACCAATAGGTAGATCGAAATCTACCTTTTTTTTTTTTTATCGTGCGGAAATCCCTTCGGATACCCCCCCGCCGGCCAGCGGGGGCGGTTATGTCGGGCTTGCACCGACTAAAACCGCACGCCGTCTCGGGTCTTCAGACGCCTTGGTGTAAGGTTACCCATAGAGCATATCCCTCGCACCCACCCCGGCTGACCCTGGGCCATCTCACCACTAACAGCATCGCTCATCCTGTCTCCTCTGAAAGCAGAGGAGTACGGAGAGCGATGTGTTCTCGCCACGTTGGGTATTGGCCGACGATCAATGCCAACCCTATGAAGGGGTGAAGGGGAAGCCATTGACCGCCGCCTAGGGTGTACCGGCCGCTCCGATTCCGTTCCCCCCGGACTGCAGCGGGATCGGAATCGGAGCGACACTCGAGGAGGTTACCCAACACACACCCCTCATCGAAATCTACCTAAAATGATCTTTGTTACAGGGTTTGGATACCCAGATGGATACGACCCCAATATGGCCGCAATGTGACCCCAAACTGATGGACATTAACGACATGATCATCGACAAGCCGGCGTACTACAATGTCAAGATTACGTGAAGAGTTCATTGGACATGTACAGGTTTGGGCGGGGTTGGCTAGTCGTCGGGAAGAAGAAAGTCCAGCTAAGATCGACTCACTTCGGTTTTATAGACCGTTACCTGACAATTTAACATGCCTGCCATAATCAGTTAGGTTAGGTTAGTCAGGTTAAGGAGTCGATCTTACAATCGAGAGGTCCCGGGTTCGAATCCTGGCAATTACACTACCGACGTGAACTCACTCAACTAACACAAGCTATTTAGCTGGAGGGGTTTATGGGAATACTTCGGTTACTAGTACTCTAAACTCCAGGTCAAAAGTAATTTTTCTAACTGTGCCCCGCGGTTTCACCTGCTGTACTCGGGTTCTATCCAGATGGCTACCCGGTTTCTCGGTCTGATTGCTCGGCTCCTAAAGGTTGTTGCGTGATGTTAAATAGCATAACCTTCCTCTAGAAGTGGGCTATAATAAGCTAAAATATTTTAAGGTAAGAAACAAGGCCTACCATGACTGGTTATAAGCGTTTGTTTCCTGGTCGAGAAAGATTGATGGAGCTACACCCAATCCAATGTGTTGATTTGCATTTGCGTATCATTCACAGGGGGGTTCCGCTACTTATTGTCGTCAAAAAGTGCGAGCCAGACTCGCGCACGAAGGGTTCCATACCATTATCTATAATTATTTATTTTTAAAGTGAATAAATATTATAATATGACTAAATATTCTGTGAATATTTCAAGCGTCTACCTGTTACCGTTAACAATATCGAACGAGAAGAAAAATCATGTTAGTTGTATGGGAGCCCCTTTCAACATCTATTTTATTTTATTATATTCTAGACGGCCTCTGTGGCGTAGTTTTAGTGCATTCGACTGCTACGACAGGGCGCGCGGGTTCGATTCCGGCTCAGTGAACATTTTTGTATGCATGAATATATCTTTGCATTGGTCTGGGTGTTTCTATGTATAATATGTATGTATTCACAAAAAAAAGGATATAAGTATGTTTATCCGCATTCTGGAACCCATAACACAAGCTAGTTAAACTAAGCTCACTTTGGGTCTAGAATGTCGTAGAATATATATTTATTTATTCTATTTTTTAGTATTTGTTGTTATAGCGAGAACAGAAATACAGCATCTATGAAAATCTCAACTATCTAACTATCAGGGTTCGTGAGATACAGCCTGGTGACAAACGGACAGACAGACAGACAGACGAACGGACAGCGGAGTTTTAGTAATTGGGTCCTTCGGGTACGGAACCCCTAAAAATGGATTAAAAAATAGGTATAGAATAGTACATACATTGAATATTATTAAATTATTATTAGAATAACAATGCTAGTGATTATAATCGGAACAGTAAGCACCTTAAATAACACGCAAGGAAATAAAAACACATACAATGGTTTTTAGGGTGCCGTCAATGGTTTTTAGGGTGCCGTAGCCAAATGGCTAAAAACGGAACCCTTATAGATTCGTCATGTCTGTCTGTCTGTCCGTCCGTATGTCACAGCCACTTTTTTCCGAAACTATAAGAACTATGCTGTTGAAACTTAGTAAGTAGATGTATTCTGTTAACCGCATTAAGATTTTCACACAAAAATAGAAAAAAGAAGAATAAATTTTGGGGGTTCCCCACACTTAGCTTTTTGACTTTTTGAACTGAAATGCAAAAAATTTTTTTCATCAAGCCCATACATCTATGGATATGTCTTCAAAAATGATATTAAGGTTTCTAATATAATTTCTTTTTAATCTAAATAGTTTGCGCGAGAGACACTTCCAAAGTGGTAAAATGTGCCCCCCCCCCCCGCCTCCTCTGTAACTTCTAAAATAAGAGAATGATAAAACTAAAAAAAATATATGATGTACCATATAAACTTCCACCGAAAATTGGTTAGAACGAGATCTAGTAAGTAGTTTTTTTTTAATACGCCATAAATCGTAAACTTTACGCAATTTACCTTTCATTCAATCAACTCAAGTATAAAAGTTTTACTTGCGGCTACGGAACCTTTCATAGGCGAGTCTGACTCGCACTTGGCCAGTTTATTGATTTTTAATTCAACATCATCCTCATAGCGATTTCCCAGTTGCGTCCAAAGTTTGTAATTCGGAACCCGAGGTCCGCTCATTGTTTTTAATTGCTATGTCATGTCGGCTGCTCCTGGAACGACTGCCGTCTGAACTTGCAACCCCGAGAGGAACGCCTGCACCAGAGCCTCGTCTGTTGTTTAGCAGGTGCACTAACTTGCAGGTGAAGTTGGGTTGGGCTCAAAGGAGTTGGTAGGGTCCTGTACTGTACATGTACGCCCAAGTTTTTATACTAGCGGCACGCTATGATGGCCGTTTTGACACGTTAAAGTAGTGATGTGAAATGTCAATTTAAAATAGAAAAAAATCAAATCAAATGCGATGCGATCTATAAGTTTTTGGATATTTAATTCATTTTTTGAAGTGAAAACTTCTTTAGCGGCGTTGTGCACTTTTTTTGTAATGGGTAAAAAAGGTTAACCTTTTTACCCATTACAAAAAAAGTGCAACCATCAGGTCACGTGTTTACTGACGCGAGTTTACACTCGCGTCAGTAAACACGTGACCTGATGGTAAGACAAAAAATATAGAAGCGCTAATTTCACAATGTACATAACAACCTTGGTGGCGCGTTCTGCTAATTAGTGGTCGTTGACTTCATCAAGACTGAGATCGATTCCGACCGAGGCCCAAGAAACACTTTTTGTCATCATATTACTTTTTGTAATATTTATTCTATTTTGTGCCATAAATCTATTGATATAAAATGGAAATTAAACAAAGTGCATCTATTAATGAAAAAAGTGACGAAGAAATAGCGAAAAAAAATTAGTTCTGGTAATAAATTGGGTGAAAAAGTCGTTGAAATTATTGATGGGAATTGATTATTCTGAGAGATAAACTTTTTAATCTAAAATACTTGTAATAGTTCTGAAGTGTTAAATTTTTAATGTAATATAAATTGTCATGTTAAATAAATATAAATAAATATTCAAGGTCTATTAATTAATTCATATTACACAGCGCCGCCATCTAGACACAAACTAAGCAGAGCTTGTCATATGGGTTCTAGAATGCGGATAAACATACTTGATACTTTTTTTTGTAAATAAATACATATTATACATAGAAACACCCAGACCAATGCAAATATACATATTTGCAATGAACGGGAATCGAACCCACGACCCCTGACTTAGCAGTCGAATGGTCTACCGCTACGCCACAGAGGTCGAGGTGTTTGTATACGATAGCGCAATAAATGAATATTGTATGTTACCACATAAATGATAGTACCTTTATACTGATAAATAAAGCAATTCGTGCAAAATTATTCCCTAACCATTCCAAAATATCAAAAATGCACAACGTTAATATTCAAGTTTTCACTTCTGCCGGCACTCCCGGAGTGCAACCCGTCGTTTTTTTTAAATTCTAATTTCGATAAACATAAATACCAAGTTGTGTCCTAAATTAGTAGAACAAAAATTTACTCCTTCACACTTAGTATTTATGTTTACATACGGCGGACAAACGTCAGGACGGCCATCATAGTGTGTCGCTATTAAATAATTATTATTCTTCATATTTTGAAAAAAATAGGTCAGAAAGTGCTTATAAATATAGGTTTTTAAATCGAACAAATAAATTAAGATATTAGTGTTATGCAATGTCTGGAAGCCACTTTTTTACGTAATGTAAATATTAATGATACAGTAAATGCGTTTTGGTTGGTACGTCGTGAAGAAGAGAGAGAGTTCGGCTAAGATCGACTTATTTCGGTTTTGTAAAGCGTTCTCTCTGTCGTACATCGGACTGACAGTAAACGTAGACAGATCATGAACAGATAGGAATAGCGATAGCTTTTTTTATTGCAAGGCTATGAATTTTAACCATAACATAGGAATACAACCTCATTTCAATCATAATTTATGAGGCGGTCGGGGTCTCATGGAAATTCTCTCTAGTACGTACCTGGTTCTTTCCCTACACAGGCAAACGTGTCGAGGAACACCGTGCGTATAAGGCTGGTTTTAAACAATATGATTTTTCAAGTAATCAATAATTAATATTCACACTGAATCTACCCCGCCTCATTGACAAGTAAATGTACATTCAGGTGTTTTATTATATTATTTATTATTAAATTTTTTTTCCCTGTGGCCCTGGGCACACACCTCTGACTTTTCGTAGTTATGTGTGTATTAAAAATGATAATTATCGCTCGCTTAGCAATGTGCCTGGTGGATGGCAATATGCTCGCCCCCTATTACATTGGGACCTAAACATAACTGGCGAGTCGTGGGTGTGTAATACACCTCTGCCTACCCCTTCGGGGATGCAGATTATGATATGTTATAATTTATACACACACTATATAATTTCATAGCTGTATATTTTTAAAAGGGTATGTGGGGCTTTGGTTTTTACGTGGCCGAACACTGGGTAGTCTATGATTTATGAGAATAATTTCAGACTATCATAAACGGCCGCCACCTACTGAACTAGTGCTTTCTATTCTAGTCGAATAGTACCTATGTACCAAATTGTGTATGTATATACCAAATTTTAAGGGTTCCTCAAAAGGTAAAAGTATCACTGTCTTGTCCGTCTGTCTGTCCGTGTATCACCACCTATTTTCTCAGTTACGGGTTGACCTAGCAAGTTGAAATTTATACCTAACACTGGGGTTTATAGTCTCTATTAGGTGTATAAAAATCAAGGTTCTGAGTCAACACGATAAAAAGATATGGGCAAATTTGGATTTTCGCGAAAACAAGTACCAAAATTAACCTTAATTTAGGTTTTAGTCGAAAACCTATATGTTAGTTCCCTTTGACCTCATCATCATCATCATCCTCCTGCCCTTATCCTAAAAAAACTAAGGTCTTACATCAAACAGGAAGGAAAATTTGTAAAAAATTAAAAAAAGTTGAATGTTAAGCCAAATTTTGGTACTTACAAGTTTTTATAGATAATGGTACGGGACCCTACAGGCGCGAGTCGGACTCGCACTTGGCCGGTTTTTGTTTATTTTAGTGTCATGTCCATATTTATTCTATGTCTTCAACCAACAGTCAGACTGATAGGGAGAGAGACAGAGAGATTGCTCTACAAATCCGAAGCACGCTGATTATAGCTGGACTAGTTCTCTGCTTCCCCGACCTGCCAACCAAAGCGCCATTTACTGTAAATGTTTATTTTTTTGTGTGCGTGTGTGTGTGTGTTATAATTTTATTTAACTAACAGTAGCACGCGGCATTTTTCCGCCTTGAGGTAAATGAAATGATTTTATTGAATTTCTTGTGAAGGTAAAGAATAATTTACAAATAAATTGTGTCTATGACACTCGAGTATTTTTCCTGTAGCTCTATTTAAATATAGAATTATATTCTGATATCCCGCCTTTTTATAATGATCGTGAGAATGCTATGTACTGTCCATGTATTATATTGTCACTCCGCAATATTTGCGTTTAATGATTTTAAAACCGCCTGCAGCGTGCTCAACACGGCGCGCTTATAACGTTTTGGGCAGCGGAGCAGAGGAAAAGAGACGGGGCTATAAACCGTGTACGGCTCTATGTCTCTCCCTCAGCGCCGCCGAATTGAACTGAATTACTAAAGCCCGACGTGGTTAAGCCCCAGTTGAGATCAGTATTCGCGTTTTATGTGATACGTTGAATGTAAATAATGAAATGCATAATAATATGAATATATAGAAATAATGTGTAAAGAATGCGGTTGTAGAAAATATTTTGTAACCGAGTGCTAGTTTATTTAATAAATGAGTATAATCAATGCTGTTTGTATCAATTTTATTTCAATTGGAGAAAAAATTACCCACTTCGCTCAGCCTTTTCCTAACTCATATGGGGTCAGCTTTCAGTCTAATTACGAAACGGCAGAAATTGGATATATTCAGTGAAGCGGCTGCCATCAGACCTCCACAAAACCATGAGGCGAGGTGAAGTCCAATTGACGTGTCTTAAATATTTAAAAAAAACCCTTGTGATATCGAAGTTCTGTAGTTCTGTCGTCAGACTAGGGCTTCAATTACTCGTAGCGAATACCACAGATGTTTCTACGGTACCCGAAACCGACGACTTAACATGCTCTACGAGGCACGTGACGCTTATATATGTCATTGGCGTATATAAGTCGGTCATAAATTGACTCAAGAAAATTAACCCTGGAACCCTACATCTATTTTACCAGTTTGATTTTGCTACATGGGGTGATAACCTTTGTATTTTTACGCTGCATTTTAATCTCGCCATTAGTATGATTATGATTATACTATTTTGCACAGTAAGTCGTCAGTAAAATAAAGAGACCAACTCTGTATTGCCGTAGTTATGTCTTTTTAACATCCTTGTTTAATTTTAAAAACCACTTTCCTCTTTAACTGTACAGTTAAATAAAAGTTGGAAAAGTGCTAATAAAAGTACACATAAAAAAAGTTGTACTCATGCGAAGACTTATATGAATGTAAAAAGTTGGATTCCTGAGAAAGTTAGAATCTTGCGAACAGAGGGCATCATCGACCACGAGTCGGTAATGATTAACTTTTAGCGGGTTGAGTCATAATTTTCCCGGCACAGGCGGCTGGCACAGCTCCGTCCGTTGATCCAGGAAGTATTTACCCCTTTCACTCGATTTTACAAATTAGGAATGAAGTAGCTCCTTACTTAGCTAAGATAGACTGGGTGCGGGAAGCGGAGGTTCAGGTGCATCGGGCGCACATAGGGAGGCGTGTTTAAAAATGCTTCTTAATTCCAGCACTTGCATAGTGTTGGGTTAAAAAAGCTTTCGGGCGGACAAATTGTGAAAACGATCCACATATCCTTCTTTAGCCCAACACACACACCATGATGGGCTGAGGCAGCTTTTGTGACGACAAATTGTGTTATTGCGTTGCAAATGATTCTTTGAGCCAGAGTTGCACGTACCGCTCCGTATTACCACGTCTTGTCCCTTGCGGCGAGTACCGCACCACGCGTCGCCCCGCAACTGATAATTTTGACAATTCGCGGTCAATAAAATGGTTCTTATGTTGAAATTTTTTATGTATTTTGTTAAGTATAGTGGAATAGTACGTAGGTTTCTACTTGATTTCGACTATTTGTGAGTGCAAAGTGAATAGTTTTCTATCTTACGACTTAGTGAGCGATGTCCACGGGCTCCGCTTTGCTTTGTTCAATATCAGAAGTAACGTAACATCAAGCGGGATACACTTTTAATCTATATTCATCTATGTCAGGGTGCGCGGTGTCCACAAGCTCACTTCGCTCACTTATCATGTTGTGTGCTGGGGTAAAGAAGGATACGTGGATCGTTCGCGCAATGCAAGTGCTTAGCTAAAGAAGTATTTGTAAACACGCCATTCGGGCGATGCCTATGTCCAGCAATTGATGCAATAGGCTGATTACCTTGATATCTGATCGACGTATTAAATGCTAACCTACCTTCCTATACTCCTTATCTTAAATTAATACATAAAATATTTAGTTAGTAGCTTTGTCTTACATGATGCACGTCTACAGCTTGATGTATTTTTAGAGTAGTTAAAACCCAAGCTACAGATATAATTTTTATAAATACAAACGGCTTAACTACTCTTTAAAGGTATGAAACTGTTAGCCCGCTGCATTAATAGAGAGAACGCTCGTGCTTTACAAAACCGCAGCAATTCTTGCGACGGACGTGTCAAATCCCTTCCCAAGATAAAATTTTAAAAAACTGTACTGACTACAGAAAGGTTAAAACAATACACGTTAAAGTATTTTTTTTAACTATAGTTAAATATAGTCCCAGCTTTCCACCAATAGATGGCGCTAGCAGTATTTTAAATCAATGAAATACACTGTAAAATTGTATTTTTATTTCTTGATATAATTCATAATATTATACTATACTAGCTTATGCCCGCGGCTCCGCCCGCACTGAGGTGGGTTATCGTTTTTTGATCATATCCCCGGTTCTACTTAACCAATTGCAATCAAACATACGGCAGATTTTAGGTCTGGCCAAGACCTTCCTTATAGAAAAAACCCAGGGGCGTAGCTACCGCCGTATTTGCCGTATCAATTATACGGGGCCCCCGGGCCACGGGGGCCCCCAAAGTGTGTAAGGAAAAAGAATAAAAACTTTCTAATTTATTTTATTTTTCAATGACAAAATTCTATAAAGCAATTCCTTTTTTTCCCGCCTTAAGCGTGCGTTCAAAAGTTGGCAACACTACATCGTTATGGCGGGCTGCGGGACTTCCCCGTTTTACTTACTTCATCTTCAACTCAGCGGGGAATCCCCGGGAATCCTTCATCGATATCGCGATGTACGTGTACGTTGTTGTACTTTGCATTGGATGTTAAACCACGGAGTGCAGTGCACTGTTTATTTACGCGCTTTATATAAATGTGCATTACATTGTAATTCAGTACAAACAATATTGTTCTTCTGGTTTAGCAGTATTAGTAGCGATTTGTAAAAGAAATGAGTGAAAGGAAAAGAGATTATCCCAGCGGCGCTGAGAAAAGAAAAATTAAACAGAAAAGGGACGAGGTTATAAAAAACGTGCCCAAAATTTCTTCATTTTTTCAGAGACAAGATACTGTGAGTGATTTAGATTGGAAAGGTAAGTACTACCCAACCCATTTATTAGGGGCTCGTAGTGATAAACAAGGAAATCTTTTAATTTCGGTCTGTCCATCTGTCCGTCACAAAAAGTTGTCTCCCCCCTCGATTTTCACAATTATACTGTTTTTAGGGTTCCGAGCCTTGATTAAAAAAAAAACAAAATTCTAACTTATCTATAGGATCGATTTGTTTTGTTGTTTGTCTGTTTGTCTATCAGTCTCAGTCCGTATCGTATCGTTAATTGCGTGTTGAGAACTTCAGATGTGCAGACTCGCTTTCGGGTTCTCGTTTTGTATGGCCACTACACTACGCGCTGCGTTTAAATAGCACGCAGGTGTATAGTAATGCACGGACGGGCTGCAGGTGATTTTGTATCTACTAATAGGTACGAGCACAATCCGCGTAGAGTCTGTGTGCGTCTGAACTGAACACTCTCTAACTGTGACCCTTAGTAGCGTTATTTATTTATATATAACTCTTTTTAGTTTAGTATCAAAGCATTCGTATTTATTTTTTAACAATTACTCGTTTATTTTTAGATTCTTCTGAAGCATGTTCTTCGTCACATATCCATCCGGAAATAGAAGAAAGCCAAGCACATACTTTATCGGATGTCCATCCAGAAATCGAGGAACCCCAAGTAGTCAACGATTCTGATATATCTGCAGATTGTAATATAATTTCATCAGATAGAGGAAATTTTGGTGACAATTTAACTGAATGCGAACGAAAAATAATTTTTAAATTGGGTCCATTTAAACCACAAGGACCATTTCTAAAAGTTTCAGAAAATAACCGACCTTTTTCGGCTTATTATTATTCATATTTCAATCAGGCAGGCATAAAAATTATAAGACCATGGTTATGTTATTCTAACGTTTTATACAAACCGTACTGTCACTTCTGTTGGTTATTAGCAGATCGTCAAAACAAATCGTACTCCTCTGCTTGGGTTAACGGTGTTTCGGTTAGAAGCAATTTCACACAAACTATTCTTGACCATGAAAAGTCACAGCAGCATATTAGTGCCTCACTCTCTTATAATAATTGGTTGCAAGGAAATACCATCGATACTCTATTGAAAAGTGAAATCGATAGTAAAATTACATTCTGGAGAGATGTACTGCATCGTATAATTAATGTTATAATTACTTTAGTATCTTGTAATCTACCTTTGAGGGGGCATGATTCTGATTCTGGCAATTTTATGGCAATTTCACGTCTGCTATCTAACTATGATGCAACTTTAAAAGAACTTCTTCTAAAACCGAAAGGTGAAATAAATTATTTAAGCCCTACGATTCAAAACGAAATTATTAGTTTGCTTGGTACCACCGTTAGGAACAATATTATCTCAGAAATTAAAAAAGCTCCATTTCTGACAATAATTCTGGATACAACACAAGACTTGTCAAAAATTGACCAACTATCTGTAGTTTTTCGATATATCTCGGTTACAGAAAATGATGATAATGTGCCTAAAGAAATAAAAATCTGTGAGTCCTTTTTAGGATTTATAGCAGTAACCGATTGCAGTGCTGCAGGTCTGAAAACTGTCATTTTAAATTTGACTAAAGAATACGGAATTGATTTGACTAAATGTAGAGGACAGGGATACGATGGAGCAAATGTTATGTCGGGTGTGTATGGAGGATTACAAACCCTAATAAAAGAGCATGCTCCAAATGCCGATTATGTTCATTGTGCTGCGCTGGCTGCGCACGCTTTAAACTTGGTTTTGAACGATGCTGCGAGACATGTTCGTGAAGTATCGACTTTTTTCGATAATTTAGAAAAAATATATACTTTTTTTGGCAATAGTATAAAACGCTGGGCTATGCTAAGTGACGATTCATCTGAAAAATATTTGATTACCCTTAAAAAGGTATGTCCTACCAGATGGTCTTCTAGGAACGACGCTTTATTAGCAGTAAAGAATTTTTTTTTACTAATCATGAAAACTTTGTACCAACTAAATTTAATTTCAAATAAAAAAGATGAACGTGAAGAATGTAAAAGTATAATTAATATTTTAGAGAGTTTTGATTTCTTAGTGCTCGTTACATTTTTTTTTTCACTATTTGAAATTATTAATCCTGTTTCTAAAGCTCTACAGCATAAAAATAATGACTTACAGAAATCTAGTATTTTATTAAGTAATCTTTTAAATAGACTGTGCCAATTAAGAAATCAGAATTCATTTAATAGTTTGCTAAATGAATTCAAAGATTTAGCAAAAGAGTGGGGGGTAACAACTGTTTTTAAAAACAGTAGGCGAAAGATAACGAAGCGTTTTTTTGATGAGTTATCACAAGATGAGAGAATTTCCGACCCGGAATCCTATTTCAAAGTCAATGTATACTATTGCTGCTTAGATATATTAATTTCTCAAACTAAAGAAAGATTTCAGAGCCTTTGCAACCTGAGTAGTATATTCGAAATATTACAACCGGAGAAACTCCTATCTTCTTCAAGCGAAGAGATATTAAACGCTTCCGGAAAACTGTCTGCTAAATACAGTAAAGACATCTCACTTAATCTTTGTGACCAATTAAAGGCTCTAAAAACATGCTTAAATTCTGAAATTAAAAAAATTTATTCCATTAAAGAACTCATTGAATTATTGCTAGTAAAATTCAATAGTCTTGCATCCAGTTTTCCCGAGGTAATCACAGCATGCTTTTTATTCTTGACCCTTCCAGTTACAACCGCAACGGCAGAAAGAAGTTTTTCAAAATTAAAACTAATAAAAAATTACTTAAGAACTTCAATGGGACAAGAACGGCTGTCACACATCTCACTATTGTCCATAGAGGCAGAAACTTTAGAAAAACTAAAATCATCATCAGCCATAAATGATTTAATAAATCAGTTTGCCGAAAAAAAGGCAAGGAGAGTGAATATTTAAAATTCGATTTTTATTTGTAAAATGGGTAAATTATGTGATAAATAAATATTTCTTCTCACAATATTTTTTTTCTTTTGTGAAAAATCTATACCTCCATATAAGGGCCTTCAAAAAAATTTTTATACGGGGCCCCGACAAGGCACGCTACGCCACTGAAAAAACCCCATCAAAATCCGTTCAGTAGTTTTTGCATCCATCGCGAACACACAGACAATCAGACAAGAATTCAAAAAAAAACGTCCAATCATTTAACACATAACATAACCCAAGTAATCTTTTTAAATATCTCCAATGTACAGCACAGCCAATTTACAATTATATAATTATACTAAACTTATTTTATTGAAGTTGGAATTGGATGACTATACCTTTTTTTTTTCGTGCGGAAATCCCTTCGGATACCCCCCCGCCGGCCAGCGGGGGCGGTTATGTATGTCGGGCTTGAACCGATTAAAACCGCACGCCGTCTCGGGTCTGCAATACAAGAAATACAACCACACTACGGACATAACGTTTTAGTTAATGCCCTTTAAGCTGGGTAAAAACCGGGTAGGTACATACTATAGACCAATATATAAACAATATTTATTATTGGTCTATGCTACATACACAATGGTTTTTTTTTTCGAATTAAATGAATAGTGACATTGAAGATTCAAAAAATAATATTTTGAAGAGAACAATGATTAATACATAAATTAAAACATTACATTATCTACTGGTACAATAACTGTGAGATTTTTGCAGATTAGCTAATCGTCAGCATAGTAAGCGTAGGCCACAATTGGAATTCTATCTGTACTTTGCACTAATTTTGAATCTAGAAATGGTTTTAGGAATTGCAGCAATGCCATCTCTGACTTCACGTTTTGTACCTGGAATTATAAGGAATTACTCTTAAATAAATCTTATTTACTTCTCCATTCTGCCTGTTCTTATTCTAATTATTTAGGGGTCGATGCAACGGGTCTGATATGTAGTTTCGAATGCCGTGCCGTTGAAAAACAATTCAAGTGGTAACGGTACGCCCTTGCGAAAAGCCGTTGTATCGAAAATCGCTAAATCGAATGACGGACTCGCGAACACGCTGTCTCGACATCCCTTTTATGTGTGGTACGCTTGATCGATAGTCACGTTATATATATTTTATTTTTTTTATGTTTAGGACATTTTGATTTTTTTTCGCAGCAGCGTGCGTCGCAAGGGCGGCATTCGAAACTACATAAGGGTACGCGATGCAACATATCCTTCTCTTAGATTTTTGAATGAGATGCCTGCGTTTAAAATTTGTTTGAATTCAAATCCAATTGTCTAAATGATTGAACAGATGACGATCTCTTCAATCATTATTTTCCTTGATATCCTTTTTCACGCAATAAATCCTTTTCTTGGGCCTACCTCTGCTCATAAAGAACTCTAATGAAGTCCGTCATAAACATGTGAATCATTAAGAAGTAGATCTTAATCAAATAAGACTTTCAATTTAATTTCATTTGTATAAATAAAATAGCTGAAGTTGGAAACCTACACCTACTTTGTTAAATTGGGTGGTTGTTATTTTCCGACAGATTCTTCCTATTCATTAGAATACTGTGTCACGAAGTATTATAAATCGTGGCTCGAGATCACTAAATTATAGCCCGGGACATCAAACGAAAATTACAATTAGGTAAATTCAGAATTAAAGGTAATTGACCTGAGCGAGCGAATAACACCATAGCCGTTTGTTGGTAGTTGAACTCCTCCGTAACCACTAGCGCGATCTTGACCAAATTTACCACGGTGATGGTGTGGACACTGAGGAGTGTTTTGAAGGGAGATGGTTCATGTCCAATGTACAATTGATGAATAATTACCGAAAAACAGTTTCACGAGCGCGCGGCCTTTGTAAGCGCGCGACCGTATAGTAAGATGTCTTATTTTCAAGGAAAGAGTCCAGCTCAATTTGTTTCAGTCGCACCCTGCACTGAGTTCCTAGTATAATTTTGCTGCTATTCTGTGATTTTTGTGTTAAATTGGCATCGAGTAGAATTAAGAATTTTATGTTAATCTGTATGGCATTATGGAATTGCCCGTTAAGTTAACCATATACGAAGTATATAATTATAGGATTAAATCAAATAAAATGTTTTTTTTAAATTAATCATGTTTCCGTATTGCGAGAATTATTTATAAGAACCATTGTCGTCATAATATGAGTATGCCAGTTGCGAATCTTTTCCTGTTTGTCTACCCAAGGACATTTCTCGAATCTTCTCTTCGTGAGCAAGCAATTCTATTAAATAATTAATGCAATTCTGCGGGGCATCGGAAGGAACCTGAAATTACATACAATATTGTCAAAAGAAAAAAACCAAATTGTTTACCCCAATGTTGTGCGTGCTTTGCAAATTTAAAAGTTTGATGATTTCCTCAAAAAGACTGTCTATTGGATCTTAAACCTAATTTCTGTGAAACCACGCCTAAAGTACCTATATTACGCTGCCGAACTGAGAAACGCCGATTTTTATGTTGGCTATAGATATTATTTTGCATATCATTGAAATAATATTTTGGTAAATACTTAATATACCTACTATTAAAGTTTGCCTCAGGGCCGTTAAAGAATCAAGAATCAACTTAATACCTACTGCTATTTAACTTTAAACATACATTAAATAACCAAATAAGTAATGTGTTCAAAAGTTTTAATTGTCAAAAGGATGTTTTTACTAAAGAGAATAACTACACCGCTAGCATATCAAGTGGTTTTTATTTAATCATATTTGTTTCATCTTTGGAAACCCATTGTTTATATTGTATCTGTGTTATTTCTACTAATAATAATAATCATAATAGTCGCCGAGATAAGCGAAGGCCACCAATGGTAATATAATCGATGGTGTAGTAGTGTTCTGTTCCTTGCCCTCATCAGTAAACTGCCTCAATAGAGCAAGTTTATCATCAGTGTCCAGAGATTTGGAATATACCTGAAATTGGACATAAGACATAGTAGGTACATATATCTATGTGGCCGGGGGTGACGGTTGAGGCCGCCTGCCACACCAGCTGTAGCAGGCCGGGCGCGGCGGCGCGACGCACGTAACCCCTCTCTGGGGCAAGATGGGGACACCTTGGATCCCACACCCGAGAGGGCCATCTCAAAGTCGTAGTTGACCAAGGATCAAACGGGGAGCGAGAGAATTACATTATTAGGCCACCTTGCCCCCAGGTATATGAGACCCGAACCGGTATGCGGTTTTAGTCGGTTCGAGTCCGAGATAACCACCCCCGCTGGTCGGTAGAGGGGATGTGCGTGGAGATTTTCGTATAAAAAATAAGTTACATATCTATGTTTGAGACGAGGAGGATGTCATCTGTTATTTATTGCGATGAAATCTTATGCAAATTTTGTTTTGGAGAAGTTCTTCGTTTTGGCAATATGTTAAATAATTGGAGTTCCAATTAGTTAACATATTGACAAATCGAAGAACTCCTAATTAATTTAATTCTTCTTAACTTCACTTCTTAAGAGATTAAATGCTGTCTGTTCGTGTTTGTGTATGTGTAATAATTTAATCCACCACAAAATGGAGCAGTTTAGGATGTACGGGGTGTATCATCCCAGTTATGATTTTCCCAGTTATTTTTTTTAAAATAATTTACTTTTATAATGAAAATAATAAAATTAAGCGTTTACACTAATAAAAGTGTACGTAATAATTAAACAAAAACCTGCCAAGTGCGAGTCGGACTCGCGCTTGAAGGATTCCGTACGTCTATAAAACCTTGTACTTAAGTACCAAAATTCACCTTATTAAGCTAACAAACAGCAACTTTTATTACATTCTTGAAAAGTGACAGCTGTTAAGTAATACGAAATTTATCATCAAAATGGATAGCATTTAGGAAGTACTGTTTTTGAAGATCGAATTAATTTATAAAGCGGCCAATAAAAACAAAATTTAATACAGAGGTGTAAAATCTTGAAATCTACTTTGGAACAAAATATAAATAATGGAAGTAGCTATTAAATTACAGGAATAACGAACTCATGAATTTGTAAGAAAATTTCGGCAATTTCATAAACCTATTAATGATGTCTCATTAATACACAAAAAAAACATAATATTTGGATTTGTCATTCCAATATTTCAAAAATGTTAGTAGAAAAAATTGGGTTTCCTCCAATTTCTTCAAGAAAAAGCGCAATTTCATATGTAACGACCTAATATTCAACATTTTTATTTTTTTGGAATTTTTCCTTTATTTATTGCAGAAACATGGTAAGTACATAGATGTTAGGTACAGTTAAATGATTGGCCGGCACGTTTCGCCGTTTTACCCGCATGTAATGGTCTTGTGCTGTAAGACCTTGCATTTTGCGAAAATTTTGTAATGTCTTGATTCTAAGTCAACGGGAAATAACATATAGGTTTCCGACCCAAAACCTACAGAGCACTTCTGGTTGATCTAGAATTGTCAGTTTTGGTTAGAAGCAAGGTCTTTCAGCACGAGTAAAGGAAATATTAAAAATTAATAATTAAGGTCAATTTTGGTACATACAAGTTTTCGCGCAAATCTAAATTGGCCTGTATCCTATAGTGTTGACTTAGGACTTTGATTCTTATAGACCTATAGATTTTTATAGACTATAGACCCCAGTATCTGGTATACATTTCAACATGCTAGGTCCACCCGTTCCTGAGGAAACCGGTGGAGACACACGAACAGACAGACGTTCAAGAGAATGATCTTATAAGGGTTCCTTTTTTACCTTTTGAGGTACGGAGCCCTAAAAATACGTCATTAAAATAATTACTTCAAAATGTAATTGTAAACATATTTATTAATTGTTACCAAATGAATTATGTTGATAATGAAATTAAATGCAAGAGCTTTTGTATAGGTACTTAATAGTGTTATAGGCTGATGTCAATATCAGTCGCCATAATAATAGGTCCAGGATATTAATTCATCTTGTGATTTTGAATTCTTGGAAGAAGATTGCAGCTTTAATAGCCTCTTGAAACCAGTCGCCTGAAATACATAAAGTATAAGTAATTATTTGTGACCGTACTTCGCCCATACTCATTTGCACATTGAGATAAACGGCCCATGTCGTGCTAATGCGTTATTTCGTTATTTTGTTTCTGGCGAAAAGTAAGCGATTTCAATATTTTTTATTTAAAATATACATAATTATGAAATCTTTATCATTTAAGCTTTCTAAGGAAGTAAGAAACAACATTTTAGCTATGATACTGAAAGACTTAAAGTCTTTCAGCCGAACACGATCCGCTGTGTAGTATGCGTGTGTACCTATACCTCGTCAGCGTAAGGTTAGCGCTCGTACTTCTCGATTTAACACGAAGCTCAAATCAAGTCCAAATGGACTTAATTAGATGAAATCAGTTGTTAAGGAACATAAAAAAGCAACGATTAAAAATTATATTCATTTGAATAACAACTGATTTCACTTAGAAAAATCTAGGTCGCCTTGATAGATACTGTCGAGGACACGTGTTCTTATTTTTTTTTTAATGGAGATAAAATAAATCTTGTGAGCTCAGCAAAGTTTTTAGGTGTCCATATTGATGCCCATCTCAACTGGAAAAAGGAATTGGATGCTATTGATGCTTCAATATCATCCAGTTGTTACGCCTTGCGAAGTTTACGAGATGAAGTGGACATAAAAAATTTAAAGACGGTTTATTTTGCACTAGTAGAATCAAGATTGCGCTGCAGCATTCAGTTTTGGGGAAATAGTTACCAATATAATTGTAATCGAGCCTTTATTCTACAAAAAAGGGCAATTAGGATTATCGTTCGCATTCCACAATGGGAGTCCTGTCGAGAAAATTTCAAGAAATTAGCGATACTCACTGTTCCAAGCCTTTACATACTTATTGTTTTAAGCAATCTTTCCAAAAATATTCATAGATTTGAAACGGCAGATGAAAGGAAATTAAGAATTAGCACACGGCGAAATGCACTGAAGACTGCTTTGCTTCCCACATTAAATGTTGTCAAACATGGTGCATCATACCAGGCAGTTAAACTATTTAATTGCCTACCAATTGAACTAAAAAACGATATTTATAAGACGCACTTGTTTAAAACAAAACTTAAGACCTTTCTAATCAATAATTGTTTTTATTCACTGGAAGAATTTATCGCAATGAGTAATAATATTTAAATGACTTTCACATATGGGACATTGAATTATTATAGATTATATTATTTAACATCGTATTGAATGTATTAATGTGACTTCTCTTTATGTTTTTATTTTATTTTACAAATGTATTGATTGACAATTAGATTATGAATTATTGATTGACTTGTTGATATTATTGGACATTGCATTGGGTTTATCTAGTTTTAATTTTATTGTCTTTCTTGACTATATTGATGTAATTTGTGATCTGGATAGGTACGCAGATTTTGTAATTTTTTAATCTACAATAATTTACTGTGTTTTATATTATTAATACTTTGTACTTCAGACACAATTGTAACAAATTGTTAATGAATAAATGAATGAATGAATGAATGAATTCTCATGATGGTGTTGTAGGTAACTGAATGGTTACTTACCCACCTCATAAAAATTTGCCTTGAGGTTCATACCTAAGTAATTTAACGTAATTTACTAAAAACTTACAAAGCAAAGAATCTATCCATTGGCACTTTTCTTATGGTCTGTATTATCTCTATATGGAAAGACGCTTTGTTCTTATGTTCTTCAAGAGTAGCACTCACTACACTACCGTACGTAGATAAAGTATTAACTTCACTAAACTTACTCAAAAGACCACGTCTTATTAATAAAAACAATATTTTATTTAACACAAGAGAGGCCTTCATTGCCCGCAGTGCGAACGGTTTACGGCGGACACGAGGTACACACGTAGGTGGGGTGTGTGTTGGGTAACCTCCTCGAGTGTCGCTCCGATTCCGATCCCGCTGCAGTCCGGGGGGAACGGAATCAGAGCGGCCGGTACACCCTGGGCGGCGGTCAATGGCTTCCCCTTCACCCCTTCATAGGGTTGGCATTGATCGTCGACCAATACCCAACGTGGCGGGAACACATCGCTCTCCGTACTCCTCTGCTTTCAGAGGATACAGGATGAGCGATGCTGTTAGTGGTGAGATGGCCCAGGGTAAGCCGGGGTGCGAGGGATATGCTCTATGGGTAACCTTACACCCCGGCGTCTGAAGACCCGAGACGGCGTGCGGTTTTAGTCGGTGCAAGCCCGACATAACCGCCCCCGCTGGCCGGCGGGGGGGTATCCGAAGGGATTTCCGCACGATAAAAAAAAAAAAAGGTACACACGTAGGTATTGCACAAAACAACATTGTTACGAAGTTATTACGCACACTTATGAACAGAAAGTTCGTAAACCGTCAACTGATTGGTAGCCTCTGTACCGACACAACCGAACTATTACACCGACATGACCAAATTATCATGTTTGTCGCCAAATTGGCGAGAGGGGTACGCTGGCGCAAGGCATCTTCCGTGTTAAATACTTAAAGTATTTATACGATTACACGAAATTAAAATAACACTGTTTTCAATATTTACCTTTTTAGCTGCTGGTAAAGTATACTGGTAATTCCCCTCGTAGCCGGGGTTGCGAATTAGTCTGTGAGGCCGACGATGGCCGTCGGGCGTGGGACCCGCATAAGCATTGTTAAACTTGCGGTTTGTTGGGTTTGTCAGGAAGTCAGGCACTTGTATGAGCACCAAACATACTGCGACTGTAAAGTTTATTAATTCCTGCAACTTTCTGTCACTGTATTTTTAATTACTTAGCGACCCGTCTTGACCAAAAATCGTGATACAACCTTATTTATTATTTCTAAGTAGGTAGTAGGTACTGGGGTGTGTGTTGGGTAACCTCCTCGAGTGTCGCTCCGATTCCGATCCCGCTGCAGTCCGGGGGGAACGGAATCGGAGCGGCCGGTACACCCTGGGCGGCGGTCAATGGCTTCCCCTTCATAGGGTTGGCATTGATCGTCGGCCAATACCCAACATGGCGGGAACACATCGCTCTCCGTACTCCTCTGCTTTCAGAGGAGACAGGATGAGCGATGCTGTTAGTGGTGAGATGGCCCAGGGTCAGTCGGGGTGCGAGGGATATGCTCTATGGGTAACCTTACACCCCGGTGTCTGAAGAGCCGAGACGGCGTGCGGTTTTAGTCGGTGCAAGCCCGACATAACCGCCCCCGCTGGCCGGCGGGGGGGTATCCGAAGGGATTTCCGCACGAAAAAAAAAAAAAAAAAAAAAAAGGTAGTAGGTACTATAATTATTTTCTAAATAATAAACTATTTTGATTAAAAAAACCGACTTCAATAACCCAAAAGGCACAGAAAAGTGTTAATTAACTCAATTACAGATGTCTATCAAAAGAAAAAAAAACACGTAAGATTTTTCTATTGAAGTCGGTGTCCGTATTGTAGGGCTCCTACTTCTCCCATCTACGAGCTTTGCTTTTTGTTTCGTGTTAGGTTACTTGTTATCCTAAATGTTATAAAAGCCCCACTGATCCCCCCGGCCATCGGGGGTGGTTATATCGGACTCGAACCGACTAAATGTATGCCTTCTCGGGTCTCATATGGTGTAAAGTGGGTCACTTATAATAATAAGGCAATATATATTTTATATTTAGGTATATTTAAGGCAATTATACTTTTATGTTTGGGCTGTGTTGTTGGAAACGTAGAAAACTTACCGAGAATGTAATTAGAAGTCATCTTGTTTCAAGTAGATAGGAGAGAGATATGGCGTGTGGTAATTATATTATTATTTGTGTGAATACTACGTGGTGCGACTGGAAACTACGTGCGAAACTAATGGTGTTTCATTAAATAGGAAAGTAAATTTATGTTTAAAGTAATTACATTTTTGTGTTTTTGTTTATTAAATCATTAACTTTATCGCATGTTGAACTGCACAAATTGATTAAAATTCCGGGAGCATTTTGTACGAAGTTAATATTTCTGACATGGAAATATAATGTGGGCGTTAATTGCGAAAATAATCAGTAGTTACGTGACTATTCAATTTTAAAGTTTTTTACAATGTAGGTCAAAAATTTTATTATTCTGTACGTGACGTTTTAATGGTCTACCACTAAAACGGCACTCACAAAACGTTAAAAAAATAGTCAAATGTTTAGCAAATGGACCACCACACCACTTTCATTTTTTCGTCGGGGGCGGTTATGTCGGGCTTGAACCGTACCTGTTTTTCTGTCTGCCAAGAACTTTATTCTCAGGAACGCGTAGCAGTATCAAGTTCAAAAAATCCGTTCCCGCAGGGGGAACGCACAGGTAGATTTCGTGAAGCAATTAATATTATTTTTAACATGTTTAATATTTTTTTCTCGAAAACGGTAACTTAGCGAAAAACTTTCTGACATTTATTTTAGACTTAAAAATGGCCTATCGATTAAAAATGTTTCCGACTGCAAGAATGTTCACCGGTTAGAAGTTATGATTTTTTTCCCGAAAAATTTTGGTTTCCCCCCCCTCCACTTTTAGTTAAAGTTTTAATCTTATAGGTTGATAATTAAAAGTTGTTGGTATTCATGTATACTATGGGATAAAATTAGAACGGTTCGAATATCTTTCATGGAACGTGAAATTTTGAGGAAAAACTGATTTCACAAAAAGTGAGGCCCTACCGTCCCCTTAGGCCGGATTCCACCCGTTCACGAACTTAAACTAAGTTTACACCCAAGCAATTTTTGACCGCAGTTTGAAAGCGATCGGGGCAAAAATGCGACCGTGAGAGTGCCGCAAATTTTGGGAAGTGGAACCATACATACATATATAGATATATATAAACTTTTTGACCAGTGGTCATTTCGGACTCAGGGGGTCATAACTAGACCTCCAATGAAGATTTTTTTTTAAATTCGACAGTAGTCAAGAAACCAATAGGTAGATCGATTTCATCGAAATCTACCTAAAAAGGCTTTGATTGCGAATTGTTTGCTTTGAGACAGACTATTCTCCTTTCTTCACTTCGTTTCATTAACTATTGCTGTCTCACAGCAGGTTCACCGGAATATGCTTTACATACATACATACGCATACATTCGTTATAAACGTGAACGCTAAAAAGGTAGAAATAATTTTAATTTCAATAAAAATAATTAAAACTATACTTACAGACAAGTGAAAAATAATTCAAGTACAAATTTAATACAAAAGAATTCAGAAGAAAAAAATGCTTGTTCGACTTTTCTGTGGAAGTCGTGCCAAAAAGGACGGAACCTAGAACCTTCTCCTTTTTGAAGTCGGTTAAAAAATACAGGCCTGTGGGGCTACCGCGCAAGTGTTGTCGAAATCAAAAACAGCCGTCAAAATGAAGTTGACGGCCATTTTGTACCGCCCAATTTTCCATCCTGACGCGTTGCTTTGATAATCGATGCTGACAGCGTAAGAACGAATGAAACGCTGTTTTTGACAGTTTAAATACATTAAATAGCTACCGCCTAAAAAAATTCAAAGCGACAGCCATTGCGACGTGCCGCTTTTGAAGTGTCATTTCATTGCGGCACCTATTGAGTTGTCGTTTTGAATATTTTCTTTGAAAATAATTTTGGTCTTTTCAATTTTAGTTTGCGTTTTTAATTATTCTGCTTTCTAGCGACTAATTAAAACACTCTTTAATCTTCATCTTACCTACTTAACCGTTTTTGCTGTGTTGTTTGTTGTTTTCTTTGTGTTTCAGAAGGAAGGCGCTGATACCATGGCGTGGGTGGCACTCATGCTGGCTGCGGAGGAACAGCGGCTGAAGAAGATTAACATCACACGCAGAAGGATGGAACGCGCACTGGCCCAGCCATTGTTGCTTCCCGACGCCGATTTCATCGGACGGTTTCGCTTATCAAAAGCGAATTTTGTGCAGCTATGCGAAGATGTTATACCGCTCTTGCCCACAAATCACAGGACCAGCGGGATTAAACCCGAAGTTAAGGTACGTGGACAATGGTCGCAAATTGTGATATATTCAATGTTTCTTCCTGGCAAATGGGGCCAATGATTGACCTCATACATATAAGTAATTTATGTTTACAGATACTGGCTGCATTGCATTTCTATGCCACTGGTAGTTACCAAAGTAGTGTGGGGGAGAATGACATTCTTCACCTGAGCCAGCAATCAACATCCGATTGCTTGCGAGATGTAACAGACGCTCTCAACACTCCTGCCATTTTGAGTAAATATATAAAATTTCCAAGATCCCAGACGGAACGAGTCTCTGTAGCAATGAGGTAACTAATTTTGATTCTATTGCATCAATGGGTAGGTATTTATTCAATAAATAGATATTGAAGTGCCTAATATTAAGCTACTTTCAGATTTAATGAGAAATTTGCATTCCCCGGTGTCATCGGCTGTATTGATGGGACTCATGTGGCTATAATAAAACCAAGTGATCATGAAGAGACATTCTACAACAGAAAGGGTTACTTTTCTCTTAATGTTCTTGTGGTGAGATATACCTTTTTTATTTTGCATTATTGTCCAATGTGGGAGAGACTTATGTCCAGCAGTGGACTCAATCTATTCTTTGTTTACAATATTGCTGTTGATAGTCTTAGAGTGTTTCAATTGTTCCTTTGTCTCTTTTTAATCATGTTAATTTACAACCTACTTTTATGACAGTGTCACTGATAGAAAATGCACAGCTTAAAACACTGTATCTAGAAACATGTGAAATAAATATTCCTTAGGTAACCTACACTTGGTGCACTAACAAAGGATTTTGATTTATTCCCACATTGGAAGTAAGAAAAAGTGTTAAAATATTTTCAGATTTGTGATGCGGATCTCAAGATCTTGTATGTTGATGCCTCTTTTGGAGGTGCAAGCCATGACTCGCATGTGTGGAACATGTGCCCGGTGAAGACAGTAATGCAAGAACTCCATGATGAAGGGCAAAATTTCTGGCTTTTAGGTAAGCTGAATAAAATTATGGCTAAATTTATAAACCTCATGTTAGTTTGATCGAAGAGTTATTTATTTAAATTTACTTGCATAAGATTTGTAATTTGCAACTCTACTGGAAGATGAAATAGATTCTTAGTCATTCCATAACTATATGTATAATAAAGATAATGACAACAATTCAATTAAATTCCAGGTGACTCGGGCTATGCCCAGCGACCCTGGATGATGACTCCTATTCTCAATAGTGAGTTGAATTCGCCGGAAGCACATTATACATCGGTCCACGTGCGCACACGGAATGTCGTCGAGCGCACTTTCGGTGTGCTCAAGTCCCGGTTCCGCTGCCTCTTGGCGCACAGAACCCTACACTACAAGCCACGAAAGGCAGCACAGATTGTGAATGCATGTGTTGTGCTTCACAATTTTATAAATGACCCAAACTTTGAGGTCGACAGTGAGGCAATAGGTCGTGATTATGAACACCAGCCTCCACGTGCGTCAGTTCACCCTCATGGAGGCGAAGGCTTGATGGACAGGCAACACATAGTGGAAAGGTTGTGGCGAAACCGAAACTAATTTATAGCGACATGACTTTGAATGGTGAGTATCAGGCATATATATATATATTAAATGACATTGTGTGTCGTTGTTCTGTTTTACAAGGTCTCTCGCTTAGGGTTTACGAACTGATGGCGTAGGTTCTTTGACATTCAAAAGTGCTTGTAACAGCCTACCTACTAGCTTCCGCCCGTGACTTCGTCCGCGTGTATATAGAAAAAATCCATAGGGAACCTTTGCCCGGGATAAAAAGTGTTTTAATCCAGGGTTACTTATAAACTTTCCAAACTTGCCAAATTTCATCTAAATCCGTTCAGTAGTTTTTGCGTGATTGAGTAACAAACAAACTGACTTTCGAATTTGTAATTAAGTAAGGATAGTAGGATTCATTCATAGCTCCATAATAGTAGTTATAGCAAGAATTTAATAGAAAATTATATTTATTTACAGCATGATGACTCTCAAGAATGAAAACACCAATAGAATTAAGTTGAAATACTTAAGTTTAATTTTTTTATTTAAGTGGATTAGTATGGTCCTTGAAATGTAAATAATTATACTGAAATACTTATTAACTTTGTTTTTTAGGTGGACTAGTATAGTCCTTGAAATGTTATTTAAGTGGACTAGTATATAGTCCTTGAAATGTTATTTAAGTGGACTAGTATGGTCCTTGAAATGTAAATAATTATACTGAAATATTTAGGTACAATTATATGTACTAGCCTAGTCCTTGAAATGTTATTTAAGTGGCTAGTCCTATGGTTCTTGAAATGTAAATAATTATCCTGAAATACTTGTCATTTAAGTAGGTAGACTGTTATGGTCCTTGAAATGTTATATTATCCTGAAATACTTAAGTTTTATTATGTTATTTAAGTGGACTCGTATGGCCCTTGAACTGTAAATAATTATTATAGATGAAAGATATCCGGTAAATTGTAAAATTATGTAGGTAATACTTGTTTACTTATTTTAAAGCAATTGTTGTAATTAGTAACGATATGTTTATTATGTAAATGTCGTTACCTATGAAACGCTGGCAAGTTTATTGCGCCTGTTCTTCTTGTCAGTTAAAAAGTCTTGAATGGGCGGTAGGAAAATGTTGACGATTATTCATTACGTCTAAGTGAATAAATAGATTTTTATTTTATTTATTTTTTATTTTATAAATCGTTTGAGTAGTAAATAGTACTAATAATTACATTAGTGAGACGCTACAAGTAGTCAGTTTACCACCATAATAGACTGTAGCAGTTGACAATGGTTTTATAATAGTAGATTGTTGCATCGAGCGCAAAGAGAGGAAATACAATTCGCGTGCCACCAATATAACACTCTTGCATTAATAACTCACTTTAGCAAGGTGCGTAATCTACTTCCTCTGAAATGTTGTTTCCTCGCATTTCGTAAGAAAATTTTTATACTAGCCTTTTACTGCATGGAAGCTACTTGCATTGCCTCGAATGATTAAAGCCTTCCGCCTGCGGCACGGGCTTAAAACCATCCTCGACAATGCAAATTGCTAGCTTTCCGTTCTCGGCTGTAATGTACTAATTCTATCAACTACCGATCTACCTACCGTGATAAAATATTATATACTCAAAATAAAAACTCAAGTTGTTTAATTCATCTTCTCAAACATTTAATTTAAAACGTTTCGTATTTTATATTAAACTTAATTGGAGACCGTAAACCTGTGGTAAATTAATATCTAAATAAAAATAGTGCATTAATGAAAATCTGTGCAACAATGAGATTTCATTTAATTAACATTAAATTTCTTTTGTTTTGGTTTGATTCCAATGTGATAGTAAAAAACCACCCGGAGGCGCAGGTTCGAATCCCGCCTAAAAGCTACTTATAGGGCTCGTGGTTTTTTACTATCACATTTTTCCTATAGATTGTTAATGCATAATAGTACATTATTGCAAATGCCTTGAAATAGGCAATTGCAGGTCGAGTATGAGTCTGCTCGGCTTTCACTAATACGAGACAGGCAATTGCCATTTCCGCCGAGGCATATATAGCCGGATATAATGAAAACTTATGTCTAATACATACATAACAATAGTTTTATTAAATACAGGCATTTCAGTCTTAAAGAAGAACATACAAAGTGGAACATACAAGTTTACAAAAATAAAATGCAACAGGCGGCCTAATTGAAGCGTCGGTAGCTTAGTGGTTAAGGAGTCGACCTTACGATCGAGAGGTCCCGGGTTCGAATCCTGGCCATTACACTACCGACGTGAACCCACTCCTAACACAAGCAATTTAGCTTAGCTGGAGGGGTTAGGGGGAATATTAGTAATTTCGGTTACTAATATTCTTTAAAAAAAAAAAAATTGCTTTTATTTTTAATCGACGTCAAAAAATGGAGGAGGCTTTCAGTTTGTCGGAATCTTTGTAATTTTATGTATGTTACCATATCATTATGTTATTCAATTACTGATGATGATGACAGATGCTCTTGTGCGATACGTTTACTTTAATATGGTTGCTAGGCGATTTAGTGTCTGTCCACTACACCGTACCATGCCATGACCGTGCTAGGCAAAAAATATTCTTTGTATTGAAAAGTATGACACTATTTCCACTTAACCGTTCAGTAAAAAAAAGTCAATCATTTTTGAATTTCTATCTGTGGCGAAAAAGCCCTAAGATGACTAATGACGTCACACGCAAGTTTAGGTTTAGACGGACAGGTACTGAAAAAAGTACAGTGTAAACGACTTATGTCAGCTTGCTGGTCACTGGCGGCGAGATTTAGACGGCTGAATAGTCATTGTCTAAATGGTCCAAGGTGTGCTGTGCGGTAGACACTGACGCCGTAATTTAGGCGTCTTAAAATAGTCTCCGCCTAAACGAAATCATGGTACGGTGTAGTGGAAAATGAGAATGTCCAATACGCTTCTCGAGGTGAAGGAGGATATCACGACCATTATAACAGCTCATCCATAATGGTCTTGATATCGTCCTTCACCTCTTGAAGCGTATTGGACATTCTTTCTATTAATAAATTTGTCCGCCGCATCTCGGCCAGCATGCCCGAGATGCCCGCCTCCTGCAGCTCGAGCCGGCGCTGGTCCATGGCGAGGCGACTCTGCTCTGCCTCCCATGCCCAGCGCGGCTGAGGAATTTCCGTGGGGTCTGGAAAAATAAAAACAGGGTAGTGAAAACAACCGTCCCAAACAGACGACATGGTATTAAATTAATGTTTAATAAAAATTAATTAAATAGTGGGTTATTATATGTATTTTACAAAAGCATTGAAAAATAATCGCTACGGGCGGGACTTAAACCCGCGACCTCGACTACGAGCTAGTTGTATGACATACTATACTACACTATGTAGTGTCGTAGTCGCAGCGTGTGTGGTGGTGCTGACGAGTAGGTTAATGCCGACTAATGACTCGGATGAAATGTCGAACATCTCTGTAGTTTAGAGAATGATACTAATGATTAGTGGATAGATAGATAAGAAGTTTATTCGACTAATACACACACATGATAAAAATAAGAAAGTAAAAAAAAAACCAAACAAACAATTAACTACAAATATACTTATTATAGGTTATGTAAGTGTGTGCAGCAGCAAGAAGGGTCAAGGCTATTAATTTGCCAGTCGGCAAAGCTTCATCGCTCGTATGTATTTTATATGAAGCATCGCACACTATGCCGGGGCTCAGCGGGCCGCATAATCCTCCGCGGATTTTGATTGCGTGCGATGCGGCCGACACAATGTGCAAGCGGATTTTTCTCTTAGGACAAATTGGATGTTTCACGTACACCCGCTGTGCCCCGGCATCATGTGCGCGAACCATTCCACCACTTGTCATGAGTTCCTAATAAAGATATTAGTTTCAACTTACTGGCTGCCGCCGAGGCTATACGTCTCCGCTTCGAAGCGGCTGGCGAGTCGCCCGCAGATGGAGTTCCTACAACATACATTTTTCATAACATAGATTTAATCCGGTTAAGTGCATGTCGGGCCACGCAGTGTAGGGCTTCATAGTTTTGTTTTTTTTACACAACTACCTAACAACTTCATGCAAGTATTTTTCAATGGAATTTATACGAAACATTCCTTTTTATTTCTGTTGATTGACTATTACCCGTCAATTTGACTTCACCTCGCCTGATGGTAAGCTGAAGGTAAAGTCTCAGGAAAGAGGGTCACCGTTACATACACGTACCATGTTAACAATGGTGGCACTCAGCTTGACGGCCTCATCAGAAGAGGATTGTGGTCGCAGCACCGTGTGACACCCGCTGGTCCCACTAGTGCTGCGACCACAATTCCCCTGCCCGGCTATGCACTTGCTGACCCCTTTTTTTTTTTTTTTTTTTTTTTTTTTTATCGTTCGGAAATCCCTTCGGATACCCCCCCGCCGGACAGCGGGGGCGGTTATGTCGGGCTTGCACCGACTAAAACCGCACGCCGTCTCGGGTCTTCAGACGCCGGGGTGTAAGGTTACCCATAGAGCATATCCCTCGCACCCCGGCTGACCCTGGGCCATCTCACCACTAACAGCATCGCTCATCCTGTCTCCTCTGAAAGCAGAGGAGTACGGAGAGCGATGTGTTCCCGCCACGTTGGGTATTGGCCGACGATCAATGCCAACCCTATGAAGGGGTGAAGGGGAAGCCATTGACCGCCGCCCAGGGTGTACCGGCCGCTCCGATTCCGTTCCCCCCGGACTGCAGCGGGATCGGAACTTGCTGACCCCTGAACGCAATCAAACCAAAATTAGATTACTATGGAGGGTTTTTCGCAATCATGCACGGTCGTCCGAAAATCCCTTCGGATACCCCCCCGCCGGTCAGCGGGGGCGGTTATGTCGGGCTTGAACCGACTAAAACCGCACGCCGTCTCGGGTCTACAGACGCCGGGGTGTAAGGTTGCCGTTGGCTTGATGCGAGTGCGCAGCAGATGGAGGACCTAAAACATAAACACAAATATTTACTAGATAAAATCCGGCTACGTGCCTGTCGGGCCACGGACAGTGTAGACGTAGTAATATTATAGTATTCTTTGGTGTAGGGCTCCGTAGTTTTGATGTTTTACACAACTACCTAACGTCAAGTTCAATGGAATTTATACGAAACATGCCTTTTTACTTCTCGAAGTACATAGCCACCGCGCATTTTTTAACATATCCAAAAACATCCATTTAGCCAGCTAAATGGATGTTTTTGGATATGTTGTTGGTGTCAATTGTCCCCGCCCCTGCCAGCAGGGGCGGGGACAATTGACTCTTAACTAACAAAAATTAGCACTTTAAGCTTAATACTCACCCACTATTTTTGAATAAACCTATTCAACGACACTCTAAACTAAACCAAGGGATAGACGAGAAAAAGACTTGCCTTCTACTGGAGGAGCACGGCTTGTGCTAGGCTGGGAGGCTGGGGATGGCGGCCTTGGGGCTGGCGGCATCAGTGGCGCGGAAGGGGGCACCTCTATTTCCATGCCAAGCGAGGGTGGACTTGCCAGTGCAGGGAGTTCGAATTCCACTTCCTATAAACGAACAGAATAATGAATAGCGGCAGATTGAGTAATAGTTGAAGGTGTCGCAATACAAGTATATAATATTTTTTTAAAGTAACATGTAAGTAAGTAAGTACCAATATAAAAAGTAGCCCAGTGTTAGGTGGAATAGGAGGGCAGAACCCACACGTCGGCAGTCGCCCCCATATTTTTGCAATGTTATTATTTTCATACAAACCAAAATGCTTGAATGTAAATTATCTAATAATTGAATATAATGAAGTTACAAATATTTCCCTTGTAAGGTGTTTTTAATAGAAGCTATAGAAGCATTTTGCAAAGTTAAGGGGGATGGTGTAGAGAGCGGTCCCCATACAAACGGCGATAACGTTTCCCACCCTCTACACTTTAACATACAGGAATGAATTTTCGGTATGTTGGTATGTTGTTGAAATGCATAAGAACTAGGGCTGTACGTTTTGATTTTTTAAATATTTATCATAGAAATATTTTCACTTTAGTGGTTTCATACAAAACAAAAAAGTGCAAATAGTTCTTATGCATTTCAACAATATAACTTACCAATGAATTTTCGGTAAGGTTTAGAGGGTAGGAAAAGTTATCGCCGTTTGTATGGAGACCGCTGTCTACACACTCCTCTTAATGCAAATCCTAAGGAACACGGTGTATAAGAAATATCTGCTGAAATTTACACCTAAGTGCCATAATGTGTGTGTGTGAATGAAGTCATGCTGTTGAAAAGGGATTGATTATTGTTAGCAAAAAAATACTTAAGTGCATTATTTGAGCATGTGAGTTAAAATATGAAGTCACTACCATAACATAACACCAATATAGTGTAAAGCCTCATTTTCACGGTGAACAATTTTTTTGTTAATAAAAAGCATTGTGTGTAAAGCAAAGTGTTGGTTAAGACATTAGACTGTTCACAAACTTTTTTTAAACAATTCAGACTGGTTATTGTTCTTCATCATTACTTTATGAATGTTTACCATGAATACAACGCTTAAAAAATAAGCAAATGAAAAAAAACATACATTGAATGGAATTCGCACTTCCTCATCTCCCAACACTGCCAGTCTCCCGAAGATGGCGGAAATCCTCTCTTCCATGGGAGTTAACTCCACAGTGGAAGGAGGACCTCCGCCTGGCCCTCGCTTGTGCACTTCTAGGTCCCCTACCTTCTTCTTGACGCGATATTTAACATCGCGCCAATACTAAACATGCAATTAAGCAACAAGAAATGATTAGTGCAAACATAACTATTAAATGCATGAAACCTTCGATCAACAATAGTACTAGATGAAGGCTCACAAACGAAATCAAAACTTTCTATGGCACCTTTAAACGGAGAAAAAAGGTTAACAATGTTACTATCTATCTTAAGTCATAAATGACAGGAACTACTTATTAATATGCGCGCAGTGCGCGGATATCGCTCGGTCATGTTTGTCACCCAATTATGTATCTAGACCTAGGTATTATTATTGATCGAAGATGAAAGCAGAATGATTAAGTATTAGAAGAAAGAAACACACAAGACAAAACTTATTAATGGAAGCACACAAGACCAAAATAACCGAAATGCATAGTGGAAATAAACAAAACCAAAATAGCTCTGACCCAAGCTATGGTATTGCGTAAAGTCAATCGTATTCTTTTGATAGTAAATATTGTATCATATTTAATGTCATTCCATACCAATTGCAGCCGATTGAATACAATATGAACTGTCAAATGAATACGATTACCTTACGCAATAGCACCCAAGATTACAACTCTTAAATCATCACACACTTACGTCACGCCACTGACTGCCGCTCTTTTCGGCCCCCATCAACGCATTGAGCGTGGCCACCAACACCTCCCACTGCTGCCTAACAGCGGCCTTGGCCTGAGGCGTGTCTATCGACTGGCCCCTAGCCAAGTCCTGGTGCTCCTCCATGTAGCTCACCTCCTGAAGCGAAAAATTAGCTTAGCGCAGATGGAGCTCCTGCTCCATCTGCGCTAAGCTAATTTTTCGCTTTGCTGGCATCTACAAAAGACATTAATTTTTCTTCAGAAAAACAAACAATGTAAGTATCCTTACCTCTTATTATAGCTTTACAATTATACAACTGTATTTGTTGACTGACAACAAATAGTAGTTTATATTTTCTACAACTAATGCTTCAATAGTTATTCAAGTATTGTTATAAATAAATTTTAAATTTCCTTTTTTATTACTCAAGTCATTGATAACAGAACTTGTCAAATAAGTTTCAAGAAGCTCGGTAAAAGTATTATGGAAGTTAGTAAATTGTAAGCAAACATGCAGCATTTGTATGTTTTCCCGGGAGTTTGTTAATTTAAATGCAGTAATAATAATGTACAAGGATAAAATGCAGTACTAATACCTATATTACTAATTTAAATTGAATGAATATGTCTATTTGCATTGGTCTGGGCGTTTCTATGTATAATATGTATGTATTTACAAAAAAAAAAGTATATAAGTATGTTTATCCGCATTCTGGAACCCATAACACAAGCTAGTTTAACTATGCTTACTTTGGGTCTAGAAAGCGCTGTGTAGAATGTCGTAGAATATATAATCGTAGAATATTAGAATAATGATTTTGAGTGATTTGTTGAGTACAATTTTTTATATAGATGCCTGTGTTTTTAACATTGAATTGTTTAATGAGAGCTTTACTTAAATAAAGTACAGTACTGCAAAATTAATACTGTTAAAATTAATAGTAAATTGACTTATTATGTACATACTGAGTAAAAAATAAAACATTTAAGATTTCAGCAATTGTAGAGAATGTAAAAAAACCTTTAACCGCGTTTTTCTCGAAACCGCCATTTTGCAAATACTGCACTTACAATTACGAGGGCAGAATACATGTGCCACTTGCTTCTTACATAAGTTTTAAACGAAATTTCCACGTGCTAAAGTTTGATTTATCATTTAAGCACGGCAACAATGAGACCGCAGTCCCCACAGTGGAAATAGAACGCCCTTGCGACATTTTCTTTAATTTATGGCGTCACACAATTTTAATCCAAGTGGCTCGCAACCCAAATGTGCATTATTACCATATTTGTTGATAACCACGCTCTGCTACCGTATAAAACGGGTTATTTTGGTAATATTCTTATAGCAAAACAATGTTTACTTACTTTCTCAAGAATCACCAACACAATTAGAAAATACAAATTACAAGTGTCTTCTTCTTTTAGTTAATGGCTTCTGCAGAATCACCGCACTTTCGCCAATGTCAAGTAAAATATAGTAAATGTTTATAAAATTATATTAATCTAAGTATTTCAAATTACGTCGTACGGTTTCAATTACGGCGCAATGCGCAATCGAATAACAACATTGACAAATTGACAATCATAGAGTAACATATTTGTTGAAATTTTACGTTCCGTTACCGACACACGCATTTAATAAAAATTAAATAAAATACTTGAAATACCACGATATTAAGTGACTTCTTCGTGAAATCAACTAAACTAAGGAAAAATTGTCCTTCGGGGACCTTTTAACAAACAAAATTGTAAAAATATTTCAACAACGTTTTTGTGTGTGTTTGTGTTTTTGTGCATAAAACGGACCGGTAACCGACGGCGTTTTTCCATTCGTTCTCGTTCTCGACGATTCGCAAACCAATGCAATATTACTTGCGCGGTACGGATTATTCAACAGTGTCGCGATCGGTATCGAAATCAACCATCAAAATCGAGTTCAAGTCAACGACATTTGCGCGGTAGGCCCACTGGTATTGACAATGTAGGTGGTGCTGCAAACAGGTTATAGATTTTTTACGAAATTTTCCCTTATGAACCCAAGACGAGGTCTCGAGTTCGATCCCCAGTCGCCCCGGGCACACACCTCTGACTTTTCGTAGTTATGTATGCATTAATAAATGTTAATTATCGCTCGCTTAATAATGGGCTTGGTAGATGGCAATAGGCTCGCCCCCTATTTTGAGCCCCCAGGCTCCGTTTTCGCTTCACTTTGGATCTTACCTTTGTCAACTATAGTAGTATTTCTGATTATTGTAATCATTATATTAAGTAATATTTTGCATCCTCCGGCTACAGCCTTCGTAATTCGTGTATAAGCATGTTAGTATCTACCTGGTCACTACAATAATAAACAAGAATTTAATTTAAAACACATCTTTAATCAAATAATACTTTTATTTATAATAAAAAATCATTAACAATCAAACCTCATTTCACAGACTTATTCTATAAAATTGTAAGAAGCGCATCTAATGTATCCGTGCGGGTCTAAGTAGCCACTGCGCCGTACGCAGGCTCCTGTGACATCTCCTCCTCCTCTTCGTCGAAGACCTCGTCTCCGTCCACTAAAGCCTCCTGTAAAATGGATAAATTGTATGTAGGTGATCACCGGCCCTTCCATAGGCTCGTGGCCAAGTAGTCACCGAGTAGGTTAACAGATTGCACAGTTGAACAATACTAGCCAGGTTAGTCTTAGGATGGGTGACCATTCTGAACACATTGAGACCTATCCGTGCCTCGGAGAGCACGTTAAGCCCTCGGTCCAACGTCTATGTCAATCAATCAATTTATTTCGATCAACATTTGGATCATACACTATCATTACATGAATTAAAAATAAACATAAAAATAAAAATGATTAGAATAATAATACAACACAACACACAATCTCAATTAATTACATATGTCAGAAAAATAAAAAATAAAATGATACATAGTGAGCAAATGTCAACATAGTTGAATAAATGTAATTGTGAAAATATTCAAATAAGATTAAAATAAAATAATTAATGGTAATAAATATTAAAAATTGATGATGTGTTGATTGTGTTGCGACTAATAATTTTATAAATAGTCGCAACGCAGTCGTTACGGGTAGTTGCGAGCCCCAAAAAGTCCGACAACTAACTACAGAATTCGACATTGCCAGTGGGTTGTGGAAGTCAGATGGCAGTCGCTTTACGGAAAAATATCGCAGTAGGTACTGCCACTTCGTAGCTAGTTTGAAAAGCCGACCCCAACAGTTAGGAAAAGGCTAGGAGGGGATTATATGCCTCTCGGTAAAGTGCGCCATAGCATCTGGTCCTCCGACTTTCATATCTTACATTGAGTGAGACCTATGCCCAGCAGTGGACTACAACATTTATTATTGGAACGAAGTTCCTTATCGCGCATTACGAAAGGGGGCTAGACGAAAAAAGTTAAGACTAAAAGTTGTAACGACACTTTTTGCTTTTGTAACTTCTGCGCACCGATCCGCGCATTGTTGTCACGGTACTATGGAAACGTATGGTGTGATTGTCAATATTTTCTCTTATGTAAAAATAAACTACGATTTGATTTAATATTTTTAATGTTTTTGAGCTGAGTGAGACGAAGTCGAGCGAAAGCTCCTCATACCAGACTTCAGGATTTTCTTTGTCACAGGTCTCCTCCTAAACTACTAATCCAATCAGAACCAAATTTGGCATGATTAAAGAGGTCAATCAGAAGAAGGTTTATGGATATATTTTGAAAAAATTAATGCTACCACAGAGGAATGATCACCGTTAAAAAAAAAACCAGATGGAATTACATAATAACCGCTCGAGACGCTGTGACCAAACTTTACACGCTCACAAAGCATGTCCAGAGTTGCGACTTTCAAAAATAATTTTCAAAATCGGACTTGCCACGGAGGAATGATCACTGCTGAAAATTTTCAAAATCTGATTCACGATGTCTCACTCAGCTCAACATTGCAAGCAGCGATTCGCCTTGCAGTCCTAGTATTGTTATTTTTTAGCTGTAAGTTTTCCTAAAACTGTAAAATAAAATAAAATAAATAAACAGGCCAGCGGATGGGTTGGCTTCCCAGTTGCGTCCAAAGTTTGAGTACGAGGTCCGCGTATCTACACTATTATTATAAAGAGGAAAGATTTGTTTTTTTTGTTAGTTTGTAACGAATAGGCTCCGAAACTACTGGACCGATTTCAATAATCTTTCACATATAGAACGCTACAATATCTAGGAGTAACAAAGGCTACAATTTATTTTCGAAAAAATTTTAGATTCGTAAGAAAATCGCAAAAGAAAATCGTGCGAGTGCGAGTGGGAATGGGAGCGGGAGTTGAAGTGGACGCAATAAGCGACTTCCACGCGAGAGGAGCCGAGGGCAACAGCTAGTATATTATATTTGGAATTAAAATAAATTGAAAAATAAAAATTGTTTTTGATTGTTGACTTTCACGAGAGCGGCTGCCGTCTAATCTTCCAACCCCGAGAGGAAAACCTGCTTCAGAGTCTCGTCTGTTGTTTAGCAGATGCACCGATTACCACGTGAGGTTGACTTGCGCGCCGAAGACCTTGGTGGGGCCCTATACACCCTTTGAATGTTTGGTTTGATGCTTTAGTAGTCTTAACAAAAGACAAGCCTGGTTGTTACCTGGTACTGCTGGTATTCAGAAATCAGGTCAGCCATGTTGCTGGCTGCTTCCGTGAATTCCATCTCATCCATGCCTTCTCCAGTGTACCAGTGGAGGAAAGCCTGTGGACAAATATATATTATGTTAAATTAAAAGTATGAAATCTAAAACGTAGGACCTACCAAACTTCAATATGCACTGAAAGGTAAAAAAAAACGGAATAACAGATTTAATTCAAAATACAAAAACGCTGTTGACCATAAATATAGACCAAATACCAATATAAACACATTTTTGGCACTAGTATGCACCTGCCGATTATGCCAAACCACAGATTACTTAACATTATTCTAATAGAACTGTCATAGTTCCTGAAACGATTAACAGATGGCGTGCTATTCAATATGAGTTCAGCAACTTACGCGTCTCCTGAACATGGCGGTGAACTGTTCGCTGATGCGCTTGAAGATCTCCTGTATGGCCGTACTGTTGCCGATGAAGGTGGCCGACATCTTGAGGCCGCGGGGGGGGATGTCGCACACTGCTACCTTCAGGTTGTTTGGGATCCATTCCACGAAATAGCTGCGGGAAAATCGTTCACTTTAATAAGTGCTGGGTCAACCCCCACCAGGATCGTCGGGCAGGCTTCCGTCTCGGGGGTTGGGAGATCGGATGGCATTCGCTCCCTGAAGACCAAGGTTAACAAAATCAGGAGAATGAGTAGCGGACTCCAAACTGCGAGTAGCGCATCACATTTATATAAGTGCACTAACTGTCCCTCGCGACTTCGCCTGTGACATACTTTGATCGCCCGTGGCACATATTTGACCCATACATGCTTTGCAATAATATATGTATATTTGTCCAATTTGGTAAATATATGGTTATACTGCTACACTGCCCTAGGTAGTAGCGTGATGATATATTTATAGCATATAACCTTCCTCGATCGAACCAGTAGTTCCTGAGATTAGCACGTTCAACCAAACAAACAAACTCTTCAGCTTCATAATATTAAAATAGATGACTTGACTGACTGATCGACTGATCCATCAACGCAGAGCTTAAGTCTTAGCTACAAACTTCAAACTATAAGACAACAACCATCTTTAGCCCCCCGTGACCATGGCTGCTGAAAAGAACTAAAACGTCGGGATCAAAGTAAAATATAAAAAACATCAAATACATCGCGATAGAATCCGTTAAAAATAGTATATTATGCAACTAGTGAAGAAAGGACGGATTTAAAGCGAGGGCCGTAGATGAGTCACGAGCAAGTGAGGGATTCTAATGATTGAATCACGAGGGCAGCGAGTGATTTAACTGTTAGAATCCTGAACGACGCGAGTGATTCATGGCCCTCGATATAAATTCGTACTTTATTCAGGAGTTGCATACTATACTTTATACCATGACTACGAGAAAAGACATAATTTAAGCGAAAATAGAAATTTAATCAAGAAATAAGAATTGTTAAATTAATTGAAATGGACATTAAAATTAGAGCAATGACTGAAATTAAGCGTAATTTTCTTATTATTATCATTAGAGTGGTCAACTTGTGAAACAATATTTATTTAATCTAATGCCAAACTCCTTGTCGTAAATATCGACCAATCAAATCTCGAGAATTTATTTGTATCAAAGAGTTTTGAATTTCGAATCTTAGCGCAAGGAGTTTGTGTAAGCATTGAAATAGAGACCGGAGATATTTTTGTGTTCCAAATTCAAACACCAGAATAGTGAATAAAAACAAAACAGTGAATAAAAGGCCTTTTTATTCACTGTTTTGCGTGAATAAAATAAGCTTTTTAGAGTAGGTATGGTATAAAAATAGTTTTATTGCAATGAGTGACATTTGCGTAAACTTCCGACAATATCATACAAACTTGTAATTGTCGTTGTTGATGCGTTGTATTGTAAGTATTGTAACACAACAAATTCTAATTTATGGATGCCCTTATAGCTCTTATACCTTTCATGAAATAATAAACTAAACATCAAATATATAAACTTCGACCGCTGGAGATTAAATAGTAGATTGTTACACAAGGGTTGAAAGTCAACCATCTCACCCGAGATATTTCTGGCGCTCGAACGAAGTGTGAGCGCCAATAGTTCGAGGGTGAAATGGTGACATTCACCCGAGGTAAACACTCTACTTTTCATTTCGACTATGTGAGGAAATTAAAATATTACACACACATTTAATGAAACAGGTACCTACATTGATTATCAGTTAAAATTTAAAGTAAAATTAGAACAATTTGAAAATAGATTATTAACAACAGCTTTTACCTGTTCTTAAATCTCATCGGGAGTTAAATTATATATAATATATCCATGAAATAGAATTTCATAAAATGCAATAGTTATTGCAACAAACAAAGAAACGTAACCTAATAATAAAAACCTAACCTAACCTTATCGGCACTTTCTTTTCTGCAAATAAATATAAATAGTTTGAACAAATGTAACATATATAGATAATAACGTATTTACGGTTATTTTTATGGCCTGGGAGTTTATACCGCAGTTTTAACCGTACCTAAACCAATAACTATAAGACCGATTCGGTTCTGGCACTTCGCCGGCCGCAGCCGCGGCACGCTCGCTTCGCTCGCTCGGCTCGTGCGTTGTGGTCACATTTCTAACCTAACCTAAACCAATGACTAGTGTGGGGTAGCTCTAGATGTATGGCCTGCGCATGCGCAAACGTACCACGCGCCTTCGGCAATTGACTGATTACGTTTTATTTGTTTGTTGCAATAACTATTGCATTTTATGAAATTCTAATGATAGTGCAGTTAGTTTCGAGTATATAGACGGTGTAGCATGTAGTATCTTTATTTATTTTTTACTCGTACACTTAGAGGGTGCTGTTTTAATAATAAATAATTTTGGAAAGTGCTATTTAAGATACGTCGATTGGTATTTTTTTTTATATCTCAAATTTACAGGCTGGGGTGGGGGGCTTGTCACAAGATGTGCATTTAGGCGGCCATGTAAAAAAAAGCGTTGTGATATCAAGGCATTATGACGTAATCAAATTATCATGGATTCCATGGTAAAACTTAAAATTTAAAAAAAAAGTATTTCTGCCCTAGGGATGAAATGAGCTACTTTCCACCCGGCTATCTACCCATGAAAATTAAACTTTCCGAACAGGAGAGATGAAAAAACTATTTATAGCTCAGCTATTGGCCCATGTATTCCAATGTAAAAACCGGCCAAGTGCGAGTCGAACTCGCCCATGAAGGGTTCCGTAGCAGCAAGTAAAATGTTTATATTTGAGTTGATTGAATGAAAGGTAAATTGCGGTTTACGATTTGACGTATTAAAAAAACTACTTCTAGATCTCGTTCTAACCAATTTTCGGTGGAAGTTTACATGTTAATTTACATCATATATTTTTTATCATTCACTTATTTTAGAAGTTACAAGGGGAGGACACACACTTTTTACCACTTTGGAAGTGTCTCTCGCGCAAACTATTCAGTTTAGAAAAAAAAAATATTAGAAACCTCAATATCATTTTTGAAGACCTACATTTGGGTTTGAAGAAAAACATTTTTTGAGTTTCAGTTACAAAGTATGGGGAACCCCCAAAATGTATTGTTTTTTTTTTCTATTTTTATGTGAAAATCAGTAAATCAATCTCTACTTGCCCAAACGCTCACGACGACACACGTACATTATTTTATTATTTTAAATTTCTCTATTTTCAACAAGTCAATGTAAAATTCATCATTAAATATTATCAAGCAAGAATCTTATAATTTTCCACCGAAGAAGTATAATCCTCAACACACGGGTTGAGATAAAATAGTCCTCCGCCATCTCACCGGCATAACAGTGAAGTGGCTATGTCGAAATCAAACTGACTAAAACCACACAGTGTTCCCTCACGTCTCTTTCGTAGGGAGCTCGGATATACCCCGGTAGTGATCGCGTACCTGGAGTTCTTGTTCTGTATGGCGAGGACCTGCTCGTCCACCTCCTTCATGGACATGCGGCCGCGGAAAATGGTGGCCACCGTGAGGTAGCGGCCGTGGCGCGGGTCCGCCGCCGTCATCATGTTGCCCGAGTTGAACATCTGGGGACCACACGACGAAAGTGTTGAAAGTCTTACAGTCTTAAGACATACTTGTCGCGAAGCAGACTTTGTTGGTATTTGACAGTTTTGTTCATGACAGAATTTTGTTCAAAGTGTGCGAATTTTCATATTTCTGTAGAGCAATTTTCTCTAATGAGCGCTTAGCCTTAGGTGTCTCAAAGATTATATACCTACTGTGATCTGCGTTACGGGACATAAAGGTGGGTACTGATCTGCGTTACGGGACGTAAAGGTGTGTACTGATATGCGTTACAGGGCGTGAAGGTGGGTACTGATCTGCGTAACGGGGCGTGAAGGTGGGTACTGATATGCGTTACGGGGTGTGAAGGTGGGAACTGATCTGCGTTAGGGGATGTGAAGGTGATTGGTACTGATATACGTTACGGGACACCATCCCACTTATTACACAGCGCCATTTGGGCTTCAACTAAGCATTGCTTTTAATATAATAACTTGCATATATAATTATACATAGAAGCACTCAAAGAACAAAATAATTTAATTATTACGTTACCTGACTCATAAGCTCGGACACTGTTTGTGGTCGGTAGTTGAACGAATTTCTTGCAGTTAATGGTGCAAATCCTGCAAACAATAAATTAACTATGAGCTCTGTTAAAATAATCATCATCCGTGCGTGAACCTGCGTGCATCCAAAGCTTCCATTATGGAGCGCGGGGTCCGCTCTCCTACGCTCAGTTTCGTTTATCTTAGCTTTTACAGGAGCAACTGCCGTCTGACCTCCCAAACCCTGCGCCAAAGCCTCGTCACTCAATCAGTCGGTGTTCCGGATTGCAGGTGTGTGGCTCCGGCCTCGAATCTTGATGCCCTACCAAGATTCCAACAGAACCATGCACCAGTTTAAGTAGATATTAGGTACATAAGAATTGGGGTGTGTGTTGGGTAACCTCCTCGAGTGTCGCTCCGATTCCGATCCCGCTGCAGTCCGGGGGGAACGGAATCGGAGCGGCCGGTACACCCTGGGCGGCGGTCAATGGCTTCCCCTTCACCCCTTCATAGGGTTGGCATTGATCGTCGGCCAATACCCAACGTGGCGGGAACACATCGCTCTCCGTACTCCTCTGCTTTCAGAGGAGACAGGATGAGCGATGCTGTTAGTGGCGAGATGGCCCAGGGTCAGCCGGGGTGCGAGGGATATGCTCTATGGGTAACCTTACACCCCGGCGTCTGAAGACCCGAGACGGCGTGCGGTTTTAGTCGGTGCAAGCCCGACATAACCGCCCCCGCTGGCCGGCGGGGGGGTATCCGAAGGGATTTCCGCACGATAAAAAAAAAAAAAAAGGTACATAAGAATTAGAAGCAGGCCGGGACGGTGGGGCGACTAGCGCCCCTCCCCCAAACCGGGGCAAGACGGGGACACCCAGGTTCCCAAACCCGAGGGGGCCATCTCGAAACCGGAGATGCTCTATGGGCAACCTTACACCCCGGCGCCTGACACGAGACGGCGTGCGGTTATTCGGTTCAAGCCCGACATAACCACCCCCGCTGGCCGGCGGTATTCGAAGGGATTTCCGCACGAAAAAAAATAAAAGAAGCAGAGCCTCTTCCATCATTCAGCGGTTAGTTTGGACCTAGAAGATGTTATTGGACTTACCAGGCATGAAGAAGTGTAGCCTGGGGAATGGTACCATGTTGACGGCCAACTTCCTCAGGTCCGCGTTCAGCTGGCCGGGGAAGCGCAGGCACGTAGTCACTCCAGACATTGTGAGCTGGCAATGGACATAATACAATATTTTATAACACACTAACAATCTCCCACCCTCGCTTCAGTTTATGAGAGAAGCAGCGATAGCCTACTGAGCTATCGCTGCTTCTCTCATAAACTGGACTGCCGAGACGAGGTCTCGAGTTCGATCCCCAGTCGTCCTGGGCACACATCTCTGACTTTTCGAAGTTACGTGTGTATTAAAAATGTTAACTATCGCTCGCTTAGTAATGATCCCGGTAGATGGCAATGTGACCTAAACATAACTGGCGAATCGTGGGTGTGTAATACACCTCTGCCTACCCCTTCGGGGATACAGGCGTGAAGTTATGTGTTTATGTTATATAATCTATGTCCATCGGGGATAATGCATCTTTCATATGGTGAATTTTTTTTCAATAAGTGCGGTGGTCCCGATGGTTACCTCAAACATAAACAAGCTTACAAAATTCGGCCTCTCTCTTTATAATTAGTACAAATTCAAAATTCTTGTCTTCATCTGAGTGGATTCCGGTTGCATCCAAAACTTCTTCGAAGCACGGTGTTCACTGTCCTACGCTCTAAACCTTGTGGCTTCCATGAGCTTTTACGGAAGTGTCTGCTTGCTGTCTGATCACTCAACCTCGGGAGAAAAACCTCTCTCAATCAGCAGGTGTGCCGGGCTTGCAGGCGACGTTAGAATCACTTGGTGAAGCCCTATTGTAACGTAACTCTTTTTCCGCGCGGAGAAGGGGTGCAATTCACAATTATTGGAGATTTAATGTATTTATTAAGAACAATGAATTGTATTATACTTAATTAACAATTTAAATGTCTCGTATTTTGGCGTGCCAAATGCTGTCCTTCTAGTTCTTATTAGTTTCAAAAGCGCGCCGGGCGCCTCCTAATTCTCTTAATTCTCGTTGCGCGGCGCTGCTCGTCGAGGCCGCGCAACGAGAATTTCTCATGCGTTTTGGCGGCCCGCGTCCCCCCATTGGTACACTCGCTACCGTCGGAATGCGCAGCGAATGTTGCCCGCGTCACAAAGAACTATTAACCTACCTAAAGTGACAGGACCCTAGCCAATTAAAACTCTTAACTAGGTCTGCAAGGCGAATCGCTGCTTGCAATGTTGAGCTGAGTGAGACATTGTCAATCAGATTTTGAAAATTTTGAACAGTGATCATTCCTCTGTGGCAAGTCCGATTTTGAAAATTCTTTTTGAAAGTCACAACTCTGGACATGCTTTCTGAGCGTGTAAAGTTTGGTCACAGTGTCTCGAGCGGTTATTATGTAATTCCATCTGGATTTTTTTTAACGGTGATCATTCCTCTGTGGTAGCATTAATTTTTTCAAAATATATCCATAAACCTTCCTCTGATTGACCTCTTTAATCATGCCAAATTTGGTTCTGATTGGATTAGTAGTTTAGGAGGAGACCTGTGACAAAGAAAATCCTGAAGTCTGGTATGAGGAGCTTTCGTTCGACTTCGTCTCACTCAGCTCATAAAATTAAGTTTAAGAATTTAATTATATGATAACTTAGAACATAATGGCACAAAGAAAAACCAAGGTGAAGAGCACGCGATCGGGAAGACGAAGCTGTCAGCGGAGTGTAAGTGTGTAATGGTAAAAATATAAACATTACATTACATTTTAGACCCCATATATCAAACAAATAGAAACGTGAAAAAGCATCTGATGAGCCTGTTAAGCTGAAGCCCATCATTGCAGCAATATTGGTATCTATAATGGTGAACTTCGTTCCTGAGATCACCTTTAGCTTACCAGACGAGGTAAAGTCATATTGACGCATCATACATAAAAACGCACACACATACACCCTCCCTTATACGCTAACACACACCCAACAATGCTATCACTCACCGATATCAAGTGGTTCAAGTCGCCGTAGCTGGGGCTGGCGAGCCGCAGCGTCCTGAAGCAGATGTTGTAAAGCGCCTCGTTGTCGATACAGAAAGTCATGTCCGTGTTCTCCACCAGTTGGTGCACGGACAGTGTCGCGTTGTACGGCTCCAGGACTACTTCGCTCACCTGGTGTTAGATATCAAGGCTTTTAATATAACCATGAAAATTTTACCCGCGACTTCGATTTGGAGAACGCCTATACACATAACTACCTAAAACCGCACGCCGTCTCGGGTCTTAAGACGCCGGGGTGTAAGGTTACCCATAGAGCATATCCCTCGCACCCCGGCTGACCCTGGGCCATCTCCGGTTTCGAGATGGCCCCCTTACTTGCTCTCCACTGTGCCCTCTGCTAATCAGAGGGACACGTGGAAAGCTTCCGAACAGCCCTCAACAGGGCCGTTCTCGCCTCGGTCGGAGTTGGCCGTAGGCGGCAGCGTCTCTCCCACCCTAGGAGAGAGGCGCTGCCGTCCCCGTTGCCCAGGGTGCACCGCGTGGAGGTCCCCAACCAAGCACCCCACACATAACTACCTATATGAATTTTCGCGCTCCTTGCTTGGAAAATGACGGACTTTCCATAGAACTGGAACTAGAACATTTAACCCCTTAGTAGCAAAATTTAGAAAAGCGGAGATACACATGTGCATTTATTCCTAACCAAAGGTAGGTGAATTGTCATGCTTCTTATTAAATCTATCTTCTTCAAATCTATCTATCTTCAAAAATGACGATTGTCCCATATAAACTTTCAAGCCTTATTTCACCCTTTTAGGGGTAACATTTTGAAAAACGCTGATGTATGTATTCATTCATTTCTAACCAAAAGCAGGTGTATGAAATTTTGTGCTTCTAACTTTGAAAATGAGGGACTTTCATACAAATGGTCATCCCTTATCTTACCACCTTAGAAGTGAAAATTCCAAAAATTCTTCCTTAGTGGATGCCTACAACATAAAAAGCATCTTCTGCCAAAATTTCAAATTTGTAGCGGTTCAGGCTCTGCGTTGATGAATCAGTCAATCAATGTGTCAGTCAATCGAGACAAGTAATTGTTTATGTATTGATAAGAACAAAGGATATAAGATTCTTTTGAATGCGGTTCCTCAAAATATTTTTCTTACTCACTTTTAAATCAGTATATGTCTTACCTTAGGTGAAGGAACAACGCTAAACGTGCTCATAATCCTATCAGGGAACTCCTCGCGTATCTTGCTGAGCAGCAGTGTGCCCATTCCCGACCCGGTGCCACCGCCGAGAGAGTGCGTCAGCTGGAATCCTGAGAGGAGACTGACTTTAGTTCTCTTCCTCAGTTTATGATGCTTATACAGCGATAGACTCGAGCTGTCCATCATCATAGCGTTGTTCCGAGGCTTCAACTCGAAGCCCAGACTACGCTTTCTCCTTCTTTTTCTCAGAGGAAAGCCTGCGTCTGTCAAACCGCAGTTTGTACCGGCTTGCTGGTAATGTTGGTCGGGCCCCAAAAAATACTCCTCCTCTTTACTATGTATATGGCAAGTAAAGCGATTAAGTCGAACTGTCGAAAACTATGTAATTTCCTAGCAACTACGCTCATAAGGAAGACGGAACTATAAGCTGCTGCAAGGAATGTTTCTTGGCAATTATCTGCACATTGAGGCCTGATATATTTTGTAGTAGGTATTAGAATGACTCGGGTGTACGAGGCCCTACCAAGATCTTCTGAATGTAACCTAATGGACGTGGCTCCGGTACATGCTTTCCTTTGGGGGGTCAAACGGCAGACGTTGCCGTAAAACCAAAATAAGTCAATCAAGAAACGGGTAGGAGAGCGGATCCTGGCCTTCAAAGTGCAAGTTTTGAATGCAACGAGCCCTGACGGTGGAATGACGATAATTAGTATGAATGACTGCAGAACGGCAGCCATCACTGACATGACTACGTTTTCTAATGCCTGGCAACGTGGATAACAAATGTATTTGGCCTAACCACGACGCGCTTTAAACAATTAAGTTCAATCCAGCGGCGTTGAGGGAAAGAGATGGTTGCTGCTGCTGAGATGGCTGTACACCTTGTATAACTCTATCTCTCTCCCTCAGTTGCGATGTCCGAAACTGAATTGTTTTAAGCGCGTCTTGGTTAGGGCCCCTGGTAATACCACCTCCGCCGGACTCCGGTGATGAAAGTAGACTAAAGAAGTGCTATCATGACGTCATAAAATATGCGTGCTAATGGTCTCACTACCAGGGAAGCTGAAGACCGGGCGAAGTGGAGAAGAAAAAGTGGGAAAGCGCTTTATACGCAACTTGCATTAACCCTGGGATGATGATTATGAATCAGTGAAATGACGGATCGTACCTTGTAAGCAATCACAGTTCTCTGCCTCTTTCCTGATCACGTCCATCACCGCGTCGACGAGCTCAGCGCCCTCTGTGTAGTGTCCCTTGGCCCAGTTGTTCCCTGTTACAAGATAAATATGTAATCATCACTTAATCCTGTTGCAAGTAGATATCTACTATTAATAATTGCAATAGCATATTCTGAGAAAACCACACAAACCTGCGCCGCTCTGTCCAAATACGAAGTTATCGGGCCTGAACAGTTGGCCGTACTTTCCCGACCTCACGGAGTCCATGGTGCCGGGCTCGAGGTCGACCAACACGGCGCGGGGAACATATTTACCTGAAAGGGAGAATTCAGTTTAGTTTAGGACTATCAACAGCATTGTGGGAGAATAAAATGAAATGGCGCGCAAGTTCAAGACGGATAGGAATAGCGACGCACGTGGACGCCCTTTACAGCATCTAGGTATCACAGGATCTTAAGTTATTAGAAGATTTTATTTAACTTAATCTGTTGTCAGTTTATTATTACGTGTCTAATCTTGTAAGCCTGATTAGAATCACTTCCTGAGGTTAGATTTTAATCAAATATCGTATCTTCGGTAACAATACGACAATATGGTACTATGAAGATAGTCTGATGATGGAGTCGGAGGGTGTCCATAGGAATTCCTGAACTAAACAAGACAAAACAAAGGAGTTTGGGCTCATATGTTTTGCCTTGGTAAATACTCCGATGCTAAATCATCAGACCCTGAACACCATTTACTGGTGGTAGAAATTTAATGACACAAATTTGTCACAAAATTCGGCCGGGTAGGTACCACCGTGCACGATTGCGAAAAACCCTCCATAGTAATCCAATTTCGGTTTGATTGCGTTTAGAGGTCAGCAAGTGCATAGCCGGGCAGGGGGATTGTGGTCGCAGCACTAGTGGGGCCGGTGGGTGTCACGCGGTGCTGCGACGACAATCCTCTTCTGATGAGGCCGTCAAGCTGAGTGCCACCATTGTTAACATGGTACGTGTATGTAATGGTGACCCTCTTTCCTGAGACTTTACCTTCAGCTTACCATCAGGCGAGGTGAAGTCAAATTGACGTGTCCTAAATATAAAAAATAAAAAAATAAAAATATCACATCAGAGAGTTCGTCAAGATAATACAAATAATCTAAACTCGATAGGTTTATCTTGTTTAATTTAGGAGTTCCTATGGCCACCTTCCTACTACATCATCAGACCAGCTCCATGGTACCATATTAATGCATTACGAGGGTCAAACTGAAAGTTCTTAGAACTGGCCACTTATAAACAATATAATAAAAAAATAATTCTAAAATTTTAAAATAGAACTCTTTGCGAATATTACTGAGTATATATTTCATTCATTTATCATTTGTTTTACGATTTGGCGGCAAATTGAAAATTGTCTGTGTCACGTTAACATGAATTTAACACGAGAAAATTTTCGTGCAATGATTTTTTATGACTTTCGATGTCATTTAAGTCAACAAGAAAGTTATGATAGACTACGATTGGCCTTTCACGATGAAGCCCCATCTCGTGCGACTGTTTACAACTGGTTTAATGAGTTTAAACGTGGTCGCACTAATCTCACTGATGATTTACGTGAGGGACGGCCTTCTACGGCGACGACTGAAAATAACATCTGTGTTGTGCGGCGTATGATAGAGACTGACAAAAGAGTGACCTATCAGCAGATTCGGACAAGCTTAGGCATCGGTATGAGTCAAGTGCACAAAATCCTCCACGAACATTTAGCGGTCAGGAAGCTTTGCGCCCGGTGGATACCTCATAATTTGACTGAGGCTCAAAAACTCCATCGTGTGGATTGGTGCCGTAAAATGATTGAAAGATTTAACGGAGGTGACTCTAATGCTGTGTTCGACATACTAACAGGTGACGAAAGCTGGATTTACTGTTATGATCCTGAAACCAAAAGACAATCTGCTCAGTGGGTGTTTCCTTTCGAGGAGTTGCCAACTAAAGTGAAGAGAGATCGAAGTGCGGGAAAAAAAATGGTGGCCTCGTTCTTTGGAAGGATAGGTCATTTCGTAACAATTGTGTTAGAGGATCAAAGAACAGTTTCTGCAGAATGGTACACTACCAATTGTTTGCCACTTGTCTTGGAAAAAGTTCGAGAGAAACGACCCCGCAGTAGGATCCTCCTTCACCACGACAACGCCTCGTCGCACACCGCCAAGCGAACGATCGACTATTTGGCGACATCAAACGTTGAATTACTGGGTCACCCGCCGTATAGCCCCGACCTCGCGCCTTGTGATTTTTATTAATTTCCAAAAATTAAAGAAAAACTTAAAGGAAAGCGGTTTATGAATGCTGAAGAAGCGGTGGCTGCGTATCGCGATGCCATTGAAGAGACCCCTAAAGACGAGTGGGCAAAGTGCTTTTCCCAGTGGTTCCATCGCATGCAGCGGTGTATTGACGTGAATGTACAATATTTTGAAAAGATATAATAAAACTAATAACTGGCTAATGTAATCAGTTTTTGATTTTCTAAGAACTTTCAGTTTGACCCTCGTATCATCCTAACTAAACTTTTAAGCAAAATTTCATGTCAATCGGTATAGGATAACCGCTTCCAAAATTCTTTGCATATAAGTAAGTTGAAATAAAAGCTTGTAACAAGATAAACCCGTCGTGTTTGGGCTCATTTGATTTTTCTGGTTAAGCACTTACTAGAAAGCTTGTTTTTAAATTAATCATTTATTTTAATCGAAAGCTGGCAGAGTTCGAAATATTATAGACACACGTCATCTCGACACTCTCGAGCGTGGCGAATTTTTGACCTGAGTGAGACGAACATACATTAAATACATAACTTCACGCGTGTGTCCCTGGAGGGGTAAGCAGAGGTGTATTTCACACCCACGATTCACCAGTAATAGGGGGCGAGTCTATTGCCATCTACCGGGCACATTACTAAGCAAGTGATAATTAACATTTTTAATACACACATAACTAGGAAAAGTCAAAAGTGTGTGCCCGGGGCGACTGGGTATCGAACTCGAGACCTCGTCTCAACATTCCGTTATGTACGCCACGGGCTATCGCGTCGAGCGAAAAGCTCTCTATACACCACTCGGTGTATTTCGGTTGTGACGTTACTACTCCTAAACTAATTTTGACCAAACTTGGCATGTAAATACAACTTGATACCCGGAATATTTAGAAAAAATAAAATTGAAAATCGGACATACCATGGCCCTTCAAAAATTGCAAAATCTGATGTCTCCAAAATGATCAATGTTGAGACCACGATTTTTGCGCCAAAATTTGCAACTTAAAGATAGATAAAGAAAATTGAAAATCGGTCAAGCAACGGAGGAATAATCACCGAAAAAACCATTCACTGGTATTCAAATGAAAAAAAATTGCGTTTGAATTGTAGGTAATCATGTAGTGCACTCTCAGCTCAACATTCCAACAGCAGAATGCATTGCGCCCCTAGTTTTATTTTGAATGCAATAATTCAAGCTCCCTACTACATAAATTAAATCGGAGAAAGTCTACATCCAAGACGGGACTTGTACCCGTGCAGACCCTTTCTAGAATACTCTGCCAACTTAGCTACGACCTGGATCCGTCCTGGATAACTGAAGTATTATACATTAAAGCTTTAGCTGAAAAACTGCCATATCCGTGCCGTATCGTTTTTGTATAACTCACCTCCAGAAGCCTCACTGTAGTATACATTGATGCGTTCCAGCTGGAGGTCACTTTCGCCTTGATAGATACCCTCTGGGCTGATTCCATGCTCATCTGATATGACCTCCCAGAACTGTAGGCAAAGAACAAATAGTTAATAACGCTGCAACCGACTATAACTGCACGGTGTATTTCGTGTAAGCCATATTGCCAGGTGTACACTAAAAAGGAAATCCTTGAGACGCCGATCGGCTTTGGCCACCAACGTTAGCGACCCCACCGTATTGTTTAGCGATCGAGTCCCCCTCGCCTATAGAGATGTAAGCGGTAACAAGGCACCGCTATCCGATTAATGCTTCTGCTAGGGTGACGATTATCTCGAACCCTTTTTTGACGCGAATAGTCTGAATACATCTTTAAAATTGCTTCCATAGAGACAAAAATAATGATAATAAATATACATATACGGGGGATAAACTTTGGTGTTGCAGCTACATATCCATCATCTCCATCCAAAATTCAATTTCACTACTGGATAGCCAAAGGATCAAAGTATTTATTACGCCAAGTAAGGACTGTAACCCATCGCGCGCGGCGGAGGGATTCGAGAAGCTCCACTATTTTGAGGTAATATTGCTGCGAATTACACGATACGAGACGTATTCAAGTACAACATACTGGTTGTGTCCACGACAGTCACACCCCATTGTTTAGTTTTAGTCCGTTAATTAGTTGCACCCCGCTGGATGGTAAAGATGGGTGAAATCCAGAAGGTACTGGCCAATATTTCAGATATAATTGTCGATCTTAAAATGGTGGTCCCTACCTTCGACAGATGCTTTTAGAACACGGAATTGTATGAAGACGGAAACACGTATGTCGGTAAACCGGGCCCGCGCTATTGGAGGATGGAGATCATTCTGCGGTTTCCGGCGCCCTAATCTTGTTAACAATAAAGCCGAAGCGAAAACAATGCGTCATTGAATTCTAAGAATATATATATAGTTTGATAAATGTTGATGTGTTGAGGATGTAAACGACCTTGGGAAGGTTAGGGTCTAATCTCATTATGTTAAGCTGTGCGATAGATAACGGAATACCTATAGTAGGTACTAGTTTTTAATTTTATTTGGTATAAAAAGCAGTAGTACAATTCATTGTTTTACATCATCATCATCAACCTATTCTAGTCCACTGCTGGACATAGGTCTCCCCTAATGAGCGCCACAGTATCTGCCCGCAGTGTTTCGCAGATCGTCATCCCGTTTTACATACTTATTGAGCATCTAAAATAAAATTTACTAATCATCCTACTAACAACATTATCCGCTTTTAAGAAATATTATACATATGTTATTATATATATTATATTAAGCTACGGGGTACAAAAACCATTGAATGAGGAAAAACTGGGAATCCCGACTATACGGTTTTCCTCATTAAGTGTTGAACAAGGAAACAAAATTGATATTTGCACAAAAATATAGACATATGCCAGTGCAAACTAAATACAGGTATTTAAAGAATCAACAACACATTTTCTAAACTTGTCATCGGGTAGATCAAAAATGTATATATTTTCAAATCTCGTATTGTACGCATCCACAAGCTGGCGAAGAGGAGCAAACCAGCATTGGTTTTACTAACATTTGACGCACTTGTCTACGCACTACCGTTCTTGGTACAATATAACATAGTTGCTTAGTTACTTCTGGACAATCGTACCTATTATGAATAATGCCATGCAATAAAAAAACTTTTTAAAAACCACGTTTTCCTTCCGAACTAACAAGAAGAAAATAAATTTCTCACAAACACTAAACAAGTTGAATTCCTGAGACGAGCTCAGCCGAATACAAGGGATTTTCGATTTTGCGATTTATTAGTTTTTTGCGATTTTTTGCGATTTTTTCTTTATCTTGCAATGGGTGAACCATTTGCCGTCGTTGCCAATTTTCTGTCACGGTTTTGGGTATGAAGGAGCTATCGAGTTGCTGTTTTCGGTTATAGATTCGTGCTGGGGTGAACCATTGCAAGATAAAAAAAAACGAAAAAAATCGCAAAAAAAAAAAACGCTAAATCGAAAATCCCTTGTATTCGGCTGAGCTCGTCTCAGGAATTCAACTTGTTTAGTGTTGGTGTGAAATTTATTTTCTTCTTGTTAGTTCGGAAGGAAAACGTGGTTTTTAAAAAGTTTTTTTTTTATTTTTACTGTTTTATTTTTTTCTGATGATTAAATATGAAAATGTAAGGTGGCATTAGCCTACATAAAAAATTTAAGAGCTTTAGGGTGATCAGAAGTGGTCGAAAATTAAGTGTCAATTTTTGGCTTCAGAGGGAAAGAACACACAGAAACATAGACACGAAGTGAAACTAAGAAAAACGTGGTAAAACCATCGCGCCAAGAAGCAATCTTCTCTTTTCCATTGACAATAAATTATAATTCGTAACCAAATAATCTAAACCTGTAAGTCGACGGACGCTTAAAATCTCTGCTGTTACGCATTACGAAACCGTATATTCGATAAGCTTTATTAACAACATTGTCCACGTGGGTGTCAAAATGAAGGAGTCCAACGAAATGCCGAGGTCACGTATCGAAAATACTCGCTTCAACAGTATGTTATTTAAAAGCTAAAAACTTTTATGTTCTTAGTTATTATGTATAATATGATTATGATTAATTATTATGTATAACCAAAATTATGTACTTGAACAACTATTTGCTTCCAATAATTTACCATTAGTCACACCTGCTGCGGTGAGTATGTATTTACATGTTTGATTACGTAACAGTATTTGTCATTCATTACATGTCAGGGAAAGATAAGACGTCAGATAGCAACTAACGAGAAAGGTTTAGTTTGGTCTTCTATCAAAGCGTGTTTTTGAAGTGAATACTTCTTTAGGCGCATTGAACACTTTTTGGGAGAACAAACATCATGGAACTCGTGGCATCGTCACGAGATTACCATATTCAAAAATGGATGGAAATATGAAGACGGTTAAAAAAATATACACGTAATTGTTCAAGTTTTCTCTCCTGTCGGCACTCCCAGAGTGCCACAGTTACTTACTTTTACTCCTCCATGGTATTGGTGCCACGGTCACACACTAAGTACACCGTTTTGGGTTCTACGAGAGAGACTGCCGGCGGAGGTATAGTGGGCCCTACCAACATCCTTAAGGCCTAAGCCTCTTACCTAAACAACAGATCTGGCTCTGGCACAGGCTGACCTCCCAACCCCGAGCGGAAAACTTACGTCAGAGCATCGTCCGTCGAAATGCAAGTGTACCGGTTTGCAGGTGAGGTTCGCTTTTTAAATATTTTTGCAATATGGTTTATTAACATAATAGTAGAAAAAAAATAATAGAAATTGCCTATTACAATCAAAACAGTGGCACTTCGGAAATGCCCACAGAAGTGAAAACAGAGCCATCTATGTTGTTCGTTATGAATCAGTTCGAAACTTCATGGAGGTCAAAACTAAATAGTTCATCAGTCACGACAAAGATGGCGTTGTTATAAAAACTACTCTTCCTCCGTCTTACGAATTTTCGATCAGGACACGTGTCCTGACGCGAGTTTAACCTTTTTTACCCATTACAAGAAAAGTGCACAACGCCGCTAAAGAAGTCTTCACTTCAATAACATGGTACTCGTATTTCACTATCCTCCGAGCCTTTTTCAAACTCATTTAGGGTCGGCTTCCAGTCTTACTTTAAAACGTTCGATATTTTTTATTTAAAGAATATTAGTAACCAAAATTACTAATATCCCTCTAACCCCTCCAGCTAAGCTAAATTTGCTTGGTCAGGAGTGGATTCACGTCGTCGGTAGTGTAGAAGTCAGGATTTGAAACCCGGGACCTCTCGATCGTAAGGTTACCTTAACCAGTAACAGTAAACGACTGCCATCTGAATTCCACAGCCAACTGGCGGTACCGAAGTTCTGTATCTAACTACCCGCCACAACTGTTCGTATGGCAACCGGGGCCGATGGCTTAATGTGCTCTCTGAGGCACGGCCGGGTTTCAACGTATCGTGTCTATATCACGCAAGTTCCGGCTTGCCAAGTGTCAGAGCAGAGTCTTCAATTTCGGCGAGTAGTAGAGATAGTAGATCGTAGTAGATCAGAAGTAGATCATATCTTTCCAGTATCTTGACTCTCTGACCTCTCTCTTGAAGATATTTTTCTCCTATGTCATTAATTGAAGAGACATTATAAGACTGCAGGAGCACATTGTGAGAATTGAAACAACTACACTACTTATTTTATGTTAAGTGTATAACCTTGTACCAAACAATATAAATTCTGTCGATGTAGATTTAGGTAAGTATATAGAATATGTGATAAGTCTATCGTATCCTAGTGTCGTAATGAATGAATATCGCGATAAGAATACAAGATCCATACTAATATTATAATTGCGAAAGCAACTCTGTCTGTTCGTCTGTCTGTTAAGCCTAACCCACTGAACCGATTATGATGAAATTTAGTACAGAGATGGACTAGAACTTGGGACAGAACATAGGCGACCTTTTATCGCCAAAAAGGCTTGATGGTGTTAAAATAGGGGTTGAATGTTTGAATGAAAGTTCGTCATTTTCGGAGATGTCTTCCTGAAACTTTGTATTATTTCAGGCAGTTGATAATAAATTATCATATGCTAGAGCGTTTCAAAAATTTCGATGATATTATGTTTAATCGCGATAACATCCACGCAAGCGGAGCCGCGGGCAACAGCTAGGTTTATAATGATGCAAATGTTGCTCATTTTGTGTAACAGTGACGGAATTGTAGGAGTGACGAGGAAGTAACCTAAGCCAAAACACATGTTTAGGTGTACCAGAAACTCATGGAATTAAATAATAATTGTACAAATAGTTCAAATCTTCAACTGTGTATGTTAATCTGTAATCACTAAACTTACTACTCTTACTACGGTCGCGCGCTTAGCTAACGCCGCGCGCTCCTGAAACTGTTTTCCGGTGATTATTCCTCAATGGTACATCGGACATGAACCATCTCGCTTCAAAACACTCCTCAGTGTCCACACTATCACCGTAGTAAGTTTGGTCAAGATCGCGCGAGTGGTTACGGAGGAGTTCAGCCACTAACAAACGGCAATGCCGGATATAAGAGTTATTTTCAAGTAAGAGTCCTGCTCGCTCAGCTCAATTTATTTCAGTCGCACCCTGCACTGAATTCCTAGTAATAGTAGCTATGTAGGTATTGATAAAGCACTACAGGCACAAATATATGGGCCCCAAGTCGGCTACTATTAAGAAACGATTAATCGCACTATGTTTCTTGAAGTACAGTCAGAGCAAAGATAATTGAGACAATTACATTTTTATTGTTTTCCTTCTAGAGACACTGTGACTCAATTGTTGCGAAAATACGTCTAGATAGGTATTATCTACTTAGACTACGATATTACGTTAACCATATATCACTTATAGCGGACCTGATTATAATCCCTGAGTAACATAGGCTGATTTTATCCTGATATTCTCACGGGACCAGGACTTACGTGGTTGACACCGCGCGGCGATGCTAGTAATAAATAAGTCGGTAGACATTTCTACGGCCGAAAATTTTAGTAATTATGGTCAAATGACGAAACTTTTCTATTTTCCTATTAAATACATACAAACAATCAAATCTTTTCTCTTTATACTATTAGTATTGACGAAATAATATACGGCTATTTATCAGATAGGAATGCAGGTTACATGCTACACTTTTTGAATCGTCATCATTCATCGCTTGCTCCCTCACTCACTAGCTCCCACACTCCTTTCCTTCCTCTCTGCCTCCCTGCTATGACCCGATTACAGCTACAGCGCCTCCTACTGGGTTCAATATTTGTGATATGTAGCGGACCGTGCCGACTCCGCTAGGCAAAGACTAATAAATTTAAAAAAATCTATGACCCAATTACAGCGGCATCTACCGTGTCCAATATTTGTACTACTATGATCCGATTACAGCACCTCCTACAAGGTCCTATATTTGTACTGTGAAGCGGAACGTGCCGGGTCCGCAAGGGAAAGACCAATAAATGAAAAATATTTATGACCCGATATCAGCGTCACCTTTCGGGTCCAATTGTGAATATCAAATAACTAGGGACCAACTCAAACATACGAAATGTCATATTGAATTTCATGCTTCTTCATTCAAAAGTGACAAACTTTACATATAAACTTTCACCCCAAATTCACCCTCCGAGGGATAAGTTTTGGATATCACCGATATACCTAGAAGCAGATACGATATGACCTATATGAAATTTTACGCTTCTGACTTTAAAAATGACGGAATTCAATACAACTGTTGCATCCTTGTTTACTCCCCCAGGGGCGAAATTTAAAAAAATCTTTTAACCCAGCAGTCGAAGCTCTGCGTTGTTGGATCAGTCAGTCGGGACAAGTAGGTAATTATAATGCCCCCTAGCTATCCCGTTCGTAATCGTAAAAAAAGAATCGGTGGAGCCAAGCGTATACAAAAGGTACGATACTGAATAAACGCAACAAAGTTAGCGAACTGTCAAAATTTTAAATAAATATTCTACAACATTCTACACAGCGCTTTCTAAACCCAAAGTGAGCATACTAGCTTGTGTTATGGGTTCCAGAATGCCGATAAACATACTTATTTACTTTTTTTGTAAATAAATACATATTATACAGATAAACACCCAGACCAATGAAAATAGACATATTCATGCATACAAATATTTGCACTGAGCGGCAATGGAACCCGCGCCCCCTGTCGTAGCAGTCGAATCAATCGATCGGTAACTTATCGAATCTTGCTACCACAAACATACGTATGGCGTATTTATATTTATATAGATGTATAAATACACAAATTAACTGTGTCCTCAATAAATTTCAAAAATACTTATAGGTATATCAATTAATTATTCCGAGGTAAAAATTTCAAGGTCAAAATCGTTAGTGAGCAACTAGTTTTGTCTCTGACTGTACCTTCACTAAAACGAAAGTAACACATACAACCGTTAAACCAATATCAGCCGCTAAAAACGGAAATACACTGCTAAATATAATACAGAATAAAAAATATCCTAGGTATTATAAATTAATATTCAAATACCAATCAATTACATTGTAGGTAGGTTCTCATAAGTATGTCAATATGCGGACAATCAAATTCGAAAGCGCTATTTGACATCGGATTCAGAATACTGCGTCAAAAGTAAAATGTATTACGCATAAGACCGTATTTATGTCGCATCGTCGTCAGAGGTCAAAATGGCCTGTTTTATTTCTTCGCGAAAACTCCGAAGACTAAGCTAGTTTTGTTTATCGATTTTACCGAATGACGGTATAGGTACCTTAGTACATTGTTTATGTAATGTAGTACCCTTGCCTTCTGGTGTGACCTTGTACCGCAGTACCGCTACTATGTATGTAAAGCCAAATGTGAGTGAGAGCGTGAAGCTACTAGAATATTACTTAAAAATGTTATCACAGACAGTACATAATGGTTGTTATCTCAATTTTTGCATTAGGTATACATACTTTAAAACATTCGGAACAACAGTGTTAGTGTTATTTGACAATTGAATGAAGTCAGCGATTCAAGGACAAAATGATCGTCGGTTCTGTCACACGTACCGTTGGTTTTCGCGGTATCTTTAGGAATATATGTTAAATTATACTGTAATTATTATGCCTGACGAGTAATTTTAATATGTGAATGTACGTACCTTAGATCCAATTTGGTTCCCGCACTGCCCAGCTTGAACATGCACTATTTCACGCATTATAACACACAACCGGGTAGTAAGGCCCTCTGATAAAATGAGACCTACGTGTTAGCACGAAATCGGGAATGATATCGTCCATTTCTGAGTAAATTGTGATTGTGGTGTTGCCAGTTTGGAAATTTACCCTGGTTTTCTAAGTAAAAGTCTTAGTTAGGTGGGAATATCTTTCACATAGATATATAATTATTTTAGATCAGATCACAACTAGAACAATCGAATGATAGTTTTATAGAAATATATAAAAAATACGCATGCAGTCAATAAAAGAGAACTAAAATGTAAAAAGCAACTTGAACTATCGATATTAAAAGTGGATTGAAAAATTGATAGATATTATAGATAATGGATATATAGGTAAACTGATAGGTACTTATTTATAGAAAAAAAAAATACCTAGAGTAGATAGATATACTTTTTAGATAATCTATAGATTATCTAGATATCTATAGATTATCTATAGCTTATCTATAAATTGAATTACTTGACGTCGTAGAGGACGTCAAAGACAATTTTATTTGATTTAGAGATTAACTAAATATATAAAAATAATTGCCAAAATGTACGTACGCGCATAACTTCCCAACGACTGTATCAAATTAAATAATTCTTTATTTTTGTGTTCTTTAATGTCAGGACAAGGTTTGAATGAAATTAAACTTAACTTTGCAATTTTGTCTTAGACCATCGACATAGAGTTTATTTTTGAAGGTGCAAAATTTTGCACTTAGTAAGTTTGTTTGAAGACAACCATCACCATCGACCATCGAAATTATCAAAAATACGTTAGGATAAAAGTGCAGAATGAAAATCTTAAAGTGACGCGACAATGCATGGAAATGACTTTACGTCAATGAACGATTATATTGCTCATAATAAAATACTAAAAGTGCGATGAAAATTTAGGGTTGTGGTAACAGAGAGAAAAATACTTTACGAGCTATTCTCATACCTACCAGATTAAAATTAGCTTAGAAAAAAAATCATTGAAATTGCTCGATCCGTTTCGGAGGAGTGTGACCACTGACATCGTGACACGAGAAATAATTATGTATTTAAAATCTAATATATAAAATTAGATTTGAAATACATAATTATTTAAATACGATGAAAAATTTAAAACTAGAAGATTTTGTAATTTTATACCCCATATAAAATTTCATTAGGATATTGTATTTCTACAAAAACTAATCCTGCTCAGTGCAAATAATCGTATGCATGAATTTGTCTATTTGCATTGGTCTGGGTATATGTCTTAAGGCTTGCCCGGCCGGCGTTGCATGTAGAATATACTGCTTCCGGGCCGTGGTCCATCGGAAACTTGTATCCAGACGTTTCGTCGCTCACTGCGGTCGACATCTTCAGTGGTACAGGTCAAGACGCCGTCGAGTGTGGAGAACCTTCCTCGGTGGCGACTTTTCTGCGACTGATGTAGAGGCCCGAGTCACTGGCGTATTTATAGGCGCAGTTGGAGGGTGGTAACGACGTGATCGATCCTGATTGGCTAAGAGCTGCGCAACCGATACGCTCGATCCTGATTGGTCGAGGCTAAGCAAGGGGGTGTCGCCTCCCGATACCCGGGATGGTATTGACTTCGTCCTGTTTGAATTGTGATGACGCGCGGCACTCGCGGTACCAATCTTTTTGGAGACGAAAACCTTAGATTTTTTCTATTAAAATTGTTGGGATGCTTAAATATTTCGATGGCTTCTTGAAGTAGCTTTCGGAAGAAATGTGAAGTGGTGGCTAGAACCTTCGTGTTCTGAAATTTGATTTCTCTCGCTGGAGACTAATTATAGAAAATTTGATTTATAAAGAATCCACAACGTTACAAACTTCTTTAGCGGCGTTGTGCACTTTTTTTGTAATGGGTAAAAAAGGTTATGGTGGCACTCAGCTTGACGGCCTCATCAGAAGAGGATTGTCGTCGCAGCACCGCGTGACACCCACCGGTCCCACCAGTGCTGCGACCACAATCCCCCTGCAAAGCAATTCGTGCAAAATTATTCCCTAACTATTCCATAATATCAAAAATGCACAACGTTAATATTCAAGTTTTCACTTCTGTCGGCACTCCTGGAGTGCAACCCGTCGTTTTTAAGGTTCCGTTGCCAAATGGCAAAAAACGGAACCCTTATAGATTCGTCATGTCTGTCTGTCTGTCCGTCCGTATGTCACAGCCACTTTTTTCCAAAACTATAAGAACTATGCTGTTTAAACTTGGTAAGTAGATGTATTCTGTGAGCCGCATTAAGATTTTCACACAGAAATAGAAAAAAAAACAATAAATTTTGGGGGTCCCCATACTTAGAACTAAAACTAAAAAAATTTTTGTTTCATCGATAGCTAGGTTATTGAGGTTACTAATATCATTTTTTTCCAAACTGAATAGTTTGCGCGGGAGACACTCCCAAAGTGGTGAAATGTGTCCCCCCCCCCCCTGTAACTTCTAAAACAATAGAATGATAAAACTAAAAAAAAATATGTGATGTACATTACCAAAATGTAAACTTCCAACGATAATTGGTTTGAACGAGATCTAGTAAGTAGTTTTTTTTTATTACGTCACAAAACGTAAACCGCAATTTACCTTTATGTATGGGTAGACGGGACACCAAATTTACCTCCTACGACCCGGGACTCTTCATTGGGAGTAAACCAGTTTCCATAGTCGCTGAATCGGTGCAATTTTAATTTCTTGGGAGATAGATAGACTTTATAGGACGCACACCATCCTTAGATGAAGTTGTCGATACGTTTATAAATGACCTAAACTAGGACGGTTGCCAGCTTGGCAATCAACCCAAACTTAAGCGTAGCGAGATTTGCCTATCCAACAATAGGTGAACGTGACCGACTTTTTCCATTGATTTGGTTTTTCGGTGATTAGTCCTCGATGGTAAGACCGATCTGGACATTCGACCCCTTACTACATTCAGTAATGTCTACTTGATTACCGTGGCAAATTTGGTCAAGATCGGTCAAACGGTCTTGGAGGAGTATCATTTGTTTGAAATGCAACTTTGAAATCAAAGACGCTTCGCTCGCCTTCGGCTCGCTACGCTTAATAAGAGAGATCAGCTACCACTGAACAATATCAAAAAAGCTTGGATATATGACAACTACTTAATATCACGTCTGACTTCGCCTTTTCTGGTGTATGAATTCGGTAAAAACTTACTGGCGAAAATAGATGCAACTGTCATAAAATCACTAAAATCGTAATCTAAAATCGCTTGGACTAGCGAACTCTGCTGATTCCTCTGCTCTATTTAGGGATCAAAATAATTTTGGGATGAAACTTAAGAAACCATCGGAGCTCTATAAACACCTTAGAGTTACCAAAGCCCACATCTTACTTAAATCCCAAGATGACACAGTCAGGGCACTCCCGAAAGATAAGAACGCGTCCGAGCTTGAATATAGACTCCTATTCCATAAACGATTTATGGGGCCCAGTCGAACAGAGTGGGGTTGGGAGTACGAGAGCCAGAAAGGGACCAGGATATACTTAAGTCCTTTCTAAAACAAGACGAAAATGATAAATATTGAGTGCACGCGATGAATTTGGAAATCCAAAATGAATGGTTGACAATGAGAGTTCTGCATACCGATGGCCTTAAAGTGGCGCACCTTGATCTATGACTGGTCGCCGGCCCTGTTAAAATTCTATCTTAACGCCTTTCAGATGACCCTCCCAGACCAGAGTAATCTGGTAAGGTGGGGGAAGGGCACAGAAAAACAATGTTATACTTGTGGTGAGGCAATAGGGACGGCTAGACACATATTAGTAGGATGTAAGGTGCTTCTCGATAGAGGCCAATACATACGCCGCCAAGATAAGGTGCTTATCATAATACGTGAAGCAATGAGTCTGGCAGTAGCTAGAGCCCAAAAAGGATTGACTACTGACAGACGTCATATCAACTTTGTGTCTGAAGGTTCATCCATAACATCCATGAACAAACCTTATTCAATCTTAGATACTGCCCCAGATTGGACTCTCCTAATCGACACGTATGAAAAGCACTATAAAATTCCGGAGGATGTTGGGGTTTCGTCATCTAGACCTGACAGATTCCTTTATTCTAAGAGGTTAAAACATGTGGTTCTTGAGGAATATACTGTACCGTGGGAAACAAATATACCGAAGGACCACGCAATAAAGAAAAATAAATACTATGATCTTACAAACGAAAAAAAGACTAAAGGCTATTCCTGCTTTGCAATTTCTTTTTTTTAGGGTCGGCAGCGCGAGTGTGACGCCCCTGGTGTTGCACACATCCATAGGCCAAGGTGACCGCTTCCCATCAGGTGGGCCGTGAGCTTGTCTACTACCTGAGTAGTATAAAAAAAAAAAAAAAAAAACAGTTGTTAATTTGTATGCAGTGGAAGTGGGAGCGAGAGGTATAGCAAAATTTCTCTATAACCTACTTAAAGATAGAGGCCTATCGAGAGCTACAATAAGCTCATTACTAGGATGAATGTCTAAAGCGGCACTAGTAGGTAGTAGGTACATTATTATGTTACTTGCTGCTACGAAACCCTAATAAAATAAAAAGTGGCCAAGTGCGAGTCGGACTCGCCCATTAAGGGCGAGTCCGACTCGCACTTGGCCACTTTTTTTATATTTATAAGGTGTCATAAAATTAGGTCTCTGAATTTGGTGAGATGACTTGGTATCGACGAAATATGTATTTGAAACAAAAATTTAAATATAAAAAAACAAAAAATGAAAAAAAAAACACCACCAGCGACCAGCGTCACGTGATACGACGAGCCCGTGACGCACGTGGTAGGCGTGCAGTCCTTCTCCTCGCAGTATTCACCAAGCGAATGCTAAATCGCGACCAGCGTCACATGTGCTCGTCGCGTCACGTGCCGCTGGTCGCTGGTGGTTTTTTTTTCATTTTTTATTTTTAAATTTTTTTTTTTTTTTAATTTACCCGATATTTTTTTTTTGTTTCAAATACATATTTTGTCGATACCAAGTCATCTCACCAAATTCAGAGACCTAATTTTTGTGACATCTTATATATAGATTACGGCACTGTTTTGTGTGTCGTGATTGGTTATAATATGTGATAGTTTTATAACACTAGTTTTAGTAATGACGAGGATTAAGGGCACTTACACTCGATTTAATATTTTGTGGATTTATTATTAGCATTGTTACCAACCAGATAAGAGTTCTAAAGCAAACTATTACTAATAACGTCTTCGAAAGAACTACATAAGCATTAAACATCGAATACATTAGTTCTGTCCTTTAACTCCTGATCTATTGTATTATATCTATGTAAAGGTGAGCAAGTAGAAAATATTGTAGGTTATTTTACTCTTAGTATGGGAACACCGCCTGATAAACTAATGCAAGCACTTTACTGATAATGATAAGTGATAAGTGATAAGGACTTAGATATATCAGACCATTATTCTGATCTATTTTCATACTGCAAATATTCTACAGCAGAGTTTAAAATACACTGGTGTGAATAACCAATTTTGAAGATCTCTCTATAAGGTGTTAAGTGTTATATGTAGAAGCTCAAGTTGTGCAGGTCTTTTATTTGTCATTGAATCACTATTTCAATCGTATAGGTATTAGTATTAGGTGTGGCACTGTGCGAACACTTTTATTGTGACTGATAACATTTGGCGGTACCCAGGTAGCTTCAAATATCTGACCTATATTTTAAAACAGGCATATAGGTAGGCCTATATACAGGTGAAATTTTAAATCGCAACCAGAGAGAAAGTACCTGAGTACTCTAAATACGCGAGATACCCAATCTTTTTTAGAAAACGGAACCCTTATAGATTCGTCATGTCTGTCTGTCTGTCTGTCCGTCCGTATGTCACAGCCACTTTTTTCCGACACTATAAGAACTATGCTGTTGAAACTTGGTAAGTAGATGTATTCTGTGAACCGCATTAAGATTTTCAAACAAAAATAGAAGAAAAATAATAAATTTTGGAGGGTCCCCATACTTAGAACTGAAACTCAAATTTTTTTTTCATCCCATTCGTATCGGGGGGTATCTATGGATAGGTCTTCAAAAATGATATTGAGGTTTCTAATATATTTTTTCTCTAAACTGAATAATTTGCGCGAGAGACACTTCCAAAGTGATAAAATGTGTGTCGTTATTCGTTAAAAGAATAAATTTGTGTATCCAAGAGAATGGAGCCCATTTCGAGCAACTAATTAGTTAGTTTACCATTTATTGTAAATAATTAAATTAATTTAAGATTTCCTGGTTTTCCTTTCATTTAATTTATCATGTTTGTTAGAGAGATTTCATCCTTATAATTGACCCTAAAGATCTATGCAATAAAAGTACAGGGTATATTTTTTTCAGATTTTAGCCGGTTCGATTCCCGGGTGTGGAAGAGAATTTTCGAAAATCTTTGAATGCAGTTTGCTTTCTATTCAAAAATAAAGGAATGTTTCCTTTGAGTAAAATTTTCTATCTGCAGTATTAAGAGTACTTTCCCTCCAGGTGGCATTACAAAATTCCATCCTGTATATAATCTGAATATCGGAAACGGCTTCAACGATTGTCATTAAATTAAGTATACAGGGGGTTTTGGGGGCAATAAATCGATCTAGCTATGAATCATTTTTACAAAATGTTGAAAAAAGAAAACCGCGCTAAGCTCGGTCACCCAGATATTATTATAAAATACCTAGATGATCACACAAAAAATCTATAAGTCCAGCCAATTGGCGAGCCCAGGCTGAGATAGCTGATTGTTATATTTTAATAGCTGCTGCGGGCCTGCCACGACATGCAAGTTAAGTAATATCACTCCCTCTGAACCACTGCCTAAAACCGAATTGCATAATGCACCTCGTTGGTCGTGGCAGACCCGCTGTTAGCGCCATCAGTGTGCTTTAACTTTTACAGTCGGCCCAAGTCAATGGCAGTTTCGTCCGGTGAAGAAACGGCCGATAAGGAATGTGACTCCTGGTATCGTATCGTGTCGTCAAGTACCTAATATCGATGACGTGATCAAGTCGTGCAATGACGTAGTTATGTGAACGTGGGCCCCGGTGTAACGGAATAGTTTGGGTATCCGTGCTCTCCTTAAATCTCGACCTAATAGAAAAATTAAGACTCGTAAATATCTTTTTCACGAAGACAGTGAGCATATAAAAGCTCAAAGAGTACTTAGAGGGGCCCCCTTTTTAACGTTTGGAAACCTTCAAGGACCACGTTAATAAGGTCCCCTGGTGAAGAAACACTAAGTTCGGTTGTCAATGGTCAACTAAGTATGATGGTACTATGATAGCGGTTAAAGCGAACTCCTCAAACATACCCTTTGTAGAAACATTCCGAGTTCAGTGCTTTGAAATTAATGTAATTTTATTTCTTACCTAGTAAGATTTTTGTTATTAGCGATTCTTGCATTTGACCGTTAATTTTTTTTTAAATAACGTGAAATGCTTTAAATATATTGTTACTGACTTAAATGATACTCTTCACGAGAATTTAACTTTATGACGTTTCCAAACACACTGCTTATCCCACCTCAAAATCCCCAAATGGCAAATTTTGTCAATGTCATAGTCATTGTCAAAGTCAAAGTTTTTACAGAAATAATGTAAACTTTTTGTATTTGTTTATTAAATTATTATGTGATCTGGGAACTATGTGAACTCTAAAATCAACAGACTTAACATTCGGAAAAATGTAGCTGCGGCAACCTAAAACATAGAAGCTTTCTGCAAACATGAGATTCATAAAAATAATACTCAGTATAGTTATTATTTTTACCGCGTATGTTGGGGATTACGTCGTGTTTAAATCAAGATATTCGGACTCATTTATATTTCGCGCTGTTGCAGACAACATTCTCCATGGGAGTTTGGGATTTTTGTCATCTGTGCTGTTTTTTAGCCATGAGAATCAGTTGAATCCGCAAGCTTGTGTTTTCAATATAATATTCTGTACGTTCATATCATCTCTAATTGACATAGACCATTTATTTGTCGCCAAATCATTTTATTTGAAGGTTAGTACCTATTCTCATTACATATTTGACATTTCTTAATGGCCAACAATGTTCAAAACTTAACATAATGTGGCTTATCATGGCTTTTATGGGAGCGACTACCCTCTGACCCCCCAACCTCGAGAGGGAAGCTTCGCCCGTAAATCTGCAGGGGTACTGGCTCACAAGTGAGATGATCTAGATGTGGCGCAGTACATCCAGACCAACACTCCCTATTTATAGTATTGTAACTGCGTTTGGCCAAATACCATAAGTAAGCATTCTCAAAACATGTAGTAACAGTAACAGTAATTATATTTTACTAGCTGAACTGACAGACTTCGTACTGCCTGAATCGATAACAACTTCCATATTTATTTACCTTTTAAACCTTCTCTGGACCGCCACAAATAATTCAAGACCAAAATTAGCCAAATCGGTCCAACCCTTCTCGAGTTTTAGCGAGACTAACAAACAGCAATTCATTTTTATATATTAACATAATATTTCAGGACCTGACTAACTTGAAAGAGCGAGGAATTCTCCACTGTACAACCTTCTGGCTTCTGCTGACTACATTATTATTAATATATAGCTATATACAAAAAAAATTAAATATATATATTTTAACTTTTATGTTAATACTGGCATTCACCAGTCATCATATCCGAGATGCCAATCGACGTGGTCTATGGTTATACCCATTTGGTCACTCACCACCCATAGGTAAAAGTATATATATTTTTCTTGTTTCAGTGATGCCACATTTAATAGCCTATTTATATTTCATGTTTAAAGGAGATTTTACTAAAAATGTTTATGTTGATTATACTATGGTAGTGTAAGTCCACTTACACTACCATATACCATACCAGGCTCCAGCCTGGGCTCCAAAACTGGGATGCTCCTGGAACCCAATGCTGAGATGATAATAACTATGGTAGAGTAGAAATGAGTGTTTAAAACTAATAAAACATATACTTTTAGTTCTGTGGTGATACCACCTTTAGAGTACAGTCAATGACTAAGCATAACACATTTTAATTTACAGATAAAAAGCTCTTAAATTTTTCAATGGATATAATTATATTAACTCTGTCCTCTGATATTATAAAACTACTGATACTTGCACTTTATTGGTACATGTGTGTTCCTATGTAAAGAAGTTTATAAATATTTTAGTGCAGTGCAACGGGCACCTAGCCCGGCAGAGGAACGTCAATATGTATAATATTCTGTATGTTATGGTAATATGTCATAGTACAGGCTGTATCAATTCCTCTTTTTTTTATATCAGTAGTAGTAACAGAAATGACTAACCCCTCCAGCTAAGCTAAATTGCTCCTGTGAGACATGGGTTCACGTCAGTAGTGTAACCCGGGACCTTTTGATCGTGGAGTCGACTCCTAAGCTACCGTCGCTTTTATACCTATATTCTTTTTTTTAGTACTTGTTTCTACATATTTTATTATATGTTTGTAGTTTATGTATCATACAAAATTTTTTAAATGAAGTTTGAGACTAGTCATGTGTTTTTTCAAGTTAAGTGTAAATTTGTAATATATTCATTTGCTTGTTTAAACGAGTACATACTTAATGTTATTACCTGTGAGGTCTCTGGAGAAGTCTTGTGGAGCCTGAGAGTGATATGGGACATAGTATGAGTACCGTCGTTGAAACTATGGGTATGACATGCATGAGTTGTTAGAAATATTGTAAATCTGGGTAGAATGAAATAGATGAAGCTTTTAGGAGCTTTTTTTATATTTGATGTATGTTGTAGATTTTATAGCATTCCAATTTTAAGCAAGGTATGGGGTAAACCTTGACTATTTATGAATTTTGTTACATTTTATTAAAAAGTTGCCACAACAATCGTTTTTATTAAATGCTAATTGAATTATTTTTATTAAAGCTAAGAATAATTGGGGTTCTTTGATTTTTTCCCCATTTCTAGTTTAAACGCCATTCTAATGGTAACCCTGAAAAAAAAAACAACATTGTTTAGAGTGTCATCTATGAGTGAATAGCTAACTAAATACATTTTTGTTATAATGTTACCTATAATCCATACCAATGAAAATATAACAAGCACTCATAATTAGTGACCTGTTGGTAAAAAAAAATATGTTTATTAAAGCTTAATAATTGCGGTACTTTTATTACACCCTCATTTCTAAGATAAAAAGTAATAGGGATTATTTAGAAAAAAATACTTCACTGCGCCATCTATAGGTAAATAATATCACTATTTGAACTACTGTTATAGTGTGCCTAATAAATGATAGATGTCACTAGTTTATTTTTTAAATTGCCATCTATATGTCACTAGCTTAACTGTTTGAAGTACTATCGTAGTGCGACCAATGTTTGGTAGATGTCACTGCAGTTAACTGTGAAAATAAAATGACTAAAATGAGATATCAAAGTAGTATTTCGCTAGTAATCAATTTTTTTTATCCAAGCTTGTGAATAATTGTGCTAATGGTACTTTTATTATTCTTCTTTCATTTCTGAGTAAATAAAGTCATTCTAATCAAGAATTCTTAAAACGACACATTTTTGACAGCGCTATCTGTAGGTAAATAGTTTTTACCATTGAAAATGTTGTAGTGCTGTTATTAACCAATAGATGTCGCTGTAGTTATTAGTGAAAATAACATGAACAATCAAATTACCAACCAGCTAGACTGCTAGTAAACCAAATGTTTTAACCAAAGCGTATAAATAATTGGGTTTCTTGATTATTTTTTCATCGTTACTAGTTAAAAGTGGTGTTCTAATGAGGAGCCGAGAAAGGGAATTTACGTCGCCATCTAGAGGTAAATAGCTTGAACAATTTAAAATTCTGTTGTAGTGCTACAATTAATCGATAGGTGCAGTTATAAAGGGGTGTGTGTTGGGTAAGGGGTGTGTGTTGGGTAACCTCCTCGAGTGTCGCTCCGATTCCGATCCCGCTGCAGTCCGGGGGGAACGGAATCGGAGCGGCCGGTACACCCCGGGCGGCGGTCAATGGCTTCCCCTTCACCCCTTCATAGGGTTGGCATTGATCGTCGGCCAATACCCAACGTGGCGGGAACACATCGCTCTCCGTACTCCTCTGCTTTCAGAGGAGACAGGATGAGCGATGCTGTTAGTGGTGAGATGGCCCAGGGTCAGCCGGGGTGCGAGGGATATGCTCTATGGGTAACCTTACACCCCGGCGTCTGAGGACCCGAGACGGCGTGCGGTTTTAGTCGGTGCAAGCCCGACATAACCGCCCCCGCTTGCCGGCGGGGGGGTATCCGAAGGGATTTCCGCACGATAAAAAAAAAAAAAAAAAAAAAAAAGGTGCAGTTATAAACATAGGTAGAACCAATTTTTCAGCATAAGCGGGTATAAAACGGCCACATTGAGCGATTCCGCTAAAAGCGAATAACTTTAATAATTTCCAACAGATCCCACTTAAGTCAGGTATAGATTGTAGCCTGGAATAATACATAGGCTACTTTTTATTCCTGGAATAGTTTCCCATGTGAAGCGGGAACGATAACGGATTCCACGCAGGTAAAGCCGCGAGCAGCAGCTAGTAGAATTGATATTTGGTAAATTTGTTTAGAAGGTGTAAAGATTGTTTGTAAATTTGTTAATGTTCAGTTAAGTTAAAAAACTGTAACCTGAATACGGAGTATTTGTTTTTAAGAATAGTAAAATATCGTCCCAACTCTCCACCAAAAGATGGCGCTAGCAGTATTTTTTATTTCTTGGCATGTTCCTTAATATTACGTTATATATATTTTTTGTACCGCTGCCGCTTAGGTGGCAGAGAATTACTCGGCTCACCTGGTGGGAAGCGGTTACCATGGCCCATGGATCTGTGTAACACGACACTTGAACTCGGGATTTTCTCCCCCTTCATTTGATATCATTTTACTTATTATTTTTTTATTATTTATTTTTTATTTTTTTTAGGTTACGTTCTTCTCACATTTTTGGATTATTATTATATTATTTTGATTATTTATGTTGATGTTACTCGTATAAAATATAGCCAGGAGCATGATACTGAATCGATTAACATCTTATTCGTTACAATCAGTTCAGTATCGTAAGAGCTACATGACAGCGAACGGTCATGCGCCGTAGTCTGGTAAATAATATCAACTCATTCAATGTTTACTTTTTGTCTAAAAAGAAAAAATATTACAGTAATTTAGACCTTGATACTACTTGTTAATTTTCACAGTTTGCTCACAGGTTCCGTGGTGTAGTGGTTATCACATCTGCTTTACACGCAGAAGGCCGCCAGTTCGATCCTGGCCGGAATCACTTCTTTTTAGTATTGTGTTTCTTTTTAAGAATCTATCCATCCATTGTTAGTATTATATTAGTTAGTCAAAGTAATATTTACCATTTGTTTGTGTATCCGATAACGAAGCGTCGTGTGTCGCGATTGTGATCGAGTTCGAGTGTTTAGTGAAACCAGTGGTAGTGGTGTTCGCGTCAGAGACGAGTACGAAAGAGGGTAGATCGATATATTTACTCTTAAACTCATTTACAGTTCCTCCGTGATCATGGCGCTTGCAACATTGCCGAAATATCAGATACTCAAAACAACACAGTTAAAATACCTTTTTTTTGTCTTTTTTTCGTGCGGAAATCCCTTCGGATACCCCCCCGCCGGCCAGCGGGGGCGGTTATGTCGGGCTTCAACCGACTAAAACCGCACGCCGTCTCGGGTCTTCAGACGCCGGGGTGTAAGATTGCCCATAGAGCATATCCCTCGCTCCCCGACTGACCCTGGGCCATCTCCGGTTTCGAGATGGCCCCCTCGGGTTTGGAAACCACGGTGTCCCCGTCTTGCCCCGGTTTGGGGGAGGGGCGCTAGTCGCCCCACCGTCCCGGCCTTCTTCTGCTGGGGTGACAGGCGGCTTCACCTGCCACCCCCAGGCCTGCGCTCATGGAGGACGGAGGTCGTTAAGCGACAGTTGAAATACCTATATTATCTATCCATCTATACTATTATAAAATTGCTCCGCCCCTCCTGCCCTCCGGTATGAGCAGTAATGAGATTCTATTATCAAGGAGTTAAAAACCTTATCGCATTTATTTAATTTTGTTCTTAACGTCAGCTTGACATTGGCAGTATGAATGTGAACCATGAACATTGGAGATAAAAAAATTTGAGAGGTGTCAAGGGACACCCGGATGGAACGGACGGAAAAAAAAAAATTAAAAAAAAAAAAAAAATATAAAATAAAAAAAAACACCACCAGCGACTAGCGTCAGGTGACGCGACGAGCACACGTGACGCTGGTTGCGATTTAGGTATTTCCTACACATCCGCTTGGAGAATACTGCGAGGAGAAGGACTGCACGCCTACCACGTGCGTCACGGGCTCGTCGCGTCAGGTGACGCTGGTCGCTGGTGGTGTTTTTTTTTCATTTTTATATATTTTTTTTATTTTTTGCTTTACCCGATATTCTTTTTTTTGTTTCAAATACATATTTTGTCGATACCAAGTCATCTCACCAAATTCAGAGACCTAATTTTGTGACACCTTACCTATATACATATATATATGCACTCTGTCTATTCTTTCGTACACGTCATAGATGCGTGTGACTTAATTTAACTGATAATTTTTACTGATCATACGCCGCTGACTTAAGCGCTTTTGAAAAGTTCTTCAGAAACTGAAACTCCTCGTCGTACACGTCATCTCCTATTCATTAGCGAATTCACAAATGACATCCATCACGTCGGGGTCACCACTTTTACGCCTCAAGAAAACACATTAAACATATTAATCAAATCGTAGTTTATTTTTACATAAGAGAAAATATTGACAATGACACCATACGTTTCCATAGTACCGTGACAACAATGCGCGGATCGGTGCGCAGAGGTTACAAAAGCAAAAAGTGTCGTTACAATCTTAATTTTTTCCGTCTAACCCCTTTCGTAACGCGCGATAAAGAACTTCGTTGCAAAAAAAAATTGAGTTATGTTAAATGAACGATTCTGAACTGAAAACAAAAAAAGCGGCCAAGTGCAAGTCGGACTCGCCCATGAAGGGTTCCGTAACAGCAAGTAACATAATAATGTTTTCTTTTTAATTTTCATATTTGAGTTGATTGAATGAAAGGTAAATTGCGGTTTAAGATTATGACGTAAAAAAAAACTACTTACTAGGTCTCGTTCAAACGAAATTTCGGTGGAAGTTTACATGGTAATGTACATCATATATTTTTTTTAGTTTTATCATTCTCTATTTTAGAAGTTACAGGGGGGGGGGGGGGGGGACACATTTTACCGCTTTGGAAGTGTCTCTCGCGCAACCTATTCAGTTTAGAAAAAAATGATATTAATAACCTCAATATCATTTTGAAGGCTTATTTTTGTTGAATGTTTTGATGAAAAAAAAATATGTTTGACTTTCAGTTCTAAGAACCCCCAAAATTTATTGTTCTTTTTCTATTTTTGTGTGAAAATCTTAATGCGGTTCACAGAATACATCTACTTACCAAGTTTCAACAGCATAGTTCTTATAGTTTCGAAAAAACGTGGCTGTGACATACCATAAGGACGGACAGACATAACGAATCTATAAGGGTTCCGTTTTTTTGCCATTTAGCAATGGAACCCTAAAAAGGCAGTGGCAAGTGGAAACTTGAACAATTACATGTATTTTTTGAATCGTCATCATCCATCCAGAGATGTGACCAAAAAACGATAACTGACCTCCGCGCGGGCGGAGCCACGGGCATCAGTTAGTTTAATACATTGTGACACTTACCTGGTTGCTTCTACCGGGGTAATAAAATAACCGGAATAAAGTAGAATCAAATATAATTATTATTCCAAAGAACGCAGGTAGTGGGACACAAATTTAGTTTTATGCGTGGTAAGGCCGTCTGATTAATTCCCCCCAGTAGTACTTCCCTGGCCGCTGATGATGGTGGGAGGTTCTCCGAATGCTCCAATCTCCGTACGTCTTCGGTCTATCTGCCGACCTTCGACGATACAAGTCTTGGGGGCGTTTCTTCAGGGCAGGAACCCCACAGTAAAACCCTGGAATCATCACATCCCGTTTTGAAATAGATTGTTCTTTTTTTTTCTTTGTCCTGGGGGTACCGGCAACTACATAAAGAAAGCACTACGTAGTGGCGTTGCCGTGGTGGTACACAATCAGAACGGAGTTTACAATTATGACAAATAGAAAAAACAGTAGGGCAGAAAAGCAGTAAGTATAAGAAATATTAAGGTGCTATTAGCTATCAACAAACAGTAGTTACATTGCACTAGGTGTAAGACTACATGGCACTAAGTACATGGTGCATACATACTAATATGAAGCGATTACATTTAGTTGTAGAATTATTGTTGCTATGACGTTAAATACTTTCTTATAAGAGATTGTGTGTTATTCAAAACTTACCCTAATACGGGGTTCAATACTGCGTAGGAGTAGTCTGTTGGGCGATATTATGCACCACAGGATCACTTGTTATTGTGAAATATATTTGTATTTGCAAATGAGTAGACTACTATTCTTTACAACGTAGGTTATACGAAATAAATGCAAAGTAAAAAATCAAACAATGTGTCGTGGACCGACCCTCAGAGCGTCTCCACGAGTGTTCGATGCTGCGCGATGCGAGCAAGATGCAAGCGCACCAACCGTTCAATTTGTCTATCTCGCTCGCATCTACACTATACGATCTGCATCTAACCGTAGTCAACCACAGGCTTAAACTGTTTTCTTAGGTCAATGTTTAGCGTTCTTTGGAATTTAGTAAGCGAATTAACAATTAATAATAATAATAATATGAAATCGAATTATCGTCATTGTATTAGGACTATTAAGGTTAAGACCATGTAACGTTCCGTTACAACATTCTAATGCATTTTATATCAAAATATTAAGTTTCTGCACTCGTCCATAAAAACTTAAACTGTGCCAAATTGCCTAAATTTCATACTACTCCGTCTGCGTAATTTTCGTAAAAATGTGTACCTACTTACCTAACGAACCTTTGTCTTCAAGTTTAAAGGAAGCCCAAATACAACAGCAACCAAGAGCGTGTGTAGAGTATATTACTCATGTGTGTGAAAGGGATGGAAGTCGAGCAGTCAACCAAGGAGGTTTGTTACAGGCAGCTCGACTTGCGATTAGCATAAAAATAATTAGGTATTAGGTACAGGTTAAAAACCTCTTGTTACCAAATGTAATATATGGGACACGTTGAAATCCTTTATTGTCTGTGGTCCATCTGCGTAGTCCACCTGGGTGGACCACGGGGTAGTAGGTAAGTATTTTCATTCGAAGGATTTACTAGTAGCCAGCACTTTTCCGTGCTGTAGAAGATGCACCGAGCGGTGGAGATTGCAGAACGATCCCCGTCCTCCATAAGTGCGGGCCTGAAGGGATGGTTGGGGCTAGCCTTCATCCTAGTCGGGGTCTCTGGGATATTCTTTCTAGGGCACACCAGATTCCCCGGCCACACAGGTCGCGGTAGCCTAGTGGTATGGGTAAAGGACTGCTGAAACGAGGTCTCGGGTTCGATCCCAGGTTTTACCATGGCACACACCAATGACTTTTCGATGCTTTTCGAAGTTATGTGTGTATTTATCGCCGGTTTATAAGTGCCCGGTTAATGGCAATTGGCTCGCCACCTATTACATTGGGACCTAAACATAAACTGGCGAAATGTGGGTGCTAGCGCCTCTGCCTACCCCTTTGGGGATATAGGCGTGAGTTTATGTTATGTTATGTGTGAGTCTGACATACCCACCTGATCATTAGCTGCGGCGCGGTGAAGCCCGACGGGGATTCCGCACACAAATTTTGTCATGGGGATTCACTATCTCATGCGGGCGGAGGAAAAACTGGAGTTGTAATGTTGAAAATATAGAATTATATGAGTTTACATCTGTTTGTCTTGATGTTTGTAATTTATTTCTTTGTTATCAAAAGCTTATGAATTACGATAGAACTCAAAACAGGTAATAGTTTATGTATGTTCATGATTATACCGTGACGGAAGTCGAGATGTAGCAAAAATGTTGATATTTGACTGGTAATAATTAAAACTAACCTTGAACCATCATTGGCGCGTCACCAAGTCGGTGTAATTTGTTACTAGAGAATATATCCCACCGTATGTCATTTTATACAACCCATTATTAACCGACTTCAATAAGAATGAGTTTTTTTGTTCGTCTCCGTGTACTTCTTTTATGGAAGTGAAATTTTATTAGGCGCGTTGAGTACTTTTTAGGTGAACAAAAATCATGGAACTCGCGTCATCGTCACTGAACGCTCCGACTCCTCTAGCCCGCCAACGTTGGATCACGTACTAGCGAGCAGCGTCCCCTTTCAAACTCTGAAATAGGTGGCAACAGCAGCGTGTTATCTTAGTGTTTTGAAACTAAATCCGCTAGATGGCCTTTTCGATGTTTCAGTAATATTGATGAAAGGACGATTTTTATGAATCTTCAGTCACGATATTTTTTATCAGACAATTATATACTGACGCTTGTATGTAGATCCCTGATAGAGTAAGCAGAGGTGTATTACCATATTTCCTGACGATTTAAAAAATACACACGTAATTGTTAAAGTTTACACTTTGTCGGCACTCTCGGAGTGCTTTTTTTTAATGACGTGATAAGTCTACTAGGTATGTTAAAAAGAGTACTAAAAAATAGTAGTAAAAAAAATAGTGGTATTCTCCCTAGTATTGCTCCAGCTAAGCTAAATAGCTTGTGTTAGGAGTGGGTTCACGTCGGTAGTGATTCGAACCGGGGAAGTCTCGATCGTAAAGCTGACTCCTTAACCGCTAAACTATCGAGCTAAATTCGCCTCCATAGTGAGAGGGTGTATAGGCACGGTTGTCGCTTCCGTAAAAGACAAGATAAATTAATCCATAAAGAGAGGGGGCTTGGGATAGCGGACCGCGGGCTCCAGAGTGCAAACTTCGAATACAACCCGGTTTGACGCTCGATGGCGATGATGATGATTTGTTTACAGTGTAGGTATCGATTAGCGACTAGCACCCCTCTCCCAAACCGGGGCAAGACGGGGACACCGTGGTTCCCAAATCCGAGGGGGCCATCTCGAAACCGGAGATGGCCCAGGGTCAGTCACGGTGCAAGGGAAATGCGTTATGACCCCGGCGTCTGAAGACCCGAGACGGCGGGCGGTTTTAGTCGGTTCAAGCCCGACTAAACTTCCCCAGCTGGCCGGCATGGGTAGGGGGGTGGGGGGGGGTGTTAGGGTGGGGGGTATCAGAGGGGATTTCCACACGAGAAGAAAAGACTGACGGCAGTCGCGCCGAAATACCGACATACTAATCAAAACAATAAGCTGACCTCGGGACCTCTGACTATTGACTTGTCATTTCGTTGAAATTCTCATTTTCATTCGTTTTATTTCTTCTTTTCAGTGTTTAACCAACTTCCAAAAAGAAGGAAGGTTCTCAATTCGTAGGTTCTTTTTTAAATTATGCAGTTGGTTTTTATAAGCTTTTACTTAGCTTCCCCTGTCCCGATGTTTGTGATTAAATTTTGCAAATTAAGTTTGTTCCATTTCCCGATTACCGATTGAGCTGAAATTTTACATACATGTGAGTGTCGTGTGACAATGCAATATTATGATATATGGTGCTGATCTGCAGATGAAGCTCGAACATGGCAACAGGAACTTCGCAATGAAACTACACAACTTCATCGAGTTTGGACTCATTTGAATCGTCTTAACGAGTAGTGTGCCTTTCAATGGTAACCAGGATCTGATGATGGAGCTGAAAGTGGTCATAGGAACTCTGTAATAAAACGACGCCACCCCATCGAGTGTCGGCTCGTTTGATTTAAAATTGTTAGTTCTTTTTATTAACAGGAACACAATAAAAGCTAATTTTAAAAAGTGTTTTTTTTTGTATTATTAAGCGTAGGGAGCCGAAGGCGAGCGAAGCGTCTTTGGTTTCAAAGTTGCATATTTTCAAACAAATAATACTCCTCCGAGACCGTTTGACCGATCTCGACCAAATTTGCCACGGTGATCAAGTAGACATTACTGAGTGTCGTAAGGGTGTCGAATGTCCAGATCGGTCTTACCATTAAGGAATAATCACCGAAAAACCAAATCAATGGAAAAAGTCGACCGGTCACGTTGCCCTATTGTTGGATAGGTTCTCGCTAAATCTCGCTACGCTTAAGTTTGGGTTGATTGCCAAGCTGGCAACCGTCCTAGTTTCCACTTGTTTCATTTAATTTTAACTTTTTTTATCAAGTTTATGTTTCCAGTGGTAGGACTAGTAGGTACCCACGCCATGACAGGCGGCCTCACCTGAAGCAGGCCGGGACGGTGGGGCGACTAGCGCCCCTCCCCCAAACCGGGGCAAGACGGGGACACCGTGGTTCCCAAACCCGAGGGCGCCAACTCTAAACCGGAGATGGCCCAGGGTCAGTCGGGGTGCGAGGGATATGCTCTATGGGCTACCTTACACCCCGGCGTCTGTAGACCCGAGACGGCGTGCGGTTTTAGTCGGTTCAAGCCCGACATAACCACCCCCGCTGGCACGCGGGGGGGTATCCGAAGGGATTTCCGCACGATAAAAAAAAAAAAAGGTACCCACGCCATTACAGATTTGATACAATAACACATTTTTTTGCAAAATGGCATTTAAAGTTACATATTTTTGTTTTCTAACCAAACCGGAAAACCACATCAAGTTGTGATGATGCGTATATTAATTATTATACCGCACTGTTCACTGTTGTCGAATAAGGTAGTTGATACACTATCATCACTGCAATACTCCCAGGTACATCAAATGCAGGTCCTTGGGGTTATCCTTTCGAGGGCTTACCCGGGGTGCCCGGCAATGGACATTTGGGAAGGACACCGTGTGGTTATTCGATTCCGACACGCCCACCCTATCGTCGGCACCGATGGGGTGAAGCCCGTGGGGGTTTCAAAAAGGTACATCAAATGTTGCACTTTGGAGCTTTCCTCTCGGGGAGTCGTTGGATAGGCAGACGGCAGTCGTTTCCGTGAAAGTCAAAAAAGCCAAAGACAACGAACCGCGGGCTCCGACACGTGAAAAACTAGAATGCAACTGGAACCGTTGCTAAGCTGATAATGAGTAAAGAAGTCAAGTGCGAGTCGAATTCGTGCGCGGATCCGTACCTTTTTTATATCATGCGGAAATCCCCTCTGCTACCCCACCGCCAGCCAGCGGTGGGGTATCCGAGGGGATTTAGGCACGAAAAAAAAGGTACGGAAACTAAAAAATGGAGAGTTTGTTTTAGTGCTTTAATAACATGTTAATATCCGGAACCACTAGCGGAATTTGAAATATTATTGTTGCATTTGTTAGCCTAGTTCTTTTGGAAAGTAGACTTTTAATAATATTGCGGATGACCTGACACGCATTTTAAATATAGCGATTTGACCTCTTCTTTTTTTGAAGTCGGTTATAAACTGGAATATATTCTTCACGAAATCGCAAGTGAGCGTCACGCTTAAGTTAACTTTTTTTAATATCATTCTTTTACACCCAGCCGGTTAAGACCAGTCTTATTTTAATTTCAAACGAGGATAAACGTGTTTGAGTGAAGTTTTATAGTGTGTGTTTATGGTGGAATAGTTGTAACGATAGGTGAGTTATATAGTCAGTTGTTATTCTTAAAAGCTTACATAAGTTGTTTTTTGGCTGCAATCTTGCATAAAGTAGGATCGAACCGGTTAAACCTTTTTATCCCGCCTGTGCAACGCGTGTAGCGTGATGTGTTTATTAGCAAAATCTACAAAAACAAACCATTTTACAGACTATACTAGTGACGACATCTGTGGCGTGGCGCGTAGTGCGTTCGAATGCTAAGTCAATAGCCACGGGTTCGATTCCCGCTCAGTGCAAATATTTGTATGCATGTATATGTATATATTATATGTCTAGATAACGCTGTGTAGAAAGTCCTAGAAAAAAATATATTAAAAAACAACAATTAGCTGTCCCGCGCGGCTTCACCCGTGACATAATTCGAACCCCCGTGGCACTTATTTAATCCATACATACATTCGTTTGCCATAATATATGGAAATTTACCTGATGTCTTGACGTATATGATTACTGCTCCGCTCCTCTAGGCAGCAGCGTGATGAGATATTATAGCCTATGACCTGCCTCGATAAATGGGCTATCTAACACAAATAGAGTTTTTCAATTCGATCTAGTATTTCCTGAGATTAGCGCGTTCAACCAAACAAACTCTACAGCTTTATAATATTAGTAAGTATAGAAGTATAGATAAAGCAAAGTGATGATAATCATTAGGGCTCTAGAGAATCTGAGCATTGATATGTTCACACGAGAATCGAACCTGCCACCTCTGACTTAGTAGTCGAACGCTCTTCCGCTACGCGACAGAGGAATATACAAAAATAATTTACATTCAAAATTTCTAATCTCAGACTGTATTTGATATAGTCGGAAGTTTACGCGAATGTCACGCGAATTTTTTACGGATTCTATCGCGATCTTAGGTAAATCCCAAGATCTAAAGATTTAGATCGGGAAAAGAGAACATCTAGGACGGGACTTGAACCCGCGACCAGTCCCTTACAAAAGTAAGCATACTTAGAAAAAATATTTAGAAAAAATACTTAGAAAAAAGTAAGCATACAAAATGCTTAAAAATTTAATTGAATAAATCCCAAGATGTCACAATCAGGGCAAAGATAATAACGCGTCCGAGCTTGAATCTGTCTAGATTCAAGCTCGGACGTGAAGTCTCCTATTCCATAAACGATTTATGATAGGGGCCCAGTCGAACAGAGTGGGGTTGGGAGTACGAGAGCCAGAAAGAGACCAGGATATACTTAAGTCCTTTCTAAAACAAGACGAAAATGATAAATATCGAGTGCACGCGATGAATTTGGAAATCCAAAATGAATGGTTGACAATGGGAGAGTTCTGAATACCGATGGCCTTAAAGTGGCGCACCTTGATCTATGACTGGTCGCCGGCCCTGTTAAAATTCTATCTTAACGCCTTTCAGATGACCCTCCCAGACCAGAGTAATCTGGTAAGGTGGGGGAAGGCCACAGAAAAACAATGTTATACTTGTGGTGAGGCAATAGGGACGGCTAGACACATATTAGTAGGATGTAAGGTGCTTCTCGATAGAGGCCAATACTCACGCCGCCAAGATAAGGTGCTTATCATAATACGTGAAGCAATGAGTCTGGCAGTAGCTAGAGCCCAAAAAGGATTGACTACTGACAGACGTCATATCAACTTTGTGTCTGAAGGTTCATCCATAACATCCAGGAACAAACCTTATTCAATCTTAGATACTGCCCCAGATTGGACTCTCCTAATCGACACGTATGAAAAGCACTATAAAATTCCGGAGGATGTTGGGGTTTCGTCATCTAGACCTGACATATTCCTATATTCTAAGAGGTTAAAACATGTGGTTCTTGTGGAACTTACTGTACCGTGGGAAACAAATATACCGAAGGACCACACAATAAAGAAAAATAAATACTATGATCTCACAAACGAATTAATCAAAAACGGTTACGTGGTTAATTTGTATGCAGTGGAAGTGGGAGCGAGAGGTATACCAGCAAAATCTCTCTATAACCTACTTAAAGATCTAGGCCTATCGAGAGCTACAATAAGCTCATTACTAGGACGAATGTCTAAAGCGGCACTAGTAGGTTCGTATCAAATTTGGTTAGGCAGGGAGGGGAACTTGGGTAGTGAAGGTGAGTGTTGATGTACATCAACAAAAGGGGCCCCTTCTAAACCTACACTTGGGTCGCAAGTCCCAGGCACTGTCCCGAGTTCCCAACTCAGCAACGCGATGGACCCGGCACCCGCACGGAGAATCCATGGATTGCTAAGAATATCGGTCTCTGTTATTTTATATTGATCCCGACGTTTCGGTTGCTTTTCGGTCATCCCGTGCTGAAAAGCAACCGAAAGGTCGGGATCAATGTAAAATATAAAATGACAACAAAAAATCCGTTCCCGCAGGGGGAACGCACAGGTAGATTTCGTGAAGTAATTAATATTATTTTATATAGAGGACTACGGACTTACACACACTAGTAAACACAGTAACATTTTTAACATGTTTAATTTTTTTTTCTCGAAAACGGTAACTTTTAGCGAAATACTTTTCAGACATTTATTTTAGACTTAAAAATGGCCTATCGATTAAAAATGTTCCCTATGGCAAGAATGTTCACCGGTTAGAAGTTATGATTTTTTTCCCGAAAAATTTGGGTTTCCCCCTCCACTTTTAGTTAAAGTTTTAATCTTATAGGTTTATAATTAACAGTTGTTGGTATTCATGTATACTATGGGATAAAATTAGAACGATTCGAATATCTTTCATGGACCTTGAAATTTTGAGGAAAAACTGATTTCACAAAAAGTGAGGCCCTACCGTCCCCTTAGGCCGGATTCCACCCGTTCACGAACTTAAACTAAGTTTACACCCAAGCAATTTTTGACCGCAGTTTGAAAGCGATCGGGGCTAAAATGCGATCGTGAGAGTGCCGCAAATTTTGGGAAGTGGAACCATACATACATATATATACCTATATATATATAAACTTTTTGACCAGTTGTCATTTCGGACTCAGGGGGTCATAACTAGACCTCCTATGAAGAATTTTTTTTTAAATTCGACAGTAGTCAAGAAACCAATAGGTAGATCGATTTCATCGAAATCTACCTAATATATTGCGATAGAATCCGTTAAAACAGTTTTATTTCAATCAGAATGTATTGTTCAAATTGTCTTCTATACTAGCTGATTCGTCCCACAAGAGAATATTTCTGTCGATCGAGAGAAAGTGGGCCTAAATGTCGTTCTTAAAGAAACTAGTGTTGCCCAACTCTCACATATTAAGCATCCGTAGCCTTACGATCGAGAGGTCCCGGGTTCGAATCCTGGCTAATAAACTACCAACGTGAACCCGTTCCTAACAAAAGCAATTTAGCTAAGCAGGAGGGGTTAGGCGGAATAGTAATAATATTGGTTACTAATATTCGTTTAAAAAATGTGCCCGGTAGATGGCAATAGGCTCGCCCCCTACTACATTGGGACCTTAACATAACTGGCGAATCGTGGGTGTGTAATACACCTCTGCCTACCCCTTCGGGGATACAGGCGTGAAGTTATGTTATATTATGTTTAAAAAAATATTATGACTAATTACGTCACACACAACAGCCAGTGACGTCATTGGTTATATACGACACACACAACAGTTAGTGACGTGATCTATACATTACAATAAAATCGTAACGAGGTGAAAACTGTACATTGAATATTTATTCAAAAAAAGAATTGCTATGTGTCCTAGGAACGATGTAGATGCCAAAAATGTGGTTTTTAGAATTTTTGTCTGTTTGTTTGTCTGCTTTTATTATCGATGTCCGAGCATCACTTGAAAACCTCTGAACAGATTCAGCTGAAATTTTGCAAAACCTAGGGTATGATCATAAACTGCGCTAGGGTAAAATCGACCAAATCTATTATTGATCATGCCTTTATTATTACAAAGTAGATCATCGCGAAATTCTGCAGTTCGATAGAACTCGGACATGGTTTTCACAGCACCAAAAGCACTGGATCACACAAGTGACGGCTGTCGATCCCTTTTTTTTTTACCTGTGGAAACCTCCATGGGCTTCACCCCATCGGTGCCGACGATGGGGTGGGCGTGTCGGAATCGGACCGACTAAAAACACACGGTGTCCTCCCCAATTGTCCATTGCCGGGCACCCCGGGTATACCCTCGAAAGGATAACCCCAGAGTTACCGGCGGACTTTGGCCGCCACCGCGGCCTCGACTGGTGCGGTCGGATTTTATCTGTGTGTGTCTGTGTCCGGTAAATATCTGGCACATCCGGTAGGAGAGGTCACCGTGGTGCCTCTTCAACCACTCCTTCATGATCGGCCTCACCACCGCAATGGTGGATTCCCCCCACCTTGAATGTTGAAGTCGCACCCTCCATGTCTCCATGAGTTCCCGGCGCAGCTGGGACCGCTAAGCCCTGATTTCTCGGGGCACCGGCCTAAGGCCCCCCTCCAGCGCCTTTAGCGCCATTGGTACAGCGACTCAAGGGCTCTCGCTTCCAGGTCCCATGGAGGGGTCCCAGCTAGGAGACATGCCACCTCGACGGAGATCGTGCGATACCCCCAGATGACGGCCATCGCTTTTAACGGACTGTTTAGAACAGCCATGTAGCGGGCCGCCAGAGTTTCTGCCCATACGGGGGCGCCGTATGGGCAGAGAATATGGACTATGGACTATGGATCCCCAGGTTGCGTCCCTTAACGTTGGGCATCAGCCGCGATAGCGCGGCCGCAGCCCCCCTCAGTTTCGGGGCTGTCGATCTCTCGAATTACTTTGAAACTTTCGCGTTTCATGATCACACTAACTACAATCGTGAAAGTTTGTATGGATCATAGAGAAGGGACGATGAGATAGATTGATGAGATAGATTATGTATGATCTAGGGTTGGACATAGGCTAGGTTTTTGTCCCGTAAATAGATTCCAGTGGGTCGTAGGAACGGGATTAGAATTTCACGCGGGAGCCTTTGAACCTTGTTTTGAGAGTTCAATCTCCCCTCCCCTTAAATTCTGTGCTCCTCAATGTGCATTATTGGTAGCCCCTGATTTTTATTTTGGTCACCCCAAATCAAATCAAATCTAAACTCCCGCGTCACCCCGAAACTAAAACCTGGCTACGCCCGTGTAAACAAAATTGACATTATGACGTCTTGGACTCGTCATAACATTGTCTACAGCCTCTATCAGTAGGTACATTATGAATTACAAGGTAAAAATGCATTTTAGATAAATTTCTTGTACGTAAGAAATACCCAAGGCTTTCGTTGGAAACTGGGCACGTTTCGCAGGAAAATTACTACGCCGCCTCAACTTGCACTTAAAAATTATTAATTTACATTACGTAGTATTTTTTAGGGATTTTCTTTAGAAAAGCCCTATTGCTATCGAGTTGTCGTCGACGTCGTCGTTGCCAATTTTCTGTCACGGTTTTGGGTATGAAGGAGATGAGCTATCGAGTTGCTGTTTGCGGTAATAGATTCGTGCTGGGGTGAACCATTGCAAGATAAGAAAAAAAAAAATCTCTTGTATTCGGCTGAGCTCGTGAGTAGGAATTCAACTTGTTTATAAATATTTTAGGACATTAATAAGCTAAAATAGCTAGTTTTAAAGAACAAGTTTGTTTTAAGAAACTCGTTAGATTCGTCAAGGGTATTCAAAAATAAAATCAATATGGCGGATTTTGGTGCAAAAGGCTTTGGTGCTTTTGGTTTATGATGTACAAATGGGTCCCGCCTGCTATCAAACTTGTTTTGGTCTTTTTAGGGCATTCATTATAGGTTAACTTCTTTACAGTCACGATGTGGGATTTATAGAGAACTTCAGTCTAGAATACACGCAGAACATTATACGCAATGATAAGATTTAAAGCGTTAAGTTAGGGCTTGCAGAGTTAGAAAGCTTGGCTCTTCATGGGATCTGATAAAAAAAATTACAGTATAAGCAAAGGCTCGTCTTGGCATAATTTTTCATGCGATCTTTTCTTCATTATGATGTAATAATAATAATATAGCCAAGCGCCTCGATCGTAGTAACTATTTAGTAATCTGTGCCTCGATTAACATCTCAAGAGGCTCGCGCTAAGCAGTTGGGTCAAGGACTTGATGCAGAAGGCAGTGCTTCTTCGACACGGCACGTATTGTGAGGAGATTGCTTGGTCCCTGTACCCGATGCCGGTAGGTCACTATTTTTTATATTTTTAAATATATTTGTTTTTTTTTATATAAAATGTATTTAAAAATATAACTTATAAGTATTTTAAACTTAATAAAGGCAATAATAATAAATCAGTTTATTGTATGTTTTTTTTTTTTTTTTTTTTTATATTTAGGACACGTCAATTTGACTTCACCTCGCCTGATGGTAAGCTGAACGTAAAGTCTCAAGAAAGAGGGTCACCATTACATACAAGTACCATGTTAACAATGGTGGCACTCAGCTTGACGGCCTCATCAGAAGAGGATTGTCGTCGCAGCACCGCGTGACACCCACCGGTCCCACCAGTGCCGCGACCACAATCCTCCTGCCCGACTATGCACTTGCTGACCCCTGAACGCAATCAAACCGAAATTGGATTACTATGGAGGGTTTTTCGCAATCGTGCACGGTGGTACCTACCCGGCCGAATTTTGTGACAAATTTGTGTCATCAAATTTCTACCACCAGTACACAAGAACACGCATACAGAACATAAGTTGGTACAGTTTCGAGGCTATACATTGGCGGCCTTGTCGCACAGGGCAATCTCTTACAGGCAACCATAGGATGGAGAAAAATTATCCATTTAATAGAAGATATAGGGCAGTTTCTGACGTACCTACATTTATGTTATTTTCATTTAAATATAAAATTACAAATACATAAACTTACGACTATACATATAATTTAAACTAAAACAGTACATACTTATTTCTAAGTACATCATATTTACAATATACATACATATAATAAAGATGTAACTAATTGATTACCTCATACCTCAAAACATAACAATTACAATCTAGCTTCACGCTAATAAGTGATTTTTATGTAACTTAATTTGCTAAAAACTTACAGAGTAAAGAATGTGTCCATTGGCACTTTTCTTATGGTCTCTATTATAATGGGAAGACACTTTGTTCCTGTGTGTGTGCTAGACTACGTAACACCGTAGACAAATTATAAACAACAACAAGTTATTGAGCTGAGAGTGAACAAGGTCGAGCGAAAAGCTCTCTATACTCCACTCGGTGTATTTCGGTTGTGACGCTACTCCTCCTAAACTGTAACAGTAAATACAACTTGATACCCGGAAGGTTTAGAAAATAAAACGACGGGTTGCACTCCGGAAGTGCCGGCAGAAGTGAAAACTTGAATATTAACGTTGTTGCACGAATTGCTTTACTATCAGTATAAAAGTACTATCATTTATGTGGTAACATACAATATTTATTTACACAACATTTATATTTTTATTTATTTACAATATTTTTTTACACAAACATGACCATTTATATAACATTAAAAATTTAACACTTCACAACTATTACAATTGTTTTACATTAAAAAGTTCATCTCTCAGAAAAATCAACTTCCATCCATAATTTTAACGACTTTTTCACCATCATTATTACCAGAACCATTATCGCCAATATATTTATAAAGTACTTACGCATTTTCTTTCGCAATTTCTTCGTCACATTTTTCATTAATCGATGCACTTTGTTTAATTTCCATTTTATATCAATAGATTTATGGCACAAAATAGAATAAATATTACAAAAAGTTATATGATGACAAAAAGTGTTTCTTGGGCCTCGGTCGGAATCGATCTCAGTCTTGATGAAGTCAACGACGACTCATTAGACGAACGCGCCACCAAGGTTGTTAAGTAAAGTGTGAAATTAGCCCTTCTATATTTGTTGTCTTACGATCAGGTCACGTGTTTACTGACGCCAGTTTAACCTTTTTTACCCATTACAAAAAAGTGCACAACGCCGCTAAAGAAGTTTTCACTTCAAAAATATAGATTCCAAGCAGATTTTGTACAAAGAGGTAATAGATGGCGTTTTCTTTCACTTCTAACACATAATATTATTATCTTAATTATATTATCTTATCTAATTCTTAATTATATATATATCTTAATTATAAATATATATATCTTATCTTAATTATTAATTATATTATCGAACATACCATGGAGGAATAATCACCCTTCAAAAATTTCAATATCTGATTTCTCCAAAATGATCAATGTTGAGACCACGATTTTGGCGTCAAAATGTGCAACTTAACTATTGGCTTAAGACAGAAAAAGAAAATTGAAAATCGGTCTAGCAACGGAGGAATAATCACCGAAAAAAATAAATTCAATGGTATTCAATTGAAAAAAAATTGCGCGTGAATTGTAGGTAATCATGTAGTGCACTCTCAGCTCAACATTACAACAGCAGAATGCATTGCGCCCCTAGTTTATATATTGGTCTATGGTTACACTTATTTCATTATAATAACTCTAAGGGCTTGGTCCTTTTCAGTAACTATGTCCGTGGTTTAATGACCTTGATAGCCTCGACACTCATATGTTGAAGAAGTCATTGTTCATGATCTTCAGCGTATTTCTCGAAACCTTACCAACAATGTCCCCGTGGATGTCCTTATTTCTAATGTACCTGGGAGCTTTTAATTACTCAGAAGTACTTAGTTTTGAAATCATTGAATAATTTAAACATCACATTTTAACTTCACCGTTAAGTTAGTCTCGTCTAATCTAGTTAGTCTTTTTAATTGGCACTCTTTGTTCGCAGGTAACAAGTTCAAAGCGGACAAAGCACTCGATGTAAAGAGCTTAACATGTATGTCATTGGCTTCTGTCTGGTCCTCGTCGCAATAGTGAGCGGACAGCAAGGTAAGGCGAGACCCTCTTTCGTATTTAAACAACTTCAACAACAGAGCAGATTTTTTCTGACAGGCTCGGCAGATGCTTTTTCAAGGCGCGCTTATTATCAAAACCAGAGATTGTAGGAAGAAGGAAATACGTGTATCTGTGGAGCATTCTCAGTTGTCATGCGACAATGAAAGGAAATACTGAATTGTTTGTTACCAGACTGCGCCAGAAGGAGGGTTATGTTTTTCGAGAGTATATGTGTATGGGTAATTGTTTAGCATGCTCTGCAGCATGAACGACTCTATAGATTTTAGCTTGAGTGGTGTCGTTAGATTCGTAATTATTGTGAGAGTGCTACTGGTTATATCAAAATAAAAAAAAATAAAAATGGCGGATTTTTGGCGCCAAAATGTATGTTGTTAAAAAAAAAACACTCAAACTTATCGAGTAGGGTATCAAACTGAAGAGCTTTAAAGGGTGATTTCAAAAACATATATGTTTTAATAACTATAAATATACAATAATATTATTAATAAAAAATAAAAAAAAACAATTGCCCTAAAAAGACCGAAACTAGTTTGATAGGAGGCAGGAGCCCGACTCCTGCCTCCCAGTTGCAAATCATATACCGAAAGAAAATTAATGGGTCCCGCCTGCTATCAACTTGTTTCGATCTTTTTAGGGCAGTCGGGTTTTTGATTTTTTAATGAATAATTTTTCTACTGCTTCGCATCTATACGGCACACATATAACAAATGAAATAAAAATAAAACATTAATTTTTTACGTCCATATCTGTATGTCTCTCTGTAGTTCTGTCCAGAACTATTTCTCAGGAACGCGTGGAGGTATTAAGTTGATATTAATATCAAATAAGCAAGTCTGCAACCACTTGAAACTGAAAAATAGTAGATTGTTATACAAGGAGCTAAAATGACCCATTATACCTATACGAGGTAGTTTTACTACCGAGCTTTAGCGAGGGAGTAAATAGAAACCGAGTTTTAATGGGTTTTAGCGCCGTGTGTTACACTATACTTTTCACTACGATTGCGAGAAAATAAAACAATCCAATACAATATGAAATATGTAGTTTATTTTATTAACTTTTTGTAAGTATTTAAATAAATGCTTTGTGACCTTGAGGGCACCAGATTGAAAATTATTTCTTTTCCTTTCTCTTCTATTTGTAAATTAGGGTCTCCATTCTCACTAGATGATGACATTTTCACTATTGTAAAATTAATTACGGTCACTATCAATTCAATTTGCAATTAGAGAAATATTATAAAGATTTCGCGCCAATGTCTTTTTTTTTGTTTCTTCTGTAGCCGCAACACATTGCATGCATTCTACCAGATATCGCCGATTTTAGTTCCATTTTCAAAATTAAAATGAAGTTCTTTTTTTATGAAACAGTAATAAGTCGAGTCTTTATTCATGATTATTCTACTTATGACTAAAGACCATTTGTAGGCTCATTGTCATTTGACACACAAAAATTAAAAAAAAAAACTTTTTCCCCTAGGGGAAGAATTGCTACTTTTTCTTCGCTCTGGTACGCCACAATGACGGTCTTTTTGAGCAAGAGGAGTGAAAATCAATTTTTTAAGTCAACGACACGACAAAATATACGGTCATTTATTGCAGTATATTCAGACACAGCATTAAGTTCATCCCTCAATCCAATTTTGTACGGAGCTCTCAGTGCGCAAACCCGACTCGCACTTGAACTTTTTTTAGTGGCCGACTAGTTATTCCCTTGAACCCCTCTAGCTAAGGTAAATTTGTTATTTTAGGAGTGAATTCACGTCGTTAGCGGCCAAAATTCGAATCCGGGATTTCTTAATCGACTTTTTAACAACTGTGCTACCGACGCTTTCCCGTATTTCCCTTTTAAGCTAAACGAATAAAGAATTAATGGTGAATTACAACTACTCCCCCAGTTGAGCGAAGCTCGTCACAGCTTTGCTCTCCTTTAGACGACTCATGTATTTCGTTAGACCATCTTCTCCTCCCAAACGGCTGAGCCGATTCTAATGAAATTTCACACAAGCAAAGATGTTACTGATGGGAAGGACATAGGCTATGTAATTAAAAATTCATGTGTACCACGAAGGAATAATTACCGGAATAAATAATTAAAATCTGATTTCTCAATGAACAAAAAAGCCTCATTCACACGATTGGTATTAAATTAAGTAATTTGTTCATATACATAAGACAAAAAAAAAAGACAATTGGACTAGCCATTGAGGAATTATCACCATTAGAAAAAGTCCTGGTGAAATTGCTTCGCTCAATTTTTACAACAGCAGGATGTATTGCAGGCCTAGTCTATATACATACGTCTTTATGTTTCCAGAAGGAGAGTCTTGTGTGGATACGTATGCGTTCTCGACTGGCATATGCACGAAGGCGTATCTGTGTGAATCAGCCAGGCGGGACTACCAGTAAGGATACATTAATTCACTACATACATTTTTTATCTCAGTAATTTCCCATAATTTCAGTGATTTTACACTTCCATCCAAAGTTTGCACCTTGGAGCCCGGGGTCCGATTATTGACGGCCTCTGTAGCGTAGCGGTAGTGCATTCGACTGCTACGACAGGGGGCGCGGATGCGATTCCCGCTCAGTGCAAATATTTTTGTATGAATGAATATGTCTATTTGCATTGGTCTGGTTGTATATAATATGTATGTATTTACAGAAAAAAGTATATAAGTATGTTTATCCGCATTTTGAAACCCATAACACAAGCTAGTTAAACTCAATCAATCAATCAAATCAATCAAAATCATTTATTGCTGACCAAAGGTATTACGATAGTATTTAGTACATTTAGAAGTCCTCTTCGGCCTACCTTGTTGGCATGCAAGAATACATTGTGGGTTTTTTTGAATACATTTACATTACATTATCCAATGCTAATTAAAATCTAAAACAACTAATTCAATACAATAACAGACATTATGTCAATTATAAGTGTCAAGAAAGATCTCGATAAATGAAAGAGACAATATTTATTCTCAAAGAAAAGTAACTATGCTTACTTTGGGTCTAGAAAGCGCTGTGTACAATGTCGTAGAATATTTATTTATTTATTGTTTTTGATTAGTAAGTCGGATTTTCAGGGAGTGACTGCCGTCTGACCTCCCAACCACGAGAGTTGCGCCGGCGCTGGAGTCTCGTCCGTTGTTTAGCAGGTGCACGGCTAGCAGGTGAGGTTGGCTTGGGCCTCAAAAGGTGTCGGTCGGGCCCTGTACACCCACCTACATACATTTTATAAGCATTACATCTATACAAATATCTGGCTATTTCTAAGTATAATATGTATGTAGTTACAAAAGAAAGCGTATCTAAATATGTTTATCCGCATTCTAAAACACATAACACAAGCACAAGAAATTTGGCAGCAGATGTTTTTTACCAGACTACGGCGCATGCGTCCGCGTTCCATAGTCAGGTTGTGTTTGTCAAGTCTATATTGTTATCCTTACCCTACGGTTAAAGCTTTTTACAAGCTTTATTGACGTGACAACGTTAATAAAGCTGTCACGTTCTACTATCGTCAGTAAACCGACTTTACAGACAACCGATTTTTACTTCGGGCCACCAACCAGGTGGACACCGAAGTCTTAAAATCACCCAAAAAAAATCAAAATCTTACACCCACTTTTTATCACTTTTCTCGACGTTTCACATGATTCTAAGTCTAATTAAGCAAAAAAAAATGTTGTGTCGGTCTGTCTGTTGGTCTGGATGTCCGGATGTCTGTTTACGCAATAACTCAAGAACCACTTATCCGATTTCAAAAATTCTTTTGCCAATCATCTTGTTTGGTTAATGGGAAGAACTGATTAGATTTTGGGGTTTGTACGTTCAAGGTTTCGGGTACCTCCCATACAAATTGTCCCTAAAAAACTTTTACAAGTGAGTTTCTTTCGAGTTATCAGAGTAACGCGTATTTGACTTTGACATTTAAGTGACAATGACAATACGTATATTGTATATTTACATAAAACAACCAGACTCTGAAAGAAACTGAAATATAAAATATTTTTTTTGTGTTTTTGACGTCGAAGACGTTTGATTTGATTTCATTTTCTTCATATTTATTGCTCAATATATAAAGACGCGGCGAATAATATGCATAAAGCCTTTTTTTTTTTTTTACCCCCCCCGCTGGCCAGCGGGGGTGGTTATGTCGTGTCTCGACTAAAACCGCACGGTGTCCTCCCCAAGTGTCCGTTGCCGGGCACCCCGGGTAAGCCCTCGAAAGGATAACCCCAGGGATGCCGGCGGACTTTGGCGGCCACCGCGGCCTCGCCTGGTGGGGTCGGGTTTTATCCCGCTTCGGTGAGTTGGCAGGCGTGTGTGGGCACACACGACACGCCTCCGCCACGGCCTGCTTCTGTAAGGACGGCGAGTCGGCCAACTGCCGTCCTCAGGCCCCGATCATGGAGGTCGGTAGTCCCGGGCGTAGATGAGTCTGCGGCGTCCTCGCCGCAGACTGCGAAACTCGGGGGGCAGGGTTCTCTCCCGCTCCCTCTCCGCCGTCTCTTTCGCGAGCATTACCTGCTCGCAGAAAGAGGCGGCGGCGTGCCACTTGCTCCCGTCGGAGACCACGGCCCTCACCATGGTTTCCAACGAGAGACCGTCCACGCCCAGGACCGCAACGAGATCCCGGCGTTGACTCGCCCACGCAGGGCGCTCCACACGTGCACTCCACCAACGTGTGGAGCGCCGTGTCTTCGCCAGGATCCTCGCAGTGCTGGCACTGCGGCGTTGTCTCCCGGTGGATGCGCCACAGATACTTACCGAAACACCCGTGTCCGGTAACCATCTGGCACATCCGGTAGGAGAGGTCCCCATGGTCCCTCTCCAACCACTCCTTCATGATCGGTCTCACCGCCGCAATGGTGGATTCCCCCCACCTTGGGTACTCAAGTCGCACCCTCCATGTCTCCATGAGTTCCTGGCGGAGCAGGGACCGCTGAGCCCTGATTTCTCGGGGCTCCGGCCTATGGCCCCGCTCAGGCGCCTCCTTGCGCCACTGGTACAGCAGCGCAAGGGCTCTCGCTTCCAGGTCCCATGGAGGGGTCCCGGCTAGGAGACATGCCGCCTCGACGGAGATCGTGCGATACCCCCTGATGACTCTGACGGCCATCGCTTTTAACGGGCTGTTTAATACAGCCACGTTGCGGGCCGCCAGAGTCTCCGCCCATACTGGGGCCCCGTACAGGGCCATGCTTCGCACGATCCCCAGGTACAGTCTCCTAGTGGGGGCGTTGGGTCCCTTAACGTTGGGCATCAGCCGCGATGGCGCGGCCGCAGCTCCCCTCAGTTTCGGGACCAGACTTCGGAGATGAGGTCCGAAGTCCCATCGGCTATCGAGTACGAGCCCAAGGTACTTCATCGTGGGCTCGATGCCGATGCTTACGCCCCCTACGGTTATGCTGGTTCCCACAGGTGGCCCCCTCCGAGGCCCGTGAAAACACATAGCCTCGGATTTGTGGAGAGCCACCTCGAGTCCCAGCCGCCGTATTCGACCCACGACTTGAGCAACCCCTGCCGTGGCCTTCAGTGCCGCGCTTCGGTACGTTGCTCCCCGCGCCATAACGAGGGTGTCGTCAGCATAGCACACTATGCTGACACCCTCGAGAACGTACCGCGCAGCACCCAGTCGTATCCGATGTTCCACAGGAGTGGCCCTAGGACCGACCCCTGCGGAACACCGCACGACACTTCTCGCCGCCCTGGCCCTAGCCAGCTCGGGTAAACTATGGCCCTCTCGGATAGGTATGCCTCGACAATGCGGCGGAGGTAAGGAGGCACTCCGTGATACGCGAGCGCCTCCCTAACGCAGCTCCAGGGTAGGGTGTTGAAGGCGTTGGCGATGTCGAGAGACACCGCCACCACCACCCCACCCCGCGAGACTACTTCCTCCGCCAGGCGCCTAACGCGCATGATCGCTTCCACGGTGGAGCGCCCCCGGCGGAAACCGAACTGGTTGTCCGCCAGATCTGGCCCCACGTTCGTGAGATGCTCGACGAGGCGCTCTGCAATAATCCGCTCAAAGAGCTTGCACACCTCGTCGAGCAACACGATCGGCCGGTATCCGGATGGCTGGTCCGCCGGCCGCCCCGCCTTCCGGATAAGGACCAGTTTCCCCGTCTTCCAAGCCTTTGGAAACTGGCCCCTTTCGAGGCATGCGCTAAAGAGCGCCACCAGTCGAGGCCCTAGTTCCTCCAGGGCCAGGACCCATGCTCGGCCTGGAATGCCGTCGGGTCCGGGGGCAGTGCATTTCCGGGCTTTAAGCCGGAGCACTGCTACCCCCAGTTCACTCTCCCTGACTTCGGGCACATCGCTCTCGCTATTATCAGCGTCAGGCGCCTGAGGCGGAGCCATACGCGGAGGGACGTGCTCCTCCGCTCTCGCTGGGAACAAGGAGCCCCTGACCGCAAGGTAAGGACGCCCCCATGGGTTCTGCTCCAGAGACTCCAGCAGCTCTTCGCGGGCCCGCCGTTTGGCCTGCTTTACGGCTTTCTGGAGGGTCCTCTTGGCCCCCTTGTACGCCTCATACAGCTCCGCCTCTCGGGCTGCCGCATCGTCTGGGTGGCGACGCCTCCGGCGAAACCTGGTGTACTGGCGGCGAGCGGTCACGCACGCTGCTCGCAGCTGTGCGATCTCCGCTGACCACCAGTACACCAGTTTCTTTGCCGGGCCGGGCTTAACCCTAGGCATCGCCGCATCACAGATATGCGACATGGCTCTCCTGAACCATTCCGCCTCAGCGTCGACATCGGCAGGCCTGGCCAGTGACGGAATCCAGGCCTGCACTATTGATGCCTCCAGGAGAGCCTCCCGATCCAGGCGTCTGAGCGCCCAACTCGGATCCGGGGAATTCGCGATTGTCGGTGGCAGGTTAGTTGGAGGGGAGACGTTGAACCGAATATACTTATGGTCGGAATCCGTCTCCTCCTCCTCCACCACGCGCCAACCCTGGACGCGGCGGGCGAGAGCAGGGGTCGCGAATACGACATCTACGACCGAACTGAGCCCCCGCCGCTCCCAGGTGGCGACACTCCCCCGGTTGAGGACCTCTAGACCACGGGTGTTGGCCCAGTCCTCCAGTACTCGCCCCTTGTCATTGGTTTCCCGGGAGCCCCAGGCCTGAGACCAGGAGTTGAAGTCTCCCAAGACCAAGACAGGACGAGGACGGCACGCAGCGAGAACAATGTCCAGTTCAGCGAGCCTTAGCTCAAGCTCGTACTGGTCAAGGCTTGGCGAGAAGTAGACGGCCACGACAGCCAAGCCCTCATACGCAGCAGCCTCTGCACCTTGCAATGAGTGCAAGGCGCGAGGTGTCCGCGGCGGAACCCCCGAAGACGGTCGCTACGCCGTCCAGATCCACCGGGCTTCCGGGGTGGACCCAGTACGGCTCAGCGACCACGACCACATTGATAGACCACTCCACGATGCTCTGGTACAGAAGATCCTGAGCACCGGTGCAGTGGTTTATGTTCTGCCTGCAGGATGCGGATTGGTGTGTCCATTAATGGACGTCCATCTCCGCATCCCGCCTCGAATGTGGCCGCTCTTGAGCGGCACCCCCGCTACCCGTTGCGGACGAACGGGGCTTTGTCCTCGAGGCGGCGCAGGTTCTGCTGTCCGCCCGGTGCTCCGCCGCTTTGCCCTCCGCTACGCATTTGTAGCAGCGCGGCGGAGCATCACAAGCACTGGCCTTGTGCCCGGGCTGACTGCAGCGGAAGCACCGATCCCCCACAGTGTCTCCCGCTGTGCACTGCACTCCCACATGCCCCACAGCCAGGCACCTGAAGCACCTGGTCTCGCGGGGCTGCAGGAGTTGCACCCGCGCCTTTAGGAAGCCCCCAACGAGGAGGCTCCGTTCGTCCGCAATTTTTTGCGCCGCTGCGACGGGGCAGTTGACGACTGCTGTGCCGTGACCGGTGGAGCTGAAGCGGATTTCTCCAGCTCTCACCTGATCATGGGGGCAGCCGCCCGCCTCCACGACGGCGGAGATGACTTCCTCCGTCGTGGCCGCGTCATCCAGACCCGAAATGCGCAAACCTGCGCATTTGTTGGGTCTGGTGACGCGGACGGCTTCGGTATCCAGCGACTCCCTCAGCTTGGCCGCTAGGGCATCGGCTTTGGGGCCGCTGGTGGCGCCGGAGACCTCGAGGAGGCGAGCTCTGGCGACGGCGACGTTTTCCGCCACCGTCTTTTTTTTTCCCGCCACATTTTTGGACCCCTTAATGGTGTCCGTAATGCGGGCAAGCGCTGCGAGGAGTTCCCTCGCCGCGGGGACGCCTTGGTCCCTGCCACTGGGTAGTGGAGGGACGTGCACCGGCTGCTTCATCGATCTGGTCGCCGCGGTGGCCAATATTTTTTTGGCCGGCCGATCATCCTCACTCGAGGAGACCGTCCGTTGTCCGGAGCTTCTGCTCCGGTCAAGGGACGGTCCACCCGAGCGAGGCCGCTTACGTCGGAGACCCTCCTCGGTCTCCATACGGCTGGATACTGACTCGTTGTCAGTACCCGCCGTCGACGCCGCAGACGCAATGTCTGCTTCCGTTTCCCCACCTGTCGGCAACGGAGTAGCGGGTCTGGTGAAGACGGTCTTGACAGACCGCGAGTGAGGCCCCCGCCTCACCTTTTCTTCACCCCCCGCTACCTCCGTTGCATCATCTCGGATGCCGTTGTCCGCGCCAAGGTCGTCGTTAGTTGTATCGTCCGGTTTTTGTGTTTTAGAGTTGAGTTGACTATTCATTACATGTCCCACGAGTATGGGGGAAAGATGGTCCATCCAGGCGGAGCCCCCTGCACCTGGATAAGCCTATATACTATGGAGGTCGGCTGGTATCCATAGGTTTTGACGACTTCGCTGTCGGGTGTTATAGACTTTTCCTTGTCGTGGGCCGGCCAATAAAGGCAAGCCCTCCGGTCGGTAAGTTCACAGCGAACCCTTCTGGAGCCACCAGTCAGGTCGTTGCTGATCACCTGCCGATTACGGAACGCGAGAGGATGGCTAGTTCCCTCTCACCGGCGGCGGCAAAAGTGCCCGTCGGCCTCTGCGTGAGCAGTGGGCCAACCCGCCCCTGGATCCCCCAGGACCCTACGGTGGCCTCCACCACTAACAGCATCGCTCACCCAGTCTCCTCTGAAAGCAGAGGAGTACGGAGAGCGATGTGTTCCCGCCACGTTGGGTATTGGCCGACGCTCAATGCCAACCCCATGAAGGGGAAGCCATTGACCGCCGCCCAGGGTGTACCGGCCGCTCCGATTCCGTTCCCCCCGGGCTCCAGCGGGATCGGAATCGGAGCGACACTCGAGGAGGTTACCCAACACACACCCCCATATGCATAAAGCCTAAGGTCTGTAATTTTGAATAAAAATACTGCAACAAAAATATCTAAGTTTGGCCCGAAGTTTGACAATCACTGTGTGATTTCCGTCCCACTAGATTTTATGTTACAATTCTTTCTGTGGTGTTTGGCAATCTGTTTTCTCAAAATTAAAATAGGTATAGGTATAATTGAAGAAAAAGTGAATTATAACAGGATCGGAGGATACAGTTTAGTGTTACAGCTGCATATCTATTCTAAAATACCAAATACCCCCTGAAAATCTAAAGGATCAAAGAATTTATCACGCTAAACCAGAAAGAAAGAAAGGTAGAAAGAATTATAGAATGAAATAACAAAAATATTCTAACCTTAAACTGCGAGATACACAATTATAAAGGACTGTGACACATCGCGCGCGGTGAAATGGAAAAGCGCCGCCTTTTTGATTTCATGTTGCTACGTATTTACTTATTTAACATAACATAACATAACTTCACGCCTGTATCCCCGAAGGGGTACGCAGAGTTGTATTACACACCCACGATTCGCCAGTTATGTTTGAGGTCCCAATGTAACAGGGGGCGAGCCTATTGCCATCTACCGGGCACATTATTAAGCGAGCGATAATAATTAATTTACTTATTTATTACGAGAAATGTTGAGTTAGAACAAACGGCCGTGTCTATGACACAGTCACACTACATTTTTTTTCCCGAATTATAGTCAGGGAGATACAGATAGAGATTAGGTCTAATTATACATTTTGATTGATTTCAGACTAAGCGGTATCAAGCCGACGTTCTGCTCGCACACAACGTTTGACCCGAACACACTCGTCTGTTGTAGAGACAAATCTAGTATTTTACAGAAGCCAACAAGACGGCCGAAGCCTACTACGTAAGGTTTATAACTTTTTTATTAAAAAAAAAGAAATTAAAGAGTGTGTGCTTAACCGCACGGCAGAAGTGAAAACTTTATTGGCAATCGCAATCAATTGATATCGGATAGTTATATAACATATAGTAGTAGTAGTAGTATCTCTTTATTGTACACCAAGAATAAGATATAAAGAAATACAAATACACACACATATATATATATATCTAAATATATAAAATTTATAACTCAAGAACGGCTGAACTGATTTAGCTGAAAATTGGTGGGGAGGTAGCTTAGAACCAAGAGAAGGACATAGGATACTTTTTATAAAGATAAAAAAAAAAGACATGAAACGTGAACATTGTCCGGGAAGCAGCAATTGAACAATTTCTATCCATTTTGGATTACAGGTAAAAGTAATAAAAAGATCTGGCTGACCATAATAACGTACATATGTCATTGCATCTTGCGCATATTCATGCATCTATCGCGGACTACCTTTGTACGTCACAGCAGCCACATTGTTAGAAGGATGCCGTACGGCTCATTCAGCATTAAAATTGGGTTAAACCGTTAAAACTTCAAACTATTGAAGAACCAACATGTATATTACAAAACACTCCGCAATGGCAAAAGTTTTATCAGCATCGAAAATCATCATCTGGGACGAATGCACAGTGGCGCATAAACGTGCATTGGAATCACTTCACCGAACATTGAAAGATCTACACAATAACTCGAGATGTTTTGGAGGCGCAATGATTTTACTGTCTGGAAATTTCCGCCAAACACTACCAGTAATTCCAAGATCAACTGCTGCAGACGAAATAAACGCTTGCCTCAAATCATCGAATCTATGGCGCTATGTGAAGAAACTTCAGCTGTCAACAAACATGAGAGTTGCATTGCTGAACGATACATCTGCTGAAGATTTCTCTGTTCTGTGTCTGAATTATTGACTATCGGTAATGGTCGAGTACCTGTCGACGAATCGAGCGGATTGATTTCATTTCCTCAGAATTTCTGTAACTTTGTTTCAACAAAAGACGAACTCATCAACAAAGTATTCCCAAACTACATTACTAACCACAAAAATATTGAATGGTTGAGTGAGCGAGCAATTTTGGCGGCTAAGAATAAAGATGTAAATGACTTAAACTTCATAATTCAGAATGAGATCATTGGTACACTGTATTCTTTCAAATCAATTGACTGTGTAACAAATGAAGATGAAGCCACCAACTATCCAATTGAATTTTTAAACTCCTTGGATGTACCGGGCTTACCACCGCACAATTTACGATTAATGGTTGGCTCCGTAGTAATCATGCTTCCAAACATAAACCAACTAAAACTGTGCAACGGAACGCGTTTGGTGGTAAGGAAATTGATGAACAATGTTTTACGCGACGATACTCAAAGGAAAATTCGAAGGTGAAGAAGTTCTCATTCCAAGGATCCCGATGATCTCAACCGACATGTCGTTTGAGTTTAAACGACTTCAATTTCCGATCCGTCTTGCATTCGCCATGACCATCAACAAATCACAAGACCAATCCATAAAAGTTTGTGGTCTGGTTCTAGAAAATTCATGTTTTTCCCATGGTCAATTATATGTGGCACGTTCACGGGTCGGAATACCATCTGCGTTATTTGTTCTTGCATCTGATAATAAAACGAAAAATGTCGTGTATCACAAGGTGCTCCACTCTTTAGTGAAGCACCTTGTGATACACGACATTTTGACCCGACCCATGCACTAAAATACATGGCCAATAAAAAATCATAAAAATACTTCCTTTTTTAATTTACATTATTCATCCAAATAAAAAATTGACCTTGATAAAGTCAAAAGTCTGCTCATTTATTGCCTCTAAGGCGGAACAAAGTTCGCCGGGTCAGCTAGTATATTAATAAAGTTCTCTCATTTTCTTTCGCTATTTCTTCGTCACTTTTTTCATTAATAGATGCACTTTGTTTAATTTCCATTTTATATCAATAGATTTATGGCACAAAAAGTTATATGATGACAAAAAGTGTTTCTTGGGCCTCGGTCGGAATCGATCTCAGTCTTGATGAAGTCAACGACCACTCATTAGACGAACGCTCCACCAAGGTTGTTAAGTACAGTGTGAAATTAGCGCTTCCATATCTGTCTGCAAACGTCTTACGAATTTTTGAATCGACGCGAGTTTAACGTTTTTTACCCATTCAATTAAATTTTTAAGCATTTTGTAAGCTTACTTTCTTCTAAAGTCTGTGTTTGTAAGTAGTAAATTTCGAATGTCTGGGATGTAATGTGATGAAATGTAATGTAATGTAATGTAATAAAAAATGTAATGTAATGTGAATGTGATGTGATGATAAGTTCACTGTGAGATAGCTGTTATAATTTTCAAAATACACTCACACAAGCCTAAACTCAAAATATCAAAACAATATCAACTGTTTTTGACATAACGAAAATATTCCAACGCTACCAACATAACAGAACACTCAAGTACAGATATTCTCGTTTTGAAATACTAACAATTGACACCTGCGTTTAGTTAAGTTACTTATGGTGCTTTCGGCATCGATATTAGTTCACTGAGTTAAGGGTGCGTTCGGAAAAAGGTTTTGGTAAATTAAATAGAATATTGAGAACTGGAAACTTGTAAAAATTAGTCGAAAAATACCTAAGACAGATTAATATAATCTAAGCTTGCTGGCGCGGTTTCTAACAAATATACAGCAGCTTAAATTAAAAAACCCCTCCTATCTACATAGCCTATAGAGCAACAACAAAAAAAAAAAAATGCCTTTAAAGCGAACACCCCCTGTTTCACCCGCTACACCAGCGCCCATGGGAGTGCCCAGCAACACTAAGGCAGATGAAGTGGCAGCCAATCTTCTTGCAACCTCGGCAAACCCAGGAAGGAAGAGGAGGAAGGTTGACGAGAGTGGTACTTGTACTACTTCAATAAATTCTATAATAAAGAATAATTTTAATGAGTTCTCAAATAAACAGGATCTACGTTTTCGTGAGTTACAAGAAACAATAAACAAAATTACAGAACAAAACTTAGAGCTCCAGAAGAGTGTGGAATTGATGTCGACTAAATATGATGATTTCCTTCAAAAAATTACTTGCCTCGAAAGGGAGAGAGAAGAAGACAAGAGGACGATCAGGCAACTAGAGGATAAAGTTGAACTATTAGAGCGTAAAGCGCGCATGACGGGTATCGAAGTAAGAAATATCCCCAAACCCCAACAGGAAACAAAAGACTCCCTCTGCAATGTCATCGTAAATATTGGAAAAACACTTGATGTTAACATCCAACCAAGAGATATTCGTGACATATACAGACTCTCTACTAAAGATAATGCAAACCCAGTTCTAGTGGACTTCGCATCAGTACTGCTGAAAAATAAAATGATAATGGGAGTTAAATCTTTTAACAAAAACAAACCTATTAACCAGAAGCTAAACACCAGTCATATTAATATTAAAGAACCTATCAAACCATTGTACATATCGGAAAGCCTAACCCATAACACACAAAGATTATACTACCTGGCTAGAACTTTTCAAAAAACCCATAATTACTCCTTTTGTTGGTCTTCAAATGGACTATGTGCAGCGTACGAGGACTACAAAACTTATCAAGTGACCATGCATCTCTATGTTTTCATATTTTTAAAATTGTATACTCATGCCCACTGTGTTCAATATAGGTTAGATTTTTGCATGTTCTTAATTAAGTTATCACACAAACAAAACAAACTCTTCACATTACCTTACACGTGTCATAAGTGCTCACTCAAACAAAGCATCACCTCACCTGAAAAACACACATACAACACAAAAAATAATATACCTAAAAACAGAAACTATGTTGCTCCAACGGCTGCTGTAGTTAGGCAATTATCTTATAAGCTTACCTGTAGTGGTCAAATTGGATGTAGGGTGTGTCTTACCGATAAACTTTACTGGAAAAAATGCCTTTCCATCTACTCTCATGGCTAACTTGAACTGTATCTTGGAGGACGTAGACGATTTTGCTGCCTCTAACTCAATTACATGTCCAGTAAGTGCGACTAAGGAATACTTTCCAACTCAGCCCTCTCTATCTATGATTACCCAAAACATTCGTAGCATAAACTGTAACTTTACAAGCTTTGAGGTGTTATTGGCGGATCTCGGGATCGAGTGGGATGTGTTAATTCTCACAGAATGCAGGTTGTCCGGGGCATCCACGGTTCCATACATTAGTGGATACAACTCGTTCTCTTCCACAAGAAACCCAATTCAAAATGATGGAGTTGTTGCATACATAAAAGACAATCTCACCTTCTCTGTTGAAGAAATAGAGATGCAGGACTGCAACAATCTCGTCATAAAAATTGGGCGTAGTGACACTGTGATACTGGCGGTTTATCGATCCCCCTCCTACTCGAACTTGGAACCTTTCCTGGTATCTCTCGATGAAGCCTTAAAAGGCTTGAAAAACTTTAAAAATGTCATAGTCATGGGTGATCTTAATATTGATATAATGCCTGTCAACCCTCCGGAGTCTACGTGTCAATACTTGGATTTAGTTGGCTGTCATGGTTTGCTGCCAGCTCATCGATTTGTCACGCGGGATGCTGGCGGGACTTGCATTGATCACGTGATGCTGAAATCTAAAATCCCTGCCATCGCCATTGTACCACAATCCTCCATCACAGATCACAGGGCTGTCATTCTGTGTCTTGAGAAGAAAGTAACTCGAGAATATTCGTCAATAACTCGCGCACGGATTGACCAGGAGGGCCTGAGGAGGGACATAAGTAGCATTAGTTGTGAACCAGTCTATGCTACTGATAACTGTAACACAGCAATGAGTTATGTTATAGGGGAGTTACAAACAGCGTTGATAAACAACTCTACAACTGTCACCTTGGCACGACGTAAGCGGGTGATAAAACCTTGGATCACACAGGGTTTATTGCGATGCATGCGAAATAGGGACATTTTACACAAAAAAACACACGCCTGTCCGGAAAATAACGTGCTGATGATTACATATAAACGGTACCGTAACTTCTGTAACTCAATTCTGAAGAAAGTGAAACTCAGTTATGAAAGAGACCTCATGCAAAGGGCAGGAAAGGACAGTAAGAAGATTTGGGAAGGTATAAAGCATATCACTAATAGCAAGAAAGACATGAGTTTTCCAAAGGAACTACTCAAGATAACAGACACTCCACTTGACTCAGTAAACGCTGTAAACATTTTGCGGAAAGTGTTACTAATCCACAAACCAGTTTTGCAGAAAAGTCAAATTCCACAAATGGACCTCTGGATTCATTTGTAATCCTAAATACGGACGAAGGTGAAATAGACAGTCTTATAACAGCAATGAAAAGCGATTGTGCTGTGGGTTGGGACGGTATATCGAGTGAGTTGTTGAAGCAACATAAAGACATTCTTATCCCTCACTTAACATATATTTTCAATATGTGTCTGGATAGTGGAGTCAAAGTCAAAGTCAAAGTCAAAAACCATTTATTCTGCATAGACCATTAATACGGCACTTACAAAACGTCATAAAAAAATAAATAATCTAGTGTTTGGCAAATGGACCACCGGTTCGAAACGCGGCCCTGTCCTGAGAAGACTCCGGCAAGAAACTCAGCGGGCTGTTTTTTTTTTTGGTCTATTTACAAACATATTTACTTAACCTAAGTACAATATTCCATTTGAGTAGCATAGAGAGAGAGCAAACAGTTCATATCCAAGCTTGTTTGTCGTCTAAATAGTCTTGAATTTTATAGTAGCCTTTTTGGCAGAGTTTACTTTTAATTTGGCTTTTAAATTTATGAAGAGGTAGATTCTTCATTTCACTAGGAAGCTTGTTGTAGAAGCGTATACAGTTACCCTGAAAGGAATTACTAATCTTGTGGAGTCGACTATTACAAACCACAAGATTGTTTTTATGTCTAGTATTTACGTTATGTATATCACAAAGCCTTAAAAAATTGGAAATGTTTCTTCTAACATACAAAAGATTTTCAAAAATATATTGGGAAACTACAGTTAGAATGTTTATTTCTTTGAACTTTTCTCGGAGGGAGACTCTTGGGCCCAACTTATAAATTGCCCGCACCGCCCGCTTTTGCAGCACAAAGATTGTATTTAAATCTGCGGCATTACCCCAAAGGAGAATGCCATAGCTCATAATACTATGGAAATAACTGAAATAAACTATTCTAGCGGTATCTATGTCTGTTAAAGTCCTCATCTTTTTCACAGCGTAGGAAGCAGAACTTAACCTACTAGCTATTTTTTCAATATGTGATCCCCACTGTAATTTAGCATCGATACTTAAACCTAAGAACACGGTTGATTCCACAAGGCTCAACAACTGTCCATTAAGTTGTACATTGGTTTCCACCTGTGTAACATTAGGTAGGGTGAATTTAATACATTTGGTTTTTTTTTCATTAAGGCAAAGATTATTTATATTAAACCAATGAACCACTCGTGAGATTGCGTTGTTCACTTCGTCATAATTATCTAATTGTCTTTTAATTTTAAATATTAAGGAAGTATCATCAGCAAACAAAACAATACTATTTTTATCCCTTACGTAGTAAGGGAGGTCATTTATATAAATTAAAAATAAAAATGGTCCAAGTATCGAACCCTGTGGAACGCCCATCGAAACCAAAGATCCCACCGAACGTGTACCGTTCACATCAACCCTCTGAATTCTATTGTTTAAATAAGAAGTCAAAAGGTCGAGAGCCTTGTTCCTTATTCCGTAATAATCTAATTTCCTGACCAATGTATCATGGTGGACGCAATCGAAGGCTCTGGATAGATCGCAGAAAACACCTAATGCATCCTGCTTATCCTCCCAGGCCTCGTAAATACATTTCAATAACTCTATACCAGCATCCGTCGTTGATCGTCCTTTAGTGAGTCTTTCCCGATGACCTTAAAAAATCACAAATCCTACCGGTATATAAGGGTGGTAGCAGGGATGGTGTTGAAAGCTATAGACCAATCTCTATTTTGACAGCTCTTTCCAAAATTCTGGAAAAAATTATTAACTCCAGACTAAGTGACTTCTTGGAACGTAGTAATACCTTGACAAATAATCAGTATGGATTTCGTAGGGGTAAGTCAACTGATGATGCGGTTTCAGAACTCACGGATTATGTGACCTCGAATTTGGATAAGGGTAATAAATGCATATCGATATTTTTAGATTTGGCTAAGGCTTTCGACACCGTCTCTGTTCCGATCCTGGTGAATAAGTTAGAGAAAGTGGGAGTTAGAGGGACTCAGTTAAAACTTATCTCTGACTACCTTAAAAATAGAACCCAGAGTGTTAAAATTGGCCCTTACACCAGCACTAGTCTTCCCGTCACATATGGCGTCCCGCAGGGAAGCATTCATGGCCCGACATTGTTCCTCATCTACATAAATGATTTGCCATGCCTGAGCCCTTTTAAAGGTAAATTGATCTCTTACGCTAACGATACAGCCCTCATCTTCACAGGGAAAACGTGGACTGACACCTATATCGCAGCCCAAAAGGGTTTAAATACGGTCACGAAATGGCTCAGGAACAACGTCCTTACCTTAAATCCCGATAAAACCAAATATATTACCTTTTCAATTCGTAGCTCTCAACAACCATGCTCATCTCTGACTGCACATAGCTGTGCTATTGCACCCCTGACTGGCGTGACCTGTAACTGCAAGCCTTTAGAGCGAACCCAAACTATAAAATATCTGGGAGTTATGATTGATGAAAAATTTGGTTTCGGAGCGCATATTCAGCTAATAACTACAAGACTGCGCAAACAGATCTATATGTTCAAGAAGCTGAGATGTGTGGTCGCACCGACTACTCTTAAGCAGGTTTACTTCGCTCTTTGTCAGTCTTTGATCACATATTGCATTGCTGCGTGGGGTGGCGCTCTTAAAACGTCTCTCATTCAAATTGAGGTGGCGCAACGGACTATACTAAAAATATGTACATTTAAACCGTTCCGTTACCCCACCAAGCTCCTCTATGAGTATTGCGAAGTTCTGACCGTGCGACAGTTGTTCCTGTTAAGAGTAATTCTGAAACAACATGCCATTGTAGAGTATAAAGCTGCCTCACAGGTGAGGCGAAGAGATTACGCGGTGAGTGACCGGGTTCTTGCACCTAGAACGTCGTTTGTTCGGAGATTTTTCCCTTTCCTGGGTCCATATCTATATAATAGAGTAAACAAGGTAAATAATATCTACACCTTATATAGAATAGAGGCGAAAAAAATCCTTACTGAGTGGCTTAGTAAACTGTCATATGACGAGACAGAATCCCTAATAAAAATTATTGCATAAATCTCACTTAAATTCACGATTTTGATTGTCCACTACATTGTACACCATGTACTTACTAATTATAAAGTAAGTATTCTGAATTTATACATACAGGGCTCATCCTGCTTTCAATACCTGCGACCATAATACATTGGATCTTACCTAGATGCATACAACATCCACAATACCTATATCATGCACACTCCACACACACACTCTCTCTCTCTCTCTCTCTCACATACACACACACACACACACACACACACACACACACACACACACATTCAAGCACACAATTGTTCCAAAATGTCCTTTTAAGCGAAATAGTTCCAAAAGCCTAACAATAAGTAGTTACAATAATGTACTCTTGATACAATTCTTGGGGTTGCTGACTCTGTATGCTGAAATACAGGCTAAAAGCCTAGTTCGGCAGCAGACGCATGATTGTTACATTACAAAATAATTTAATAGAAGTTTTTTAACATTAGATTATACAATACAAATTTTATTTCTAATTCAACTGACATCTTAAATTTACTCCTAATGCTGACTGATTGTAAAATCTAACTTATGACATTGTATTTCTAATAATGATGACTGTGAAAACTGATAAGTACCCTATTTATTACCTCTGTTAATTTGACTGTGTTAACTTCCTTAATACATATATAAATATCTATTAATGTTGACTGAGTAAACTATGATGTATTGTATCTCTAATACAGATAAATTGAATAATGTAAACTTATATGTATTTTTGGGCTAATAAATTATTATTATTATTATTATGTGTCTAGGTGGCTCAGTTGGTCAGAGCATTCCCCCTGTAAGGGACTGGTCGCGGGTTCAAGTCCCGTCCTAGATGTTCTCTTTTTTACCCATTCCAAAAGAAGTGCACAACGCCGCTAAAGTTTTCATTTCAAGAAAACGAATAGTAAGGTAATCGGGGGATATAATTTGGTGTTGCAGCAAAATATCAATTATCTCCATCCAAAATTCAAATACACCACTAGATAGCTAAAGGATCAAAGAATTTATAACGCTAAGTAAGGACTGGAACACTTCGACATTTTGAGGTAATTTTGCTGCGTATTACCCATTATGAGACGTATTCACGTACAACACACGGTCAGCTTCACGTCATTTTTTTGTTCCGTAGTCCAGTATTTATACATGGTAGTCATTGCTTTTAACTTAACTTACTAGCTGATGCCCAGGGCTCCGCTCGCGAGGTCATATCTCCAGTTCTACTTTTAACCAATTACAACCAAACATACGGTAGATTTTAAGTCTAACCAAGACCTTTCTAATAGTAAATCTAGTGGGACGGAAATCACACAGTGATTGTCAAACTTCGGGCCAAACTTAGATATTTTTGTTGCAGTATTTTTATTCAAAATTACAGACCTTAGGCTTTATGCATATTATTCGACGCGTTTATATTTCAGTTTCTTTCAGAGTCTGGTTGTTTTATGTAAATATACAATATACGTATTGTCATTGTCCCTCAAATGTCAAAGTCAAATATACTCTGATAACTCGAAAGAAACTCACTTGCAAAAGTTTTTTATTGACAATTTGTATGGTAGGTACCCGAAACCTTGAACGTACAAACCCCAAAATCTAATCAGTTCTTCCCATTAACCAAACAAGATGATTGGCGAAAGAATTTTTTAAATCGGATAAGTGGTTCTTGAGTTATTGCGTAAACAGACATCCGGACATCCAGACATCCAGACCAACAGACAGACCGACACAAAATTTTTTTATACTTGATTAGACTTAGAATCATGTGAAACGTCGAGAAAAGTGATAAAAAGTGGGTGTAAGATTTTGATTTTTTTTTGCGTGATTTTAAGAATAACCGCATCAAAATCTGGTTGGTAGTTTTCGCGTCCATCGTGAACAAACAGACAATAACAATTCTCCAAACTAATTGACAATTTTATAATAGTACAGATAGATAGATATTATCTGATGATCCATTACTTTGCAGAGGCCGTCCTGTTTGGAGCGGCGGTAATCGAATCGGGAACACAAAAAGAGTGAGTGAACGAAGTAAGTAGAAAAGATTTTAATGCTTTTAATACGCTTTTGTTAGCTTCGTTGTATGTTCAGTGGTTTAGAAGTGAAAGCGACCGATTTTAATATTTTTTATACATAATACCTATGTACATAATCATAGATGATAGTGATGTGACGGACATACGCTATACAAATTTAAAATATGAAGTACCACGGAGGAATAATATATATAATAAAAATTCAAAAGATGATTTCTCAAAAACCACAATTAATAAAATCTAAGTTTAGGCGCCAAAACGTATCCTATATAAAAAAAAAGAAAACTGAAAATCGGACAAGACACGGAACAAGTCACCGAACAAAAAATTCTAAAGCTGACATGGGCACTCTCAGCTCAACATTGCAAGAGCTACTGCCTTGCAGACCTAGTAGTACATATGTATATATATAAGGGTATATAATAGTATGCATTTATTTTAGAATGTGAAGAGTACACTCGTAGGGTGGTCGAGAGAGTGGAGTTCTTCGCCCTCTTACCGGAACCTGAGACTTTAACACATTCAACTGCCAAGTGTGACTACAATACCATTGGGCTGATTATTGGGGGCACGGATGCTGAACTCGGGGAATTCCCACACATGGTAAGTTTCCACAAACTTCTACTTTAAAAGTCTGACGCGTATTTTTACCAGACTACGGCGCATAACAAGCCTTGCGCTTACCTCCTCAACAGGTGAGTTTGCGGGCTCAGTTTGGCACCGCGGTGAACGACACATGTCGATTAATAACGAGTTGCCTTAAGCCTACACTCACCGGATGCGCGTCAGGAGACCGATGCGCGTCACCCACTCTAGCCACATCAATTGCCTAGCTCGCGCTTAGAGCAGGAAGAGCTTTCTGCGATCTACAGTTGCTGTACTGGGCCAACCCGAGATTGCTCGTTGCCAGTGGTGGCTCACGGAAAGTGCTCCCCTCATAAACCTCATCCAGCCCGCGGAACACCTATCACCAGGGCATGGACTGCAGTGGACTACCTGGTAGTCCCTTAACACATTAAGGTCCCAAGTCGGCTGCTGTTAGGCAAACCGTGTTAAACGGGACTAGTTGGATCCAGGGGGTGGGGGTTGCGACTGTGGTGCACCTCTGCAAACGATGGATCACCTCCTGTCGTGCCCATTGTGCCCCAACACCTGCACCATTGAGAAATTAAACCAGGCAACTGAGGGCGCTGTCAATGGCTAAATTTTGGGCTGAACAGATCTAATGCAGGTAAATTTGCTATTGACTTGACGAAGAAGAAGAAGGCGCATAAGGAAAGGTTATGTTCGTAGTATGATTATGTGTTTAACAGTCTATGTATGTATTTACTTATGTTCCACTATAGCTCCTAAGATACTGAACTGCATTTGCTTCTTGTATATTTATATTTTTGAACACCGGATTTTCTCCCCTTTCATTTGATATCACAGTCGATACAATGACAGTCAACTTTTTTTTTTAGGAACAAATTTCTTACAAACTCATTACAATATGAGTAAATCCATTCATTATCATGCTCTGGGTGCAATGGGCTACATTTTATACGAATATTAGACATCATAACTGATATAAGACATCATAACTGATAATAGACATAAAAATTTGTTCCTAAAAAAAAAATGTTGACTGTCATTATACAATGACAGTCAACATATCAAATGAAAGGGGAGAAAATCCTGTGATCAAAAATATAAATATACACTAAGCAAATGCTTTATGTTGTAAAAAAATATTCTTTTACTTCGGGCCACCAACCAGGTGGACACCGAAGTCTTTAAAATCACGCAAAAAAAATCAAAATCTTACACCCACTTTTTATCACTTTTCTCGACGTTTCACATGATTCTAAGTCTAATTAAACAAAAAAAGTTTTGTCTGTCTGTTGGTCTGGATATCTGTTTACGCAATAACTCAAGAACCACTTATCCGATTTAAAAAATTCTTTCGCCAATCATCTTGTTTGGTTAATGGGAAGAACTGATTGGATTTTGGAGATTGTACGTTCAAGGTTTCGGGTACCGACCATACAAATTGTCCCTAAAAAATCATTTTTTTGTGTTTTTGACGTCGAAGACGTTTGATTTGATTTCATTTTCTTCATATTTATTGCTCAATATATAAAGACGCGTCGATTAATATGCATAAAGCCTAAGGTCTGTAATTTTGAATAAAAATACTGCAACAAAAATATTTAAGTTTGTCCCGATGTTTGATAATCACTGTGTGATTTCTGCCCCGCTAGATTTTAACATTAAAAACAGACACTACAATTTTATTTATTTGTTGTCGATTACTTCACTAAAAACTGTTTCCCTATTCCAGGCTGCTATAGGATGGGTGGGGCTGGATGACGAATACGCGTTCGCATGTGGGGGGAGCCTGATCAGTCCTAGGTTTGTTCTGACGGCTGCCCATTGCACTAACATGACCAACAAGCGGTTCAGCAGCCATGCAGCGCCTGCCATCGTCAGGCTCGGAGACCTGAATATAGACAACAGTGTCCGAGATGGGGCCAATCCTATCGATGTGAGTATATTTGTGTAAATCCTTCTAATTCTACTAATCCCAACAATCATTCAAATCTTACTCATCGTATAAATCTTATTGAGCTGAGTGAGACGAAGTCGAGCGATAGCTCCTCATACCAGACTTCAGGATTTTCTTTGTCACAGGTCTCCTCCTAAACTACTAATCCAATCAGAACCAAATTTGGTATGATTAAAGAGGTCAATCAGAGGAAGGTATATGGATATTTTGTGAAAAAATTAATGCTACCACAGAGGAATGATCACCGTTAAAAAAATTCCAGATGGAAATACATAATAACCGCTCGAGACACTGTGACCAAACTTTACACGCTCAGAAAGCATGTCCAGAGTTGTGACTTTCAAAAAGAATTTTCAAAATCGGACTTGCCACGGAGGAATGACCACTGTTCAAAATTTTCAAAATCTGATTCACGATGTCTCACTCAGCTGAACATTGCAAGCAGCGATTCGCCTCGTAGACCTAGTTACTTCTACCACTACTACTAATCCCAATAATAAGGGGGTGAAAAGGGGGATTATCTGACGGCTCAGCTAAATACCAACGGGGGGATCACTATGGCTTATTACCATACGCTCCAAATCTATTGTTAATTTTTCCATACATCTATCACTAAAAAAGGGGTCAAGTGCGAGTCGGAATCGCCCATGAAGGGTTCCGTAGCAGCAAGTAACATAATAATGTTTTCTAAATTTTGAGTTGATTGAAAGAAAGGTAAATTGCGGTTTACGATTTTTGCCATTTGGCATTTGTTCGTGCTGTTTTCACCAATGGATAGAGTGGTTCTCGAGGAAGGTTTTAGTATATTATTTATCAAGTTTTTATATACATTGGCTTAAATATAATGATATTTGTGTACAGTGTCCGGAAAAAGTAAGCCGTCTGGGAGCTTTCAACGAAAACGCTGACTTAAAAGTTCTGAGATATAACAAAATGATGTATGGTGGAATTGTGTATCGGTTGTGGTGGTGGAATAGGAATAATTCCACGCAGGTGAAACCGCGGGCAACAGCTTGTACTGAAAAAAATAATGACCATTTGTATCGAAGTCCGTCATTTTCAGACTCTAAGCAGCTATCATATAAAATTTCGCGCTTCTTACTTTGGACATGTCGGACTTCCATAAACAAACGTTCGTTGGGTTAGAATTTTGAAAAATGCTGATATACGTATTCAATGAGCCCCTATATATTCCCTAACCATTCCAAAATATCAAAAATGCACAACGTTAATATTCAAGTTTTCACGTCTGCCGGCACTCCCGGAGTGCAACCCGTCGTTTTTTTTTTCAGTGGAATACCATTGAATTGTTTTTTCGGTGATTATTCCTCCGTTGCTAGACTGATTTTCAATTTTCTTTTTCTATCGTAAGCCGATAGTTAAGTTGCACATTTTGGCGCCAAAATCGTGGTGTCAACATGGATCATTTTGGAGAAATCAGACTTTGAAATTTTTGAAGGATGATTATTCCTCCATGGTATGTTCGATTTTCAATTTTATTTTTTCTAAACCGGGTATCCCGGTATCAAGTTGTATTTACATGCTATGTTTGGTCAAAATGACACAGTGTAATCTTCACAGCAACCCCGCAGGGGGCGCGTGGAGTCGGTTTCTGGGATTTTCCCTTTTCCGAGGCATCATTCGCGACGCCTAAACAGGCGCCGGGCATGTGGGCGGGGATGTACCCCTATAGTTGGTGACGCCGGCAGGCCGCTAGACATCACGCCGCCCGGCGGTCGACCCGAGCCGGGTGAGATCACTGGTTGCCCAGTGAAGGCCCAGCTCCGAGTGACCAGCGACGAGGCGGCAGCTTTCCTGCGACCTCCGGCGTCCGTGCGTCTTCTGTACTCAGCGGCGGTCGCCCGAAAAGCGCCTCGCCACTATGTCGATGGACGCAATGATTGCGTCCACCAGTATTTGATGGTCTTCCGTTGCTAGGGCGCGTTTTGCTTCAGCGAGGAGGACCTTCGCCTTCGCCAACATGACGGAGGGGCTGGTCGCTGAGGCACTCGCTGCCGCAGCCGTCTGGGTCTTCGTCTCCTTTGTTGGAGTGGGCTCCGTTTGGCACGCCACCTCCACCAGCTCCAAGACTGGCTCTGGTGGGACGGGCGGCGTGTTTCGCGATGGGGGTGCCGGCGTGGCGGCCTCCTCCTCAGTCGTGGGCTGCAACTTGCGGGACCTACGGCCCCCTCTTCTGCGGCGTCTTCGCGAAGAGGCTGCGGGTTTTTCCCCCCGGGTAGAGGGCGCGTTCGCCTCAGCCATGAGCGACGCGCCTTGCCTCTCCCCGAGAGGCTGTGGGTTCACCGGCGCTGGCCGGCTGTGCGGCCCGCTGGTGACGGCGGCTGTGCCCGCCTTCCTATTCCGGGCCTCACGTCGGAAGACGGGGCACCGGAAGTGGTTTGCGGGGTGGTCGCCACTGCAGTTTATGCAGGTGGCGGGTTGTTCCCGCGGCCGGGGGCAGTCCCGCGCAGCATGCTCACCGCCACATCGCACGCAGGCCTGCGTGCGGTGGCAGTGATGGCTGCTGTGGCGGAACTGCTGGCAGCGATGACACTGCGCGGGTTTGCGTTTCCCGCGCCAGGCTTCTATTTTTATCCCGGGCATGCCGAGAAGCTCCCTCACTTCATAAATGTCTGGGATGACATTTTGGCTCTTCCTCAGGATCACCAGGAAGATGCATCCAGGCCGGCCACCTCGACCCCGAATAGGACGTGTATATTCGGGGTCGAAACCCAGCTCCCGTAGCTCGTCCGCAATCTCGACTGGTGTGGCGTTCGTGGGCAGCCCTCTTATGGCCACCTTGACTCCTCTCTCCGAGGGGGGCGAGTAGGAGTGCCAGGCGATTCCCTCCTGGCTCTCCAGCGTTGTGAAATAGGCTTGCAGTAGCCTATACTCATCTTCATCTCTTGGGATGAATCGGAGCCCGTTCCCATACGGGCGCACGTCAGCCGATCTCCCTAGCTGGGTTTTCAATTCCCGCAAGTGCTGGGCGAAGTGCGGCAGCTCCTCCACGACAATCGGGGGGTACCGCTTCTTCCCTTTGCTGGCTGCGGGCTCTGCGGATGCAGTATCGGTGGCGGCGTCCTCTTGGGACGCGGTGGCGTCAGAGTAGCGCGTGTTGGGGCGCTTAGAGTCCTTTTCGGCGGAGTCGGGGCTGCGCGGACGACGCGCAGGTCCGGGGGCCGGTGAGGCAGTCTCCATCGGCATCGGCTCCGGCTTAGAGCGACGCCTGACAAGAAGTCGCAGGTCCGGGGTGTCCGAGGCTGCGGCTGCGGGAGTTCTGGGGGAGTCCTGGAAGGACTCAATGGAGGCATACGAACTCTCCATGTCTTCGAATGAGGGCGCGTGAGGCCACGCGCGCGAGGGAAGCCGCGACCTGGTACCTCGCTACCGGCGTCCGGATCGCCTTCGACGTCGACGCCGTCACGGACGGCGGAGTCGAGGCGGGCGAAGCGCGCGGCGGCGGTTGCGGAGCGGAGCTCGGGCTCGCACGCGGCGCGGGCGCCTTCGCTGGCGCAGCGCGAGATGCGCTCAACCCGCCCGGCGGCGCGCGGGGGGGAGCGGACGTGATCGATGGGCCAGCGGTCGGCGCGCTGGCGAGCGCGCGCGGCGGCGTCGACGTCTCCTTGGGACTGGTTACGAGTCCCAGAGAGGCGGTGGAGCCCTGATAAGGGCTTTTTGGGGGGGGTCTGGGGTCCCGGGGGGGACTCCGAACCCGAGGAGGCAGCTTGGCTGAGGCTTTCTTCATTGCAGGCAGGAGCGCAACCGCGACCCGACAACGAAGCGTTGGGCTGGGCGTGGGCGCGCGCGACACGTCCGGTGACTACGGCTGCGTCGAATACAGACGCGACCGTATGCATCGGCAGTCAGCGCGCGAGTGCGGGTCCGAGCGGCGAAGTCCGAGGTAGTAGGCTTGCAGGCGTTCTTCCTCGGGGCTCCGTGCGACGATCCGGTCAAAATGAGTCGATTAGTTTAGGAGGAGTAGCATCACAACCGAAATACGCCGAGTGGAGTACAGAGAGCTTTTCGCTCGACTTCGTCTCACTCTCAGCTCAATAATATATACCTACAGTCAACTATCCTCAAATTCTACAAATGTACTCAAATAAAATGTTGACTAGCTAACTTCAGGGTGTCGGTTTTCTAGCTAACTTCATGGTGTCGATTTTTCGCGACGGTGCGCTCACGCATCGTAAAAACTTACTCACATCATTTTTCCCTAACGCACCAAATCTCTAACTCTCTCTGTATAATATTGGTACCTTTTTTTTTTTCGTGCGGAAATTCCTTCGGATACCCCCCCCCCTCGCCGGCCAGCGGGGCGGTTATAGATTATTTTCTTTGACGTTTTATAAGTACATAATCATAAAAATATTTCAGGTGCCAATCCGCCGAATGCACGTTTATCCTGACTACAGGTCGCCATACAAGTACCACGACATCGCACTGCTTGAACTGACGAGTGATGTGACCTTCAAGGCACACATCCGTGCCGCATGCCTCTGGGCCAAGCCCACCTTCACTGGGTATGATAAAGTCATCGCTACTGGGTGGGGAGTCACTGAAACACGTAAGTTCATAACACTTAGTACCTGCGCTCGGTCGTGTGTGTCACGCATATCGTGCAAATCATGTGGATTCTCTTGTAAGATTTTGTGCAAATTATGCACAAAATTAACTCAGTAATATTTGCACGAAACGGGCGCCCGCAAGCGTGCACACGCACGACGCAGCGCAGGCGCTTATGATTAATACCTTCTAGATGTAAGTACTTACTACTAGAGATGGCTGTACGGAATTAAAAATATGGTATCGCGAAAGACCACTAATCAACCATCAATAATGAGAATTTTTTTTGTAGCATATGACATTAATATAGGTTTCAAAATTAATAACCGCATTTAACTAGTATTTGCATTTATCTGTATACCGGGCTCAGGGAAAAGTTAAGTGAGTCCAGTCGATTATTTCGTAATAATATTTTGAATTGTTTCCTTATTTCAGGTGAAGCTTCGAAGGTTCTCAGGAAGGTAGGCCTGGATATATTGGATAATAATTTATGTGCTACGCTGATAGACCATAATAGGAACTGGAAAGGATTCGTGGACTCCCAGATGTGTGCTGGTGACTTAAAAGGGGGCAAAGACACCTGTCAGGTAAGCAAAGATTTTGATAAATAAAAAATAAACCATTTTGAAAAAATAAAAACACAATTTCATTTTACATGATATTGTCGGAAGTTTACGCGAATTTCACACATTGATATGAAACTATTATACCGAAACGTCGGGATCAATGTAAAATATAAAATATATTATTTACGGTTACTTTTCAGCAGTCATGGTCACGGGGAGACACATCAAATAAATCGCGAGAGAATCAGTTAAAAATAGTTTTGTTACAATTTAATTTTTTCAAGGCTAGAATTACGAAACTTTATAACTATATCTGCGTCGGGTGAGAAATAAATTTAACCGTGTATTAGCGTTTTTCAATATTCCACCCCTAAGGGGATAAAATATCTAAAACGGTTGCATGTAAAGTCCTTAATTTTCGAAGTAAGATGCATGAAATTTCATATACCTGCTTCTGGATAGAAGATGTGCATGTGTTTTTCTAAATTTAATTCCTAGAGGGGTAAATAAGGGATGAGCGGTTAAATGGAAGTCTGTTATATGGAGAGTGCTTTACTTTTGAAATAAGAAGCTTGAAATTCAATGTTAAATCTTCTTGTGGTTCACATTTACAATTGGCAATTGGCCAGCAGAAGCAGGCCGGGACGGTGGGGCGACTAGCGCCCCTTCCCCAAACCGGGGCAAGACGGGGACACCGTGGTTCCCAAACCCGAGGGGGCCATCTCGAAACCGGAGATGGCCCAGGGTCAGTCGGGTGCGAGGGATATGCTCTATGGGCAACCTTACACCCCGGCGTCTGCAGACCCGAGACGGCGTGCGGTTTTAGTCGGTTCAAGCCCGACATAACCGCCCCCGCTGGCCGGCGGGGGGGTATCCGAGGGGATTTCCGCACGAAAAAAAAAAAAGAAAGGTACGCAAATTACAAGTGAAATCGGGTTGTACGATATTTTTCGAATTTATTCAAAAAAAAAATTTAAATTGTATAACTTTGTCTTTGCAAATATGTTAACCCATTTTATGTATTAAAATAGTAAATAATAATAGTAAATAATAGGTCTTTACCTATGAAAACTAGTGGGGCGGAAATCACACAGTGATTGTCAAAAACCAGTGGGGTGCGACTGGTTGGATCACCTCCAAGTTTGGTGCACCTTGGGCAACGTGGGCGATGACGCATCATTGATTGCTCCTCTGGAGTAGCTGGCGTCAACGTCAACGGCCAAGAATCTGACCAACCGGCCCTTTTCAGGGCCAGCTGACCCCATTGCACGAGGGGGTCGGGGCATGGCGGGCCTGCAAGGCCCGCGGGGGTGGGGGCCGCTCCAGGTACCCCTCTGCTGTTATCAGAGGGGACACTGCGAATGGCCCAGGGTCAGTCGGAGTGCGAGGGATATGCTCTATGGGTAACCTTACACCCCGGCGTCTGTAGACCCAAGACGGCGTGCGGTTTTAGTCGGTTCAAGCCCAACATAACCACCCCCGCTGCTTGGCGGGGGGGTATCCGAAGGGATTTCCGCACAATAGAAAAAAAAAAAAAAAAAGGTACCCGAAACCTTGAACGTACAAACCCCAAAATCTAATAAGTTGATTTCAAGATTTTACAACTCTGTATTAAATTGTGTTTTTATTGGCCGCTTGATAAATTAATTCGATCTTCAAAAACAGTACTTCCTAAATGCTATTCATTTTGATGATAAATTTCGTATTACTTAATGGCTGACACTTTTCAAAAATGTAATAAAAGTTGCTGTTTGTTAGCTTAATGTCGTCTCATTCATACAAAAAAAAAACATAAAAAACATTTGGATTTGTCATTCCTAAAAAAAATGCAAAAATGATAGTACTGAAAATTGGGTTTCCTCCAATTTCTTCAAGAAAAACGGCAATTTCATATGTAACGACCTAATAAATAAAATAAATAAGATTCGTAACACTGATCTCACTAGGTGAGTTTCACCTAGTGAGGTCGGAGTGCAGTGTCATGGCGTAGTAGTGTAATTTAATTGTTGATTTAATTGAGCTACGTCATGTTGTCATGTTGTGTTACAGTCATAGATTGATCTAGATGCTAAGATATCAAAACATTCAATCCATCATACATTAAATGTTAAAATGTTTATCAATATTGTTGAACAAACGCATTATTCCGTGACCTCCAACCGTAGTTCTGATTGAAAGCACGAACCGGAATACAATTATAATTCCGTCAAAAAAATCGGTTGTCTGTAAAGTCGGTTTACTAACGATAGTTGAACGTGACAACATCATAAGAACGCGAGGTAACGCCGCATACGTCACGTGGTAACGCCGCATACGTCATGTTTTTTCGTGCGTGCAGCCGGCTCCATCGATTTATAAGACGTTGTCACGTCAAAACATCTAGACCAATGCAAATAGATATAAGGCATACTCTCACACATATTCTCACTATTCAGCCTCACACGTAGCTGCAGGACACCTGTCACCATGCCACGGATATTTTGGTCTTAATCGTTTTTGCATGTTTCCAGGGTGACTCCGGTTCTCCTATACAAGTCGCATCAAAAGGCAACCAGTGTATCTTCTACATACTAGGCATTACGTCGTTCGGGAAGGGGTGTGCCCAGTTACCGGGCGTCTACACAAGGGTGTCAAGCTACTTGGACTGGATTGAGCAAACCGTGTGGCCCGGCGAATATTAAAACCTTTTGAAAACTTAAGCCTGCAGTTTTATTTCCAACCGGCTTTTCTTGTCTCCTAAAAGGGAGATAAATAAACAAATTATCATTAAAAAAATCTGTTCCCGCAGGGGGAACGCACAGGTAGATTTCGTGAAGCAATTAATATTATTTTATATAGAGAACTACGGACTTTAAACAATATTTCCTGAAGTTAACATGTTTAATTTTTAGGTAGATTTCGATGAAATCGATCTACCTATTGGTTTCTTGACTACTGTCGAATTTAAAAAAAAAATCTTCATAGGAGGTCTAGTTATGACCCCCTGAGTCCGAAATGACCACTGGTCAAAAAGTTTATTTTTATATATATATGTATGTATGGTTCCACTTCCCAAAATTTGCGGCACTCTCACGGTCGCATTTTTGCCCCGATCGCTTTCAAACTGCGGTCAAAAATTGCTTGGGTGTAAACTTAGTTTAAGTTCGTGAACGGGTGGAATCCGGCCTAAGGGGACGGTAGGGCCTCACTTTTTGTGAAATCAGTTTTTCCTCAAAATTTCACGTTCCATAAAAGATATTCGAACAGTTCTAATTTTATCCCATAGTATACATGAATACCAACAACTTTTAATTATAAACCTATAAGATTAAAACTTTAACTAAAAGTGGAGGGGGAAAAACCAAAATTTTTCGGGAAAAAAATCATAACTTCTAACCGGAGAACATTCTTGCCGTCGGAAACATTTTTAATCGATAGGCCATTATTAAGTCTAAAATAAATGTCTGAAAAGTTTTTCGCTAAAAGTTACCGTTTTCGAGAAAAAAAAATTAAACTGTTTAAAGTCCGTAGTTCTCTATATTGTTACGTGCGCGGGGTACAAATTAAATGCCGTTTACACAACAAAGAGGTTTATTCGCTCACCACAAACTAGACAACTAAATAACTAGCACACACAGTACTCTTCAACAGTTCCAGTCGCTCAGCAGTTCACAGTAGTCCACAGTCGTTGGTTAAGTCGCAGGTATAACTTCTTGGTTCACTTCGGTAAGATGTGTTCGCTTTCGCTTTCGAAAATTAACTGCCTCGTGTCGATAGCCGGGCGACCTTTTATAGCGGGGTAGAATATTCCGGAATCATCTAGAGATAAGGCACTAGAGCGTTCGAGAATAGTAGGTATTTACTGGGGCGTTCGAGAAAACAAGTACCTACACAGTCGTGCCGACGATAGAGGTGAATGCCCTTGTTATCGCGATTTGTAGGTAAAGTAGGTATAGGTAGACAAAAGGGCTTGTGATTTCTTATTGACTTTTCTGGATTTTTCTAAACGGATCGATAGAGTACTTCGACATTAACAATGCGTTTTAATTTCTAGAAGATTCGATCTGTAGTTTCCGAGATATCGACGATCGTTGTAACAATATAAAATAATATTAATTGCTTCACGAAATCTACCTGTGCGTTCCTCCTGCGGGAACGGATTTTTTTTTCTCGAAAACGGTAACTTTTAGCGAAAAACTTTTCAGACATTTGTTTTAGACTTAAAAATGGCCTATCGATTAAAAATGTTTCCGACACCAAGAATGTTCACCGGTTAGAAGTTATGATTTTTTTCCCGAAAAATTTTGGGTTTTCCCCCCTCCACTTTTAGTTAAAGTTTTAATCTTATAGGTTTATAATTAAAAGTTGTTGGTATTCATGTATACTATGGGATAAAATTAGAACCGTTCGAATATCTTTCATGGAACGTGAAATTTTGAGGAAAAACTGATTTCACAAAAAGTGAGGCCCTACCGTCCCCTTAGGCCGGATTCCACCCGTTCACGAACTTAAACTAAGTTTACACCCAAGCCATTTTTGACCGCAGTTTGAAAGCGATCGGGGCAAAAATGCGACCGTGAAAGTGCCGCAAATTTTGGGAAGTGGAACCATACATACATATATATATATATAAACTTTTTGACCAGTGGTCATTTCGGACTCAGGGGGTCATAACTAGACCTCCTATGAAGAATTTTTTTTTAATTCCACAGTAGTCAAGAAACCAATAGGTAGATCGATTTCATCGAAATCTACCTAAAAATAACCAGCTTCAATAACCAAAAAGGCACCGAAAAGTGCAAAATAACTGAAATACAGATTTCATTTTAAAGACAAAAACATGTAAGACTTTTCTGTTAAAGTCGGTGCCAAGCCCGAAACACAACGTTATAATAAAGTATCACAAACTCAATACGGTCAGACGACCGCAACAAAGTTCTGATACTACGGGTAGACACCCGTAGCATCAGAACTTTGCTGCAGATTTGGAGACCTCACTCAACCGACTTTAACAGAAAAGTCATAGGTACGTGTACTCGTATATTTGTCTCGAGAATAAAATCTGTAATTTAGTTATTTTTCACTTTTCCTCTTTGGTTATTGAAATTGGTTTAATTTTTTTCCATAAAATTGTGTATTTCTTTCTTTTTAAAGAACATAACTCATCATCTTCATCGTAGTGTTGTTACCGTTTGCATCTAAGGCCGTCACCTCAGAGCTGCGGGTCTGCTTTCTCCTGCTCGTCCTTTGGCTATACGGCTTTTAAAAGAGTGACTGCCGCCTGACCTCCAAACCCTGAGAAGAAAGCCTGCGCCAGAGCATCATCCTCCAATCAGTAGGAGTACCGGCTTGCAGGTGAAGTTGGCTTGGCCACGATGGTCGCGCTTTAAGTAGCGTGTTTACAATTGCTTCTTTAGACCACCATTATACAAGTGCAAGCTTCTTTATGAAGCTTTTGGGCATACAAATTGTGCAAACAAGCCACGTATTCTTCTTTAGCACAAGACAACGCGTTGTTGAGGCAAAGAAGGGAATTTGCGTTCTGTTGGCACGCTAACTGGTTTGTTTTTGTTTTATTTATTCATTAACAATTTGTTACAATTGTGTCTGAAGTATAAAGTATTAACTAGGCCTGCAATACATTCTGCTGTTGCGAAAATTGAGCGAACTTCCCGACTGATTACCATCATCAGTGTAATTTGACCTGTCAATATCGCGGAATCAGATTTTGAAAATTATGTTCGGTGATTATTCCTCCGTGGTACGTAGGATTTCAAAATTTCTTTTATTGATCGACTCCACTTTAAAAGTTACGCATTTTGGCGCCAAAACTGTGTGTTTAACATTGACCATCATTGCGGAATCAGATTTTTTAAATTTTGTTCACAAACAAAAAGTAAAGTTTGTACACATGAATGTTTAATTACATAGTCTATGTCCTTCCCATCAGTAACATCTTTGCTTGTGTGAAATTTCATTAGAATTGGTTCAGCCGTTTAGGAGGAGAAGATGGTCTAACGAAATACAATACATGAGTCGTCTAAAAGAGAGCAATGCTCTGACGAACTTCGCTCAATTATTGTAGAGTAAAAAATTCAAAAATCAGCGTACCTATTTAGGGTATAATTTATATCAATATAGTTAAGAAATTCAATAAGATTAAAACTAGGTAAACTCAATGCAATGTCCAATAATATTATTCATAACAAGTCAATTAATAATTCATAAAATTTGTAAAATAAAATAAAAACAAAGAGAAGTCACATAAATAAAAAAAAAATTATAAAAAAATTAAAATAATATAATCTGTAATAATTCAATTATTGAGCTGAGCGAAGCGAAGCTCTTATACGCGGGATAGCCACTACTACTACTACTATAAGAACAGTGACTATCGTTAATTTTTTGAAATATTCTCGACAGGACTCCAATTGTGGAATGCGAACGATAATCCTAATAACCCTATTTTGGGTTCCGTTGCCAAATGGCAAAAAACGGAACCCTTATAGTTTCGTCATGTCTGTCTGTCTGTCTGTCCGTCCGTATGTCACAGCCACTTTTTTCCGAAACTATAAGAACTACGCTATTGAAACTTGGTAAGTAGATGTATTCTGTGAACCACATTAAGATATTCACACAAAAATAGAAAAATAAAACAATACATTTTGGAGGTTTCTTGGTTTCTAATATATTTTTTTCTAAATTGAATAGTTTGCGCGAGAGACACTTTCAAAGTGGTAAAATGTGTGTCCCTCCCTGTAACTCCTAAAATAAGAGAACGATAAAACAAAAAAAAAAAATGATGTGCATTACCATGTAAACTTCCATCGAAAATTGGTTTGAACGAGATCTAGTAAGTAGTATTTTTGAAGTGAAAACTTCTTTAGCGGCGTTGTGCACTTTTTTGTAATGGGTAAAAAAGGTTAAAATCGCCTCAGTAAACACGTGACCTAATCGTAAGACAACAAATATAGAAGCGCTAATTTCACACTGTACTTAACAACCTTGGTGGCGCGTTCGTCTAATGAGTGGTCGTTGACTTCATCAAGACTGAGATCGATTCCGACCGAGGCCCAAGAAACACTTTTTGTCATCATATAACTTTTTGTAATATTTATTCTATTTTGTGCCATAAATCTATTGATATAAAATGGAAATTAAACAAAGTGCATCTATTAATGAGAAAAATGACGAAGAAATAGCGAAAGAAAATGAGTAAGTACTTTATAAATATATTGGCGAAGATGGTTCTGGTAATAATGATGGTGAAAAAGTCGTTGAAATTATGGATGGAAGTTGATTTTTCTGAGAGATAAACTTTTTAATGTATGTTAAATTTTTAATGTAATATAAATTGTCATGTTTGTGTACGATAGCGCGCAATAAATGAACCAACATCTATGCAACATACAAATGTTGCATAGATGGTAGTACTTTTATACTGATAATTAAAGCAATTCGTGCATAATTATTCCCTAATCATTCCAAAATATCAAAAATGCACAACGTTAATATTCAAGTTTTCACGTCTGCCGGCACTCCAGGAATGCAACACATCGTTTTTTTTAAGTTAACTGTAATTTACCTTTCATTCAAATAACACAAATAAAAAAAAATAAAAAACATTATTGAGCTGAGCGAAGCGAAGCTCTTACACGAGGGATAGCCACTTCTTTGTCATTGTACTTCTTTTCTCCTGCTTGACCTATCTTGACCAAATTTACCACGGTGATAGTGTGGACACTGAGGAGTGTTTTGAAGCGAGATAAGAAGAATAAGAAAGCGGAATAATCACAGAAAAACAGTTTAGCGAGCGCGCGGCCTTAGCTAAGCGCGCGACCGTAGTAAGATGTCTTATTTACAAGTAAGAGTTGCTCGGTCAGCTCAATTTATTTCAGTGACACCCTGCACTGAATTCCTAGTTATGTTACTTGCTGGAACCCTTAAAGGGCGAGCTCGACTCGCACTTGGCCGGTTTATTATTTTATTTGCACTGTATGTATGTCAAATATTGGAACTGAATTTCGAAGCCGTTATCCTCAACCGATTGAGATGAAATTTTGCATACACGTTCAGTTTTTATGACAATTCATTAATACAGTACCATGGAGCTGGTCTGATGATAGAATAGGATGGTATCCACAAGAACTCCTAAATTAAACTAGTGGGACGGAAATCACACAGTGATTGTCAAACTTCGGGCCTAACTTAGATATTTTTGTTGCAGTATTTTTATTCAAATTACAGACCTTAGGCTTTATGCATATTATTCGACGCGTTTATATTTCAGTTTTTTTCAGAGTCTGGTTGTTTTATGTAAATATACAATATACGTATTGTCATTGTCACTCAAATGTCAAAGTCAAAAACGCGTTACTCTGATCTCTGAACTCGAAAGAAACTCACTTGTAAAAGATTTTTAGGGACAATTTGTATGGTAGGTACCCGAAACCTTGAACGTACAAACCCCAAAATCTAATCAGTTCTTCCCATTAACCAAACAAGATGATTGGCGAAAGAATTTTTTAAATCGGATAAGTGGTTCTTGAGTTATTGCGTAAACAGACATCCAGACATCCAGACATCCAGACCAACAGACAGACCGACACAAACACTTTTTTTGCTTAATTAGACTTAGAATCATGTGAAACGTCGAGAAAAGTGATAAAAAGTGGGTGTTAGATTTTGATTTTTTTTGCGTGATTTTAAGACTTCGGTGTCCACCTGGTTGGTGGCCCGAAGTAAACAAGATAAACCTATGGACTTCGGGCTCATTTGTTTTGTCGTGACAAACTCTCTGATGTGATATGGTGTTCTGGTCTGATGTTGGAGTAGGAAATGGTCATATGAACTCTTAAGTTAAACAAGTTAAACCGCTCGAGTTTGGGCTCATTTGTCTTGTCTTGACAAATTCTGGTATTACATGGTATTCAGGATCTGATGATTGAGTAGGACGGTGGCCATAGGAACTCCTAAACTAAACAAGATAAACCTAGCAAATTTGAGCTCATTTGTTTTGTCTCGGTGAACACTCTGGTGCTACATGATATCCGAGGTCTGAAGATAGGCACAGAAGCTAAAGTAACTAAAAAGTTGAAAATAAAATAATTATTAAAAACACTTTTTAAAAACAAGCTTTTATTAAAAATACCGTTCCCGCAGGGGGAACGCACAGGTAGATTTCGTGAAGCAATTAATATTATTTTATATAGAGAACTACGGACTTTAAACAATATTTCGTGAAGTAATACGGTATACGGCGGACATTTATTTTAGAGCAAAAAATAACCTATCGGTTAGAAATATTTTTTTGCCCCTCTATGACCTATGCTTCTTCTATGACCCACGCCGAGCGCATTTTTAACATGTTTAATTTTTTTTTCTCGAAAACGGTAACTTTTAGCGAAAAACTTTTCAGATATTTATTTTAGACTTAAAAAATGGCCTATCGATTAAAAATGTTTCCGACTGCAAGAATGTTCACCGGTTAGAAGTTATGATTTTTTTCCCGAAAAATTTTGGTTTTTCCCCCCTCCACTTTTAGTTAAAGTTTTAATCTTATAGGTTTATAATTAAAAGTTGTTGGTATTCATGTATACTATGGGATAAAATTAGAACGGTTCGAATATCTTTCATGGAACGTGAAATTTTGAGGAAAAACTGATTTCACAAAAAGTGAAGCCCTACCGTCCCCTTAGGCCGGATTCGACCCGTTCACGAACTTAAACTAAGTTTACACCCAAGCAATTTTTGACCGCAGTTTGAAAGCGATCGGGGCAAAAATGCGTCCGTGAGAGTGCCGCAAATTTTGGGAAGTGGAACCATACATACATACATTTATATATATATATAGATATATATATATATATGTATATATATATATATACATATATATATATATATGTATATATAAACTTTTTGACCAGTGGTCATTTTGGACTCATTTTAAAATTCGACAGTAGTCAAGAATATATATATAGAGATCGATTTCATCGGAATCTACCTTTTTTTTTTTTTTTTTTTATCGTGCGGAAATCCCTTCGGATACCCCCCCGCCGGCCAGCGGGGGCGGTTATGTCGGGCTTGCACCCACTAAAACCGCACGCCGTCTCGGGTCTTCAGACGCCGGGGTGTAAGGTTACCCATAGAGCATATCCCTCGCACCCCGGCTGACCCTGGGCCATCTCACCACTAAAAGCATCGCTCATCCTGTCTCCTCTGAAAGCAGAGGAGTACGGAGAGCGATGTGTTCCCGCCACGTTGGGTATTGGCCGACGATCAATGCCAACCCTATGAAGGGGTGAAGGGGAAGCCATTGACCGCCGCCCAGGGTGTACCGGGCGCTCCGATTCCGTTCCCCCCGGACTGCAGCGGGATCGGAATCGGAGCGACACTCGAGGAGGTTACCCAACACACACCCCTCATCGAAATCTACCTAAAAATCAATTGTACTAAAACGAAAATAATTGAGCTGAGTGAGACGAAGTCGAGCGAAAGCTCCTGATACCAGACTTCAGGATTTTCTTTGTCACAGGTCTCCTCCTAAACTACTAATCTAATCAGAACCAAATTTGGCATGATTAAAGAGGTCAATCAGAGGAAGGTTTATGGATATATTTTTCAAAAATTAATGCTACCACAGAGGAATGATCACCGTTAAAAAAATCCCGATGGAATTACATAATAACCGCTCGAGACACTGTGACCAAACTTTACACGCTCAGAAATCATGTCCAGAGTTGTGACTTTCAAAAAAAATTTTTAAAATCGGACTTGCCACGGAGGAATGATCACTGTTCTAAATTTTCAAAATCTGATTCCGCAATAGCGTTCAAATCTATCAAGTCACAATATTCAAGTCTCACTCAGCTCAACATTGCAAACAGCGATTCGCCTTACAGACCTAGTAATTTTATGCAACAAAAGCTGCAAAAGCAAAAAATTGCGATACGGGTTAATAAAAGGTTGTTTTTAAAAAGTTTTTACGTTTAATGCTATTCGAGGCGGAGAAAAATTTGTTCAGCTGTTCTTGAGTTGTACGAATGCACATTTTTACCCCTTTTTACCACCTTAGGGGTTGAATTTCAGAAAAAAACTTTTTTTGTACATCTCCACGAATCAAAACAAACACACCGTCCAAAATTTCAAGTCTCTACGACCAGCGGTTAAGTCAGTCAGTTAGGGCAGGACTTTGAATTTTATGGTATTAAATTTTTTTAGGGATTTTCTTTACAAAAGCCCTATTGCTATCGAGTTGTCGTCGTTGCCAATTTTCTGTCACGGTTTTGGGTATAAAGGTGATGAGCTATCGAGTTGCTGTTTTCGGTAATAGATTCGTGCTGGGGTGAACCATTGCAAGATAAAGAAAAAGAAAAAAGAAAAAAAAAGTCCCCTTGTATTCGGCTGAGCTCGTCTCAGGAATTCAACTTGTTTTTCATTATATCATATTCTCAGTGATGGGACTAATAGGTACGTACGCCGTTACAGATTTACATACGATGACAAAATTTTTGCAAAATGATATTTGAAGTTATTACTATATTTTTGTTTTCTAACCGAACCGGAAAACCACATCAAGTCGTAATGACGCGTACATGAATATATTACGCTGTTTACTGTAGTCAGATAAGGTAGTTGATACACTATCCACAGAACTCGGAATGGACAATCCAAGCCAAATGGTAATCCTATTATAATTTCAGTGTTAGTCCCGTTGTATCCAATGCTTGTACTTTTGAGCCTGAGGTCTGCTTTCCTACGTGGCTTTTCTTGACTTATACGGGAGCACTTTCGTCTGACCTGAATTCCAAAGGGAAAGTCTGCACCAAAGCTTCGTCTGTCAATCTGCAAGTGCATCAGCTTGCAGCTGAGTTTGGCTGGGGTCTCGAAGATCTTAGACTTCTTAGTGGTTGGGGATCCATACACCCCCAAATGTTTAATTTATACTACACCCACATACACATATATAACACTCCCAAACTCTTCAATTAGATCCTTAACAAACATACAAATACCTTTAGAAACTTTCACATCCATATATTTAAAACAAAGTCGTGTTAGTGATGATCGGGATAAACTCAAGAACGAGTGGACCGATTTTCATGATCTTTCATTTTTTAGATTCGTCTGCGCATATACTGTGCCTTTTTTGCGGAAATCGCCACGGTTACACGGGTCTTTAATGCCGGTGGAATGATGATAATGATATTCACGAAATAAATTCAGCTCCTAGGGTAACCAATGTTACTTCATTCTAAGGTGGAACGAAGTTTGTCGGGTCAGCTAGTTTATAATATTAATAGGTCAGGTAGTAGGAAAACCAAGTTCGGCGAAACCAATTTCAAAAGAAAATATATTACGCATCACTTCCTCAACATTTTTTTCAAAGACAATGAAGGAGAATGGCTCTTTCTTTTTCGAAGTCGGTTATAAACTGGAATATATACTTCATGAAGTCGCAAGTGAGCATTCCGCTTAATTAATTTTTTTAATATCATTCAGCAGACAGCCAGCCTGTTTGAGACCAGTCTTATTTCAACTTCGAACGAGGATAAACGTGTTTTAGCTTTATAGTGTGTGTTTGCCGCGCAATTGTTGTTACGATAGGTGAGTGGTAGCCTTTTATTATTTAATGCGCCCGAGTACCGATAAATAAGATATTTGGAAAGTTTTCTGCAATTTTCTGCGTAATTTTTTTTTCGTATGAACCTTCTACAAAGTATTGGAAAATGGTCAAGTCGTTCTTAAGTTATGGCGTGACCAAGGGTAACAGAGATTCAGTAAAGATCTCGTGTCACAGTGTTTGTTATTGAACTCCTCCGAAACGGCTCGATCGATTGTTATAAAATTGTATGTACATTTGGTAAGTCTGAGAATAGGTCGTCAGTTATTTTTATACCCCTAGGTGAACGGGATCAGAATTGCACGCGGGCGGAGCCGCAGGCTACAGCTATTTATTTATAATAGTTTTCTTATTTAACATACAGAATTGTGGTGAAGTACTTCCAAACCAATTATTTACCCGACTGTGCGATATGCGAACCTATATACATCGCACGACCAACCGGTTCCCCAGGAATAGATTTTTATAGGTAACTAGCTTTGGCCCGTGGCTTCACTCGCGTGGATTTCTGATCCCGTTCCCGCTACCAATGAGACCTTATTCCACCACTACAACATATATAGCATACACAATTCCACCACACATCATTTTGTTATATCTCAAAGGGTTTAGGCAGCGTTTACGTTGAAACCTCTCAGATTGCTTATTGTTTTCCGACGCCTCCAACAAATATAATTATATTTTAGCCAATGTATACAAAAACTTGACAAATTATATACTAAAGTCTTCCTCGCGAACCAGTTTATCCATTGTCGAAAACAGCATGAAAATAGGTACAGTAGTTTTTGAGTGTATCGCGACTAACAGACAATCGCAATCAGCGATTATTTTATGCTTTTTTTTAGCTTCATCTGTCCAGATGTTTGTCATCAAATCTTGCAAATTAACATTGGTCTTGGTAACTGCTTGGTAGCTGAAATTTTGCATACATGTTTAGAGCACGTGACAATGCAATATTACGATGACATGGTGCTGATAACATTGGGACCTTAACATAACTGGCGAATCGTGGATGTGTAATACACCTCTGCCTACCCCTTCGGGGATAAAGGCGTGAAGTTATGTTATGTTATATGGTGCTGATCTGATGATGGAGCTGGAAGGTGTTCATAGTAACTCTGTAATGAAACGACACAGCCCATCGAGTTTCAGCTTGTTTAATTCAAAATTTTTACTACTTTTTATTAAAAAGAACAAAAAAAAGCTTTTGTTAAAAAGTTTTTTTTAAATTCTACTTTTTTTATAATAATAGTGATAGTAAAGCTGGTCATTGTAGTAGGGTAGGTAGGGTAGGTCTACCGCAGTTCCACCACATCATAAATCTCCTCGTGAAATCGATGAGTGCCTTTAAAAAAAAGGAGGCTCGGTAGCTAAGTGGTTAAGGAGTCGGCCTTACGATTGAGAGGTCCCGGGTTCCAATTCTGATCATTACACTACTGAAGTGAACCCACTCTTTACACAAGTAATATAATTTATCTAATATAATTACTATAATCTTTGCTGGATTAATGGGAATACTAGTAATTTCAGTTACCAGTAGGTTCTCACTCTTTCTAGAAAAAAAAAGAAACAGTGGCACTGCAGGAGTGCCGATAGAAGTGAAAACACGAAATATATTTACACAGTCAGCTATGTTGTTCATTATGAATCAGTACGAAAGTCCATCGAGGTTAGAACAAAATAGTTCATCAGCGACACCAAAGATGGCGTTGCTTAAAAGATGATTTCAACAAAATATATATCATAACTAAAAGTATACCATAAAATTATTAATTAAAAAATCAAAAATTTCGACTGCCCAAAAAAGACTGAAGCGAGCATAGCAGGTCCCATTTACAAATCATAAACCGAAAGAAAAAAAACCAATGTTTAAAAATGATTGTAACATCTCTTTTTCCGATCTAAATCTATAGTCAGAATATAATTAAAAGTCACATCGTAATGGCGGTGAGTTGAGCGAGCGAGTCTTGGGTTTTTCAATTTCTACACACCTTGTACTTTCTTAAACTTTCCAAACATGACAAACTGTCGTCAAACAATTTGAATGCAAGACAGGTTTGACGAAGTTTAAGGCTGAGTTTCCCCCAGAGATGTGCGAGAATGCGTAGCGAGGGATGTGTTTGTTAAGGATCAATAGAATCACTTCATTTACCTGACCTCGCTCCGCTGAGCCGTTTCCACCAGAGCTGCGCTGAGAGAGGCTAGATAAATCAAGTGAGTTTCACTACGCATCCTCGCACATCTGGTGGAAACGCAGCCGAAATAAAGATAGACACATACATTTATTGAAGGACACGCACAAACAAAACCGGCCAAGTGCGAGTCGGACTCGTCCATGAAGGGTTCCGTAGCAGCAAGTAACATAATAATGTTAAAAAAAAAATATATTTGAGTTGATTGAATGAAAGGTAAATTGCAGTTTACGATTTATGACGTATTAAAAAACTACTTACTAGATCTCGTTCAAACCAATTTTCGGTGGAAGTTTACATGGTAATGTACATCATATATTTTTTTTAGTTTTATCATTCTCTTATTTTAGAAGTTATAGGGAGGGGGGTGGGGGACCATCATTTTACCAGTTTGGAAGTGTCTCTCGCGCAGACTATTCAGTTTAGCAAAAAATGATACTAGAAACCTCAATATCATCTTTGAAGACCTAAGACACACACGTATGGGTTTGATAAAAAAAAAGTTGAGTTTCAGTTGTAAGTATGAGGAACCCTCAAAATGTATTGTTCTTTTTCTAGTTTTGTGTGAAAATCTTAATGCGGTTCACAGAATACATCTACTTATCAAGTTTCTACAGCATAGTTCTTATGGTTTCGGAAAAAGTGACTGTGACACACAGACGGACAGACAGACATGACGAATCTATAAGGGTTTCGTTTTTTGCCATTTGGCTACGGAACCTTAAAAACCGGATACGTGTGAGTCGGACTCACGTTTCGTATACAAATGCATTGAGGGATAAACTTAACATTCCTGTTTAAAAACTATAGTTACGAATATAGCTCGCAACAGTGGACTTATAATAGGATAAATTTATTGAATTTAAGTTTTCAATCGCATTTTTTAGTTATTTATGTAAATATATTTACGGTTTCCGGATTGTGCTGTAAGGCCTTGCTGCCACTTTCTTGATTCTAGCTTAAAAATTGGTTAATTTTAATTTCGTATTGTATAATAGTTTGTTTATGTTCTGTACTAGGGATGCGATGCAGTTAGCCGATCGCAAGAAAATTGAGCTGAGCGAGCATTTAAATGGTAAATTTGTTTTTTGGTGATAATTCCTCAATGGTATCTCCGATTTTTAATTTTATGATCTCTAAACATGCCCCTAGATTGTCGTTATGACCATGCCAAATTTGGTAGAAATCAGATTTGTGGTTGCAAAGGAGTATCCGAGTTTGTAAGCGGCTATCCCACATATAAGAGGAGGACGGTTACCAGCTTCGCAATCAACCCAAACTTAAGCGTAGCGAGATTTGCCTATCCAACAATAGTTCAACGTGACCGGTCGACTTTTTCCATTGATTTGGTTTTTCGGTGATTATTCCTCGATGGTAAGACCGATCTGGACATTCGACCCCTTACGACACTCAGTAATGTCTACTTGATCACCGTGGCAAATTTGGTCGAGATCGGTCAAACGGTCTCGGAGGAGTATCATTTGTTTGAAATGCAACTTTGAAACCAAAGACGCTTCGCTCGCCTTCGGCTCGCTACGCTTAATTATAATACTTCTTATTTTTTTATAATGTGAACTTGGCAGGTTAATTTAATTATATATTTTTGTTTGTTTTTTGTTTGTATTATTGCGATCTGTTACTATGAACATTTAGCATAAAGTTAAGTATGTATACATTGTCTTGTAGGGCAGTCAGTCCAGTGACGTGCGCCCTTTATTATTGTATTCCCTACTAGCTTTTATCCGTGGTTCCGCCCGCGTAGATGTCGGTTATCGCGACAAAACATAGCCTATGTCCTTTCCCAAGGTCTAAATCACCCCTGTACCAAATTTCAGCAAAATCGGTTCAGTGCTTTAGGCGTGAAAGCGTAACAGACACACAGACAGAGTTACTTTCACATTTATATATTAGTAAGGATAAATCTCTAGGGGACTTTCTTTTTAGTCTCTTAAATGTGGAATTGCTATTCATTAAATGCGTAGTCAGTAAGTTTGGGTGAGATTCTATTCTGTTCCTGTACAATTTCATGATGTGTTTAATCTCTTCTTGAATTATTCTGATTTTTAGATCGTGGTGTAGTTGTTGGTTTTTTATGAGCATTGGTTATTATCCTCAGCATTTTAGACTGAAATCTCTGAAATATTTCTATGTTTGAGTTGACAGCTGTGCCCCAAAGTTGTACTCCGTAGGTCCAGATTGGTTTCAAAATACATTTGTATAGAAGCAGTTTATTTTCTAATGATAACTGTGATTTTTGTTCAGTAGCCAGTGCATTTTCCTTAGTTGGATTCCAAGTGCTTTTCGTTTTGTAAATATATGTTTTTTCCAAGTCAGACGGCGATCCAAATAAAACCCAAGGTATTTGGCTTCATTTGCTTGGGGTATCTGTACTCGGTTCAGCGACACAGGGGGACATGTTTCTCGCCGCGTCGTAAAGGTCACCTATACCGACTTAGCTTCGTTTGCTTTTATTCGCCAGGTGTTTAACCAATCCGTGATTTTGTCTAGTGAACGTTGAAGCATGATAATCGCTTGAGCTGGATCGTCATGGGATGTTAAGGCTGCTGTGTCGTCAGCAAAAGTTCCAATCACAATGACGTCTGTCATGGGTAGGTCTTTTTTTTTTTTTTTTTAACGTGCGGAAATCCCTTCGGATACCCTCCCCCCGCCGGCCAGCGGGGGTGGTTATGTCGTGTCGCGACTAAAACCGCACGGTGTCCTCCCCAAGTGTCCGTTGCCGGGCACCCCGGGTAAGCCCTCGAAAGGATAACCCCAGGGTTGCCGGCGGACTTTGGCCGCCACCGCGGCCTCGCCTGGTGGGGTCGGGTTTTATACCGCTTCGGTGAGTTGGCAGGCGTGTGTAGGGCACACACGACTGCCATCTTAACTGCGAAACTCGGGGGGCAGGGTTCTCTCCCGCTCCCTCTCCGCCGTCTCTTTCGCGCGCATTACCTGCTCGCAGAAAGAGGCGGCGGCGTGCCACTTGCTCCCGTCGGAGACCACGGCCCTCACCATGGTCTCCAACGAGAGAACGTCCACGCCCAGGACCGCAACGAGATCACGGCGTTGACTCGCCCACGCAGGGCACTCCACCAACGTGTGGAGCGCCGTGTCTTCGCCAGGATCCTCGCAGTGCTGGCACTGCGGCGTTGTCTCCCGGTGGATGCGCCACAGATACTTACCGAAGCACCCGTGTCCGGTAACCATCTGGCACATCCGGTAGGAGAGGTCCCCATGTTCCCTCTCCAACCACTCCTTCATGATCGGTCTCACCGCCGCAATGGTGGATTCCCCCCACCTTGGGTGCTCAAGTCGCACCCTCCATGTCCCCATGAGTTCCTGGCGGAGCAGGGACCGCTGAGCCCTGATTTCTCGGGGCTCCGGCCTATGGCCCCGCTCCAGCGCCTCCTTGCGCCACTGGTACAGCAGCGCAAGGGCTCTCGCTTCCAGGTCCCATGGAGGGGTCCCGGCTAGTCATGGGTAGGTCTGCAGTAAAAATTAGATACATCACCGGACCAAGTACACTTCCTTGTGGCACTCCTGCCTGGGCTCTATGAAGTTTAGTTATTTCCTCCCCTTGCTTAACGTAGAAAAATCTGTCAGCGAGATATGATTTTAAGAATATATAATAGTTTGTCGGGAGCAAGTTTTTTTATTTTGTGAAATAAACCTTCGTGCCAAACTCTGTCAAAGGCCTGAGAAATGTCTAAAAATGCTGCGCAACAGTATTTCTTATTTTCGAATGCTTTATGGATTTCTTCCACCAGTCTATGCACCTGTTCTATAGTACCATGATGTTTTCTAAAGCCAAATTGGTGGTCAGGTCTGATGTTATTTTCTGCTATTACTATATTGAATCGTTTTAGAAACAGTATTTCCATTGTTTTTGAAAGAATGGGTAGTAAGCTGATTGGTTTGTATGAGCATACGTCTTCAGGAGCTTTACCGGATTTAAGGATCATTTTTACGCTACCTTCCATTGCGAGGGGAAGATGCCTCTGATCAATATAGAGTTGAAAATGTGTGTCAAAAAATGTAATGCTTTTTCAGGTAGTTCACGGAGTATTTTTGCAGTAATTAAGTCGTATCCTGGGGCTTTATTTTGATTTAAGTTTTTAATTGTGTCTATGACCTCACGTATCTTAATCCTTTCAATTGGTAGGTCTAGTTGGTAAGGTTCATTTAGGGAGTTAATTATTTCTTCACTGTTGGATTTCGATGGGTTATGGTCAGTGTTTGGTACGAACACATCGGCTAAATGAGAGGCGAAGGTTTCGCCTTTTTCTAGGTCAGTTTTTGCCCGGTAACCCTTTTTGCGTATCGGTGGATTAGAAACAGCAGGAATTTAAATTCTTTGAGTTGTTTTTCAAAGGGAATAGTCACTAGCAGCTGTTGCATCTAGATCACGTAAGTGGTTCTGAACGTTTTCATTTTATGTAAATTTTTTTTTTTTTTTTTTTAAGTTTACCCGTTAAGTAGTTCAACGGTGTTTTGTCGCCCAGTCGTTCGTATTTTGCTATGGTTTACGAGACTGCCTTTTTTCCGCTACTAGTTCTCGAACAGGCTTTGAGTTGTATGGTTCAACGTGTTTCTTGGCAGGAGGAGTGCTATCCCAAGCAGCCTTTTGAACACACTCGTTGAAATGTTCGACAGCTGCTGTAATGTCCTCTGCGGTTTTAAGAGGCAGGTTAATATTGAGTATAGACTCTACTATGGAACGAAATTTATCCCAGTTTGTCCTACGTTCGTGTAACCTTGCTGCTGGTTTGACGTATACGAATTCCTGAGCGACTTCTAGTAAAACTACACTATGGACAGATGAGAGGTCTTGAAGAGAGGTACATTTGAAATAATTTGCAGGAATTCCCTTTATAACACTGAAGTCTACCAGATCAGGGTTTTTTTTGGGTGACTGACCAGTAAGTTGGTTCCCCTTTCGATATTGTATCTAGGTGTAGATCCATTATAGCTGCCTGTAACTGGCGTCCTTTGGGAGTTGTTAAGCGAGAGCCCCATTGAGTATTTTTAGAATTATAGTCTCCACCTGCGATAAACCTTTATTATTTTATTACCAATTATATAAATAATAAATTTAATTATACAATAAATCAAGTGTTACATACAGCACGAAAACCTGCCAAGTTCAAATTTAGTTTTTAAATAAATAAATCGTGATAGAATCCGTTAAAATAGTTTTATTTCAATGTGTGACATTCGTGTAAACTGCCGACAATAACATTTTGTTCTTTAGCGGCGTTGTGCACTTTTTTTTGTAATGGGTAAAAAAGGTTAAACTCGCTTCAGAACACGTGACCTGATCGAAAATTCGTAAGACGTTTGCACACAAATATAGAAGCGCTAATTTCACACTGTACTTAACAACCTTGGTGGCACGTTATCTAATGAGTGGTCGTTGACTTCGTCAAGATTGAGATCGATTCCGACCGAAGCCCAAGAAATAGGTACTTTTTGTCATCATATAACTTTTTGTAATATTTATTCTATTTTGTGCCATAAATCTATTGATATAAAAATGCCCCTGAAACGCACTCCACCTCACTCAGCGATTTCGCAATGTGAATCAGAACCCGATTTACCAAGTGAAACGCTAAAGCTAGACAAAGCTCAGACCAAAGCCGGTCCGCGTAAACCGAAGCATGAGCATGTAGATGAGATGGGTGCCTTTATGACCGAAATGAAGACTATGTTTACTAAGTTTGAAATACAGCAGAATAAAAAATATACTGCTTTACAATCTGCGGTTACATAAATGATCGATTCCGACCGAGGCTCGAGAAACACTTTTTGTCATCATATAACTTTTTGTAATATTTATTCTATTTTGTGCCATAAATCTATTGATATAAAATGGAAATTAAACAAAGTGCATCTATTAATGAAAAAAGTGATGAAGAAATAGCGAAAGAAAATGAGTGAGTACTTTATAAATATATTGGCGATGATGGTTCTGGTAATATTGATGGTGAAAAAGTCGTTGAAATTATGGATGGAAGTTAATTTTTCTGAGAGATGACCGATATTCTTAGCAATCCATGGATTCTCCGTGCGGGTGCCGGGTCGATCGCGTTGCTGAGTTGGGAACTCGGGACAGTGCCTGGGACTTGCGACCCAAGTGTAGGTTTACAAGGGGCCCCTTTGGTTGATGTACATCAACACTTACCTTCACTACCCAAGTTCCGCTCCCTGCCTAACCAAATTTGATACGAACCTACTAGTGCCGCTTTAGATATTCGTCCTAGTATTGAGCTTATTGTAGCTCTCGATAGGCCTACATCTTTAAGTAGGCTATAGAGAGATTTTGCTGATATACGTCTCGCTCCCACTTCCACTGCATACAAATTAACCACTTAACCGTTTTTGATTAATTCCACAAGAGCCACATGTCACATGCCACCTCTTAGAATAAAGGAATATGTCAGGTCTAGATGACGAAACCCCAACACCCTCCGGAATTTTATAGTGCTTTTCATACGTGTAATTAGGAGAGTTCAATCTGAGGCAGCATCTAAGATTGAATAAGGTTTGTTCCTGGATGTTATGGATGAACCTTCAGACACAAAGTTGATATGACGTCTGTTAGTAGTCAATCCTTTTTGGGCTCTAGCTACTGCCAGACACATTGCTTCACGTATGATGATAAGCACCTTATCGTGGCGGCGTGAGTAATGGCCTCTATCGAGAAGCACCCTACATCCTACTAATATGTGTCTAGCCGTCCCTATTGCCTCACCACAAGTATAACATTGTTTTTCTGTGGCCTTCCCCCACCTTACCAGATTACTCTGGTCTGGGAGGGTCATCTGAAAGGCGTTAAGATAGAATTTTAACAGGGCCGGCGACCAATCATAGATCAAGGTGCGCCACTTTAAGGCCATCGGTATGCAGAACTCTCCCATTGTCAACCATTCATTTTGGATTTTCAAATTCATCGTGTGCACTCGATATTTATCATTTTCGTCTAGTTTTAGAAAGGACTTAAGTATATCCTGGTCTCTTTCTGGCTCTCGTACTCCCAACCCCACTCTGTTCGACTGGGCCCCTATCATAAATCGTTTGTGGAATAGGAGTCTAGATTCAAGCTCGGACGCGTTATTATCTTTCGGGAGTGCCCTGACTGTGACATCTTGGGATTTACCTAAGATGTGGGCTTTGGTAACTCTAAGGTATTTATAGAGCTCCGATGGTTTCTTAAGTTTCATCCCAAAATTATTTTGATCCCTAAATAGAGCAGAGGAATCAGTAGAGTGCTCTAGTCCAAGCCACGATTTTAGCGATTTTATGACAGTTGCATCTATTTTCGCCAGTAAGGTTTTACCGAATTCATACACCAGAAAAGGCCAAGTCAGACGTGATGTTAAGTAGTTGTCATATATCCAAGCTTTTTTGATATTGTTTATTGGTAGCTGATCTATCTTATTTAGGTCATTTATAAACGTATCGACAACTTCATCTAAGGATGGTGTGCGTCCTTTATAGTCTATCTTTCTCCCAAGAAATTTAAATGGCACCGATTCAGCGACTATGGAAACTGGTTTACCCCCAATGAAGAGTCCCGGGTCGTAGGAGGTAAATTTGGTGTCCCGTCTACCCAGACACAGACAGTGACACTTACTGGGCTTCGTCCTCAGTCCATTTGTCCACGAACAGAACTCATCGACTTCCTTTAATAGTTCCTGACATTGTTTTGGACTACGCGTCAGTATTGCGAGATCATCAGCAAAAGCTAAGATGGAGTCTGAGTATATGTTATTTACTTTAAAGCGAGAACCCCATTTCTTTTCGTGACGTATTAACTTGGTAATTAAGATATTAATTACTATGTTAAATGCTATTGGCGACAAGCAGCATCCCTGAAACAGTCCCACATTATACCGTAATGGTTCTGTGTGTACTTTTTGGAAGCTTATAGCAAATTTTAGCTGCGAGTAATACGACTCGATTATCTCTATGACCACGGGTGGAAAGTTATACCATTGCAACGCGTATACCATAAGGTAATGTGGAATTGAGCCAAATGCATTTTCTAGGTCTATCCAACATACCGTTATCTGTCTTTCGTATTTTCTGGCATCTTTTGTTATTTTGTGTTTATATTGTATCGACAATATCACTAATTATAAACTAGTAGCGCCATCTATTGTGAAATATGCGAGACTGTTTTTTCGATAAGAAACTTGTTCTATGTAAGTTTGGAAATAAATGAAGATAGTTCATCTCTGTCACTCAAGAGTTTAATTTATCACAGGTTATCCGGCCCAGTTTTTTTTTGTTTTTCTCGCAATTTTCTTAGATATTTCTAGTGGAAATAGATTTTGCAGATTGAGTTAAACTGTGATTAATGCTGTGACTGTGAAAATGACGACGAACTACCTTGTCAGTGTGCCTAAATTGAAAGGGCGTGAAAATTACAGTGAGTGGGCTTTTGCGGCTGAGAATTTCCTAGTCCTGGAAGGAATGTCTGATTTAATCAAGTCGAAGACTATACCAGCAGAAATAGGAGCAGCAGGTGACGCGAAAACAAAAGCCAAGCTGATTCTGACAATAGATTCGTCGCTGTATGTGCACATAAAAAGTGTACCAACGAGCCATGAGCTGTGGAAGAAATTGAAGAACCTATTTGATGACTCAGGTTTTACGAGGAGGATCAGTTTATTGAGGAGTTTGATCTCAATAAGATTAGAAAATAGCAATTCAATGACTTCATACGTGACACAAATCATTGAAACCAGCCAAAAATTGAGTGGTACGGGTTTCAACATCAATGATGAGTGGGTCGCATCGCTTTTGTTAGCGGGATTAACAGAAAAATATTCTCCTATGATAATGGCGATCGAGCATTGCGGCATTCCATTGACATCAGACGCCATTAAAACCAAGTTGTTGGACATGGAAGAAAGCGGAAACGGTGGCGACAATAGCGCTTCCAGTGGCGCGTTTGCGAGTTATAAGAAGAATAGGAATGTTGGTAGCAATGCGACCAAAGACAACGCCCAGATGTCAAAGTCAAAAATGTCAAAACAAAAAGTAATTACATGCTATAAATGCGGGCAAATGGGGCATTATCGCAATCAGTGTACTTCTACGAACAAAAAATCGTCGAACACTAATAATAAAGAAAGTACAAGCAGTAATGCGTTTAGTGCTGTGTTCCTGAATGGCAAATTTTGCAAAAGTGATTGGTATATTGACTCCGGGGAGTCCGGGGCGAGTGTTCATACATGATTCCGAGGCGGGAAATTGAAAAGAGTGGGCGCGATTTTTTTCAATTCTTTCAACATTTATATTTAAAGTTGTAAATACTTGTACAAACCCTGCATAGTATTAAAAATAGTGTTTAGCACTTGCTCAAAATGGAGGAGGACGAAGGCGGGGGTGTTAATACTCCCCCGAATCCTAAAGTGAGGAAGAGGAAGGAAGACAATGTTAGGACTGGCGACAGTGGTGAGGAAAGTGAAAAAAGTTATTTGCCTTTTTTCAAACCTAATTATAAAAAACTCTATCCAGAAAATTCTAATTATACCGAGTTCAATGTGTTCGTGGAAAGCCGTGATAAAGACCGTATAGGGAATAAGAGCCCTATTTACTTGAACCATATTTTTGCATCGGAAGTAAAGGGAGTGGTAGCTATAAGGCGAATTAATGCCAATCGAATTGGTGTTATATTCAAACAATATAATACTGCAAACAATTTTATTAAAAATGAACATTTCCTAGAGAAATACAAAATTAAAGCCTTTATACCTGCAGCACAAATTGAGCGCATAGGTATAATTAGACATGTACCAACAAACATTTCCAATAAGGAATTATATTTGAAGCTCTCCTCAATATATGAAATAGTTGCAGTATGCCGATTTACTAAGAAAGTAGGGTCCAGCTGGGCCCCACTGCAGACAGTCAGCATAACATTTCTATCAAATATCTTACCAAATAATGTCCAATATGATTTATTCTCATACAGAGTGTCTGAATACATCCCACCTCTGCAGCAGTGCTATCGCTGCTTCAAATTTAATCATTCTGCTAAGGTTTGTAATGGTAAACAGCGCTGCAGCTGTTGTGCAGGTGATCATTCTTATAAAGATTGTGACAAGCCTAATGAATTATGCTGTGTTAATTGTGGTGGAACTCATTTGGCTGTAGCTAGGACTTGTCCAGTAAAAATGAGGAAGATAGTAGAAAAAAAAGAAAAAATAAGTTATTCAAGTGTAGTTAAAACTAATAAAAATGATGTTAAAGAATTTCCTCTTTTACCAGAAAAGTCCCATAGTGTAAATAAAACATTTAATAAAACAGGAGTAAATAATATTGTAAATAGCTCTAATGTAAATACAACTGAGAAATCTCAGACTGAGAAGAAAAGCTCTACCTCAGATGTAATTAAACAAGTCATAGGTAATAATGATATTCTAATGGCCCTTGTACAAACTTTAGTACAACTAGGAAACAAAATGGATGATGTGCCTATCACCACAACATCCATAAAACAAATGTTACTTAAAAATTTATCATCTTAAACAATGGATATAAGTGCCAGTAACATAAGTTCTAACTTACGTATTGCACAATATAATATTCAAAGTGCCAATAGTAAAAAATGCCTATTAATCAAATTTTTACATGAAAATAATATAGATATTTGTTTACTAAATGAGACATGGTTTAAAAACAATAATAAACAGTTTAAAATACCTGGGTTTAATATTTACTTTAAAAATTCTGTGAATGATCATAATGGTGTAGCAATTTTAATAAAACCATATTTAAAATACAATGTTTTAGATACAACTTTCTATGAAGAAATACAAACAATTGCTATTTCAATATCCACAGAAATTGGTAATATTACTATCTTAAATGTATATTGTCCTCCTAAAAGTGGACATATAAGATTAAATAGATTATGCAACATGATAGGTAGTCTTCCAAAGCCCATCCTTGTTAGTGGAGATTTCAATGCCCACCACATTGCCTTTGGCTGTCTAAGTACGAAAGGGCGCGGTCGAGATTTGTACAATGTGATAGATGACTGTGATTTATGTATTTTAAACGATGGTAGCTTCACTACTGTTAATAGTCCTAGGCATAACCCATCTGCAATAGATGTTACCTTTGTTAGTCCGAATTTGGCACCACTTTGTAAATGGTCCTTGCATGATAATGCTATGGGTAGTTACCATTACCCAACAATTATTAGTATTGCACTGAGTACTGACAAATATCAAATCAATCCACCGGTTGATAAATATTTGTATAATAAAACAGATTGGAATAAATTTCGTGACCTCTCTCAAAATATTTTCACTGACATGACATCAACAGTTGATGAACAAGATCCAATGTCTGTATATTTAGACTTTTGCTCTCGTCTAGACAAACTTAAACAACTCGCTATCCCAAAATTCGTAAAAACTAGTGATTTTAAAAGTAGGCCTCCATCACCCTGGTGGAATGATATTTGTGAGAAAAGTGTTAAAACGTCATACAATGCCTTGAAATTATATAGAAGTGATCCAACTATAGCAAACTACATCAATTATAAAAGATTGGACGCTTTGAAAAAGCGGACTATTTCCGAGCAGAAAAAGAGTGGTTGGAATGACTTCTGTAACACTTTCAACAGAACTACTCCAATAAGCAAGATTTGGAATTTAATTAAAAGATTCAAGGGTGTAAAAGCTGGCAATAAATCTTATAAGGATGAGTTTGTTCAACCATTTTTGTCTAAATTAGCAGACAGCAATAATTTGATAGATTTTAGTTCATATTGCAATTATTTTAATGTGAATAATGATAATCCCAAATCAATGTTTCTCTTAGATACTTTTACATGGAGTGAATTTATGATGAGCTTACAAACCAGGAAAAATACAACTCCAGGTCTTGATGATTTTCCATACATTTTAATTAAAAATCTTCATGTGTCCATACAACAGTTATTTCTAAAAATTCTAAATATGCTCTGGCTACAAAAAATCATCCCTACACAATGGAAAACACAATGTGTCATTCCCATTTTAAAGGCAGATAAACCACCTGAACTACCCAGTTCGTATCGACCTATCTCTTTATCGTCATGTCTCGGTAAGATATTCGAAAACATGCTCAAAAATCGTCTTGATTGGTATGTTGAAACAAATAATTTTCTTCCACGGATCCAATATGGTTTTCGAAGAGGCTGCAGCTGTGTAGATAGTTTCACCTCACTTATAACAGACCTGAAAAAAGCCAAAAATTTAAGATTAAATACTGTTTGTGTATTTTTGGATGTACAAGGTGCATTTGATAGTCTCGACCCTGGGATTTTAGTTAAGATTTTAACTGGTAGCCTAGGCATACCTGGTGAAATCTCTAAATGGTTACACAATTTTTTAAACAAGAGAGTCCTGTATGTACGACACAATAATATTCTGTAGGGCCCAGAAGAGGCCTCTAAAGGGACAATGCAAGGTGCAGCACTCTCACCTTTATTGTATAATTTGTATACTTCTGAAATATGTAAATATGTAAATTTGAAAAATGTACAGATTCTGCAATTTGCAGATGATCTGGTTCTTTATAGTTCTGATAACAACATAACTAAAGCAATAGACAATATTAATTTAGCCTTACATGAACTCAAGAACTATTACCAAGATATTTTAAATCTGAAAATTAAAGCTGGTAAAAGTAGTGTGATGATTTTTAGTGATGAGACTCCCCGTACAGATGTTATATACAATGGTGACATAATAGATAGAGCTAATCAACATAAATTTTTAGGTGTTATTTTGGATCAGAAGTTAAACTTTGAACAACACATTAAATACATTTCTCAAAATGCTCTTAAAGGTGTTAATATCATTAGATGCTTAGCTGGTTTGTCTTGGGGTGCAGACCCCAATATATTGTCCCTGTTATATAAAGCAATTGTAAGGAGTCACTTTGATTACAGTACTCTAGCTTATGTAAATAGTCCTTATGTACATAGATTAGATGTGATTCAAAACAAGGCTTTGAGAACTATTTCTGGAGCAATGTGTTCTACTCCTATTAGAGCAATGGAGGTTGAAACCAAAATTATGCCTCTTATACTAAGGAGGATTCTACTAATTGAAAGATATTGTCTGAAACTGTTAGCACTAGAAAATAATGAAGTTAAACATAAAATAGTTCCTCACCTTATTAGTATATCAGGCCCATTAACTTCCGCAGACGAATTGTTAAGAGATATCTCTCCTCAGATATGTAGAATTTTTCTGCAAATTCATGAAAAATGCACTCATGTTAGAAAACAGTCACAATGGCCATGTTATTCTCATTCATTCAAAAGTATACTTCATCCTATTACTATTTTAACTCACAAAATTTCCTGTAATTCTGACATGTTACAATTCTTAGAAGAGAATCCTCATTATTATACTTTGTACACTGACGGTAGTAAGAGCAACGACCATGTGAGATCTGCAGTGTTTGATCCACAAACCAATTTTTCTCAAAGTTTCGTTTTGGATAACAATTGTTCAATATTCACAGCAGAGGCATATGCAGTTTTAGAAGCTTTAAAATTAATAACTCATTTGAAAACGTGTAAATACTTTTTAATTCTATCAGATTCTTTAAGCCTAGTAGAAGGTTTAAATAATTTAAAAATTAACTATAAAACAAACTATATTCTGTATCTTATTAAAGAGATTATATATAAATTACATTTACTAGAAATAGAGGTAGTCTTTATGTGGATACCTTCACATAAAGGTATCTCTGGTAATGAGATAGCAGATAAAACTGCATTTGAAGGGATTAACGCTTTAAATGTTAAATGTGTAATGGACATTCCACTGACAGATTATTACTACACTCTAAAAATTGAAATATTGGGATTCTGGAGAGATATGTGGAAGAAAGATCAAGATGAGAAAGGAAAGTGGTATGGGAAAATTCAAGAAGAGATACCTACTAAACCTTGGTACTACAAATTGACATCAGCAAGTCGAGAGTACATAACAACTATGAACAGGCTTCGATTCGGACACTCCACCACTCCCTTCCACCTGGCAAGGCTGGGAATTATAACCGATAATAGGTGCAAATACTGTAATGTGCCACAAGCAGATATCGAACACGTGGTCTTCTGCTGTCAAAAGTGGAATATGCACAGGTTAATACTCGCCAGTGAATTAAGTGATATTATGGCAAATAATTCCTCCCGCCACTTGTACGAATTATTAAAAAACAAACAATGTTATAATTCATTATTTAAATTTATTAAAAACACCATAGTAAAAGTTTAAAAACGCAGTGTATTGTGACTTGTGAAGCTTGTGAATGTAATTTGAAGTGAACTATGGAAGTGAATAAACAAAACTATTATAAATAAAGACATGGCTTAAAGGTCTTGTAACTAAGCCAAAAATCTTCAAAAAAAAAAAAAAAAAAAGTGTTCATACTGTTCATCTTACCGCGAACGAAGAATGGTTGTGTAATGTGTCTCAGGATCATAAGATCAAAGAAATTGTCGTAGCAAACCAAGATAAAGTACATGTAGTATGTACTGGAGATGTGCAGATTACGACAAAGACATGCACCGGTGAATACAATATAACAGTGGAAGGTGTAATAAGTGTGCCGAAGTTAACTAAAAATCTGTTGTCCGTTAGTCAACTAATATTGAAAGGAAACAAGGTTTCATTTGGCAGTGATGGTTGTCAGATTTTCAACAAAGCAGGAGTACTGGTGGCTACAGCGAGTCTGTTGAATGGTATGTACAAACTGAACATGCCTGAATATTCTTCATCAGCTGCAGTTATGGTGTCCAGTGAGGTTTGGCATCGACGTCTGGGTCATGTCAACAGCCAGTATTTAAATAAGATGCAAGATGCTGTACAGGGATTGACGCTTGATAATAAGACTGTTTCATCAAAGTCATCATGTGTCGCTTGCTGTGAGGGCAAGCAGAGCCGCTTACCTTTTCCCAAGGAAGGTAGCAGAAGTACAGAATTGCTTCATATTGTGCATACTGATCTCTGTGGACCAATGGAAAATCAATCTATAGGTGGGTCTAGATATTTTATGCTGTTCATAGATGATTTTAGTCGTATGACATACATCTATTTTTTGAAAACAAAAGATGAGGCATTGAAATGCTTTCAACAATATAAAGCAGAGTTTGAAAACCAACTTAACCGCAGCATAAAGACTCTGAGAAGTGACAATGGGACAGAATTCTGCAACAGGAAGTTTGAAGATCTTTTGGTATTGCATGGGATACTTCACCAGAAAACGAACCCATACACACCTGAGCAAAATGGTCTATCAGAACGATACAACCGGACGATCGTTGAGAAAGCCAAGTGTCTACTGTTCGATGCAGGTCTCGAAAACAGGTTTTGGGCAGAGGCGGCACACACTGCAGTGTATTTACAAAACAGAACTGTGACCATGTCATTAAATTATAAAACTCCTTTCGAGATATGGACAGACAGAAAGCCTGACATAAGTCATCTTCGTATTTTTGGCAGTACAATCATGGTACATGTGCCAAAACAAAAGAGATTAAAGTGGGACAAAAAGTCCGAGAAATGTATCCTTGTCGGCTATTCCAATGATGTTAAAGGGTACAGGATTTACAACCCAAAGTCTAATGTCATCACTACCAGTCGAGATGTTATAGTATTGGAGAAGACAGAGACAGAGAATGTTGTAGAGGTACAAGAAGCTTGTTCAGATGATGTGAATATTGTTCCAGTGGGGGAAGGAGATTTGACACTTCAGGAAGATTCACTGGAACAATCAGTGAGCATGAGTGCAGACGACAGTGGTGAACTGTATGTACCTTGTGAAGAAGATACATTAGATAGCTCTGAGTCTAGTGCAATAGACAGTGAAGACTCCATTATACTCAACAATGTCAACATTACAAGTGGTCCTCGGCGTAGGCAGCAGCCAGACAGGTATGGATTAGCAAGTACTTATATGGAAGATGACAACTTGTTCACGGGTGAGATATCATTGCAAGAAGCCTTGGAAGGTGCTGAGAAAATGCAGTGGTTAGCAGCAGTGCAGGATGAGTTACAGTCGTTTGAGAAGAATTGTGCATGGGAACTTGTAGATGTACCAACAGATGGTACTATAGTGCAGTGCAAGTGGGTTTTACGAAAAAAATATGATAATGAAAACAATGTGCGTTACCGTGCTCGTCTAGTCGCAAAGGGCTTCAACCAAAAGTATGGTGTAGACTATACAGAAACTTTTTCGCCCGTTGTGAGACATACAACTCGAAGACTATTATTTGCATTGTCTGTGAAGTTAGGTTTAGATGTTAACCATTTAGATGTAAAGACTGCGTTCTTGAATGGTGATTTAGAGGAAACCATTTATATGAAAATTCCAGATTGTTATAATAGTAGTTCAGTTCATAAAGTATTGAAGCTAAAAAAGGCTATTTATGGACTTAAACAGGCCTCTAGAGCCTGGAATAAAAAGGTTGATAGTTGTTTGATCAGTAATGGTTACAAAAGATCAAAAATTGAGCCATGTATGTATATAATATAATAATATGTAAGGAATACAAATAAATGTAAAACCATTGTAGTACTGTATGTGGACGATTTTTTTGTATTCTCCAATGATAAAATTGAGACTAAGAATTTGAAACAGGTTTTTTCTAGTGAGTTTAGCATTAAAGATTTAGGTGAAGTTAAACTATGTCTTGGAATGGATATAAACTTCAATAAAGATAAAGGATATGTAACTTTAAGTCAGGAAACTTATATTGATCAGCTTTTGAGCAAATTTAATTTAAGTGATTGTAAGACTGTTGATACACCGATGGAGGTCAAACTCAATATAAATAAAAGTCAAGTAGGTATAAATAATAATGTGCCCTATCAACAGCTAATTGGTAGTTTGATGTACCTGTCAGTCTTAACTAGACCAGATATTAGTTATTCTATAAGTTTTTTAAGTCAATTTAATAATTGCCATACAAAGGAGCATTGGGAATATGTAAAAAGAATATTAAGATATCTAAAACGAACTAAAAGTTATGGAATTAAATATTGTAAAGAAGGTAATACAGAAATAATAGGGTATGTAGATGCTGATTGGGCTTCTAACTCTGTAGACAGAAGATCATACACTGGAATGTGTTTTTTGTTATCTGATGGTGTGATTTCATGGGAAAGTAGAAAACAGAAATGTGTAGCTCTCTCTAGCACTGAATCAGAATATATTGGTCTATCTGAGGGATGTAGAGAAGCATTATATCTAAAGAGATTACAATATGAAATAACCGATAAGGTGTATACAATTAGCATATTTAATGATAACCAGGGTGCACAGAAGTTGTGTGCAAACCCAGTCTTCCACAAACGCACAAAGCATATTGATATCAAATATCATTTTTGTCGTGATCTGGTAAACAATAATATTGTTAAAGTGCTATATTTGCCAACAGCTGATATGCCAGCTGACATTTTAACTAAAAGTTTATGTTCAGCAAAACATTATAAATTTATGTTGCTTCTAGGCATAGTTTGTATAGAATAATGTTGTTTAGTGAATATTGCGATAAGTGGGGGTGTTATTTTGTGTTTATATTGTATCGACAATATCACTAATTATAAACTAGTAGCGCCATCTATTGTGAAATATGCGAGACTGTTTTTTCGATAAGAAACTTGTTCTATGTAAGTTTGGAAATAAATGAAGATAGTTCATCTCTGTCACTCAAGAGTTTAATTTATCACATCTTTTAAGCTTTCCGCTAACAGACTATTGTGTTCCAGACAACCAGAAATGCCGGGTAAAAACCCTTTCTGGTGGTTAGGTTAGGTCCGAAATACCTATTGTTAATCATAAAATGACACATTTTTGTTTGTAGAATTGAGTTTTTTTTTTTTTAAATTGTGTTAGTGCTATCGGTCTAGTATCTTTAGGATGGGTTACTTCATGTTTTTTTGGAATGAGAACGAAAACCGCTTCGCCAAATGCGACTGGTATATTCTTTTCTGACCAGATTTTACTGAATATATTCGTGAGATGTTTACGAACTATTGGACATTTTTTATACACTATATATGGAACCCCATCAGGGCCCGGAGCCGATTTAGATGATTTCTTTTTTATTAGTATCTCTATTTCCTCTATGGTAGGTGCATTCCCTTGGAATTGTACTAGAGGGTCGTGGGGTCTTTGGGTTTCCGGTTGATTGTATGGTGTTCTGCATTTAAGTATTTCGTAAGTGTTTTTGTAATGTTCTTAAGTTTGTTCTTTGGTCAAAAGAAGTTTACCATTTTGGCTTTTAAAGATGTTTTTTGAGTACTGAAAAGGGTTTTTATCAAAATTTACTTCGTGCCTTGCCCTATCGTAACTATCGCAATTGTTTGCTATTTGTTGCGATATACCTTGTATTAGTTTAAGAATTGATCTTAATGCCCTAGACAGTTGGTGACTAAGATGATAATCGCCCAAGGCTTTGGCATCTCGAAGTTTTTTCTTTAGCTCCCTTTTCTTTCTCCGCAATTTAGTTTTAAAAGAGTTTTCTTTAATTTTAGGAGCATGGTAATTTGGAGGTGGATAATGCTCACTAAAATACGTATAAATTGTATCTTGGAAAGTATTTACTTGGCTATTTAGATCTTGTTTCTTGCCTGGATGTTCTAGCAGAATGGCCAAATTTTCGTCGTGCACTTTCCAGGTTGAGTTTTGAGGGCTCGGAATGCTAAGACGTGTCCGGATATTTATGGACTCCTGGTTACTTTGACACGAGGGTCAACTCTATCCGTAGTGACTGATGAAGTTCTTACCGACGGCTGTCGTGCTTCATCACCATGTGTATTCAAATGTTTGATGTACCAAGCTCGCCTCTTGTATTGTTTCCCACATTTCAAATCCGTATTATTGCCAGGGTCGTCGTTTTTTCCTTTCGGTGGACAGATCTTCCGCCCCCCCTCTCGGACTGTCCTGGGGGTATTTTTCTTATTCGGACTTTTAGCGCGATTAAATTCTAGGGTTTGGCTTGCTAGGCCGTCACCCTCGGCTGTCTTTCCAGCGGTTGGACGTCTTTCCGTCTGTCAGCTGTCTTTCCAGCAGTCATCTGTCTTTCCAGGGTCGGCCCGTCTCTCCGGGCTGTCATTTAAAATAAGACCGATATTCTTAGCAATCCATGGATTCTCCGTGCGGGTGCCGGGTCCATCGCGTTGCTGAGTTGGGAACTCGGGAAGGGGCCCCTTTTGTTGATGTACATCAACACTCACCTTCACTACCCAAGTTCCCCTCCCTGCCTAACCAAATTTGATACGAACCTACTAGTGCCGCTTTAGGCATTCGTCCTAGTAATGAGCTTATTGTAACTCTCGATAGGCCCTAGATCTTTAAGTAGGTTATAGAGAGATTTTGCTGGTATACCTCTCGCTCCCACTTCCACTGCATACAAATTAACCACGTAACTGTTATTGATTAATTCGTTTGTGAGATCATAGTATTTATTTTTCTTTATTGTGTGGTCCTTCGGTATATTTGTTTCCCACGGTACAGTAAGTTCCACAAGAACCACATGTTTTAACCTCTTAGAATAAAGGAATACGAGGGTCAAACTGAAAGTTCTTAGAACTGGCCACTTATAAACAATATAATAAAAAAATAATTCTAAAATTTGAAAATAGAACTCTTTGCCAATATTACTGAGTATATATTTCATTCATTTATCATTTGTTTTACAATTTGGCGGCAAATTGAAAATTGTCTGTGTCACGTTAACATGAATTTAACACGAGAAAATTTTCGTGCAATGATTTTTTATGACTTTCGATGTCATTTAAGTCAACAAGAAAGTTATGATAGACTACGATTGGCCTTTCACGATGAAGCCCCATCTCGTGCGACTGTTTACAACTGGTTTAATGAGCTTAAACGTGGTCGCACTAATCTCACTGATGATTTACGTGAGGGACTTCCTTCTACGGCGACGACTGAAAATAACATCTGTGTTGTGCGGCGTATGATAGAGACTGACAAAAGAGTGACCTATCAGCAGATTCGGACAAGCTTAGGCATCGGTATGAGTCAAGTGCACAAAATCCTCCACGAACATTTAGTGGTCAGGAAGCTTTGCGCCCGGTGGATACCTCATAATTTGACTGAGGCTCAAAAACTCCATCGTGTGGATTGGTGCCGTAAAATGATTGAAAGATTTAATGGAGGTGACTCTAATGCTGTGTTCGACATACTAACAGGTGACGAAAGCTGGATTTACTGTTATGATCCTGAAACCAAAAGACAATCTGCTCAGTGGGTGTTTCCTTTCGAGGAGTTGCCAACTAAAGTGAAGAGAGATCGAAGTGCGGGAAAAAAAATGGTGGCCTCGTTCTTTGGAAGGATAGGTCATTTCGTAACAATTGTGTTAGAGGATCAAAAAACAGTTTCTGCAGAATGGTACACTACCAATTGTTTGCCACTTGTCTTGGAAAAAGTTCGAGAGAAACGACCTCGCAGTAGGATCCTCCTTCACCACGACAACGCCTCGTCGCACACCGCCAAGCGAACGATCGACTATTTGGCGACATCAAACGTTGAATTACTGGGTCACCCGCCGTATAGCCCCGACCTCGCGCCTTGTGATTTTTATTTATTTCCAAAAATTAAAGAAAAACTTAAAGGAAAGCGGTTTATGAATGCTGAAGAAGCGGCGGCTGCGTATCGCGATGCCATTGAAGAGACCCCTAAGGACGAGTGGGCAAAGTGCTTTTCCCAGTGGTTCCATCGCATGCAGCGGTGTATTGACGTGAATGGACAATATTTTGAAAAGATATAATAAAACTAATAACTGGCTAATTTAATCAGTTTTTGATTTTCTAAGAACTTTCAGTTTGACCCTCGTATGTCAGGTCTAGATGACGAAACCCCAACATCCTCCGGAATTTTATAGAAATGAATACCAACAACTTTTACCTATAAGATTAAAACTTTAACTAAAAGTGGAGGGGGTAAAAACAAAAAATTTTCGGGAAACAAATCATAACTTCTAACCGGTGAACATTCTTGATGTCGCAAACATTTTTAATCGATAGGCCATTTTTAAGTCTAAAATAAATGTCTGAACAGTTTTTCGCTAAAAGTTACCGTTTTCGAGAAAAAAAAATCCGTTCCCGCAGGGGGAACGCACAGGTAGATTTCGTGAAGCAATTAATATTATTTTATATAGAGAACTACGGACTTTAAACAGTTTAATTTTTTTTTCTCGAAAACGGTAACTTTTATCGAAAAACTTTTCAGACATTTATTTTAGACTTAAAAATGTCCTATCGATTAAAAATGTTTCCGACCGCAAGAATGTTCACTAGTTAGAAGTTATGATTTTTTTCCCGAAAAATTTTGGTTTTTCCCCCCTCCACTTTTAGTTAAAGTTTTAATCTTATAGGTTTATAATTAAAAGTTGTTGGTATTCATGTATACTATGGGATAAAATTAGAACGGTTCGAATATCTTTCATGGAACGTGAAATTTTGAGAAAAAACTGATTTCACAAAAAGTGAGGCCCTACCGTCCCCTTAGGCCGGATTCCAGCCGTTCACGAACTTAAACTAAGTTTACATCCAAGCAATTTTTAACCGCAGTTTGAAAGTGATCGGGGCAAAAATGCGACCGTGAGTGCCGCAAATTTTGGGAAGTGGAACCATACATACATATATATATATATATATAAACTTTTTGACCAGTGGTCATTTCGGACTCAGGGGGTCATAACTAGACCTCCTATGAAGATTTTTTTTAAAATTCGACAGTAGTCAAGAAACCAATAGGTAGATCGATTTCATCGAAATCTACCTAAAAATGAAACTGTTTAAAGTCCGTAGTTCTCTATATAAAATAATATTAATTGCTTCACGAAATCTACCTGTGCGGATTTTTTCAATTTGCTTCCTTCTACATGTTTATTTTGCAAAACATGACTTTCACAGGTAAGTTTGTTATATTTTCCTCAATCCTTTTTAATTTGTACTCTCTTTGTGCGTAGGTAACAAGTTCAATGTGGACAAAGCACTCAATGTGAAGAGTTCAACATGTACATCGTCGGCTTCTGTCTGGTCCTCGTGGCAATCGTGAGCGGACAGCAAGGTAAAACCCTCTTCCGTATTTAAGCGACTTAAAAAATAAAACTGTGAAATATTAAGCCTATAAGTTATTGGCTTAATATTTTACAAATGGATCCCATAATCAATAAATTCTAGCCACAAACCTACAATATTTTAAGACTATCCTACGACAACTCATACCAGGGGATAGATGATAGAAAAAAACCGGCCAAGTGCGAGTCGGACTCGCCCAAGAAGGGTTCCGTAGTACCAAGTAACGATAATGTTTTTTTTTTAATTTTTTAATTTGAGTTGATTGAATGAAAGGTAAATTGCGGTTTACGATTTATGGACGTATTAAAAAAAACTACTTACTAGATCTCGTCCAAACCAATTTTCGGTGGAAGTGGTAAACTCTCGCACTTGGCTGGTTTTTTTTATGTATTCTTGTCTGTTTGATCACGGACGTAGGACGTAACTACTGAACGGATTTTGATGCAGTTTTTTCTATTAGTAATAAATATGAGTTTATCTTTACAGAAGGAGAGCCCTGTGAGGATACGTATGCGGTCACGGCTGGCATATGCACGAAGGCGTATCTGTGTAAATCAGCCAAGCGGGACTTTGAGTAAGAATACATTTATATTCCTAAATATATTCTTGCACGCGTCGTGCATGCGGGCGTCTGTGTCGTGCAAATAATACTGAGCTAATTTCTTGCAGATAATTTGCACAAAATCTTGCAGTAGAATCCATACGATTTGCACAAAGTACGGGCTCCCGCATGTTTGGCACGGCATGTACGACGCTGCGTAAGCGCTAAAGGTGGCTTGGCAGTAATCGCGCTTATGTATAGTTCGCATTATTCTAGTATCTTTTCGACTGGCGAATAAACTAATATCCTCAAAATGGTTGTGCTCCTCCCTCCGCCACGTGCGATGTGTCATAGTCCTTACTTTTTAGTTATCCAGTGGTGTAATTGAATTTTGAGTGGAGACGATGGATATTTACCTGCAATAACAAACTGTATCCCCCGATTTTGTTTTCATTAGTTTTTAGGGTTCCGTACCTCCAGAGGAAAGAAACGAAACCCTTATAGGATCACCTACTTGACTGTCTGTCTGTCTGTCTAGACCTTTTTTCAGGCAACACTTTGAGGTATCAAGTTAAAATTTATACCAAATACTCAAGTCTGTAACACCTTGAAGCTGTGAAAAAATCAAACTTCTAGTTCAATGTAATCAAAAGTCACAGCCGTTTATGTAGCTAAGTTCACAAAATTTCCCTTGGCATCAAAACCTAGCTACAGAGAGCTAGAATCATGATAGATTTGCGTGAGAGACACTTCCAAAGTGGTAAAATGTGCCCCCCCCCCTGTAACTTCTAAAATAAGAGAATGAGAAAACTAAAAAAAATATATGATGTACCATGTAAACTTCCACCGAAAATTGGTTTGAACGATATCTAAGTAAGTAATTTTTTTTTAATATGTCATAAATCGTAAACCGCAATTTACCTTTCATTCAATCAATCAATGATTGATTTTTATGACCGATTTTTATTGAATTACCGCCGGCGCCGTATGGAAACAATTTTAAAGACGTACTTACGTCAATAAGGAAGAGTGACTCCACCACCATGTTGAATACAGCCAGGACTAGTGATGCTGAGAGACATGGGCTAACTAACTATATATTTTGGTTGATTTCAGACAAAGCGGCATCAGGCCGACGTTCTGCTCACACTCAGCGTTTGACCCGAACACACTCGTCTGTTGTAGAGACAAATTCAATATCTTGCAAAGACCCCAGAAGCCTACTTCGTAAGGTTTTCAATTTGTCTTATTTTTTTTTATCATCCTACGAGCTATTTTCCTAACTCAGGACTACTGAAACTGTGACTACGAAATGGTCGTACGTATTGTCCTAGAAACGACTGCCACCTGACCTTCACCACCCACTAGCGATATCGAAGTGCTGTAGTTGAACCAATTGGTCGGACTTTTTAGGGCTCCAACTACTCGTAACGCCTGCCATAGATGTTCGTACCCGATGGCTTAAAGTGCTCTCCGACCTACTGGGTTACCTCTTCCCATCATATTCATCTCTTTCCCATATAAATTTTCTACCCCTTTGACCTTCACCTTTTGAAAAACCCCAATATGCTCATAAATACATATTTATTTCTAACCAGAAGCAAGTATATGAAATTTCGTGCTTTTTATTTCGAAAATGTCTTATTGCCATACAAACGTTAATTCCTTATACCCTTAAGAGTAAAATTTCGAAAAACGCTGAAACATGTGTACATTTATTTCTAACCAGATGCAGATATATGAAATTTCGCGTTTCTCATTCGAACAATGTCTTTTTTAATTCTTTATTGTACACACATAAAATAGTACAGTAACAGGCATAATTATATTTAGATGTACAAAGGTGAGCTTAACTCAGTATTGAGTTTTCTCCCAGCAAACCTTTGGGGGATAAAGGAGAAACAGCAACAAAAGGGTAGTAAGTGCAAGTGTACAATTGCAGAGAACATACATAATGATAGAATACAAAAGTACTAAGAACATACATACCATACATATTAAATTACATACATACAGACAAATTTATATATATAAATATATGTATACATAAATACACTACATAAATTCATAAATATACAATAAATTATGGAAATTACATAAATAAATAATACACAGTTATCTAGTTTGAGCAAGGAACAGTTCTTTTACTTTGATCTTGAATACGTTCAAAGGAGTGCTATCGCGTACAGAGTGAGGCAGCGCATTCCACAACCTTACCGCGCGAACAGTAAATGAGCCATCGTAACAGCTGAAGCAGTGAAGAGGAGTTCGAAGAAGAAGCGCAGAGGAGGTGCTACAAGGTTTACCCCGGGGGACAAGATACTCAAAGCGTTCTCTTAAGTAAGAAGGCGGATCAGGATTGAAAAGAATAGAGTATAGAAGAGAGAGAATATAAGAATATCTACGCTGACGATGTTGTAAATGTCGCAATTTTTTGGGATAAAATATTATTATTACAAATATTCAAAAACTCATGTAGGTATTTGCTGATGTCAATCCATTGTTTTGCAGAAGCCGTCCTGTTTGGGGCGGTGGTAATCGAAACACCAAAAGAGTTAGCGAAAGAAGTAAGTAAAAAGAACTAAATAAATCTCTAGGGACTAAAACTCCTTAAATAAGAAAAAAAATTACTTCTATCTATATATGTAGCTGTTTAGAGAAAAAAATATCACGGTTCCTGGGTGAGGCGGGAATGAACTTTGAATTTCAAATTTGGAATGGGACACAAGTACCAGAATTAAAATTAATGCTGATGTAGCTAATTTAAATGATCTAAGCTGCCTATTTGAGTAACTGGGTATATGAAAAGCCTTTATTACGATCAATTCTCACTGGTGCGTGGGAAATGCCTTATGGACCATCTTACACCCCGGCGTCCAGTGGAGACCCGAGACGGCGTGCGGGTTTAGTCGGTTCGAATCCGACATAAGCAACCCCGCTGGCCATTGGGGACAATCAGGGGGATTAATAAATCCGCACGAAAAAAAAGGTCAATTCTCACTGAAGAGCAGCAGCCGGCAGCAGCCGGAGTTTGTTACTATTATAGAAGTAGCTGGTAGAAGGTTAGCACGATCTCGCTGCACCGCGCTGCCCCTCCTTCAACTTTGAATGACTATGACTTTTAACTCACATATCTAAAATTTAAACTGGTTTGTAATATTTTGCCTCAAAATGCTGCTCATTCAGTTGGAATTGACCCTAAGTGGTGAAAAAAAAAATCCGTTCCCGCAGGGGGAACGCACAGGTAGATTTCGTGAAGCAATTAATTTTTTTTTTCTCGAAAACGGTAACTTTTAGCGAAAAACTTTTCAGACATTTATTTTAGACTTAAAAATGGCCTATCGATTAAAAAAATTTCCGACGGCAAGAATGTTCACCGGTTAGAAGTTATGATTTTTTCCCGAAAAATTTTGGTTTTTCCCCCTCCACTTTTAGTTAAAGTTTTAATCTTATAGGTTTATAATTAAAAGTTGTTGGTATTCATGTATACTATGGGATAAAATTAGAACGGTTCGAATATCTTTCATGCAACGTGAAATTTTGACGAAAAACTGATTTCACAAAAAGTGAGGCCCTGCCGTCCCCTTAGGCCGGATTCCAGCCGTTCACGAACTTAAACTAAGTTTAAACCCAAGCAATTTTTGACCGCAGTTTGAAAGCGATCGGGGCAAAAATGCGACCGTTAGAGTGCCGCAAATTTTGGGAAGTGGAACCATACATACATATATATATATATAAACTTTTTGACCAGTGGTCATTTCGGACTCAGGGGGTCATAACTATGAAGATTTTTTTTTTAAATTCGACAGTAGTCAAGAAACCAATAGGTAGATCGATTTCATCGAAATCTACCTAAAACGACGGGTTGCACTCCGGGAGTGCCGGCCGAAGTGAAAACTTGAATATTAACGTAATGCATTTCTGATATTTTGGAATGGTTAGGGAATAATTTTGCACGAATTACTTTAATTATCAGTACTATAATTTATGTGGTAAACATACAATATTCATTTACATATCTCTTGCTCTGTAAGTAGTCACTTACTTCCCTGAATGCCGGGGTGTATGGATATCATTACAGCATAGATTTCAAAACCTACCATGTAATGTTAACATTACAGCATAGGTTTTGGAATTTGAAAAAAGAACTGTCATACTCATACTGCAAGAAGAATATTTTTAATAAGTTAATTTTTTTTTCTCGGTATCGATTATTTATTCGAATCGGAATCGAGACAATTTATATTAGAATTTATGAAGATTTTATTGTAAATATCGAACTATTTGTTTCGCAGTCACATCGTATGTTAGTTGAAATCGATTTTAAAATCAAACTGGCCAGCACGATTTGACGCGCTTGCGTGCCATAAAATCGTGAAGAGTAAAAAAGGCAGTCGACTAGCCAGGCGCGAGAGTAAATTTTTTTCGTGTTTTGGAGTTCTTTCTCAAAAGTTTAAAAAATGTCAAGTGACGAAGACATGGATCTTACCCCCGATTTTATAAAAGAAGAAGCAAAAACAGTTTTAGAAAATCTATTACCGCCGAACTCGAAAGAAAGATGTGTAAAGGCATACGTCGAATTTCGAAAAAAATGTTAAATCTCTTTCTGAAAGTGGTTTTATATCATATTTTAATGAATTATCTAAGAAGTTACAACCTTCCAGTTTATGGTGCTTTTATTCCATGCTAAAAGCTACAATGATGACGAAACATGACGTGGATTTGAAAGATTCAATTTTGTTTTTTTTTTTTTAATTTATGTTCAACCATCTTTTATCCCAAAATAGATAGTCTATTCGTAATTAACTACCCAGGACACCAATTTTGTTTCCAATGCTAAATTGGAGTTCGCCATCTTTAATAGATAGATACTAGGTATATTCGTAAATTTCTATTCAGCAGTGTTTTCAGAAAAAATAACACATGCGTCATCCGCAAAATAGGTAGATACTATATTCCTAATTACCACACTCGAGAACCACGATAACTACCACCATATAGCTTTTATTAAAAAATTCGAATCCTTTGGAAAAAAATAGCATATTTATGCCATCTTGAATCTTGAACCAATTGCGGGCAAGCTGTGTCCTTTACCCTACCAAAATCGTTAAGGTCCGCCTTTTTTGTCTCAGTCTTAAGCTAAAATACTTATTATATAACATGATTATTTAACTTCCATTTACTTTTCTATACTACGCTATAAAATCTTCCAAATCAGATTTTAGTGTGAAAACACAAACAAATAAAACAAGTTAATTATTATCTAGATTGAAAATTTATTTCAAATAAGACAGCCTCGAATCGTTGTTCCTGAATAAGTGTATTGCTATACATACGACTACTCTTTCTAGAAGGCTCCGCCGAAAGACTGCAAAAGAGAGTTTGTTTAACTGTGGTGTCACCTAGCTAGGTTACCGCACGAGGCCAGTTTTGGCTAGCCGACAGCGGTGGTGTAACGCCTTCCCATGATGAGGACGCATTTTATTTCAAAATCGCTACTCAAGATAACATGCGGTGCACTAAGCGCTTCATTTTATCTACCGTGGCTCGTCTGTGGGACATAATGGGCTTTGTTGCCCCCACAGTCGTTTACACCAAAATACTGGTAAAAATGCTCTGGCAGCTGAAGTTAGACTGGGATGATACGGCCCCACCACACATTAAAATGTGGCAACAGTTCTGCTACGAATTACCGGCTCTAAATAAACTCCGCATACCACGCCATGTGGGCGCATCAAACGACTGTGAACTCACGCTCCTGGGCTTTTCAGATGCCAGTTTCAGTCGCCTATGGTGCTGTAGTATATATACACATTAGTTCTCCCACTGGAGGAAATACGGTACGCCTTGTCTGTGCGAAAAGCAAGATTTCACCCACAAAGCCGCTCTCCATTGCGCGTCTTGAACTGCTCGGTGGCGTTCTTCTTTCGAAATTGCTACGCATGGTGCAGGACAATTATACAGAGCGTATCTCAATTAAGGCAACTTATGCGTTCCTTGATTCCAAGGTCGTCTAAAGGCCTTCATAGATGATGAGGGTTTGATTCGTGTAGGAGGTCGCCTAGCCAACTCTGGACTCCATTTTACAAAAATACACCCGGTTATATTGCCTCGCAATGGCCACGTGATCAATATGATCATTGATTATTATCACATCAAAAATTTACATGCTGGACCGGAACTATTGTTAGCGCTGCTTCGACAAAAGTACTGGATTTTGTCGGCTCGCCGTATAGTCAGGCAAAGAATACACATGTGCAATGTCTGCTTCCGAAATAAACCGCGTCCAACGTTTCCACTTATGGCAGATTTGCCAGACATTCGCACGCGACCCGCAATTAAGGCATTTACGTATACAGGCTGTGATTACGCGGGTCCTATCGCTTACACGCCCGTGCGCCGTCGGGGCGTACGTAGTGAAAGGGCATATATTGTTTTATTTACATGTCTTACAACGAGAGCAACACACATCGAGGTTGCTAGCGCTCTTAGCACTTCGTGCTTTCTAGCCACGTTCAAAAGGTTCCTCTCTCGACGAGGACCAATACAGGTTATGCACAGCGATAATGCTACGAATTTCCAAGGCGCTGCCTCTTACTTGCGTGATCTCTATAAATTTCTTAAGGAAGAGTATTATTCAAAATTAGAACAGGAGTGCGCAGAAAATAGAATAGCTTGGAAGTTCATTTGTCCCAATTCTCCGCATTTTGGAGGGCCTTGGGAGAGTATGATCAAGGTAGCTAAAACCATTTTATTTAAAGTGATTGGGCAACAGCTTCTTAGCTATGAAGAACTTTCTACTGTTCTAACTCAGGTAGAATGCTTGCTTAATTCGCGTCCGCTGACAGTACTCAGCTCTGATCCAGCGGAGCCGTCAGCTTTGACACCGAGCCATTTTTTACACACTGCTCCTTTATATTCCTTACCTGCCCCTGAGGTAAACGATGATAACATCAGCTTGCTAGACAGGTACACGCTAATGGACAAAATAGTTCAGTCTTTCTGGAATCGCTGGAGGATTGAATATTTACACGGTTTACAAGTTAGGCAAAAATGGAATACTCCCTCCGTTCCTATTACTCCGGGAACTGTCGTGGTAGTAATTCAGGACAACATACCGCCTTTGGCTTGGCCTTTAGCAGTTGTAGAGAAGGTACACGCCTCGAAGGACGGTGTCATTCGTGTAGCGACTGTGAAAATTTCTGGAAGAACTTACCTCCGTCCAGTCGTTCGTTTAATCTTCCAACACAATAATTTTCAAAAAAATTGCTTGCGTATTCTAACATTAAGTTATCTTGTAAGTTTAGATTATATAGTATTAATTACACATAAGAATATTTTATGTATCTTTATGAATCATTTGACTCATACACATTGTGCGTGTTTCACGGAGTCGTGAATATAATTCAATATTATATTTATACGATACTTCTTTACATCTTATGAGAGTTTTCTTAAAGGTGACCCTTTAAGGGGGGGTGGATGGTTTCGCCAGTTTATAATAATTTAAATTTTTGGTGCAAATTCCATATTCCTACCTCCCTTACTCAATAGTACTGGCTGTCAGTTGCACAAAAGATATACATCTGCGCGCACGCTGATATGGCCGCATGATCTTCGTTGCCGATTACTGACGTCGAAACCTTACCGAAGGCTACGTCCATGTGCTTTGTGCATCCGTAAACTCATAACATACTATATCCACCGTGGTTTAGTGAAAATTGCGTGTTGGACCCCATAAACGATAGATGATTGTGCATTACTAATAAACTTACGATCTAGTGTGAAGAATTGTGATAGCAACGTAACGTGTGCCAGTCTGCCTGCAGGCGAGAGATCCAGCATTCATCAGCCTGTGAGTACTAACCCGTCTATCCAATCCTATTACAATTTGTTGCACGCACCAGATCGTTCTAGAAAAAATACAGTCCACTTTTCATAATAATAGTAAGCCCTAAGCTTACTACCGCCCACCATAAATTCTGGCGCGATCACCCTCCATTTCGGAAATTACCATTTACTAACAAACAGAAAGACAATATTTTTTTTAAATAACAATTTGGTTATTATAATTGTATTGTGTACCTTTAAAAAAAAAAAAAAAAAAGGTACTTTCATATTATGCATTTATTAAAAAAGTGTTATTTTAATGTTACAAACAGACACTTCAATCTCATTTTATTTGTATAGAAAATGCACATTCGTTCACATTTAGTATAAGGAATTATATAATGTAAAGACGTCTTCAAAAAAATTCCGCAGTGGAGTTTGTTGCGCCGTTTCTTCTCCACTAGCGCCTAGGAAGCGGTGGTAAACTTAGCTTAAGTAAAATAGACGTCCATGTTTTTTATTATAATGAGAATAAAATATTACATTGAACATTGAACATTATTATTATTGAAACAAAATAACCCGATCCATCTTCCTAAACAACTAATTTCATAAATATGGGAAGCTTTAAAAAAATCTTATTGTACGTTTTGATGCTTGACATTTGGCTGAAATTTGGAACAGAGATAAATATTATAGTAGGGAATAACACATAGGCCAGCTTATGTGCTTATTATAAATGACCATGAGTTGAGGGAAACGGGATCAGAAATTCACGCAGGCAGAGCCGCGGGCAATAGCTTTTTTTTTTTTTTTTAACGTGCGGAAATCCCTTCGGATACCCCCCCGCCGGCCAGCGGGGGTGGTTATGTCGTGTCTCGACTAAAACCGCACGGTGTCCTCCCCAAGTGTCCGTTGCCGGGCACCCCGGGTAAGCCCTCGAAAGGATAACCCCAGGGTTGCCGGCGGGCTTTGGCCGCCACCGCGGCCTCGCCTGGTGGGGTCGGGTTTTATCCCGCTTCGGTGAGTTGGCAGGCGTGTGTAGGGCACACACGACACGTCTCCGCCACGGCCTGCTTCTGTAAGGACGGCGAGTCGGCCAACTGCCGTCCTCAGGCCCCGATCATGGAGGTCGGTAGTCCTGGGCGTAGATGAGTCTGCGGCGTCCTCGCCGCAGACTGCGAAACTCGGGGGGCAGGGTTCTCTCCCGCTCCCTCTCCGCCGTCTCTTTCGCGCGCATTACCTGCTCGCAGAAAGAGGCGGCGGCGTGCCACTTGCTCCCGTCGGAGACCACGGCCCTCACCATGGTCTCCAACGAGAGAACGTCCACGCCCAGGACCGCAACGAGATCCCGGCGTTGACTCGCCCACGCAGGGCACTCCACCAACGTGTGGAGCGCCGTGTCTTCGCCAGGATCCTCGCAGTGCTGGCACTGCGGCGTTGTCTCCCGGTGGATGCGCCACAGATACTTACCGAAGCACCCGTGTCCGGTAACCATCTGGCACATCCGGTAGGAGAGGTCCCCATGGTCCCTCTCCAACCACTCCTTCATGATCGGTCTCACCGCCGCAATGGTGGATTCCCCCCACCTTGGGTGCTCAAGTCGCACCCTCCATGTCTCCATGAGTTCCTGGCGGAGCAGGGACCGCTGAGCCCTGATTTCTCGGGGCTCCGGCCTATGGCCCCGCTCCAGCGCCTCCTTGCGCCACTGGTACAGCAGCGCAAGGGCTCTCGCTTCCAGGTCCCATGGAGGGGTCCCGGCTAGGAGGCATGCCGCCTCGACGGAGATCGTGCGATACCCCCTGATGACTCTGACGGCCATCGCTTTTAACGGGCTGTTTTAACGGGGTGGGGTGGTGGTGGCGGTGTCTCGCGAGCAATAGCTAGTATATTTATAAAGTACTCACTCATTTTCTTTCGCTATTTTGTCGTCACTTTTTTCATTAATATATGAGTGCATATATTAATGAAAAAAGTGACGACAAAATTGTTTAATTTCCATTTTATATCAATAGATTTATGGCACAAAATAGAATAAATATTACAAAAAGTTATATGATGACATAAAGTGTTTCTTGTGCCTCGGTCCGAATCGATCTCAGTCTTGACGAAGTCAACGACCTCTTATTAGACGAACGCGCCACCAAGGTTGTTAAGTACAGTGTGAAATTAGCGCTTCTATATTTGTTGTCTTACGATCAGGTCACGTGTTTACTGACGCGAGTTTAACCTTTTTATACGCTTTTTATTAGCTTCACCTGTATGTTTGTATGTTTGTTTGTATGTTTGTATGTTTGTTTGTAACCGACTCCTTTAGGCGCGATTTTGACCCACTTTAAACGGCCAGATTTCGTTCAAAATTTGTAGATTTATTGAGGTCCGATGACAATACACTAATTTGATAAAATTATTCCATTTTTCAATTTGCGAAATAATTTAAATTAATGAATTCGCGAAATATTTACTGACAGCTCTGTAAATATTTGATAACAGCGCCATCTATCCCGTCAACTTTGTATCACGTAGTAGCGAATAATGTCACATTATAAACCCTGAAATAGGTGGCAACAGCAGCGTGTTAATTTAACACAACATAAAAACTAGAAAATAAGTTTCAATAAACTTTTAAACCTGTTTTAAAACTGTTTTAAAAACCCACGCTTTTTTTAAAATAAAGTACATATTTTTTTATTACACTATTATTAATTTATATTTATTGAAATTTTTAACATTATTCTTAATTTAAATTTCTTAAAACTTATTTTCTATTTTTTTAGTTAGGTTTTCTATAAAAAGCGTGGTTTTTAGTTTTTTTAAACTATTATTTTTACCCATTACAAAAAAAGTGCACAACGCCGCTAAAGAAGTTTTCACTTTAAAAATATAATTGCCTTCAGATCCCAATTAAGTATAAGGGTATAAAATAGAATTATAAATAAAATATATATAAAATAAAATATATATAAAATAAAATATAATTAACTGTATTAGAATGTTTCAGAATGTGAAGAATACACCAGTAGAGTGGTCGAGAAAGTGGAGTACATCCCTCTCATCCCGGATCCAGAGACTTTATCTGTTACAACTGCCAAGTGTGACTACAATACCGTTGGGCTGATCATTGGGGGCAAGAAAACTGAAGTCGGGGAGTTCCCACACATGGTAAGAGTTTTAAAACTTCTACTTCTAATCATCATCATCATGTTAGCGTGGTTCCCCGGTTGTATCCGTGGGTTTCACAACCAGGCCCAGTGTCCGTTTAGTCCTTCTCTTTTAGAATTGGCTTATGTGACTTTTATGGGAGACTCTGACCTGCCATCCCCGAGAGGAAAGCTTCCGCCAGAGCCTCGTACAATCAGCAGGTGTACCGGCTTTGCAGGTGAGGTTGGCTTGGCTGCCAGGGTCTTGGTGGGGCTTCATATATTATGCAAATTTCTAATTTATGGATAGAATTCGCTCTGGCCACGTCGCACCAGCATAGTTGGCGGAGGGACGGAGAGAAGGACGGAGCGACGGAGGGAGGGAGAGGTAAGGATGGAGGAAGGGAGGATGTGAGGAAGGGATGGATTTATGGAGGGAGATAGGGAGGAAGGGAGGAAGAGAGGGAGGGAGAGAGGAAGGAAGAGAGGGCGGGAGGCAGGGATGATAGATGACGTCTAAAAAAATGCAAACGTTATTGTTCAAGTTATCACTTCTATCGGCACTCCCGCAGTGCCACTGCCGTTTTTGTTAAGAATATTAGTAACCGAAGTTACTAGCCCCTAACCCCTGCAGCTAAGCTTAATTGTTTGTATTAAGACGGTAGGATTCGAACCTTGGACATCTCGAAAGTAAATCTGACTACGTGACCACTAAGCTACCGACGCTTAGTTAGTATGTATGGGCCAAATCTTGAAGCCCAAATTTGGTATACTTGTGTAACGTGATACGGTGATAATGCCATAATATGGTACCTTGAAGCTGTTCTCATAATGACTTCGGACGGTGTCCATGGGAACTCCTAAATTAAACAAGATAAGCCCGTCGCACTTGTTCTCATTTGTTTTGCTTTGATGCTACATGATATCCAGGATCTCAAAATGGAGTCGGAAGGTGTCCATAGAAACCTCTGAACTAAACAAGATATACCCGTCGTGTTTGGACTTAGTTGTAAATAGGAAACAGAGAAAGAACCTGCCGCGATACAAGCTTTTAAAAACAGCAAAACCCATTTTTTTTTCGTGCGGAAATCCCTTCGGATACCCCCTCGCCGGCCAGCGGGGGTGGTTATGGCGTGTATCGACTAAAACCGTACGGTGTCCTCCCCAAGTGTCAGTTGCCGGGCACCCCGGGTAAGCCCTCAAAAGGATAAGCCCTAAAATTATCACTATCCTTTTAGTACAACTAAAGTTTTTGTTAAAAGCTTGTTTTTTATAAATATTTAATAAATTGTTTTTAGATTGACATGGTCATTTACATTAAAATTAAAATTATAAACGGGATATTTACCATGTTTATTATCAGTACATCCGTGATCATGGCACTTGTAACAGTGCCGAAATATCGGATTCTCGAAAAAGATAATAAACATGGTAAATATCCTGTTTATAATTTTAATTTTAATTTAAAATATTATTAATATTTTAAGGTTTATTATTAATATTTTTTTTCATAGGAAGGTATGTCATTAATTATGCAGTTAAAATGTTGTTTACCTATTCCAGGCTGCTATAGGATGGGTGCGAGTTGATGACGAATACGAATTTGCTTGTGGGGGAAGCCTCATCAGTCATAAATATGTTCTGACGGCTAGTCATTGTACTTACAACTCTAACCGGCTGATCAAGAACCCGGTGCCTGTCATTGTCAGGCTTGGAGACCAGAACATAGATAACAGTGTCCGCGATGGGGCTGATCCCATCGATGTGAGTATATTTGTGTAAATCCTACTACTTTTAGCAATTCCATAAATCTTACCAATCCTTCCTATTCTGCCAATCCCACGAATACTACTAGTCCTACTAATCCTACAAATATTACTACTCCTACTAATCCTACTATTACAACTAGTCCTACCAATTCTATGAATAGTACTAGTCCTACCATTCCTACGAATACTACTAGTTCTACACATTTTACGAACACTACTAATTCTACCAATCCTATGAATACTACTAGTCCTGTCAATCCTGCGAATACTATTAAAGAAAGAAAGAAAGAAAGAAAAACCGTTTATTTTACACACACTACACACTGAAATATGAACAAAATATAAAGACAAAAAAATTAAGGAAAACAATAAAAACAAAAGATAAAAAAAGAATCAAAACAAAGGATAACGGCCCCCGCAATCAACCCGGTCGCGCCCCGCCACAGTGAATCACCATGCAGCACGCGCGCGACAGTATTGTCTGAGCCGACTCGCTGGGCATACGCGTGCTGCTATTATGTTTTTATTAAGATTATTATTCCTAATTATCACTGTGGTGGAACCCGGCCGCGATGAGAAGCGCCCACATACCCACTACTCCAGACGATATATAGGTACCCAACCAAAAAGGAATACCGTGTCGTGATGTCACAATGAAGATCGGTACAACAATACAATATTTTACATATAAGACAAATAGGCACCTATATATGTACCAGATTCCAGGAAGGCGCTCAGCTATTGAGCCCTCGTTGCCAAGCACTATGCTCATCGTATGGCCATACCAGAGGGGTAAGTATCTTTTTGTACCGAATTTCATATTTACTCCCTCAGTACTACGCTACTATTTATTAAACTGCTACTGTCTTTTTTAGCCACGAGTTGCAGAGTGCCGAGCAACGGGGCCCACACGAGCACAGCATCCTGGAGCGGTGGAGATGACACTGCTGCCAGTGGCAGTTCTCCGCATACTAACGGTCTGCCGCACTAGTGTATAAGTACCCTTGTAAGAATACCCTTACAATACAACAATACACACGTTACATTTTATATGTCAGTGTGGAGTGTGCGTCCAAAAGGCCGCAGTTCAGCTAATGCTACAGGTTGGGTGAATACAATCTGCAGCGCTGGTTTTCAACTGTAGCCCAATTCCACCAGGTTGCATGCTGTATTAGCATTAATTGAATACCATAACAATAACATCTACTTATACAGAACAAAATAACAAAAAAGAACATTACACACACACTCGAGATCATACACCCGTTTTGCACATATTCTATAACTAGTTGTAGGTAAATTTATATCATTTGTACATTTATATTAGGATAGTATATAAAGTGATAGTCAAGTAATATTCTTAGTTCAGGTGAAGAAGCAACAATTAGTAATGCATTCAAATAACAATAGATTCCTATATATAAGATCATTTGAGTTCCCTTATCACAAATTGTGCCGCATTATAATTATGTACATACTCGCAATCGTTAGAATAGGTCATACTCATACATAAATTGAATAGATACTTTTTTAATTTTTAATTATACAAACAGACATGAGCAGAAGAGCAACAAATCAAAGAGACACAAGTAACAGAAAAATAAACTTCCAGTTAACCCGTAACTGCCGCATTCCCTCTCATTACCAAACACACCTATCACAAATAAATTCAATATATATACACATACATACACACATACATACACATACATACACATATACATATATATATATATTTACACATATATATAACTGTATATATACATATACGCATACACATACACACATACACAAATACATACATACATACACATACATATACGAGTAATATGTCAGGATCGTAGCAATTGGAGATCCGTGTTCTCTGCCTACCCCTATGGGAAACAGGGTGTGATTCTATGCATGCATGTATGCATGTACATACATACACATACACAAACACACACCCACACCCACACACATACATATATATCGACACATACATACACACACACACGCACGCGTCTGTGCGTGCGTGTGCGCGTACATGCACGCGACGACACATGCACACATACATCCAAAAGATCTCCAGGCTAGACCCCATTATCAGCTTGATTTTTGAACATTAAGCAGGATATTTCTGTACCTAGCTCGGAAACCATGTACGCCGGCAAGTCTTCTAAGAGGCGGAGGAATATTGTTCCATATCTTACTCGCTCGATATCTGAAACCACCCTGAAATGCCGCAGATCTATGCTTCGGAACATGTAGGTTCACACGCGATGCTCTTGTCAAATACCTACTGTTTTCATTGAGCCATTGCAGTTTAGAGTACAGATAAAGAGGGTTTCCTGTCTTGATAATGCCAAAAAGAACAGTTGCAAGATGTAACTCCCTCCTGTACTTCATTTTCAGTTTGTTGTGATTGTTCAGATACGGCGTCACATGGCTTCTAGGCGGTATACTATAACAAAATCGAGCGCACGCATTTAGCACCCTTTGTATTAAATTGGCCGTTTTTGCTAGTAGTCGCGGGCCATAGACCACGTCCATGTAATTGAACTTGGAAAGCACCAAGGTATCAACCAACTTCTCCCGGAGTTCGACACTAAGATAACTTCGCATTCGATACAGCAGCTTCAACCTATAAAAAGAGTTCCTCACACATTCCGCAACATGGCGCTCGTACCTCAGTTTCTCATCCATTAATAAGGCTAAGTTTTTAGCCTCATGTACACGCTCAATTTGGACATTATTAACATAGATAAGGGGCTTCAGATCTCCCACCCGAGTGATTTGATCCCTAGAGCCCAATATCATGTACTTGGTCTTACTACCATTTAGAACGAGCGTATTTTCACTAGCCCATCCACAAATCCTGCTCAGATCCTCGTTCACCTTCCTTATGGCTTCCTGGAATTCAGTGGCCTTAAAGGAGAAGTAGATCTGTACATCATCTGCGTATATGTGAAATTTGCAGTGTTTTATAACCTGAACAATGTCTGCACTGTAAAGTATGAACAGCAGGGGTCCCAAAACAGACCCCTGCGGCACACCTCTATCTACCGTTGCTACAGTTGACCGCAGCGCAGACCCGTCACTGTTGTGGGTTTCTACAAACTGTGTCCGACCACTTAAATAGGAATGAAACCACTGTATTGTATCACTGTCAAATCCATAGTACGCTAATTTAGAAAGTAAGAGAGAAACGTGCAGCCCATCAAATGCCCTCGAAAAGTCCAATAATACAAGAATTGTAACTTTTCCCTGGTCCTGTGCTGCCAGTATATTATCAGTAACGTCCAAAATAGCTGTGACTGTACCACGGCCCTTCCTGAAGCCCGATTGTGCATCTGGTAATATACCTCGCGTTTCCAAGTAACCTCTAAGTTGTGACGCAACCACCTTCACCAGTATCTTTGACAAGCAGGGTAAAATACTTATTGGGCGCAGATCCTTGGTGTCAAGAACATCATTAGTCTTAGGAATTGGCTTAATGATTGCATTTTTCCAACCACTGGGGAATTTTGCTTCTATAATAGACCTATTTATAATGGTAGTAACTACACTCAAAGTTTCCGGAAGCAACATGGCTATCATTTGCAGCGATATTCCATCGCTCCCCACTGCGTTTGACCGTAGTTCCATTACAATTTTGAGAACCACTGACGAGTCGACGGGCGTCAGTCCAAAGGTAGCTTCACTAAACCGGTTGAATTCATAAAATGTTAGTGTAGACAAAGGGACGTTTGTATCTCCAGGTACCTTTAGAAAATGACTATTAATCAAATTAGGGTCATTTAGATGCGCAGGAAGTTCCGTAGACTTATGGGGATTTAAATTAGTTTTTATATTCTTCCACAAGGTTTTAGGGTCTTTAATATTACTGTCTATTTGCAGCTTAAAGAAACACTTCTTTTCACGACTTACGGCTAGATCTACTTGTTTCTTTAGTTCCCTGTAATAGATCATATGAGACTTAAGTTTAGATTTTCGAGCTCGGTTCAGTGCTGCGTCTCTAAGGCCGATCATAAACTTAATATTGCTAGTAAGCCAAGGGGTTGGGCGGTCTTTTACAATTTTTCTTTTTATTGGAGCGTGCAAATCGAATATGTAATTGGTTAACACAGTATAGTCCTGCACAATATCGTCAACATCCTCTAGGCTCAATAGACGATTCCACTTTAAAGAGCTGACGTCCGCGTTAAACTTATCCATATTGATATCCAATAGAGGCCTATATGTAATAACCTTAGGAGGAATTTTTGGTTTGCGGAATAAGAGTTCACATACTATAAAAGCATGTCCATACAATTTGCCTACAGAATCCACGGTCGTACTACGCACCCTCGCATTTGTACAGACAACATCGATTAGCGTCTGACTGTGGTCAGTAAAATGTGTGGCGTCCTTTACATACTGGGTCAACCCCGTACAGTGCAAAAACGTGTTAAATTGACTGGCTCTTGCCTCTGCATGCTTAAGCAAGTCGATATTAAAGTCACCCAGTAGAACCATATAGTCATAGTCACAAAAAGAACCTATGGAGTCCGTTAACGCATCCAGAAACTGTTGTACATTACCAGTAGGTGGATTGTAGCCTGTGCCCACTATGATTTTATTGTGATTCACCTTGACTTTAACCCACATCTGTTCGACTGTAGGATGCACAGGGTGGACACAGACCTTTACCTGCAGGCCGTTTCTGTAATAAAAACCAACCCCCCCTCCGCGGTCCGCTATCCCAACGGGGCGAGGTATTTGTCGTAACCGGTACCCCGGCACGAATGGCGCACGCCCTTCTTCTCCCCGCCTTAGCCACGTCTCATTTATAGCCAATAAGTCCACCTGATGACGGTCTATCGCTGCCAAAATATCTATATGGTTCGAACCCAGAGAACCCGGGTTGAACAGTCCGACTCTCAAAAATTTATGTGCCATTACTAATCTGACATTCATACATGTACCCATAAGCCATGCACACATTATTGTATATTGTATCACACTCACAAAAAACAGACCAGTAAACATTATAAACAAGATTAATTAAAAAGAAAACAGTTACCACTAAAAGTTGCGAACAATAATAATCAACACCGAATAAAGAACTATACCCATAGTTTACGCACCTAACATTGTACAATATCAACAACACAGACATCAATGAAACCGACCCACGATACACGGCAATAAATATACAGAAAACCAGTGCGAACAGAAGTTGCGAATATACACAAAACAACAATACATAGATAAGGAACGAATAGCTCGGCTGCCGCACAATATGACTCATCAATGCACACACTCCCCACCGACGACGCAGCGGACCTGCAAGTACATTCCGCCCGACTCGTGACCATTTGTTTACATTATAGTCATATTTTAATAAGCTTAATTGCATGCAACCGATGCTTAACAGACAGAGATTGCCATTGTATATTATATCATGAATAATTGTAATTAATACCAAACAACAGTAATATACAGTACAGAGTATTATAAGCAGCATTTCAAGTAACATCATAAACAGCATCTCATGTGATACGAAACAACATTGAATCAATATGTTAACTGTTTCACTACCTAATACAGCCAGTATAACTAAATAGAGATGTAATACAAGTGCTGTAACATGCCTTAATTTACACACAATGCCTCTGAAACCTAATCGGTTGAAGCGTGTCCAGTGCCAAAAACCCGCTTCATGTCGGCTTCCCCTTGTATGGTAAAAACGGGCTTGCCCTCATCCTGCCTCACAAGAACACGCCCACTCCTGGTCCAGACGAATCTCCATCCCAGCCTCTTACGCGTTTCGCGTACCTTGAACAAAAGCTGCCGGTTGAATTTGGTCAGACGCTCATTCATGTAGAATGGGACGGGTGTCTCCCCCAGTCCGAAGTCCGCAGTGTTTGCCCCGCGTCGTACACGCATATTTTTTAGCAGGTCGTCACGCACCGATCGGCGTGTCAGCCTTACCACGAGAGGGCGGGGGCGCCCAGACATCACATTCCCGCTGCCACTACCGCGCGGTACCTTCGGACCCACCCTCTCGGCGCATACGATATCCCGCTCATCCAAGGCCGCACCCAACTTGGCAGCAATCAAAGTGACCACATGCAGCGGGTTCTCACCCCTGCTCTCTGGAAGATTTGTTATCTCCAAATCGTTGGCCAACAACAGCTGATCCCGCTCATTGAGCTCAGTCTTAAGCTCCTCCACTACACTTTCGAGACGCCCCGGAGTCTCCATCCCATTCCCAAACTTGTCCTCCAGATAGCCCACTCTGTCCTCCAACGAGTCAAGACGTGAGGAATTCTTGATGAGGGTCTCCCGTAGCTCCTGTAAGTCCTGGCGCAGTAGGCGCAGTAACTCCAGCTCCTTCTGCATATGGGCCATTTGCTCCCGGAAAAGCCGTATTTCTTTAGCTAAAACGACCAACCCACCGTCACTGCAATTAATATTAGTGGTGGCATCCAGCGATTCTATCGGCATCGTCTTCCCTGTCGTACCCGGTGATGGCCCTGTCTCTGAGACATTCTTTACCGGAGTGTCCGAACGGTTGTCCCGCGGTTTATTTTTCACACATTCCGGGCATGATCAGTTAGGTTGCCTAGCCGCCTTAGCTCCACCCACACACTGCAAATGGTATGAAAGTGTGCAAGTGGCACAGACAGCGCCGTCTTTGTTCATATAACGGCCACAAGCATTGCAGTTCATATTTACGCAATGCTTAGGTTAGCAACACTACACCAAACAACTAGATGTCGCTACGTCCGCTGATCTCGATCGCGACTCAACTGATCGCCAGCTGACTTCGGGTAGGTATACAAAGATGTGTTACAATAATACCCACACGATCAGCTGATACACACGAAATTTCTAATTAATTAATTATAGCTTCGTAACACTGCACAATTCCGAATGGATATCTTATTATGATTTTTCAGGCACAAAAACACTGCAAGATCGTTACTAATATTACTGTAGGTATAAAGTTTCACTGCAAGTTGCAATGTACCACAACACAAGTCCACAGATAACGTTTATGTCTTTTTTATAATGTATAGCAAACACAGCACTTTGAAAACGTTAGTCCATACTCGCTACTAGTTTAACTGTCCATTCATACACTTGTAGTTCTTAATAAAGTTTTTTACTATTTTATAAAGACTTTTTTTACGGAGCTTAAGAAACTTAACCCGTCACGCTACAGCGCCCCTTAACCCGTCACGCTACAGCGCCCTACCAATCCTACGAATACTACTACTTCTACCAATCTTACCAATCCTACCAATGTTTACTAACACTACCAATCCTACTAATCCTACTAGTCCTACCAATCCTATAAATTTTACTAATCCTACTAATGCTACAAGTTCAATAAAATGATTCCTGAATGAAATGGGCGGATGAATGTTTGTGACTTTTTCTTGCAAAAACGACTGAACGAATCTGTGCGAAATTTTGGCACATATATAAATAGTCCACTTTTATCAAAGGAATAGGTTTCTGTGGATTTCAGGAACGGGATCAGGGTATTTCAAATGGACGAACCGCGGGCACCAGCTTGCCCTAGGTAAAAATACTTGGATTAAGTTAAATTAGCGATTCTGAAACCAAAAATATATTTTCCTTGTCCTCCTTGGCTCCTTGTCTGTTTTCTGATTATCTTTTTGACTGTTTGTTCGCGATGGCTGGAAAACTTCTGAACATATTTCGATGGCGTTTTTTTATTAGTATGGTATTGGTCAGACTTAAAATCTTCTGTATGTTCGAACGCAATTAGTTGAGAAGAACCACGCGGGCATCAGCTAGTACTATTATGCCTTATCATAACTTATCATAAAAACAGTGGGAGTGCCGACAGAAGTGAAAACACAAAAAAACACAGAGCCATCTATGTTGTTCATTATGAATCACTTCGAACTTCATCAAGGACAGAACAAAATAATTTTCGTCACGAGTTCCATGATTATTGGTCACCCAAAAAGTGCTCAACGCGCCTAAAGAAGTTTTAACTTCAAAAATATTGCAGGTACCAATCCACCGAATACATGTTCACCCTAAATACGAGGCGCCATTGAAGTACCATGACATCGCACTGCTTGAAATGACGAGTGATGTGACCTTCAAGGCAGACATCCGTGCCGCTTGCCTCTGGACCAAGCCCACCTTCGCTGGGTATGATAAGGTCATCGCTACTGGGTGGGGAGTCACTGAATCACGTAAGTTCATAATACACTTCTCATCAGAAAAATCGAAACAATTTGTTAGTTTACGTTTTCTAAGGATTATCAGAAAAATGTGTATATTTAGGATTATATGTCAAATGTCGTTTAATAGTGAAAAATGGTTTTCAAATTCTAATGTTATTGTTCTAAATTCAGATTAAATTTTAATAGGTTTCGTATTTTGTTTAACGAGCCATTTTTACCCTGTATGGAGTGTGAAGAAAGTGGATAAAAGAACACGTAAATGAAAAAAAAATACGTTTTATTTAATAACTTGTATTCCCTCCCCGAGCTCTTATTACTGCTTCCATACCGGTTTTCATAGATCGGATGAGAGTCACGATCACATGTTGTGGCATTCCATTCCATTCCTTTTAGATTGCATTTTGCAGCTGGCTAAGTGTTCCTGGGGCAGGATATCTTGCACGAATTCGTCTCATTAACGCATCCCATAGATGTTCAATGGGATTCATGTCTGGTCTTCCTGCTGGCCATTCCATAATGGAGATACCAATTTCGGTAAGATAGTCTCGTACGACGCCCGCGGTGTGAGCCCTAGCATTGTAGTGCATGAATATGAAGCCGTTGCCAATTAAAAGGTGCATAGGGCTCCACATGAGGCTCAAGACACTGTTCGATGTACCGATGAGAGCAGGTAGACGTGGCCCAGGCACGAAGACAAGCTTTGTCTTACCGTCAGCGCTGATTCCTCCTCAAACCACGAACCGCCACCATAGCCGACCTATTCTTCAATGCAGCATTGTGCAAAGCGTTTTCCATCTCTTCTGTATACCTTGTTCCTTCCGTCGTTACCATACAGCATAATTTTACACTCATCAGAAAAGTTACTTTGCTACAGAACTTTGCTCCACTGGAGGTATGACCAATTTAGGTGCTCACGTGCAAAGTTAAGGCACGCTCTTCGATGGTCTCCAGTTAATTTCAGCCCATTTGCTGGCTTGTGCGGTACCAGTCCACGTTCCTTTAACCTTCTTCTAATGGTTGAGTCACTTACAGCCACTCTACGTACAACATGAAGCTGCTGCTGCAGTTGAAAAGCGTTAAGGCGTCGATTTCGTAAGGAAGTTGTTACAATAAATGATTCATCTCGCTCAGAAGTGACCCGATTTCTGCCAGATCCTGAACGGCGGGTGAACAAACCTGTCTCCGGATAGCGTTTGTAGACTCTATGAACAGAGAACAGACTTAGATGCAATCTTTCAGCCACAACACGCTGACTAAGTCCAGTATCCAGCGGTGGCGGCCGGAGGCATCTGCGGGCGAAGTATCTATATGCTTTAGAAAAAAAACCTTTTTTTTTAGACGTCCCAAAGTCACAGTAAACAAATCTATCTATCATTACTCTATGGATCACTGTAGTGAGCGAGCATCTGTGATCTGTGATTGTGACTCGTAGTGATGATCATGTGCAGGCGGGGCGACAGTGCTATCTAGCGGCTCCATCTGAAAACCAGCGCTGCGTATACTGATGATGTACGCAGCATTCATGCTGAGATGGGGCCCTATTTGGGTCTGCGCGATGATTTGTGCAGATAACTCAAATAAAACTTTTTTCTTTCTTTCTTTCTTAAATAAAGACGAAAAAGTTTCAAGATAAACGCTAATTTTTAATTTGCAAAGGTGAGATTTACTCGAACTCTAAAAACACATTTGTCTTAAAACAATGATTCATTTCTTTTTTAGGATAAACAAATGAAATTCTAATTTTGAATTTTGAAGTTTCGCTTACAACTGTAATGGCCAAACTGCCGGCTATATTATCATGTGATTTTTTTCATGGAATGAAAACTCTTTTGTGTTAAATTAGGACAGATATCATAAAAACTAAAGTGTTTCGATTTTTCTGATGAGAAGTGTATTTAAGATACTCATATACCTTTTTCTTTTTTTTTTTAACTCTCCAATGTATAGACACATCTGATTTAAATTTTTATAATAATATAGATGGATTTCAGTGATTTGAAATACTACTAGTGCCATCTATCGGTAGAGCTGGTATTATGTTTTTCTATTCTTAAAAAACTCCGTCACGTCTTATATATTTTACTAGCTGTGCCCGCGACTTCGTCCGCGTGGATTAAGATTTTTACGGTTTTAGTTTTTTTTGCGCGGAACCCTAATTATTTTTCCTAAAATTAAAGTAGCCTATGTTACTCCTTGTTATATTACCTATCTGCCAGTGAAAGTCCCGTCAAAATCAGTCCAGCCATTTCAGAGATTAGCCGGAACAAACAGACAGACAGACAGACGGACTGACAGATAAAAATTGAAAAACATGTTATTTTGATGTATGTGTGTTATTTCAATATTACAAACGGACACTCCAATTATTTATAGGTATGTATAGATGTATAGATAGATTATATACCGTAGTTTGATTACAGTTTAAAAAAAAAAAAAACTACTTTGTCCTCATACTTCAATTTGTTTCCTTATTTCAGGCGTACCTTCGAACGATCTCCGGAAGGTGGCGCTAAACATATTGGACAATACATTCTGTGATTCGCAGATAGAACATAATAGAAACTGGGATGGATTCCAGGACTCCCAGATGTGTGCTGGTGATTTGAGGGGGGGCAAGGATACCTGTCAGGTAAGAAGTAGTTTGGTAGTGACTGGAGATGCGTTAGTTTTATACCCGACTGGGTCTGCTCCGCGGCTTCACCCGTGAGATGCTTCGGTCCCCCGTGGCACTCATTTCACCCATACGTGCCCGTGAATAGTTTTACAATAATGTATGGCAATTTGCCCGAATTGTTGATATTTATGATTACTGCTCCGCTATTCTGAGTACTTTTTCGTGCGGAAATCCCGCGGATACCCCCCTCCCCCCGCCGGCCAGTGGGGGTGGTTCGCCGTCTCGGGTCTTAAGACGCCGGAGTGCAAAGTTGCCCAAAGAGCATATCCCTCGCACCCGGACTGACCCTGGGCCATCTCCAGTTTCGAGATGGCCCCCTCGGGTTTAGGAAACACGGTGTCCCCGCCTTGCCCCGGTTTGGGGGAGGGGCGCTAGTCGCCCCGCCGTCCCGGCCTGCTTCTGCTGGGGTGACAGACGACCTCACCTGCCACCCCCAGGCCTGCGCTCATGGAGGACGGAGGTCGACGATAAATGTATCTAACACGAAAATATTTTTTTAATCTAAAACCGGCACCTAGTTACTGAGATTAGCGCGTTCAACCAACCAAACAAACTCTTCAGCTTCATAATATTAGAATAGATTCTACGATTAGCGAAATGGGCAGGAACGATGACGATGGATGACGATGACGATGATAATGATGGTGATGGTGATGAAGGTGATAGTAGTGATGATTATTCGAGAACCAATCTCGGTTGCATCGAAACTTTCAAGCCTGGGGCTCCAAATTACAGTCGCCATCGGCATTAGCCTTTTACATTCCAAGTTACCGACCACGGTGAGGTTCAGGGCTTGGTAAGGACGCTTGTGCTTCAATAAGTTTTTATACAAAATGTACGTCAGCAGGTGATACTGGAGCGATGTACAAAAGGCAAGATTAAGGCGTAATTTGTCTCGATAGCATGTCTAGGTGCGCCTCAAGCTCGTCTTTAGCTCGCATTGAGTCGCCTTTTTTGTATACTTCACGCCTAACTCTTCGATACGCTCCGACTCTGCGCTAATATGCATTGACACTTATTCATTTTGAGATAAGACCTTGCCCTAATAGATTTCTAATGTTTCCAGGGTGACTCCGGTTCACCTATACAAGTCGCATCAAAAGGCAACCAGTGTATCTTCTACATAGTAGGTGTTACGTCGTTCGGGAAGGGGTGCGCCCAGTTACCGGGCGTCTACACCCGGGTGTCAAGCTACTTGGATTGGATTGAGCAAACCGTGTGGCCCGGCGAATAATAAAACCTTTTGAAACCTAAATCCTGTAGCTTTATTTTTACCCAATTACAAATTACCACATGGGATCGAAGATGACGTTAAAAAAATACACACGTAATTCTTCAAGTTTCCACTTCTGTCGGCACTCCCGGAGTGGCGCTGTTTTTGTGTAAGATGAAGTTGAACTTGTAAGTTGTGAACATTATCATTTTAAGTTATTGTTGTGATGTGCTAATTAGTTATTATAAACACTCATTGTAAAAAAAACAGTTTAATTTTATTTTTGAAGTGAAAACTTCTTTAGTGGCGTTGTGCACTTTTTTGTAATTTGTAAAAAAGTTTAAAACTCGCGTCAGTAAACACGTGACCTGATCGTAAGGCAACAAAAATAGAAGCGCTAATTTCACACTGCACTTAACAACCATGGCGGCGCATTCGTCTAATGAGTGTTCGTTGACTTCGTCAAGACTGAGATCGATTCTGACCGAGGCTCAAGAAACACTTTTTGTCATCATATAACTTTTTGTAATATTTATTCTATTTTGTGCCATAAATCTATTGATGTAAAATGGAAATTGAAATTAATGAAAAAAGTGACGAAGAAATTGCGAAAGAAAATGAGTGAGTACTTTAAAAATATACTGGCGATGATGGTTCTGGTAATAATGATGGTGAAAAAGTCGTTGAAATTATGGATGGAAGTAGATTTTTCTGAGAGAAACTTTTAATGTAAAATAATTGTAATAGTTCTGAAGTGTTAAATTTTTAATGTAATATAAATTGTCATGTTTGTGTACGACAGCGCAATAAATGAATATTGGTATGTTACCACATAAATGATAGTACTATTATACTGATAATTAAAGCAATTCGTGCAAAATTATTCCCTAACCATTCCTAAATTTCAAAAATGCACAACGTTAATATTCAAGTTTTCACTTCTGCCAGCACTCCCGGAGTGCAACCCGTCGTTTTTTTTCAATTATTAAACACAAAAAAGGTTATATAAATAAATAAATCTGAGTGGTTTTCAAGAAATTATTATTTCCTTTATTAAATTTAAAATTCATATAAATTATATTTTTAAATACATTCTACCTATATAAAAAAGAAACAAATATATTTAAAAATATAAAAAATAGTGGCCCACCGGCATCGACAGGGACCAAGATACCGGTGGTTAGGGCTCCAGAGAGAGGAACCTCCTCACAATACGTGCCCTTGATCCAACTACCTAACGCGAGCCTCTTCACATGTTGGTCGAGGCTCTTGGCAATCAGTCCGTGAACCGATACGACTATCGGAACAATAATTGCTGAATCCACATCCCACATGTCGAGAATCTCGTGAGCCAAGTCCAAATATTTTATTTGTTTTTCTTTTTCGGCTTTCACGAGATTGTCATCATGGGGGATGGTGATGTCAACAATTATTGCGAGACGCTCTGATCGATCAATCACCACTATATCAGGCTTATTGGCTACAATAGTCCTGTGAGTGATGACTGATCGATCCCTGTACAATGTGACAGGGCCATTATCAAGAACTGGGTCGGGCACATACCTGTAATACGGTGCCTCCGAATCTACAAGATCATACTTCAGAGCAAGTTGTTGATGAACGATTCTGGTCACTTGGTTGTGTCTATGCAAATATTCTCCGTTGGCAAGACGAGAACAACCAGAGATAATATGTCTTAGGGATTCTCCGGGATATTATTATTCCCATTATTAAACTTAATACATATTAAATCATATTTTTAAATACATTCTATACAAAAAAAAACAAATAAAATCAGTCCGTGAACCGATACAACTATCGGAACAATAATCGCCGAATCCACACTCTACATGTCGACAACCTCGTGAGCCAAATCCAAATACTTTATTTGTTCATATTTTTATAACGTCTCGGGACTTATCGCGTTAAACATGGAACTTACTTTTACCGACGTTTCGAATGCGTTGCAGCACCCGTGGTCACGGCTTGACTGGCTGGCGAGCGTCGAGAGGTGTGCGGGGAAACATTCTTGTGCGCCTACCCTCCATTACTGTTCTAATGTATGGTAAGGCTGGCGGCACACCACACGCACTGTATCAGTTCTTAACGGCACTTTGTTTATGGGTTTAAGTATTTTAATCACTGGATTCCACGTCCCGGATAGTTTGAATCCATCTTCCCTATTGAAATTTTTATATTTTTTAATTTCAATAGCTTCACGCACAAGACGTGGATAGTAGTGGCGATCAGTGGAGAGGACTTTGGGTTGATGAAACTCAATCCAGTGATTAGTACCCGACTCAAGATGTTCTGCTACTGCCGATTTATTTAACTGACGGTTTTTCACAGCTGCGATATGTTCTTTGATTCTCTCTGCAATGGTTCGCTTGGTTTGGCCTATGTAGGAATTGGTACATTAGGCTATGGAAAAGTCACGTAGATGATATATTCTGCATATTTAAAGGCAATAGTGAGGAAGTGGTACGTTTTACTGAGTATCTTAACTCATTACATGTGAAGACACAGTTTACGTATGAGATTGAGAATAACAGAACATTGTCTTTTCTAGACATCAAGTTAATGGTGAGAACCGATGGCTCCTTGGCCCACACTGTGTATCGTAAACCCACTCACACAGATAGATACCTACACGCCTCCTCGCATCATCACCCACTTCATTTAAAATCAGTCAGCGCGACGCTCATCAAGCGAGCAAATGACCTGTGTGACCCTGAGCACCTACAGCAGGAGTTAGATCATGTTCAGGAGGTTCTTGAGATGAATGGGTATGTTACGAGTTCTAGAAAGTCGAGACGTGCACCGAGGAAGATGTTGCCGGGTGCTGACCGCCAACCGGCGTACATGCCGTATGTGAAAGGTATAACGGATAAGATCGGATCTTGCTTACGGAAGTTTTCCATCAAGACGATCTTTAAACCGTTCACCAAAGTAGCGAAATACGTGCGAACATCGAAGGACGTCATACCTCTACAAACACCGGGTGTCTACAAAGTGGATTGCAGCTGCGGTAGTTCCTACATAGGCCAAACCAAGCGAACCATTGCAGAGAGAATCAAAGAACATATCGCAGCTGTGAAAAACCGTCAGTTAAATAAATCGGCAGTAGCAGAACATCTTGAGTCGGGTACTAATCACTGGATTGAGTTTCATCAACCCAAAGTCCTCTCCACTGATCGCCACTACTATCCACGTCTTGTGCGTGAAGCTATTGAAATTAAAAAATATAAAAATTTCAATAGGGAAGATGGATTCAAACTATCCGGGACGTGGAATCCAGTGATTAAAATACTTAAACCCATAAACAAAGTGCCGTTAAGAACTGATACAGTGAGTGTGGTGTGCCGCCAGCCTTACCATACATTAGAACAGTAATGGAGGGTAGGCGCACAAGAATGTTTCCCCGCACACCTCTCGACGCTCGCCAGCCAGTCAAGCCGTGACCACGGGTGCTGCAACGCATTCGAAACGTCGGTAAAAGTAAGTTCCATGTTTATCGCGATAAGTCCCGAGGCGTTATAAAAATATGAGTTTTACACCGCGATAGTTTAAAAATAACTTTATTTGTTTTTCTTTTTCGGCTTTCACAAGATTCTCGTCATGTGGAACGGTGATATCGATAATTATTGCGCGGAGCACTGATCGATCAATCAACACTATATCAGGTTTATTGGCTACAATAGTCCTGTCAGTGATGATAGATCGATACCAGTACAACGTGATATCCCCATTTTCGAGAACTGCGTTATTATTATTACAATTGGGGACACCGAAAGCCGGACGGACGATCCACCCATGAAGCTTGTGGGCCATTTCATCCATTTCCCAAACCATCCCGTTGGGAAGAGCGTGGTTATTCCAGCATTCACGGCGTCCCTTCAAACCTTTTTGTGTCCTTGCAGAATCTTACGATCTGTTAGTCAATCTTAAAAATGTTCCACCTTCAGATCCTTCATCTCCTTCGTGTCCAGTGTGTCCGATCCCGGAAATTCCCATCTAATTAGTGAGTTCATGGGTCACTCGGCACGCAGGTGGGAGCAGGTCTCTTCTGTCTCCATGCACTCCGGGCAATTGGGGTCAATCTTCACTTCGATCACTGTTAGGTGTCTGTTTAGTCGACAATGTCCTGTTATTACTTCTATGACGAGCCTTATGTTCCTTCTGGAGAGTTTGGTCAGTTGGCCCGTCTTTTTCTTGTCGATGCCCTTGATAAAGATCTTCGACTGTCTCATGCCTGTCGATGATCTCCATCTTCGGTTGGTTTCTGCTCTAATACTGCAGCTGATTATTACTCCTTTGGTGATTCTATGCGATATTGTGAGGGCTACGGCCCAACTAAGTTTTTATCAGCGCCGCCTCTGGCCAGTTTGTCAGCTGTCTCGTTGCCCATGTTGCCCTCATGTCCGGGCACCCAGGCGATCGTTAAGTCGACTTTCTTGGCCAGTTTCTCTAGTGACTCTTTACATTCTCCAACGATTGCTGAGGTCGTTTCCACTTTGCTTAGTGCTTTCAGCGCCGCCTGGCTGTCGCGGTAGATGGTCACCCTGTTGATGTTGTTCAGGTGTTCAACCTGCTCAGCACATTTCTTTATGGCGTAGACTTCCGCTTGAAAGACGCTTGTGAATCTGCCTAAGGTTATTGATCTATTTATCTCTGATCCGTCTTCGCACTTAATGTGTTGTATTGTTAAAATTAGAATTATAAACGGGATATTTACCATGTTTAGTATCTTTTTCGAGAATCCGATATTTTCCCGTTTATAATTCTAATTTTAATGTAAATGACCATGTCAATCTAAAATCATGTTGTATTGTTATTCCAGGTATAGATAGCTTTGTTATTTCCTTCCTTGAGCCATCCGTGTTGCAGACAGTGTCGCTGGCATCTATTCTCCAGTCCAGTAGTATTCCAGTAGTATTATTGAGCTGAGTGAGACGAAGTCGAGCGAAAGCTCCTCATACCAGACTTCAGGATTTTCTTTGTCACAGATCTCCTCCTAAACTACTAATCCAATCAGAACCAAATTTGGCATGATTAAAGAGGTCAATCAGAGGAAGGTTTATGGATATATTTTGAAAAAATTAATGCTACCACAGAGGAATGATCACCGTTAAAAAATTCCAGATGGAATTACATAATAACCGCTCGAGACACTGTGACCAAACTTTACACGCTCATAAGGATGTCCAGAGTTGTGACCTTCAAAAAGAATTTTCAAAATCGCACTTGCCAAGGAGGAATGATCACTGTTTAAAATTTTCAAAATCTGATTCACGATGTCTCACTCAGCTCAACATTGCAAGCAGCGATTCGCCTTGCAGACCTAGTCTAAACGGGGCTTGATAAAACTTAAATCTACAGGAATAACCAAGTCACTGGTTATTTTCATGGTACTTATAGGATTAAAATATATCCCGGAGCTTTTATCCAGTTGTTAGACCGCGGTAGCCTAGTGGTATGGGCAATGGACTGCTGAGACGAGGTCTCGGGTTCGATCCCAGGTTTAACTATGGCACACACCAATGACTTTTCGATGCTTTTCGAAGTTATGTGTGTATTTATCGCCGGTTTATAAGTGCCCGGTTAATGGCAATAGGCTCGCCACCTATTACATTGGGACCTAAACATAAACTGGCGGAATGTGGGTGCTAGCACCTCTGCCTACCCCTTCGGGGATATAGGCGTGAGTTTATATGAGTTTATATGTTTATGAACAAGCTCTTGGGTGGAGAAAGACGCAGTAGGAAATAGTAGAAGAGCAGTTCTGAAAATTCGAAATGTGTTTTTACTTATTATACTGAATTAGATGTTGCTAGTTTTATGTGAGCATCAAGATGACGGGACCAAGCCCCCAATTTAAAATGTATCACATTGAAGTGTTTGTACTACATATGTACTATTTGTACCCCAAACAAGACATTTGTTCCTTTAAAGGTAAAGGAAGTATGTCAAGACGTCCCTGGTCTTGGATTCTTCTGGAAGCGGTACTCAGAGTCAGGTAATTCACACCCCAAGACTTAGTACTACATATTTACAGGTATATACTCAATTTTCAATACAATTGGAAGTGCCAAATTAAAGTTATGTGATTATAGCATTGGTCCCGCCAAATTGATCATTCATGTTATCGCTGAATTCATGAGAGAATCGTTATAGATCGTGTAAAATGAAATGTGGAAACTTAGTACGTCCTAAGTACATGAACTTTTGTAATTTTTATATTCATAGATTAAGTACATCAAAAGTTATCTATCATTCATCGTTATCTTTGAAATGGACACTTTTATGCAGAAATGAAACAACCCGAAATGGTTTGGTAATTATATTTATATGTTGATCTAACTCCAATTATAAATGTTTGATAAGATTTATTTTTGGGCATATATTAAACAATTAGGCACTATGTACGGGGGTGCGACTGGTTGGATCACCTCCAAGTTTGGTGCCCCCTGGGCAACGTGGGCGATGACGCATCATTGATTGCTCCTCTGGAGTAGCTGGCGGCAACGTCAACGGCCAAGAGTCTGACCAACCGGCCCTTTTCAGGGCCAGCTGACCCCATTGCACGAGGGGGTCGGGGTATGGCGGGCCTGCACGGCCCGCGGGGGGGCGTGGTCGCTCCAGGTACCTCTCTGCTGTTATCAGAGGGGACACTGCGAATGGCCCAGGGTCAGTCGGAGTGCGAGGGATATGCTCGATGGGTAACCTTACACCCCGACGTCTGGAGACCCGAGACGGCGTGCGGTTTTAGTCGGTTCAAGCCCGCCCGCACCGGCCGGCGGGGGGTATCCGAAGGGGTTTTCACACAAAAAAAAGGCACTATGTACGTTTGACTCTTCTGAACTTTCGTCTTTAAATCATCGTAACACTCCCACTTACCACCTATTCGAGAAATATGGTATCGATTATGCCCGATACTACTAGATGTAGGTGGAGGTATAAACTCTATAGCAGATAGAATAGAATATCATTTCCTCGGAATTTCAGAAATGTTAATGTTCTTCAGATCATTAAGTTCAAAAAATATAGTAGATGATAGTGAGTAGGATATGGTTTTGATTCCATTGCATCCAGATGCCCTGCATGATAACATTTGATCTTGAATCATTTCATCACCTGATTTACCGAGGGAAACTATGCCGGTGCTTATAATGTTTAAATCTAAAGGTAAAACCCCGATTGATCTTTTTCCTATTGCGTTGACTGAGCATTTGTCATTCGAGCAGTTTCTTATTTCATCTGCACTGTATAAAATATCGGATAATATATGTTCGACAATAAAGGTTATATTGCACTCGCAGCGTACATGTATTTCATTTTCACCGACTGTTTCTGTTTTAAAATATGCCTTCCAAATGCGAAGTCTATCTTTATAAATAGAATCAGCGTTGGCATCTTTATTAGCTACATTTTTTATGAATCTGTAGTAATCATGACCCGTATGTATTATCTGTATATTTTCTTTTATCTATATAAATTTAAATTAGGATAATACCTTCAGAATTTGTTCAGTGCCGTTATACCCTAAAGTTTGAAGCCAATGTGCAACTGCTTTTCTACATTGTGTTTTATTAAGCTTTGTTGTAAACATATGAGCCAAGTGAACAGTAAAACCTTTGGATGAACGAAATATGAGCCAATTTTCTTGTTTCACAAACCCTATTTCTGCGCCGATTTATATCCTTTTGCGGTTCACAGGGCATTTTTGAAGTGAAAACTTCTTCAACAACCTTGGTGGCGCGTTCTTCTAATGAGTGGTCGTTGACTTCGTCAAGACTGTGATCGATTCCGACCGAGGCCCAAGAAACACTTTTTGTCATCATATAACTTTTTGTGATATTTATTCTATTTTGTGCCATAAATCTATTGATATAAAATGGAAATTAAAAGTGCACCTATTAATGAAAAAAGTGACGAAGAAATAGCGAAAGAAAATGAGTGAGTACTTTAGTGGCGATGATTTCAGCTCATAAGGTAACCAATGTAACTTGATTCTAAGTTGGAATGAAGTTTGTCGGGTCAGCTATTTTATAATATTAGTAGGTCATAAAGTACGAAAACCAAGTTCGGCGAATGTAATTTCAAAAGAAAATATATTACGCATCCACTTCCTCAACATTTTTTTCAAAGAGAAAGACGGAGAATGACTCTTCCTTTTTTGAAGTCGGTTATAAACAGGAAAGTCGCAAGAGAGCATTACGCTTAAATAACTTTTTTAATATCATTCAGCAGACTGCCAGCTGGTTTGAGACCAGTCTTATTTCAACTTCGAACGAGGATAAACGTGTTTTAGCTTTATAGTGTGTGTTTGCCGCGCAATTGTTGTTACGATAGGTGAGTGGTAGCCTTTTACTATTTAATGCGCCCGAGTGGATAACTATTGCAGCATAAGCATATAAGTATATAATATATAATATAAGCAATTTTTCTTTCCGTAAGAAAATTCTACAAAGTATTAGAAAATAGTCAAATCGTTCTTAAGTTATGGCGTGACCAATGGTAACAGTGATTCATCTAATATATAACTAGGTCTGCAAGGCGAATCGCTGCTAGCAATGTTGAGCTGAGTGAGACATCGTGAATCAGATTTTGAAAATTTTGAACAGTGATCATTCCTCCGTGGCAAGTCCGATTTTGAAAATTCTTTTTGAAAGTCACAACTCTGGACATGCTTTCTGAACGTGAAAAGTTTGGTCACAGTGTCTCGAGCGGTTATTATATAATTCCATCTGGAATTTTTTTAACGCTGATCATTCCTCTGTGGTAGCATTAATTTTTTCAAAATATATCCATAAACCTTCCTCTGATTGACCTCTTTAATCATGCCAAATTTGGTTCTGATTGGATTAGTAGTTTAGGAGGAGACCTGTCACAAAGAAAATCCTGAAGTCTGGTATGAGGAGCTTTCGCTCGACTTCGTCTCACTCAGCTCAAAAATCTCGTGTCATAGTGTTTGTTACTGAACTCCTCCAAAACGGCTCGATAGATTCTTATTAATTTTTTTATGTACATTTGGTAAGTCGAAAATAGGTCGTGAGTTATTTTCATACCCCTAGGTAAACGGGATCAGAATTGCACGCGGGCGGAGCCGCGAGCACAGCTATTTATTTATAATAGTTTTCTTATTTAGCATACAGAATTGTGGTGAAGTACTTCCAAACCAATTATTTACCCGACTGTGCGATATGCGAACCTATATACATCGCACGACCAACCGGTTCCCCAGGAATAGATTTGTATAGGTAACTAGCTTTTGCCCGTGGCTTCACCCGCGTGCATTTCTGATCCCGGTCCCGCTACCAATGGGACCTCATTCCACCACCACAACATTATATAGCATCATAATTCCACCATACATCATTTTGTTATATCTCAAAAGGTTTCGGCAGCGTAGTTTTTGAGTTTATCGCGACAAACAGACAACAGTTTTTTAGCTTCACCTGTCCAGATGTTTATCATCAAATCTTGCAAATTAAATTTGATCTTGGTAACTGATTGAGCTGAAATTTTGCATACATGTTTAAAGCGCGTGCCAATGCAATATTACGATGACATGGTGCTGATCTGATGATGGAGCTGGAAGGTGGTCATAGTAACTCTGAAATTAAACGACGTAGCCCATTGTGTTTCAGCTTGTTTAATTTAAAATGTTTACTACTTTTTATTAAAAAGAACAAAAAAATAGTGGTTTTCAATACAAGTGTGGGATTTCTGTTATTACGAGTTCCGACAGATGTTGACCCGAGCCGAAGGCGAGGGTAGGCAGTCGGAACGAGTTGAAATAACAGTCCCACGTTGTATTGAACTACTATTTTAATACAGTTGCGAAAAAAATAAACAATTTAATAAAATAATAAAAACCCAAACGTCTTCAAATCCTCGTTCTTTGGCTCGGGCTTTGGTTTTGTTTAAAAGGACCTTGTTCTTCAGAGTGGAGGTTTTATCATTCTCTTATTTTAGAAGTTACAGGGGGCCGGGATACACTCATTTTACCACTTTGGAATTGTTTCTCGCGCAAAATATTCAGTTTAGAAAAAAAATGATACTAGAAACCTCAATATCATGTTTGAAGACCTATCTATAGATAACACACACGTAGGGGTTTGATGAAAAAAAAAATTTGAGGTTCAGTTGTAAGTATGGGGAACCCTCAAAATGTATTGTTCTTTTTCTATTTTTGTGTGAAAATCTTAATGCGGTTCACAGAATACATCTACTTACCAAGTTTCAACAGCATAGTTCTTATAGTTTCGGAAAAAAGTGACTATGACATACCGACGGACAGACAGACAGACATGACGAATCTATATGGGTTCCATATTTGCCATTTGGCTACGGAACCTTAAAAACCGGATACGTGCTATTAGGTTGCTCACCGAATTAGAGTTTAAAAAAAAGACCGGATGTACTTGCAGGAGTTTTAATCAGACTTTGACATTGAAATCAATTTTGGAAACAGAGATTTTGACGAAACGGGTAGCACGACCGATTGCTCTGGATGTCAAGGGAGGTCTGACGTGCAGGTGTGGGGTGATGTGTCGGGAATCGGAGAAGGTGCTGACTAAGGCGCAAAGATGGGCTGAGTCGGCATAAAGCCTTAGGGTTGGCGGTGTAACACCTCCCCGGCCAAGAGTAAACTTACCCTTGAAAAGTGAGTTTACTGAAAAGGAAATATTGGAAAGGTATGAAGTTAGAATGACTCGAAGGAGGTTAATTTATTCGATGATTCTCAATCTAGGACGAGTGGGTTGTGCTACTGGTTCATCAGTAATTACAATATCTTTTACAATACTTTTGTTACATTTTTTAAAGACATATTTTCGATATCGAAGTATACCAAATAGTGATGCCAGAATTAGTATAAGTGTTGACATAGAAAGACTAGTGTGTGTTAGAATTTTATTTGTAGGGTTAATATCAAAATTATTGAGAGATAAAGCGTTTTGGTCTGCTAAACTTTTGAGGTCCTTTAGACCTTGCAGATCAATATTATTTATAGTTGATTTGGAAATATTGATAATTTGTTTAGTGTGCAACATTTGTCTTCTATTAAATTGAAATCTAAGTTAATTTCTTTTGTCTTGAGGGTTAGGAACTGAACATTCGATGATAGTTTCCGTACGCGGTAGAATGGTGTATACAGGATTACAGAAATTTATTTTCAAATGTCTGTCTTTAATTTTCAAAACATTTTGGTTGTAGTCTATGGCGCAGTCCAAATCTTTTAAAAGATCGGAGCCAATGATTCCGTCATATGACAGGTTTATATTACTCACTACGTGAAAAGTGTATGCTACTTCGGGTTCTGATAAAATGTTCATTTGAAAACTACCCAGAGTGCGTGTTAAATTTTCCCCGTTGTCAATACCTTTCAACAAAATTATACAGGTTTCGTCCAGTAGCGGCATTCTTTTAATCGAGGATTGTTTGATGACACTAACCATTGATCCTGAATCAACCAAGAACGTTAGAGAAAAATCTGCTAACACCGTTTTCAAGATAACATGAGGTAAAAATCGTTTTGGGCAATTTGAAATAACTTCATATATTTTTGTGTCAATAGCAGCTTTAATGTTCATCATAGGAGTTTCACAAGGAATTGCATTTAATAAAATATTAAGAACAGCGGAATTAGTATTAGAAATACCGGAATTATTATTAGAAACAGAAGAATTAGTATTAGAAATAGCGGAATTAGTATTAGGAACAGCGGAATTAGTATTAGAAATAGCGGAATTAGTATTAGGAACAGCGGAATTAGTATTAGAAATAGCGGAATTAATATTAGGATCAGCGGAATTAGTATTAGAAACAGCGGATTTAGTATTAAGAACAGCGGCATTAGTATTAGAAACAGCGGATTTAGTATTAGAAACAGCGGATTTAGTATTAGAAACAGCGGATTTAGTATTAGAAACAGCGGATTTAGTATTAGAAACAGCGGATTTAGTATTAGAAACAGCGGATTTAGTATTAGAAACAGCGGATTTAGTATTAGAAAACGCGGATTCAGAGAGTCTCCCGTATCGACTTTGAACGGTACATTTCCCGAGCGATACTGTTCGGGAAACTTTATTCGTTTAAATTTCTATCGGGTTGTTCTACTTGGTCAGTAGGGAACTCCTCGGAATTGTAGAATGTAGCGTGAACGTCACGGGGGCAGTGAGTGTTATAACTCGAACTGGGAGCAGATATGCGTAGTGTTTGCGTTCTCCGTAGAGGTTTTTCAAAAAGTCTTCTAATTGATCAAAGTTCTCGAATTCATTTAAGGAACAAGCTATTTGTGCTTTACTTTCTAATTGACTTAGAATATATTTGAATAATATAGGTATCTGTGTCGGGTTCGCTAAGTCTATGGCGCTTCTGCAATTATTTAAAATTGGGTCTAACTTTTCACGGGTCCCATCGTATTTCGCGATAAAGCGACGGCTATGGCATTACTCGTCAGCGGATTGGGACGGCAAGCGAGACTATTTCGCATCCGTTCCGTGGTCTAAGCGCTTCTTTGATGGAAAGGACCCATCGGATTGTGCTTCTGGCGTCGCTGGTGAAATCATCTTGGGTATGGAATATTATATTCCACACACTGAGGTCACCAGCGCCCGCAGAACTCGGCCTTGGTTTGGGCGCGAGTGCGCTGATGCTGTTCAACGGAAACAGTCGGCGTACCGCGCGTGGACTAGGGCACGAGTCGAGTGCGATTCGAATGCTTGGCACCTCAAGGCGACGTATAACAGGGCCACTAAGGACTGCAAGAGGGCATACGTCAGAGCGGATGCCCAGCGCATAGCACGGCTTGGTCAGCAACTCATGTCACATCCCGCGGGTAGCCGTGGGTACTGGCGACTGGCCAAAGCCGTGCAATCCAACTTCTGCCAGCCTTCGCTGCCCCCGCTGCGTTACCCTGACGGTTCACCGGCTCACGAGCCGCAAGAGCAAGCAGATATGCTGGTTAACCTCTTTGCGGCCAACTCCCAAATCGACGACTTTGGCTTGCAGCCGCCAACACCTGTCACTTGTGACCACTCAATGCCTGATATTCGGATCAGGCAATGCGACGTCCGCGCTGCACTACAGTCACTCGACGTCCGGAAAGCCAGTGGCCCTGATGGTATACCAGCGGTAGTTCTTAAAAAATGCGCAGCGGAGTTAGCTCCAACGCTAACGCGACTGTATCGCCTGTCTTATTCCTCGGGATTGGACCCGGGGGCTTGGAAAGAGGCAAACGTACAACCGGTCCCCAAAAAAGGAGATCGGTCCGATCCGGGCAACTATCGACCCATAGCTGTCACCTCAGTTCTCAGCAAGGTGTTTGAACACATTATTAACGCACAGCTCATGCGTTACCTAGAAGATCACTCCATAATTAACGACCGGCAATATGGTTTTAGGCCAAAACGGTCAACGGGTGATCTTCTGGCGTACGTCACACATCTCTGGGGTGAGGCTATGAACAAGCATGGCGAGTCACTGGCTATCAGCCTTGACATCGCCAAAGCTTTCGATAGGGTCTGGCACAGTTCGCTTCTTGCCAAGCTCCCGGCCTACGGTCTGCCATCTCGACTGTGCAGCTGGGTTGCCAGTTTTCTGCATGAGCGCAGCATCCGAGTTCTTTGTGACGGCCGGGCTTCTGAGTTCATGCAGGTTAATGCTGGTGTGCCTCAGGGGTCCGTCTTATCGCCCACTCTCTTTCTTCTGCATATTAATGATATGCTGTCCGTGGGCAGCATACATTTCTATGCAGATGACAGTACTTTGCATGGGCGTTATCTCGGACATTCAGCGGCCAAGCAGACTGACATCGAGGAGAGAAGACGGCAACTTGTCATTGAGCTCGATCAGGACCTATACCACATTTCCCAATGGGGGTCTGAGAACCTGGTCGAGTTCAATGCCAAGAAAACACAGGCATGCGCGTTTACAGCAAAGGTATCTCCTTTCCTTCCCCTCCCACCTCTTCGGAACACACCACTACCACTGCAGGACAGTATCAACATGCTCGGTATGGATGTTCGCTGCAAACTTAATAATAAAATCTAGTGGGGCGGAAATCACACAGTGATTGTCAAACTTCGGGCCAAACTTAGATATTATTTTTGTTGCAGTATTTTTATTCAAAATTACAGACCTTAGGCTTTATGCATATTATTCAATGGGTCTTTATATATTGAGCAATAAATATGAAGAAAATGAAATCAAATCAAACGTCTTCGACGTCAAAAACACAAAAAAATGATTTTATATTTCAGTTTCTTTCAGAGTCTGGTTGTTTTATGTAAATATACAATATACGTATTGTCATTGTCACTCAAATGTCAAAGTCAAATACGCGTTACTCTGATAACTCGAAAGAAACTCACTTGTAAAAGTTTTTTAGAGACAATTTGTATGGTAGGTATCCGAGGGGACTTCCGCACGAAAAAAAAAAAAAAAAAAAAAAAAACCTTGAACGTACAAACCCCAAAATCTAATCAGTTCTTCCCATTAACCAAACAAGATGATTGGCGAAAGAATTTTTTAAATCGGATAAGTGGTTCTTGAGTTATTGCGTAAACAGACATCCAGACATCCAGACACCCAGACCAACAGACAGACCGACACAAAAATTTTTTTTGCTTAATTAGACTTACAATCGTGTGAAACGTCGAGAAAAGTTATAAAAAGTGGGTGTAAGATTTTGTTTTTTTTTTCGTGATTTTAAGACTTCGGTGTCCACCTGGTTGGTGGCCCGAAGTAAATTACATTGAGAGCGTTATTAAAACAGCTTCTCGTAAACTCGGAGTGCTGAACAGGGTGAGGCGGTTTTTCACGCCGGGGCAGCGGTGTCTTTTATATAAGACTCAAATTCGTCCTTGCGTGGAATACTGTTCTCACCTGTGGGATGGCTCCGCTCAGTACTTACTAGACGCTCTCGATAGATTGCAGCGACGGGCAGTCCGGATCATTGATAGTCCTGAGGTCACCAGTTCTCTAGAATCTCTGCAGCTGCGTAGAGATATAGCCTCCTTGGCAGTATTCTATCGCATATACCATGGTGAATGTTCCGATGAGTTATTCCAATTGATTCCTCCTTCTCCCTTCTTGTCCCGAACAACACGTGCACTACTTAGGTGTCATCCTCATACAGTGCAATCGATACCATCGCGAACCAAGCGGTTTGGTGACTCCTTTTTTTGTCGGACCATAAAGCACTGGAACGCTTTACCCACTCACGTGTTCCCTTCTACCTACAATCCTGGGCTCTTTAAGCGGGGCGTGAAAAAACATCTGTTGAGGCCGTCTAGGTAGGGGCCACCATTCTAGGGACAATCTCTAGAAATGGTGGCCGCTACTTTTTGGACTTTATCTCAGCTTACCATCAGGCGGAGTGCAGTCAATTGCACGGACTAAATATATATATAAAAAAAAAACTACTTTAGCGGTGTTGTGCACTTTTTTTTGTAATGGGTAAAAAAGGTTAAACTCACGTCAGGACACTTGACCTGATCGAAAATTCGTAAGACGTTTGCAGACAAATATAGAAGCGCTAATTACACACTGTACTTAACAACCTTTGTGGCGCGTACGTCTAATTGGTGGTCGTTGACTTCGTCAAGAGATCGATTCCAACCGAGGCCCAAGAAACACTTTTTGTCATCATATAACTTCTTGTAATATTTATTCTATTTTGTGCCATAAATCTATTGATATAAAGATGCCCCTGAAACGCACTCCACCTCACTCAGCGATTTCGAAATGTGAATCAGAACCCGATTTACCAAGTGAAACGCTAAAAATAGACAAAGCTCAGACCAAAGCCAAAGCCAAAGTGTATACGGAAGCATGAGCATGTAGATGAGATGGGCGTCTTTATGACCGAAATGAAGACCATGTTTACTAAGTTTGAAATACAGCAGAATAAAAAATATACTGCTTTACAATCTGCAGTTACATAAATGATAGTACTTTTATACTGATAATTAAAGCAATTCGTGCAAAATTATTCCCTATCCATTCCAAAATATCAAAAATGCACAACGTTAATATTCAAGTTTTCACTTCTGCCGGCACTCCCGTAGTGCAATCCGTCGTTTTTTTTTGTATTATTTCAATTTGCTTCCTTACCTACATGTTTATTCTGCAAAACATGACTTTTACAGTTAAGTTTGTTAAATTTTCCTAAATCCTTTTTAATTCGCACTCTCTCTGTGTGAATAGGTAGCAAGTTCAATGTGGACAAATTACTCAATCAAAGTCAAAGTCAAAGTCAAAGTCTTTATTTTTCAAAATAGTGTAACGTAATTACATCTTTTTGACGTCAAAATCTGCTTAAAACTAAGTTTACCACCGCTTCCTAGGCCCTAGTGGAGAAGAAACGGCGCAACAAACTCCACTGCGGCATTTTCGAGACGTCATATTATAAATAGTGATTTCTTAAGACTAAATATGGACGAATGTACATTTTTGTCTCGTGTCAAGATAAATAAAGGTATATAAAAAAAACAAAAGTTAAAATAAAAATTTAACCTAAGTTAAACGTTAAAATAATTTAAAAAAGTTAAAATATGGTAAAAAAAAAAAAAAGGTTGCCTACTACAATATTATGCTATAGTTGTAGCATTAAGAGGGGCCTGCACCATGCTCAAGCCAGACATTTTTGTCTTTAAGGTAATCATCTGTCCTATAGTATGCTTTTTTACATAAGGTGGTCTTAACAACGGTTTTAAATTTATTGTCAGGCATACCAAGGACCGATTCAGGTAATTTATTATAAAAGCGTATACCTTCCCCCCTAAAAGAATCACTAACTTTGCTTAGCCGATAACATGGAAAGATCAGTTTATTTTTATTGCGCAGATTTCTGTCTGTAATGTCACTTACTTTTGTAAAATTGGAAATATTTTTCCTGACATACAGTATGTTCTCGAATATATATTGGGAAGCTACAGTTAAAATATTAATATTTTTGAATCGTTCCCTAAGAGAATCTCTCTTACCTAAACAATAAATGGCACGAATTGCCCTTTTTTGTAATATAAAGATAGTTTCTAAATCTGCTGCATTCCCCCAAAGTAGTATTCCATAGGACATCAGACTATGGAAGTAACTAAAGTATACCAGCCTAGCAGTAGATTCATCTGTCAACCGCCTAATCTGTCTGACAGCGTAAGCAGCAGAGCTGAGTTTATTGGCCAAAATAGTGATATGGTCACCCCATTGCAATTTCGAATCCATTGTAATTCCTAGAAAGGTAGTGCTATTTACAAATTCCAACCTTTGCCCCCCCAGCATGATATCAACGTGTGTTTGCCTCACATTAGGCAGTGTAAACCTAATGCATTTGGTCTTTTCTGCATTCAACAATAGGTTGTTTGCAGAAAACCAATTTGAAATGGCGTTCAAAATATTATTAACATTATTTGCATTTGTATTACGCCGATCCACTTTGAATATTAGCGACGTGTCATCCGCAAACAATACTATGCCAGCTTGTGCTTCAATTATATTAGGCAGGTCATTGATGTAAACCAAGAAGAGAAAAGGTCCTAGGATTGATCCCTGGGGTACACCTATTTTTAAGTTTGATCCATTTGACTTAACGTTATTCACATCAACAGTCTGAAGTCTATCTGTTAAATAAGATTCTACTAATTCTGTGGATTTTTTGTCAAAACCGTACCGACGTAACTTGAGCAAAAGTGTCTGATGGTCAACACAATCAAACGCCTTAGAAAGATCACAGAATACCCCAATAGCATCCTGCGATCCCTCCCAAGCGTCGTAAATCAAGTTAACTAGGCTAACTCCCGCATCGGTGGTAGATTTCCCGCCAGTAAAGCCATACTGTTGGCTGTGGAAAAGATTGTTGGTTTTGAAATGTAGTTGCATTTGATTGAGCATCACTCTTTCAAACACCTTACTCAAAGCTGGCAAAATAGAGATAGGGCGGTAGTTTCCAAGTTCTGACTTAGATCCTTTCTTAAATAGTGGTATTATTTTACTATGTTTCATTAAATTAGGAAATGTGCCTTCATCTATACATTCATTAAAAATGAGTGCTAAATCAGGTGCAATGATATTAATTACATGACTAATTAAAGTAACTGACATGCCCCAGTAATCTTTAGACTTTTTCATTTTGAGATTTTTAAATGCTTTTAATATGTCAATGGGGTCAATATGTTTGAAGTTAAATTTGGAAGAACTGATATTACTCTCAAGAAGGGCACTCTCGGCACTTTGAGCGTTAGAATTAATAGAGGATGTGAGTTTCAATGGAATATTAGTAAAATAATCTTCAAACGCATTTACAATATCTTTTGGAGAGGTTATATCCCTTTTTTCTAATTTAATTTTAGTAATACTATCCCTCATTTTACATTTACCAGACTCTTTGTGAATCACTTTCCAAGTTTCCTTCATTTTATTAGGAGCCTCAAGTATTTTCCTTTTAATGTGAATGGCTTTTGCTTGTCTACATACTTTTTTGAATAACTTGGAGTAGTTTTTAACATAGTCAATGAAACCACCGTCAAAATTGTACTGCTTTTGGGCGTATAAATCGAATAGCGTTCGTCTACTCTTATATATACCTACAGTAGCCCATTCACAGAATTTAGATTTAGTACTGTGCTTTTTACATTTTTGTTTGAATGTATGTGAAAAAGCATTAGTTAATGTACTAAATAAACTATTGTAATGAACATCAGGATTATTGCCTAGGTAAGCTACAGTATTAAGCTTGTTCTCTAACAAGTTTTTGAATTCTCTAATTTTGTTAGAGGTTATGGGCCTACACATAATTTTCTCTTTAGGTTGATTATTATTTCCCTTGGAAAACGATACTATTTGACCACAGTGATCTGAGGGCAACGCACTTATTACAGACTTACTTAAGTATACACTGTCACTAAAAAAATTATCTAAACAACTGGCAGTTGTAGCAGTGATTCTAGTTGGTTCACAAAATATATTTACAAGATTATAACTCTTGAACATGTTTAAAAATTGGGTACTTTTCCTACACTGTTCCAATATGTTTATATTAAAGTCTCCACACACTATTAGATTCTTTTTGTTGCTTGATGCTATACCAAGAATTTGGTCCATGACCCCAATAAACGTTCCAAAATCACTACTAGGTGGACTGTATACGCAGACTACTATATAACTATCAAGCTCGGTACAGGCCACCTCAGCACATCGCTCAACAGAAAGTCTAACAATGTCAATCCGCTCTTTACTACGGAGACCATTTTTTATTAAGACCATGGAGCCACCTCTGATAGCAGACTTCCTGTTAAAGCAACTTACAATATTGTAATTGTCTATACTGAACATCATCTCACTCTCCTTGAGCCAATGCTCAGTCAAACACAAAATATCTACATTTAATTTCTCTAGAAATAATTCAATTACTAATTCCTTGCCGGGAAGACCTTGTATGTTTTGATGAGCTATCTTTAGCTCTGGCATTCCTGTTGTCTGAACACTTAGTTTAAATTATTACTATCAGTTAAAAATACAGAATTACCACTACAAGTACCTGGCAAGTCTGTAGGTATCAGGTTGTTACTTTGTTTACAATGTAAACTCGTCCAAAACTTAATATTATTTGCTACCAATGTAGCAATTTTATACTTGTCATACTTTGTAAGATAAATACTATCTTTAGTCTTAAAACAATAATTACTAATAAAATTATTAGTGTCAAAAAATATAAAAGTGTCACTATGACGACATGTCAGAGTATGAATAAAATTATTCAAATAGTGTATCTTTTTATTATGAGATGAGGGCTGGCAACACACATATGGAAATGCACATAATATTATTTTAAATACTCTTAATTTACTTAGGCGTTCTATACAGTATAATAATTCTTTCTTGCCTACTTTGTTACTCTCACCTACCAGTAATACAATAGTGGAATTACTATTATGCTTGGAAGACACAATTTTATCTATAATTTGAGTGTAAGTTGCATTGGGTAGGGAATAATGAATACAGTTTTTTAAATACTCACTAAACATGTAGCCCATATTGCGACCCACACTGTCAGAAAATACCATTGTATTACTAGGCGGCTCAATGTTGTCAGAAGAATCAGATGCAGTCTTCAGAATACTGCCACAAGTAGAGAGAGCCGGTATGGAGTCATTGACAGGGGGTTGGTTGATCTGCCCAGAGCTGCACTGTCGAGTTAATGAATCAAGTAGTTCTTGGTTGTGCCTGCTGTCATCAATCAATTTGTCCAAAGCCAACATGTATTCAGTATTCTGTTTCCTTTGGAGGTCATATTTAGAGAATAAACTTGCATAATCCTCCTGCAATTGCTTCATGTGTGATTCTAGCCTGACCCTCCCAACATCATGAGCCACCTGACTCTCCGCCAATGTGAAGAGTTCAACATGTACATCGTCGGCTTCTGTCTGGTCCTCGTGGCAATCGTGAGCGGACAGAAAGGTAAGACCCTCTTTCGTATTTAAACGACTTCAAAAAGAAAACTGTGAAATACACACATCAACACCGTCTAGGGATATTTTGTATAAAGTTCTTAAACTCAAAAAATACTGGCCAGTTTTTAATTATTTTGAAGAAAGCTTATTTTGTAAACCTTTTTGAACGATGCTAAATTTGAATTTGAAAAAATTAATTAAAAACAAAAGATTAACGCGGCATAATGGTAGCGAAGGTTTCATTTACCTACAGTACTTTTTGGCTATTTTTTTGTAACAAATTTAAGTTTTCTATCAAGTTATCGGTTAATTTCGAATGAATGTTTTGTGTGCATCATGCAGCGGCGCCATTTAACAAGGGAGGAAATGTTAAGGACAGTAGGCATGCTCCAAGCTGGGGCTACTCAACGGAGTATTGCTGAGGAGATTGGAACAAGACAAAACGTGATATCAAGGTTATGGTCACGTTATCGTGCTACTGGTGAAGTGACTGAAAGACACCCAGGCGGGAAGCGCATAACCACTCAACGACAAAACCGATTTTTGCAAGTTGCCTCGAGAAGATAACCAAATGTTACGGCCATGCAGTTGGTTTAGAGGTTCCAGTCAGAGCACCAGTTGCTTGTGAGTGACCAAACTGTGAGGAAAAGGCTGCATGAAGCTAACCTTCATGCTCGCAGACCGTTTCGTACTCCAGCATTACACCGAGGAAATCGTGGACGACGACTAGAGTGGGCTCGTGAACATTTGCTCTGGGAAGATAACCAGTGGTCTGTAGTGCTGTTTACCGATGAATCCCGGTTCGGTTTCCATCCCGATACACGTAGAGTACGTGTTTGGCGAGTTCCTGGTCGTGAGAGCCGTCTGCAACATCCTCAGGATGTTGCTACATACCACGGCGGGACAATTATGGTTTGGGGGGGACTTCGTGTTAGTGGAAGAACAGACCTCGTTTGGATCAGAAACACCATGACGGCTGAAAAATACCGTAACGAGGTGCTAGTACCAATAATCTACCCCCATCGACTACAAATGGGCCAAGAATTCACGCTCATGCACGATAACACCCGTCCACACACGGCGAGAGTGGTGACGAGCTGGTTGCAGGAGCATGACGTATCGGTCGTAGGGTGGCCCGCACAATCGCCTGATCTAAACCCCATAGAACACGCGTGGGACGCGTGTTCTATGGGGTTTAGATGCTCCAGAAGGGCTTTGAGGAATTTCCCTGCAAACATTGCGACGGAAGAGCAACTTTTTTTGCATCTTAGCCGGACCTGGGACAATATACCGCAGCAAGACTTGGATAACTTAATCCAAAGCATGAAAAACCGTTGCAGGACCGTTATTAACGTCATGGGTGGTTTTACTGAATACTGATTTTTCACATAACTGTTAAAAACAGATGAATTTTTCCTTATTTTTCACTTTTTCTTGAGAAACACATTCATTGTTAGTTTTACCATTATCTCACGTTTTTTTCTTTATTTGAATAAAAATTTGTTTACGTTAAAAAACAACTTTTATTCTAGAGTGTAGTCTGTTAAATGGGCTTTACAAAAATATATACATGTTGTATGTTATTTTTAATAAATTTTGAGTAAATTGAGTAAATCCAAAATATCCCTAGACAATGTTGATGTGGGTATTAAGCCTATAAGTTATTGACTTAATATTTTAGAAACGGATTCCATAATCAAAAAATTCTAGCATAAACCTACAATATTTTAAGACTATCCTACGACAACTCATACCAGGGAATAGATGAGAGAAAAGAACTGGCCAAGTGCGAGTCGGACTCGCCCATGAAGGGTTCCGTAGTAGTAAGTAACATAATTGTGTTATTTTCTTAGAACTGAAACTTTTTTTTTTCATCTAACCCATACTGCCGCGCTAACTAAGAATACAATAACTCGATTTTGACGATTTCGAGAAAAACGCGCGCAAAGTTTTGAACTTTGTTTTTCTTGTATCTCATGAACCAGTGAACATATCTACATGAAACTGGTACCAATTAAAAGAAGAACAAATAAAGAACAAGATAAAATATAATTCAACGTAAAAATATTAAGTTTATGGCATTGAACAGGGAAATAATGTTCATAGCTAGGAATGTTTTAATAATCAACCTGTCATCACTAGTCTTAAATACAATAACTACGTTACTTATTGTACTCATCCTTAGCAAAGCCACTTATTGTAGTTTTAAGTAAGGAATCAGTCCATCCTGACTTGTTATAAATACGATAACTAATGTAGTTATTGTATTTATGACCAGTAATGGTAGGTTGGCCATTTAATTAGATCTAGATGTAATGTAATGTTACTTAATGTATTCTTTTTTAGTAAACCTATAAACTTTGTTTATTAAGTATTTATTTTAAAAAAAAATTCTTTAGTTACAAAAAAAACGCACCTTAAAAGGATTGGTATGAAACCATAAATAATAATAAAATATTACTTCTTATAGGTAACTAAAGTTGTCTTTCAGACAATCACAACCTGTTTTTTTAGGTAATCACAGCATAATATTGGATATTTTAAATTAAAAATCTAATCAGAGATCACTTGTAAAGTAAGTACATACATAGTAACATAAGTCTTATAAAGTTATTATTTAAGGTTTACACTAATATGTTTACTAAAATTTAACAATTACACTAATAAATCCTTACTAATATTTAACAATATTGTTCACAATCAGCGTAAAAGGCACATAATATCACTTTGACAAACACTTAAAAGCTACCTTAAATAACTAAAATGGCACTGGTAAATTAGAGATCAGTATTTCTTAGTTCTTATTCAATATGTAAATTGGGAAGGGTCTTTGTTGATTCTGGTAGCATGGTCCAGAAAAGTCTTCGGTTCTCAGGCATCAGAGGAACTAACTTAGAAATTATTTCCTGCTTTCTTTCTTTCCCTCGAGGCACGGACTTCGAAACAGCGTTTGGAAAGATCTTGCTCTTTTTAACTTTAACTTGCAGAAAGTCAAGTTCTTTCCAGTCTGATTCCAGATTTTCTTTGAATTTAATAGTGTAATTCCCTTTCTCGGCTTTTACAGATATTATGTCCCTCAAATACACCCTTGGCTCGATATTTCTAAGTTTATGCTGCGATGAAGAGTCTTCAAAAATAAAAAAATCAGCTACAGACATAACGTGCACTTTGTTTTTTCGTGAATTTGCATTCTGGACGGCATCGACAAAGTCATTGAAATCGTAGACTTTGTTTTTCTTCTTTAATGACATTTCCACCTGATGGTGGAAATGATCGGCTGACATAAAAGAGTGTCCGGGCTCGAAATATTTTACTGTGATGGTTTCAGTGGCAGTAAGATTGCTGTTGATCATGTTAATTAAGAAACACATGAAAGCCCAATTTTTATTCTGAGCTGCGCAGTTATCAGCCCATATAACAACATGCTTAGCGTCTCTTGTGTGTAATAGAAAACATCTAAAAGCTGATAAGATGTCTTCCTGGTTTCTTCCGGATATTGTTTCGTTCCATAGCACAGCAAAAGGTAATTTATCATCTTTGGTTTTGCCAAGAGGAACGAAACTTTCGTTGAAAGCTATGATACGAGGACAAAATATGGCAATCTTATACTGGTCCATTCTAGGAAGCATAATGACTTTCTGTAAATCAACGGAATAGTAAACGGTTTCTTTATCAGTCGAAGCTGCACTTACATCGGTTTTGTAGGCTTCTCTAATTGTCTTATATCTTAAGTTATGTTTATGGTAGAGAAGACATTTCTCGCACGACTGATCTTGGCTGCACTCGTTGCTGTGTTCATGAGATTTAAAGAGAGCACATTGCTCACACTCTTCATTTCCCAAATGGGCAAACGAAATGTTGAGTTCTCTCAGTACTCTGCGGTAGGTCTCAAATGATGCTTTTATATTAGGATAAGTCTCAGTAAAATTCTGTTGCATTAATTTTATCGTAACATCACTCGGCAAATATAATTTTAAGGGAGCATGTTCACGCCGATAATGAGAGACAACAGGATTGTAGCTTTTGATATGTGTTCTTATAACATCTTTGTCAATAACATTTTTACGCTCATAGCTGCCTCTCTTGTCCTTCTGTTCATCGACTGGTTTTTCGAGTACTCTATAAACGTGTACTATTCTGTGGGTGATATCCAAGTGTTGTCAAAAAATATGTTTTACTAACTTCAATTTTTACCTGGTTCACAAAAAACTTGTATTTATATGAAATACTTCTCTTGGGTGACAAATTATTATTGTCTTTTACAGTCCTCATTTTCACATTTATTGGTTCTACTAATCCTTTTATAAACAGTCCTCTTGCCTCCCAGTTCAAATTAATGTAACGATCATGTATATTTTGCCTCTCGTCCGGTAAAATTTTATTAGTGCATTTTATACGACATTTTTCTGTGCATGGTTCTTTAAGGGTCAACTTTGCGTCATCTTTCTGTTTCTTCTCTTGCACCCGCTGTGATAATGGTGTATTAAACTTACGCCTCTTTCTAGGAGCACCCGATTTAGTGGAAATTATTTCAGTTTCAGACAATGCGTCAGTATTAAGACCACTTTCTACAGCTTCTACTACTTCTTTAACTACTTCAATTTCATCACTAAGTTGTTCTTGTAATGTTCTTTTATATATTTGTCTAGGTAAATCATTATGGCATATTTGAGATGAAGCAACAGGAATTTTATGAACTTCAGCTACCACTACTTGAGATATTGGATCAAAGTCTTCAAGGGGTAATTGTAAAACCATACCGGTATTAAATTTCTTCTTCTTTTTCTGTACTGGTGGTTTGTAATTTTTGTCTTTAACGCTGTCATCTGAATCATCATAAAAATCAACTGAAGGATTACTTTCTTCCTCATCTGATGGCATTGATTCATTACAAAAAAGAGAACCACTGGTGAAAACAGGTGTCGCTTGTATCTGAGGCTTACTCAACAATGTAGTATCGATGTCTTTCACGATATCAAAAGAGTTGCGATATTCGTTTTTGTAGTCAAACATACACTCGTAATCATTAAAATCGTAAGGTCGAGACCAAGTTGCTGTAATGTCAGTAACAAGTGGAGGTGTCTGAATGCTTGAACTAACGGCGTGTGACGATGCAGTATCTGGGAAAAAGGGCACGTTTGGAACCTCTCGCGAATAAAGTTTGAGTGCAGTTCTTGGCGCAGAAGGTTTGTGTGCAGTCTCAGGCGAAGAAGGTTTGTGTGCAGTCTCAGGCGAAGACGGTTTGTGTGCAGTCCTAGGTGACGAAGGGATGTGTTCAAGTGCAGTCTCTGGCGAAAACTGTTTGTGTGGAGAAGATATTGTCTCCATATTTTGTTTAGGCAAAGCCAAGGCCAAAATCCAATCCTTCCTATTCATCATTGTTGCCTGAAACAAGAATTAATAAAGTATAGAAACTAAAAGCTTAACGACGATAGATAAAATTAATGCAACCAGTAAGAATAATAAATAAATATAATTTATTTTGTGTTCTTACAAAATATTAGATAAACATAAGAATTGTAACAAGACAATATTATAACCTAGACGTAGCTCAGCTATCATTTTAGTTGCAGCATCGCAAGCGCGAGCGGAGCGATCAGATTCATAATTATGTATTAGTATATAATAATTAATATATTAAAATAGTGTGACGTTGTGAATGCATAGACAACGCGCGACTGCGAAACGTAATTGTTATACGGAAACATTGAATTTTACAAAGTTAAGCAAGATGCCTTTGTGATTGAAGCAAACGCAAATGGTATACAATATTACAAAAATATATCAAAACAAAGCTTACTTACCTCGTAATTTACGTCCGTCCCAAACACAAAAACGACGTGGATTTAGCCCGGTGATATCGGCGCGACTGGTCAAAAGTTGTCGCGTGTTTCACTTCCCCTTACCCCCGACACACCCCGTTGCATAGTCTTGACTAATAATAAATACAATAACTCATAATGTTAATTCAATTATAATTGCATTATAACTTTATTTTGAATCAGTTTACTCATTATAAATACAATAACTCTATTTATTTGTGAAGCATAAGTATTATCTCTGTAAATGGTTGGAAGACGCCAATCATAAGTACAATAAGTCTTAGATATTGTATTTATGACGAGCAAACAAGTATTTAAAATTCAAGTGCCACATATCATAAGTGGAACAACTAAAAATTATTGTACTTATGACAAGTAATGTAATCATAGTTAAAAGTGAATGTCACCACAAGTTTGATTATTGTATTTTTCATTAGTAAATTTTGTAATATAAAATAGTTATTGTATTCATGCATACTGAAATATCAGGTTCCAGAAGGTTTCATGAAAAGTTTCTTAGAGAGAATTGTAGATCTCGATTCGCTGATTCCGAATATATATGTAACTCAAAATCGACAAAAATCGAGTTATTGCACTCTTAGTTAGCACGGCAGCATACATGTGTGGTATCTATGGATAGGTCTTCAAAAATGATATTGAGGTTTCTAATATCATTTTTTTCTAAACTGAATAGTTTGCGCGAGAGACACTTCCAAAGTGGTAAAATGTGTGTCCATTAACCTGTAACTTCTAAAATAAGAGAATGATAAAACTAAAAAAATATACGATGTACAACACCATGTAAACTTCCAACGATAATTGGTTTGAACGAGATTCTAGTAAGTAATTTTTTTTTAATACGCCATAAATTGTAAACTGCAATTTACCTTTCATTCAATCAACTCAAATTTAAAAATATAAAAAAAAAACATTTTTATGTTACTTGCTGCTACGGAACCCTTAATGGGCGAGTCCGACTCGCACTTGGCCGCTTTTTTTATGTATTCTTGTCTGTTTGATCACGGACGTAGAAACTACTGAACGGATTTTGATGCAGTTTTTTCTATTAGTAATAAATATGTATTTATGTTTACAGAAGGAGAGCCCTGTGAGGATACGTATGCGCTCACGGCTGGCATATGCACGAAGGTGCATCTGTGTAAATCAGCCAAGCGGGACTTTGAGTAAGAATACATTTATATTAGCACCCACTGGCGAAATGTGGGTGCTAGCACCTCTGCCTACCCCTTCGGGGATATAGGCGTGAGTTTATGATGATGATGACATTTATATTACTAAATATATTCTTGCACGCGTCGTGCATGCGGGCGCCTGTTTCGTGCAAATAATACTGAGCTAATTTCTTGCAGATAATTTGCACAAAATCTTGCATTAACGATTTGCACAAAGTGCGGGCTCCCGCATGCATGGCATGGCATGCACGACGCTGCGCAAGCGCTAAAGGTGGCTTGGTAGTAATCGCGCTTATGTATAGTTCGCATTATTCTAGTATCTTAGTCGACTGGCGAATAAACTAATATCCTCAAAATGGCTGTGCTTCTCCCTCCGCCACATGCGATGTGTCATAGTCCTTACTTAGCGTAATAAGTTCTTTGATACTTTAGCTATCCAGTGGTGTAATTGAATTTTGGAGACAATGGATATGTATCTGCAATAATAAACTGTATCCCCCGATTTCTTTTTTATTAGTTTTTAGGGTTCCGTACCTTTTTTTCGTGCGGTATTCCCTTCGGATACCCCCCCCGCCGGCTAGCGGGATTGGTTGTGTCGGGCTTGAACCGACTAAAACCGCATGCCGTCTCGGGTCTTAAGACGCCGGGGTGTAAGGTGGCCCATAGAGCATATCCCTATTTTTTTATTAAAATTTCAATAAATATAAATTAATAATAGTGTAAATAAAAAAATGTATTAATTTAAAAAAAAACGTGGGGTGCGGTCAATAGATATAAATATTTTATTGACAGACATGAGTAGAGTGATTATCATTTTGATAAATTCTTAAAAAGCACCACACGCTTTTTTTAAAAATAAAATACATTTTTTTTATTTACACTATTATTAGTTTATATTTATTGAAATTTTTAACACTATTCTTAATTTAAATTTATTAAAACTTATTTTCTATTTTTTTAGGTGGGTTTTCTATAAAAAGCGTGTTTTTAAGTTTTTTTTAACTATTATTTATTTTCTACTTTTTAGTTTGGTTCATTTATAATAAATAGCTTGTTCGGAAATTTGTTAATATTAGATAAATCGGCTGAAGATAATGGTTGGAAATTATAATTTCTGCCTTATCGACTATGGATAAAAATTATATAAAATACAAAAATCTTATTTTGCAATTTGAAAAATGGAATAATTTTATCAAATTAGTGTATTGTCATCGGTCCTCGATAAATATACAAAGTTTGAACGAAATCTGGCCGTTTAAAGTGGGTCAAAACCGCGCCCAAATGAGTCGGTTAAAAACAAACATACAAACAAACATACTGGTGAAGCTAATAAAAAGCGTTGAAAATTAAACGCCAAGAAAAACTGAAAAGCAAAACATAAACCTTTTTATTTAACCTTAAAAACTAACTTCTTAAAGTAGTATATATTTTTGTAAATAGTTGAGTTATTAATTAACCTTAATAACCAAAGTTCTTAAATTAATGTAAGTATAGCTAAGTAATTAGGTTAAATAGGTTAGGTTAAATAAAAAGGTTTATTATTTTTTTGCTTTTCAATTTTATACTAGAAGCTCTGCAGCAACGATTACTTCGCTACTCAATCCCAGTTTTGTATAGAACCCTAAGTGCGCATGTCCGACTCGCACTTGAAAGGGTTTTTTTTAATTACCGCCCTAAGGAAATAATTTTAAAGACGTATTCACGTCAATAAGGAAGGGTGACTCCACCACCATGTTGAATATAGCCAGGACTAGTGATAAGGATAGAGATATGGGCTAACTAACTATATATTTTGGTTGGTTTCAGACGAGGCGGCATCAGACCGACGTTCTGCTCACACTCGGCGTTTGACCCGAACACACTCATCTGTTGTAGAGACAAATCCAATATCTTGCAAGGACCCCCCAAGCCTACTTCGTAAGGTTTTAGATTTGTCTTATTTTTATATGCTATAAAGCCTTTTGACCTGTGTTTTCATCATCCTACGAGCTTTTTAGAGTTCCGTTGCCAAATGGCAAAAAACGGAACCCTTATAGATTCGTCATATCTGTCTGTCTGTCCGTCCGTATGTCACAGCCACTTTTTTCCGAAACTATAAGAACTATGCTGTTGAAACTTGGTAAATAGATGTATTCTGTGAACCGCATTAACATATTCACACAAAAATAGAAAAAAAAACAATAATTTTCGAACTGAATACCATGTAAACTTCCACCGAAAATTGGTTTCAACGAGATCTAGTAAGTAGTTTTTTTTATACGTCATAATTCGTAAACCGCAATTTACCTTTCATTCAAGCGTCGATAGCTTAGTGGTTAAGGAGTCGACCTTACGATTGAGAGGTCCCGGGTTCGAATCCTGGCCATTACACTACCGACGTGAACCCACTCCTAACACAAGCAATTTAGCTTAGCTGGAGGGGTTAGGGGGAATATTAGTAATTTCGGTTACTAATATTCTTTAAAAAAAAAAAAAATAACTCAAATATAAAAATTAAAAAAAAAAAATATGTTACTAGCTGCTACGGAACCCTTAATGGGCGAGTCCGAATTGGACTTGCCGTTTTTTTCTTAGCTCAGTACGAAACTGTGAGTACGAAATGGTCGTACGTATTGTCCGTGAAACGACTGCCACCTGACCTTCAGCACCCGCGAGCGATATCGAAGTGCTGCAGTTGAACCAATTCGTCGGACTTTTTAGGGCTCCAACTACTCGTAACGCCTGCCACAGATGTTCGTACCCGATGGCTTAAAGTGCTCTCCGACCTACTGGGTTACCTCTTTCCATATTCATCTCTTTTCCATATAAATTTTCTACCCCTAATTCACCCATGCTTCTAAATACATATGTATTTCTAACCAGAAGCAAGTTATATGAAATTTCGTGCTTTTTATTTCGAAAATGTCTTATTGCCATACAAACGTTAATTCCTTACACCCCCACAAGAGTCAAAGTTCGACAAACGCTCATACACGTATAAATTTATTTCTAACCAGATGCAGATATATGAAATTTCGTGTTTCTCACTCTAACAATGTCTAAGGGAGAAATATTCAAAAACTCATGTAGGTATTTACTGATGTCAATCCATTGGTTTGCAGAGGCCGTCCTGTTTGGGGCGGTGCTAATCGAAACACCAAAAGAGTTAGCGAAAGAAGTGAGTAAAAACAACTTATTAAATCTCAAGGGACTAAAACTCCTTAAATAAGTTAGCTGTTTAGAACAAAAACGACGGGTTGCACTCCGCAAGTGCCGGCGGAAGTGAAAACTTGAAAATATTAACGTTGTGCATTTTTAATATTTTGAAATGGTTAGGGAATAACTTAGCACGAATTGCTTTAATTATCAGTATAAAAGTACTATCATTTATGTGGTAACATACAATATTCATTTATTGCGCTATCGTACACACACATTACAATTTATATTACATTAAAAATTTAACACTTCAGAACTATTACAATTATTTTACATTAAAAAGTTTATCTGTCAGAAAAATAAACTTCCATCCATAATTTCAACGACTTCTTCACCATCATTATTACCAGAACCATCATCGCCAATATATTTATAAAGTACTCACTCATTTTCTTTCGCTATTTCTTCGTCACTTTTTTCTTTAATAGATGCACTTTGTTTAATTTCCATTTTATATCAATAGATTTATGGCACAAAATAGAATAAATATTACAAAAAGTTATATGATGACAAAAAGTTTTTCTTGGGCCTTGGTCGGAATCGATCTCAGTCTTGACGAAGTCAACGACCACTCGTTAGACGAACGCGCCACCAAGGTTGTTAAGTCCAGTATGAAATTAACGCTTCTATATTTGTTGTCCTACGATCAGTCACGTGGTTTACTGACACGAGTTTAACCTTTTTTACCCATTACAAAAAAAGTGCACAACGCTGCTAAAGAAGTTTTCACTTCATAAATGTCACGGTTCCTGGGTGAGGCGGGAATGAACTTTGAATTTCAAATTTGGAATGGGACGCAAGTACCAGAATTAATCTTAATGCTGATGTAGCTAATTTAAATGACCTTAACCTGCCTATCTGAGTAACTGGGTAAATGAAAACCCTTTATTACGATCAATTCTCACGTGGGAAATGGCTTATGGGCCATCTTACACCCTGGCGTCTGGAGACCCGACACGGCGTGCGGGTTTAGTCGGTTCGAATCCGACATAACCAGGTGGCCGTTGGGGACAATCAGGGGGATTAATAAATCCGCCAGAAAAAAAAGGTCAATTCTCACTGAAGAGCAGCAGCCGGCAGCAGCAGAAATTTGTTACTATTATAGAAGTAGCTGGTAGAAGGTTAGTGCGATCTCGCTGCACCGCGCTGCCCCTCCTTCAACTTTGAATGACTATGACCTTTAACTCACGTATCTAAAATTTAAACTGGTTTGTAATATTTTGCCTCGAAATGCTGCTCATTCATTTGGAATTGACCCTAAGTGATGCAAAAATATAATTGCCTTCAGATCCCAGTTAAGTATAAGGATTAACTGTATTAGAATGTTTCAGAATGTGAAGAATACAAAAACAAGAAATTGGAATACTTACCTCTGGTCGTTGGAGGCATGATAGTTGAAGTTGGGGAGTTTCCACTCATGGTAAGATTTTACGAACATCTACTTCCAATCATCATCATCATCTTAGAGTAGTTACCCGGTTGCATCCGTGGCTTCCACAACCAGGCCCAGGGTACGTTTAGTCCTTCTCTTTTAGAATTGGCTTATGTGATTTTTATGGGTGACTTTGACCTTTCAACCCCGAGTGGAAAGCTTCCATCAGAGCCACGTTCGTCAGTCAGCAGGTGTACCGGCTTGCAGGCAAGCCAAGCCAACGTTACGGCTTGGCTTCCATGATCTTGATGAGGCTTCATATATTACGCAAATATCTAATTTATGGATAAGAATTCGCTCTGGCCACTATACTATATATAGTGTATATACTATACACTACACTATACGTCAGCGGCGGAGGGACGGAGGGATTGCGGGAGGGATGGATGGAGGGAGGGGTAGGAACGGAGGAGGAGAGGATGAAAGGGAGGGGGGGATGAATGGAGGGAGATAGGAAGGAAGATGAGGAGGGAGGGAGGAAGAGACTGAGGGAGAGAGAGCGGGAGGCAGCGATGATAGATGACGTCTAAAAAATACACACGTAATTGTTCAAGTTTTCACTTCTGTCGGCGGAGTGCCACTGCCATTTTTGTTAAGAATATTAGTAACCGAAGTTATTAGCCCCTAACCCCTGCAGCTTTTTTTTTTCTTTTACGGATTTTTCAGATACCCCCCCGGGCGGTATGTCGTGCATCAACTAAAACCGCACGGTGTCCTGCCCAAGTGTCCATTGCCGGGCACCCCGGGTAAGCCCTCGAAAGGATAACCCCAGGGTAACCCCTGCAGCTAAGCTAAATTGTTTGTATTACGACGGTAGGAGTCGTACCTTGGACATCTCGAAAGTAAATCTGGCTCCTTAACCACTAAGCTACCGACGCTTAGTTAGTATGTATGAGCCAAATCTTGGATGCCCAAATTGGTATACTTGGGTAACTTCGGTGATAGTGCGATAATATGGTACTATGAAGCTAGTCTCATAGTGGCTTCGGACGGATAGGAACTCCTAAATTAAACAAGATACACCCGTCGCGTTTGTTCTCATTTGTTTTACCTTGGCAAATACTCTGCTTTGATGCTACATGATATCCAGGGTCTGAAGATGGAGTTGGAAGGTGTCCATAGGAACCTCTGAACTAGACTAGATACACACATCAGTCTAAGTCTAAGTCTAAGTCTAAGCAACATCCTTAATTTTACATATTCTACAAATTATATTGGTCAATATTGTTCTACTTTTTTTTACCATAGGTGGGTACCATATGTAACCTGTTTGATAAGAAAAAAAAACTCGATTTTGTTTTGTTTTTTTTTTATTAAAAGTACCTACTCTATCACGCACAAAAGAAAACAAGGCACCTAAGAATATAAAACTTTTTGAAACATAATTAAATCGTTAACCAAAATTTATTTATTCTTAAAGAATTCTTTAATTTAATACAAAGTGTGTCCTGCTCTGTTGTTTAAAACTTGTTGGCACCGATTATTCATGCTATCGATGAGTTTGTTAATGGTATCATGCGGCAATCGCTCCCAATGAAATTCTAGCAAATTCTGCAACTGTTGGGTTGTTGTCACGCCATCCAGGTCCTCTAATACACATCTCTGGAGCATACCCATACATGCTCGATGGGGTTGAGGTCTGGCGATTGTGCAGGCCAGGGTAACACTCTGATGTTTTCTGTTGCCAAGTACTCCCTAGTCCGCATTAACTTAAAATCGGAGCCAAGGGTTTGTGCAAATGGATGTACATAAGGCCTAAGAACATCCTCAACGTAATTTTGAGCGTTCATGTTTCCATTTACAATAACGAGCTCAGTTCGTCTGTTCTTCATAATACCCGCCCATACCATAACTGTTGATCCGTTGTATGGATGAACTTCCTGAACGCACCTCAGTCTTTCAGTATTGCCGGGACGACGGTACACTCTTACCCTTCTTGTATCAGGCCTAAACCCGAATCGAGACTCATCGCAAAATAAAAAGTTGTCCCATTGTTCCTGGGTTCCCGTTATGTGTTCCCTACACCATTCGTTTCGACGAGCGCGATTTCCGTGACGTATAGGCGGGCACCTGATTTTACGTCGCGCTCGTAGACCGTACTCATGCAGTCGATTTCGCACGGTTTGGTGGCTAACAACAACACCTTGAGTTTTGTAGCCTTGAATCTATCTCTCTGGCGGTTAACATTGGTTGACGTCTTGCGGTTAGTTGTATGTATCGTTGCTGAGTAATTGCACTCCTTCCACGGCCCGGGTGCTGCTCAACGGGATTTCCTGTCGTAGTGTCACTGCCAAAGACGGCAGATAATGCTCCTGTTCACATCAAAATGGCAAGATACCTCAGATTGGTTTCTTCCTGTTGTATTATTCCCACAGCTCTTTGCATTTCATCAGCGGTCAAATGACGTCGCTCCATAACTTAAAGAATATCTCACAATTCAATTTTATCAAAAATTCTATTAAAATTTGGTTAAAACTATAAAATTCAAACGATACCAAATTTCTTAATTATCAAAAGAAAACACATTTAAATTGGAACGAATGTATCAGCTTTTAATTTTATGAAAAAGAAACAAAACACAATCAAGTTTTTTTTTCTAACCAGCCAGTAGGTAATCTGGAACCAAAAAGGTTACATACCTGCCCACCGGTAAAAAAGTAGAATAATTGTCCAATATAATTTGCAGAATTATGTATCATTAAGCATGTTGCTTAGACTTTTTGATGTGTGTATAACCGTCGTGTTTGGGCTCAGTTGTAAATAGAAAATAGAGAAAGAACCTGCGCGACACAAGCTTTTAAAAATAGCAAAACCCTTTTTTTTTTTTTTTACGTGCGGAAATCCCTTCGGATACCCCCCCGCTGGCCAGCGGAGGTGGTTATGTCGTGTCTCGACTAAAACCGCACGGTGTCCTCCCCAAGTGTCCGTTGCCGGGCACCCCGGGTAAGCCCTCGAAAGGATAACCCCAGGGACTTGCATAAAATTATCACTATCCTTTCAGTACAACTAAAGTTTTGATTAAAAGCTTGTTTCTCTGAAAAGGTTTTATTATTTATTATTAATAATTTTTTTCATAGGGAGGTCATTAAAATACTGTTTACCTATTCCAGGCTGCTCTAGGATGGGTGCGCGTCGATGACGAATACGAATTTGCTTGTGGAGGAAGCCTCATCAGTCATACATTTGTTCTGACGGCTAGTCACTGCACTTACAACTCTAACAGGCTGATCAAGAACCCGGTGCCCGTTTTTGTCAGGCTTGGAGACCAGAACATAGATGAAAGTGTCCGCGATGGGGCCGATCACATAGATGTGAGTATGTTTGCGTTAATCCTACTAATTCTATTAATCCTACCAATTCTAGCAATTCCACAAATCTTACCAATCCTACTAATCCTACCAATCCTACTAATCCTACCTATTCCGCCAATCCTATGAATACTAATAGTCCTACTAATCCTACAATTACTACTAGTCCTACCTATTCTGTGAATACTACTAGTCCTACCATTCCTACGAATACTACTAGTTCTAACAATCTTATAAATCCTGCCAATACTATAAAGTTTACTAACACTACCATTCCTAATAATCCTACTAGTCCTACCAATCCTTCAATCTTACTAATCCTACCAATGCTACAAATACAATAAAATGAATTCTGAATGAAATGGACGAATGAATGTTTGTGGCTTTTTCATGCAAAAACTACTGAACGAATCTGGCGAAATTTTGGCACATTAGGCCACTTTTATCCCAGGAATAGGTCTCTGTGGATTGCGGGAACGGGATCAGGATATTTCAAACGGACGAACCGCGGGTACCAGCTTGCCCTAGGTTAAAATACTTGGGTTCAGTTAAATTAGCGATTTTGAACCCAACAATATTTTTCTTGGAATCCTTGTCTGTTTTCTGATTATCTTTTTGACTGTTTGTTCGCCATGGCTGGAAAACTTCTGAACAAATTTCGATGGCGTTTATTAGTATGTTATTGGTCAGACTAAAAATCTTCTGTATGTTTGAACGCAATTAGTTGAGAAGAACCACACGGGTATCAGCTAGTACTATTATACCTTATCATAAAAAACAGTGGGAGTACCGACAGAAGTGAAAACAAAAAAAAAACACAGACCCATCTATGTTGTTCATTATGAATTACTTCGAACCTCATCAAGGACAGAACAAAATAATTTTCGACACGAGTTCCATGATTATTGTTCACCCAAAAACTCTAAACTTTTTGTTTTAACTTCAAAAATATTGCAGGTACCAATCTACCGAATCCATGTTCACCCTAAATACGAGGCGCCAATGAAGTACCATGACATCGCACTGCTTGAACTGAGGAGTGGTGTGATCTTCAAGATACACATCAATGCCGCTTGCCTCTGGACCAAGCCCACCTTCACTGGGTATGATAGGGTAATCGCTACTGGGTGGGGAGTCACTGAATCACGTAAGTTCACAATATTTAAGATACCCGTATAGATATTTTTATTCCTTCACTAGCGGCCTGGGTTCCGGAATATATTCATACTAGCTCATACTAGCTGTTGTAGATTTTTTCTAGTAATAAATATAGCCTATGTTACTCAGTGATAATGTAGCTTTCTGACGGTAAAAGAATTTCTGATTTCGGTTTAGTAGTTTTTAAGTTTATTCGTTACATACAAAAATCCAAAAATACAAATCTTTACTCTTTATAATATTACTATAGATGAACCTAGTCCAGCCATAAGTTTTGTTACAAATGAAAATGCATTTTTTTTAACATGAAGTAATGTAAAAAAAATGTATTAAAATTTATACCTACATATTTATTAAAGCCTACATAGGTAACTATTTATTAAAGCAAAAAACAAAAATATATTTGATTCGAAATGGTCACCTTTGGCTTTTATACAGGCCTTTAATCTATTTGACCAAGAATCTATGGATTTTCGCTCTGTTTCCAAGGGAAATTTTGCCACTGCTTGCTCCAAAGATTGTTTAAGAGACTCAATGTCGCCGTGTCGTTTAGAGCAGGCCATGTCCTCTAAAACTGACCATAATTTGTAGTCTAAAGGGTTGAGGTCTGGGCTAGATGAGGGCCAGTCTTCAGCTGTTATAGAGTCCGGAACGTTGGTTTCTAGCCAGGCTTCGGTAGTTCGTGCCTTGTGACCAGGAGTAGAGTCCGGCTGGAAAGTTCACGGTATATGTTTAAAAAGTGTATTGCTGAGAGGTTTCTTCACAACATGATCCAAGACAGTATCTTGATACACTTTGGCTGAAGCTTTCACTCCTTTTTCACAAAAATGTAGCTTTGTGACTCCCTGATAAGACACGTCCCACCAAACCATCACTGACGCAGGATGATGACCACGTTGTACCTTTCCGACCACTTGAGCAGCTTCCTTAGAATTATGAGCGTACACTTTATCATTTTGCTTATTGTAGTGTTCTTCAATCCTCCTCAATCCTCTGTATCGATGAAATTTTTTTCATCGGTTAAGAGGATATTTCTGTGCCTTTCACCTGCGTATCGCGACAGAAGGCGCTTTGATCGATCCACTCTCTTTAATCGTAAAGATTGATTTAGGGTATGTCCTGTATATCGACGATAAGCACTGAGCTTCTGGTCTTATTTTATAATACGACTATAAAAACGCCAAACAAGTTATTTATATATGTTCCAAACAATGGAGAAATACGGAAAAAGTGGCTAAAACTTGCAAGAAGAGATGATGCACATACTTTATCAACAGGTTCTAGAATGTATTTTTGTGAAGATCATTTTGCTGAAGTGCTTTTTTAGTTTTTTAATTAATTTTACAAACATACTCTTTTTATTATTCTAGTTGCCAAATGATATGATTCATTATATGGAGTATCATATGAAGGGAATAGTATCACAAGTGCCCATGAAACCAGGTTGTATGCCAAGTAAATTTGGATGTCAAGAAGACAAAAGAAAACGAACATGCATTGCATGCATGCAACTTGATATTAGTTGTAAAAAACCAAAATCTAGTGGGACGGAAATCACACAGTGATTCTCAAACTTCGGGCCTAACTTAGATATTTTTGTTGCAGTATTTTTATTCAAAATTACAGACCTTTAGGCTTTATGCATATTATTCGACGCGTTTATATTTCAGTTTCTTTCAGAGTCTGGTTGTTTTATGTAAATATACAATATACGTATTGTCATTGTCACTCAAATGTCAAAGTCAAATACGCGTTACTCTGATCTCTGAACTCGAAAGAAACTCACTTGTAAAAGATTTTTAGGGACAATTTGTATGGTAGGTACCCGAAACCTTGAACGTACAAACCCTAAAATCTAATCAGTTCTTCCCATTAACCAAACAAGATGCTTGGCGAAAGAATTTTTTAAATCGGATAAGTGGTTCTTGAGTAAACAGACATCCAGACCAACAGACAGACCGACACAAAAATTTTTTTTGCTTAATTAGACTTAGAATCATGTGAAACGTCGAGAAAAGTGATAAAAAGTGGTGTAAGATTTTGATTTTTTTTTTGCGTGATTTTAAGACTTCGGTGTCCACCTGGTTGGTGGCCCGAAGTAATTTTATCAAGAACCGGTAGCGATACTCGAAACGTCAAAGACAAGATTGGAGTTTCGCACGGCATGACGTAACACTTTCTGATTGGTGTTCACTGTCACGTGACTAAAGGTTTCATGTTACGATTTTTTTTTATTATTTATAAATCTTTAACGCTTTTTATAACTAAAATTGTTTGTTATTTTCTTCATAAAATAATTAATCATTATAAACCCCTATCCATCTAGACACGCGGCAGCGTGTCAAGCCAAGTTCAGGCAAAGGATCTGGCTAGCCAGCGCCGAGTGTTATATTACACGAACCACTTGGTGACATTTTTGACCCTTCTGTAACTCAAAATCTCTTTAACGTAAACACATAAAACCACGTGTGTTTAATTATATCTATAAGGACATGTAGAAGCCAAAATTTCATGAAGCTAGCTCAAACGGTTATAAAGATATGAAGTCCAAAAAGTCGTAAATTCCAGCACTGACTGACTGACTGATGGCTGTGTGGTGCCGGCCTAAAAGAGAATAGCACCAACCCAACTCTTCCCGTGGGTGTCGTAAGAGGTAACTAAGGGACATATCCGGGGGCGGGCAGTAGCGCCCCCGCGGAACAACCCCTCCTATAAACTGCGATCTCCAACCCGCCTGCCCAGCGTGGGGATTATGGGCATTACCCCCCAATGAAGGAAACAGCCTAAAGATGGCCCCCAGTTCCCGGCCGCCGCTATCCCTGGTTATGGTAGCGGCCATGGTAATGGCGGGGCAGGGGGTGCTAAGAATCACCGGGCTACAATAGGCTACCAAGCCCTTCACAAACTGACCCTGGCTACGTATAACGGACGCACTCTGAGGCTGGATCATCATCTAGCGCAGTTGGAAGTGGAGTTAGAGAACATTAAATGGCATATTCTCGGGTTATGCGAAGTCCGTTTGGGTTCTTCGACTTCCGCCGTATCATTGCCAGTACAATGATATAGAATTAATATGGGCACAAATCAAAGGACACGCCACTCTAAACAATACCCATCCCCCTTTTACGGCAAACAGGATGTTAGATTTATTAAAAAATGCATGTGCGGAAGTAACTGCCGAACACTGGGAAAAAATTGTGAGAAGAACCCAAAACATTATAGCGTCGGATTGGGAAATTCATGTGGCATTCGATAATATAGAAGTACAGAAACTTATAATAAATGTTGGGGAGAGCTCATCCAGTGACAGTGACGATTCATCAGATTTTGATTAAAATAAATGAATAAAGAATCAACATAATATAATTACATATATTATTATTATACATCTTGTAATGAAATGTAATACTAGTTAATAAATTTGTACAAAATTATCCGTCATCGAGAAAAAAAAAGAAATGGAAATAGTATGAAGGGATATATTTTCACGCTTACCACCAGTTTGATCATAGTTTTTTTAAATTTTATACTTGTTATCCTTGTTGTATACTCTGTCCTCAACTTTCAATTTGTTTCCTTATTTCAGGCGTACCTTCGAAAGACCTCCGGAAGGTGACCCTAAACATATTGGACAATAAATTCTGTGATTCGCAGATAGAACATAATAGAAACTGGAATGGATTCCAGGACTCCCAGATGTGTGCTGGTGATTTGTCGGGGGGCAAGGATACCTGTCAGGTAAGAAGTAGTTTAGTAGTGACTGAAGATGCGTTGGTTTTATACCCGACTAGGTCAGCTCCGTGGCTTCACCCGTGAACTACTTCGATCTCCCGTGGCCCTCATTTAACCCATACATGCCCGTAAATAGTTTTACAATAATGTATGGCAATTTACCCGATTCGTTGATATTTAAGATTACTGCTCCGCTCTTCTGGGTGAAGTAGCGTGATGATATATAGCCTACAAACTTCCACGATAAATGTATCTAACCCAAAAATATATTTTTTAATTTAAACCAGCACCTAGATACTTAGGTTAGCGCGTTCACCCAAACAAACAAACTCTTCAGCTTCATAATATTAGTATAGATTCAACAATTAGCGAAATGGGCAGGAACGATGATGATAGATGACGATGATGATGATGGTGATAGTGATGAAGGTGATAGCAGTGATGAATATTCGAGAGCCAATCTCGGTTGCATCGAAAGCTTCAAGCCTGGGGCTCCAAAGTACAGTCGCCATCGGCATTAGCCTTTTACATTCCAAGTTACAGATCACGGCGAGGTTCGGGCGTGGTACGGACGCTTGCGCTTCAAAACGTTTTTATATAAAATGTACGACAGCAGGCGAGACTGAAGCGACGTGTAAAAGGCGTCTCTAGATGCGCCTCTAGCTCATTGCAGCTCGCATTGAACCTCCTTTTTTGTATACTTCAAGCCTAACTCTTCGATGCGCTCCGACTCTGCGCTAGTATGAATTGACCCTTATTCATTTTGAGATTAGACCTTGCCCTAATAGATTGCTAATGTTTCCAGGGTGACTCCGGTTCTCCTATACTAGTCGAATCAGAAAGCGACCAGGGTATCTTCTACGTAGTAGGTGTTACGTCGTTCGGGAAGGGGTGCGGCCAGCTACCGGGCGTCTACACAAGGGTGTCAAGCTACTTGGACTGGATTGAGCAAACCGTGTGGCCCGGCGAATAATAAAACCTTTTAAAACCTTATGCCTGTAGTTTTTTATTTTCACTCATTTACAAATTACGAAATGATATCGATGATGACGTTAAAAAAAAGCACACGTTTTCACTTCTGTCGGCACTCACGGAGTGCCACTGTTTTTGTGTAAGATGATGTTGAACTTAAACTTAAGAGTTTTATTGTAAAGATGCAGATATTGTAATGAAGGCTTGTTTTAGTTTTCTTAAGAGTTATTTATAAGTAGTTGTACATAATAATTCTTAACCGACGAAAAAACGGAGGAGGTTCTCAAGTCGACGCATATATATTTTTTATGTATGACCACGCATAACTTTTTACAGACTAGTCCGATTTAGATAATTCTTTTTTTTTATTGGAAAGAGTATATCCCGAAGTTGGTCCCATATAAATATGAAAATAGAAATCCAACCCTAAGGGGATGATTGAATGTTCACTCACTGATTGTAAGGTATGACCACGCATAACTTTTTACAGAGTAGTCTGATTTTCATAATTCTTTTAGGTAGATTTCGATGAAATCGATCTACCTACTGGTTTCTTGACTACTGTCGAATTTAAAAAAAAATTCTTCATAGGAGGTCTGACCCCCTGAGTCCGAAATGACCACTGGTCAAAAAGTTTATATATATATATATGTATGGTTCCATTTCCCAAAATTTGCGGCACTCTCACGGTCGCATTTTTGCCCCGATGGCTTTCAAACTGCGGTCAAAAATTGCTTGGGTGTAAACTTAGTTTAAGTTCGTGATCGGGTGGAATCCGGCCTAAGGGGACGGTAGGGCCTCACTTTTTGTGAAATCAGTTTTTCATCAAAATTTCACGTTCACCTATAAGAAACCTATAAGATTAAAACTTTAACTAAAAGTAGAGGGGGGGGAACCAAAATTTTTCGGGAAAAAAATCATAACTTCTAACCGGTGAACATTCTTGCCGTCGGAAACAGTTTTAATCGATAGACCATTTTTAAGTCTAAAATAAATGTCTGAAAAGTTTTTCGCTAAAAGTTACCGTTTTCGAGAAAAAAAAATTAAACAAGGTAATAAAATAATATTAATTGCTTCACGAAATCTACCTGTGCGTTCCCCTTGCGGGAACGGATTTTTTTATTGGAAAGAGTATACCCCAAAGTTGGACCCATATAAATTGGAAAAAAAAATCTAATATATATGTTAAAAGTAATCAAAAATTAAGCATGTAGTAACTAGAGGATTATTTAACTTTTGCTTAATTGAAAATTGAAAAAAAAAAAATTTAATTTGGCGTCGACTCAAAATTACATAGCTATACTTACATTAGCTTAGCGGCGATAGCCCAGTGGTTTACGTAACGGACTGCCGAGACGAAGTCTCGAGTTCGATCCCCAGTCGCCCCGGGCACACACCTCTGACTTTTCGTAGTTATGTGTGTATTAAAAATGTTGATTATTGCTCGCTTAGTAATGTGCCCGGTAGATGGCAATAGGCTCGCCCCCTATTACATTGGGACCCTAACATAACTGGCGAATCGTGGGTGTGCAATACACCTCTGCCTACCCCTTCGGGGATACAGGCGTGAAGTTATGTTATGTTACATTAGTTTAAGAACTTAGTTATTAAGGTTAATTAAAAACACAACTATTTACAAAAATATATAACTACTTAGATATAGTTTCATTACTTAGAAGTTAGTTATTAAGGTTAAATAAAAAATATTTATTATATTTAGCTTTTCAGTTTTTCGGAAATTTAATTTTTCGTAAAAAGTTTTTATTTGTCCTAATTTACTTTAGGATATGCTGAGATGGATGTATGGAGTCACGACTCACGCGTAAAGATCACGTGAGACACTCCCGCATCCGCGGCTGCCTCCATGTCCGTGACACTGCAGATAAAATTTAAAAAAATGAAAAAATTCTAGGACAAATTACACAACGCCATCTAGACCCAAACTAAGCAGAGCTTGTCATATGGGTTCTAGAATGCGGATGAACATACTTAAATACTTTTTTTTTGTAAATGAATACCTATTATACATAGAAACACCCAGACCAATGCAAATATACAAATTTGCACTGAGCGGGAATCGAACCCGCGACCCTTGGCTTAGCAGTCGAACGCACTACCGCTACGCCATAGTGGTCGTCACGGTCAGGTATTCGAATAATATTATGTAATCTGTGTCTCGGTATAGGAACTAACAAATAAATTAAATTTAAGTGTCTTTTTGTAACATTAAAAAAAACGTTTCAATTAATGCAAATTAATGCATACACGTTACTTAGAACAAAATAAAACATTTTTTCAACTTTTGTCTGTCTTTAATCTCTGGAAAAGCTGATTCGATTTTAACAGAACTTTTACCGGCAGATAGCTAATTAATAAGGCGTAACATGGGCTACTTTTATTTTCGAAAAATAATTAGGGTTCCATGCAAAAAAAATCAAATCCTTGAAAATGCAAATCTATGCGGACCAAGTTGCAGGCACGATCTGATCATTTCATTACTATTCATACCTCGATTTATATTCACACGTTTTAGTGATAGGTAACTAACAATTAACACAATTAATATGGTTATCAAAAAAAATTAACATTTATTTTTAATTGGATAAATAATAAGTTATTGTTGTGATGTGCTAATTAGTTATTATAAATACTCAGGGTAAAAAAAACCGTTTAACTTAATTTTTTTCACTTATTTGCGGTCATTTGCGGTAAAAAAGTTTACATAAATACAAATTTCCGTTCAAAGCGGCTTAGAGCGGTTTTCAAGATAACTATTAGTACCTATAAAGAGAGAGGCCGAATTTTGTGTGTTTATTTATTTAAGTATATGTTTGCGATAATCTTCGGAACTACTGCACTTATTGCAAAACATCTTTCACCGTTAGAAAGGTACACTCCCCGATGGACATAGGTAAATTATATGTAAATTACGTTGGCTTGGGTTAAAAAAAACGACGGGTTGCAATCCGGGAGTGCCGGCAGAAGTGAGGGTAACATACAATATTCATTTATTGCACTATCGTACACAAACATGACAATTTATATTACATTAAAAATTTAACACTTCAGAACTATTACAATTATTTTACTGTTTACATAGTTTAATCGTTAAATATTTATATTTTATTATGCAGTAAAATACAATATTAGTTTATTGTATATTCAATTACACGTACATTCATGTCACATATAGATAGATAAACTATAAATAAGCACTCTTTCCAATCTTTGCTACTTTCCCGGCTGAATCCCGGTCCATTGATGGTCAGTGAACCATTTCTTAATATATTTTGTGTATTGGTTACGCCTGTTGACGATAAATAACGGATTGGTTTAATTTTGGTTTGCCATTTGAAACTTAACACGCGGTTCAAGTTCGCCATTTTGATTGTTAATTTATCATTTCTATTTTGCCTTTTGGTGCAATTGAATTTGATTATTTTCACTTTTAAAACTTGGAATTGTTATTAAACCGATCGGGTGTCAATTGCGGCTTAATTTGATTATTGAAACAAGTACGTGATAAAAATCTGTTTAAATTTGATTTGGTGTTTTTTCATGTGTTTAATGGGACCCGCCGTGAGGTCTGAATAGATGTTTATGTGTGTTTACTTGCTGTAACTATAACTAGAAATTTCATATTGCGATTTTGGAATTGCCCCGCCTGACCTTACGTCGGATTTTTTTGTTTGAGAACGTACCAACTTCCTGTGTTTGATTAATGATTTTTTGTACCGTTGGTTGCCTGCACATTTGTGTAAATTCGGATCATTAGACACTTCATTTTAGTTAGATATTAAGTTTTATTGAAATAAAACTATTTTTAACGGATTCTATCGCGGTTTATTTGATGTTATTTTATATATTACATACAATAGTTTTATTTCAATGTGTAAAATTCGCGTAAACTTCCGACAATATCATATTAAGTTTTAGTTTTATTTGCGTTACCACTGTCGCGCTTTAGATCACGCTTCGGAACGAAGTAGTGATTGCGTGAAAGTGAGTGGTAGGGCTACGGCTTGAATACTACCTGCTCGTGGTCTCACTCCTCACCCTTGTCTCCGGGTTAAAGGAGACTGAAAGCAGAGTTGTTGTCCTTTTTTTTATTACTGCGCTCGCTCGGTTCACGCACTGAACATTTACATTAATAAGCTTATCTCTCAGAAAAATCAACTTCCATCTATAATTTCAATGACTTTTTCACCATCATTATTACCAGAACCATCATCGCCAATATATTTATAAAGTACTCTCTCATTTTCTTTCGCTATTTTTGGTCACTTTTTTCATTAATAGATGCACTTTATTTAATTTCCATTTTATATCAATAGATTTATGGCACAAAATAGAATAAATATTACAAAAAGTTATATGGTGACAAAAAGTGTTTCTTGGGCCTCGGTCGGAATTGATCTCAGTCTTGACGAAGTCAACGACCTCTCGTTAGACTGACGCGCCACCGAGGTTGTTAAGTACAGTGTGAAATTAGCGCTTATATATTTGTTGTTTTACGATCAGGTTACGTGTTTACTGACGCGAGTTTAACCTTTTTTACCTATTACAAAAAAGTGCACAACGCCGCTAAAGAAGTTTTCACTTCAAAAAACTCATAGAAACGGAAGCAACTTGGGTAGCTACTTAATTGATAAAACTACGAAACATTTTTAAATTCTTTATTAAATCTCAAACAGTTTACATTATGAATATCTAAAACTTCTTCTACTTTGTCAAATAAAGTTCGTTTTATGATTATTCTATTGAATTCACAATACACAACTAGTTTAATTTCTCATCTATTATTAAATTTATTAGTTTTTAATTAAATACTTAAATGTTAGCATGCAACTTACATTATTTTAATAAGTTTGTAATAATATTGCGGAGCATTATTTAAACCAAAGGGTATTAATGTTAACTCCTAATCAGTAATAGAATTTATACAATCATCATAATAATGTTTTCCAGAAGCTTGCTTTACGCGGATTCCGGACTCCGAGGTTAAAATTAGGAATACGATATTTACTAACGCAAAGATGGTGATGATGATGATGATAATATTTCCTCTCGGAGTTGGGAGATCAGACGACAGTTGTTCCCACAAAAGCCGAGATAAGCGAAATCAAGATAAAGGGTAGGTGAGCAGACCCTGGGCTCCAAGGTTCAAGGTTTGGATGCTACCGGTACTAGGCCATTATGATGATTGTTAAATTCATTACAATATTTCAAATAATCCAGTGCCCTATGGCTAGTCGGAGAGCGGACTCTAGGCTTCAAAGTGCAACGATCATGATGATGTTGATAAAAAATAGGAAACAAAATTGGAGCAAGTACAAGTTTTTTCTTTTGTTATTATGAAATACTTGTGAAAGCCTGTGAGTTTAAAATACTGCAATTATTTATTTAAATTGATACCTTTGATAAAAGAAATAACAGTGATTATTATTTTATGATGGGTTAAGGATAGAATAAATAAAAATGCCCTGGGATTAATGACGAATACAAATTAGGATGAGTTAATAAATTGCTAAATGGGATGAGTTTTCAAGTTGTTTGAAATTCGTACTTAAATATAAATCTAATTTTCATGTTAAGAAAATCTATTTACAATCAATACTTAATATTAATGGACGAATTTATTAATATTTAATACTTTATTTACTTTGAGTAAGCATTTTAATCTATACATTTTTATAGAAGCGTAAACATACGTGATTTGTACTAGATTTTGGTGTAATAAATAAGTATCGCAAATATATTATTTTATTCTTAAATTTTTTTAAGGTTATTCAATTTTAGTTATATCCAAAACGGTGTTTTAGAAATATTCAATGCATTTAAAGAACCAGCTTACTCTGAAATAAAAACTAAAATATATAAAAAATTAAAGTAGAAACCCGATTCCTATACATACATGGACATTGGACATGTTGTTGGTTAATAGATAGATATGTATTTCTTCTCTTCTATTATCATAACTGTCTGCAATGGCCAAATCAGTTAAATCCTGCATCGTTTGTAGTAGGTACAGATTAAATTGGGGTGTGTGTTGGGTAACCTCCTCGAGTGTCGCTCCGATTCCGATCCCGCTGCAGTCCGGGGGGAACGGAATCGGAGCGGCCGGTACACCCTGGGCGGCGGTCAATGGCTTCCCCTTCACCCCTTCATAGGGTTGGCATTGATCGTCGGCCAATACCCAACGTGGCGGGAACACATCGCTCTCCGTACTCCTCTGCTTTCAGAGGAGACAGGATGAGCGATGCTGTTAGTGGTGAGATGGCCCAGGGTCAGCCGGGGTGCGAGGGATATGCTCTATGGGTAACCTTACACCCCCGGCGTCTGAAGACCCGAGACGGCGTGCGGTTTTAGTCGGTGCAAGCCCGACATAACCGCTCCCGCTGGCCGGCGGGGGGGTATCCGAAGGGATTTCCGCACGATAAAAAAAAAAAAAAAGGTACAGATTAAATTGGGGTGCTTGGTTGGGGACCTCCACGCGGTGCACCCTGGGCAACGGAGACGGCAGCGCCTCTCTCCTAGGGTGGGAGAGACGCTGCCGCCTACGGCCAACTCCGACCGAGGCGAGGACGGCCCTGTTGAGGGCTGTTCGGAAGCTTTCCACGTGTCCCTCTGATTAGCAGAGGGCACAGTGGAGAGCAAGTAAGGGGGCCATCTCGAAACCGGAGATGGCCCAGGGTCAGTCGGGGTGCGAGGGATATGCTCTATGGGTAACCTTACACCCCGGCGTCTTACGACCCGAGACGGCGTGTGGTTTTAGTCGGTGCAAGCCCGACATAACCGCCCCCTGTGACCGGCGGAGCCGAGGGGATTTCCGAAAGAAAAAATAAAAGGTGCAGGTTATTTTATGTCATGTTTTGACAAATTTTTGAAGGATTTGCCATTCCCTACGAGAACTGGGATTGATGTAGGGTAATCAGACTAAATGAACGATTTTCTGATGCATACCTAATTGGTGAATTAAGTCTAACTCCATTACTTATCAGGTTTATCCAGCCCGAAACTGGATTTCTCCTTTGCTGAGCCATATACTGATATACTGAATATTTGTATTAACTATATAATTAGTTTATTTACTACAGCTGATTCATTGTTAAATGCTTTTATGAATATGGATTTAAGTACACGAAATTGTATGAAGTTTAAAATTCTCGACGCCGAATGATTTAATAATGTAGCAATTTTCTTATGCAAGACACGATAAAGATTGCAAACAGCGAGATTTTCACGATATCAGCATCTGCGAAAAAATAAAGAAATATTACACATTGCACATAAACACACATAACTTCACACCTGTATCCCCGTAGGGGTAGGCAGAGTTGTATTACACACCCACGATTCACCAGTTATATTTAGGTCCCAACGTAATAGAGGCGAGCTTACTGCCGTCTACGTCTGTAATACACACATAACTACGAACAGTCAGAGGTCTGTGCCCGGGACGACTGGGGATCAAACTCGAGACCTCGTCTCGGCAGTTCGTTACGTACGCCACTGGGATACCGCCGCTTTTTTTTGGAAATATTACAATATGCTAATATAAGTATGAGGCCCTAGCAAGATCTTCGAGGGCGAGGCAACCTCATTCGCAAGCCGGTAATACCTGATTGCCGGATAAGGCTCCGGTGTAAACTTTTACTTTCGGGATTGGTTGTTAGCTAGACGGCAGCCACTCCCATAAAACGAAAGGAAACCGAATTTAGAGTAAAAGAGCGGACCCTTTTTCTTTCATGTGGAAACTACCCCGGATACCCCCCCCCCCCTCCCGCTGGCCAGGGGGGCTGACTATGGCGGATTTGAATCGACAAAAACCGCCCGCCGTCTCGGGACTTCAGACTCCGGGATGTAAGGTGGCCCATTAAGGCCCCATTTCCCTTGCACCCCGACTGAACCAGGTCCATCTCCGATTTCGAGATGGCTCCCTCGGGTATGGGGACCACGGTGTACCCGTCTTGTCCCTGGGAAGAGGAGCAGAGCGGACCCTGGGCTCTAAAGTGCAAGCTTGACGTTCAGATGGTGATGATGGTGATGTTGATAAAATAAGGAAACAAAACTGATGATCATGAAGTGGTAGTTGATAATCAAATTTCAATCTATATCCATTACAGACAAGAACTGAATTCCTACAAAAATTTTTCTGTAATTCAAAATGCATTTGAAAACCTCATTTGAAAATCTTAATAATAACATCATCTAAATATGTACATCAAATGATGAATTCTTGATGCCGAGACTAGTTGGACTTTTTCCACGTACCTGTTGAGGTTAACAGGTATTTTGAAATAGTAGTAGTAATAATGAGTAACACTCACAGAAGTAATTATTATTATTTCTTACCACTGCAAGCGTGTTCCTTCTCTACAAATCCATTCTCATTGTCACAGAGACAGATCTTATCGGTTGGAGCGTAGACCCGGAGGTGCAAAGGGGCTGTACCAGTGATGTTGGGAATGCCACAAATCAAGCCATCATTGCACTCGTCACTGTTTGAACAAGCGTGGTAGAGAGCTGAAAAGAGAAAAAAAAAATTGAAAGAAAAATTCCAGTTCAACAATTACGCAGTTTTAATAATAAAAATCTCGTGTCATTGTGCTTGTTATCGAACTCTTTCTTGACGGATTCTTGTGAATTTTTTCGTGTATATTTGGTAGGTCTGAGAATCGGTCGTAAGCTATTTTTTGAGCTGAGAGTGAGGCGTGGTCGAGCGAAAAGCTCTCTATACTCGACTCGGTGTATTTCGGGTGTGACGCCTCCTAAATTAATCTAGCAATTTTGACCAAACTTGGTATGTAAATACAACTTGATACCCGGAAGGTATAGAAAAAATAAAATTAAAAATCGACCATACAATGGAGGAAGAATCACCCTTCAAAAATTTCAAAATCTGATTTCTCCAAAATGATCAATATTGAGACCACGATTTTGGCGCCAAACAGAAAAAGAAAATTTAAAATCGGTCTAGCAATGGAGGAAAAATGAAGAAAAGAAAAATTGCGCGTGAATTGTAGGTAATCATGTAGTACACTCTCAGCTCAACATTGCAACAGCAGAATGCATTGCGCCCCTAGTATACCCCTAACTTCCTGCGGGTTGAGCCATGGGCAACAGCTAGTTATCATGTAAGCATTTTTTTTGTCTTTTTCTTCATCTTCATTTTACGACGATCCCGGTTGCATATTGTCTGTGTTCCATTTTGTTTCGTACATTTTGACTATTACGGATGCAACTACCATCTGACCAGGGTTGTGCCCGAGAGTCTGCAGGCGAGACTTGCTTCGGCCCCAAAGATATGGTAACTTATGGTATATATAACGATATGGGATATTGGTAACAGTAGTAAAGCGATAATTTGCTTAAGGAGTTATAAATATAAAAACTTTCGTTGCTATTTATACTTGAAACGGACACTAGGTTTATTTCAAGGCAAGACTCAATATATGGCCGTTAAAACATCTAAACGGATAAAATTGCGGGTAAAAGCTAGGTTGATGTAAGGTCGATAAGCTAACAATATCTATAATCATGGTTACACTAAAGTTACTATATTATGGTCACAAACTGTTATCGAGGCAATCTTTGGCTGACCGCTTGCTCTGCGTGCGCTGTATAACTTTATATCCACAATAAAAACGAATTCACTTGTTTTTCGTTGGCCTTTTAATTCTTATAATAAGCCTTGATTTTTTGGGTTCCGTAATCTTTATAAAGACCATCACCATGTATTAATTTAATTTTGAACTCACTTAACATTTAGGCGATTCGCGAATACATATTGTCAGTCACGACTCTTTCTTATTGAGGTAGGTAACGATAAAATCTTCCAACATAAGGACTATGATTCTGGAATACGCTTTTCGCCTCTCTTCTTTCATAATGGTTTTAATACTCTTGACACTTTCTTTAATAAGTATGTCCTCGATCTGATTGATATACGTACGCCTAAATCGACATTTACCAGAGTGCCCATTCACCCTCACCTTATAAATGTTCCGTCATCTTTCGTTCGTCCATTTTGTCTACGTGTCCGAATCATTTAAGCATTTCTTTTTCTATTTTGGTATCACTACCCTTTGGCCTTTGAGAACTAAAATTATAGGATGATTGTCTTCTTGTCTCATGATATAATAATATCAGTGCAGACAACCTTCCTGGACATACTCTTCAATCCACTTTAAATGACCCTCGGGCTTATATTATATGTTGTGGTGGAACGAGATGAGATGTTCTTCTGATGAATACGGAGGATCTTTCGATCAGGCAAGGTGATCACGCCTGGCAGGCCACAACCCAACGGTTGACGTTGGAATGTTGTATAAATGCCACCCAGCGTGTGAACTTCAATAGCGCGATTCAGGATCGGTAGTTCTATAGCAGTATCGAAATAGTTTAGCTAGCTTTTTTATAACACTTAGGTGGCAGACAAGCATACGGCCCACTTAACGGGAAGCTAGATGAGATGACGCGGGGTACATATGATAGTGCCACATATTTATTGCGAACTTCGACTAAGCATGTTACCCCCCATCTGCGCATCTCTTTATCCTTATCGCAGCAGTTCTTAGCCATTCCACTTCGCACGATCTTCAATCCAGTATTTATTGGATCTTTACTTCCTACGGGAGCCTCGCGGAAGTGTCATAGCCTAACATATATTATGTTGTATACGTAACCAGGCTATATCATAATTCATAATCATCACAATCGCATCTAAAGCTGGCACATTGGAGCCCAGGGACCGTTCTCCTATGCTTCCTCCCTCTGATTGAGGGTGAGGAGTGACTGCCATCTGACCCTCTCACCTCGAGAGGAAAGCTTTTCCATTGAGCTGAGCGAGCGAAGCTCTTATACGCGGCATCGCCGTTTGTTGGGGGCTGAACTCTTCCGTAACCACTCGCGCGATCTTGACCAAAACCACGGTGATAACGTGGACACTGAGGAGTGTTTTGAAGCGAGATAGTTCATGTCCGATGTACCATTGAGGAATAATCACCGTAAAACAGTTTCAGGAGCGCGCGGCCTTAGCTAAGCGCGCGACCGTATAAGATGTCTTATTTTCAAGTAAGAGTCCTGCTCGCTCAGCTCAATTTATTTCAGTCGCTCCTTGCACCGAATTCCTAGTTATTATAATACATTATTTCTACGTTATTTAGATATACGGAATCTAGACATTCCTATAAGCCGAAACAGAGTTGACCATTATGTGATCCGCAGTACAACTTCGTGACATAGAGCTTAACAAAATACCAAGTTTCACGTGTTACTTTCGAATAAAGATGTTATCAGGATTAAAACAGCGCTTGAGTTAAACTCCAGCTATAATTTGTTTGTGAAAGACCAATTATATTATTGTGAGCCATGGAAACTCGTTATCGGAGGAAGAAATTATAATGGGCTAGCATATAACTGCGTCTTTGTCACAAATAGTCTGTTTCAGTTACCTTCAGTATCATATAATAAAGTAGGTACATTATTATTTGCGTTATGCATTCAATTATGCGTCGTATTTTTACTCAAAAGACCTTCTTTGCTTAACCGCAGAAAAGATCGATCGAGTTAGGTTATCAACTTAACTCTAACGAATATTATAAATGCGAAAATGTGTTTATGTTATTCAATCACGCTAAAACAGCTAGATGGGTTATGCGGAAATTTTGCTCATGGATAGGGCAGTTCTAGGCGCAAGACGTATTTTGTATTTTGAGAATAAGTTCTTATGGATTCCGGCAATGGGGTTAGTATTCATGCGTGGGTAGCTACAGGCTTAATTAAGAAAAGGCGGGAAGAACCCTCCGTAATTCGGGCAACAGTTGACTGGGGCATCAGGAGGATTGGCAGAGGTAAAGCTGAACTATTCGGGCATGGTCGAGAAAGATCGCTTTCTGTATCCTGGCCGCCACCAACTTCCCACTAATCCCGAGCCTCCCAAGATGGACCGAGAGACTTCTTGAATCCTTAGCTTCATCTCTCTCCCTCAGCTGAAATATTATGCTTCTGAATTGCGTGAGCATCGTGGTAGTTGATAAGTGGAAGAAAACAAGCGTCGGTAGCTTATAGTGTTTAAGGAGTTTTTTTTCGTGCGGATATCCCCTCGGATACCCTTCCGCCAGTCAGCGTGGGAGGTTATGTCGGGCTCGAACCAACTAAAACCGCACGCCATCTCAGGTCTTCAGACGCCGGGGTGTAAAGTGACCCAAAAGGCATTTCCCTCGCACCTCTAAGGAGTCGACCCTGGCCATTACACTACCGACGTAAACCCACTCCTAACACAAGCAATTTAGGTAACCTAGAAGGAATGAACGATTAAAAAAAATATACTTTTGTGTTGAGCATCGCACTGTCCGTTCACCGGAGGCTGGTTCTCCCCGCAGAGGCACCTCGTCACGGGATCGTAGTGGGTTCGTACACAGGAACTGCCAGTGATCCCGGCGCACTCTGGCTGGCGGCTGCATTGTCGAGCTGGAGATAAGAGGAAGCAGTTAATTTTGAAGTATTTACAAATAATACTGAACAGGGATAACATCAAATGTACAGTCAGCGTCAAAATTAGGTGATTATACAAATTACAAAGTTTAAAATTTGAATGACAATTATGAATTATATTTTAATTATTTTTTTATAAATTTTATATCTTGCAATCTTCCTAAGGACTTGTGATTTAGCTAGAAATTAAGAAGTTCGAATCGGGCTTGAATGGAAGTAGTCCAGCGACTAATTCATTTTGTTGTTACCAAGACGTTATTTAAGGTCTTGAGGGGCTTTTCTTTTTATTCTGATTAAAGTGCTGGACTTCTTCTTCATGTAATTGCAGGAGAGTGCGTTGGGGTAAATCCCGGTGCGTTTTGCATAGGTCTGAAGCTTTTTAAGTATCTTCTGATTTACCATCAGTATATTCAGGTCTCGGTGGAGTTGATTGGTGGTTATATACCAAGGTGCATTCGTTATCATCCGCAGGAATTAAGACTTTTGAATTTTAGATTTCTGTAATCTAAAATTAAAATATAACAGTAATGTGATATTGCTCACTAAGTAATCAATAGCATTTTCATTGAGTAACGTAAATTATTTGCTCCATGACTAATTTTTTTAATGTAAAAATGATCATCAACTTTTGATGCTGACTATACATTCAAAACTTCAGATACCTGGAGATTACTTCGGATTTCTTTCAGTAGGGTTTATTTCCCAGAGCATATACAGAGAGGAGTTGTTGTAATCAGATTTGAGGGGTGAGGGTGTGGTGAAGAGGGATTGGATTCCACCCACTTATTTATTTTCCATCTAATGGTCAATAGCATAACTACTTTTTTCATTCTATATCGTTACTATGTAGTAAAACTATCTCACACTAGATGTCACTAAATGTAACTGGAACGTACTAAGATGCAAAAAATCACCATCTAGAGACCCTGAGGCTGAGAGAGTTGTGTGCAGGACCAACGCTGATAGTACTCTTACCAAGGCTACAGCCTACTGTGATGACGTCAGGGTAGGCCCGAGAGTCATGTTGATCTCCCAAATGTCAAAAAAGGTGTTCTCATAACAAAATTTTGTTGAAAATGTTGAAAATTTTGTTACAAAAACTCCTTTTTTTTTTAAAGGAAAAGATTGAAATAAAACTATTTTTAACGGATTCTATCGCGATTTATTTGATGTTATTTTATATTCTACATTGATCCCGATGTTTCTCACAGTGTCCTGAAGTCTTGTTACATTTTTCTTGAATTACCTAATTAAGTGAATGACTGGGTCCCAAGCTGGTGGTACATTCCAACCATCTTCTCTATTAAAATTAGGATGTTTTTAATTTCAATAGCTTCGCGGAGCATCCTAGGTAGGAATCGATTTTCTTTGGCGAGTAGCTGTGGTTTATCAAATCTTAAGTAATGTTTGGTCCCCTGTTGTACGTGTAAAGCAACCGAAACGTCGGGATCAATGTAAAATATAAAATAACATCAAATAAATCGCGATAGAATCCGTTAAAAATAGTTTTATTTCAATGTGTGACATTCGCGTAAACTTCCGACAATATCAAAGGAAAAGATGTTCTCATAATAAAATTTTGTTGAAAATATTGGATATTTTCTTACGAGAACACCTTTTTGACATTCGGGAGATTGAGACTGAATATCGAGAATCTTTTTATTACGAGAATTGGCCCTCAGGTTGCGATTGCCCGAAACTTCGGTCCGTAATTTCTGATGTACGTTTCATGGTAGGCCTACTGAACTGAAATGGTTAAAGTCCTGAAGTAATGGTTTACTTAATTTTAGAATGCTTTAAAAACTATACTATTTCATTTTTAATCCCTAGAAGGAAGTAAAATAGGAAAGCTTTACTAGTAAATAAATAGCCAAACTTTGGCGGCCAACATTTGTAGGCCAGAGTCAGTAGGCCAACACATCGCGTGCCCCGATATGCAAATTGCAGGAGTAGTATAATATATGACAGTTTGTATAAAGGTTATGAGGGTGGCCATGTTGCTATGGAAGTTAGGACACTATTTTCGAACAACGTAATCGATTCAAGTTGCCACGCCACAACTTTATCAGAGACGAATTTTGAAGTGTTGGTAGCTTAGCGGTTAGGGCGGCCTTACGATCGGAAGGTTATGGGTACGAATACTGGCAATTTTTGAAGATATGAAAAAATAAAAAAGGAAGTAGTTCGCAGATCGTCATCCCACCTGGCCAAAGGGCGTCCTACACTACGTTTGCCGAGTCGCGGTCTCCACTCAAGAATACGTTTACCCCAGCGGTTGTCGGTTCTTCGCGAGATATGGCCGGCCCACTGCCACTTTAGCTTGCTAATTCTTTGAGCTATGTCGATAACCTTGGTTCTCTGTCGGATGTATTCGTTACGAATCCTATCCTTCAGAGAAACTCCGAGCATAGCTCTTTCCATAGCTCGCTGAGCGACTTTGAGCTGGTGGACCAGCCCTACCGTGAGTGTCCACGTCTCATCTCCGTAGGTCATTACGGGTAGGACGCACTGATTGAAAACTTACGTTTTCAAACACTGCGGTATGGATGACGAGAAGACCCGACGTAGTTTCCCAAACGCTGCCCAGCCTAGCTGGATCCTCCTCTTGACCTCCTTCTCAAAATTCTTTTTACTTAACTGCACAATGTGCCCTAGGTAAGTGTATCCGGTCCCGGATCAATGTGGCCATTGATCATGACTTTGGTTTTATTCAAATTCATGCCAAGACCGATGCGTCGCGAGGCTGAAGCTAGGCCGTCCGTAGTATCTGGGTTAGCTCCTCTAGCGACTCCTCCATTAAGAATATGTCATCAGCGAATCGCAGGTGTGAGATGTAGTCGCCGCTTATATTTATGCCCTTACCTTTCCAGTCCAGCGTCTTAAACATATCTTCCAATGCGCTCGTAAACAGTTTCGGGGATATGATATCCCCCTGTCTCACTCCTCTGCGCAATTGGATGGGTTTAGACTGCTGACCCTGTACTTGGACACTCATAGTGGCGGCTTCGTAAAGGCATCTCAGCACCTCGACATAACGATAGTCTACTTGGCATCGCTGTAAGGATTCCAGAACAGCCCAAGTTTCAACGGAGTCAAATGCCTTTTCATAGTCCACAAAAGCGAGACACAGGGGCTGATTATACTCCTCGGACTTCTGTATAATCTGCCTCACTGTGTGAAACTGGTCTATGGTGCCATATCCTCCGCGGAACCTAGCCTGTTCCGGTGGCTGGAACTCGTCGAGTCTCCTGGCGAGACGATTCGTGACCACTCTCGAAAACAGCTTGTAGACGTGGCTCCGGAGTGTGATGGATCTGTAGTTTTTAAGGAGGGTCTTATCACCCTTCTTAAAAAGAGAACAACCAAACTCCCGCTCCACGCCTTAGGAGTTCTCCCACTGTAAAGGACGGAATCGAAGAGTTTCTGTATGAGCTCCTGTATGACAGGAGCTCCTCCTGCCTTCAGAAGCTCTGAAGTAATTCCATCCTCACCGGGGGCTTTTCCATTTTTAAGCTGCCTCAGAGCTAACACGATCTCGTCTTGACTGATAACAGACAGTTCGTCGGTATAGTGGCGTGTCAGGGTGGCTTTGGAATCATGGCCGTCTCGTCGAGGACGGGGAGCATATGCAGTGTACAGACGGCCATAGAAATCCTCTATCTCGGCGGAGATCTCCGGCTTCGACAATACGGTCCTCCCGTCATGCGTTTTGAGTTTCGTCAGATGGCTCCTGCCAAGCTGCTGAGTGAATACTTTGGACCCTCGGTTTCGCTCTATCGCCTATTCAATGAGGCGTTTGTTGAAGCTCCGAAGGTCGCGCCGTACCATCTTCGCAATTTCCTTCTTTAGGTTTGATCTGTCCTACATTATATTGTAAACATCACTTTTTTTGTACCATATTCAACAAATGAAGAACTTTGAACTTTGAACTGTCTGACGAGGTCGCTTGGGTGGTTTCCCGTCTTCTTGCCATCAGCCCCAGAGTCTCATCCGAGAGTTTGGACTTCCTGCCAGTACGCTGTTTTTTGCAGAACTTGATGCCCTCGTCTCTCAGCGTTTCGACCAGATTGTGTAAGGTCCCGTCAGCGTCATCAGTGGGTGCCAAGGCATCAAATCTTTCCCCGAGAAGCTGCTGGAACTTCTCGGTGCCCGCAATGATATGGGTTGGGTTAGGTCGGAGCGTGGACATCATCAGACGGTTTCTTTCAAGCTTTAGGTTGATATTCAGAGAGCCTCGGAGCAGTCGGTGATCAGATCCGGTATTAAACCTGTTGATCACTGAGACATCTCTGAATATGTGCTTGCTATCCGTCATGATGAAGTCGATCTCATTTTTTGTCACAGCGTCGGGGCTTTGCCATGTCCACTTCCTTTGAGGCTGTTTCTTAAAGAAGGAATTCATTAAGAATAGTCCCTCTTTCTCAAGGAAGCTGACAAGCATTTGCCCCCTGTGATTCCAAACTCCATAACCATGTGGACCTATTCGGAATTCGTACCCAGACTGGGTACCCACCTTGGCGTTAATGTCCCCCATAACAACGTTGAAGTGAGCCTTAGTGGTGTTTTGCAAGGCTTTGGATATGTATTCACACATATCCTCCACTTCATCATCCGAGTATGCCGAGGTCGGTGCGTAGACCTGAATTCCCTTCATGCTATACCGCTTGGATAGCCGAAGGATCAGGTACGCTACCCTGTTCGACACGCTGGAGATTTCTTGAACGTTGTTAGAGAGGGCCCTATTGACGAGGAAACCTACGCCATCCTGGGATGTTTTATCACCCTCGCGAAAGTAGAGAAGATGGCCTGAGTCAAGGGTTACGGTGTCCTCTCCCTCTATACGGACTTCGCATAACCCGAGAACATGCCATTTAATGTTCTCTAACTCCACTTCCAACTGCGCTAGATGATGGTCAAGCCTCAGAGTGCGTCCGTTATACGTAGCCAGGGTCAGTTTCTGAAGCGTGTGGTAGCCTAATGTAGCCCGGGGATTCTTAGCACCCCCTGCCCTGCCGTTACCATGGCCGCTACCATGACCAGGGATAGCGAGACGGCCGGGAACTAGGGGCCGTCTATTGGCTGTTTTCTTCATGGGGGGGGGGGGGGGGGGGGGTAATGCCCATAATCTCCACGCTGGGCAGGCGGGTTGGGGATCGCAGTTTGGTGGAGTGGTTGTTCTGCGGGGGCGCTGCTGTCCGCCCCCGGATATGTCCCTTAGTCGCCTCTTACGACACCCACGGGAAGAGTTGGCGTGATGCTATTCTCTTCTAGGCCGGCACCAACAACAGTTTTGTTATACAAAGTCGATATAATCAATCATCAGCATCAGAGTGCCAATTCCGGTAGCATCCAAATCTTACATTTTGGTGCTCAGGGTCAGCTCTCTTACTCCTTCTGATTGCTTAATTTTGACTTCTGGCAAGAGCAGCTGCTGTCTTAACCCCCCAACCCCGAGAAGCCTGCCGCAGATCCTCGTGACTTATTCAGTAAGTGTACCGGCTTGCATGTGATAAGGTCCCGAAGATCTTGATAGGGCTCTATACAGCCGTACAATATTAATATTGTATGTTAATATGATAACACGTGCTTCTTGGGTACGATCCAAGTTCTAGTTCCAAACAAGGTTATCAACTAACATTTGGTTAAAATTATATTCTTATACTTAGAATCATTTATCCATCTATACCTACTATTATATAATATCTATAATAATATTATAAAGAGGTAAAGTTTGTGATACTGTGGGTTTGTAGGATGTAATCTCTGGATATGCTGAACCGACTTTAGAAATTCTTTTACCCAGGCCCCTCTTTCCCACTGGGCACTCTGGGCACGTGCCCAGGGCCCCGCGATCGATAGGGGCCCCTTACCGAAAAACATTGGTTTTGAAAAAATCAAATGATATTGACTGACTACAATACTTAGTTGCTTATTAGTTTTTACTTGCGTGAAGTTGCTCTACTCTCGCTCGAAAATCAGGCTAGCCAATATAAGTAGGTAGGTATGTTTAGATTAATTTAAATATCTACTAATATGACTGTATAAGAATACAATTTCACTTCAAAAGTTAAGCACTTTCCATATAACGGACTACTATAGAACCGCTCCTCACTTGTTTAGCCCCCTAGGTGTGAATTTAAAAAAAAACGCCGGTACACGTGTACTTTTTAAGCAGAAGCAACTATATGAAATTTCGTGCTTCTTACTTCGAGTATGGCGGACTTTCCATACAATCGTCTTATTTTACCTCTTTAGTACCAAAACTTTCAAAAACGCTGGTACACGTGTTCATTTAATTCTAACCAGAAGCAATTATCTGAAGTTTCGAGCTTCTGTCTTCAAAAATACCAATACAAAACCCATATTTCACTCAGGAGTAAAATTTGAAAAAATGCTAATTACGTATTTATTTATTTCTTACCAGAAGCAGGTGTAGGAAATTTCGTGCTTCTGACTTTGAAAATGACGGACCTCAATACAAACGTTCATTCCTTATTTTGTCAGGAGTGAAATTTCTAAAAATCCTTCCTTAGTATCCACTACATCATAAAAAGCATACTGCCAAAATTTCAAGTTTTAGCTGCAGCGGTATAGGCTCCATAGACTAAAAGATATACATTTAGTCTGAGGCTCAGCGTTGATGAATCAGTCAGTTAGTCGGGACAAGTAATATATGTCTAGATTGCCTGTTCATTTACAGTCAGTAAATAAATACAAATATTGTAGAACCTTGTTTACTTACATTCTTTGTCTATTCAATTATTATTTAACAAAATAGTGCTCTTTCAAGGCCATATTATCCTAATGTGCCCAGGGCCACAAATAGTTTAAAGACGGCCCTGCTTTTACCAATAAAATGCAACATTATTTGTGAGTGTCAAATGCTATATAGCATCACTCTACTATCTAAGAGAGCCGAGCAGTATTCATAATGTCAATAAATCCCGCAGCTTCCTATACATTATAATCAAAACTTTGCGGCCAAAAATTGCGGCCATATATGGGTTAAAATACGGCGAAGCCGGGAAGTGCCAGCTTATTATTATAAAATTGAAAATTAGTTGTTCCTGTATATTAGAGATATTTAAAAAAAATGCTCGATCCGTCCTAGATGTTCTCTTTTTCCGATCTAAAACTATAAAAAAATGCTCGAGTTATGTTGAATGAACGATTCGATTTGTTCGCGATGGACTCAAAAACTACTGAACGGATTTTGATGAGGTTTTTCCTATTAGAAAATCTTAGTCAGACTTAAAATCGGCCGTATTTTTCTCGCGGGCGAAGCCACGGGCATCGGATAGTGTTATAAAATATTCAGCAAGAGAAAAAGTTGTTGTCAGCATTCCCTTCTATTTCCACCTAGACCTTGGTTTTATTATGACTTTTACAGGAAAGCGAATGCCAGCTGACCCTCGAGCTCCAAAAGAAAGCCACCACCAGAGCTTCGTCCGTCAATCAGCAGGTGTATCATTATTATTTTTATAAAATATTACTAACAAATCATTCATTCATAAAAGTTTCGTTTCAAAAACGACCGATTAAAAAACTATCAAGTCTTGTCCTTAACACCAATAGATAAATCATGGTGTTGCTACACTACATCAAGAGTATAACTCAGCGTTTTTCCGCCAACTACATATTAATATAGGCCTCCGACTTCATACTCTGATGCTAATGTGGTAGATTAAATACCACCATAACACGTACTTCCACCTGGAAGTACGTGCTATGGTGGTATTTACGAGTATAGATTTCTATGGCATCTGGAAATTGGATGGACTTTGGAAGTCGTAAACGCACTTCTGACTATTTTGAAATTGCAAATTAGTTGTATCTGTACATTGGGAATATTAAAAAAAATATGTTAAATAAATGTAAAAAAAAACGACGGGTTGCACTCCGGGAGTGCCGGCAGAAGTGAAAACTTGAATATTAACGTTGTGCATTTTTGATATTTTGGAATGGCTAGGGAATAATTTTGCACAATTCGTGCAAATTTATTCCCTAGCCTACCCTAGCTTTAATTATCAGTATAAAAGTACTATCACATATTCATTTATTGCACTATCGTACACAAACATGACAATTTATATTACATTAAAAATTTAACACTTCAGAACTATTACAATTATTTTACATTAAAAAGTGTATCTCTCAGTAAAATCAACTTCCATCCATAATTTCAACGACTTTTTCACCATCATTATTACCAGAACCATCACCGCCAATATATTTATAAACTACTCACTCATTTTCTTTTGCTATTTATTCGTCACTTTTTTCATTAATAGATGCACTTTGTGTAATTTCCATTTTTTATCAATAGATTTATGGCACAAAATACAATAAATATGACAAAAAGTTATATGATGACAAAAAGTGTTTCTTGGGCCTCGGTCGGAATCGATATCAGTCTTGACGAAGACAACGACCACTCATTAGACGAACGCGCCACCAAGGTTGTTAAGTACAGTGTGAAATTAGCGCTTCTATATTTGTTGTCTTACGATCAGGTCACGTGTTTACTGACGCGAGTTTAACCTTTTTTACCCATTACAAAAAAAGTACACAACGCCGCTAAAGAAGTTTTCACTTCAAAAATATTTTTACGTTCCGAATCATTGAACGTAAAAATATTTTATTTTGGAAAACTATTTGTTCGCAATGGACGCAGAAACTACTAAACGGATTTTGATGCGCATATTTTTTTTTTGAGACGTCTTGGTCAGGCTTAAGGACTATATACCTACTAAAAGAATCATTAAGGTTATCCAACCTTAATGATTTTTTTACGACTTCCAAATTTAACTACTAAAATTTAGCAAAGACTTATTCAGTTATAAATCAACGTAATATTAACCTTTGGGTTCTAAAGCGCACGTTTTGAATGCAGCTGGGATTGAAGCTCGGATGAAGCAGACTTGATATAAAAATATTCATCTTATTCCTATATATCGCATTTTGCTCGGCTCCTTAGGGTCGAAGCGTGATGTTAAATACCCCCAAGTTGTACACGTAGATCACATTTGAAAATCGAGATTAGCGCGTTCAAACAAACAGATCCTTCCGCTTTTTTTTCTTTTTTTTTTGACGTGCGGAAATCCCTTCGGATAACCCCCCCCCCCCCCCCCCCCCACAGGCCAGCGGGGGTGGTTATGTCGGGCATGAACCGACTAAATCCGCACGGTGTCCTCCTAAAGTGTCCGTTGCCGGGCACCCCGGGTAAGTCCTCGAAAGGATAACCCCAGGGGATTCTTTAGCTTTAAGTATTCTATAAGACGAAAAAAAAATTCTGTAGTCCGTAAAGGATGAAACCGCGTTCCTACAAAGCAACTTATAAATCGCGTTCCTACATAGCAACTTATAAATCTTAATACATTAATTGAATGAAAGTAGAAACTACATTGAAAATCATTGTAAAACCGATTGAAATTTCAAACAGTAGATACAGTGGCCGCTCGGCAGTACCTACAGCCTATTTAAGTATGACCTCTCCATCCGCTACGAACAGGCCCGTTCAAAGATCTCTAGATAAGCTGGTAATTGCGTCGTGTAAATCTAACCGCTTCCGAAAGCTATCTGACAGCGCCATCTGTCGCTGAGTAGGAGAACTGGGTTACTGTATAATTTAAATTCACGAATGCGTATACCTAACTTATTTTGTACGATATAGAGTCGCCGGTTGTGTTGCGAACTTCGGATTTAATATTAAATACATTTTTGCGGAGGATTATTTCTCTACGGTGAAGCGGTCACAAATTCTTTTTCAAATAGTAAAAGACGAAAAATATTACAGTTATTGAATTATAATACACTTTTGTCACTCACTTTGCCCACATTACGGACCGTAAATGATATAAAAAATGTAATATAAAATAATTATAACATTTTTCTCGCCCTTACTAACATATGGCAGGTAGATACAAAAGAGAGAAAAAGAAAATGAGTTGAGATATATCCATAGATATAGACATTTCCGCAGGAAAAAAAGGTACCAATACATATCCTTACTCAAGGATCTATTGACAAAATTAACGTCTAGTTAGTAAATTGAGTACCTACTTTCTGTTCATAAACCCATAGGAGTGTCTCTCAACGTCACTCTTACGAATTGACCAGGCCACACATTTTGACCAAGGTGTAGGATTGGTAGAGAACTTTAGAATAAATAAATAAATATTCTACGACATTCTACACAGCGCTCTCTAGACCCAAAGTAAGCATAGTTTAGCCAGCTTGTGTTATGGGTTCCAGAATGCGGATAAACATACTTATATACTTTTTTTTTTGTAAATATATACATATTATACATAGAAACACCCAGACCAATGCAAATAGACATATTCATGCATACAAATATTTGCACTGAGCGGGAATCGAACCCGCGCCCTCAGTCGTAGCAGTCGAATGCACTACCCCTACGCCACAGAGGCTGTCGTACGCAATAGAATTCACGAAGAATTTTATACGCCATGATGAGATTTAGAGCGTTAGGTTACGGCTTGCAGAGTTAGAAGCTTGGCTCTCCATAGGACCTGATAACTTATTAACAGTATAAACAAGGCCTCATCTTGGCCATGAACATGTTTTCGGTAGGATATTTTTTACTCGAAACACAAATACCAATTTTTCTTCAGTTACAGTAATTTGCAACAATAAAACACTTGTGGTTAGGTAAAATGAAAAACAATTGTCGTTATAAAAAGAATTATCGTTGTTTATGGTAATGGAAGAGATATAATTTCATTTCCAAGTATTATTTCACTTTAAAAATAACTTTTATCTGCATAATTGGTGTTGAACACGATCCTTTATAGCAACATAGCACCTTGGTAATAATAGTTTTTGAATTAAATCTGTTTGAAAACAATTTTACTTCTTTATTATTCAAGTAGTTATGTTATTATGACAGTTAGGTTAGCCTATGGTTATTTTAAAAGCGCGATAAGCATTTTTCTTATGTGAACCCCGGAGGTTTTATAAATCAAGTGCGAGTCGTGTCTTCGAAATCTGACCTTGCCATCAAGGCACTGGAGAAAAGTGACCACAAGGTGAGAAAGCTGATTTTTTGAAGTGAAATCTTCTTTAGCGGCGTTGTGCACTTTTTTGTAATGGGTATAAAAGGTTAAACTCGCATCAGTAAACACGTGGCCTGAACGTAAGACAACAAAATATAGATGCCCTAGTTTCACACTGTACTTAACAACCTTGGTGGCGCGTTCGTCTAATGAGTGGTCATTGACTTCGTCAAGACTGAGATCTATTCCGACCGAGGCCCAAGAAACACTTTTTGACATGATATAACTTTTAGTAATATTTATTCTATTTTGTGCCAAAATCTATAGATAAAAAATGGAAATTAAACAAAGTGCGGAGTGCAAATCGTTGTTTTTTATAACCTTCTATGACATCCTACACAGCATATACATACACACTATCTAGACCCAAAGTGACCATTGCTTAACAAGCTTATTATAGATTCTAGAAATCAGTTAAACAAACTTAGATTCCTTTAATTTGTAAACACATAAGTACATGTTATATAAAGAAACGCTCTGATCAATGCAAATACACAATTACTCATGCATACAAATATAGGCACTGAGCGCCACACAATAATAAAAGTCTACGTACAACTGCTTTAATAAGCGTTGTTTTATGACTAAAATAAACAAAAGTTTGCAATCGTGTTTCGTCACTTTATACTTGTTCAATTATGTACAGTGATTTGCTAAAACCTGGCGTAAAAAGCCACAATAGCCCTATATCGTATAACGGTCGATATTACCTCATGTTTATATTCATTATTTGAAGTACCCAGGTCGCTAAGGGCCGGCAAAGGTTACCAAAGGGGTGTTTAAGTGTTGGTAGATTAGTGGTTAAGAAGGCCTCCGAGAGGTCCCGAGTTCGAATCCTGGTTATTACACTACCGACGTAAACCCACTCCTAACACAAGCAATTCAGTTTAGTTGGAGAAGTTTAATGGGAATGTATTGTTAGTAATTTTGGCTACTCTTTAAAAAAAGGGGCATTATATATTTTTTTATAATGGTCACGTCATGTTCAGTATGACTTCAACTCACCTAATGGTAAGCCAAAGGCAAAGTCTCAAGAATAAGGATCACCATTAAAGACACAACAATGCTACAATAGTGGCCCTCAGCTTGACGGCCTATAGGACCCGCGACTGTGGGAATAGGAAACATGTCTGCTAGTAAAGAATTCCAAATCATTTAGGCAAAGAAAAGAGGTGCCGAACTGCTTGGTTCTTAATAGAATTGTTTGCACCGTATAAGGGTGGCTCCACAGCCCTGAACATGTTGTTCTGTATTGTCAACTTCCAGAACTGGACCCAACAGTCCTTTTCTTCAATACTTTATTAAGCTGGGGTGTATGGGGACGACCAAGACCTTTAGGGCCAAGTCAACTTTGTCGGACGAGGCTCTGGCGGAGGCTTTCGATTCCAGATTGGGATGTTAAAAGGCGTTTTGTTTCCATAAAACCAGTATAATCCATATAGGAGGAGAATGAGTAAACGGACCTCGGGCTCTGAAGTGAAAGCCTCGGATGCAAACGGGAACACGCTAAGATAAAGATCAGGAATTTACCAACTGAGCTACCTGCCCTGTATAGCTGAAAATATACTAGGAATTCAGTGCAGGGTGCGACTGAAATAAATTGAGCTGAGCGAGCAGGACTCTTACTTGAAAAATAAGGCATCTTATTACGGTCGCGCGCATAGCTAAGGCCGCGCGCTCGAGAAACTGTTTTTCGATGATTATTCCTCAATGGTACATTGTATTTGAATAGTTGAAACAAACACCACCCCCCCCCCCCTCTAAACACTCAGCGGTGTCTACACTATCACCATGGCGAATTTGGTCAAGATCGGTATTGTGGTTCCGGAGGAGTACAGTCTCGACCAAACGGCTTAGCCTGCAGGTATAAGAGCTTCGTTTCGCTCAGCTCAACAAAAGTATACGTATTTTGTTGCGGGTTCTAAGACAGTATACTTTCCCTGGGACTCCCCGAGTGTTATTGCTCGGTGTGTTCGTAAGTCACTGCTGTTGATTCTGGTGTATAGGACTTACATTAAACTAGCGGCACGCTACGATGGAAGTTTGGACGTTTGCCCGGTCATGAAGTTTCATCAAAATAAATACCAAAATAATATATATTATTTATATATATAATCAAATATCCAATAACTATAGATGTGACGTGCCGCGCATTTGATTTGTTTTTAGGGTTCCGTACCTCAAAAGGAAAAAAACGGAACCCTTATAGGATCACTTCGTTGTCCGTCCGTCCGTCCATCCGTCTGTCAAGACCGTTTTTCTCAGGAACGCGTGGAGGCATCAAACTGAAATTAATATCTAATACTCAGGTCTACTGTCCCTTGGAGCTGTGAAAAAATCAAACTTCTAAGCCAAAGCAATCAAAAGATACAGCCGTTTATGCCGCAAATTTCCGCAAATTTTCGAAACTCGCACGGGAATCAAAACCTACAGGGTACTTCCCGTGAACTTAGAATCTTGAAATTTGGTACGAAGTAACGTCTTATAGTACAGATAAAGGAAAAATTGCGAAAACCGTATATTTTTGGTTACATCATAATAAAAAATATTTTTGAAAATTTTAAATTTACTACTTCTTCTAACCTACAGGTTCGTACGGAACCCTCGGTGTGCGAGTCCAACTCGCACTTGGCCGGTTTTTAGTTTTTCTATTTTAAATTGACATTTCACATCACTATTTTAACGTGTCAAAACAGCCATCATAGCGTGCCGCTTGTATAGTGCTGCGTTGTAGCTGGTTCGATTTCTGCTTTTTAGATGTATTGGTATGGCTGTTAACTAGTGGGACCGGTGGATGTCACGCGGTGCTGCGACGACAATCCTCTTCTGATGAGGCCGTCAAGCTGAGTGCCACCATTGTTAACATGGTACGTGTATATAATGGTGACCCTCTTTCTGAGACTTTACCTTCAGCTTCCCATCAGGCGAGGTAAAGTCAAATTGACGTGTCCTAAATAAAAAAAAAAATAAAAAAAAAACTATCTTAGTATGTTTATCCGCATTCTAGCACCCATATTACAAGCTAGTTAAGCTTTTCCTAGAATATTAATCAATATTATAAAGAGCAGCATGCATGATTATAATCCCATTCTAGAAATAAACCTTGGCTTAAACGACTCAGAAATGAATCTAAGACTCTATGTAAGTAATAATTTCAAAGTAGGTACTTTCCTTTTGTCATCTTGCCACATATTTTATAAACCACAAACTATACCATGTACGTAATTTTTTTCGAATAAAGTCTATTTTTTATCGCAAAAGAAAAATTGAACAGTTATTTATGATCAGTTTTTTATCGATATCTGTGGTGACATGCGATCTCTTCGGTACCCATCCGTACCAGAGGAATTTGCCCTCAAAGAGGTCAAAATTTATTGATATTATAAGATTTTTGCTGGCATTGACTTTGTGTGACTAATACTTTGGAGACACGACATGTGCTGATGGAGATAAAACAGTAAACCTTGCAATAAATTGAATTTTAAACCTGTTACTGTCTTGATTTTCTATACTCGTGTCAAAACCCACGACTTGACTTTAACTGACTATACAGTGTATCTTTTTTAACTGGGACAATATGAGCAGATCCGAAATCATAGTAGAAACAAGAAGAGTAAAAACCGCCCAAGTGCGAGTCATACTCGCGAACGAAGGGCTCCGTACCATTATCTATAGAACCTCCTGAATTTATTTTATTTTAATTATTTATTTTCTAAAGGAATATACTACTAAATATTCATAGAATGTTTCAAGCCTCTACCTGTTGCCGTTATTAATTTTGAGCAAAAAACGGCACAAAAAATCAGGTTTGTTGTATGGGGCCTATAAATATTTATTTTATTCTGTTTTTAGGGTTCCTTTTCCAAGTGGCAAAAAAGGACATAACATATATAACATATACTCACGCCTATGTCCCCGAAGGGGTAGGCAGAGGTGCTAGCACCCACATTTCGCCAGTTTATGTTTAGGTCACAATGCAATAGGTGGCGAGCCTATTGCCATTAACCGTTCACTTATACACCTGCGATAAATACACAGATAACTTCGAAAAGCATCGAAAAGTCATTGGTGTGTGCCATGGTAAAACCTGGGATCGAACCCGAGACCTCGTCTCAGCAGTCCATTACCCATACCACTAGGCTACCGCTAGGCAAAAAAGGAACCCTTATAGATTCGTCATGTCTGTCTGTCTGTCCATCCGTATGTCGCAGCCACTTTTTTCCGAAACTATTAGATTTATGCTGTTGAAACTTGGTAAGTAGATGTATTCTGTGAACCGCATTAAGATTTTCACACCAAATAGAAAAAAAACAATAAACTTTGGGGGGCTCCCCATACATAGAACTGAAACTCTAAAAAATATTTTTTTCGTCAAACCCATACGTGCTATATATATGGATAGGTCTCCAAAACTGATATTGAGGTTTCTAATATTATTTTTCTCTAAACTGAATAGTTTGCGCGAGAGACACTTTCAAAGTGGTAAAATGTGTGTCCCCCCCCCCCTGTAATTTCTGAAATAAGAGAATGATAAAACTATAGAAAATATATGATGTACATTACCATGTAAACTTCCACCGAAAATTGGTTTGAACGAGATCTAGTAAGTAGTTTTATTTTAATACGTCATAAATCGTAAAACGCAATTTACCTTTCATTCAATCAACTCAAATTTAAAATTTAAAAAAGCATTATTATGTTACTTGCTGCTACCCTTCATGTCCGACTCGCACTTGGCCGTTGTTGTTATAGCGGCAACATGCATCATCTGTATCTGTATGTATAAATAGATAAAATATCGAAACTCTACAAAGCTACCTACGTATAAAAGTTAAGAGATAAACCACAGATAATTAATATCATCTCGCTATTATACCATAGAATATGGCAGAATTCATTTGGAAGTGATGAATTCTGATAAACACTTATATAATAGAAGATGTTACTTTGATAAATGTTATTTGTTTATATATTTATGTTGTTTTCATAAATGTTACATGGGATTGATCATGTTCAGTTCGAGGGCTTTTCACTCATGAAATGCTGAATTTCTAAAAATCCTTTGATAACGCTGGCCTGGCCACAGAAGAAGCCTGTCCTTATTTCGTATTTCTAACATTGGTTGTCAATAGGGGGGGGGGTGTAATACACCTCTGCCTACCCCTTCGGGTATACAGGCGTGAAGTTATGTTATGTTGTGCATACGCTGATTTTGCGCGTACCAAGCGTGGGTGCAAGGCATACGCAACGCGTGAGCGTGGTCGGTGCGGATCGTCTGAACACGGCCTAAAACGTTGAAATAATGTTGGCTTTGAGACTCCAGAATTAAACGTACCTTGATCTATTCCGAATTTAACGCAGACGAAGCCGCGGGCAACTGCTAATATAGAATAAATATAGTATTTACCTATGCCTTGAGCCGTAAGTTTGAGAGTAATGGCGTGGTTTGCATAGTTTCTTCATTGTTTCACTACAGGTCATGCACTCCAGCGCTAATAATAGAAACGCACCCGTGTAGAACAGAAAACTGTTATTTTTAAACCACGACACAAAACCGACGAGGCGTTATAAGTTTAACGAGTCTGTCTGTCTGTGGATGAACCGATTTCGATTTAGCTTTTTTATTTTGTTTGAAAGGTGAATTAATCGGGAGTGTTCTTAGCTATGCGGGACATTTTGAAGTGAAAACTTCTTTAACAGCGTTATGCACTTTTTTTGTAATGGGTAAAAAAGGTTAAACTCGCGTCAGGAAACACGTGACTTGATCGTAAGACAACAAATATAGAAGCGCTAATTTCACACTGTACTTAACAACCTTGGTGGGGCGTTCGTCTAATGAGTGGTCGTTGATTTCGTCAAGACTGAGATTGATTCCGAACGAGGCCCAAGAAACACTTTTTGTCATCATATAACTTTTTGTAATATTTATTCAATTTGGTGCCATAAATCTATTGATATAAAATGGAAATTAAATAAGTGCATCTATTAATGAAAAAAGTGACGAAGAAATACCGAAGTAATAGTTCTGAAGTGTTAAATTTTTAATTTAATATCAATTGTCATGTTTGTGTACGATAACGTAATAAATGAATATTGTATCCTACCACATAAATGATAGTACTTTTATACTGGTATCAAAATATCAAAAATGCACAACGTTTATATTCAAGTTTTTACTTCTGCTGGCACTCCCGGAGTGCAACCCTTCGTTTTTTTTATTTATTTTGGAATCTAGTGTAGCCCTAAAATGATTCGCACAGTATCAATGACCTTCATGTATACCTAATACTAGACTGGCTGCAAAGAACGAAAAATTTGCTCACTTACTTGCTATCAAACTTTTTAGCTGTCGTACAACAGATGTTCACGCATGAACATGACTTCTAGCAAATTCCTATATACCGACGTCAACGGACATTACGTGATATCCAAATAACATACTAATATGCGTTTATCGTCACGTAGTGTAAGTGACTGATGAGGTAAAGGACTGCTGAAGTTGCATGTACACCAATAGCACACTAAGACGTAGATATAGTTGTGTATATAGGATAAAATTAGTATTTAAGATCATAGTTAAGTAAGAATAAACCAGTCATCAAGTTGAGCCCGACTTTGACTCAATACCTTTCCAAACCTCTCACTGTGGCCAAGACACCCTGAGCCGTCAGTACCTAATCGGTCTTGTGAGCCTGCTTGACCGGCAGTGAGAAAACCTTACCACCTGCACCCCACTTCCTGTCTCTGTCCATCTGGTGTCTTAGGTCGCCTGGCATCAGATATCCTGTACCTATTATATATACGTATTACTTCGGGCCACCAACCAGGTGGACACCGAAGTCTTAAAATTACACAATAAAAAATCAAAATCTTACACCCACTTTTTATCACTTTTCTCGACGTTTAACATGATTCTAAGTCTAATTAAGCAAAAAAAAATGTTGTGTCGGTCTGTCTGTTGGTCTGGATGCCTGGATGTCTGTTTACGCAATAACTCAAGAACCACTTATCCGATTTAAAAAATTCTTTTGCCAATCATCTTGTTTGGTTAATGGGCAGAATTGATTAGATTTTGGGGTTTGTACGTTCAAGGTTTCGGGTACCTACCATACAAATTGTCCCTAAAAAATCATTTTTTTCGTCGAAGACATTTGATTTGATTTTCTTCATATTTATTGCTCAATATATAAAGACGCGTCGAATAATATGCATAAAGCCTAAGGTCTGTAATTTTGAATAAAAACTGTAACAAAAATATCTAAGTTTGGCCCGAAGTTTGACAATCACTGTGTGCTTTCCGCCCCACTAGATTTTTAAATACTTATACCAGGGCTAGGGTAGTAGGGACGTGTACCACCGAAGCACCGTAGTTACGTACACGAGCGGAGGTCTGTGTCACCGAACACCACCGAATACCACGCCGCCGTGACGAACTTAATAGGCTTGGGTTGCGAACACGACTTTGTCTGCCAGGGATCCCCTAAGAGCCAAGCGTGTATTGCACCGTAGGGTAGCATTTAGGATTACGTTAGGATTACAGTAGTATAGGGTGACGGGATTAGGATTAGTTAGGATAATTTGCCTTAGCAGTACCGTAAGTACTCATTCATTAGGGCAGGCTAGGATAGAATATTAGGTTAATCACATCTCCTGTTATCTCCCTGTTCAACAGATGACACTACAAAAAGCGTATCTCTTTTTGATCGAAAACGGGTCTCTTTGCATAGGTACCGTGTTGTAAATTTATTTATTTCCAGCCTTGAATATAAATATTATCAATATTTAGTTCTATATACATACTTCTTATTACTTTTTAAGATTTAGTTCTGTTAGGTCTCCAAGGGTCTCTATAAGTATAATATGGTTTATTCGGTTACATATTTGGTTAGTTGTAGTAGGTATATTTATTAACAGCTGTGACCGCGACTTCGGCCGGATTTAGATTTTTTTAGCTCTTTTGCGCGGAACGTAGTAAAAGCAGTCTATGTTACCCCTTATATTATTACCGATCTGCCAGAGAAATTCCAGCCAAAATCGACACAGCCGTTCCATAGATCATCGAATTCAAACAGACGGAAAGACAAAATTTGTTAAAATTGCTTTTCTGTTGCATTTATTTAAAACCTGTTATTTTAATATTACAAACATACACTTCAGTTTTATTTATTAGTATAGATTTGTATTTTAATTAGTAGTTAGTATTTTTTCAAATTACAGGTGTTTTGTATGTGTTAAGAAAACACATACAAAACACAGTAGGTAGGTTGGGGCAAGTTGGGGACACCGTGGTTCCCACAGCCGAGGGGGCCATCTTAAAACCGTAGATGGCCCAGGGTCAGCCGGGGTGCGAGGGAATTGCCTTATTAGGCCACCTTACACCCCGGCTGAAGACCCGAGACGGCGTGTGGTTTTAGTCGGTTCAAGCCAGACATAACCACCCACGCTCGGAGGTAGGAAGGATATCTGAAGGGATTTCCGCACGAATAAAAAAGGTTCTTACCTGTTGGAAAGAAAAAAAAAATACTATGACTAGGTACACGACACATCAGTTAAATATTTGTGCACAAAAATGTTGACCATAAACATTGTGAAGTAGTAAAATAAAAAACAATGAAACAAATCGGTGCAAATGCTAAGTCTGAATTCATTTGTTATTGAGATCTATAAATCTATACTTACTGACAAATATTTAAATGCAAAAGATAATTATCAACATAGAAAAAAAATGTTTGAAATAAGAACATTAGTTCGAACTTTTCATAAACCTATCAATGTTGACCAAGAATCAAGTGACTAAGTGATGTTATCTGAATAATAAATTATTGAGAAACTAAGTGAAATACTAGATAATATATTAATGATTTCTAGTTGACAAGTTGTTTGATAATTAATAATCCTAGTTCGAACTAATGATATGCTCTGACATACCCGGCGGTGATGTAGGAGTGACCTTGGGGGCTGGACTGTCAGGCTTGCCAAACGTCGTCAAAGCTTCTGTTGAACTCAACCAGCTTGAGAGGAACAGCGGCAAAATGGCCACCGTTGCTTGAAGCCTGCACCGCATCTCAATACGAGAAAATATGCGCATTCCTTTTTCTTTTAACACTTTTGTATTTTAAATTTATTTATGGTATTTTTATATTTTTTGAAGACTTCGAAATTTAATTTAGGAATGTGAATTTTTAATGAAAGCCTAAATACCAATCTAAAATTTAGAAAAATACTGGTTTGATTTCTAGTGATATGCATCATCACTCATGCGTATGCAAATCATCAACAGAATGAAAATACGCTGTTCTATGCTACTTACAATTTCTATTCCAATTTTGAAAAGTAATTTCTTAAATTATTATCAAATATATTTATAAATCAAATAAGTTTTGACCTTTAACTTTATATTTTTCATGGTACTTCATAATTCCGTAACGAAAATAATAAGAATTTCCACACGAAATGCGATTCGAGTCAAGTCGCATGTCCAAAAGCAAGTCAAGTTTTTTTTATTTAGTGCAAATCTTAGTTATTTTTTAAATAAGATGTTGTCTTCGATGCCTATAAAGTATTACCCATACTTAGGTAATACAACTCGGTTTTTTTGCTACTTGAAAGACATAACAGATCCATCTATAGTTTGTTTAAAGGGTTATTAATTTCAATAGTAAGGATTTATAATCACCTGGGTTATTCTGAAATAAACACTGTATTCCCTAGCGTGTGCATTTCTTACCGTTAGTCATCTGGTTTGTAACCAAAGCTTTACATTCTGTATCTTAGCTATGAACACATGTGCGTATGTATGTGAGTGTACGAGAGTGTTTGCATTCTGTATGAGTTGTATGAAGTTGTAAAATACTAAATATTGTTTATTTCTTACCAGGAGACACCGTAGTCGTTGCAGGTTTTGGCGCGTCTGTGTTCGCCTTCCCGAACGAGGATATGCCAAAGCCATCGGCAGGTTGGATGTACAGCCAACCGACGGTGATTATAGACAGTATAGCGACTATTTGTTGCTTATTCATCGTTATAATCACTTATTACTAGGGCCTTCTCAAAAAATTACCCTTGTTTGGATATAGTGTCAAAGTCACACGTTGTATACTATTGAAAAAAACTCTACAGCAAAATGGTATTGTCTATGGATGGATAAAATGGCATTTAATGGCGCCAATTCGTTTTTTGCACTGTACTGTTGTAATGTGAAGCAGTGTATCTGAGGCAGTGGCTTTCTTGGTCTAGTGCCGCATTTTTTAATAATGCTTCATGAATGTAATGGAATGTGTGTTTCTTATGAGTAGGTATGACTTTTGTATGTAGATTATGTATTCAACATACAAAAATTATGGTAGGTACTAAAATATTTCTTGTAGTCTTTTTTTGTAATTAGTTATATGTTAGGTACATGTGTTTTATCCAATTATCTTGTCATTTGCTTACATATTTCTTTTGTAAGTGTACATTATTTGATTATTCCCTTTTTAATGTTAGCAATGAATAGGATAGGATCTTATATGTTGGCGATTCTCGTATGAACTAAGATGATATTTTAATATGATAATGCAAGAAAATCCATGTAGTTATAGCTTATTATATAATTTCAGCTTACACTAATGGCTATAATATTCAGTACAATTATCAAACACATAACACCATAGAAAATAAACAATAGAAAATATAAAAAATTAGCGTATTTACATGCTAATTTAAAATCAAAATGTTAAATATTTTTGTTTAGTTTATTTTTATATAGAAATGGATTTAGTGTCGCTTTAGAATATTTAATAAATAAAATAAAAAAGGTCCCATTATATAAAAATATCTTACCCGGCGACGGTGTTGGTGAAGGAGCTCTGAGCGGATTCTCGGTTTTAATAACACCAAAAGCAGGACTGAATGCGCCAAATGATTGTCCGATTAGCCATAACGTGACAAAAACTGGCAAAAAGATTTGGTTTTTTCGCCACATTTTTTTACAAACTTGTCTATAAATTTATGAATTTGATTGTTAGTGTTAACTAACAATATCAGAAAACAGCGTAACAATAACCCCTTGTACATTATTTACAAAATTTTTTTTGTTTATTATTTTTAGAAAGGAAGCTTATGAACGCAAGTATTTTTGTTAGAATACAAAAAAACTTCCGTTCATAACGCTTTCTTTTTACTTGACTTTGGCCATTATCTATTAATATAAATGAACACATACCTAACTATTTCATAAAAGCTGTCTACAGTTCGTCCTGTAAGATCGCCGTTCGGTAAACATTTTTTTATATAATGGGACAATAGTATCCTCTGTATGTACCTGCAATGCTCAAACATTAATGTTACTTACGACATTTAAAAAATTCAATCACACTCGTGTACTAAATAAAAATGTGTCTTCTGCTAAATTTATGTTAGAACAAGACGTAGCAGTGAAAAGGTTGTGTTATTTTTTTAATCTAATCATAACCAATTTAATGTTTATGTGCTGTGTGAATGTCCCATTATATAAAAAATATTTACCAGGTGGTGTGGTTGGTGCGGCAGAAGGTGGCTTCGTGTTTGACACCCCAAAAGTACTGAGCGCCTCTGAAGAATACCCCGCCAACGAGGCCAACACCAGTGGCAGAATGATCGCGGCGACTTGCTTCCGGCACATCTCGAAAATTCCAAACATTTTCGGTATTGAATCGTAACAATTTACTTGCTCAAACCGAAACATTAATTTCAAAGTTACGGCCTAAGTCCTTGTTTATGATCGGTCGGTTTTTGAATTTGGAACTGCGATTTGATTTCTCTCGGCGTCAAACAACTTAATAGTTATGATCCGCGAGACTTTTGTAATTTGCAAATAGTTTTTGAAAGTGATAATAATTTGGGTAACGTAGAATATTTACAAAGAGTTGGAAATAGAAAAAGAATAATTTGTGATTAATTTTGAAAGTTATTTGGCGCGCTCTTATTATTCTGACAGCCTACATTAAACTAAAAAAACCGGCATACCTAATTCCACACAGAACCTTATTCCAAAACTTCTCAATGATGTGTTCATTGAAAGACATGTTTTAATTCTTATTCCGTTTTAAATTTAAAAAATACTAGATAAGGTACGTTGATATCAAAGACTTGTGAATGTCTTCGCTCAACGACCTCTGTCATCCATGAGCACAGGCCTGGAGGTGGTAGGTGAGGCCGCCTGTCGCCCAGCAGAAGCAGGCCAGGGCGACAAGCCCCTCCCCTCTTTCCGGAGCAAGATGGTTACATCGTGGTTCCCGAACCCGAGGGGGCCATCTCGATACCGAAGAACCGGCGTCTGGAGACCCCAGATGGCATGCGGTTTTAGTCGATTTGAATCCGACGTAACCACCCCCACTGGCCGGCAGGGCTATCCGCGAGGATTTCTACACGAAAAAAGAAAAAAAGGTACTTCCCCGCTTCGTTGCTACGATAAAAGCCAAAATAAACGAAATGATGGTAAGGAGCAGTAGGAGAGTGGACTTCAGGCTACTAAGTGCGAGTTTTGGATGAAACCGGAATTGGCATCGGATGATCAGAAGGCTGGACCTAGAGACTCCCTAGGTAACCAGAATCTAGGTTTAGAATCGAACCTACTATTGTGTCGGGTATCAATCCAATAGTCTAGCTGGCTTATTCTTGATGAACTTGGGGGTACCTGTGACGACTGGTATGCTGGTATTTTGAGATCACGAGAAAAAAGGGCTGTGAGTCAATGAGTTGCACACACCATTTTGGGTGAGTAGGTAGTCTTCTTTAGGACTTCGTACCGATTGGAAATTTTTAGCAACTCGCCGCGCACAACACAATTGGTACGTGTGTGATTAGTAGTCTAGTTAAAATTAAAAACTTAACAAGTAAGATATCCTGGACGACGGGATCGGTTGGTGGCCACCAGCATTCAACATACCACTGGAGAAGCAGCGCGGTAATTGATCCACTTTACCTGTTACTTTTTTGTAGCACCCCCTGTTTGTTCTCATAGGATTATCAAACAAATCAAACAAAAGATTACAAATTTGATTGACACGCACTCCACTTAGTCGATCACACAGATTCTCATCCCGCAAAGAGGTCAGAATATTTTGATTAGATTGAAATAATTTGAGCCCAAAATTCGAGGCATTCCATTTAGCGCACCAATTTATATCGCACCAAAAGTATTTCTACTACTACATAGTTACATGGTGTTCACGAACGCTTATAAGATTAGTGACGGCAAAGTGTAGGCTGCTTTAAATATTGCATGTATCTAGTTTAAGTTAAATCTATTCCTTCCATTAGCATTATCAAGAGTACAGTACACGTAATAAGCCTTTATTACCTCCACCTGTGTAGTTTATCGTTAATTTGCTGTTTTATTGAGAATCAAAATTTTATCACTCTACATGGTCTTTCGAGCCGGATAATTAGAACTACGATTTACTAATGTTATACATGGACTTAAAGGATTAATTGCAGGAAATCAAGAATTTAACATCGACTCACTGATGTTAAGTGATTGCGAAAAATTGTTGTTAGTTGAATGTTATTGATATATTGTTTTCCACCCATAATGTTAGTGCGATTCAAAATTGCGCTAAATGGAACGTCTACAAAATTCGAGTTGACTGACGGTCTCACTTATGTTCGTATTAAAACACAGTAAAGCCTGTTGTGTATCTAAGGTTTCATGTCAAAGACATATTATTGGCTGTCAGAATAATAAATTGTGACGAGCATGAATGATTACAGAATGAAAATAGTGATTTATGTGACATATGTACAGTACATAGAGTTTATTTATTGTAGGAAATAATTGAATCAATCAATCAAAAGAGCCTTGAATTATTTTACAGAACCTCTATTTTTAAACCTCCATGACTAAAAACGGTTTTTTAAAGTATATTTTACCGTGTGTCTGTCGTATGATGGCATCTTAACCATATATTAGTATTAGATAATAGTTTATCGTAACTCGCTAAGAAGAATGTTTGTTTGATTGGTTAAACGTCACGTCACGGGCACACACTATGTCACGGGCGAAGCCGCGGGGCATAGGTAGTATTACTATAATTTGATATCCTAGACCTGCTCTGATGATGGAGCTGAGAATTGGATAGTGGACCTCTTTAATCAACATCCCTATTAGCGATTTCCGAGTTGCATCCAAAGTTTTTTAACTTTTAGCCTGATATCCTGTTATTTCGACTTTTCTGGGAGCAGCTGTCATCTGACCCGCCAACCCTGAGAGGAATCGGCAGGTGCACTTGACTTGCTGGTGAGATTGGCTTGCGCCCTTGTATTGGTGGGGCCAATAAATATTCTAGGACACTTTACACTACGCTATCTAGACCACAGTAAGCATAACGTAACTAGTTTATGCTATGGGTTCCTGAATGCATATATACATACTTAGATACATTTTCTTTTGTAAATACGTACATATTATAACCCAGACCAATGCAAATAGACATCATGCATACAAATATTTGCACTGAGCAGGAATAGAACCCGCGACCTCAGACGCAACAGTCGAACGCTCTTTGGCTACCCCACAGGCCCGGGTCGTCATATATCTGCAACTAACTAACTATAATCAGTTGAGTAAACAATGAAACAAATGAATACAATTATAATGGTATTTTCCATCCTACTAATATTGTGAACTGGAAGTTAGTCAGGATGGAAGAACGAATAGGTCTTTGTTACTCATTCACAAAAATCGGCTGAACGGGTCTGGATATATTCTATTCTACGTCATTCTACACAGCGCTATCTAGACCCAAAGTTAGTAAGCTTAACTAGCTTATGTTATGGGTTCTAGAATGCGGAAAACATACTTAGGTACATTTTTCTTATGTAAATACGTACATATTTTACATAGAACCACTCAGAGTAATACAAATAGACATATTCATGAATACAAATATTTACACTGAGCGTAAATCGAACCCGTGACCTGGATAAAATTTGGCACACAGATGGATTTACAGTGGAAGCGTATTCATGGGACCCAATCCTAACAAGACCTTCGGGGCACACCGGATTACATCTCTGATTGACAGACGAGTCCCGAAAGCCTGCTCGAAAGCTCGTGCCGGCTTTCATTTCAGGTTTCGGGAGCTCAAATTGCAGTCGCTCCCGTAAAAGTCAAGATAAGCTAAATAAAAATAAAGAGTAGGACAACAAACCCTTTCTTTTTTTTGTCCGTGCGAAAATCCCTTCGGATTCCGCCCCCAGCGGCCAGCGGGGGTGGTTATGTTGGAGTTGAACTAAAACAGCACACCGTCTCAGGTCTTCAGAGGCCGCGGTGTAAGGTGGCCCATAAGGCATTTCCCTCGCACCCCAGCTGTGGACAGCAAACCCTGAGCTCCAAAGTACAAACTTTGGAAACAACCGGGACGAAGGTTTTTTTTTTTACGTGCGGAAATCCCTTCAGATACCCCCCCGCCGCGCCGGCCAGCGGGGGTGGTTATGTCGTGTATCGACTAAAACTGCACGGTGTCCTCCCCAAGTGTCCGTTGCCGGGCACCCCGGGTAAGCCCTCAAAAGGATAACCCCAGGGTTGCCGGCGGACTTTGGCCGCCACCGCGGCCTCGCCTGGTGGGGTCGGGGGGGGGGGGACTACGATTGTATGATGATAGATGATTATATTATGATATGATGACATGTATCCTGTGGATAGCGGAGATTGGAACAGTATTTTACGAAGGTAGAGCCGTGGGTAAAGCTCTTTTGATTGATTTAAATTCGATGTGAAAAGTTTATACTAACTATTCACGCGTATAACATTAATTTTCAAGCTTACTTCTAAATACTACCTTATATATAAGTAAAAATTCAGCTATGATTGATCGAACAATAAAGGCATCGATTATAATATTTCTACGATGACAGGTAACATGACATTGACATGTTAAATCTGTACAATTTGGACATATTAGCACATTCTTAGTTATCCTTGAATACATTAAATTTAGTCCTCTGAACATTACAAAAATACGTATATTACATCTAATTATTTACTGATTTATTTTAATGTAAAGATCATTTGCAATATTTTTACTGTTCAGCAACTTTTGAGAGCTACCGTATGCATTATTTTTAAAAATTCTACAATATTATTAGGTGTTAAGAAAAATTTACGAACAAAACTTAGCCAAATACGAAATATGCCATCTTTCATTCGAAATCGAAATAATATTCATTATTTGAATTTCAAATTTTTCATCTGAATAAATACCAAAAAAATGTCGATCAGCCATAGCTAAAAATATATTTTTTTATTATTTCGTGAGAAAGGCCGCTGTGATTCTACATTTACAAAAAGCTCAATATTGTTTAGACTAAAATACTCGTGCTGTTAAATAAAAAAATCTTAATCACATAATTTTTATTTCTAAGTGTAAAGTGAAGTAATTAAAATATGAAAACAGCAAATTCTGAATACTTTTAGTTCAAACAACATCGTCGAGTAGTTATTCGACTGAAAAATTCTTCTACACATTGTTGTACATTGTATCAAAATAATAAACAACTGTTTTGTAAGAATTCTGTTTCTCTATACTTTTGTGTTGATTAAAACATTAATGAAGTAATTTTATTTATAAACTTCAATTTTAAAATGAAATTGTATGTAATTTCACAAACTTATGCTACTACTTACACAGATACACAAGCAAGAAACAGATTTCAGTTGCAAAACCAAAAAATAATCAGTGCTCAAGCGTGCGGCGTCATTTAAAAAAGTTATTTAATAAGTAGATTTTAATTTTGGTATTCCATTTTTAAGAGACAAACTTTTTTTATCTGGGTACTTTAGAACATTGGCTTTTAGGTTTAGTTTTTGTCACAACGTTGCGGTGGTTAGAATAAGACTGGGGTTAGTTACAATGGTTGCTAAGAGGTTGCACGGTGTACTCGTGGTTGTGGAGCGAAGTTTGACGCGGTACTAACCAAGGCTTAAGCCAAGCAAGGTTAGTTTCTTAATGTACAGGGTGTTTCGAAATTGAAATTATATATTTCTTGGAAATAATTATAGCCTGAATAATTTTCAATTTGCCGATTTGCATAAATAAGGAAATCATCGAATTAATTAGCTTTTTATAACATCCTGGCTAATGCCCGTGGCTCCCGCAACCTACATGAACTTATCACCTGAATAAATAAGTAGTTTATGTGCTATTCTAGACGGTAATCGAAATATGGTTGGATTCTATCCCTAGCAAAATAAAAAGCGGCGATAGCCCAGTGGCGTACCTAACTGACTACTGAGACGAGGTCTCGAGTTCGATCCCCAGTCGCCCCGGGCACACACCTCTGACTTTTCGTAGTTATGTGTGTATTAATAAATGGTAATTATCGCTCGCTTAATATTGTGCCCGGTAGATGGCAATAGGCTCGCCCCCTATTACAATGGGACCTTAACATAACTGGCGAATCGTGGGTGTGTAATACACCTCTGCCTACCCCTTCGGGGATACAGACGTGAAGTTATGTTATGTATGTATATCCCTGGAATAGGTTCCCATGGGTTGTGGTAACGAAATCACAATTCCACGCAGCACAGCTACTTAGATATAATATAAGATAGGACTACTACTAGTAAATTTCGTTTTTTATTTAGTTAATTAAAAAATTAAAGATTATAATCCTACGATTATAATCTTTAATTTTTTTGTTTAATATCTCAAATCTAATAACTATAAATTAGTAAGTAATATCCGCAATAACCCAACTAAACCTGTAGAGTACGAATTTTCTTTGGCTTATTTGATTATTAACAGAAATTAAAGCAGTTATAAAGGGAAGTCAGGATTGTATCAAGTAGATATATTTATTGATTTCAAATAATGAATAATTATACGTGCATGATAAAAAATATTTGTGTAACGTGAAGTGATTTATAAATCAAAAGTGCAACTGAAACAACACCCCTTATGTGGTATTAAATTAGGGGTTGTACCACCCACTATATTATATCCAACGTAACGTTTCGGGGCCGTGGGTGGGTTGGAGAGGGGGTAAATAATTCTTACGCTATCGCATTTTGTTAGTTAACCACCTACGTAAAATAAAAAAGATATATTGTGTTTAAAATGTAGGAACTATTAAGGCTATGGAGTGTATGAGACCTTGTAAAGATCTTCGGGGCCCATGCCAGCCTCACTGCAAGCCGGTACACCTGTTGATAAACAGATGAGGCTCTGGTGCAGACTTTTTTTTGGGTTGGGGGGGTCAAACAGGGGTGAATGGGGCCTCACCTGCCAGTCGTTGCACCTGTTAAACAACTGCAGATCCGTTAAGCGTCGGTAGGTCGGTGGTTAAAGTGTCGACCCTACGATCGAGAGGTCCCGGGTTCGAATCCTGGCCATTACACTACCGACGTGAACCCACTCCTAACACAAGCAACTTAGCTTAGCTGGAGGGGTTAGGGGGAATATTAGTAATTTCGGTTACTAATATTCTTTTTCTAAAAAACAAAACAAAAAAATACAGATGAGGCTTTGGCGCAGGCTTTCCTCTTGGGGTTCAATACGCACTCGCTCCCAGAAACGCGAAACTTTAGACGGAACTGGGAAATCGTTATAAAGTCTCGAATGTATCATATATATATGATGATGATAATATGCATAAGATTCTATAGACATTCGGTAAAATGATAATAATTTCTATCATCTTGTTGAAGCTGTCTATTCCAGTTGACGAGTGGGTCCTATAAAAATAAATTAATATAGACTGGTCTCCCGCCAGGGGATCAATGGGCCTATATAGGGCTCGAAACTACAAATTTTATGGGACGAATATTAAGGAACCAGTGGGTTCGGCTCTAAAATTTAGTTTCTTAATAATGTGATAAGTCCAGTAGTTTCTGTTTTGGTTTGTTTTTACAAGCTTTTATGAAACTTACAAACGTATGTATGTATGTATGTATGTGTGTATGTATGTTTATTCAGGTCAAATCTTGCAACTGAATTCGGAAGCAGCTTGTAGCTCAAATAGAAAACAAAGAGAAAAAATTTACACACTACAAGCTACGAACGAAATTTAACCTCATAGTAGTATGTATATATAGGACACCAATACCAGACGCTAGTACTTTCCTAAAAAATTTAGAAGTCCTTGCCAATACACTGTGCAAAAGGACAAATAAAAAAATAATTATGTGTGGCAACTGGAATATAGATACACAGAAAAATACACAAAACTCTCACGACTTAAAAGCTATCCTATCCAATAACAATTTAATTAGCCACATAGAAGCACCGACACGAAAAGACTCATGCTTGGACCTGATAGTAAGCAACTTACCTGGTACTAAATCTGCACTACATTGCCTTGCTCTTTCAGACCACGAAACTGCACAATCCCTATCTTTTAAAATTGAAACCGACCCTATGGTAAAGGATTGTCCCACGTATCGGTTTAAAATAATTAGGGATCTCAGTGAAGAAAATAATAATAAATTTCAGTATTACATTTCGAACCTATCCTTCTCGGAAGTATACAAGGACCAAACAACGAATGAAGCATTCAATTCTTTTCATGAGACGATAACTCTCTTCTACAATCTTTGCTTCCCCATTATAAGAGTTAAACACACTATTAAACCTATAAAAATAGATATTTAACAAAGAGCATTATGCGATGTTGCGTTAAAAGTAGGACATTATACTTGAAGTATCACCTAAATAAACATAATAAAAAGCACAATAAGGTAAAATATGACAGCTACAACAGAATTTTGAAAAGATGTATAAAGAAAGCTCAACAGATGAATAGTATGCAATACATAAATAACTCAAAAAACGGAAGTAAGGCAACGTGGACTTTGATCAAAAACAGCACAAGCAATATGACATTACAATCGGAAATAGAATCAATAGAAAATAATGACGAAATAATGATGACAACCCTGACAAAATATGTGAGCTATTTAATGACTATTATATAAATCTAAGTAATAATGAAATATTGAATAAAGGTAACAATCATTTAATAAAATTAACTAAAATCCCTGAAAATCCTAAAACTATATTCTTGGATCCGGTAGACGAAGTGGATATATGCAAAATAATACAATCCTTAAATAATACGAACTCGACAGGTTACGACGAATTAAGCACCAAGGTTATAAAAAAATGCGCAACAAGCTTGATCTCTCCCTTAACTTACATAGTTAATCTCTCTTTATGTCAAGGTTCTTTCCCAAATTTATTGAAAAAGTCGGTCGTAAAGCCCCTCTATAAAAAAGGATCAAAAACAGATATGAATAATTACCGTCCGATTACACTCATCCCAGTACTATCAAAAATTTTGAGAAAGTTATGCATTCCAAAATAGAAAGATTTTTAACATCATGCAATATTTTCAAGGAGGAACAATTCGGCTTTAGAAAAAATAGCTCTACTAGTTTAGCATGCTTTTCATTGGTCTAACAAATAACAGAAAATCTGAACACCAAGTCGTATGTTGGTTGTGTGTTTGTAGACCTGACAAAGGCATTTGACTTTGTCTGCCATAAAACGCTTCTATCTAAACTCTCCTCCTACGGCATACGTGGTAATGCCAATGATTGGATCAGGAGCTACTTAGAAGACAGACAACAATGCGTTGAAATAACCCGAACCTGCCAATCTGAACAGAAAACTTTCAGATCAAATTTCAGACCTAATAATTCTGGTACCCCGCAAGGCAGTATATTAGCCCCTTTACTCTTCCTCATCTATATAAATGACCTTCCTGATGCAATCACAAATGACTGCATCCTTTTCGCGGACGATACAACATTATTAATAAAAAGTAAAAATAAAGCTACCCTGGGAAGAGACATCACTAACGCGCTAGATAGTGCTATTGACTGGTTGCAACAAAATAATTTAAAAATAAACATGACTAAGACCAACATAATACAGTTTCAAGCATCTAACACACAGACAAACAACATTCATATCTACTACAAAAACAGCCTACTTCCTACTGTAAATGAATGTGTATTTCTAGGTATAACTATAGACAAACACTGCAACTGGAAAGCACATATTGAAAGAATCTGTACAAAATTGGACCGTTTTGTCTATGCACTAAAGCGAGTCAGAGAGACAGTTAATTTAGATACGGCGAGGGTTGCCTACCATGCCTATGTGTCATCGGTCCTTAGATACGGCATTATCATATGGGGTAACTCAACAGATATAGATAGAGCTTTTACATAACATAACATAAACCCACGCCTATATCCCCGAAGGGGTAGGCAGAGGTGCTAGCAAAAAAATGCATTAGAGCAGTATGCGGGGCCTCTTTCTTAGATAGTTGTAAGCCGTTATTTAAAAACCTCAAAGTACTACCACTAGGTACCCTGCTTGCATATCTTTGAAATATGTATCTTCGTAAAAAAATATCCCCATCTATTTGAGAAGCTTGGTGATTATGCTAATAGCCGGACGAGACATAAAAACCGGTTACACTTGCCTCCAATTAATCTAGAACTATTTAGAAAAAATGTTTACTGTTTGTGTATAAGAATATTTAATAACCTTCCACAAAGTATGACCAACCTACGTATGACATTATTTAAGAAACAATTATTTGACATATTATTAAACAAAATGTATTACAATATTAATGATTTTTTGGACGATACAATAACAGATAACAATATTTCTTGGTGTAGGTAACTAATTACAACAAAATATGACATAAATTATAAATTTGCACGCCGTATGTGGCAGAATATGTAGGAAAAAAATATTATAACATCTATTGTACCATATTCTGGCAAATAAATTATTTGATTTGATTTGATTTGATAAAATTATTATTTTCGTTTTAGTACAACTGAATTTTTGAATAAAAGCTTATTGTACAAACGGTTTTTTTTTAATTGTGGAGAAAATATACACTCCAAGTGCTTCTTTCTCACTGGAATCACTCGACATCTTTTAAAACGTCCTATCGGTGTGTAGTTAGTGCTTATTGAAATGAGGAGTTTGTCTCAGTTTCCAACAGCGCGCTTAATATACGCACAAGTTTCTAGTCGTGTTTCCGTAATACGCGACTAAAGTCTTGTGTCTTTGTGATTGCTATTTTCGTCGGGGTTTAAAGGTTCCTAGGAAATTAAAATTGAAAACAGGTCTTGTAGTACTGCTTCCAGGCTGTTCTATATTCTATATAGATATAGTATATTCTACATGCAACGCCGGCCGTGAAAGCCTCAAGATTTATACGAAAATAGGTCATTAGTGACACCCCTCGTTTTGCGAGAAATACGAGCTCTCTACCCAGCTGAACCGGCTGTATCTGTACTGTACCTAATCTTAGTGGCCTAAACGAACCTCATCTGCTGATTAACGAACAAGTCTCTTACTAGTGCTACTCCACAGTAGTTTAAATATAATGCTCTTATATAAGGTGTCACAAAATTAGGTCTCTGAATTAGGTGTTTCTTTTAAAAAAAAAATTTAATATTTTTATTTTTACACGATATTTTTTTTTTGTTTCAAATACATAATTTGTCGATACCAAGTCATCTCACCAAATTCAGAGACCTAATTTTGTGACACCTTATATATGGGAAAGCTCATTAGTAATACTTTGTCCCGGGAATCAAACCCATGCAGCGCAGTCGCACTCGCTACTACTCTACTAACTGATTTTAAATTAATATGGTTCATTTTGTTCCTGACTTTAGCGTACCATCAGACGAGGTTAAGTCTTATTGAAGTATCCGACATAAACAAACAATGTTTGTATATAAGAAAGTGAATAAATAAATACCTATGTTAATTAAAGCATAGTGTTTTTACCCGACTGCGCCAGAAGGAGGGTTATGTTTTTTGAGAGTATATATGTATACGTATAATTGAGCTGAGAGTGAGACGAAGTCTAGCGAAAAGCTCTCTATGCTCCACTCGGTGTATTTTGGTTGTGAAACTACTCCTACTAAACTAATAGTCCAATTTTGACCAAACTGTCATGTAAATACAACTAGATAGGTACCCGGGAGGTGGGGTGTGTGTTGGGTAACCTCCTCGCGTGTCGCTCCGATTACGATCCCGCTGCAGTCCGGGGGGAACGGAATCGGAGCGGCCGGTACACCCTGGGCGGCGGTCAATGGCTTCCCCTTCACCCCTTCATAGGGTTGGCATTGATGGTCGGCCAATACCCAACGTGGCGGGAACACATCGCTCTCCGTACTCCTCTGCTTTCATAGGAGACAGGATGAGCGATGCTGTTAGTGGTGAGATGGCCCAGGGTCAGCCGGGGTGCGAGGGATATGCTCTATGGGTAACCTTACACCCCGGCGTCTGAAGACCCGAGACGGCGTGCGGTTTTAGTCGGTGCAAGCCCGACATAACCGCCCCCGCTGGCCGGCGGGGGGGTATCCGAAGGGATTTCCGCACGATAAAAAAAAATAGGTACCCGGGAGGTTTAAAAAAAATAAAATCGAACATGCCACGGAGGAATAATCACCCTTCAAAAATTTCAATATCTGATTTCTCCAAAATTATCAATGTTGAGACCAGGATTTCGGCGCCAAAATGTGCAACTTAACTAATGGCTTAATACAAAATGGTGGATTTTTGGCACTAAAATGTATGATGTTACAAAACTATTACTACACTCAAATTTATCGAGGAGGGTATCAAAATGAAGCGCTTTAAAAGGTGATTTCAAATTATATGCAATAAAATATAAATTAATAAATCAAAAACTGCGACTGACCTATTTGATACTGCCATTAGTTTTCTTTCGATTTATGATTTGCAATATGGTTTAGGGAATTCGTGTTTTTGATTTTAGGTAGATTTCGATGAAATCGATCTACCTATTGGTTTCTTGACTACTGTCGAATTAAAAAAAAAAATCTTTTTTCCGTTTTCGAGAAAAAAAAATTAAACTGTTTAAAGTCCGTAGTTCTCTATATAAAATAATATTAATTGCTTCACGAAATCTACCTGTGCGTTCCCCCTGCGGGAACGGATTTTTTTATATATAATTTTCCTAATGTCTGCGTGTGTTGCCGAGGAACCAGGTTTTTTATATCACTCAGGTGTCAGACAAGCTCAAGGCCCACCTGATGAGAAGCGGTTACCGTGGCCTATGGACGTGTGCAACACCAGGGGCGTCACACTCGATTGTATGAATATGCCTGGTGTCCCGACGAACCTTGGCCGCTAATATTGCCGACCCCGACGCGGACGTATCATCCTCCGAGCCGTTTTCACACTCATTTTGGCTCAAATTTTCAGCCTAACTACGAAACGACTAAACCTCGTTATTTTCCGCGATGCCACTGCCATCTGACCTCCATAACCTACTCGCAATATCGAAGTTCTGTAATTACACCAAGTTATCGGACTTTTTAGGGTTCCGTAGCCAAATGGCAAAAAGGGAATCTTTATAGATTCATCACGTCTGTCTGTCTGTCCGTCCGTATTTCACAGCCACTTTTATCCGAAACTATAAGAACTATGCTGTTGAAACTTGGTAAGTAGATGTATTCTGTGAACCGCATTAAGATTTTCAGTCAAAATTTTTTTTTTTATTTTTTTTTATATCAGAGTTTATCTGCAATCAGTGCTTTCACTTTTAGCAAATTTTTTGTATGTCTTCTCTCTTTCCGAGTGTGCCCTCCAGTGAGGGCATCTACTCACATTTCTGTTCTCTAAAGTATATCTTTTCTTTTGAGTCTTTTGCCATAGCTAAGGATAGTTAGCTGTCGTGCGAGGTTATTGGGATGGGCTTCTAGCCGTTCCCTGTATCCAGTCTTCACATTACTTATTTCTGCTTTCACTGTGAACATTTCTAGATGTTCGTGTATTTCAGCGTTAGTCACATACCAAGGAACATTGCTGATGGTGCGGAGGATCATATTTTGCATTCTTTGTATACGTATAATAGAGGAGTTACAAGCACTACCCCATAGTTGAAGTCCATACATCCATACAGGTTTCAGAACTGTCTTATATATTAGCAGTTTATTGTCTATTGACAGTTTGCTGTTTCGTCCTAGCAACCATAGAAAGCTTTTGTATTTGATATTAAGTTCTTCTCTTTTCTTCTTGATGTGCTCATTCCATGTCATTCGCCTATCTAGATGGAGGCCAAGGTATCGTACTGAGTTCTAGTGGGGAAGGGTGCTGTTTTCTAGTTTTACGGGGGGGGGGCAGTTGCCTTTTCGTAGGGTGTAAGTGACCTGTACTGATTTTGATGTACTAACTTTGATCCTCCAGTTCCGTAACCATTTAGTGGTTTGGTCTAGCCCTTCCTGGAGCATTTCTGAGGCTATCACTGGGTCCCTGTGACTTGCCAGGATGGCTGTATCATCGGCGAATGTAGCTGTGGTAATTTTATTCGAGCAGGGGAGATCTGCTGTAAAGATAGTATATAATATTGGTCCCAACACTGAGCCCTGGGGCACACCAGCCTGTATTTCGAAGAATTTCGAGGTGGATTCGCCTTCTTTTACCTGGAACAGTCTTCCTGTCAGGTAAGATTTGAATATCAGAAAATAAATAAATAAATAAATATTCTACGACATTCTACACATATACTGTGTGGAAGACAACTTTTGATTTTACTTAGCAGACCTTTGTGCCAGACTCTATCAAAGGCTTGTTGGATATCCAGAAATACTGCAGAGCAATATTGTTTTTTTTCCAGTGTCCGTCTTATCCTATCGCGCACACTCGATGAACTTGTTCGACAGTTGAGTGTTGTTGTCTAAAGCCGAATTGGTGATTGGGTATGGTACCATTCTTTGTTAATATAGGAATGATCCTTCGAAGAAGAAGTTTTTCAAAAATTTTGGACAAAAATATAAAATAAACAATACATTTTAGGGGTTAGAACTGAAAAATTTTTTTCATCAAACCCATACGTGTGGGGTTCTATGGATAGTTGTTCAAAAATGATATTGAGGTTTCTAATATCATTTTTTTCTAAACTAAATAGTTTGCGCGAGAGACACTTCCAAAGTGGTAAAATGTATGTCCGTAACTTCTAAAATAAGAGAAAGATAAAACTAAAAAAAATTTATGATGTACATTACCATGTAAACTTCCACCGAATATTGGTTTGAACGAGGTCTTGTTTAATACGTCATAAATCGTACACCGCAATTTACCTTTCATTCAATCAACTCAAATATAAAAACTTAAAGAAACATTATTATGTTACTTGCTGCTACGGAACCCTTCATGGGCGAGTCCGACTCTCACTTGGCCGCTTGTTAGTGCTCCAACTACCCGTAACGACTGCCATAGATGTTCATATGATATCGGAACCGAGGGCTTAACGTGCTCTTCGAAGCACAGAGTGGTCTTACTGTGTTAAGAATTGCCACCCATCCTTAGACTGTCCTTGCTAGTCCGTTACCACTTTGCCACGAGCTTTTCCCCGACGTGGACGTATTGCTCTGGAAGACACCACCTTCCTTTGGAGAGGTGCGTAGACAGTTATTACGATGTTGGTATAGCTAGAAACTGCCAGTAACTAGCAAAGTAACTATCGGCACCTGAAGTCATGCCATCACGCCACTATTCGGTTAATTAACCGTAAGGTCATAAAACGGTTAAGCTAAAGAGTTTATGAACCTTAAGATTAACGTCCGGCGGTGTTCGGAGGCACGCACTTGTATAAAATAGCTTCCGCTAGTTTGGGTTCGTTCGACTCATATCGACGAATTATGGGTTAAATTATAAAAAAGTTTGTGCGTACTTATGTACGCACGTAAGAAGTTATACTTTTTGAAAGCAACATTTATGAGATTTTGGATAAATATAAAGCAGTAATCTTAGTTGGAAACGTTCCATTACAAGTTTTAAATATAAATATACTAGCTGTTGGCCGCGGCTCCGCCCGCGTGGAATTCTGATCGCGTTCCCGCTACCCATCGGAACCTATTCCCGGGATGAAAAGTAGCCTGTGTTATTCCAGCCCATAGTCTATCCCTGTACCAAATTTCAGCCACATCCGTTCAGCCATTTTTGCGTGAAAGGGCAACAAATATACATACATACATACTCATAAACTTTCGCGTTTATAATATTAGTAGGATTATAATATTAGTTTACATTACATATGTGTAACTCTAGCGGTTTTGGCAGCACACGACAGAATAGCTCGCAGATGGTAGATATTTTCCTACTTACTTGACACTTATCGTCATATTTTGGACAATTCTCACAATATCTTTATAAATTGTAGCCTATGTGTTATTCTGATGTATAAGCTATAGTATTGTAAAGTTTCATTAAAATCCATTCGGTCGTTTTTACGTGAAAGAGTAACACACACCCATCCATCCATACTTACAAACTTACACGTTTATAATATTAGTAGGATGACATGATACTCCTTTGTGAATACGTTCGACTCCTTTGATAGTACTTTTCATTAAAAAAAACGGCCAAGTGCGAGTTGGAATCGCCCATGACGGGTTCCGTAGCAGCAAGTAAACTTTTTATATTTGAGTTGATTGAATTAAAGGTAAATTACGGTTTAAGATTTATGACGTGAAAAAATACTACTTACTATCTCGTTCAAACCAATTTTCAGTGGAAGTTTACATGATAACGTACATCATATATTTTTTTAGTTTTATCTTTCTCTTATTTTAGAAGTTACAGGACACACACACACACACACACATTTTACCACTTTGGAAGTGTCTCTCGCGCAAACTGTTCAGTTTTGAAAAAAATGATATTAGAAACCTCAATATCATTTTTGAAGACCTATCCATAGTATGGGATTGGTGAAAAAAAAAATTTGGAGTTTCAGTTCTAAGTATGAGGAACCCCCAAATTTTTTTTTTCTATTTTTGTGTGAAAATCTTAATGCGATTCACAGAATATATCTAGTTACCAAGTTTCAACAGCATCTAGTTCTTATAGTTTCGGAAGAAAATGGCTGTGACATACGGACGGACAGACAGAGAGACATGACGAATCTAAAAGGGTTCCGTTTTTTGCCATTTAGCTACGGAACCCTAAAAATGACCCATTTCTAGAGAAAGGTTAAGGGATTTCCGCACGTAAAATAAAGAAAAAAAAAGGCTATCATCACGTTACTACCCAGGAGAGCGGAGCAGAAAATAATATTGATTATAGTATGACTTTTCAACACTAAATCGCTACTATAGAACTTGGGGTTTGAATTTCAATTATAAAGATATAAAACTTGAATGAATAATCGTTTCCATTTTAATTTAATTCTTACCATTATATAAAATAAACCATTGGTGGTAGAATGCAAATATACTAATCTTACTTCGGGCCACCAACCAGGTGGACACCGAAGTCTTAAAATCACGCAAAAAAAATCAAAATCCCACACCCACTTTTTATCACTTTTCTCGACGTTTCACATGATTCTAAGTCTAATTAAGCAAAAAAAAATTTTGTGTCGGTCTGTCTGTTGGTCTGATTGTCTGGATGTCTGTTTACGCAATAACTCAAGAACCACTTATCCAATTTAAATAATTCTTTCGCCAATCATCTTGTTTGGTTGTGTTTGGGAAGAACCGATTAGATTTTGGGGTTTGTACGTTTAAGGTTTCGGGTACCTACCATACAAATTGTCCCCAAAAAATCATTTTTTTGTGGTTTTGACGTCGAAGACGTTTGATTTGATTTCATTTTCTTCATATTTATTGCTCAATATATAAAGACGCGTCGAATAATATGCATAAAGCCTAAGGTCTGTAATTTTGAATAAAAATACTGCAACAAAAATATCTAAGTTTGGCCCGAAGTTTGACAATCACTGTGTGATTTCCGCCCCACTAGATTTTTAAAATAAAATGGTTAAATAATAATACGTGATAATAATTCGCAATGTGACATTCAAGTATATTGCAGTTATGTAATCTTAATATTTCGTGTATGTATTCTTAATTTATTAGTGATAATCGGTTAAAGTTGTAAAATAATGTGTGCTTCAGTGGTAGTTTTCTCTTATACATGGTATCCCTGTCTTTAAACATTCCAAAAGAAAACTCAAACGTCAGTTAAACAGTCAGTGTCGCAATATTTTCTTGTTGTTGTTGTTGTTTTTCTCGTTGTAATCATTTAATTTCTCAATAACCCCAAGTTCTGTGCGTTTATATTTCAGATACTTAATGCAGGCTTTTTAATGCAGTTTATACTTATTTGACATAGCAAAAAAAAGTGTGCAACCGATTTCCATACTGACATGGGCATTGTCCTTTGAAATTGTCACTGAAGTATAGGTAATGCATGATTGAACATCTCTATTGTGTTGCTTAATTTACTAAATCCGACGTGCTACGCTGTAAATCAGCTACAGAAAGTTGCACATTGTTGCAGGTTACTTAGTGGTCTTTCGTAATATCACTTTTTGTTCTGTAGATACTGCCATCCAGTCTAGTACCTTTCTTTTTTTTCGTGCGGAAATCCCTTCTGATACTTCGAATTAATTGGCACCAAAATCAACACTGACAACGCATTTTACCGCCCAACATTGCTAAAAAACAAATATGCGCGCTTATATTGATAGCCCCTTCCGTGCCTAGCGCACGATCCTTGTGTTATTTCATTCCGTTAAAAGGTTACAAAATGAATTATTCCAATGGTTTGCATACCGCCATCTTGGATCGTACGTTTCACCTGTCAACCTTTCAGCTTCTACTGTTTAGTTTTTAATTAAAAAGTGATTGTATCGTGAAGGGTAAATAAATTGATTTTATTGGTACTTCTTGGCAAGTGTACTTCAAAGTGTTTCATTTTACAGATTTTGATTATTATTTTAATTTGTAACTAACTATTGTACCCGTTCAAAAAACAACACCAAGAAGACGAAGGAAATGAGATGCGGGTCAACGAGTGCATTCCCCTTGGTCGTCGGCACAGAGAGGGTGGAACGCGTCCACAAATTTGCATACCTACGTAGTTGCGTGTCAGAGACTGGAGGAACCGAAGAGGACATCACTTCGCGGATCGCCAAAGCACGAGCAACCTTTGCGCAGCTTCGACCCGTATGGCAATCACGGAAATTGACACGGAGAGTTAAGCTCAAGATATTCCGGTCTAACGTAAAAACCGTATTGCTGTACGGGTGTGAGACGTGGAAGGTGACAAATAACATCTCGCATAAGCTCCAAGCCTTCGTCAACCGATGTCTCCGCAGAATCCTCGGTATTTACTGGCCCGAGAAGATCTCCAACGAGCTCCTTTGGGAACGCTGCAGTGAAATTCCGATCGACCAGCAGATCAAACGCCGCAAGTAGAGTTGGATTGGCCACACTCTCCGAAGGGATGCAAACCACATCACGAAGCAAGCTCTTGACTGGAATCCCCAAGGAAAGCTCAAACGTGGTCGCCCAAAACAGACCTGGTGGCGGACTATCATTGATGAAGCGAAGGCCATCGGAAAGACCTGGAGCAAAATCAAACGCGAAGCTCAAGACTGAACGGGATAGCGATGCACTGTGGACGCCTGCCCCATCTAGGGGACATAGGACTTTAAGTCAAGTCAAGTCATTGTACCCGTTCAATGAAATGCTATAAATTTAGTTATACTACCTTCTATACATTTAGTTCAGAAAAAGTGAACATCCACGCCAGGACTTGAGCCTGTGACTAGTCCCTAACACTGGGAATACTCTGACCAACTGACCTGGATGGCCTGGATGTCGTCCCAAGACGTATAATATATCGGAGAATTTCGGATATCCAGGACGGGTCCAAGTAGCTCAGTTAGTCAGAGCATTCCCCCTGTAAGGGATTGGACGTGGGTTCAAGTCCCGTCCTGTATGTTCATTTTTTCCGAACATAAATTGATCTCTTATACGCGGCATAGCCGTTTAGCTGTTTAGCGCGATCTTGACCAAATTTAGCACGGTGATAGTGTAGACACTGAGGAGTGTTTTGAAGCGAGATGGTTCATGTCCGATGTACCATTGAGGAATAATCACCGAAAAATAGTTTCACCAGCGCGCTGCCTAAGCTAAGCGCGCGACCGTAGTAAGATGTCTTATTTTCAAGTAAGAGTCGTGCTCGCTCAGCTCAATTTATTTTAGTCGCACACTTCACTGAATTCCTAGTCTATACTGTAACCGTCTTTTGATTTGGCAATTTGAGAAAAATAGTGAGGGTCCAGCTATCATCGATTTGTTTCGATCTTGTGGAGCGTACTACCACTTACTCCTCCTTACCATAATTTGGTTTACTTGTCTCCTATGGAAACGACTGCCCGTCTGCCTATCGTCTGACCTCCCCAGCCCGGAAGGAAAGCCTGCGCCTAAGGTTGCGCGTGCGCATATAGTTGGTTTGTTTGTTAGTTAGTATGGGTCAAATCTTGGAGGCCCAATTAGAACCACTTTTTGACTAGAGATTTAGATTGGAAAAAGAGAACATCTAGGACGGGACTTGAACCGGCGATCATTCCCTTACAGGGGGAACGCTCTGACCAGCTGAGCCACCTAGACACGTCCCAGATATTCGAAATTTTCCGATAGTTTATATACGTCTTAAGGCGACGCTGGAGCCATCTACCGTAATTCTTGCGATTTCTTTCTGACATTAGATTGGACTCAAATTTGGTATACATGCGTATCCTCGATGACAATGCGGTACTATGAAGCTAATCATCATCAGATTATTATACAGATTCCTATGGACACCTTCCGAATCCATCAGGATTCGGAAGGTGTCCATAGGAATTCCTGAACTAAACGATATATAGTAAGCCAATAAATATTGGGCTCATTTGTTGGTTCTTGGCAAATACTCTCATGGTACATGTTATCCAGGGTATGAAGATGGAGACGGTAGGTGGTCATAGGAACTTCTAATCTAAACAAGATAAACCCGTCATGTTCGGACTCATTTGATTTGTCTTGTTATGAAAGTACTAGAAAGCTTTTTACCCGACTGCGCCAGAAGGTGTATTTATGTATATAGATATAGATAGGAAGGAAATCCGTATTTACGATGTCAATCATTTTATTATTTATTTATTGTTTTATATTACCGCCTATTTTCATGGCTGTACTCATCAAATAGTTCGCATTTTTAGGGATTTTCTTTAGAAAATAGCAAATAGCAATAGGCTATCGAGTTGTCGTCGACGTCGTCGTTGCCAATTTTCTGTCACGGTTTTGGGTATGAAGGAGATGAGCTATCGAGTTGCTGTTTTCGGTAATAGATTCGTGCTGGGGTGAACCATTGCAAGATAAAGAAAAAATTGCAAAAATCGCAAAAAAAAAATCGCGAAATCGAAAATCTCTTGTATTCGGCTGAGCTCGTCTCAGGAATTCAACTTGTTTGGAAGTACGATATGCAACCTTTTCGATTGAACCTTCATGTTGGCGAACGAAGAATGACAGCAGGAACAAAAGGAACTTCCATCTCTTTCACCACCGAACCTCTTCCCAGCTCAGTTAGGGTTGGCTTCCAGCCTAACTACGGAACGGCCGAACTTTGACATTTTCCGTGAAGCCCCCGGACCTCCATTGCCCCGAGAGGAAAGTTGCACCAGACCATCGTCCGTCAATTAGAAGGTATACTGGCTTGCAATTGAAGTTGGGTGGGGTAGACTATAAGCTAACTCTGTATCATCAAATTTCATCCGTTTAGTTATTTTTACGTGAAATACTGACAAACATCCGCTAAGCAAGCTATCCTTCGTCACAAACTTTCACATCATTCATTCATTATTATAAACGCGCAAGTTTGTAAGTGTGATTGTATGGATGTTTGGTAGGAGTACCTTTTTTTTTATTCGGATACCTCCCCGCCAGTCAGCGGGGGTGGTTATGTCGAGCTTGAACCGACTAAAACCGCACGCCGTCTCGGGTCTACAGACGCCGGGGTGTAAGGTTGCCCATAGAGCATATCCCTCGCACCCAGACTGACCCTGGGCCATCTCCGGTTTCGAGATGGCCCCCTGGTAGGAGTATCTAACAAACATCCATACAATCATACTTACAAACTTTCGAGCAAAAACGGCTGAACAGATCCGGCTGAAATTTGGTACAGAGATGGTTTATAGTCTGGAATAACACAAAGGTTACTTTTTATCTCTAGAATAGGGTCCTATGGGTAACGGGAACATGATCAGAATTCAAAGCGGGCGGATCCGCGGGCTACAGCTTGTTTATTATATTAGCCGGTTAGGATGTAAGTACGTAAGCTTGGCCGTCTAAAATAGATCTGGACTTGAACTATTATTGCAGAAGCGGCGTGCATGGGAAAGACTTGGAACGAAATGAAGCGCGAAGCTCAAGACCGACAGGGATGGCGTTGCATTGTGGATGCCCTCTACCTCATTTAGGGGTCACAGGTCCAGAAGTGAATCAAAAGATAAGATGAAGATACTTCAACCTCATCCATACCGAAAATGCCCACCGTGTTCTATTACCACCTTAAAATGATCTCAAATGACATAAACACATCGTACCTACAAAAGCAATGTAACTTCAAATCACAAAACACAACAAAGAGCCTACATGTAAGACGCAAAATATTCATTGCACACCACTAAAGAAAGGGCACAGTATGTTTAACTATTTGACCTTTGGCATAACACGACACATGCTTTACACTAACTCTAATTTAAAAAAGTAAATCCTACCAACCTTCTGCAAAGAACTGTCAAACTTACCACAGGTTATATAGAGTTTAGTATCGCGCTGTACAACCAAGCAGGTTTTTCTTTAACTGGCCTTCTTTCATGCCACGCGATGCGTGTGTACCCTTTAGTTACTAATTAGGAATTTTGGTGTAGTATTATGGCGCTAAAATACCGGGAGTTATGTTAGGAATGGAGTAAATATCAAAAGAAATACAATTCACAATTTGCTTTTGTGAGAAATTTGAAGGAAAGTTCACGGCGAGTAATGTGTTTAGTTGAATATCTAAAATATAGTTTGAATATTCTGTCAGTGAAGCTAAAAAGTTATGTAGCTACGCATCAACAAAACAAAACTCTATATATGCAACTTTCTATTGTCAATGGTTAATAACATTGTATTCATAAAAGGGGGTGTCCCAAATCCGACAATTCATTGTCGTTACAAAATTGGCCCTTCCGTCATCCCTATTATATGATCAATGATTAATTAATCGGGACATTTTTGAATTTACAACCGAGCCCTACACTAAAGATCCTATCCTACTTCCTTCCTACTTGCTACTAATATTATAAATGTGAAAGTTAGTGAAGATGTTTGGATGTTTATTACTCAATCACGTTCAAATGGTTAAACGGATTTGCCTAAAATTTGGTAGAGGGATAGATTATTATCTGGAATAACATGGCTAACTTTTATCCCCAAGGTTTTTAGGTTGAATAGTATCAGAATTCCAAAAGGATGGAGTCGCGGGCTGATGTTTAATATATTAAGTGGCATCTGCGACTGCAGAGATCCGATTCTCAGCACTCCTTGGATTCACCGTGCGGTCGCCGGGTCCATAGCATGGTACAGAGTGGAACACCATGACGGCGACTGGGACTTGCGACCCAGATGTAGGTTTAGGGTGGTCACCTTGTGATGCATCAGCGCTCACCTCCACCGTCAGTAGTGTTCCCCCCCCCCCTACCTATCCAAATTTGGTAAGATCCTAATAATGCCGCTTTTGATATACGATTTAGTAAAGAGCTTACTGAAGCTCTTGGCAATCCGAGGTCTTTAAGTAAGTTGTACAGGGATTTAGCTGGAATTCCCCTTGCTCCTACTTCTACGGCATAGAGTTTAACCACGTAGCCGTTTTTGGTTAACTCGTTAGTCAAATCAAAGTATTTGTTTGTCTTTATGGCGTGGTCTTTAGGTATATTAGTTTCCCACGGAACTGTGAGTTCTACAAGCACTGCACGCTTATGCGATCGTGAAAAAAGGAATATGTCGGGTCTGGATGATGAGGCACAGCCATCCTCCGGCATCCTATAGTGCTTCTCATACGTGTCTACAAGTATTGTCCAGTCAACGGCAGCTATCAAAATTGAATATGGCTTTTGAGGTGATTTCTTTGAGCAGCCTTCCTTTACAAACGCAATGTCATATCTTTGGTTTGTGGTTAATCCTTTTTTCGCTCTAGCTACCGCCAAACTTACAGCCTCACGTATGATTTCTAATACCTTATCATGACGGCGCGAGTAATGACCCCGGTCTAATAGCGTCTTACAACCCACTAGTAGGTGCCTAGCCGTACCAGTTACTTCACCACATGAGTTACATGTTTTATCTGTGGCTTTTCCCCATCTGACCAGATTGCTTTGGTCGGGGAGGGTCAACTGGAATGCATTTAGGTAAAATTTAAGTAAGGCCGGTGACCAGTCGTATATTATGGTACGCCATTTTAAGGCTATGGGAATACAAAATTCATCTAGGGTCAACCATTCGTTTTGCATTTCTAGGTTCATTGCGTGCACCTTATAGGTGTTGTTTTCGTCTGCTTGAACAAAAGATTTTGTTATTTCTTTATCTGTTTGTCTCTGAATATTACCTAGACCTACTCTACCAGTCTGCGAGCCTATCATGAATTTTTTATGGAACTGGAGGCGTGATTCGAGCTCCGATGCATTTTTATCTTTTGGAAGGACTTTTACTATTTCGTCTTTGGATTTCGATTAGACGTGCATTTTAGTTACTCTTAGGTGTTTATAGAGTTCTGATGGCTTCTTAAGCGTCATTCCAAAATTATTCGCGAATCTATATAGTGCCGACGGGTCAGCCGACTGAGCTAGCCCTAGCCACGACTTCAGTGTCTTCGTGACACTCGCATCTAGTTTTTTGAGGAGGCTCTGGTTTATATCATATATAAGAAACGGCCAGTTAAGACGCAAGGTTAAATAATTGTCATAGATCCAAGCTTTTTTAACATTACTTATTGGTTGTTGGTCTACCTTTTTTAAATCGATAATGAAACTATCAATTAATTCGTCCAAAGCTGGAGTGCAACCTCTGGTGTCAATCTTTCTTCCGAGGAATTTAAAAGGCACGGTTTCAGATGTAGTTGAAACGTTTTCCCCGCCTATACTAAGCCCTGGGTCATATGAAGTATACCTGGTACCCCGCCTACCCAGACATAGACAGTAGCATTTGCTAGGTTTTGTTCTCATTCCATCTGTCCATGTACAGAAATCGTCTACTCTACGCAGTAGGTCCTGGCACTGCTTTGGGTTACGAGTCAGTATTGCCAAATCGTCCGCGAATGCGAGGATAGGCTCCGTAAATTTACCGTTTAACTTAAACCGATAGCCCCACTTCTTGTCGTGTGTGGAAATGTTGTCTATTAAAATATTTATTACTATATTGAAAACTATAGGTGATAAACAGCAACCTTGGAACAAACCCACATTATAATTTAAAGGTTGCGTGTATCCATCTTTGATATTAATCACAAACTTTAATTTACCATAATAAGAGGATATTATTTCCCAAATGATGGACGGAAAGTGATACCATTTTAATGCAAACAACATAAGCTCGTGTTTCATTTGATTGAGACGTATTATGTATTCGAATCAAACTACGACTATTGTTGTACAAGTGGAAGAAAATGTGTCGTTAATGTGCGTATTGGCGCCACTTAATGACATATACCTAGGCTTAGGCATACATGATGATCAAAACGAATGCGTCCTGCAGGGCTATTGCGTATCTTTATCAGTGCCAATGGTTTATGGCCTTCGGAAGTACACCGGTGTCCAATGACTCCGATGTAACACACTAGGGAGGAAAACTCAACATCACCATTAAGTAGTAATTCCGGTTACCTCCAAAGCTTGGGAGCTCGGAGTTGGCTCTCCTGCTCTGCTCCTCTGCTCTCTTACTTCTCTTGGTTTATCTTCGCTTTTGGGAGTGATTGCCCCCTGAACTCCCAAGCCTGTAAGGAAAGCCTGCGCTACAACCTTTTCTGTCAATCAGCAGGTGTACCGAGTTGCAGGCGAGGTTGACTTGCGTCCCGAAGATCTTGGTGGGGCCTCATAGCTCATATATCGTCTTGAAGACTAGTTGATGCCCGCGTCAAATACTGATTCCGTTCCCGCGACTCGGTGACAACCTATTCTAAGATGAAAAGTTAGCTTGTGTGCATTTTGTGTATATTAACGTGGAAGCAAGTCTAAAGCAGTTTTTTTATAATTATAGGAATCATTAATATACAATTATTTACATACATACAGCAGTGACGCCTTTTTCCCATTGGAGTAGGCAGAGACAAAATCTATCCACTTGATACGATACTCGATTCGCTTCTTCTACTTTCATAATTGTTTTCATACATGTACACCAATTACGGGTACTCTTGACTTAGCCTTTATTTAAAACTGCTATGATCGGAGGATATAAAATTATTTTTCACAAGCTTTTATTTAACTTGCTTTGTACGTATTTTAGTGCGCGTCAAATCTTGCAACTGAATTTTGAAGCAGTTATTTATTTATTTAAAACTTTATGCACATGGGGGTGTACAAAGGCGGACTTTTTGTCAAGGCATTATCTACCAGTCTACCTTGGGATTATGCAGAGATAAATTGAAGTAGGTGCTCGTACAGTTTTGATGTAAACTTATTATAAGATGGTACACTAAATAACTATATGCATAATACACACACACACATTGAAATATATACATATATACCATAATACTGTCAATATAATATTGTAGTTATTAAGTTTTAACTACTATGGGTTACTGTGGGGCTTGCGTTCTTTATATTTGAATGAAGCACGGTTAGTGGACATGTTGACTTCGAGAGGAAGCGCATTCCAGAGAAGAACAGCCTGCACAACGAAAGATGAATAAACTAGACCAGACTTATGAGTATCCTCAACCGATTGAGATAAATTTTGCATACACGTTTAGTTTGGATGACAATGCATTAATATGATACCATGGAGCTGGTCTAATGATGGAGTAGGAAGGTGGCCATAGGAACTTTTAAATTGAACAAGATCTCATGGGTTCATATGTTATGTCTTGACAAACTCTCTGACGTTCCATACATGGTATTCAAGGCCTGATAATAGAGTAGGAAGGTGGCCATAGGACCTCCTAAACTGAATTTTCCTCCTAAATTGAATCGCATTTGGAGCAAAGAGAAAAGCGGTTCAAGCGTTTGAAATCAGCACAACCCTTTTTTTGCGTCCTCGCCGCAGACTGCGGAACTCGGGGGGCAGGGTTCTCTCCCGCTCCCTCTCCACCGTCTCTTTCGCGCGCATTACCTGCTCGCAGAAAGAGGCGGCGGCGTGCCACTTGCACCCATCAAAGACCACGGCCCTCACCATAGTCTCCAACGAGAGAACGTCCACGCCCAGGACCGCAACGAGGTCCCGACGTTGACTCGCCCACGCAGGGCACTCCACCAACGTGTGGAGCGCCATGTCTTCGCCAGGATTCACGCAGTACTGGCACTGCAGTGTGGTCTCCCGATCGATGCGCCATAGATACTTACCGAAGCACCCGTGTCCGGTAAATATCTGGCACATCCGCTAGGAGAGGTCACCGTGGTGCCTCTCCAGCCACTCGTTCATGATCGGTCTCACCACTGCAATGGTGGATTCCCCCCACCTTGGATGCTCAAGTCGCACCCTCCATGTCTCCATGAGTTCCTGGCAGAGCTGGGACAGCTGAGCCCTGATTTCTCGTGGCTCCGGCGTATAGCCCCGCTCCGGCGCCGTCTTGCGCCATTGGTACAACAACGCATCTCTCTCGCTTCCAGGTCCCATGGAGGGGTCCCAGCTAGAAGGAGACATGCCACCTCGACGGAGATCGTGCGATATCCCCTGATGACTCTAACGGCCATCGCTTTTAACGGGCCGTTAAGAACAGCCACTTTGCGGGTCGCCAGAGTCTCTGCCCATACGGGGGCTCCGTACAAGGCCATGCTTCGCACGATCCCCAAGTACAGTCTCCTAGTGGGGGCGTTGGGTCCCTTAACGTTGGGCATCAGCGGCGATAGCGCGGCCGCAGCTCCTTCAGTTTCGGAACCAGAATTCGGAGATGAGGTCCGAAGTCCCATCGGCTATCGAGTACGAGCCCAAGGTACTTCATTGTGGGCTCGATGCCGATGCTTACGCCCCCTACGGTTATGCTGGTTCCCGCAGGTGGCCCCTCCGAGGCCCGTGAAAACACATAGGTTCGGTTTTGTGGAAAGCCATCGCGAGTCCCAGCCGCCGTATTCGACCTACGACTTGAGCAACCCCTGCCGTGGCCTTTAGTGCCGCGCTTCGGTACGTTGCTCCCCGCGCCATAACGAGGGTGTGGTTAGCATAACAAGTTATGCTGGCGCCCTCGAGCAACGGACCGCGTAGCACCCAATCGTATCCGAGGCCCTAGGACCAACCCCTGTGGAACACCGCACGACACTTCTCGGCGCCCTAGCCCTAGCCAGCTTAGGTAAACTATGGCCCTCTAGGATAGGTATGCCTCGACAATGCGGCGGAGGTAAGGAGCCACTCCGTGATACGCGAGAGCCTCCTAACGCAGGGTGTTGAAAGCGTTGGCGATGTCTAGAGACCCCACCCCGCGAGACTACTTCCTCCGCTAGGCGCCTAACGCCTTGTTGTCCGCCAGATCTAACCCCACGTTCGTGAGATGCTCGACGAGGCGCTCTGCAATAACCCGTTCAAAGAGCTTGCACACGTCGTCGAGCAAGACGATCGGCCGGTAACCGGATGGCTGATCCGCCTGCCGCCTGCCGGATAAGGACCAGTTTTCCCGTCTTCCACGCCTTTGGAAACTGGCCCCTTTCGAGGCATGCGCTAAAGAGCGCCACCAGTCGAGGCGCTAGTTCCTCAAGGACCAGGACCCATGCTCGGCCTGGAATCAGCACAACCCTTGCATAAAATTATTATTTTCATTTTTGTACAAGTGATTTGTTAAAATAAAAGCTTGTATTTTTAATATCAATTAAATACTAAAACTTTTTAAGCTACGAGTACATTGCCGTTAACTCGTTATTTATTTTTGCGTGATAAAATGTGTAAGGTTGATAGGTACCTACTGACTATACATTACAAAATACTTCATTGTACTATACAAGTCCTTTGCCCCTCAAAAGAATGGAGGTATTATAAAAAGCCACTGAATTAACAATGTTTTGTTTCGTTTCTTTTTGTTATGTAAATTTTCTTAATCCAAAACATGGAATCAAAGTTCTGGCTGCCTGCGTGTATATATTTACATATTATGATAACAATAAAATAATTTATCTACCTACAAAACGCCGAAAGCCACCAAAATGGACATTTGAAAGGACTTTGACATCAGTAAAAATAATATACTTAATTTAACATTTTATATTAATTTACAACTTCCTGTTACCCAGGGCTCTGAACTCTTGAAATGCTGATTCCTTTTTTGAGACCCACAGGAACCTATTCCCGGGATTAATAATAGTAGCCTATAGTAATATGCCCGGTAGATGGCAATAGGCTCGCAACGGTTATTTCACTATTACAAACAGACACCCCAATTTTATTTATATGTATAGACTAGCTGTGCCCGCGGTTTCGTCTGCGTGGATTAAGATTTTTAGGGTTTTAGTTTTTTTGCGCGGAACCCTAATTATTTTTCCTAAAATTAAAGTAGCCTATGTTACTCCTTGTTATATTACCTTTCTGCCAGTGAAAGTCCCGTCAAAATCGGTCCAGCCATTTCAGAGATTAGCCGGTACAAACAGACAGACAGACAGACGAACAGACAGACAAAAATTGAAAAAAATGTTATTTCGGTGTATGTACCGTATATAGAATGAAGATAGAAGATGTATAGATGTATAGATAGTTTTTCTCAACCGAGTTGGGGTCGTTTTCCAGTGTAACTACAAAACGGCCGAGCTCGTTATTTGCCGTGAAGCGTTGTGAAGCATTGTTGCTGTTCAAGAAGTCTTTCGCGAAACCATTTTTTTTGTTCCATACAACCAGTCTAGTATTATACATAAGTTACTTGTGCGAATAACGTTTCAAATAAAAATGACCACCAAAACATGTTAAACAGTTCTCGCCTCCGAACCTCAGGATTAGCTATAACAGTCCTGCCACTTCCTTCAGATTGATTAGGTGATTGCTATCGGCACGCAACGTTGCCGCTCGCCGGCACGCAAGAGGTCGCGGCCTTAAGCGTGAGGGCTGGGGGGTGCGGTGGAGGGGAGGATCATAGCGTTTTCGAGGTTATCTTCGTCATCCTGACACCTTATAGTAGTGTTTCTCAAACTTGTAACTTACATACCCGTTTATATCTGTGAGATAACAAAACGACTGATCCCTCCCAGAAAACCCAAAGGGTTTCCCGCCTCTTTTCTTTGCCGTACCTTTATGATTGAACTTGGGATTCTTTACCAACAAAGGTCGCCGCCATTATGCTATTTTTTATGAACCGTTACGAGCAACTGGAGTACCGCAAGCGGTACCCGTGTGGGGTAGGCGTACCATTCTTTTTTCGTGCGGAAAGTTCCATCGATACCCCATCCCCTCCCACTGGTCAGTGGGGGTGGTTATCTTATATCGGACTCGAACCGACTAGGTTAAATCGGACTCAAACCAACTAAAACCACACGCCTTTCCGGGTCTCATATGCCGTAAGTATAGGTGACCCAATAAGGCAATTTCCCCGCACCCCGGGTGACCCTGGGCCTATGGCCTATGGCCTGCCTTATAGCAACGAACCGTCAGCAAGAAACAAATCTTTTATATTACGGGAAAACGTGTAACATATTATCACATAATTAGAGCTAGCGACATCTGTAAGACACAGTAGCAACTGTTGCGAATGGGTCAAAGCGGTTTGGATGCCTGACTGTGGTCCGTTCGACGTAGTTCGGCCAGACACCGCAAGCGGTCGTGGGAAGCGTTGTATATCACAATCTACAATTATCGACATCCTATTTCTAGAATCTTAACATCTGGTAGATGTTTCGTGAACAGTCTGGAATTAATTGAGTATATAAACATCATCGCGGTGTCCCTAGTGTTTTTACTCTGATAGATAATCTGCGTGGATTCACTCTAATTTGTGTCACTCTTCATATGTACATATTGTAATCAAGTTTAGTTGTTGGAACTGTGAAGTTAAGAGGTTATAAGTGAGTTAATCTGCCCAGCATACCCTGGTAAGTGAGTTTCCTTACATAGGTGTCGATTTACTCTGATTATGGGGGTTGATATTCATGAGTGTTGTGTATCTTGGCTACTGGGTCGTTTGGTTAAGTTATTCTTTGAAGATCATTCGGTGATTCTGATATCGGTTCTGAGGCCGACAATATTAAGAGGTCCCACCTACATACCATCAAGGGAGCAGATCACAAGGACCGTCCCGGGACTTGCAGCGCCGCAGCATCAACCACTGGTGACCCGCAGGGCTTATGAGCAAAAAGGTCACGTAAACCACTTTCTTACTAAGTTTTACCAAAAGCTGACCGGCGCCTGGTGAGGACGACCCCCGAAACTAGCTCTTGGGTACAAGACCATCCCTTGAGTACCTGTACGCGTATATGAGACTGTATGATCTTTTGGGGTCTCTGCATATGTGCTTGAACCTGTACTGCCTTTTAAGCATCTGTCTGTAAGCCTGAACCTAGGATCTCATAAGCATCTGTGTATGTATCTGAACCTCTATCAACTATTTTGTATCTGTCTGTGTAATCTACAACTATATATCTGTCTGTATATTTTCTATGTGTCTCTGTTTTCCCTAAATATATGTATGCATAACTGTTCCTGTGTTTCAGTGGAGATCAGCTAACCGGTGCACCAAATTAGAACCCTTTTAGTAACGGCGCCCTGGGATTAGGAACTCATTTGCTCACCTGGACTGGCCGGTTTAGTAGCCAGTGTAAGTAGAAAGGCTATAAACGCATGCGAACAAAAGTCGTGGAACTCACGTCATTGTCACCGTCACCGAACGCTTTCCATATTTTACAATATGAAGTGAACATTTTTTTATCTATAACAACGCCATCTTTGTTATAGCCGATGAACTCTTTTGAAACCCTAACAAAATTATTTTGTTCTGATCCTCATGAAGTTTCGAACTGATTCAAAATGAACAACATAAACGCATGGCAAAGTCCACTGTGTTTAATTTTTAGGCGCGGATTCCTAATACTTTTTCTAAAATAAAAGTAGCCTAATTTACGCCTTACAACATCAGTTATCTGCAGTAATAATCCCGTCAAAATCGGCCCAGACATTTCGCAGATTACCCGGAACAAACAGACAAACCTTGAGTAGAGTATCGCTTTAGGAAAACATGATGAGAGTATTTTTTTATGATGCGCGCGCATACCGTCACTTAATGACGACCCCCTCAAACCTAATCCACGTCCAGATTCCGGATGACCTTTAAACTTGATATTTGGCATCACGGTCGAAGTCGAGACATATACAGAGGGAACAATCTAATAACCAACTAGTGCCCGCAGATCCACCCACGTGAAATTTTGAATCCTGCTGTTCTGCAGGTTGACCGATAATTTACTGTTATTGCCATTTACCACAAAGAAACTAAGTATATCATATCTTCGAAATGTAATGTTTTTTTTTATATTAAGGACACGTCAATTTGACTTCACCTCGCCTGATGGTAAGCTGAAGGTAAAGTCTCAGGAAAGAGGGTCGCCATTACATACACGAACCATGTTAACAATGGTGGCACTCAGCTTGACGGCCTCATCAAAAGAGGATTTTCGACGCAGCACCGCGTGACACCCACCGGTCCCACTAGTGCTGCGACCACAATCCCCCTGCCCGGCTATGCACTTGCTGACCCCTGAACGCAATCAAACCGAAATTGGACAGCCTTAAGAGATATCATAATTAACAACAATAGAATTTGGAGATCATTCGCACGTGCGTCAATAGCGAAGGTAACAGGTAGCCTATGGTACCATTACTTCCGCCGATAACCCTGGGGTTTACCTTTCGAGGGCTTACCCGGGGTGCCCAACAATGGACACTTGGGGAGGACACCGTGTGGTTTTACTCGGTCCGAATCTGACACGCCCACCCCATCATCGGCACCGATGGGGTGAAGCCCGCGGGGGTTTCCACACGTAAAAAAAAACATTTAAAAAAAATCCGTTCCCGCAGGGGGAACGCACAGGTAGATTTCGTGAAGCAATGAATATTATTTTTAATATGTTTTTTTTTTCTCGAAAACGGTAACTTTTAGCGAAAAACTTTTCAGACATTTATTTTAGACTTAAAAATGGCCTATCGCTTAAAAATGTTTCCCACAGCAAGAATGTTCACCGGTTAGAAGTTATGATTTTTTTCTGGAAAAATTTTGGTTTTTCCCCCCTCCACTTTTAGTTAAAGTTTTAATCTTATAGGTTTATTATTAAAACTTGTTGGTATTCATGTATACTATGGGATAAAATTAGAACGGTTCGAATATCTTTCATGGAACGTGAAATTTTGAGGAAAAACTGATTTCACAAAAAGTGAGGCCCTACCGTCCCCTTAGGCCGGATTCCACCCGTTCACGAACTTAAACTAAGTTTACACCCAAGCAATTTTTGACTACAGTTTGAAAGCGATCGCGGCAAAAATGCGATCGTGAGAGTGGCGCAAATTTTGGGAAGTGGAACCATACATACATATATATATATATATATATATATATATATATATATAAACTTTTTGACCAGTGGTCATTTCGGACTCAGGGGGTCATAACTAGACCTCCTATGAAGAATTTCTTTTTTAATTCGACAGTAGTCAAGAAACCAATAGTCAAGAAAAATGGTAGATCGATTTCATCGAAATCTACCTAAAATGGTACCATTACTTGTGCAGTTAATTATTGAGAAAAAGGTCATCACAAATCTAAAGGTTTTTAAAGGTGATTCAATTTCAGGGGGTTTAATGTTTTATCATGGTATGACAGCTGTAGAAAATCACGTAACTGTTACAATGGATGCTACAAAAGTAAGGTATAAATAAACTTGAATCTATTTTGTAGCCTTGCCTGTTTATATAAATCTATTCAACTTCTTTATTTGCTAAAATATTGTGTACAATGGTGTTATTTGTAATGTAGTTCTATCATGTTCTTCCATATGATGGCATGCAAATCATTACAAATATTCGGTTAATTTGTTCGCCACTTCAATCTGACATGAGCTGTCTGGAATACAAAACAATCAGGCCATTTTGAACTGATTATAATAAAACAATATTTTATCACATTTAAGCGATCGTAATATATTTTTAATACACTTTTTTATTTAAATTAATAATAGTCTCCACTTGTAATTTGACGTTTTCGTGCCTAAACATTATTAAAGAGCAATTAGCAATTTTATTATTATACAGGTTGTTCCTTATACGTAGTCGTTTCATACTACAAGCTATTCGTACCAATGGTCCGAGCTGCCCAAAGACGGTTCCTACTGTTTCAAACCATGGTAAGTATCACCCAATAAACTTTTCGAACTTTTGTTCAAGACGTTTGTTGGCATACTCCCATATACAGAACAGCCTGTATATTTCTTTATATAAACAGAGCTTATACACCAGTCTGTATTTTTTTTAAAGTTAGTCGGGTAATGAACACAAACATTAGGTATTTTGTGTTATGAACAATAGTTTAAGTATTTAATATCGAAAGTAACTTGTACATTCTTTACTTGAAGTCAGTTTTTAGCTGAGTCACAGTAATTACAAAATACAAAGTTATGATATTGTCAGAAGTTTACGCGAATGTCACACATTGAAAAAAAAAAAAAAAATCTATCGCGATTTGTTTGACGTTATTTTATTATTTATTATTTACATTGAACCGACGTTTTGGTTGCTTTTCAGCAGCCATGGTCAGCCATAATAAGTTACAAAATAACAACCAATAAATCGCGATAGAATTCGTTAAAAATAGTTTTATTTCAATACTAAGTTATCTTAAACTAGCATCACCACGCGGATTCGCCCGCGTAAGTCCTGAGTCCGCGTGGGAATATAGGGATAAAAAGTAGCCTGTGTTACTCGGAGATAATGGCATTCTAATGGTGAAAGAATTTTTTAAATTGGTTCAGTAGTTTCAGAGTTTATCGATTACAAACAAAAAATCTTTCATCTTTATAATATTAATAGCTGGGCTCTGCCCGCGTAGATATCGGTTATCGTAACCAACTATCACCTCTATTTCATCACCACACAGGCCGAAATTTAAAATATACCTTTCTTTAAATACATATTTTTACTTTTCTTCTTATTGTTTCATGTATTTTATTTTGGGCGACGTAATTTTTTTGGTATCCCTTTCGTTAACTTAATAAATATAATCCTAAAATGTTTTGGCACAATGAAATTGGCATACTTATTTTGGCATAATTATTATACTTGGTCATAATTGATTTTTAGCAGCATATGTACTGTGGAATAATTATATTTAGGTCTAATATATTTATGCATAGTAATAATTTACACAATGTTTTTAGGCATAGTGTACAGTCGCCTAATAGTATATACTTTAACCAGTATTTCCTAAGTATATTATATAGTGTCAAAGTAGGATTAGGTGCGGCGTTTTATAAGTAAAAAAAGATGATTATGACTATATTCATTATAGTTTGATACGTTTATACCTTTATAAAGCTATACTTAAATATGATTATGCTAATTTTATTTATGATTAAGACAAATATGCTAAATTTGTTATGGATAAAAAAATTATGCATAAATATCATTAGTCTAAATTACCATATGCCAAAATATTTTATGGTTTTTTTTTATGCAAATGGATAGTGAACCAATTTTTTTACACAGCTACCTATTTCATAGATGCACACACCCGTCTCTCAGCTTTCTTAGCCGCAGCGTCTTGGAATATAATTCTGCTTCTTCTTCCCCTACTAAATAAAAAAGAAACATTCATTGTTGAGCGTTTTATTTCTTAACTATATTACAGATGTCATGTCAGATGATCATTGCTTAGAAATAGCTCACACACCGATTACCGATCCACATCAGGTAAAGGATTGTATGGACGTAGGCACCTTTATGATTTTAACTGTTTAAAATGAGATAGCATGAAACACATTGTAATTCAGGACACGTACAACAAATAAATAATAATATTAACTATGTAGACAACGTAACTACTTATAAATAATCTTATAACTTAAACAACTACAGCTGTACGAGTGCAATTGTTGTATTAATTGATGAATCATTACCAGAAACAGCGAACATTTTTCGTTTTTAGTCAATAAGAAAACGAATATTTAGTAGATGATTTTTCGTCTTTTACATTCTAACATTCATAATAGCTATGTTTATAATTACAGTTATCTCATTAAGCGTAGCGAGCCGTAGGCGAGCAAAGCGCCTTTGGTTTCAAAGTTGCATTTCAAACAAATGATACTCCTCCGAGACCGTTTGACCGATCTCGACCAAATTTGCCACGGTGATCAAGTAGACATTACTGAGTGTCGTAAGGGGTCGAATGTCCAGATCGGTCTTACCATCGAGAAATAATCACGGAAAAACAAAATCAATGGAAAAAGACGACCGGTCACGTTGACCTATTGTTAGATATGCAAATCTCGCTACGCTTAAGTTTGGGTTGATTGCGAAGCTGGTAACCGTCCTAGTTTATAGTGAAAAAAGTCTAAGGTTTCATCCCGTAGTAGCACAGAGTAAATAGAAAGAAGAGGTAGCTTAAGTAACTGCACTGTGACTCTCGGGCTCTCTTAGCCTCAGTGTCTCCAAATATAATTTCTGCTATACGCTAGATGGCAATACTTTGTATGTGAGTGTCTAGTGTCATCTAGTGTGAGATAGTTAAAGTAAGCAGTAATATTGACATAAAATAAAGCGAGTAGTTTTGCTATTGATCGGTAGATGGAAAATAAAGAAGTGAGCGGGATCTAACCACACCATCACCCCCACAAAGTGTCACGCGTTCATTCATAGGGAAATCTAACTAGGTCTGCAAGGCGAATCGCTGCTTGCAATGTTGAGCTGAGTGAGACATTGTGATTTGAATTTATTGGGGAGTTTTGGACGATTGTTTTGGCGCCAAAACTTGTCCAATAGATTTGACCGCTATTGCGGAATCAGATTTTGAAATTTTTGAACAGTGTTCATTCCTCCGTGGCAAGTCCGATTTTGAAAATTCTTTTTGAAAGTCACAACTCTGAACATGCTTTCTGAGCGTGTAAAGTTTGGTCACAGTGTCTCGAGCGGTTATTATGTAATTCCATCTGGATTTTTTTTAACGCTGATCATTCCTCTGTGGTAGCATTAATTTCTTCAAAATATATCCATAAACCTTCCTCTGATTGACCTCTTTAATCATGCCAAATTTGGTTCTGATTGGATTAGAACTGGTATGAGGAGCTTTCGCTCGACTTCGTCTCACTCAGCTCAATAAAAACACATCCCCTCTGTACTCGTACATGCTCTGTGCTGTAACGCTTTGGTTTCGATTTTGCATCCCAAAACAAATTTGAAAAACAATGCATCTCAAACGTTAAATATGAAGTCTTTTAAAAGTCAAATTAAATAGTTATTACTTTCTCATCATAAATTATCAAAAGTGAAAGCCTCTAAAATCTTCCTGTAATAGACAAATCAGTGTTTCCAGTGACACAACTAATTTTACCTTTACCAATTTAAAATTATTTATTTTAGCGTAACAACACATAAGATACTGCTATTAGTACGGCGACGAGACTGGCCATTGTAGTTGGAGCTGCCGATACTGTAACAAGCAAGATAATGAAATCATAAATAAATATTCTAGAACAAACTACACAACGCTATTTGGACCCAAACTACGCATATATCATAATATGGATTCCATAATGCGAATAAAAACTAACTCCGATGCAAAGAGAGAGAGAGAAATAATGCATGCATACAATACGGCGATAGCCCAGTAGCGTACCTACGTAACGAACTGCTGAAACGAGGTCTCGAGTTCGATCCACAGTCGCCCGGGGCACACGCCTCTGACTTTTCGTAGTTATGTGTGCATTTATAAATGTTAATTATCGCTCGCCTAATGATGTGCCCGGTAGATGGCAGTAGGCTCGCCCCCTATTACATTGGGACCTTTAACATAACTGGCGAATCGTGGGTGTGTAATTCACCTCTGCCTACCCCTTCGGGGATACAGGCGTGAAGTTATGTTATGTTTTACAAATATTTACACTACGAGAATCGAATTCGCGAATCAATGAATACTTGGTTTTTTAGTATCACCTGTTAAAAGGACCTACGTAGGTACAGAAGCCCTCAGAAGTTGCTGTACCTACACTAATAAATTTACAAACGATCTTTACATTGAAACCAATCAATAAATAAAATTGATGTATGATAAGGCTGGTAAACTGAGATCGGTAATTTTACGAACGCCGAGCCCACCATCTTGTCTCAAAGTGCTGAATGTTTAAAAAATTGTAATGATATAAATGTTGTTTTGTGTGTGTTGTGATTGTAAATTTTGGGACGAAACAGCTAGTACAGCTAGTACTATTAAAAAATTGTAAATTAGTCGTGTCTGTACATTGGAGATATTTAAAAGAAAAATACTCTACTTATGTTAAATCAACGATTCTGGATACAAAAAATTTTTTTTTTGAATTTTTGTGTGTTTGTCTGTTCGCGATGATCTGGTTCGCGATTGACACAAAACTACAGAACGGATTCTGATACGGTTTTTTTCTATTAGAAAGGTCTTGGTGAAACTTAAAATCATCCATAGTCATTCATTCATTCATCATCAACGTATTCTAGTCCACTGCTGGACATAGGTCTCCACTAATGAGCGCCATGTTTGACAGCAATTGGATAAGTAGAACCGGAGATATGACCTAAAACGATAGCCGACCTCCGCGCGGGCGGAGCCGCGGGCATTAGCTAGTAATTCATACAATACACCATCTTGTAAAGAAAAATACTTACAGCATGTATGTTCTTCCTCTGAGTAAGGAAACTCGAAGGCGCACTGGCACAGGCCGTTCCTGCAAAGTACTCTCTCGGACATATTCACCAGGTAGCACTGACTGGACCTTACACAGTCTTGGAAGAGACCTGTCAACAATACACTTCATGTTAAACCTATAAACTAGGAAAACAGTGCAGGGTGCGACTGAAATAAATTGAGCTGAGCGAGCAGGACTCTAACTTGAAAATAAGAAAGGCCGCGCGCTCGTGAAACTGTTTTTCGATGATTATTCCTCAATGGTACATTGTATTTGAACAGCTGACCCCTCTAAACACTCAGCGGTGTCTACACTATCACCATGGCAAATTTGGCCAAGATCGGTATTGTGGTTCCGGAGGAGTACAGTCTCGACCAAACGGCTTAACCACGTATAAGAGCTTCGCTTCGCTCAGCTCAATGACATACGACATAATTGCATCATCATCGTAGCCAATATTACACTATCACTGATCTGTTCTTCATCCCAGCTGCATCCAATGCTCGCCCTTTGAAACCTTGAATGGTTGGTTTTAGGTTTCATGGGTGCCACTGCTGTCTGACCTCCCAACTCCATCATGAAAACCTGCTCCAGAGCCTCGTCCGTCAATCAGCAGGTGTACCGGCTTGCAGGTGAGGTTTTTTTTACGTGCGGATTTCCCTTCGGATTCGCTTATGTCGTGCATCGACTCAAACCGCACGGTGTCCTGCTCAAGTGTCCATTGCCGGGCACCCCAGGTAAGCCCTCGAAAGGATAACCCCAGGGTTACCGGCGGACCTTGGCCGCCAGCGCGGCCTTGCCTGGTGGGGTCGGGTTTTATCCCGCGTCGGTGAGTAGGCAGGCGTGTGTAGGACACACACGACACATCTCCACAACGGCCTGCTTCTGTAAGGATGACGAGTCGGCCAACTGCCGTCCTCAGGCCCCGATCATGGAGGTCGGTAGTCCCGGGCGTAGACGAGTGGCTTGGCCTCTGAAGATCTTGGATTGGCTCCAAACAACTTATCATCAACTATTTATTTAGATAAGTACGTATTTTCTTGTTACCGCGTGCTTGCTGTGTGCCAAACTCTACGCCTTGGTGGGGGGAGGGGGGCTGAAACTATTCTTGAAGACTTCTATGGCGACAAACCCCCTAAAACCTACCTTAAAATCTCTCAATTAGGCGACGTCCAAGCACACAATTAGACGTGGGCAGTGGAGGCTTTCTAATGACTCCCTGTTGAGTCCCTTTTCCTCTGATTTGTACCACAACTTATAACAGCTATATTATTCTGTAGTCGACTCACCCGTTTGCGGCCAGCACCTTCCATTCCTCAAATGATATCCAGAATTACACCTACACCTGCTTTCCTCGCATAAACTGTCATTGCCCATCAGAAATACGCACTGTTCTGTTGCACTACAAGGGCTGCTGGCGTCTGTTAGCGCTGTGGAATGGAACAATAGGCATTTGACTATATTTAAAATATTGTACGAATTGTTGTCATCCTAATAAAATGTACCGTAAAAAACATATTTTATTAATTTTCAATATAAAATAAGTTTCTTTTTTGTTAAAAAATCAAGATTTAAATCTCACTTTTTTGAGATTTGATCACGTGCTTATAAACGCTCTGTGACGTCACACATAAGTAAACAGAGTTTTTCAATAAGGCTGTCTGCATTTCCTACTAGGACGGTTGCCAGCTTGGCGATTGCCAAGCTGGCAACGCTTAACGCTTAAGTTTGGGTTGATTAACCCAAACTTAAGCGTAGCGAGATTTGCCTATCCAACAATAGGACAACGTGACCGGTCGTCTTTTTCCATTGATTTGGGTTTTCCGTGATTATTCCTCGATGGTAAGACCGATCTGAACATTCGACCCCTTACGACACTCAGTAATGTCTACTTGATCACCGTGGCAAATTTGGTCGAGATCGGTCAAACGGTCTCGGAGGAGTATCATTTGTTTGAAATGCAACTTTGAAACCAAAGACGCTTCGCTCGCCTTCGGCTCGCTACGCTTAATTAGTGTTAATCGACTGGTTTAATTATTAATTACCAATAATGTTTCACTTTTATCTCAAAATAAACCATTATTTTTGCAACTAATTTCAATAATTATATAAACGTGCTTTAGGTCGCTTACCTACTGTTTACTTTGGTGTGACGTCACATGTCACTGGATCCGTTATGGCGCGTACTTTTTTTAAATCAAACTTTAATATCGATTTTTATGGTAAATAAAACCAGTTCCCAAAAAATATTGATGCCATCTGCATTTTTATGTTGTAATACATACTACAGAACTATTTTTAGCAGTAGTCAAATACCCTATTGTTTTATATAGAAAAGTGAGGCGTCAAATGACGCTAGCAAATGAGAAACATCTAAGCTATTTGGAACTAGTTGCTGCCATTCTGGGGGACAACAACCGAAACTTCGGTCCCGCACAAGACACGAACGAAAGACGTGACATTATAGTCATGTAGGAACCATAAAGTCACTTCAGATTTCTTCCGGTAGTAGTTTTCTCGAAGATGTTACGTGCCATGATTAAAAAATATTCATTCATCTATACAAACTTTCGCATTTACAACAAATGGAAGGTAAAAAAAAAACTTTTTAAAAATATGCTTTTAAGCTTGTTAATAAAAAGAACTAAACATTTAAAATCAAACGAGCCGAAACTCGATGGGATTACGTCGTTTCATTACTGAGTACCAATGACCACCTTCCAGCTCCATCATCAGACCCTGTTTAGCATTGAAAGACAAACTACTCGTCAAGATAATTCAAACGAGCCCAAACTCGACAAGGTTGTGTCGTTTTATTGTGAAGTTCCTATCTTACCTTCCAGCTCCATCATCGGATCAGCACCATGATCGCGTGATAATGCAATATTATTATGAAATAATATTGCATTATCACGCGATTTACACATGTGTGCAAAATCTCAGCTCAATCGGTAACCGGGAAGTGGATCAAATTTAATTTGCAAGATTTGATGCCAAACATCGGGATAAGTGAAGCTAAATAAAAGCTTATATTCGGAGGGTAGGAGTAGTAATAAGTAGTGTACTAACCAGGCAAACATTGGTCACCGACATGCACGAAGCCAGTGTTACACCTGCAAGCTGATCTCTCAGTCTCCTCATCAGTCACGCAGACGCTGTTATCTAAGGCACAGTCCTCATCGAGGGCGCAAACTCCGCCAATACCTGCAAATATATTATCTTAGTTTGAGATTTGCCCTCATCTCACGTTGCTCAATATCTTTTCCCAATTCAGCTGGGGTCAGCTTTCAGTCTAATTACGAAACAGTCGAACTTAAATATATTCCGTGTAGAGACAGCCAAGAGACCTCCACAACCCACTGGCGATATCGAAGTTTTAGTAATTGTCGGACTTTTATGGATCCAACTGCCCGTAACGAATACCACAGATGTTCGTAAGGTGACTGGGATCGACGGTTTAATAACATGCTCTCCAAGGCACGTAGGGTCCCAATGAGTTAATAAGCGGCCAAGTGTGAGTCGGACTCGCTGATGAAGGGTTCCGTAGCAGCTAGTAACATAATAATGTTTTTTTTTTAATTTTTATATTTGGGTTGATCGAATGAAAGGTAAATTGCGTTTTACGATTTATGACGTATTAAAAGAAACTACTTACTTGATCACGTTCAAACTATTTTCGGTGGAAGTTTACATGATAATGTACATCACATTTTTTTTTTAGTTTTATCATTCTCTTATTTTAGAAGTTACAGGGGGGGGGACATTTTACCACTTTGGAAGTGTCTCTCTTGCAAACTATTCAGCTTAGAAGAAAATGATAGGTATTAGAAACCTCAACATCATTTTTGAAGACCTATCCGTAGATACCACACACGACGTATGGAATGGATGAAAAAAAAATTTTCAGTTTCAGTTCTAAGTATGGGGACCCCAAAATTAATTGTTTTTTTTTCTATTTTTATATGGAAATCTCAATGCGGTTCACAGAATAAATCTACTTATCAAGTTTCAACAGCATAGTTCTTATAGTTTCGGAAAAAAGTGGCTGTGACATACGGACGGACAGACAGACAGACATGACGAATCTATAAGGGTTCCGTTTTTTGCCATTTGGCAACGGAACACTAAAAATGGTCACCCAACCTGAGACTGATCTGGCTAGTATTGCTTAACCTCGCAATGTGTTAATTTATGCGATTACCACTTAACCACGAGTCAAGCTCAGTTGGTCTGAGTGTGCCCCCCAGATAGGCTCTGGTCGCGGGTTTATGTCCCGTCCTGGATATAGACTTTTTCGATTTAAATTACTTTGGGGTATTACCTGGAATACAGTTTTCGTTCAACTGTAAGTAGCCTTCTCCACAAACACATTTGCGTTCATAACAGACAGTATTTGGTGTCCCCGTGCATTCTTCTGAGACTTGGCAATCGGCATCCAATTCTGTAAAAAAAAGCGTGTGTGTGTTCTTATGTACGCAGGTAAGGTACGCTATACTTTTTTGCCATAACAAGATGAAAATCCTTCTAAAAATTTTATCCTTCGCGTTATGCTACGTTTGTAGAAATAATAATACTTACCATCAACCAATCTCAAATTCTACAAAGTAAAATGTTGACTAGCTAACTTCAGGGTGTCGATTTTCTAACTAACTTCATGGTGTCGGTTTCTAGTGACGTTAATAATAATGAAGAATGTAGAATGTATTTAAAAATATAATTTATGTGTTTAAAATTTAATAAAGGAGATAATAATAATAAATGTTTATTTGACTCAAGTACACATTTTAGACAGATGGTTACAACTCTAAAATCAAACATAAAGGACACTGAACATACTGAAACTGTATTCCATACTAGGTTAATGCCTGTATTATGGAAGACAGCAGATAATTTTTCCATAACGCGCTCAAAGAAGTATAACTTTAAAAAGTAAGTAAAACAATTTACTAGGACGGTTGCCAGCTCGGCAATCAACCCAAACTTAAGCGTAGCGAGATTTGCCTATCCAACAATACGTCAACGTGACCGGTCGACTGTTTCCATTGATTTGGTTTTTCGGTGATTATTCCTCGATGGTAAGACCGATCTGGACATTCAACTCCTTACGACACTCAGTAATGTCTACTTGATCACCGTGGCAAATTTGGTCGAGATCGGTCAAACGGTCTCGGAGGAGTATCATTTGTTTGAAATACAACTTTGAAACCAAAGACGCTTCGCTCGCCTCCGGCTCGCTACGCTTAATTACATCTTTGGTTTGTTGCCAAAAATTAGAACTGATTTTGGCTGCTAATTTATTTATTAGCAGTCAGAACTTGTGTATACAGCCAAAGAAATAGCTGTGCAGGTTTACATACAAAATTATTTGTAGTGTGACTTCTAATTTTTTGGATATACAACTTGTGTTTCAAGAAAGTAATGCTTACCCAGTCCAAGGGTGAGGCACAATCCATCCGCCTCAATAGTGTTAGCTGGACACCTGCATACGCCTTGCCCACCGCTGAGCACGCAGTCAATTTCCCGATCTCCAGCCTGACAGTCACTGTCCATTTGACAGGGTTCACCAATACCTAAAGCAACATATCATAATTTTTATAAATAAAAAAAACCGGCCAAGTGCGAGTCGGACTCGCAGACCGAGGGTTCCATACAAACCTGTAGGTATATAAGTAAAAGTTCACCCTACACGACAATCGAGTATATATAACAATAGAAAAGAAGTAGTAACTTTAAAATTAGATTTTTTTTTTTAATAAATGATGTAACTTAAAATTTACGATTTTCCAATTTTTCCTTTATCTGTACTATAAGACGTTACTTCGTACCAAATTTCAAGATTCTAAGTTCTCGGGAAGGAACCGGGAGTTTCGAAAATTTTGGGAAATTTGCGGCATAAACGGCTGTATCTTTTGATTGCTTTGGCTTAGAAGTTTGTTTTTTTCACAGCTCCAAGGGACAGTATGAACTGAGTATTATATATAAATTTCAGTTTGATACCTCCACGTGTTCCTGAGAAAAACGGCCTTGACAGACGGACGGACGGACGGACGGACAACGAAGTGATCCTATAAGGGTTCCGTTTTTTCCTTTTGAGGTACGGAACCCTAAAAAAAAACCACGTAATGGAATAGAAGCAATTTGTTGCAGCGAAATTGTACATAGCAATGTAAATTGAGCTTTATTATAGTTGATAGTAAATAGTTAACCTACCACCGAATATTCGACATAAGCTTCTGCTGGCGTCCCATTGGGAACGCTCAGAGACGCATTCGCAGTTCCTCAGCGGCCTGGGCAGCTCAGCTGGTTCTGTACAACGCACGGCTGATCCGAATGTGTGGCACATATCATCGGTGATACAGGAGTCGGTCATGGTGCGGGCCACTGCAGACCAGGAAATAAATTTAGGTTATTCTAATTTCCTCTTAGATACAAGTTTAACATGCCCGAAACTATAAGGGTTCCATGTTGATACGAAACCCTATACCTAAACCCTAAAAAATAAAAAAGTGCAAGTCGAACTCGTACGTCGAGGGTTCCGTACCTTTTTTTTTTTTTTTTTTTTTTATCGTGCGGAAATCCCTTCGGATACCCCCCCGCCGGCCAGCGGGGGTGGTTATGTCGGGCTTGCACCGACTAAAACCGCACGCCGTCTCGGGTCTTCAGACGCCGGGGTGTAAGGTTACCCATAGAGCATATCCCTCGCACCCCGGCTGACCCTGGGCCATCTCACCACTAACAGCATCGCTCATCCTGTCTCCTCTGAAAGCAGAGGAGTACGGAGAGCGATGTGTTCCCGCCACGTTGGGTATTGGCCGACGATCAATGGCAACCCTATGAAGGGGTGAAGGGGAAGCCATTGACCGCCGCCCAGGGTGTACCGGCCGCTCCGATTCCGTTCCCCCTGGACTGCAGCGGGATCGGAATCGGAGCGACTCTCGAGGAGGTTACCCAACACACACCCCAGGGTTCCGTACCTACCATCTTTCACACAATAGCACAATTTTATTTATTTACCTTAATTGGCGTTGGTGCCAATTAAGCTAGACCTCTAAATTGTATGAGCGCCTTCAATTACCCTTCAATTTTCAACTATTTTATTTTTTTGGAATTTTTCCTTTATGCTGTAAGACCTTGCTTTTTGCCAAATTTCATGGTTCTAGATCAACGGGAACTACCATATAGGTTTTCGACCAAAACCTATAGGGTACTTCCGGTCAATTTTGGTCATTATTCCGAAAAATAAAATAAAAAAACTTTCGGTAAATTTGGGTAACTTACAAGTTTTCACAAAAATTTAGATTTGACCTTGCTTTTTATACACCTAATAGGGACTATAGACCTCAGTATGTGGTATAAATTTCAACTTTCTGGGTCCACCCATTCCTGAGAAATTCGATGGTGACACACGAAGAGACAGACAGACAGACAAGAGAGTCATCTTATAAGGGTTCCTTTTTACTTTTTTAGGTACGGAACCCAAAAAAGAGTTCGATCATCTATTACAAAAGCATTAAGACTTCCATTACTTGATCTTTGATCTTATATAGCAGACGAATTGACTGCCCATACGCCACTGAGTTCGGCAAAGAAACTCAATTATATAAAATAAGCACTTAATTGAGCGAAGTTCGTCATGTATTTTTCATTAGACCATCTTCTCCTCCCAAACGGCTGAACTGATTCTATTGAAATTTCACACAAGCAAACATGTTACTGATGGGAAGGACATAGGCTATGTAATTAAAAATTCATTTGCGGAGGAATAATCCCCGAACAAAATTTTCAAAATCTGTTTCCGCATTATTGACAATTCTGGGCAAATTACACTGATTATGGTTATCAGTCGGGGAGCTTCGCACAATTTTTGCAACAGCAGAATGTATTGCAGACCTAGTAGAATACCTACCCTTGATGCAGTCTCTCAAATTTTCTGCAAAGAAGAAGTTAGACGGACAAGTACAGATTCCGTCTCTTACTTCAACTAAGAATCCTAGGCATTGCTCTGCAGTTGATGGAGAACCCAACTCTGAAACAAGTGCATTAATTAAGACTTAGAAATACTAAGATTATCAATACATGTCAACGTTATATCGGTAGCTCAGTAGCTTATGATCGTTTGTCTACGGTGCCAGTTTCCATTCTTGCTTAGCTGGAGTGATTAGGGGAAATCCCCCGAGGGAAGGATTATTATATCGGAGAATTTCGAATATCTAGGACGTGTCCAGATTGGTCAGAGTATTCACTTTGTAAGGGGCTGGTCACTGGTTCAAGTCTTGAATGTACAGTTTTGCCGAACTAAATCTATTACAAGAAGTTTCCTTTTTGTGATAACGGAGTTCCAACGGTCCACTGATTTTGTTCATAGAGTCTGCTTCTTCTTCATCTGAGCAACAATTCCGGTTGCATCAAAAGCTTGAAGTTTGTAGCCCCAGCTCCACTCACCAACTGTTTTCCATAATTTGATTTGATCGGCTTTTAAGAAAAGAAAGGGACCAAGCCAACTTCATCTCTGCCGTCATCAAATTAAATGAGGGCAAATTTTAAAACCCCTAGTCTTCTCTATAAATCAGCAATTACGTTGTCATTGAACAGAGGTTGGATATATTTTTGAGCATTTATGATAATAAAGTTGCTATTGATATCTTTACAAAGAAAAGTGGCTAAGTGCGAGTCGGACTCCGGGTTGGACCCATTTTACCACTTTGGAAGTGTCTCTTGCGCAACCTATTCAGTTTAGATTTTTTTTTTATTAGAAACCTCAATATCATTTTTGAAGGCCTATCCATAGTCCATCCACGTATGGTTTTGATGAAAAAAATATTTTTGAATTTCAGTTTTAAGTATAGTTGTTTTGTTTTTAACACCCAAACTTTATTTGTTTTTTTTTTCTATTTTTGTGTGAAAATCTTAATGCGGTTCATAGAATACATCTACTTACTAAGTTTCAACAGCATAGTTCTTATAGTTTCGGAAAAAAAGTGGCTGTCACATAAGGACGGACAGACAGACAGACATGACGAATCTATGAGGGTTACATTTTTTGCCATTTGGCAACGGAACCCTAAAAATGAATCGCCGAAACTTATATACGCGCATAACTTCCGAACGACTGCACCAAATTGAATAATTCTTTTTTGAAGTGAAAACTTTTTTAGCGGCGTTATGCACTTTTTTGTAATGGGTAAAAAAGGTTAAACTCGCGTCAGTAAACAAGTGACCTGATCGTAAGATAACAAATATAGAAGCGTTAATTTCAAACTGGTCTCAACAACCTTGGTGGCCCGTTCGTCTAATGAGTGGTCGTTGACTTCGTCAACACTGAGATCGATTCCGACCGAGGCCCAAGAAACACTTCTTATCAACATATAACTTTTTGTAATATTTATTCTATATTGTGCCATAAATCTATTGATATAAAATGGAAATTAAACAAAGTGCATCTACTAATGAAAAAAGTGACGAAGAAGTAGCGAAGTATTTATTTATTTATTTATTTAAAAACTTTATGCACATGGGGATGTACAAAGGCGGACTTAATGCCAAAGGCATTATCTACCAGTCTACCTTGGGGTGATGCAGAGATAAATTGAAGTAGGTGCTCATATGGTTATGATGTAACATTATTTATATCATTAGCCGGTACAATAAATAACTATATGCATAATATACAACATAAACATAACATAACTTCACGCCTGTATGTTATGTTATGCAACAACACACGCATAAATCTAGTGGGGCGGAAATCACACAGTGATTGTCAAACTTCGGGCCAAACTTAGATATTTTTGTTGCAGTATTTTTATTCAAAATTGTTTTTAACAATAAGTAGTCGTATCTCTTCCACATACCCACTAATCCTATCTCTAAACGAAGTCGAATCAAACGTCTTCGACGTCAAAAACACAAAAAAAATTTTTTTTAGGGACAATTTGTATGGTAGGTACCCGAAACCTTGAACGTACAAACCCCAAAATCTAATCAGTTCTTCCCATTAACCAAACAAGATGATTGGCGAAAGATTTTTTAAATCGGATAAGTGGTTCTTGAGTTATTGCGTAAACAGACATCCAGACATACAGACATCCAGACATCCAGACCAACAGACAGACCGACACAAAAAATTTTTTTGCTTAATTAGACTTAGAATCATGTGAAACGTCGAGAAAAGTGATAAAAAGTGGGTGTAAGATTTTGATATTTTTTGCGTGATTTTAAGACTTCGGTGTCCACCTGGTTGGTGGCCCGAAGTAATATTTATACATTGAATATATAATGTTGTGGTTATAAATATTATAACCACAATGAGTTAACTACAATGAGTTACTGTAGAGCTGACGTACTTTATGTTTGAATGTAGCACGGTTAGTGGACATTTTGACTTCGAGAGGAAGCGAAGCGAATCACAGAGTGATTGTCAAACTTCGGGCCAAACTTAGTTTTTAGGGACAATTTGTATGGAGGTACCCGAAACCTTGAACGTACAAACCCCAAAATCTAATCAGTTCTTCCCATTAACCAAACAAGATGATTGGCGAAAGATTTTTTTAAATCGGATAAGTGGTTCTTGAGTTATTGCGTAAACAGACATCCAGACCAACAGACAGACCGACACAATTTTTTTTCAAAAAAATACTCTGACATTTATCAGGATTTACAGACAGTCCAAATTTGTTACACCAGCTACCTATTGAGCTCAAATCAGTGTTGATCCTGTCAATAGCCTTTTTTTTAATATATATATTTAGTCCGTCCCATTGAGTGTACCCCGCCTGATGGTAAGCTGAGGTAAAGTCCAAAAAGTAGTGGCCACCATTTCTAGAGATTGCCCCTAGAATGGTGGCCCCTACCTAGACGGCCTCAACAGATGTTTCTTCACGCCCCGCTTAAAGAGCCCAGGATTGTAGGTAGAAGGGAACACGTGAGTGGGTAAAGCGTTCCAGTGCTTTATGGTCCGACAAAAATAGGAGTCACCAAACCGCTTGGTTCGCGATGGTATAGATTGCACTGTATGAGGATGACACCTAAGTCCTGCACGTGTTGTTCGGGACAAGAAGGGAGAAGGAGGAATCAATTGGAATAACTCATCGGAACATTCACCATGGTACATGCGATAGAATACTGCCAAGGAGGCTATATCTCTACGCAGCTGCAGAGATTCTAGAGAGCTGGTGACCTCAGGACTATCAATGATCCGGACTGCCCGTCGCTGCAATCTATCGAGAGCGTCTAGTAAGTACTGAGCGGAGCCATCCCACAGGTGAGAACAGTATTCCACGCAGGGACGGATTTGAGTCTTATATAAAAGACACCGCTGCCCCGGCGTGAAAAACCGCCTCACCCTGTTCAGCACTCCGAGTTTACGAGAAGCTGTTTTAATAACGCTCTCAATGTAATTTTTATTATTAAGTTTGCAGCGAACATCCATACCGAGCATGTTGATACTGTCCTGCAGTGGTAGTGGTGTGTTCCGAAGAGTTGGGAGGAGAAGGAAAGGAGATAGCTTTGCTGTAAACGCGCATGCCTGTGTTTTCTTGGCATTGAACTCGACCAGGTTCTCAGATCCCCATTGGGAAATGTGGTCTAGGTCCTGATCGAGCTCAATGACAAGTTGCCGTCTTCTCTCCTCGATGTCAGTCTGCTTGGCCGCTGAATGTCCGAGATAACGCCCATGCAAAGTACTGTCATCTGCATAGCAATGTATGCTGCCCACGGACAGCATATCATTGATATGCAGAAGAAAGAGAGTGGGCGATAAGACGGACCCCTGAGGCACACCAGCATTAACTTGCATGAACTCAGAAGCCCGGCCGTCACAAAGGACTCGGATGCTGCGCTCATGCAGAAAACTGGCAACCCAGCTGCACAGTCGAGATGGCAGACCGTAGGTCGGGAGCTTGGCAAGAAGCGAACTGTGCCAGACCCTATCGAAAGCTTTGGCGATGTCAAGGCTGATAGCCAGTGACTCGCCATGTTTGTCCATAGCCTCACCCCAGAGATGTGTGACGTACGCCAGAAGATCACCCGTTGACCGTTTTGGCCTAAAACCATATTGCCGGTTGTTAATTATGGAGTGATCTTCTAGGTAACGCATGAGCTGTGCGTTAATAATGTGTTCAAACACCTTGCTGAGAACTGAGGTGACAGCTATGGGTCGATAGTTGCCCGGATCGGACCGATCTCCTTTTTTGGGGACCGGTTGTACGTTTGCCTCTTTCCAAGCCGCCGGGACCAATCCCGAGGAATAAGACAGGCGATACAGTCGCGTCAGCGTTGGAGCTAACTCCGCTGCGCATTTTTTAAGAACTACCGCTGGTATACCATCAGGGCCACTGACTTTCCGGACGTCGAGTGACTGTAGTGCAGCGCGGACGTCGCATTGCCTGATACGAATATCAGGCATTGAGTGGTCACAAGTGACAGGTGTTGGCGGCTGCAAGCCAAGTCGTCGATTCGGGAGTTAGCCGCAAAGAGGTTAACCAGCATATCTGCTTGCTCTTGCGGCTCGTGAGCCAGTGAACCATCAGGGTAACGCAACGGGGGCAGCGAAGGCTGGCAGAAGTTGGATTGCACGGCTTTGGCCAGTCGCCAGTACCCACGGCTACCCGCGGGATGTGACATGAGTTGCTGACCAAGCCGTGCTATGCGCTGGGCATTCGCTCTGACGTATGCCCTCTTGCAGTCCTTAGTGGCCCTGTTATACGCCGCCTTGAGGTGCCCTGCATTCGGATCGCACTCGAGTCGTGCCCTAATCCACGCGCGGTACGCCGACCGTTTCCGTTGAACAGCATCAGCGCACTCGCGCCGAAACCAAGGTCGAGTTCTGCGGGCGCTGGTGACCTCAGTGTGTGGAATATAATATTCCATACCCAAGCTGATTTCACCAGCGACGGCAGAAGCACAATCCGATGGGTCCTTTCCATCAAAGCAGCGCTTAGACCACGGGACGGATGCGAAATAGTCTCGCATGCCGTCCCAATCCGCTGACGAGTAATGCCATAGCCGTCGCTTTATCACCATAGGTTGTGGAGGTGCAGTAACTGGCACGTTGGCGCAGACCAGACAGTGGTCGGAAGAACCCAATGGAGCTCGTACCGAAACTCTGTACTGGGCTGGGTGGGTCGTCAGTAGAAGGTCTAGCAGAGAGGGCTCATGACTTGATATGTCTGGTATCCGGGTGGTCTGTTGTACCAGTTGAGTCAAGTCATGCGTCAGTGCGAATGCGTGGGCGGCCTATCCCGCATGGTCAGTTTTGAGAGAGCCCAGCCAGGTCTCGTGGTGGGCGTTGAAGTCTCCCAAAAATACCATTTTGGCGGTCGGAAACCGCTCCTGCGCAACATCTGCCGCCTGACTCAGGTGGTCGAAGAGTCGAGTTGTCTCGGTATCCCCGTGATGGGAGCGGTATAGGCACACGTAAACCCGGCTAGAAGAGCCATGGTCCACGTGTAGCCAGAGGACAGAAAAGGATGGGTCCTCTAGGCAGCGCAAGCGGCGACAACAAACATCCGCCCTGATATACACGCACACCCCTCCTTTTGCAAGGAAATTTTCCTCTACCACATAGCCGGGGTAGAGTAAGTAAGACGTATCTTCAGGGCGGCGTATTTGCGTCTCGGTGAGAAAAAACAGTGCCGGCCGTACCGTCTCAAGGTGATGGTGGACGGCTTGGAGGTTTGTATTGAGTCCACGAATATTCGTGAACTCCACCTCAAAAAGTGATATGTTGGTGGGAGAAGAGTATGCCGCTGTCTTATGTACTTCATATCTCATTTGCGCTGCCATAATTGTCTTAATAGGAAGTGAAGGCGTGAAAAAAAGAGGAGACAGACGCCACAGCAGAGTTTGACAAAGCGCAGGGTTTGGTATCGCCTATGGATGCATGGCATGGCGGTAGCCGACCCGCCGAACGGAAGGGCCCCCGTACCCTCTCGAGTGTGATCGCCGGACCCACCATCCGTTCACCAACCGGTACGACGAATCACATCGGGATTGGTTAGTCCCAGTTGGGCCCCTGTACTATGCCGCGGGCGGCCAGCGGCACCACCGTTTATACGGGTCTCCCTGTCAGGCGGGTCGACCCACGCCATCCACACTAGACTCCGCCAATACCCCACTGGTCCCACAACTGCTGTGTCGGCTGGGTCCTCATCCCCGGCTGTGCAGCTGCTGAACCCTGAACACAACCCAACCAATGTTGGGCTATTTGGAGGGTTTTCCACAGCTGCATGGTGGTACCAACCCGGACCATAATTGTTCCACCAGTTTCCAGAGCCATGTTGGCCGCGCCAGCGATTGCTAGATCGCGTGTCCGCTCTCCACGTGGGTCAGGTGTTCGACCCGGACGTATGGTTGGATTATAGAGGTGCAAAAGACTCCGAAAAGCCTCCGAAAGATTATCCACACTGACTTGGCTGTACAACTGCAGGTCATCGGCATACAAATGATACGCACACTGAAGTTCAGAGGTAATCAAGTTAATAAATAAGGAGAATAAAAGAGGAGAAAGAATACCGCCTTGTGAAACCCCAGAGTCGAGATTACACCCGCTCGATGAAATCTCATCCACGCAAACTGACTGCTGTCGTCCACGAAGATATGAAGAGAACTATTCCAGCTCGTCGGGTGAGATCTTAAGATGTGCAAGTATTGCTAACAGGATGTCATGATTCACACAATTGAATGCGTTGGAAAAATCCACTAACACTAGCACTGTGATATCACTTTTCTCCATTCCGTCCCTGATATCCCCCGTTACTTTCAGGAGTGTAGGTCAGACGGCAATCGCTCCCGTAAAAGGGCAAAATTAACTAAATTTGGCACTCGAATGAAAAAGGGATAATTTTCGAATATGGGTCGCGGGATAATTCTTCCACGCGGGTGTAACCGTGGACATTAGCAACATAAACTTCCTATGATTTCCAATTGATGTTGTTTATCTTCATTTGACCCTAGTATTCCAAAGTACCATTATAGCCTAAGGTACATCAGGTATGTTGTACCTTGGACAGTTTTCAGCATCATAAATGTTAAGAAGTTAGGATTCTTATGACTGGACTTACCTGCATAACATATATCGCTGTCATCGAACCCGTAGTAGCCATCAGGACAAATACAAACACCAAAATTGGAGCAGACGAACGGACTGCGGCAGGCATTTTCGGTGTCACACGCGGCGCCATGTTGGCTTCCTATTCTGATCCCTGTTCTACCGTCGACTAAGCTATTTAATTTGCTCTGTATTCTGTTGTTTAATCTGCTGTATATACTGTTTTCTATTCTACTATCTTTGGCAGCTACAATTGGTTCTGCTGCTGTGCCATTTTGAGTTGCTGAAAGCAAATTTCAATGAAATTATTAATATCATCCTGATTGCATGTTGGAGTCCGGAATCTTCTCTATGAATCTTTCACTTGATTTGTCTTATCTTGGCTTTTATGGAAGCAACTGCGGTCTAAACCCCCAACCCCGAGTGGAAAGCCTGTACCAGAGCCTCGTCCGTCAATCAGCAGGTATCTCGACTTACAGGCGACGTAGTTTTGGCTCCAAATTTTTGGTGGGGTAGCATACACCCTTTTTTTTTTTACGTGCGGAAATCCAAAACAGCACGGTGTCCTCCCCAAGTGTCTGTTGCCGGGCACCCCGGGTAAGCTCTGGAAAGGATAACCCCAGGGTACCGGCGGACTTTGCCCGCCACCGCGGCCAAAGTCTGCCGGGTGGGGTCGGGTGTTATCCCGCGTCGGTGAGTTGGCAGGCGTGTGTAGGGCACACACGACACGCCTCCGCCACGGCCTGCTTCTGTAAGGACGGCAAGTCGGCCGTGGCATACACCCTAATTTAGATTCTTCCTCATATGTTATGGAGTTGAATCTAAATTCTGACTCCATCATCAGGTCAATATGATGGTGTCAAATCAATGTATGGTTCATATACTTATAGATGAAGCGAAGTAAGAGTAATATGCACCAAAAATATTGTATGTGATTAATGTAACGTTGCTCACCTGTACTCCTGACACACCTAAATGTGTTGATATTACACGCCCCTTGCTCGAATTGACAGTCTTCGTTTATTACACAGGCATCGCCGATAGCTGTAACAACAGAAATCATAATATACATAATATTACATAATATAACATAACTTCACGCCTGTATCCCCGAAGGGGTAGGTAGAGGTGTATTACACACCCACGATTCGCCAGTTATGCTAAGGTCCCAATGTAATAGGGGGCGAGCCTATTGCCATCTAACGGGCACATTATTAAGCGAGCGTTAATTAACATTTATTAATGCACACATAACTACGAAAAGTCGAAGGTATGTCCGGGCCAACTGGGGGTCGAACTTGAGACCTCGTCTCAGCAGTCCGTTACGTACGCCACTGGGCTATCGCTATTACTATTATATTTAGTACTTCAACCATGATTATGGGTTTTAACCACAGAGCAAACACAAAGAGGAGGGTTGCCTCAGTAACTGTACAGTATGATTCTTGAGGATAAGATATCAGGCGTGGCCTTAGCCAGTGTACTGTCAGCATCCGTCTTATGCACAGCTTTCCTAGCCTCAGTGTCTTCAAATATAATTCTACTCGATGCTAGATGGCAATACTTTATGACTTAGTACATCCCTATCACATTTAATGACATCTAGTGTCAAATAGGCCTACACCTCAGACCAGTCACGCGTTCTTTCATAGGGAAACCTAATTACGAGTACAACATGTCCTCTCTGTATTTGCTTTGCGGTTTCAACACCTATAACTGTTCCTGGCATCTAATGATCATGTTGTGAATGTAGTCGAGTGCTATACACGCAAACAGAAGTAACGATGACATGTGTCAAGAACGATTCACGAAAAGAGTAGACCGATAAGGTCTCATCATCATCTTGGCGATGTTTCTGGTTGCATCCGAAGCTTTCATCTCCTCCTTTTACTTTGGCTTAAACGGCTTTAATGGGAGTGACAGACGTCTGACACCCAAGACTGAGCTTGAGGAGAGAATTGTCCGTCAATCAGCAGGTGTACCGGCTTGCAGGTGACGGGCCCCACACACTATCTAAAAACCGGCATAGCTTGCAAAGGTGAAAAAAAATACACCCAATTTTCTGCTAATAAAGTCATCTGACTCATCATCTCCTAGTTGCATCTGAGGCTTTCGCCTCGGCGTCCGGTATCTGCTTACGCCTTTTCCTCCTTTCGATTTGGCTGATACACTTTTATAGAGACCGACAGGCGTCTGAACCCCCACCCCGAGATGAACCTGCACCAGAGCCATTCTCGTCGTGTATCGGCTCGCATGAAATCACATGCGGGCTTGAGTCCTGAAGACCTTGGTGGATATTCCACTAGTATAAAAAACAGTGGCACTTCGGGAGTGCCGACTGAATTGAAAACATGAACAATTACGTGTATTTTTTTTAATCGTCATGAAATATGTTAATACACCTCTGTTTACTCTATTAGGGACATACATACCAGCATATTATCTGATAAATAAAATATCGTGACGGCAAATTCATTGAAATCTCCTCTGTCATCACTTTTGCTGAAACTGCGAAAAGTGCCATCTAGCGGATTTAGTTTCACAACGCTATGTTAACACGCTGCTGTTGCCACTTATTTCAGAGCTAATAAAGTCACGTTGCTTGCTACTACGTGATAAAACGGGTTGGATGACACTGTTATCAAATATATACAGAGGTGTCGGAGCATTTGGTTACGATAACGCGAGTTTCATGATTTTTGCTCGCCCAAAAAATACTCAACGCGCCTAGAAAAGTTGTCCCGTCAAAATCATCACAGCCCGAAAAGTGGAAAAAAAACATGCATATCATCATTCTCATAACGTCTTCCCAGTTGCAAAGTTTGCATCTTGGAATAGAATAGAATGGAAATTGGAGCATGAGGTCTGCTTATTGTTTATGATAGGTAAGTCAACTTTTCAGGGATCGACTACCGTCTGACCTCTCAACTCTTAGAGGAAAACCTCCGATAGAACCTCGCTTTAGCAGGTGAGGTTAGCTTGAGCCCCAAAGGTGTTAGTACAGCCCTATACACTCATAATTCTGCAATTAAAGCGTCCAGTTCTCACCGTGGCCAATTCTCCTGCAGTCTCCCCTTTGTCTGAAGTAATATCCAGCTGAGCATTCGCATATCCCGGTTGTACTACAACTCATACTGAAGGGATCTTTGATCTGACCCATGCACTCCTCGTCTCTGACGCAGGAATTCCCGTAGTCAATAGAACGCCAGCAGCGACCGCTTAGGTAGTGGAAACCTGGGCGGCAGAAGCATTCTCCTGTAATGTAAATAATAATAAATTATTTAGGGCGTTCGACTGCTAAGTTAGAAGTCGCTGCTTCGATTACCGCTCTGTACAAATACTTGTATGCATCTAATATTCTGGTCTGCGTGTTTCTATGTATAATATGTAAGTATTTACGAAAAAAAGGTATCTAAGTCCCAATGTTTATCCGTAACTCACAATACAGGCTAGTTAAGCTAAGCTTACTTCGGCTCTAGATGCGCTATGTAGAATGACCTAGAATATTTATTTTATGAGGGAACCTGTGTTACGTTGGACAGAATTGTACCTAGATTAATCCTGATTTAAAAAAACGATGGGTTGCAATCCGGGAGTGCCAGCAGAAGTGAAAACTTTAATATTAACGTTGTGCATTTTTGATATTTTGGAATGGTTCGGGAATAATTTTGCACGAATTGCTTTAATTATCAGTATAAAAGTGCTATCATTTATTTGGTAACATACAATATTAATTTATTGCGCTATCGTACACAAACATGACAATTTATATTACATTAAAAGTTTAACACTTCAAAACTAATACAATTATTTTACATTAAAAAGTTTATCTCTCAAAAAATCAACTTCGATCCATAATTTCAACGACTTCTTCACCATCATTATTACCAGAAACATCATCGCCAATATATTTATAAAGTACTCACTCATTTTCTTTCGCTATTTCTTCGTCACCTTTTTCATTAATAGATCCTTCCGGAGAAAAAGATCCTTACAGAAAGACAGATAGACAATAAAGTAATACTATGGGTCCCCCCTTTTTCCTTTTTGGGTACGGAACACTAAAAAGGTAAAAAGACCTACCTTGCTCTTCAGCGTCACCAGTGCCAGTACCCTGTCGCCTGCACTCAAAGTTGGTAACGAGCCTTGAACACTGATGATTCTCATAACATGGTGATCCAATATAAGGGGGCGCTGAAATAAAAAAAAAAGAATTATAATTAAATATTCTACGACATTCTACACAGCGCTTTTTAGAACCAAAGTAAGCATTTTTTTTAGCGTGTGGAAACCCCCACGGGCTTCTCCCCATCGGTGCCCACGATAGGGTGGGCGTGTCGGGATCGGATCGACTAAAACCACACGGTGTCCTTCCAAGTGTCCATTGCCGGGCACCCCGGGTAAGCCCTAGTTTAACTAGCTTGTATTATGAATTCCAGAATGCGGATAAACATACATACTCGTATTACACATAAAAAAACCCAGACCACTGGGTTGTATAAACATACATGCATACAAATACTTGCACTGTACGGGAGTCGAACCCGCGCCCCCTGTCGTAGCAGTCGAATGCACTACCGCTACGCCACAGAGGCCGTCAGTCAGTTTAATGGAGTGTATGGGGCTACAACGGACCTTCAGAGTCACATCAACCTCACCTACAAGCCCGCACACCTACTGTTTGATGTGCGAGGCTCTTGTGCAGGCTATCCTTCCTGGTTTAGGAGGTCAGACGACAGTCGCTCCCATAAAAGCCGTATAAGGCAAACCAATAGGAAGAGAAGGATGTCGGGAACCGGGAACGCTATGAGAAGAGAATCTTATCCATTCTTGTCATACCACACATCCATCTTAGCACTAACTAGGCCGCCAATTGTACTAATACCACAAAGTGTATTACGGATTCTTATTTATAATGTCTTTGGTTTACAATAAAGAGATATTATTATTCCCATTAAAGTACTTCACGCCTCGCCCCTAGTTTGGGAGAGGCAGCAAAATAACCCCGGTGAGGTGGGCAACAGTCGGCCGGGGCGTTAGAGCGATTGGCAGAGGAACCGCCGGACTATTCGGGCATTGTCGACAAAGACCGCTTTCTGCATCTAGGCCGATCCCCACCACCGATCTCGATCCCGAGCATCTCAAGATGCACTGAGAAGCTCCTTGGGATCAAACCAATTGCTGAGATCACAACTGGGACTATTTCTGTGGACCCCATCCTTCGCATGTCGGTAACGTCATGCGCCAGGTCCAGATATTTGGTCTATTTATCTGCTTCGACGTGGACGAGGTTCTCGTCATAGGGGATAGTGATGTCCACAAGAAATACCCGTAACTGTGCCCGGTCCATCAGCACGATATCACGATATTATTATTATTATCGGGCCAACTCATCATCATTAGAGCGTAAGTCCCGGTTCTACCAAAAGCTTGTACTTCGAAGTCCAGGGTTCGCTTTCCTACACTTTCTCCAGATTGAGTTAATCTTGGTGTTTACGTGAAATCCTGATAACAAAGCAGGTTTCCACCTTCGTTTAGTAATCATTAGGTATACCAGCTAACCGGTGAGGTTAGCTTGGACTTCAATGCTCAACTCTCCGATCCATACAGGGGCTTTGCCATGACGATTTACTAGGTCTGCAATTCATTCTGCTGTTGCAAAAATTGAGTGAAGCAGTTTTGCCAGGAAGAATATACTGCTTCCGGGCTGTTTGGCCGTGGTCCATCGGAAACTTGTATTCCAGACGTTTCGTCGATCACTGCGGTCGACATCTACAGTGGTACCCGTCGGGACGCCGTCGAGTGCGGAAACCCTTCCTCGGCGGCGAACTCGGTGCGACTGATGTAAAGGCCCGAGTCACTGGCGTATTTATAGCAGTATATTCTTCATGCAACGCCGGCCGTGAAAGCCTGAAGATTTAGAGTTTTGCCAGGATTTTCGTTTTCCTTTTTTGGCTTGTGTATATAAATAAATTACTTAATTTAATACCAATCGCGTGAATGAGGCTTTTTGTTCATTGAGAAATCAGATTTTAATTATTTTTTCCGGTGATTATTCCTCCGTGGTACTTTTGATTTTTGATTTTACTAGCCTATGTCCTTCCCATCTAACCGTAACATCTTTGCTTGTGTAAAATTTCATTAGAATCGGTTCAGCCGTTTGGGAGAAGAGGATGTCTAACGAAATATATGAGTCAAGTAACAGAGAGCTTCACTCTGTCAGAGCTTCGCTCACTAAACCGTTCAGTTTCAGAACATTCTAATAAACTAAGTTTTTATAAACTGAGTTGTTATATTCCGTACTAAGTATGACATGCTTAAACTGAAACGGTGCATTTAAATAAATTGATTCGCATGTGTACGGTATAAATATGTAAGTGAAATTTTGTTTCTGGTCTGCTTTAGTTCGTTTGTTGACATTGCAACGACGCGACGTCATAAAGAATACGAAACTATTCAGTTTAGGTCTGCAATTGAATTGCAATTTTGAGGTAATGGTTGACCCACTGGATGTGCGTACCAACAGAACATAAGCTGTTCCCAAAGATCAACTGCTGTCCGGTGGGGCAGGCGCAGTTGCCGGCCGCGCAGATAGCACCCTGAGCGTCGATGCAGTCACTATCCAGTGTGCATGAGATCCAAGATTGCACCAATTGGCATTGAAGGAGACAGCCTGCAAGATAATCACATTACTTAATATTATGAACGCGACAGTTTGTATGGATGTAGTGATGTATATAACTAGGTCGGCAAGGCGAATCGCTGCTTGCAATGTTGAGCTGAGTGAGACATCGTGAATCAGAATTTGAAAATTTTGAACAGTGATCATTCCTCCGTGGCAAGTCCGATTTTGAAAATTCTTTTTGAGAGTCACAACTCTGGACATGCTTTCTAAGCGTGTAAAGTTTGGTCACAGTGTCTCAAGCGGTTATTATGTAATTCCATCTGGAATTTTTTTAACGGTGATCATTCCTCTGTGGTAGCATTAATTTTTTCAAAATATATCCATAAACCTTGTTCTGATTGACCTCTTTAATCATGCCAAATTTGGTTCTGATTGGATTAGTAGTTTAGGAGGAGACCTGTGACAAAGAAAATCCTGAAGTCTGGTATGAGGAGCTTTCGCTCGACTTCGTCTCACTCAGCTCAATAATAATTTGTTTTACAAACTTAGTTTTTAACATCGAAAAAGGATTAAATATCAGATGATGTACTTATATGAGACCGATATCCATCGCGTTGCTGAGTTGGGAACTCGGGTCAGTGCCTGGGACTTGAGACCCAAGTGTAGGTTTAGAAGGGGCCCCTTTTCTTGATGTACATCAATACTCCCCTTCACTACCCAAGTTCCCCTCCCTGCCTAACCGAATTTGATAAGAACCTACTAGTGCCGCTTTAGACATTCGTCCTAGTAATGAGCTTATTGTAGCTCTCGATAGGCCTAGATCTTTAAGTAGGTTATAGAGAGATTTTGCTGGTATACCTCTCGCTCCCACTTCCACTGCATACAAATTAACCACGTAACCGTTTTTGATTAATTCGTTTGTGAGATCATAGTATTTATTTTTCTTTATTGAGTGGTCCTTCGGTATATTTGTTTCCCACGGTACAGTAAGTTCCACAAGGACCACATGTTTTAACCTTAGCAATAGCATCCGTTACCAAACTACGTAAAAACCTGTGTTTAGCTTGCCTATTTCTCACATAAAACTTCTATACAACTATATTCTATACAAATAAAAAAAATCGAAATGTCTCTATGTAATATTAGAAATATTTTTTTATAATTGCACATAAATGTATACACGACACTAATAACAAAATACAATACTTTAAATTTTTGTTTGTCTGTCTGTCTGTCTTTCTGTCTGTTTGAAAGAGGTAATCTCTGGAACGACTGTGCCGATTTTGACGGGACTATCACTGGTAGATAGTTAATGTTACAAGGCGTAACATAGGTTACTTAAATTTCAGATAAATAATTAGGGATGCGCGCAAAACAATTTAAACCCACAGAATAAAATCTTATTTACTTTGGAACGGCTGGGCCGATTTTGACGGGACTTTCACTGGTAGATAGGTAATATTCCAAGGCATGGATTACTTTAATTTTAGAAAAATAAAGGTCCTCACAAAATAACTATAACCCTAAAATTCGAAATTCACGAGGAGGTCGTGGGCATACAATTTATCTATACATCAGTACCAAAGTAATGGAATTCGTTCCTAGTTTAGTTTATACAACTCATTCATTACACACCGTTATAAGCCAACAAATTATATAGACGTTACACAATTATACAGATTTTTTATAACGTTTTACTTATTTGCCGCTACTTTTACTAATTAAGCGTAGCGAGCCGAAGGCGAGCGAAGCGTCTTTGGTTTCAAAGTTGCATTTCAAACAAATGATACTCCTCCGAGACCGTTTGACCGATCTCGACCAAATTTGCCACGGTGATCAAGTAGACATTACTGAGTGTCGTGTCGAATGTCGAGATCGGTCTTACCATCGAGGAATAATCACCGAAAAACCAAATGAATGGAAAAAATCCGTTCCCGCAGGGGGGACGCACAGGTAGATTTCGTGAAGCAATTAATATTATTTTATATAGAGAACTTTTATATAGAGAACTACAGTTTTTTTTTTCTCGAAAACGGTAACTTTTAGCGAAAAACTTTTCAAACATTTATTTTAGACTTAAAAATGGCCTATCGATTGAAAATGTTTCGACAGCAAGAATGTTCACCGGTTAGAAGTTATGATTTTTTTCCCGAAAAATTTTGGTTTTTCCCCCCTCCACTTTCAGTTAAAGTTTTAATCTTATAGGTTTATAATTAAAAGTTGTTGGTATTCATATATACTATGGGATAAAATTAAAACGGTTCGAATATCTTTCATGGAACGTGAAATTTTGAAGAAAAACTGATTTCCACAAAAAGTGAGGCCTTACCGTCCCCTTAGGCCGGATTCCACCCGTTCACGAACTTAAACTAAGTTTACACCCAAGCAATTTTTGACCGCAGTTTGAAAGCGATGGGGGAAAAATGCGACCGTGAGAGTGCCGCAAATTTTGGGAAGTGGAACCATACATACATATATATATATATAGAAACTTTTTGACCAGTGGTCATTTCGGACTCAGGGGGTCATAACTAGACCTCCTATGAAGATTTTTTTTTTAAATTCGACAGTAGTCAAGAAACCAATATGTAGATCGATTTCATCGAAATCTACCTAAAAGTCGACCGGTCACGTTGACCTATTGTTGGATAGGCAAATCTCGCTACGCTTAAGTTTGGGTTGATTGCCAAGCTGGCAACCGTCCTAGTTTTAAAAATGACCGCGGTAGCCTAGTGGTATGGGTAAAGGACTGCTGAGACGAGGTCTCGGGTTCGATCCCAGGTTTTACCATGGCACACACCAATGACTTTTCGATGCTTTTCGAAGTTATGTGTGTATTTATCGCAGGTTTATAAGTGCCCGGTTAATGGCAATAAGCTCGCCACCTATTACATTGGGACCTAAACATAAACTGGCGAAATGTGGGTGCTAGCACCTCTGCCTACCCCTTCGGGGATATAGGCATGAGTTTATGTTTTACTAATTTAGAACACGAATCGTTCTAAAACACGTCTACTCATACCGGCGATTCGGTGGGGGATGTATGGATGGATGTTAAGGACTGACTTAGGTATTCCGCCTTTCATCTCCAAACCGGAGATGGCCCAAGGTCAGTCGGGGTGCGAGGGATATGCTCTATGGGCAACCTTACACCCCGGCGTCATATGACCCGAGCCGGTCAGCGGTTTTAGTCGGTTCAAGCCCGACATAACCGCCCCCGCTGGCCGAGGGGATTTCCTCACGAAAAAATAAAAAAGGTATGCAGAAGTCTGCATACCTTTTATATTCCTTTTTTAAAGTTCCTCAGAGTCCGGGTTTGCACTTTTATTCCTCCATGATTTGGTTCATTTTGGTTTTTACGACTACCGTTTCACCGCGTAACCTTTAAAGAAAAGCCTTCGCCAGAGCATCATCCGCATCTTGCAGGTGAGTTGGCTTGGCTGCGTAGGTCTTGAAGGAACCCATACATTTGCTTTCTTTTACGGGAATTTAAAAAAGGGCTAGAGATTTTCAGCAAAAGTTCGAGGACCTATTTCAGTTCCCAAATACTCGTCAATTAATAGCTTACTGTCAACCATTTTACACGTGTAGCCTTTGGACCAACTGTACTCAGAGGGCCATCAATGCTCTTCGCGTTCAGTACAACAATGCGTTCAGGATGCTGCTGGGGTTGCCGCACTTCTGTAGCGCGTCCGGCATGTTCGCGGACGCACGCACAGACGGTTTCGCGGCGATCAGACGCAAGCGAGCTGCGTCTCTGCTGCAAAGAGTGCGCGCCAGCACCAACAGCCTCCTGAACGTTATTGCTAATAAACTAGATTGTCCTATTATAAAATACCTGAGTCAATTACATGTGCACTAACATAGCTATAAGTTACTTATTGTTACTAACAAAATATGGATGAATATCTGAAATAAATAAATTATTATTATTATTATTAAGGAGTCGGCCTTACGATCGAGAGGTCTCGGGTTCGAATCCTTGCAATTAATAAACTACCGACATGAACCCACAGCTAACGCAAGCAATTTAGCTTAACCAATAGTACTTAGGTACTCTTTAAAAAAATATAACTTACCTAAAAATACAATAAATTTATTTAACCACATTTTTAACCACTACTACGGACTAATTAAATGTAGACAAACATTAGTTAGCTCCAACAATCACAAAATGAAGGCATTATCTAAAAATCGATAACAAATATTTTTGATCATTGCTAAATGGGGATTTGGCTTATGAATATTTAGACGTGTACCTTTGTTTTCGGTTATGGTAAGATTATGTCGGGCTTGAATCGACTAAAACCGCACGCCGTCTCTTTTATTCGGTTCAAGCTTTCAGACCCTGGGCCATCTCCGGTTTCGAGATGGCCCCCTTACTAGCTCTCCACTGTGCCATCTGCTAATCAGAGGGACACGTGGAAAGCTTCCGAACAGGTCTTAACAGGGCCGTTATCGCCTCGGTCGGAGTCGGCCGTAGGCGGCAGCGTCTCTCCCACCCTAGGAGAGAGGCGCTGCCGTCTCCGTTGCCCAGGGTGCACCGCGTGGAGGTCCCCAACCAAGCACCCCACATGACCGTTTTTTTTTTTTTTTTTTTATCGTGCGGAAATCCCTTCGGATACCCCCCCGCCGGCCGGCGGGGGCGGTTATGTCGGGCTTGCACCGACTAAAACCGCACGCCGTCTCGGGTCTTCAGACGCCGGGGTGTAAGGTTACCCATAGAGCATATCCCTCGCACCCCGGCTGACCCTGGGCCATCTCACCACTAACAGCATCGCTCATCCTGTCTCCTCTGAAAGCAGAGGAGTACGGAGAGCGATGTGTTCCCGCCACGTTGGGTATTGGCCGACGATCAATGCCAACCCTATGAAGGGGTGAAGGGGAAGCCCAGGGTGTACCAGCCGCTCCGATTCCGTTCCCCCCGGACTGCAGCGGGATCGGAATCGGAGCGACACTCGAGGAGGTTACCCAACACACACCCCACATGACGTGTACCTCAAAACTGTTTAGGGATATTTAACATTTATTGGTGTACTCGCTTTTGCCTGCGGCCCGCCCTCGTGGATATATGTTATCGCAACCAAACATAGCCCAAGCCATAGTCATTTTTAGGGTTCCGTACCCAAAAGGTAAAACAGGACCCTATTACTAAGGCTCCGCTGTCCGTCCGTCCATCTGTCACCAGGCTGTATCTCATGAACCGTGATAGCTAGACAGTTGAAAGTTTTAGATGGTGTATTTCTGTTGCCGCTATATTTTCATAAACTAGAAACAAAATGTAATAAATATTTAAGGGGGCTCCCATACAAGACACGCGAATTTTTTGCCGTTTTTTGTTCGTTATTAATAACGGCAAACGCTTGAAATATTCACAGAATAATCAGTTGTATATTCAACTCAAAAACAAATAATTGAATTAAAATAAAATAAATTAAGGGGGACTCCCATTGTATAGATAATGGCATGGAACCCTTCGTGCGCGAGTCCGACTCGCACTTGGCCGGTTTATTTGTACCAAATTTCATCAAAAGCTAATAGTTGACCGGAAGAGCGTGAAAGCGTAACTGTGGACGTCCATATAAACTATTATCCCCTATTGCATCCCTCCACACAGGTCGAAATTTCAAAAACGGTTTATAGCACATTTATATATTATCTTACTAGCTGTTGCCCGCGGCTCCGCCCGCGTAGAATTCTGATTCCGTTCCCGCAACCCATGGGAACCTATTCCCGGGATAAAAGTAGTATATGTATTATTACGGACTACAATCTATCCCTGTGGCAAAATTCAGCCAGATCCGTTCAGTAGTTTTTACGTGAAAGAGTCACAGACAGTCACAAACATCCATCCATCCATCCATACTTACAAACTTTCACGTTTATAATAATTATTGTCTATAATAATACAAAGGTCTTTGAAAATGACGAACCTTCATACAAGTTTAATACGTGTGATATTTGAAAAAATATTTTTACATTTGAGAGCCGTTTTTGGGGAAGGATCTAAGCTGTTTAACATCACGCTACTACCGTTAGGAGCCACAGCTGCACACATTTAAGGGTGCCTATCATCATCCTCCTAGCGTTTCACGGTTGTGACTAAAGTTTTTCTTTGAAGCTTGACTTTTACGAGAGCGACTGCATCTGACCTCCTACCCACGAGTGGAAAGCCTGCCGAAGAACCTCGTCCATTGTTCAGTAGATGCATGACTTGGGCCCCAAAGGTATTGGTAGGGCTCTACACACCCTAGCCAAGTCTATAAGTTACTAAATCTATGTATAATCAGAGTATCAAAGTCTGACTAAATTATACAGGTGGTTAATCGGTTAATATCTAGTCTAAGTCAACGCAGCTGTTGATAGCAGTTATCAGTAATCGCTGTTTTCACTCACACTTTATACAAAGTTAACAGACAGCTGTTATATATTGAGACAGTTTGTAATAATGATGATTCATGTAAAAATTCTCAGAAGATTAACTATGATGACGACATCCTCTTCGAAACGTATATTTTTTCTTTGTCTTAATTTTTGAAGCGTAAACTTCTTTAGGCGCGTTGAGCACTTTCTATATGAACACAGTTTCGGTGAACAAATATCATGGATTTCGCGTCATCGTCACTGTGACGCTTCCCAAACTTTTTTTTATAACAACGCTCTTTGTTGTGAGGGATGGATGGATGATGATTCAAAAAATGCACACGTAAATGTTCAAGTTTCCACTTCTGTCGGCACTCCCAGAGTGCCACTGTTTCTTTATTCTTAAGAAGCACACGGCCCATCTAAAGGGAAGCGGTTACAGCGGCCTATAGACGTGTGCAACACCAGGGGCCTTACACTTGCGCTACCGATCCTATACAAAATACTTCTAATGCCCTTCTTGAAGAACCCCATATTGTATTTGTTTGGGAATACCACAGCAGCAGGCAGATCATTCCACAGCTGAGTTTCCTACGTCACTGTGCGCACCGTTTCGTGTCTGTGGCGAGCGGTGTGATTGCATTCTACGAATAATACCGATGCCAAAAATGTGATTTTTAGAATTTTTGTCTGTTTGTCTGTTTATCTGTTTGTCTAATTTTTACTATCGAAGTTCGAGCATCACTTGAGAACCGCTATATATCTGTCATAAACTACGTTATATATAATCACGCTATTATAAGTGTTATAGGAGCAGCAGGCTAAAATCGACAAAATCTATTATTGATATCGAAACTACAGAGTTACCTACGTGTAAAAGATAGTTGATTAGAAACTCAATCTTTGATAATAAATATCATCACGCTATAATATTAGGGAACCGGGTAGAATTTATTTCGTTGTTACATGTAAACATATATTTTTTATGATAAATGATTGAAAATATAACGATAAAATAGGTCACCCAATACACTGGGTTCGAAACTGCAGAAGTAAACATACCTTGATGTATTCCGAATCTAACGTGGACGAAGTCGTAGGCAACAGCTACTTACTTCTAAAGGTACAATAACATTACATTGCCCCACCATCCTACCGTAGTCGATACACTTGCTCATTGATCGACGACACTCAGGCGCAGGCTTTTCCTTCAGGGTGGGAAGTCAGGCAGCAGTCGCAATGCCAATATAAACCAAATCATGCAAAGACTGAGTAGAATAGCAGACAACCCGGACGACCTCGAGAGGAGAGCTTGTGGTAGAGCCTCGTCTGTTGATCAATAGCTAAGGTTGAATTTGGCACTGAAGACCTTATAATGAGGCCTTAATGAGTACTTATCTCATCTCGAATATCTACAGAATTCAGACGAACACTGATCATCCGAAACTCCGAACTTTATCAACAACTAGGTGACCGCTTTCATCCACGCGGGCCGTGGATGAAAGTGGTCGCAAACATAGCCTATGTCCTATCCCAAGCTCTAGCCTGTCTCTGTCACAAATTTCATCAAACAACATAACAGATAGATAGCTTACATCTCCTGCGTTAAAAGTCATAAAACACGTTCGTATCAAACTATAGGATTTCTGTATCAAGTATGTTTCATCATGATAAAATTACTTAATCAAAACGTGTCATTACTTAATTTGGACGCCATTGTGTTCCGACGAGCTCTTCCAATTAGTCATACCCACTCCTTTCCTATACAGAGCAACACGTGCAGAGTTGAGGTTTCACACTCATACAGTGCAACCAATTCCCTCTAAGACCAAGTAGTTCGACAGCTCTTTTCTTAGCCGCACCATAAAGACTTGGAATTCTTTACCAGCACACGTGTTTCCTTCTTCCTACAGTTCCGGGTCCTGAAGCGGAGCTTCTGTATCTGATAAGGCCGTGAAACTGAAAGCCATCATTGTTGCATTATTTCTATCTGCAATGCTGACCCTTGTTCCTGAGACTTCCCTTTTAGCTTATAATCAGGCGAGTGAAAGTCATATTGACAACCCTTCATTGCACAACAAGCTCCGGCCTCCATGGGCGCTGGCCTGGAGGCGACAGTTCGGGTGTAAAGGAACAGGGTGTATTGTTCCTCCGACACATAGGGAGGATCACGCCCGGCGGAACGGACACAGTGGGATATCTATACCTTGTACCCCCTAAGGGGCATGTGGAAGCAACTCCAGGGCGACAGCCCCTTCCTTGCGGAATACTGTTCACCACAAGAACTTGGTTTATCTATGTGCTAGTTTTCAACCAAATCTGTTCAACGGTTTACGCATGATTAAGTAACAAATATATCAAAAAACCTGAACATCTGCTTCTGTTTGTAATATTAAAATAACAGGTTTTGAATAAATGCATATGTATCAGTATAGGTAAATATAATAGAACAAAAACTAATATTAAAATTTTTTGTTTGTCTCTTTGAATTAGATAATCTCTGATACGGCTGGACCGATTTAGACGTAACTTTCACCGGCAGATAGATAATCTTATAAGGTAATACATAGACTAGTGGTATTTCAGAAAAGAATTAGGGTTCCGCACAAAAAAATTAAAACCCTTAAAATTCAAATCCACGCGGGCGAAGTCGCGGTCGCAGCTAGTTTATAACATTAGTAGGATGTCTACATTTTTTATGAAAATAAGCTTTTGATGCTACGTGTTTATGCTGTAGACGGTTGAATATAATCTTATAAGGTAATACATAGACTAGTGGTATTTCAGAAAAGAATTAGGGTTCCGCACAAAAAAATTAAAACCCTTAAAATTCAAATCCACGCGGGCGAAGTCGCGGTCGCAGCTAGTTTATAACATTAGTAGGATGTCTACATTTTTTATGAAAATAAGCTTTTGATGCTACGTGTTTATGCTGTAGACGGTTGAATATTTCCTTTCTCTTGAGCTAACCCAGGATGTGGATTCTGTCATGCCTGCCATAATAACGCGTTGTCAGTGAAACATTAGAATAATATTATGCAATGTGTTTGAAGTGAACGAAAACGCCATCTATTACCTCTTTGTACAAAATCCGCATGGAATCTATATTATTAAGCGTAGCGAGCCGAAGGCGAGCGAAGCGTCTTTGGTTTCAAAGTTGCATTTCAAACAAATGATACTCCACCGAGACCGTTTGACCGATCTCGACCAAATTTGCCACGGTGATCAAGTAGACATTACTGGGTGTCGTAAGGGGTCGAATGTCCAGATCGGTCTTACCATCGAGGAATAATCACCGAAAAACCTAATCAATGGAAAAAGTCGAGCGGTCACGTTGACCTATTGTTGGATAGGCAAATCTCGCTACGCTTAAGTTTGGGTTGATTGCGAAGCTGGTAACCGTCCTAGTTATTGTACACATCTATTGGAGAAAAACTTGTATCTAATAATTTTACCAGGCCAGTTATATGACTAACGGTGGCTTCAAATTTTTGTTCTAGTTCGTGTATCTGTATTAGAATAATATTATGTAATCTGTGGCGAAACTGAACCAATACGTGAAAAATTCGACAATCCTTTGGACAAAACCCGTTTCGAACCGACGGAACCTTGCATCGGCTCGAAACCCATATTGACACTCCGAGAGTGTACACTCCTGTCGAATCCAAGAGTCAATTATATCTCGTATAACTTCATGGTGTGGGACAAGACCTTTATATCGCGGTAGCTCATACACCTTGCCTTAGACTGGAGAAATGATACTCAGTCTCCATTGACTTTGGTTCTCACCGGTAATGAGTAGAAAATTATACAGGCTTTGATTTTATCTACCACCTTCGCCGCTCCAAGAATAAGCTGCGTGAATCTTGTCCTAGCATTCCTAATCAAGTTCGTTTCCACATCGGCGCACTAGTCACCGATAGACGAAGCGAGCTTCTAGGATGTGACTTTATCAAGCAGCCACCGCTTGAGTCAGCGCTGGCAATGCTCGACGTGTTTTTCTTTGGGCTTCACACAGAGATCCATGACAAGGAGACGATTGTGACCAGTGAGACACTCTCCTGGTAGAACCTTGCAGTTGGTCACTTTGCCGACGCATGGTATCCGTCTTTCTACAATATTAAGCGGGGCATTAAATATCATCTATTGAGACTGTCCAACTGAGGGTCACTATTTTAGGGTGACGGTAAAGGCTCGTAATTAAATGATCGAAGTCGCATTCGTCTACTAGTTATGATCTACGGGAACAATTAGGTACACACGTAACACCAGCAACGTAATATCATGTCTGGAACACTTAAAGTCACAATAATGACGTAGTAGATGACGTAATAAAGATTGCTTATACAGCAGGTAACGAGTGGTTATATTTAGAACACTTTGGGGTTGAGTTCGATCCATTTCTTTGTATACGAAGTTGAAACATTTATTTGTGTGCTAGTAAGACAGTGTCGCAAACTCGATTTTTAACAAACCGTTTTGCACAATTTTCCGCTTTTTCCCTACTGATCAACTTGTTAATTATTATCAATCAAAGTTGTGCAGTCGGCACGTACATAGTAATTACCTCGTGGCAGCCATCGGGGTGGGAGTCCTCTCGCTCGGCAGCATGATTGCGGCAATGGTGCGGAGCGCGAGCGCGTGGGCCGCCGCCACCTCCTTCTGCGAGCATGTAATGCTCGCGAAGGAGATGGCGGAGCGCGCCCGGGAGAGATTTATAACTCTCCCGGCCCGCCGAGCCCGCAACTTGCTCGCCGCGCGTCGCAGGCGACTCAGGCGCCGGAGGTCACTTAACGACCTCCGTCCTCCATGAGCGCAGGCCTGGGGGTGACAGGTGAGGCCGCCTGTCACCCCAGCAGAAGCAGGCCGGGACGGTGGGGCGACTAGCGCCGCTCCCCCAAACCGGGGCAAGACGGGGACACCGTGGTTCCCAAACCCGAGGGGGCCATCTCGAAACCGGAGATGGCACAGGGTCAGTCGGGGTGCGACGGATATGCTCTATGGGCAACCTTACACCCCGGCGTCTGTAGACCCGAGACGACGTGCGGTTTTAGTCGGTTCAAGCCCGACATAACCGCCCCCGCTGGCACGCCGGGGGGTATCCGAAGGGATTTTCGCACGAAAAAAAAAAAAAAAGGTACATAGTAATTTATTCATACATGGCTACTTATGCTGATAAAATAGACAAAAAATACCTGGTGCCGCCATCTTTTAGTGGCTTACTAATACAAAGTAATACCTGCCTATCAGCTACTCACACCTAGATGGCAGATCTATATAATAAACATAACATAACAACATAACATAACTTCACGCCTGTATCCCCGAAGGGGTAGGCAGAGGTGTATTACACACCCACGATTCGCCAGTTATGCTAAGGTCCCAATGTTATAGGGGGCGAGCCTATTGCCATCTACCGGGCATATTATTAAGCGAGCGATAATTACATTTATTAATGCACACATAACTACGAAAAGTCAGAAGTGTGTGCCCTGGACGACTGGGGATCGAACTCGTGACCTCGTCTCAGCAGTCCGTTACGGACGCCACCGGGCTATCGCCGCATTTTTATAATATATCTATATAATAATAATAATAAATACTAGGAATTCAGTGCAGGGTGCGACTGAAATAAATTAAGCTGAGCGAGCAGGACTCTTGAAAATAAGACATCTTACTACGGTCGCACGCTCTTGAAACTGTTTTTCGGGCATTATTCCTCATTGGTACATCGGACATGAATCATCTCGCTTCAAAACACTCCTCAGTGTCCACACTATCACCGTGGTAAAATTGGTCAAGATCGAGAGAGTGGTTACGGAGGAGTTCAGCCACCAACAAACGGCTATGCCGGGTATACGTGTACAAGTGTACAAGTGCGAGTCGGACTCGCCCATGAAGGGTTCCGTAGCAGCAAGTAACATAATAATGTTTTTTTTTATATTTGGGTTGATTGAATGAAAGGTAAATTGCGGTATACGATTTATGACGTAAAAAAGAACTACTTACTAGATATATATAAATATTGAGGGTCCCCAAACTTAGAACTCAAACTCAAAAATAATTTTTTCAATCAAAAAAAAAAGGTACGCTTTGTGGACCGTGGTCCCGGTCCACAAAGTGTACCTTTATTTTACCAACTATTGAGTGTATAGGTTTTGTGGACCACGGTCGCGGTCCACAAAACCTATATAACCTATAGGAAAGAAAACTATGTCTCGGCAATATCTAATTAGGAAATAAAACTATGAGATAATTTAATATTTTTTTTGTAAATCAAAAACAATTTTACAAATTATAATGAAATATACTATGTTTAAAGTCAACACCTATAAAATATACTATCTATAGTAATAATCAGTCTTAAAAAATAATTTAAAACGAATCTAAAAACATGCAAAATCATAAAATCAGGTACGATCATTTATAATTCCAATATGTTACACATATTACTTATATAAAGACAGTAATCCTTCCTAACACAAAGTTAAATAAAATCAAATAATAATAATTTTGATCAGACTTCAACACAAATAAAGTGAAACTAAAAACATGTAAAATCATAAAATTGTACCAACACTAGTAGATAATACTAAAAAGCTAGTCTACTTTAAGCGTGCAAATTATTCGATTACTTACTTGCAAAAACTAGATTTAGCTTTAGATATTAAATATTTTAAATAATGTAGAGTAAATTTTATAACATTTGCTTATAGAGCAAATGTTATAAAATTCACTAGATGTTAAATAACAACTATAAAATATTTATTATAATCAGTCTTATAAGTTTATAACATATTAAATTACTAGAAAATGTGCAATGTTCATTTGACCACTCATTAATGATTCCACAGCCCGCGTTATTCTATTCCTGGTTTCGATACTCTCCGGAGTCCTTTTCGAGATATTGGGTGACTCTTTCAATTTATAAAAAATTACTGTCTTTTTTTATGCCTTCTAGAAATTGAACGATATTTGGTTTGGATTTTTTGAAATCCAAACCTACCAATACAATATACAATACCTACAGATACAAAGATATTTGTATCTTTCTAAGTGATTGTTCCATGCTTCTACAATGCTGTTTGTTGTATGCTGTTCTCCATAAAGAACAGCATTTGTAAAGCAAACATTGTAGAAGGACCATAGCGGAGCATATATTTCATTTACTAACCACGTGCTGACGAAGTAATCGTTAAATAATGTGATTTCTTTCCTATTTGGACATTCTTCCATGATGTAGAGAAAACCAACCAAAAAAATATTAAATTATCTCATAGTTTTATTTCCTAATTAGATAATTGCCAAGACATAGTTTTCTTTCCTAATTAAATTCAGTAGATATTTTCTAAATTACTACTCACTTTTGTCTCTGACTATACTTTCTTAAATAATGTTATTATTTATAAATACATGTGGGCCCCAAAGCCTCCGTTAAAAAAGAGGTTTAATAATGTAGGTTTTGTGGACCACGGTCGCAGTCCACAAAACCTATACACTCAATAGTTGGTAAAATAAAGGGACACTTTGTGGACCGTGGTCCCGGTCCACTAAGCCTCCCGACCCAGTCGTAGACCGCAACTAATTGCTAAATAAGATTAAAACTTTAACTAAAAGTGGAGGGGGGAAAAACCAAAATTTTTTCGGGAAAAAAATCATAACTTCTAACCGGTGAACATTCTTGCGGTCGGAAACATTTTTAATCGATAGGCCATTTTTAAGTCTAAAATAAATGTCTGAATTTTTTTTCGCTAAAAGTTACCGTTTTCGAGAAAAAGAAATTAAACATGTTAAAAATGCGCTCGGCAATGTGCTGAATATTAATTGCTTCACGAAATCTACCTGTGCTTCCCCCTGCGGGAACGGATTGTTTTATAGTATCACACGAGTGTTATAAGATCAAGTTATGTACGGTGTCATACACTACTTTATCTACTCTCATACTATAATACATAATATTGCAAATAAAACGCTGAATATAACAACAAATTTATTTTCACTTGTAATAATTATTGATGTTCTGAATATTACAATTATGAAATTGAATTTGAACCGGACAGGAAGCGTTGTTGGAGGTACTCGGACAGGGTATGTTAATGTTGACCTCATTTCTGTTATTTTGAATATTGTTAAGTATTGAATTGGATACAGCGATCTTGTTAGTCATTGAATCATCTACATAGGCTTCTGCAACTGTCGTTGACTTCCAACCACCGTATCGCTTTAGTGCCGTTATATCTCCACCAGCGTCAACTAGCAAGGTCGCAGATGTTCGGCGAAAGCAGTGTCCTGTGTACAATTCGGCGTTGGTAAGTTGAAGATAGCTGGCAATAACTTTGCATAAAGCTCCAAATTTGTTAATGCCAACTCTCTGCGTCGTGCATTTTCCGGCATTATAGTTTAGAAAAAAACTGGGATTGCTGCACTCAGTTGGTCGTAGGTCTATGTATTTTTTGCATTGTTCATAATATTTCCCAGTAATGGTAAAAGAGCGGTCTATCTTGGTTTTAGTTTTACTTATTTTGATCAATAGTGCAGTTTCGAAGATTTCAACATGTTTGAATTATATGTTGTATAACTCTTGTCGTCTACAAGCACCCATTATATCAAAAACTAGTGCAATCTGTAACAATTCATATACATATTTCGGTAATTAACTCAATATTAACAAAAAAAAATGTACATGGTTAACTAGTAAATAACTAAAAATATCTTTTTTTTTCGTGCGGAAATCCTTTTGTGAAGAAATATAATGTGTTTGGGGCTTCATTTAAGAACTTATTTATCTGCTCTGCTGTAAAAGTCTTGGATTTTTTCCCTTTATATCCTTGTGAGTTTTGTTTCAAAAATGCAATTAGCTTGCTCCGCACGATAAAAAAAAAAAAAAAAAAGGTATATTTAGTTATGTCAACTTCGTTGTAAATACTGAGTGTGCTTTTAATCATGGAGTTTTCAACTCACATACTTGTCACTTTATATTTTGCAGATAACTCTTGAAAGTACGCTAACAACACATTTTCAGAAATTGATGTAGCATTTTTATTCATTTTCCATTCTATGAACTCGTGGTAACATTTATTATAATTGCCGGTAACGGCTCTGGTGGGGTACGATTACCACTATCCTCGCTTTCAGACATGTTTTTACACAAAAACTAGTTTATTCTACAAACAAAACCAAACTTTGTTTAATTTAAATGTAAAATGTTGGCGCCAAGGCGCAAACATCGATTGCGCATGCGTGTTTCTTTTTTTTTCCTTCCGAATCGACGGCCGGCGCCGGCTGCGGAGTCGGAGGCACTACCTTTTTTAAAGTAGAGGTTCAACCTTCTTGGTCCAGCTGGAGGTTGTATAGGTGTATCGTTATGATTAAAAAGTTAATTAATGATATAGGTGTCCATACAAGACCTGTATCGTAATAAAACTTTTTTTTTGGCCTGTGCGTAATGTTTGTCATAAGAGTTTTGATTTCATTTTTATAATCTTTGTATTATAGTATCAGAGTAGATAAATAGTTTATCTACACCCGAATCGAAAAATCCCTATACATACCTACGCACTTTATAAACGCATATACATAAAATTAAAAATAAAACATTATAGTACCGCCAACTGTATCATAATAGTATATTATGCAACTAGTGAATAAAGGACGGATTTAAAGCGAGGGCCGTAGATGAGTCACGAGCAAGTGAAGGATTCTAATGATTGAATCACGAGCGCAGCGAGTGATTCAACTCTTAGAATCCTGAACGACGCGAGTCATTCATGGCCCTCGATATAAATTCGTACTTTATTCAGGAGTTGCATACTATACTTTATACCATGACTACGAGAAAAGACATAATTTAAGCGAAAATAGAAATTTAATCAAGAAATAAGAATTGTTACATTAATTGAAATGGAAATTAAAATAAAAGCAATGACTGAAATTATGCGTAATTTTCTTATTATTATCATTAGAGTGGTCAACTTGTGAAACAATATTTATTAATCTAATGCCAAACTCCTTGTCGCAAATATCGACCAGTCAAATCTCGAGAATTTATTTGCACCAAAGAGTTTTGAATTTCGAATCTTAGCGCAAGGAGTTTGTGTAAGCATTGAAATAGAGACCGGATATATTTTTGTGTTCCAAATTCAAACACCAAAATAGTGAATAAAAACAAAACAGTGAATAAAAGGCCTTTTTATTCACTGTTTTGCGTGAATAAATAGTAGATTGTATAACAAGGGAGCAAAATAGTATTTTTACGGCGAGGGCGCACTTTGAACCACGAGTCTAGCGAAGGTTTCTAGAATAGAACCCCGAGCTTTAGCGAGGGGTTCTAACGTAGAAACCTGAGCACAGCGAGGGGTTCAAAGTATATCGCCCGAGGGAAAAATAATTTGCTCCTCGAGTTATATACTCTACTTTTCATCCCCTTTCTATGAGAAAATAAATAAGAGACTGTGTTATGGAATAATGAATAAATTTAATTAAACAAAGACGTGGATATACGTATAAAAACAATTACAAATTTATATTTATATTTGATACGCTAGCGCAATTTTGAAAATTTATTGTCACTGTTTTATTTGGGATCGATATTGTTGTCGATTCATTTACATTTTGAGTATTTGTTATCTTAGTATCTGACTGGTGCTCAAGAAAAGGTACAGAATCCTTTGATGTAGAAGGACGTGGCGACAATGGTATAGGTGAATTATCTTTAGGTCTTAATTTAATATTTTCTACAACGCGGGTGCTAGTTTTTTCTTTATTTTGAATTGAGTCTTCTACATATGTAACCTTCAGCTACAGAGCTGGACTTCCATCCTCCATGCCGCTTTAAAACAGTGAGATCCGCTCCAGAATCTGCCAAGTGTAGCAGACGTTCGGCGAAAACAATGACCAGTGTATGACTTGCAATCGGGCAACTTCAAGTATGCAGCTATTTCTAAGGGCATTAAAGACATTCTATTTTTTCCCATTACTTGTTTAAAACACTTTCCACTTTGATATCTAATAAAAAATCTATTTGATGTTGTTTGAGAAGGACGTAGGCTCTGATATTGTTCAACTATTCGTTTATACTGGCCACGAATAACGAATGACCGATCAATTTTTGTTTTAGTATCAGTTAAATTGACTAAAAGTAATTCATCTGAATGTTTTTTGATATCATCAATTGTTAGTTATATAAGTTCGTTACTACGACATGCTCCATGTATGCCAAATATTAAAGCCACCTGTAACAAAACAGAAAGGAAATCAGACAAGTAGGTACAATACGTACACGTTTTAAAACACTCTGTTTATAGATTACAATGAAAAAACTAAATGATACATACTTTTGTTGCGAGAAATTCCTTATCAGGCGCATCATTTAAAAAGGTCTCGACGTTTTGATGAGAAAATACTTTTGATTTCTTTGGTTTGTGTCCTTCGGATAATTTCTTCAAGTAAGTTAGTAACTTTGAGTAATTATCAATTTTTATATTTTTGTTGGTATTTACAGTTGACTTAAGCATTGAGTATATACTCCATAGGGTAGAAGGTTGCTTAGTTTTGGCCAATTCTTGAAAATAGGCCAAGAATACATTTTCTGAAAACGTTTTCGCACCTTTTTCATTTTTCCATTTAATGAAATTTTCAAAGGCCCTTAAATATTTCACCCGGGATTTCGTAGGTAATAGGTTTTGTACAATGTTGTTTGCTTCTGAAGTTATAGCTTCAGGTGTTAACTCATTGTCACTGTCATAAGTTGACGTGGAACTCATATTTTATTGCAAAATAAGCAAATCAACTCAAATAAAATATGTACTTACTTACAAGAACAGAGACGTAATCAGTGATGCCAACTCCTACGGAATGTTCCCCCTAGAACCAACTTCAAATTCCCCTAAATATCGACTAAAAACCCCTAAATATTTTTTTTACCACTCATGTGGCAGACATGCGCACGACCCACCTGATGGGAAGTTTTTGCGGTACACTCAGTTTGAGAGGTTAAAAAAAAAACCTTTTTCAAAATAAAAACAGTTTTCCTTAATTAATACCGTTTACTCTTGGACACAATGTTTTTAACTATTATCGAGACAAGTATTTAATATTGCGTCGAAGGCATCGACCTGGCTATCACCTTGCGTTAGGCTGTTGCTAACAGCTTTAAAATCGTACATATTGCTGTTAAATGCTTTAAGCATACGGCCAGAAGGAACAAATTTCACACATGAATTGCCGTCTCTTTGCAAAGTGAACCTGACCATCATTATACTTTGCAGCACTTCAATAGATAATTTATTTCTAAGTTTATTTTTTATTATGTTGTAAGTCGAAAAAGCACGTTCGACACTTGCGTTTGAAACTGGAAGTGTGAGAAGAGCCATTGAAAATTTGGCGATATTTTCAAAACGGTTGTGTCCAGCAGAATCGCAATCTTCGAAAACATCTGAATAAAATTCCACAGAATTGTTCACATTTGGCCACGATTTGTTTGACAATTGATTCCACTCTGACTCTATGTAATTTTTGTCACCGTACAAATGGTCTCGATGGAATTTTGTTAAAAACTTGGCTAAACTTGGTTTTACTGTGATAACGCAATTTTAGGATGAAGATTGGCCATCATCTTCAAAACCGATAAATTATCTGGTAATGGAATTTCTGGAGCCAAAATACACAAGAACTTCTTACACCTCTCTTTGACATCCAGCAAGTCTCTTGCATCAATATTTTCTGCAATGGACTGAAACTCATACCCAAAATACATAGAAGAAGTATGCATTAAATGTGACTGAAAATCAAAAGACGCTAATTCAAAATCTGTCAATTTTTCAAAACTTGATGGCACAACGAGTTTTTGAAGTACATTTTTGAACACCAAGAATAGGTCTTCGAGCAACTTAGTTGGTTCCACATGATCGCTTTGGAACATTAAATTTAACTGAGTGATACTTTTCAGTTCATGCTTCAAGAAAATCAAAAAAGCCTTAAAGGGCAATCGTTTCATTATATCATATAATTGTTCAGCCATATAACATTTGTCTTCGGATTTTGCGATTGAAAATAACAATTGTAATTCTTCCCACTGTTCAAGAATAGTGTTTATAGCTTCCGATCGTGCGAGCCATCGAGTTCCACTAAGACCTTGTATTTTCTTTGCCATTAATGGTTTCGTACAGCAGTGCCTATTGGTTATATTAATTAATAGACCTATATTATAGACCGTATATTTTATTGATCATAATATAATCTGTATTATTATAGTTTTACAATATTTCAGCCACGTTTGGAGTTTATTTATTTGATTTAATTTGTTGGTTGGATTCGAGGCAAAATATAAATCCTGTCCTGCTTTTAAAAAATATTTTGAATCTACCCCCTAAAATCCCCCTAAAAAATTTTACCCCCTAAAAAACCCCCTAGCCGTCTTGAATCCCCCTAAATTTGGGGGGAAAACCCCTAAGTTGGCATCACTGGACGTAATCCGCGCGCTTTAGTTTTTTTTTTATTAGCACGGGTGCCCGCACCGCGCAGCCTCGTTAGCTGGCCATACCAGCCAGCAATTCATATAATTTGTGTTCGATTTCTATGAACGATATACGTTCCAAATTCAAATCACTTTTCCGCCCGCTAAAAAGCTCTGAAGAGAAAAGTGCTACTTTGCTCCCACTTATAGAGGAACAAAGTGACACTTTTCGAATAGAAGGGATGAAAATAAGCTTTTTAGAGTAGGTATGCTGCCGTCGTAATTATAAATGCAGTAATCGTCATTTTTCCAAATTCCTGTTTTTATCGAAAATGAAGTTAAGAGACACGTATCTAACTTTTGGTTAAAAAAATAAAATAAAAAAAGTATTATCGAAGTTAGTAAATTGTAAGCAAAAATGCAGCATTCGTATGTTTTTCCCGGGAGTTTGTTCATTTAAATGCAGTAATAATAATGTACAAGGATAAACTATATTACTAATTAAAATTGCAGTATTAATCTTATCGTAGAGCTAAATGAAGCATTCGCATAATGAACTGCATTTTAATGTGGTACATTTTATATTTCTATGAGTCTTTTCGAAATTCAAATGCAGTAAATGTTTAATACGTGATATTAGAATAATGATTTTGAGTGATGTGTTGAGTACAATTTATTATATAGATGCCTGTGTTTTTAACATTGAATTGTTTAATGAGAGCTTTACTTAAATAAAGTACAGTAGTGCATTTATAGAATATTTAGTTGATCGTTTAGTTTTGATGTACTAGAAATAAATGCAGTTTGAATTATTTCCTAGACATAAATGCAGTACTAAGCACAAATACTGCATTTCACTTTAAAATAAATGCAAATATCAAATATAAATACAAAAATAAAATACAGTATTCAATATTATAAACTAATTAATCCATAAAATTGTCTTTATTGTTAAAATTAATAGTAAATTGACTTATTATGTACATACTGATATTGTCGGAAGTTTACGCGAATGTTACACATTGAAATAAAACTATTTTTAACGGATTCTATCGCGGTTTATTTGATGTTATTTTATATGGCTGCTGAAAAGCAACCGAAACGTCGGGTTCAATGTAAAATATAAAATAACATCAAATAAACCGCGATAGAATCCGTTAAAAATAGTTTTATTTCAATATGTACCTACATACTGAGTTAAAAATAAAACATTTAAGATTTCAGCAATTGTAGAGAATGTAAAAAAACCTTTTCACTTCAGTAGCTCAAACAAGCGTATTTTGCTGCTTTTAAACAGGCAGCAAAATAGCTTTTTGCTGCCTAGAGAGCCAAAGTTTTTTTTATAATTTTTCGTTCCGAATTCTGAACTAATCAAAGAATCATAATTCTAACTAGCAAAGTTTTTAGATTTGGACAATTATTAAAAAATAAACTAAATTAAATTCAATAAATTACTAAAGAAAAACTGATAAATGCTTATATTCTGAGATATTTCAGCTTGAAAAAAAATGCTATTTGCTTTCAACGCGCCGCGCCCCGCCTCGCGGCGGCTGCGCGCGCCAATTTCGGAACGCACCTTTGTTACCCGCGCCACAGATAAATAAAAAAATATACAGCCCGCGCAATTAAAAAAAATTAACAAGATTTTATCTTGCTTGTTTTTAAAAGTTTGTAAAGTGCCTTTTATTAGTTTAAACATGAGTTAATCAAGTGACGAAGATATTTTAACACCTGAGGAACTGAAACAATATGTGCAAAACGCAGAAACTAGTTTTCTGCCCTCTAAATCAGGGGAAAAATACATTCAAGCATTACATAATTTCAATGAATGGCGAAGTTCAAAAGGAGCAAAAAATTATTCAGAGAGTCTTACTGTCTTATTTCATTGAAATGTCACAGTCCAAACAATCCTCAACTTTGTGGAGTATATACTCTATGCTTAAATCTACACTGAAAATAAAACATGACGTACATATCGATAGATATACAAAACTTGTAGCGTACTTGAAGAAGAAGTCCGTTGGGTATAAACCGAAAAAATCAAAAGTATTAACAGCTCATAACATAGAAATGTTTTTAAATGAAGCTCCTGACAATGTATATCTTGCTGCAAAAGTAATTTTAATAATAGGCATTAATGGTGCATGTCGCAGCCAAGAATTACTTAATCTTACTATAAATGACATTGAAAAACATTCAGAAACTTTATTGTTAGTTAAGTGGAATAATACTAAAACCAATGTGGACAGATCTTTTGTTATTCGTGAAGAATATGTTACTTTTGTTGAAAAATATCAGAGATTACGTCCAAATAATATTACCACAAGTCGATTTTTCATACAATATTTTAATGGTAAATGTACAAAGCAGCCTATGGGTATAAACAAAATTGGCTCTACACCGCGACAAATAGCGACCTTTTTAAAACTTGCAGAGCCTGCCCTACTGGTCATTGTTTACGTAGGACATCTGCAACACTATTGGCTAGTTCTGGAGCTGATCTCACAACTCTGAAACGTCATGGAGGGTGGAAAACAAATACAGTCGCTGAAGGTTATATAGAAGACTCAATTGAAAATAAATCAAAAACTTGTAATCGGATTGTGGAATCTATAAATGTGAAACAGACTTCAGAACCACAACCATCAACTTCTAAAAATAGCATGGATGGCTACACAGAAACCCGAACTGAATCACCTACATTCACTGTTGTTTCTTCTGAGTTGATGAGTGAAACAGATACACCAATAGAAAATCTAAGCCAAGTGAATACCACAATAAAGATGCCTAATAAAACAATTACTTTATATTTACAGCATTGTAATAATTGTACGTTTAACTTTTAGTATCTTTTTTATTCCTGAAATAAAGCGTTACCTACATTTTAATGTGTCTTTTATTTGTTCTCACTCCTAAAGTGAAAAATAATGAGTGCTACACGGGACCAAAGCTTTTTTACTGCGAGTGTTGTTGAATCCCTCGCTGCACTCGGAATTCTACCGAATCACTCGCTACGCTTGTGATTCAATCCTAGAATCCCTCGCTTACTCGGGATTCAATCTATCCCACTCGCAGCAAAAAATTACTTTGGTCACTTGTTGAACAAATAACTATTAACCGCGTTTTCTCGAAACCGCCATTTTGCAAATACTGCATTTACAATTACGAGGGCAGTATGGTATAAAACTCATTATAGTATCGCTATCTTTTTTTAGGGATTTTCTTTAGAAAAGCCCTATTGCTATCGAGTTGTCGTCGACGTCGTCGACGTCGTCGTTACCAATTTTCTGTCACGGTTTTGGGTATGAAGGAGATGAGCTATCGAGTTACTGTTTTCGGTAATAGATTCGTGCTGGGGTGAACCATTGCAAGATAAAGAAAAAATCGCTCAAAGATAAAATAAAAGAAAATCCCTTGTATTCGGCTGAGCTCGTCTCAGGAATTCAACTTGTTATTCATTAAACTAGTTCGAACTGTGGAAAAAAAATGGCGCCCTTGTAACCTACCTACTTTTTTAATTTCAATTTTTCCTATAAGTGAAGATAAAGTAGTGTATGAAACTGCATATATAACTTAGGTATTAAAACACTCGAGTCAACCTATTATCGCAAACAGACTCGCGTTTTAATACCCCTTCTTATATGACAGTTGCATAAACTACTATTAAAGAATGCGGTTTTATTATCGCACCCGGTGGCAGTGGTTCCCTTATCATTAATGACTGACGCATCAGACAAGTGTGCAGGAGGAGTATTACATTTGAAGGCAGGGAATTAGTCATATACACAGATCGTTGAGGAACTAGGGCCTCGACTGGTGGCGCTCTTTAGCGCATGCCTCGAAAGGGGCCAGTTTCCAAAGGCGTGGAAGACGGGGAAACTGGTCCTTATCCGGAAGGCGGGGCGGCCGGCGGATCAGCCATCCGGTTACCGGCCGATCGTGTTGCTCGACGAGGTGTGCAAGCTCTTTGAGCGGATTATTGCAGAGCGCCTCGTCGAGCATCTCACGAACGTGGGGCCAGATCTGGCGGACAACCAGTTCGGTTTCCGCCGGGGGCGCTCCACCGTGGAAGCGATCATGCGCGTTAGGCGCCTGGCGGAGGAAGTAGTCTCGCGGGGTGGGGTGGTGGTGGCGGTGTCTCTCGACATCGCCAACGCCTTCAACACCCTACCCTGGAGCTGCGTTAGGGAGGCGCTCGCGTATCACGGAGTGCCTCCTTACCTCCGCCGCATTGTCGAGGCATACCTATCCGAGAGGGCCATAGTTTACCCGAGCTGGCTAGGGCCAGGGCGGCGAGAAGTGTCGTGCGGTGTTCCGCAGGGGTCGGTCCTAGGGCCACTCCTGTGGAACATCGGATACGACTGGGTGCTGCGCGGTACGTTGCTCGAGGGTGTCAGCATAGTGTGCTATGCTGACGACACCCTCGTTATGGCGCGGGGAGCAACGTACCGAATCGCGGCACTGAAGGCCACGGCACGGGTTGCTCAAGTCGTGGGTCGAATACGGCGGCTGGGACTCGAGGTGGCTCTCCACAAATCCGAGGCTATGTGTTTTCACGGGCCTCGGAGGGGGCCACCTGCGGGAACCAGCATAACCGTAGGGGGCGTAAGCATCGGCATCGAGCCCACGATGAAGTACCTTGGGCTCGTACTCGATAGCCGATGGGACTTCGGACCTCATCTCCGAAGTCTGGTCCCAAAACTGAGGGGGGCTGCGGCCGCGCTATCGCGGCTGATGCCCAACGTTAAGGGACCCAACGCCCCCACTAGGAGACTGTACCTGGGGATCGTGCGAAGCATGGCCCTATACGGGGCCCCCGTATGGGCGGAGACTCTGGCGGCCCGCAACGTAGCTGTTCTTAACAGTCCGTTAAAGGCGATGGCCGTCAGAGTCATCAGGGGGTATCGCACGATCTCCGTCGAGGCGGCATGTCTCCTAGCTGGGACCCCTCCATGGGACCTGGAAGCGAGAGCCCTTGCGCTGCTGTACCAGTGGCGCAAGGAGGCGCTGGAGCGGGGCCATAGGCCGGAGCCCCGAGAAATCAGGGCTCAGCGGTCCCTGCTCCGCCAGGAACTCATGGAGACATGGAGGGTGCGACTTGAGCACCCAAGGTGGGGGGAATCCACCATTGCGGCGGTGAGACCGATCATGAAGGAGTGGTTGGAGAGGGACCATGGGGACCTCTCCTACCGGATGTGCCAGATGGTTACCGGACACGGGTGTTTCGGTAAGTATCTGTGGCGCATCCACCGGGAGACAACACCGCAGTGCCAGCACTGCGAGGATCCTGGTGAAGACACGGCGCTCCACACGTTGGTGGAGTGCCCTGCGTGGGCGAGTCAACGCCGGGATCTCGTTGCGGTCCTGGGCGTGGACGTTCTCTCGTTGGAGACCATGGTGAGGGCCGTGGTCTCCGACGGGAGCAAGTGGCACGCCGCCGCCTCTTTCTGTGAGCAGGTAATGCGCGCGAAAGAGACGGCGGAGAGGGAGCGGGAAAGAACCCTGCCTCCCGAGTTTCGCAGTCTGCGGCGAGGACGCCGCAGACTCATCTACGCCCGGGACTACCGACCTCCATGATCGGGGCCTGAGGACGGCAGTTGGCCGACTCGCCGTCCTTACAGAAGCAGGCCGTGGCGGAGGCGTGTCGTGTGTGCCCTACACACGCCTGCCAACTCACCGAAGCGGGATAAAACCCGACCCCACCAGGCGAGGCCGCGGTGGCGGCCAAAGTCCGCCGGCAACCCTGGGGTTATCCTTTCGAGGGCTTACCCGGGGTGCCCGGCAACGGACACTTGGGGAGGACACCGTGCGGTTTTAGTCGAGACACGCCATAACCACCCCCGCTGGCCAGCGGGGGGGTATCCGAAGGGATTTCCGCACGTAAAAAAAAAAAAAAAAAAAAAAATACACAGATCGTAAACCGTTGGTATACGCGTTAAACAAAGTAGAGAGTACCTAATAGTGAAACGCCGAGACGTACAAGGCAGTTATTGTTCATAAGTGAGTTCACAAAGGATATTAGATATGTCAAGGCCGACAACAACAAAGTTGCAGACGCGATATCGCGTATCGAGATTAAACAATGCCCAACGTCTATAGATTACTCAGAATTAGCTGCGGTACAGGCAGCCGATGCCGAATTAACACAATTCTATCCGAAAAGAATGACAATATTTCTTTAAAGATAAATTCTCATTCCAGGTAGCAACAAAATGATTTATTGCGAGAATTCAAGTAGTGTATGTAGATCGTATATACCGGAGAGTTTTAGAAAAATTGCGTATGAGTCAGTTCATGAAATTAGTGACCCCGGGGTGAGAGTAACGCGCAAGATGGTTGCAAATAGATTTTTTGGCCGGGAATGTACCGCGATATTGGTCATTGGGCGAAAACATGTATACTGTGTCAAAAGTTAAAAGTAAGTAGGCACACTGTATCGGAGTGACCGCAGTTCCCAGAGGCAACAAGGCTATCCGATGTTCATATTGACATAGTAGGACCATTGCAGATAACTAAAGAGGGTAAGGTATATTAGGTATATTGTCACAATGTCAGATAGATTCACAAGATGGCCGGAAGCCATCTCTGCACGCGACATCACGGCAGAAGTTGTTGCAGAAGTATTTTATAACTAGGACGGTTACCAGCTTCGTGACCGTGACCTGTGACCTACTTGCACCAAATAAAGTTTCTTTCTTTCTTTTCTTTCTTTCTTCGCAATCAACCCAAACTTAAGCGTAACGAGATTTGCCTATCCAACAATAGGTCAACGTGACCGGTCGACTTTTTCCATTGATTTGGTTTTTCGGTGATTATTCCTCGATGATAAGACCGATCTGGACATTCGACCCCTTACGACACTCAGTAATGTCTACTTGATCACCGTTGCAAATTTGGTCGAGATCGGTCAAACGGTCTCGGAGGAGTATCATTTGTTTGAAATGCAACTTTGAAACTAAAGACGCTTCGCTCGCCTTCGGCTCGCTACGCTTAATAATTAGATAACCCGTTCTGGAATTCCGGAGAGGTTGACGAGTGATCAAGGTAGGCAATTGGAAAGTAATTTATTTACTCAATTGCTAAGAACTCTAGGCATTAAGAAGAATCGGACTAGCCCAAAAAGACCTCAGCCAAACGGAATTTTAGAGAGAATACACAGAGTTATGAAAGGTGCACTAACTGCGCATCTGACAGATAATGGTACGAGGAACTGCCTACAGTATTATTAGGATTACGTACAGTCGCCAGAAGCGATAATGAAGTAAGTCCGGCCGAGTATATGTATGGCCAAACGATCCGTTTACCCGGAGACTTTTATAACGTCTCAGATAATCGGACCGTAACGGATGATGTAATCAATTAAGATATAACATAAGTAGGTAAAAGCGGGTAGCTCGAGAGGTGCGGGACTCGGGGACATTATTCGTGCACAACCACAACGAGCTAGCTAAATGTAAGTATGTTTTTATTAGAATAGACGCAGTACGCAGGCCCCTCACATCACCGTATGAAGGACCTTGCCGAGTGGTGGGGAGAAAAAGTTAAGGTGTGTGCACGCCTTAACTTTTTGCACAGGTGTGTGTACTGTGCAGTACAGTTGCCAAATAGAACGATTAACATATCTATCGACAGGTTAACATCCGAGTTTATAATAAATGAATAGGTAAACGATCAGGGTAAGGACGATTATTGTGACGATCCTGAAACGAGCAATAGCAAACCGATAGTAGTAAAGAAAATTGTAAGATTTAATGATAATGCAACGCACAACTGTAACAGTAAGAAAACAAGAAGCGGGCGCAATGTCAAGCTCCAAGTGCGATATCAGTGATAGCCGTAAGAACAGGAATAATAGATGAGGTATGATTAGTAGTGACGAATGGAAGGAGTTGCAGGCGCTGTCATGATGGGCGCTGCTGGGTCCTAAGGGATGTATTTGAATAATGCAGAGCGGGTCATCACGGTAGCTACCATTAGATAAGGCATGAAAGAGTTAAATTAGGTTAGATATTTTGCCACCTTAAGGTGGAAAATATAAGCAATCATACAGTGTAGTAGTAGGAGTGTAGTAGGAGGCGCGTAGTAGGTTGAACAATAAGTAGGTTATTATTTTGTTGATCATGCATTCTCACATACATACTTGGAATAAACAACAATGTAGAACATGTCATATGCACTGTAGTTAGATATTTTAATAATGCAATATATGCGTAATATGGCATTCAGGGCAAGTCTTAAGGTAATAAATTAGTCATTTATCTCGTTAGAATATTGTTGAACCTGTTGAGAGCAACATCGCTCAAGATTTATTTACATTTTTTATAAAATGGGTAAACCATACAGCTAAGAACAAGTTATTATTGCTCAGAATGGAGCAGTGCAAGCGGAAATAAGTAGATATAATAATACAACTTTGATGGCATTAGCCATTGGCATGGGTTTGATAATAGCATTAGCAGTAATGGTATACTGGCGTTATCGCATAAGGCTTTGGATGGCGAAAACGTTTACAAGATTAACAAATGCTCAACCGGCGGCCCCGCGCCAGATGCAACCTCAACAATAAAGAGTAGAAAGTGATAAAGTGTTATGAATCATAATGTTATGATTTTATGAAACGGGTTGCTGTGATTAAGTTAAGGTGAATTATGTATCGTAACTATAGTATGTAAACAGTTAGTTCATAGCGAAATCATTTGGTAATTTTGTAAAAAATTGGGGGGTGTAGTGTAGGGACGCTGTAGACGTAGTAATTATTTATTAATTTGTGGCTGTAGTATGCAAGATTGTAGTAGCGATTCGTAAGCTAGCGCGATGTATGTGAGAGCCGAGCCAGTTACTGCGCGCTGCTTCCACACAATTAGGTTTAGGTCGGGTACCTTATTTAATAAACGACAAGTTTATATCAAGACTACTCAACTCTTACTCGCCGGTAACTCCCTTCACAACTGGACCCCAAATAGGGCACAGAATCCCTAAAGGATTATGGCAAAAGCTCGTAATTAAATGACCGAAGTCGCTTGCGTCGACTAGTTCTGAACTACGGGTACAATTAGGTACACACGTAACACTAGCAACGTAATAATGTCTGGAACACTTAAAGTCACAATAATGACGTAGTAGATGGCGTAATAAAGATTGCGTATACAGCCGGTAATGAGTGGCTATATTTAGAACACTTTGGGGTTGAGTTCGATCCATTTATTTGTTTACGAAGTTGAAAAATCTATTAGTGTACTAGTAAGACAGTGTCGCAAACTTGATTTTTAACAAAACGTTTTGCACAATTTTCCGCTTTTTCCCTACTGCTCAACTTGTTAATTATCAATCAAAGTTGTGCAATCGGCACTTATGCTGATAAAATAGACAAAAAAAATACCTTTTTTTTTTTTTATCGTGCGGAAATCCCTTCGGATGCCCCCCGCAGGCCAGCGGGGGCGGTTATGTCGGGCTTGCACCGACTAAAACCGCACGCCGTCTCGGGTCTTCAGACGCCGGGGTGTAAGGTTACCCATAGAGCATATCCCTCGCACCCCGGCTGACCCTGAGCCATCTCACCACTAACAGCATCGCTCATCCTGTCTCCTCTGAAAGCAGAGGAGTACGGAGAGCGATGTGTTCCCGCCACGTTGGGTATTGGCCGACGATCAATGCCAACCCTATGAAGGGGTGAAGGGGGAAGCCATTGACCGCCGCCCAGGGTGTACCGGCCGCTCCGATTCCGTTCCCCCCGGACTGCAGCGGGATCGGAATCGGAGCGACACTCGAGGAGGTTACCCAACACACACCCCAACAAAAAAAATACCTGGTGCCGCCATCTTTTAGTGGCTTACTAATACAAAGTAATACTTGCCTAACAGCAGGTATTACTACCTATACTTTTCAGATCTATAGGTATATTAATAACATATAACAATAACAGATGGCAGATCTATATAATAATAATAATAAATATAAAAATAAATGCCAAGTTTATTATACTATACGTGATTGATTGCAATATGAAGATAAATGTTATCTTTAAAAGACAAAATCAATAAAAAATCAACAGTAGATTACCATTGAACGCATCTTAGACTAGATTTAATCGAAATCGGCACGTCAAACCAATGTCAAAATCTTACAAAAATACAAAACGTCAGAGTCACGTGACTACGTACAGTACGTACGTAAGAGGTTATATTTTTGCAATTTTCTTATAATAATGACTATGGCAGCAGACCCACTAGACGAACTAGTTCAATTTTTACGGTCAGATGCTCGGATTGACCTAAAACATATATCTGTCGATCACCTGGTCGGTTTATCGGGCACTGAAGACGGAATCAACACTTTATTATCGAAGGGAAAAGTTATACAAAGCATTATTGCTCTCACCGATGATAAAGTAGACGAAATTGCTAGAAACTCACTTCTAATACTAGTAAATATTACCGCTAGTGCGAAAGGAGTGACTGAATTACTTAAATTTAAATCGGACGAGAGGAAAAACATTATTAAATTACTTATAGGTTATATTTTAAACCCGGAAAAACGAGATGCGGATGCTGCCTGCATGGTACTCTCTAACATAACCCGTGTAGAGTCAGAGGTAGATACGATATTAACTACATTTAAGCCACATTTAAATGATATTTTATACGCATTTGTAAACACGGACTATAACAAAAAAGGTTCAAATCTTAATTATATAGGACCTATAATATCTAACTTGTCTTGTTGCCACAGCGTTAGAAAATGGCTGACAGAAGAAAACCCACACATACCATTATTAAAACTACTACCATTCTGTAATTATGACCTCTCAAATGTACGTAGAGGAGCTGCGATTGGAACATTAAGAAATCTCTCATTTGACCCTGAATTTCATGATTTCTTACTCAGTAATGATTTGGAGTTGCTGACGTATTTATTGACTCCGCTTATGGGAAATGAAGAATATATTGATGAGGAAATGGATGTGCTACCAATATCGTTACAGTATCTACCAAAAGAAAAGAAAAGGGACAATGATATGGATATACGAAGAATGATTTTAGAGACTTTAAATAAACTATGTATGAGGAAAAAAGGTAGAGAATTTTTAAGAGATAATGGTGTTTATTATATTTTGAGAGAGTACCATAAATGGGAAAAAGACCCAAAGGTGCGGCTTGCTTGTGAAAATGTTATAGATATCTTAATACAGAAAGAAGATGAAGTTGGTACAGAAGATTTTTCTACGGTAGAAGTGCCTGAAGACATGAAAGAGAAATTTGCAAAAATGGATGAAGATTATGTAAAGGATGATTAAAAATATAAATCAATAATTTTATTTTATTTCACATACTATTCCAAACATGAGTGTGTGGGAGCCTACCAAGATCTCTGGAACCCAAGCCAACTTCACCTGGTAGCCATTACATCTGCTGATTAAGGGACGAGGCTGAGGCTGGGTGTCACTACTTAAATACAAATGCTTCCGAGATCTAAGAAGTAACGGGATGTGATAATTCTCCCACATAAGACGATCCTCGAACCAAGCAAGGCAATAACGCCTGGTCGATTTTGGCCCAACAGACAATGTTGGGATATAGTACATTATGTTGATCAGCATCAGTACTTTAATATCACAATAAACAATCAATAGATCTATAATAGTTCAGCTTCAATTAGCTAGATGGCACTGGGTACATGAGGTATTGGTACCAGCTCCATTCGAAATAAAAGACTAATCACTAGATGGAATTGACATTTATTAAAAAAATTTGACTTATCATATCTTCTATCACACAACAACAGTTAGGCCAAAATTAGATAGATACAGTTTACATTCATTTTCAATTTATTATTTAATTTATTACAGAAACTCGGAAATTATAAGCTAGTGAAATATATTCTAATGGAAAACTGCATTCATAGATCAAACCTGAAAACTAAAGCACAAATCATGATTGTGGGCCCACCAAGATCTTTGGGGCCCATGCCAACCCTCCCTCTCCCCCCTGCAAGCGGGTAAACCTGCTTATCAACGGATGGAGCTCCGTGGTCAATTTTGGTCTAAGCCAATGAGAAAGATAAATGACTGCTACATTGCATCTTCAGCTACACTTTAATTTTGGATCCAATTCTCGAGTCATGTAGTTTTTTTCATTATAATATAATTTCTATTACAGAAATTAGATCACTTATTTAAACAATGTGTATTTCAACTATAGCTTAAGTTTTTTTAAAGCCGAATAACTTGACTTTGATACAGGTCTTAAATCTAAGGATTTGAGCTTACATTAATAGTTACCGTACTACACATTAGCACATCTTTAGGTCGAACTAGAAACAGAGTACCATGGGCGCAGCTAAGGAAATCATCCCCCCCCCCTCCCCCCCTATTCCCCCTCTGAAAATCTAAATTCTATCTACAAATCATCCTGTTAATTTTTAACATGAATAATTTTATTATTTCATGCACATTTTTATTTTCTTAGCAAAAAACGGAATCCGTCCGTGCGTCCATCTGTCCCGTCCGTGCATGCGCGTGTCCGTTCGTGCGTCCTTCCATCCCGTCACTCCCGTCAGTCCATACATGCGCGCGTCCTTCCGTCCCGTCACGTCAGTCTGTGCGTACGTGCGTCCGTCCATCCGTCCGTCCGTGCGTTTCGCGATCGATCCCTACCTACCTACGCCCTTGATCTCTGCCCATCTGCGCCTTGATCGCTTACTCATTTCCACCCTGTGATCCGGTAGGTACTCATGCATATTAATTTTTTTCCTTTCTTTCTAAATGAATTTTTGATTTGGACTATATGTTAGAAGAATAGACAAACAAACCCTCGTTTACACCAAGATATAATTCCTAATTTCTAGGAACTTTTATTTAACTTGCGATGTATGTAAAGATATGTGTTCGGGTTAAATCTTGCATCAACATTATAAAGCAGCAGTTATCCTCAATCAATTGAGATGAAATTTCATGAAACATGTATTGTTTAGTTTGGATGGCAATATACTAGGTCCGCAAGGCAAGATAGCTTTTGGAATGTTGAGCTGAGAGTGCCCATCTCAGCTTTAGAATGTTTTGTTCGGTGGTTATTCCTCCGTGTCTTGTCCGATTTTCAGTTTTCTTTTTTTAATCGGTATTTATGGTAATAGGCTACGGTTTGGTGCCAAAACTTAGATTTTACTAACTGTGGTTTTTGAGAAATCAGCTTTTGAATTTCTTATTCGATGATTGTAGATGATGGTACTTGATAACTTGAATTTGTATAGCCTATGTCCGTCACATCACTATCATCTATGATTAAGCTAAAAATCATTAAAATCCGTCGAAAAGTCTAGGCGCTAGAGGGGGACACAAACGAAATTACATCGAGTGAAGTGAAAGGAGCTTGGTACGGGTACCATAGAGCTCTGATAATGGAGTAGGAATGTGGTCAAAGAAACTCTAGTTTGGACTTATTTATAATAATAATTCGGTCTAATGACGGTTTAGGAAGGTGGCCATAGCAACTCTTATACTTTACAAGATAAACCTATCGAGTTTGGGTTCATTTGTCTTGGAAAACTTTGTAAATAGATTTTTGGTGTAAACGAGGTTTAAATAGGACATATAAGAAATAGACAGATATGAACATCAATAGTTTTTTTCTATTATATATTTAGATTCACAGACAGTTAATACATATATACCTCTACAATTGAGACTATGATTAAAATAATTTTATAATTCTTTTGACATTGACTAAATGAGATTTTATTTAAATACTTTTAGTAGAACATTACTTTCAGTTTGGCAACATTTTTGGAGTGTGATTTTTTTATGTAGGTAATATCAACGATTTCGTTGTAAATACTTCGTCAAGGATAGCCAACTAGATTTGAACTAAGATTGTTTACTAAACGACTAAATACAAATATAACAAGATAAAATACAAATACTATACGATCGACCAATTACATGCCCACTTCTTAAAATTTCAAATGAAGTAATAGGTCTGTATAGTATAACTGTTCTTTTTTTAGGGCTCGGTAATATGACACCACCTCTCCTGATTAACTGGATTGACTGGATTAATAGCGTTCTATCGACAGATCCGGTTGGATACCCCTGCACTAGATAGTCGAAACACTGCCAACTGGTAAGGAGTTACATTAGATGACGTCAACCTTTTTATGCATACTCCCCGTTTTATACTTAAGCTGTAGGTTTTTATTCGTCTGTACGAAAAGAATATCACACAAAATCACGCGCGATATTGACTTGAATATCAAACTAAATGACGAGTCGCGAGCGTTAATATCCCAAATATATTATTATTAAATTATTACTATCACACCAATGATATCATCCAAATAATATCGTAGAACATTAATGTTCGTTAATATAAATCAAATAACATCAATTTAGTAAATTACTAAAATAATATCCGTCAATATTATTTAACTCGCTAATATCTCTCAAGTAATTTATTACTCGTGTAATATTACAAGAATAATAATTACTCATTTAATATTAATATTGTAATATCACATAAGCAATATCAGCCAAGCAAATATCTAATTTTACAACAGTAAAATCAAATAACTAACATCACAAGCTCAAACAACTTTATCAAAGTTAACATCTAATTGGCCTCATTACAACACTTCACAATCTACACATATAATTATGTTTTTGTGCTTTAAAAATTAAAGAATGTCAAGAGATACTTAGATCTTTATATATTCCAGTGATGTGCTATATTCAACCGTCAAACGACATCAATAGGATTATATTTATGTGGTAACAATATCACGTACAAACGTGAACGTGATGGTCAAAAGAAGGAGGACCTAAAAGGGATTTTTAGATTTACTCTAGCGCGACAGAATAACATATGGGGGGAAGCCTTGCGCCATTTTAAGTACCCCCACGATATATGAAGCCTTTATATAGGTGCGCACGTTCTAGGACAGCTGATCAGACTAGTAAAAAATTGATCATTGTTTAAACTCAAGCGCTTCAGATTAGGGTAGGTGAGTTAATTACATGCAGAAAAGTGTGCATTTCACTATCACATTCATCTACACATTCACATTCATCTACTGATTTGCGCGTGACATGAAGAAATAGTAGAAACACAAGGTTCTAAAAAAAATCTTTACTTGGATTTACTTGAGCGCGGTTAATTTTTGAAACCAGTGGAAATCAAACATAATCAAACATTTTCTCCTTTATAGCATCTAATCTTCATAAGCAAAAGGTCCCCATGACGCTCGAGTAAATCCTCATTTATGGGAGGCTCCCAGGGCTCCCCTTCTAGTAATTAATAGCACCACAAATAACACACACAAATAAAATATAATATTTATTGATCTTGAGGGCGATAGTTCTTGACGCCCTCCATCCTGGCCTTACGACGCTCTGAAGGTGTGGCGCCTTTTATTTTCACAATCATATGCGACCCTTTCTTGGTTGGGTCTGGTTTGTATGACTGCACATTGTCCTGCAAAAAAATAAAGGGTTCAGTTGAAATTACTAAAGATCCTCCTTTATGAATGGAGTGACTGACAAACTCGTTATAGTGAATGACAAACTCATTATAACGACTGACAAAAACTGATTGTAATGGATGACAATTGGTTACAGTAATTGACAAATTGGTTATAATGACTGACACACTGGTCATAATAACTGACAAACTGGTTAAAATACAGGTTACTAAATCGCATTCTATAGCATCGCTTAGCATTTAGTTGGATATATGTATTAACCTTCTTATGTATGGTGATTTTTCAGCTGTTAAAAAATGATCACAACCTATGCCTAAAATAACTAAAGATTTGTAGCAAATATACACACACGCCCATTCTGTTGTAGGTTAAAGTGAATATAAAAAGCGGCCAAGTGCGAGTCGGATTCCCCCATTAAGGGTTCCGTAGCAGCAAGTAACATAATAATGTTTTTGTTTTCACATTTCAAATATAAAATTTGAGTTGATTCAAAGAAAGGTAAATTGCGGTTTACGATTTATGACGTATTAAAAAAAACTACTTACTAGATCTCGGTCAAACCAATTTTCGTGGGAAGTTTACATGGTAATGTACATCATACCATTCAGGTGACAGACAAACTCACGGCCCACATGATGGGAAGCGGTTACCGTGGCCTATGGACGTGCACAACACCAGGGGCGTCACTCGCGCTGCCGACCCTAATCCCTATCATTCTCTTATTTTAGAAGTTACATAGGGGGGGGGGGGGGGGACACATTTTACCACTTTGGAAGTGTCTCTCGCAAACTATTCAGTTTAGAAAAAAAATATATTAGAAACCTCACTATCATTTTTGAAGACCTATCCATAGATACCACACACGGATGGGTTTGATGAAAAAAAATTTTAGTTTCAGTTCTAAGTAACCCCCAAAATTTATTGTCTTTTTTCTTTTTTTGTGTGAAAATCTTAATGCGGTTCACAGAATACATCTACCTACCAAGTTTCAACAGCATAGATCTTATAGTTTCGAATTTTTCTTAGTTTTTGAAATTAATGTAACAAATCGATAGATTTATCTAGTAGGTAATTCGCTTTCCTTGTTTTTTAAATCCGTTATAATAAAACTACACCTTACACTTCGTGTAATACACCTCTGCCTACCCCTTCGGTAATACAGGCGTGAAGTTATGTTATAATAAAACTTTTAAGAAGTATAACTTCTTACGTGCGTACATAAATACACACACACACACGCACACTTTTTAGGGTTCCGTAGCCAAAAGGGTAAAAACGGAACCCTTATAGATTCGTCATGTCTGTCTGTCTGTCCATCCGTGTGTCACAGCCACGTTTTTCCGAAACTATAAGAACTATGCTGTTGAAACTTGGTAAGTAGATGTATTCTGTGAACCGCATTAAGATTTTCACATTAAAATAGAAAAATACATCAAATTTTGGGGATTTCCCCATACTTAGAACTGAAACTCAAACATTTTTTTTTTCGTCAAATCTATACGTGTGTGGTATCTATAGATAGGTCTTCAGAAATGATGTTGAGGTTCCTAATATCATTTTCTTCTAAACTGAATAGTTTGTAAGAGAGAAACTTCCAAAGTGGTAAAACGAGTGTGTGTCCCCCCCCCTGTAACTTCTAAAATAAGAGAATGATAAAACTTAAAAAAATATATGATGTACATTATCATGTAAAATTCCACCGAAAATTAGTTTGAACGAGATCTAGTATGTAGTTTTTATTCAATACGTTATAAATCGTAAACCGCAATTTACCTTTCATTCAATCAACTCATAGAAATTTTACTTGCTGCTACGGAACCCTTCATGGGCAAGTCCGACTCGCACTTGGCTGGTTTTTCTACGTGATGGTGTGCGCGCCCATCGTAAACATTTACTCTCATCATTTTTCCCTAACGCGTCAAAAGAAGTCAAACTTCAAATAAAAACTACTACCTATATAGTCTATTTTTTATCGCCTTATTTAAAATTTATTTTAAAAAAATCGACTGCAAGGAAATATCTCAAAATTATGAAATAAATACTTTTTTCTAGACGTCGTAGATTGATGGGGATTTAGTCTTCAAAAATTACCCGCTTTACGAGCACCAACCTCAAAAATTTTAGGTCCCCAATTTGTTTATTTTACAATTTTGGATTATTTCTTTTTGAAATCGATTTTTAGAAGTTTTTTTTATTTTTTATATTTAGGACACGTCAATTTGACCTCGCCTGATGGTAAGCTGAAGGTAAAGTCTTAGGAAAGAGGGTCACCATTACATACACGTACCATGTTAACAATGGTGGCACTCAGCTTGACGGCCTCATCAGAAGAGGATTGTCGTCGCAGCACCGCGTGACACCCACCGATCCCACTAGTGCTGCGACCACAACCCCCCTGCCCGGCTATGCACTTGCTGACCCCTGAACGCAATCAAACCGAAATTGGATTACTATGGAGGGTTTTTCGCAATCGTGCACGGTGGTACCTACCCGGCCGAATTTTGTGACAAATTTGTGTCATCAAATTTCTACCACCAGTAATAGATGTATATTTTAAATATTTTTGTATCTATAGCGAGCGTATAAAACTAGTAGTTGTGGAAGCAGAAACGTATGCGCAGAGATGCAGGTAGACGTATGCCACAGCATTCGATCTTTTTGAGCAACTTCAATTTGATTGAAACAGCTGATTTGCTCGCCAGCTGTTACAAAAATATGCAAAAAACCGGCCAAGTGCGAGTCGGACTCGCACGCGGAGGGTTCCGTACAGACCTGTAGGTATATAAGTAAAAGTTCACCCATCACGACAATCGAGTCATAGTTATGGTATTTTTATTGCAAAATGAAATTTATAACATTTATAACATTTTTTATTATATGATGTACCTTTTTTTTTTTTTTTTTTTTTTTATCGTGCGGAAATCCCTTCGGATACCCCCCCGCCGGCCAGCGGGGGCGGTTATGTCGGGCTTGCACCGACTAAAACCGCACGCCGTCTCGGGTCTTCAGACGCCGGGGTGTAAGGTTACCCATAGAGCATATCCCTCGCACCCCGGCTGACCCTGGGCCATCTCACCACTAACAGCATCGCTCATCCTGTCTCCTCTGAAAGCAGAGGAGTACGGAGAGCGATGTGTTCCCGCCACGTTGGGTATTGGCCGACGATCAATGCCAACCCTATGAAGGGTGAAGGGGAAGCCATTGACCGCCGCCCAGGGTGTACCGGTATATGATGTACCTAACTAAAAATTTACGGTTTTCGCAATTATTCCTTTATCTGTACTATAGTACAGATAAAGGAATAATTTGGTACGAAGTAACGTCTTATAAGACGTTACTTCGTACCAAATTTCAAGATTCTAAGTTCACGGGAAGTACCCTGTAGGTTTTGATGCCCGTGCGAATTTCGAAAATTTGCGGCATAAACGGCTGTATCTTTTGATTGCTTTGGCTTAGTAGTTTGATTTTTTCACAGCTCCAAGGGACAGTAGACCTGAGTATTAGATATAAATTTCAGTTTGATGCCTCCACGCGTTCCTGAGAAAAACGATCTTGACAGACGGACGGACGGACGGACAACGAAGTGATCCTATAAGGGTTCCGTTTTTTCCTTTTGAGGAACGGAACCCTAAAAAACTAAAATAAGTATACTCTTGAATAAAACTCGCTATGATTAAGCTATTTAACGTGACCTCGCAAAGCAGATATATATGGACGTAGCGCATCGCCACACTTACATAAATTTTTTTTTTTTATTTACTTATTCATTCCGCATACCATTCATTAATCTTCATCATCATCATCACCACACTGTTAATCCCAGTTGCCATCTGACCCCCAACCCCGAGAGGGAAGCCTATGCCAGTGCCTCCTTCGTTAAACAGCAGGTGTACCGGCTTGCAGGGGTACCTAAGATTAACATCTTGGTGAGGTCCCATACCTTAACTTAACTTGATGTATGAAGGAAACTTTCTATTCTATGTTTAGCTTGCCCTAGGCTAGGACTAGCTAGCTAGGCTAGTTCTAGCTGGCCCTCCCCGGCTTCGTCCGTGGCATGACATTCACAAATAATGTGGCTTTCTAGTGGTGAAAGAATTTTCAAAATCGGTTCAGCAGATCCAGAGCTTATCCCCTACAACCTCACAAACTTTACCTCTTTATAATATTATTATAGTAGTATATAATAAATATATATAATAAATAAATAATAAGTATTCTACGAAATTCTACACAGCGCTTTCAAGACCCAAAGAAAGCATATTTTAACTAGCTTGTGTTATGGGTTCCAGAATGCAGATAAACATACTTATGTACTATTTTTACTTCGGGCCACCAACCAGGTCGACACCGAAGTCTTAAAATCACGCAAAAGAAATCAAAATCTTACACACACTTTTTATCACTTTTCTCGACGTTTCACATGATTCTAAGTCTAATTAAGCAAAAAAAAATTTTGTGTCGGTCTGTCTGTTGGTCTGGATGTCTGGATGTCTGTTACGCAATAACTCAAGAATCACTTATCCGATTTAAAAAATTCTTTCGCCAATCATCTTGTTTGGTTAATGGGAAGAACTGATTAGATTTTGGGGTTTGTACGTTCAAGGTTTCGGGTACCTACCATACAAATTGTCCCTAAAAAACTTTTACAAGTGAGTTTCTTTCGAGTTATCAGAGTAACGCGTATTTGACTTAGACATTTGAGTGACAATGACAATACGTATATTGTATATTTACATAAAACAACCAGACTCTGAAAGAAACTGTAATATAAAATCATTTTTTTGTGTTTTTGACGTCGAAGACGTTTGATTTGATTTCATTTTCTTCATATTTATTGCTCAATATATAAAGACGCGTCGAATAATATGCATAAAGCCTAAGGGTCTGTAATTTTGAGTAAAAATACTGCAACAAAAATATCTAATTTTGGCCCGAAGTTTGACAATCACTGTGTGATTTCCGCCCCACTAGATTTTTGTAAATACATAGGTACATATTTATTATACATAGAATCACCCAGACCAATGCAAACAGACATATTCATGCATACAAATATTTGTATTGATCGGGAATTGAACCCACGCCCCCTGTCGTAGCAGTCGAATGCACTACCGTATATATATATATTAGCTGTTGCCCGCGACTACGTACGTGTTAAGTTCGGAATAGATCAAGGTATGTTTGTTAAGCACACGTAAGTTATTTTATTTAACGCCCGGTTAATGGCAATAGGCTCGCCACCTATTACATTGGGACCTAAACATAAACTGGCGAAATGTGGGTGCTAGCACCTCTGCCTACCCCTTCGGGGATATAGGCGTGAGTTTATGTTATGTTTATGTTATGTTATTTAACGGGGCGGATGATGTTATGTGATGCACTAGTTTTACATTGACAATTCGTTCGAAATAGATAGAAAAATATGTAACATAGAAATCAATTCTGCCCGTTTCCTTAATATAATAGCGTGAAGAAATTCATTATGAAATGTTTATGCGTCTCTAATCAACTATCTTTTATACGTGGGTAACTCAGTGGAGTTGCGATATTTTACATTTTACTGCTCATTATTTTTCAGTTATAGCGGTGGTGATGAGATGAATTATATTTCGGATTTAAACCATGTCTGAGTTCTGCTGTACTACAAAATTACGTAAAGATCGTAATAATAAAGTTGGCATCAATAATAATTTAGACCGATTTTGCTCTATTGCTCCTATCATACCTATAATAGCGTGATGATATATAGCGCAGTTTATGACCATACCCTAGAAGAATGTTCATGCAAAATTATAGCCAAATCTATTCAGCGGTATTCAAGTGATGCTAGGAAATCGATAATAATTAAACCGCCGAAAAAACTGAAAACGCTTTGTGAACGCTCGGCATTTTCCGGCGAAGGGGCGCATTACGCTTTACGTAATTAATCAAATACATGGCTTGTTTGGCGCCGACTCAAAATTACGTAGCTATACTGGCATTCGTTTAAGAACTCAACTATTTACAAAAATATATTTATGTATATTCGGTACTTTAAGAAGTTAGTTATTAAGGTTAAATAAAAAAGGTTTATTATTTTTCGCTTTTCAGTTTTTTCGGCGGTTTAATTTTTGTTAAAAAGTTTTTATATCATATATTTTTTGTGGCTATAATCCTCTTATTACTACATGCTTAATGCACCTACCTTACTTAAGCTATTAACTTTCATATAATACTTCTTTAACCATTATTTGTTGTATAATATAAATACTTAAAAAAACAGGCTTTATATACCAACATGGGTAGGCCTACAAAAAATGCTGCTCGAATGAGAAAAAGATATTTAGAAGAATCTAATAACGAGAAAAAAAAAGGTTGGAAGCAAATAAAAAGAGAATTAGATTAAGACGTTCACAGGAAAGTTTAGATCAACTCGAGGAAAGACTGTCGAGGAGGATAAGCTACATAACCAATAGGCTATCGCAAGAAGGTGAAACGCAGCGCACTCATCGTTTAAGTATAAAAAAAGAGCGACTTTCAAATGAAACTGAAGACGAACATTTGCTGTGTTTGGAAGCTGCTCGTAACCAGTCCGCAATGGTTTTTCATATGGGACCAACTTTGGGGTATACTCTTACCAATAAAAAAAGTATTATGAAAATAAGACTACTCTGTAAAAAGTTATGTGTGGTCATACCTTACAATCAGTGAGTGAACAATCAATCATCTCCTGTTTTCCTACCCTTAGGGTTGGATTTTTATACGCTTTTTATTAGCTTCACCTGTATGTTTGTTTGTAGGTTTGTATGTTTGTTTGTAACCCACTCCTTTGGGCGCGATTTTGACCCACTTTAAACGGCCAGATTTCGTTCAAACTTTGTAGATTTATCGAGGACCGATGACAATACACTAATTTGATAAAATTATTCCATTTTTCAATTTGCTAAATAATTTAAACTAATGAATTCGCAAAATATTTACTGACAGCTTTGTAAATATTTGATAACAGCGCCATCTATCCCGTCAACTTTGTATCACGTAGTAGCGAATAATGTCACATTATAAACTCTGAAATAGGTGGCAACAGCAGCGTGTTAATTTATTTATGAATAAACAAAACTAAAAACTAGGAAATAAATAATAGTTAAAAAAAACTAATAAACACGCTATTTATAGAAAACCGAACTAAAAAAATAGAAAATAAGTTTTAATAAATTTAAATTAAGAATAGTGTTAAAAATTTCAATAAATATTAATCAATAATAGTGTAAATAAAAAAAATGTATTTTATTTTTTAAAAAGAGTGGGGTGCTTTTTAAGATTTTATCAAAATGATAATAACTCTACTCATGTCTGTCAATAAAATATTTATATCAATTGACCCATGCACCCCACGCTTTTTTAAAAATAAAATACATTTTTTGAAGTGAAACTTCCTTATCGGCGTTGGAAAAAAAAATACCGTCACAATATGCAACGTTTTTCGATTACGCGCCATCTTAATTTCTGTACATTATTCCGTTACGCGCCTTCTTTTAAAAAAAAAAATGTATTCGACTGATAGTGATCAGCAAAATGAAAGAGTTTATTTTAATTCTAATTTCAGTGAATTTCTAAAAAAAGTAAGTAATTAGTAGTAGTAAGCAATTAATTTTCTAACACGTGGGTGTGATTATGGTATTTATTTTTTTGAAGTTATTTAAGGTTAACCTCAGTTTTTGATTGTAACTATCGGTCAATGTATATAGTTCCATTAAAACTAGTTATTATTAACTAATACGACTGTTTTGTACTTTACTGAAATGCTTTAATAATCTTAGTAGTAATAAGGTAAAATGAAATAATTGTATTATTTGTATTCATGTCTATGATAATAAAAGCCTTTTGTTAAACTTTATCTAATATAACTTAATAAGGTCTTATAGAAGTTTCACTTCTAACCTGTGTACACTAGTACACGTACACATTTTTTTTATTTACACTATTATTGATTAATATTTATTGAAATTTTTAACACTATTCTTAATTTAAATTTATTAAAACTTATTTTCTATTTTTTTAGTTCGGTTTTCTATAAAAAGCGTGTTTTTTTATTTTTTTTTAACTATTATTTTTATTTCCAAATTTATATGGGACCAACTTCGGGGTATTATACTCTTTCCAATAAAAAATGAATGATCAAAATCGGACTACTCTGTAAAAAGTTATGCGTGGTCATACATAAAAAAAGTACTTGAGAATCTCCTCCGTTTTTTCGTCAGTTTAAAAGCAGACAAACAGACAAAAAATCGAAGTCACATTTTCGGTATCAGTACCGCTCCTAGAACACATCAGTTTTTTTTTCACACACTTAACCACGTTACGATTTTATTATACGTATGTATATATGGATGTATGGTTATATATTTAGGACATCTATGTGCCCCTTATTGATCCATAAGGGGCACATAGACACTTGTTTTGTTACATATTGTAGATATAGACTTACTTCTTCCCACAGCTCTTCTGTGGGATCCACGCTGGCTGCAATATTGGACTGAACCGTCACCACAGGTCGGTAGTCATCGTCCATGACATACATTTGGGCGTCCAGCATGTGCCGTTTGGGGCAGGTCGATACGTGATACTGTGAAAGAAAACAGATAATATACTCTTTACTGTTTTGCAACAGGTTTATCCCTAATGTTGCCTGAAGTCCTAGCCAGGTTTGGTTAGAGAAACAACCGGTCAAGTACGAGTCGGGCTCGCGTACGGAGGGTTCCGTACAAAACTGAATTGAGGGCCACACTAAACGTTGCTGTAGCGCTCCTAGTCCTGACAGACAGACATACAGATATTTCTTTGTGATATGGGTATAAGCGTCGGTAGCTTAGTGGTTACGGAGTCGGCCTTACGCTCATGAGATCCCAGGTTCGAATCCTGGCCATTACTATTGACGTTAACCCACTCGTAAAACAAAAAATCTATTTTGCAGAAGGTAAAGCCTTATAACTCAACGGGAAGTAACCCTATAGGTATTTGTATTAGTACACGTGTTGTTTCGAGTATCCAAAAATGTTGAACGCTTCGAGATTTTGCGTGACATCCTTGCGTAGGGGCCATGCTAATCTTCTCTGTATCGTTCCAATTTGAATATATGTACTGCCGAAGCAAGTACTGCGCAAGGATGGCACGAAAAATTTTAAATTGTATTTATTTATTTTTAGATAACAAAAATGATCCATTGTGTTAGTACGAACTTATATATCTAGTGTCAGTTTGCACATTAAATTTGATTCTATAATTTATACATTCCTCGTTGTTTTAAGCACGACTTCAGCCAGGGAAATAGACTTAACTGATCGTCCTTCTCACAAGGAATTTATTAATAGGAGAGTTAATACTCCCCGCCACTGTCTTTAAGAGTGCGTATAAAGCAAAATTACCAATCTTCTATTTGATTTTACATGAAAAATTCTGGACTAAATCTTGAAATAAACATGTATGAAAAACTACATGATATTTTCAAGGGTTCACTTTGAACAAAAACATAAATTAACAACATTTTCTCGATAGAAAAAAATCACGAAGTAACCTCTAATTTTTATATTTTTCCGTTTTATACTCGATATGGTAATGACTATTGCGACAAAAATTTGACAATAAATATATTTATACAAGAGTAAAGGCTGAGCCTAGGCATTTTATGTAATTACTTTTAATTTTGGATTTATTACGATTAAACACTTTTGGCGCTTACTACGTTTTTATTCCGCGAAAGAAGTCATCTTCCGTCGCACGTTACGGGTGCTTCAAGCATTTTTCTATTTCACACATCAGTCGCTATCGCTCGGTTGAGACGAGAAGACTACGCTCCAGTGTTTAGCTGCGCCGAGTTATTTTACCTATCTTTTCAATCGTAATTGTTGTTGTTCGAAATAAATAGTGAAATGGGAAACAAGAAGAAAACATTGAAAAGACTTCCGAAACGAGTCCTAAAAAAGTTACAAATTGAAAGGATGGCTAATTGTCGAAGGTAAGTTCGTGAGTTACAAAAGTTTGTTTGTTTTATGTGAAAAAAATACAAAATTTCATTCCTTCGAGAAATTTTGTGCAGGCGATTTTAGATTTTATTATGAGAATCATAAGATCTAATTTCGTTTACTCCCTCTTTCGCGGGTTGAGTCAATAGTCAATACTCAGCCCGCGAAAGTGGGAGTATTTATTAGATTATTGGGATAGTACCTAGATAATAAATTAAATTCATAATAGGTAGGTAGCTATTTACTTTTGATAGTTTGTTATGTGGGTAATTCTTTACAATTTTGTACTTAGTGTAGTTATGAGATCTTTCAAAGTCTAGATAAACGGATGGACAACAATAATGATCTTACGAGTATTCTATAAAATTATTATAATTAGGTAGGTACATAAACGACTTCTCCTTATTTCATATTTCTACGATCGCTCCAGTAGGTAGGTAAGAATATAACTTACGCGGGCAGTATAGTATATGCAAAATAAACACAAGCTTTTAGTTGGTGTCTTTGTGTTTGTTCGATGAAATATATTTATGTCGTTTTCGAAGCAATTTATGTATATCCATTAGGCTTTTTTCTTTCTGAAATCTCTAAGGTCTATTTTTTTCTTACCAATTTGGTTAAATATTGTGAACAATCGATTAAAGACAAATTTGCATCTAAGTATTAGAAAAATGTGGACCTAAATAGATCCTGCTTATTTATATTTTTGAAAAAATAATTACTTTAGTCAGCTATCCTGTATTACTCTCATCAAAAGTGTGGTTAATAAGGATAACAATATTACGAATGAATTTTAATTTATGTATAGAATTAAATATTTTCAGATACTCAGTATCCATTATAGGCAAATAAAACCTATCTTTTGTAGATTTAATTCAATTTATTGTGGTTATGTTTATCAAGGAATTTGTTTCAAATAATATATTATTTTCAGAATTGCTGCGTCTCAAAATATTGTACAAGCTAGTGAATGTGATCTAAACGAAGTTAAAACCGAATGTCTCCCATCGGCTATGTAAGTACTTATGTATACAAATACAAAATACAAAAATGTTTATTTCATCTGAAACATAGTGTTATTACATAAACTGAGCAGCCCCAGTAAGTTACAATACTTGTGTCGGAGCTGTATCACTCTTCCCTAAGTGGTATCTTAGTAATGAAAATGATGAAGCTAGTCAATAAAAATAAAATAATAAAACTCTCCATGTTTGAAGAGTGCACGTATTTGTATGTGCGTAGGTGTATGTTTTGTGCATGCGAATGTGATGGTGTGTGCGTGTGTGAGCGTTTGTTTGTTTGTTTGTGAGTACGTGTGAGTTTGTGTATGCATGTGTGTATGTTTGTGTATATCTATGTGTGTGGGTATCCAGCATGTTACCTTACCCAGGGGGCCTACCACCATGCCTAAAAACAGTATTATTTTAATATTACTGTGTCCTTTTCACTGTTGGATTTTCAACAAGCCGCTACGCCGAGCGTTGAAAATCGAACAGTGAACAAGATTAAATAATATTAAAATAATGTTGTTTTAAGAGATGGTGGTAGGTCCTCTGATCCGAATGCTTTCTGTATGCATGTTTAATTATTTATTTATCCGCACATGCATTTCCATCTTGAAATAGAGTTCATTTAGTCAGATTAAGAAAGGTGATGATGTTTGTTTTATTATTTTTATTTTAATAAGTATCATTTTTACAGAACAACATTGAATTTAGAAAATGTGAACCCTAATGGACAAACTATACGTACGGACTATAGTCATGCAGAACAAAATACTCACCTTAATGATTATGACAAGAATGAAGATAAAGCTCCAGAAAGGTACCTGTTCGTAAAGTACAATCAACATAACATTATGATAAACCCGAGTTTTATTTAAGCCGCTTTCGTGACACCGCTCGTTCTTCCATTCACGTTCGTTGTGTAGTCACAGCTCGGCCCTACTGGTACTTGGTAATTATAATTAAGTTTATTTTTATTTCATTACAGTTCATTGAAGCCACGAACCACTCGAAAGAGAGGACCACAAACGCAGAGTACAGTTCAAGATAAAAAATTGTATGATGCAGCAGAGAGAGTGATAATAGATAAGGTGTACTTTTTTGAAAAGTTAAAAATTATTTCAAATCATGCACCTCAATTCGGCTGCACACTGTCTAACTTAAACATTGTAGGAGAAACTAAATTAGGTTTATATTCTAAATTAAAACTTTCCTGTAATATGTGCAGAGGTGAATTTATAATCAATACATCAGATCCAAAGCCAACTCAGAACCTAGACATTAATACAGCAGCAGTTTCTGGTATTACTAGTGCAGGTATTGGCTTGGAGCAATTCCAAGGCTTGTGTATAGCCATGAATCTTCCTACAATGACACAACAAATGTACCGGAAAAAACACACAGAAATTTGTGATCAATGGGAAAAAACAGCACATAAAGTTATGGAGGCTGCAGCAGAACGTGAAAGACTAGCTGCAATAGAAGAAGGAAAAGTAAAAAACGGAGTAGCCGTCATTGATGTCATTGCTGATGGCTGTTGGTCTAAGCGCTCGTACAAGAGCAACTATGCTGCGCTTTCTGGAGCAGCAGCCATAGTCGGTAGAAAATTTAGAGAAGTTCTTTTCTTAGGAGTTAGGAATAAGTACTGCTGTATCTGTGCCCGTGCGCAGAATAAAGGAATAGCTCCAAGCGAACATAAATGTTTCAAAAATTATACAGGTTGCTCATCTGGCATGGAGGCCGAAATAATAGCAGAGGGATTCAGAAAATCAGTAGAGATGTACAATATTATCTACGGAAGACTGATCGCAGATGGCGATTCAAGTACTTATTCAAAAATTCTCGAAGAAAGGCCATACAAAGATGTTACAGTGGAAAAAATCGAATGCAGGAACCACATTTTACGGAATCTGTGCAACAAATTAGTTTCCGTTAGCAAAGACACAAAATACCCTCTGCCTATGAGAAAAATGCTTACTACGCAAAGAATACTCGCTATTAGGAAAGTCATTTGTTGTGCTATAAAAAAACATAAATCAGATACTTTGGAATTAGGAGAAAGAATAAATAAGCTCTATACTGATATTTCTAATTCATACAATCATGCATTTGGACACCATAACGAATGTATTGATCACTACTGTAGCAGTGAAAAGAAAAATGAAGATCTCGTTCTAAAAGTTAAAAACTCTGCATTTTGGGTCAAAATACAACACATTGTAGGCATAGTTGCAGCGCATTCTCGAAGCCTAATTAATGATTGTGATAGCAATGCCGTCGAACAATTTAATAGCATAATTGCTAAATTCGTAGGCGGTAAAAGAACAAATTTAGTACAACGGCAAACATACCAGTCTAGTTGTGCAGCTGCAGTGGTGGCATTCAATACCAAAAGGCCATTGTATAATATACAAAAATCTTTGCTGGGCAAAAGCCCCAAATCGAAAATTAAAACATTTGAAGAGAAAAAAATACAAAAAAACAAGCTAAGAAGAAACTTAACACGAGTCAGAAGGATTAATTTTAATGAAAAATTGACAAGCACAGACAAACATTATGGAACAGACAGCTGCCATAAACCCGACATGGGAGAAGATATTTACAAGATAGCCAAAGAAAGTTTCTTGAAAAATTTAGAAAAGTCGGATCAGGAAAGGTTGCTTATCGAACGTGCAACTATTTTACAAAGAGATAGTAGTGAGTGGTTGGAACTTCGTAGGAATTTAGTTACAGCGTCAAACTTTGGGAAAATAATAAAACGCCGTCCAACCACCAGCGCAAGTATCGTAAAAGCTATGCTGTATAAAAGCGATATCTCAAACGTAATTTCAATAAAACACGGTGTGGATAATGAGACTATTGCGCTCAACCAGCTAGCGGCACAGGAAGGAGTGCAAATAAGATCTTGTGGCCTATTCATAGATAGTGAAATACCTTTTTTAGCTGCTACCCCAGATGGCCTCGTGGGTAATGATACAATCGTGGAGATCAAATGCCCAATGTCAGCTTTTAACATGCCCATTAAAGAAGCTGTTGAAAAAAGAAAAATTAAGTTTTGGAACATCAAAGATGAGACTATGGTTGTCAACACCAACGATACTTGGTATTATCAAATACAGGGCCAGCTTCATATCACTAAAAGAAATATTTGTCTCTTTGCTGTATGGCTCGGTGAAAGACAAGCGTTGGCCGTCGAAAAAATACACCGTGATGAAGATTTTTGGAAAAAAAAAATGATTGTCAAGCTCACCGACTTTTATATGGATCATATACTACCCGAGTTGATTGATCCACGTCATACAAGGAACATGCCACTAAGACAGCCAAACATCCATATAGGCAAAATCACGAAAAAACGGGTAGCTGAAGAGCAAATATGTAGTGAGCCCTTAAAACGATCTCGTCTACTATCACGTGACCAGCCCGATCCGCGCAGTACTGCTACTGAAAGCTCTGTAATTGAAGGAGACCGAGATCTTATTCATTCAAAAAAATTTGCAGCAGGGCCCTCTAGCAATAAAGTAGTAGAAAATATATTATCACTTACTGAATATTGAAATTCAAATAAATACTGCTTTGCTCTATGTTGATTTTTAAAAAATCGGCCTTTTTATTTTTTATTATTTTGATGTACCCAGTGTTACTCTCACAATCAAGACGAATCTAACGACATGGCGACACCTCTCAAGCTGAAATCCATCAGCGTGCTAAAGAAATAAACAAACAAACAAACAAACATACATACATACATACATTCATACATACCTACATAGATACATACATACATAGATACATACATACATAGATACATACATACATATATACATACATACATAGATACATACCTACATAGATACATACATACATAGATACATACATACATAGATACATACATACATATATACATAGATACATACATACATAGATACATACATACATAGATACATACATACACTCGAAAAATATAACCCTCCTTCTGGCATAGCCGGGTAAGTAATAAAAATGTTTTTTTTTTTTATTCGTGTTCAGTATCAGTGGTATAGTCACCTGCTACTAACTTACTTTTTATGTATTGTTCGCGTACATATAATAACATTTCGTAATATTATACAACGCAGTCATACTTTGAAAATACAGTTGTTTCATCTGATTATTTTACGTATACTACAAAAGATACGCGTCGAGCAAGCGCGTAGGTATACACACGCGATCGTGTTCGATGTGAGGAGCGGACAGGGGTGCGCGGGTGAATTCTAAAATTTTGCTGGCTTTATGCGCGCTCTTAAGATGCTGCTGTCACTATCCCGTACCCTGCGTAATAGTGATGCAGTTTTTTTGAGAATGACGGCGTGGAAGCCGTCAGTTCTGTTTTGAACGAACAAGCAAAAAGCATTCCACATTTTTGGATACTCCCATTTTTTCCTTTTGAAGAAGGGAACCCTCAAAACAGAATATTATTCAAATTCTTCCCTCATTATCATCGTAGCGTTGATAGCAGTTGTATCCGAAGCTTCGACCATGCGACTTTTATGAGAGCGATTGCTGTTTGACCTCCCAGTCCAATTGGCTCAACCGTTTGGGAGCTATGATGCAACAGACAGATACACAAATATACAAACAAAGAGGTCAAACCCCTTATTACACCCCTTGTTTTTTATTAATTTAACTTAGATGATTATACACCCATGGAATGTTCTTGCACACCTTGTATAATATAATATGGTAAGACATGTACCTTAATATATTTGACTTCAATAAATGTATGTACCTGTATGTATGTAGAGAAAACTGTCACCCAAAATACAGGTAATAACCTAGTTTGGGTGGCAGTGATTGGAAATACAACATAATTTCATCAAATTTACTTGTCACTGATAATATTACTTCGGGCCACCAACCAGGTGGACACTGAAGTCTTAAAATCACGCAAAAAAAATCAAAATCTTACACCCACTTTTTATCACTTTTCTCGACGTTTCACATGATTCTAAGTCTAATTGAGCAAAAAAAAATTTTGTGTCGGTCTGTCTGTTGGTCTGGATGTCTGGATGTCTGTTTACGCAATAACTCAAGAACCATTTATCCGATTTAAAGATTTCTTTCGCCAATCATCTTGTTTGGTTAACGGGAAGAACTGATTAGATTTTGGGGTTTGTACGTTCAGGGTTTCGGGTACCTACCATACAAATTGTCCCTAAAAAACTTTTACAAGTGAGTTTCTTTCGAGTTATCAGAGTAACGCGTATTTGACTTTGACATTTGAGTGACAATGACAATACGTATATTGTACAGGGTGTCTATAAAAGAACTCCGGGGTTATGAGGCAAAATATTTTAATGAAATAAAAAACATACATACATGTTATAAACATGACTGAAAAGCATACATTTTCAAGTTTTTTATAACACTTAGTAAAGTTCTATATGAGCCCCGTTAGTGGCACGGCAGATGTCTAAACGGTATTCTACCTCTTCCCATGTCCTGGCAAGCATGTCTGGGGGGACGGTTGCCACACAATTGACTATTTGTTCCCTGAGATGTTGAACATCACGAATTTTCTCGGATTCTGTCCACTTTCTCTTGAGACACACTCGGCCTACCCGGCGACTTTTGCTTCAAAACACTTCCTGTTTCCTTAAATGCACTGAACCATTGACGAATGGTTTTGTCAGAAGGCGGGTTAACACCATAGTTACGTCGAAAGTTTCTTTGTACGGTAACTACAGACTTCGTTTCTATGAGCCAAATAACACATTGAGCCTTTTGTTGCGGAGTCGCCATCATTTCAAATTTCACGACGTCATTTCAAGGTCAACGCCCTGCAGCGCCGCCAACAGTTGATACAAACATTCCCAATTGTTATGAGTAAAACTTTTTGAGCTACTCTTTTCAGAGAAATCGACTAAATTTTGCTATCTTTCATAGTTAGTGAGATATGAATTTTTAAAACCCCGGAGTTCTTTTATAGACAGCCGGTATATTTACATAAAACAACCAGACTCTGAAAGAAAATGAAATATAAAATCATTTTTTTGTGTTTTTGACGTCGAAGACGTTTGATTTGATTTCATTTTCTTCATATTTATTGCTCAACTAGCTGACCCGGCGAACTTCGTACCGCATTTTTCAATCTTTCTGAGAGATTTTCTTAATATTTTTTTCCGTAAGAACCTTGTACAGAGTATTAGAAAACTAATAAAAAAAAAATCAGCCAAATCGGTCAAGCCGTTTTCATGCTATGTCGTGACAACGGAAAACGGGTTTCATTTTTATATATATAGATATATAAAGACGCGTCGAATAATATGCATAAAGCCTAAGGTCTGTAATTTTGAATAAAAATACTGCAACAAAAATATCTAAGTTTGGCCCGAAGTTTGACAATCACTGTGTGATTTCCGCCCCACTAGATTTATATAAATAAAAATTGTACAACTTCTACAGATTAAGTACTCTATGAATGTTTTTAGGGATTTTCTTTAGAAAAGCCCTATTTTGCCCTCCTATTGCTATGGAGTTGTGTTCGACGTCGTCGTTGCCAATTTTCTGTCACGGTTTTGGGTATGAAGGATATGAGCTATCGAGTTGCTGTTTTCGGTAATAGATTCGTGCTGGGGTGAACCATTGCAAGATAAAAAAAAAAACGAAAAAAAAAAAACGCAAAATCGAAAATGCCTTGTATTCGGCTGAGCTCGTCTCAGGAATTCAACTTGTTTTTTTGTGTCCAATACATTATCTATCTATTATCTACTGTGGAATGTAGGTACGTACCTACATTAGTTTGTACACAATTAATTCCGAATATAAAGTTCACTTAATATTTATGAGTGTGAGTTCAATAGCATTATTGACGTTAATTTTATTATAATAAACCCTAAGCTCTTGTTTTTATTCAGGGGTTAAAAATTAAACAGTCTCCATTCTTTACTATAGCAGAAATACTAAATGAAATGAAATGAAAGTTTATTTGTCAGAATATGGGTGAGTGGGTACAGAAATTTTAGATGTTCGCATTTTAGGTGCAAGCCATACTCTACCACTGTGTGGCGTACAAAAATATGTCTTAGAATTAAAATTAAATTATTCGATAGTTAAAATTATCATTTACATTATCATGCAAAAAAAAAGACAATTATCACAATTTACCATTATTTAAAAATTCGTCAATAGTATAAGAACATTTATCCATTAGTAGTGTAAACAGTTTTCTTTTAAATGCATTGATCGTATTAATTTCTTTGAGGCTATTTGGTAACTTTTTTTTTTTTTTTTACGTGCGGAAATCCCTTCGGATCCCGCCGGCCAGCGGGGGTGGTTATGTCGTGTCTCGACTAAAACCGCACGGTGTCCTCCCCAAGTGTCCGTTGCCGGGCACCCCGGGTAAGCCCTCGAAAGGATAACCCCAGGGATTTGGTAACTTATTTAGTAAAAATGTATATTGTATGGCAATACATATTTGGTAACTTATTATAAATATGTATTGCCATACAATATACATTTTTACTAAAAACATTCACTCTTTGCTTAGGAATTAAAAGCTTATGAATGTGTCTACTCGCTCGAACTACGGCATCATTGTGCTTACAAAAAAGATGCAAATGACTGCGTACGAAGACACAAATCTCGAAAATATACAGACTAGGCAGTGGTAGTATATTGTACTTTTTAAAATATTCCTAACAACTGTCTGTTTGCTGTAAACCAAATATTGCTCGTATACATTTTTTCTGAACAATGAATGCTCTGTTGGCCTCTACTGAATTGCCCCATATTATGAGTGCATATCTTAATTTTGACGAAACATACCCGTGATATGCACTGAGAGCAGTTTCTATACTTGATATTTGGCTCAAGCGATATAGTGCATAAATAAACCTCTCCAAACTTAGGCCAATATTTTCTATAATGCTGTTTCCAGTTACAGTGTTTGTAAATTGTAATGCCCAAAAATGAAGCTGCTTCTACTTCTTCGACTATTTTCTCTTTATATTGTACATTAAGCTTAATAGGTTTGCTATTATAAGTCTGAAATTGTACCATATGTGTCTTATTAAAATTAACTTTTAAGTAATTATAATCCAACCAATTAACTATTATCCAACGCTTTGTTCACCCTTTGCTCTAAGTCATTTTTATTGATGTCTTCTATAATTAAAGTAATGTCATCAGCGTATAGTACGCAGTTATGTTCAGTCACATCAGGTAAGTCGTTTATGTACAAAATAAACAACAAGGGGCCAAGGATACTCCCTTGCGGTACTCCAGAACTATTTAATAATTTAAAGTCTGACCTGGCGGATAAATTGTATTTTCCAGATATGCTGAGTATTTCTACACATTGATAGCGATTTTCTAGGTAGCTCTTGAGCCAATCTAGTGCTATTCCACGGATTCCATATCTCTCAAGCTTGTGTAGTAATAATTTATGGTTCACAAAATCGAACGCCTTGGACATGTCTAGAAATATTGATACTACGCTGTTTGTCTTATTGAGATTGTCGGTAATTAATTTTGTGAGTGTAAAACATGCTAAGGTAGTAGAATGGTTTTTTCTGAAACCATTTTGTTCAGGTTTGAGAATATTATTTTTCTCTAGAAAATTATATAGTTTGTTGTGCATTATTTTTTCGAATATTTTTGATAAGATAGGAACCAGAGTAATCGATCTATAATTATTCATATCCCCAGTATCCCCCTTTTTATGTGTTGGTTTGACGACTGATTGTTTTAATTTAGTGGGGAAGTGTCCTTGCGTGAATGATAGATTAACAATGTGACATAAGGGAGCAGTTATCATTGGTGCACATAATTTCAAAATGTCAGTTCGGAGGTGATCATAGCCTGTTGATTTAGTATTATTTAAAGAATTTGTAATTTTTAAAATGTCAGAATCATTTACCGGAATCAAAAAAAATGTGTCCATATTATTAGGGATTAATGTCGGGTAGGTAGTCATATTTAAAGTATTTACTTCAGATTTAATACAGTCAAAAGTGGATGTCAAACTTATAAAATAATCATTAAATTGCTGGGCTATTTGGTCTGGGTTTGAATATTCGATGTCATTGAATTTTATATTGTCTGCGTAATTAGTATTCTGTTTATCAGATACATTATTTTTTATAATATTCCAAGCAGCTCTGCACTTATTATTAGCTTTTCTTATATATTGCAAACTTTCCGTTTTTTGAGCCTGAATAATACACCTTTTTAGGATCCTGCTATAGTTAGCATATATCCGTTTATTATCCTTACTTCTAGAGAACTTATATCGCATGTAAAGGCAACGTTTTTGCTTACATGCTCTTCTAATTCCTCTAGAGATCCACTGACATTTTATAGGCTTTTTTGTCACTTTAATGGTAATCGTGGGAAAACAAAGCTCGTAAATCAGAGTAACTAAATCATGGAAGGCGTTAAAAGCCTCTTCTGTATCAGTACAATTGTATACTTCATTGAATGATAGGGCCGACAGACACGTAATGTATCTATCAACGTTAGCTTTGGCAGTCTCTTTTTTTCTCAAACCAAAATTCTCTTTGCTTTGGTTTAGCACAAGGAGTAAGTTCGAATGTTATAGTCTGAGCTGTTTCGTGGTCAGATAACGCCAGCTCAATTAGGTTAGGCTTTACAGAAGGTAAATTGCTTACAATATGGTCAATACATGTTTTTTTTTTTTGACGAGTTGGATACAGAATGTGATTTTTTAAATTATAATTGCATAAGTTACATTGCAATTTTTTCGCATTTTTTTTAAATATCAATGTCGTCTCCACACAATACAATATTCCTTCCTGTCCGATTGCAAACTTGCTTTAACAAAGTTGGCAAGTTTTTTAGGAATATTTGGGCATTATCACTTGGGGGTACCAATATATATACCAATATATACATATTATAAATAATTTAAGTGACAATATTTCAATCGCACAATATTCAAATTGGAAAGGTATCGGTTGTATTGTGAGATTAGGAATTTTATATTCCAGATGCTTCTTTACTAGTATACACGTTCCTCCTCTACGTTTATTTATTCTGGAATAAAATGCTACTAGCTTATAGCCCTTTAATATTAAATTGGATTCCGTACTTCTTTTAATTAATAATTTCAAATAAATCTCTTTTTTTTTAACACCAGCTATATTTTGATGTAAAAGAGTGTACATTTCTTTGTTAGGGACGAAAAAGTGAACGAGGATCAGGTAAATTAGATTCATCCTGATTCATATTTACTACTATCTTTTTAGTATTTTTAATAATATTAAAATACGATGTAATTTTCGTTTGGGCAGATTTATTTGAATTACGCTGTACACCGGGCATGTAATTTAATTTATTAGGCAAATAGTTTGATTTAGCCAAATTGTTTTTAATCTTATTCATAATTTTTTTTTTGATAATAATAGTGATCAATTTCAATATTTAATTTATAACATAGATATTTAATGTAATTATAATGATATTTCAGATTATAATTTAAATTATTATAGGAGTAATTAATAGGAATTTTTATGTATTTACAATTTTTATAGTTTTTTATTAAGTACTAATTCTATTGAGTATTAATCAAAGTTTCATTCAAGTACGGATTACATAATACATTAGTTACAAAAACTGATTGGTAGCGCAATTTATATAATACAGTACACAGTTCTGATATCAGGCTGTAGGGGCTTTTATCGTTTGAACCTATGGCTAACACAATAATGTCATTTGGCGTCAAATTACTTATAAAAGAGTCGTTGCAGCTGCTAAGGACTTGAGCACTTGTTGCATTTGGTTTGATAGTGTATGTAACGCCATATGTGTCATTCCATTTGTTCCTTCGCATTTTTATATTGTTTTGCGCTAATCCCTGAACCTGTTGGTCTCCAAAAACATATATATTACGCTTCGTGTCAGTTTGTGCTTCTTTATTCGATTGCACCTTGTTCATCTTAACACTTTCTGGTGAACGGTGTCGCTATTTTTGTGTATGAACCATATTAGTTTTATTTGTGTGGCGTGTGGCGACAAAATAGGATAGTGCAAAGGGGTCGTCATTTTTTTTATGTGGAGTTATAATTGTCTTCTTTGGAGTTCTGTCAGTAGTAATTCTCAATGTGGCTTTTTTAATTAGCTTTTGTTTACTATTTAAGTTGTCGATCGTGTTTTTTAGCTCAGTGTTTTCTAGGGACAACTGTGATATTTCGATGAGCGGATATCAACTCGGCCTTTAGTTGCTCCATCTCGTTTTTGAGGTTTAATATTTCTTCTGATTCGACATCACCTGATGTTAAACTGAGACTATGTGTTGCGCCATCTAGTGTTGAGTTCAAGGAACTACTACTTTCATTTATTGATGTTGTAGATTTTGACAGTTCTACGTAAAGTAATGTTGTCGAAGAAATTCATCACGAAGTTACAACAATGCACAAAAAGACCTTTCGTGGATTAGTAGGATTTGAACCGATTTATTAATCCGTGCCAATCAAGTGCTGATACCGCTGGGATACCGCTCTTACTTAACTAGTATGTTAAAATACTTGACCATACCAAGTACTTTTCTTTTATATTATTCTACTTCAAAAGGTCCAAAGGTCAATTCTTGAATAAATTAGTGAAGGTAGGTACTTTGTTTTCAACGGTTCAAATTTTTGAGTATAAAAATTATATCAACCATCCAATTTTTTCCTCACTTTCCTATAATATATTTTAGCAAATTTATATACACTAGTTTTATGTCCTTTTATTTAATATATCACTGTTTTGCTTGTTTAAATAGTTTTTTTTTTTTTTTTTTGTTCTATGGCGATCCCAATAATTCCGCCAACAACATTTAAATAGTTATATTGTGACTTTGTTCACTAATTTGTTTGATTATACTGATGTTATTGGCGATATTGTATTGCCCTGTTCTTTTTGCTTTTATTTTATTTTATTTATTCAGGGACAACAAACAGTTACAACATGTGTAGTACAAATTTTGAAAGTAGATTGGTTATTTAATAGGCAATATTGCAACCCACTACGTTACCCTTTCCGCTTTATATAATCTTTCACCAACGTTGTATGATAATTATTGCACATAATTAACTGACGACATATATAATTACACTCAAAAACTACTATTTACTATTTTAAAATGAAAATATATACAGAGCCGATGTTGACGTGACAGCTAGCGCCATCTCTGGTGGATTATCATTATACTAGTGGATTCCAGTAAGCATCTTGGCAATGTACTCTAGAGAGAAAGCGTTTTTTGGTCTCTTTGGTGGTTGTGTGGGGTGCGACGACCAAGGCGCGCCAATTTACCAATCATAGATTTAATTAAACCAATCACTCAAAGGGCTCAAGGCATTGGCTTATCAGTCGACCTTCGCACCTTGCATTCTCAATTGTAGACGCTTATTTGTGCACATAAACATTCCCCCCTATGCGAACATGGTTCAAGATGTTTTCAAGTATCTAATACCCATTATCCGTTCAAAACACTTAAAAAATTACCATTAACATATCATAGAACCAGATTGCATTAGGTACAGATTTTAATAAAATTGCGAATCTAAACGATCCACTCAAACTCTCCTGAATTTTTCCAAATTCCGTTTAGCCGTTTGTGACAAGCTCTGTGACATACTCATGCAGTAAATTTTTTATACATAAAGTAAATAAATATATATTCTATGAGATTCTACACAGCGCTTTCTAGACCCAAAGTAAGTATAGTTTAACTAGCTTGACTTATGGGTTCCAGAATGCAGATAAACATACTTATATACTTTTTTTTGTAAATACATACATATTATACATAGAAACACCCAGTCCAATGCAAATAGACATATTTATGCATATAAATATTTGCACTGAGCGGGAATCGAACCGAAAAGGAGATACTTACATCTAATTCCACATCATTGACAATATGTGTAGCGTCAAAAGGGCAGGACAGCTTGCCACAGTTGGGATGCTGCTTCCGACACTTCTGAAGGTGGATATGCATTCTATAGTGCTCAACTTGATGCGACATGTTGTAGGGGCAGGTAACCATTTGGTTGGGGTTCGGCTCTGCCATGATTAGAGTTGAGTCTGAGTAGAAAAAGAAAACAAAAATCAACTATCTTAATATTGTTTATTTAGGTCAGATTTACACTTATGAACGTGGATGTATGGGCCCCAACAAAACCTTTGGGGCCAAAACCACATTGACCTGTGAGACACCTGCTGATTAAGGGACGAGGCTCCAGTTTAGGAATCCTCTCCGGGTTGATATGACCGCAGTCACTTCTGTAAAGGCCAACTGCACAAAACTATGGAAAGGAGTAAGAGCGGTGCAAGCTTTAAATGAAACCCGGATTAATGCGCAAAAATTTACCTATGGAAGTTACAATTTTATTTTAGGCTGTGTCAGCGATACTGCCAAAGGCATTGCTCAATGTACATGTTATGTTGAAATGTCGAAACAGAACAGTTTTCATTGCTTAGCAAAATAAATATGGTATTTTTGTATAGGTCCTGTAAAAGCTAAAACATATCAAACTATGGAAGGTACAAGAAAGCGGCCCCTAGCATGTACTTTGGAACCCAGGGTCCACTCTCCTACTTATTGTCTTGGTTTGGCTAATTTTGGCTTTCGCGGCAGCAAATGCTATCTGACCCCCAAACCCCAAGCGGCAAGTCTGTGCCAAACCATTGTACATTAATAAGCAGAGGTGTGTGAGGCACACATACATGTGAAATTGGATCAGGCCTCACAGACATTCATAGGAACCCATTAGGTGTATAGGGTCAAATTAACATATTTGAAGCTAAATCAATTATTAACTAAACTATTGCTAGAAATAAGTAACTTAATATGGCATCTATGACAATAGCAGCTCAGATATGTAAGAGGGTAAGTACTTTAATTAGATCCATTTTATAAAAACATTATTTTTTGCAAAAGAATACTTATAAAAATCTACATAAATAGGTGCTTTGTTTTACCAAACCAGTCTATGCAATTCATAGTGATCTGCACGTTTATAAAACAAAAGGAAGAAAACCAATCAAAGCAAGAATTTGTAATAAAAATCTAGTTTAATTATATTACACCTAAAGAGAAAACTTACCAGCAAAATTTTCTGCTAGAACCACAATAAAATATTTAGAATGAATCAATTACAAGATATGAACCAGCACATGCGTCAATTAATGACCAGGATACATTCATTTAATCAATATTCTAACGAATCCAAATTATATACACAGTTAAACTTTATAACCTCCTACCCGCCAAATTACCAATAAGAAAAATCTTCCCAAATATTCACCCTCAGCAAAATTAATATGATATAATTTCGGTAGGTAACGCTTACCTACTCCTTCCTTTAATATCTGTGCCTGTAATTTTCGTTTGAAAATAGAAATGTTTCTTCTTTTCCAATATTTCGGTCTACGGTCAGAGGTTATTTTGAAATTGATGCGCCACTTTCACAGTTTCACTTCCAAGGACTTCGTAATTTATGAGGCTTTTACTTTTGGTTGGATGTGGATCAGATTACGAATGACATTTCTGACATTGACAATGTCTTGATATTATAATTTCCTATGTCTCTTCTCAGGGTAGGTTCGGGGAGCACGAGTTATCGTTATGAGTGCACTTGTATTAATTTTATCCTTAATGTATACTAAACAGGCTATAAAGAGCACGTAAGAGTAATTTTCCGACCGAAGAGACCGATTAGACATGTTACCTAAACGTTAATCGCGCGCGCAAACCAACAAGTACGAGAAACACTCACAGGGTGTATAATTATGTATGTGTGTTACGGCCCACAAACGAAATACTGAAACCTATCAGAGGCTGAACGAGATAATCCTCTTTTTGCATTACTGAGTTAACTCAATGGGTTGAGATTGGTCACCCATCATAAGATTAACCCTTTCTACTGCTGCTTAACTTTGATAACGGTCTTTTTGCATTGCTCAGTTAACTCAATGTATTAAGAATGGTCGCCCATACTAAGAATTACCTGGTTCATCATCATCATCATCAACCTATTCTAGTCCACTGCTGGACATAGATCTCCCCTAATGAGCGCCATAGCGCCCTGTCTTCAGCTTGCCGCATCCAGCATCTGCCCGCAGTCTTTCGCAGATCGTCATCCCACCTGGCCGGAGGGCGTCCTACACTACGTTTGCCGAGTCGCGGTCTCCACTCAATTACCTGGTTAGTGTTGCTCAACTTTGGAATATGATAACCTATTCGCCTTAGGTCCGTCAACACGGATTTTAATTTTTCGTATGATTCGTATGCAATTCCTGAGTTGGTTTTTATGTATGTACCTACGTAAAAAAACAATTCCAATTTTACCGCTTAGCGTTCAAATTCAAACAATGCTCATAACCAACCATGTTATGACATCGTACCTTTCACCTAATAAAATAGAACTATTCTACCTATTCAACAATTTACAACATACTTTCGATCTGAACGGTTAACGATTTGAACTAGAACAACCAGTTCGGCTTCAAGATCGAATACGTATACAGAGACCAACTGACTGAATAGAACTAATAGAACTATTAAGGAGAGCTAGTTCGTTGCTTGAACTAAACTGCTAAACTAGTTCGGAGCGATCTTTTGAGTGACCGAACAGCACAAGCATAGATTATTATATATATACTAGAAAAGCACAAGACTACCACTATGCAAAGTGTAAGCACATGTTATATACCTTCATAGACATGTGGATGTAATAGTTGAATAGTGATGCGCAATGACCGACGACGTCTCGATATTGTCGATCGATTTTGCGTTGGGATGAGGTCTCGCATGCAGTCTTAAAATATTATTCAAACCTTTTTGACGTGACAACGTCTTTTATATTGATGAGCCGGCTGCACGCACGAAAAACCATAACGTAACATGCCGTTACCTAACGTATGCGGCGTTACCTCGTATGCGGCGTTACCTCGTATGCGGCGTTACCTCGTATGCGGCGTTACCTCGCTCTGGGCCTGAAGTGCAAGCGATGCACATCGCTTGCACGTCAAGCCCAGAGCGAGGTAACGCCGCATACGTCCGTCCATGCATAGACATATACTTAGTATTGTCTTATGACGTTGTCACGTTCAACTTGCGTCAGTAAACCGACTTTATAGACAACCGGTTTTTTAACCGTCACGACACCTTGAAATCGTTAGCGAGATGTGAGGGAGGGAGTGCGTGATATGTTAGTAAAAAAAAAAATAATGATTTCAAAAACCAAAAAACCACTAAAAATGATAAATAAAAAAATTACTGACTTACAGATTCTATTCAATTGATTTTGTTTTGTAGGGTTTCGTACCTCAAAAGGTTAAAAGGAAACTTTATGACTTATAAAATCATCTTTTGTCCGTCTGTCTCTGTCTGTCCGTGTGTCGTGTTCTCAGGAATTGGTGGATCTAGCAAGTAGAATTTTATACCAGATACTAAGGTCCATAGTCTCTATTAGACGTGGGAAAATCAAGGTCCTGAGTCACCACTATAAAAAGATATGGTCAAATTTAGATTTTTGCGAAAAGTTGTAAGTACCAAAATTTAAATACTTTTCAACTTTTTTATTTTTCAGTATTTTTCCTTTACTTGTGTTGTAAAACATTGCTTTTAACCGAAATTGACAACTCTAGGTCAACCTTTTGGGTCCAAAACCTATATGGTATTTCCAGAATCTAGAATCACGAAATTTGGTAAAAAGCAAGGTCTTACAGCACAAATAAAAGGAAAGTTCCAAATAATAAAAAAAGTTGAAAATGAAAGGGTGTTCCCATACATACATAGTTGACACCGATTAAGATAGGCATCTGTGTTGTATGGGTGCTCATACAAATTAGAGATCTAGCTTAATTGGCACAAACCTCAACGTATCCAGTTTTATATGGAGCCCTCAGTGCCCGAGTCCGACTCGCCCTTGACCAGTTTTATTTTTGGATGTTTATATTATTATTATTTTTGGATATTTTCTAAAAAAAAAGTGTACTTAGTTGCGCATTTGCGAGTGAAAGTCCCGTGAAAATCGGTCCAGCCGGCCAGTTTCAGACTAGTCGTATTTGTTATGGGAATTGTTTTTGCATGTTGGAACAAAGCAATATTTTGGTTCCTTCATTGGTACGTACTCTTCGCTGGGATACTTACTGGGTAGACGGGACACCAAATTTACCTCCTAAGACCCGGGACTCTTCATTGGGGGTAAACCAGTTTCCATAGTCGCTGAATCGGTGCCATTTAAATTTCTTGGGAGAAAGATAGACTATAAAGGACGCACACCATCCTTAGATGAAGTTGTCGATACGTTTATAAATGACCTAAATAAGATAGATCAGATACCACTAAAAAATATCAAAAAAGCTTGGATATATGACAACTACTTAACATCACGTCTGACTTGGCTTTTTCTGGTGTATGAATTCGGTAAAACCTTACTGGCGAAAATAGATGCAACTGTCATAAAATCGCTAAAATCGTGGCTTGAACTAGCGCACTCTGCTGATTCCTCTGATCTATTTAGGGATCAAAATAATTTTGGGATGAAACTTAAGAAACCATCGGAGCTCTATAAACACCTTAGAGTTACCAAAGCCCACATCTTAGGTAAATCCCAAGATGTCACAATCAGGGCACTCCCGAAAGATAATAACGCGTCCGAGCTTGAATCTAGACTCCTATTCCATAAACGATTTATGATAGGGGCCCAGTCGAACAGAGTGGGGTTGGGAGTACGAGAGCCAGAAAGGGACCAGGATATACTTAAGTCCTTTCTAAAACAAGACGAAAATGATAAATATCGAGTGCACGCGATGAATTTGGAAATCCAAAATGAATGGTTGACAATGGGAGAGTTCTGCATACCGATGGCCTTAAAGTGGCGCACCTTGATCTATGACTGGTCGCCGGCCCTGTTATAATTCTATCTTAACGCCTTTCAGATGACCCTCCCAGACCAGAGTAATCTGGTAAGGTGGGGGAAGGCCACAGAAAAACAATGTTATACTTGTGGTGAGGCAATAGGGACGGCTAGACACATATTAGTAGGATGTAGGGTGCTTCTCGATAGAGGCCATTACTCACGCCGCCACGATAAGGTGCTTATCATCATACGTGAAGCAATGAGTCTGGCAGTAGCTAGAGCCAAAAAAGGATTGACTACTAACAGACGTCATATCAACTTTGTATCTGAAGGTTCATCCATAATATCCAGGAACAAACCTTATTCAATCTTAGATACTGCCCCAGATTGGACTCTCCTAATCGACATATATGAAAAGCACTATAAAATTCCGGAGGATGTTGGGGTTTCGTCATCTAGACCTGACTTATTCCTGTATTCTAAGAGGTTAAAACATGTGGTTCTTGTGGAACTTACTGTACCGTGGGAAACAAATATACCGAAGGACCACTCAATAAAGAAAAATAAATACTATGATCTCACAAACGAATTAATCAAAAACGGTTACGTGGTTAATTTGTATGCAGTGGAAGTGGGAGCGAGAGGTATACCAGCAAAATCTCTCTATAACCTACATAAAGATCTAGGCCTATCGAGAGCTACAATAAGCTCATTACTAGGACGAATGTCTAAAGCGGCACTAGTAGGTTCGTATCAAATTTGGTTAGGCAGGGAGGGGAACTTGGGTAGTGAAGGTGAGTGTTGATGTACATCAACAAAAGGGGCCCCTTCTAAACCTACACTTGGGTCGCAAGTCCCAGGCACTGTCCCGAGTTCCCAACTCAGCAACGCGATGGACCCGGCACCCGCACGGAGAATCCATGGATTGCTAAGAATATCGGTCTGTGTTACGATTAAATTCAATTACAAATTCAATGTATATAATATTAAGTTGCTTGTTTGTTTGGTAGATGACGACTTGTCAATGTCAAACACTGACAAGTGACAAGACTATTACTCTCAATACTCTGACACATCTTTTGGCCACCCTCCCAGTTGACGTCGATGGGGAGGAATTTTTTGACGCCTAAACCTGCAGCTTTGTATATAGGTATACAGATATTGGGGTGTGTGTTGGGTAACCTCCTCGAGTGTCGCTCCGATTCCGATCCCGCTGCAGTCCGGGGGGAACGGAATCGGAGCGGCCGGTACACCCTGGGCGGCGGTCAATGGCTTCCCCTTCACCCCTTCATAGGGTTGGCATTGATCGTCGGCCAATACCCAACGTGGCGGGAACACATCGCTCTCCGTACTCCTCTGCTTTCAGAGGAGACAGGATGAGCGATGCTGTTAGTGGTGAGATGGCCCAGGGTCAGCCGGGGTGCGAGGGATATGCTCTATGGGTAACCTTACACGTCTGAAGACCCGAGACGGCGTGCGGTTTTAGTCGGTGCAAGCCCGACATAACCGCCCCCGCTGGCCGGCGGGGGCGGTATCCGAAGGGATTTCCGCACGATAAAAAAAAAAAAAAGGTATACAGATATTGTTTTTATACTAATTAATAGTCATTAATTTATGTAAATAAAATATTATCAATTGTTACCATTATATAAAATAAACCATTGGCGGTAGAATGCAAATATACCAATCTCTTTTTAAATATTTCATAAAACATACCAGGCAAGGATAACAACTTATAGAGCCGTATGAATGACGTCACAACCCCATTTTTTTATTTTATTTATTTTCTCCAAAAATAAGTCCAAAAAAAAAGTGAAAAAATCAGTTTTGGCATCAGAATAGAAAACTCAAGAAATAGTATTTTTATTTTCATGACCTCGAAATGTTGTTAATTGTGTTTCTGTTAGGTTTCATCTCAAAAAATTGATCTAAATAGCAACCGAGTATTGACAATTGACAGATTTGACACAGTTGACAGGTTGACACTGACAGTTGAACAGTTCTATAGTAAAACAATTTATTTGAATCTAGCGAATGGAGCTTTTTTTTTGTGTGGTGTTAAATAAAATAGCATAATAATGGAGCCAGAATTTAGTAATCCTATACCTTTTTCTGAAGGGATAAATCTACGGTAAATATAATCGATCACAAAGCACAAGCACAAGTATAAAACGACCAAAATAACTAAAGTTTTGTCACTTCCAAATTCAATTTACCTTTTTATAAGTTGCTTGTACAGTTATTGTAATAACAATAATGAATCAGCAGTCTGATGATGGAATGATGATGATGAAGTTCGTATTCTATGCAGAAGGACAGGTCCATGTCATACTTTAGTTTTGAAGATTATTAAATTTAATTTTAAAAATACGTAAGATGGATGTTTGTTACTCTTTCACGCAAAAATGGCTGAACGGATCTTGATGAAATTTAGCACAGGGATAGATTATAGCCTGGAAAAATAAATAGGCTAGCGTTTTTTATTCATCTCATTCCAACTATAATATAAAACCTTTTATTACCTTTATAACAAGTTGCATGCGGGCGGAGCAACAGACAGTCTTCCATATTGCTAAAAACTGGATATCTTTTAGGATCATTTTATCATCCCAGTATCAGGTTAAGGCCACTTTTTTTGGGAGTTTTAACTTTGAAGAGTCTTTTAATCGATACTAAATTCTACACACTTTTCAAGTCAAGGTCTGCACTACTATTCCTATTTGGTTCGTCTTTACTTTTATGAAAGTGATGGCTGTCAGACCCATCAACCACAATAGGAAAGCCTAAGGCAGACCCTCAATTGCCAATCAGTCTATAAAAGATTTTAAAATCAAAATTATCATCCCAGTATCAGGTTAAGGCCACTTTTTTTGGGAGTTTTAACTTTGAAGAGTTTTTTAATCGATACTAAATTCTACACACTTTTCAAGTCAAGGTCTGCACTACTATTCCTATTTGGTTCGTCTTTACTTTTATGAAAGTGATGGCTGTCAGACCCATCAACCACAATAGGAAAGCCGACCCTCAATTGACAATCAGTCTATAAAAGTTTTTAAAATCAAAATGAAGTCTTCTTTCAGTAATTTTTTTTTCTATATTATTTAAGATACTAATTACCTTAACATTTCGTATGCCCGGACATGGAGGATGCCCTGTATGTCGATGTTACTAGGATCAACTAGATAAATACTAGGTGCCCTTGTTTTGCAGAAAACTACTTACAATGCCCAGTGAAGTGAAACTTGACTTCAAGAAAAATAGAAAAGCACTCATAGGTGATAATCTGGATGATATCAACATCTTGGTAGATGATGATAGGTACGAGATTCATTCATTTATTAGGTGGTGAATAGTCTGCTATATACAGTATATTATGCTAAATAGTTCATTATATACTAACAATTAGTATGTGGCACTTGGTTGGTAATGTTGCACATTCCATAAGCAATAAATAGCTCCATTCATTCAGTATGTGACAAATAGTTACTGCATTCTGTATGCTGCAAATTCTGTATGCAACAAATTGGTTGCAACTTGCATTAAACGGCAAAGATTTGCTACATTCAGTATGTGGTAAATAGTTTACTATATTCAGTATGCGGTAAGTAGTTTACTGAATTCAGTATGTGACAAACAGTTTGCAACATTTCAGTGTGTGTATTCATTTAGTACAAATAGTTTGCTCTTTCCAATACGTGTTAATTTTCTGCTACATTCAATAAATTTATATTTTGTGATCTTGTTTATTATATCTGATTGGAGCTAAAATTTTATGTTAACTGTGATAAAAATAAAAATTGCAGTAGCGACGATGCGGATGATGTGTTGGGCAACATTGAAGATCAGGTGGAAAGCATGCTGCTCTCATCTCCGGAGTACCACACGTTTGAGCAGTTCACTAGCAAAATGACGGACGTTGTGTGTCCTCCTGGGGGTGTCAAGATACTGATAATCGAGGAAGGTTAGTATTTTTGTAAAACAAGTTCGAGGAAAAAATGGGTCTTTGAGCTTAAAAGAGCTTCCAAATGAATGGACAGATTTTAATGTAGTTTTTTTTTAAAGCTGACCTGAGCTGTAAATGATGAGATAAGTTCAAGCATTTGAGGATCATCAGCTCTTTCCTACTTGACCAAGGGAAGTTCTAACATCCACAGGTCGAATTGATTTAAAATTTGGCGTAATGACTCTCAATGAGTCTTTTCATGACAGGGTACTGTAGCCTTGACGCTGCAGCATCAACTGGTCTCCAGGTTACCCTACTCCTAAGCAGAGTGCAGTAGATATAGCCTGTTTGGGCTCATCAGAATGCTCTCAATGAGTAGTGCTGAGTAAGCAAGTGCTAATTGTAGCATGGTAACAGAAAGTGGCACGCATGGCACTAGGTAACAGAAAGTTATATAAAATACGAGCAAAAGCCTTTTTGATTACAAATAACTACCTACTTTATTATAGAAATTATTATAAACCAGCTGTTGCCCGTGGATCCGCCCGCGTAGAATTCCGATCCAGTTCCCGCGACCCATGGGAACCTATTCTTGAGATAAAAGTAGCCTATGTGTTATTCCGGACTATAATCTATCCCTCTGCCAAATTTCAGCCAGATCCATTCAGCCGTTTTTGCGTGAAATCAAAATCAAAATCAATTTGTTTGTCACAGGTAATAGAAGATGTTGTAAATTACATAAATGAGTAGGTATCACTGTAGCATGTCTGCTAAGACGTACAATAAGATTTATTAATCACATTAAACTAAAAATCTAGTGGGGCGGAAATCACACTGTGATTGTCAAACTTCGGGCCAAACTTAGATATTTTTGTTGCAGTATTTTTATTCAAAATTACAGACCTTAGGCTTTATGCATATTATTCGACGCGTCTTTATATATTGAGCAATAAATATGAAGAAAATGAAATCAAATCAAACATCTTCGACGTCAAAAACACAAAAAAATGATTTTTTAGGGACATTGATTTGTATGGTAGGTACCCGAAATCTTGAACGTACAAACCCCAAAATCTAATCATGATTGGCGAAAGATTTAAATCGGATAGGTGGTTCTTGAGTTATTGCGTAAACAGACATCCAGACCGACACAAAAATTTTATTTGCTTAATTAGACTTAGAATCATGTGAAACGTCGAGAAAAGTGATAAAAAGTGGGTGTAAGATTTTGATTTTTTTTGCGTGATTTTAAGACTTCGGTGTCCACCTGGTTGTTGGCCCGAAGTAATTTAATTGAGGAATATAATTATATGTATAGATTATTATTCAAGCTATTCTACTTCAATTATCATCCTTATCATTATACCAACTTAATAAAAAAATAAAAATATACGATTAACAAAACATAGTTTCTAGTCATTTACATAGTCAGAATAATAAATATGTCACAGATGTAGTCATCAAATTAAATAATACAATACAAAAATCAAATGTCTGTGTAATAAAGTATGTCGAGTCACAGTGTTAGGAAGTCATTACCTATTCATTCAAATCATCATTTAGAAATTCTGTAACATTATAATAAGCTTTTTGCACTAACATATTTTTTAGAACTGCTTTGAATTTGTTGCAGTTCAACTCCCTCCAATCTCTAGGCAATTTATTGTATATTATAGGCGCCATACAAATTATACTTTTGCGCACAAGAGCCGTCTTCGCCCTATGCAAACGTAGCCTGCCATTATCCCGCCTGTTTCGCGGAACGGTTGCTTGCGCCTCTAAGTTCGGAAATAAATGAGGATTAAAAACAATGTTTAAAAATGACTGTAAAGTTATTAATTGTTTCCGTAGTTCGCAAGAATTACGGTAGATGGCTCCAACGTCGCCTTAAGACGTATATGATATATCGGAGAATTTCGAATATCTGGGACGTGTCTAGGTGGCTCAGTTGGTCAGAGCATTCCCCTTGTAAGGGACTGGTCGCGGGTTCAAGTCCCGTCCTAGATGTTCTCTTTTTCCGATCTAAATCTTTAGAAAAATGAGGATTACTTTTTACAAACATTGCAACCTCGAAAATATACATGCTTGGTAATGTTAAAATTTTGTTGTCCTGGAAGTAACTTTTGCAACTAAGTATCTGTAGTTTTTGATTTGAACATTGATCTAATGCATCTCTTTTGAGCCTTGATCACCACTTCTTTATCTGTTGAGTTACCCCAGAAAAGAGCAACAAATATACATACATACTTACAAACTTTCGCGTTTATAATATTAGTAGGATTGTATTGACTGAGTGTGTAGCACTATATAAACCATAGTGGTTTATGTGCTTTTAACTAAAATGTATACTGTTTGTTTACAAGTGACAATAAAAAATAGTGTGAATTTAAAAGGTATGAAAAAAAGGCAGCAAAAGGGATTCCGGGACTTGATGAATCTATAAGGGTTCCGTTTTTTGCCATTTGGCAACAGAACCCTAAAAATAACTTTAAAATGATGACCCTACCTACCTAAAATATGAAAATGAACATACGTATGATTTTTTTTAATGAAATGTCGCGTTGGGGGTACGCTCTCTACCTAAAAAAACCGGTCGATTGCGAGTCGGACTCGCGCACTTTGGGTTCCGTACACAACTGGATACCTTATTTGGGGTTGATGCCAATTAAGCTAGACCTCTAAATTGTATGAGCGCCTATACAACTCAGAGGCCTATCTTAATTTGGCCTCAACTATGTATGTTTGGGGACACCCTTCAATTTTCGACTATTTTTCTTTTTGAAATTTTTCCTTTATTTGTGCTGTAAAACCTTGGTTTTTGTCAAATTTCGTGAATCTAGGTCAACGAAAACTACCCTATAGGTTTTCGACCCAAAACCTATAGGGTACTTTCGGTTGACCTAGAATTGTCCATTTTGGTTAAAAGAATGGTCAGGCACCACAAGTAATGGGAAAATTCCGAAGAAAATAAAATTGCTCTTATCTTTTCATTGTGTTGACTCAGGATCTTGATTTTTATACACCTAATAGGATCGATAGACCTCAGTATCTGGTATAAATTTCAACTTGCTAGGTCCACCCATTTCTGCGGAAATCGGTGGTGACAAACGGACAGACGGACAAAAGAGTGATTTTATAAGTTATAAGGTTTCGTTTTTTACCTTTTGAGGTACGAACCCGTACAAAACAGAATCAAAATCGGTTTATCCGTTCAAGAGCTACCATGCCTAAACAGACATACACACAGACGCGTTAAACTTATAACACCCCTCCGTTTTTGCGTCGGGGGATAAAAAGTACAGGTCAAAAGCACTCGAAACTGGCGGGCTTGCATTAAAGGTTTAATGACAGTAGAGGAAGCTCGCCTTACATACTAAGGAGAGAAGCAGACAGCGAGCAGGTGTCTCTGCCTACCCGAAGGGAAACAGGCGTGAGTATATGTATATATTAGTGCTATCTGCGCTAGTAAACACGGGTAATTTAAATTTTCTGTTTTACTGTCTACAGAAACATTGAATTCACACTTTCCTTTTTGTCATGTTAAATGTTATCAAAATGTTTCAGGAAATGGTCCTCTAATATCCCTGGATGCGGAAGTGACATATCATTACGCTGCGTACTGGGAAGGAGCCAAGCTTCCCTTCGATTCTACCCTCACCATGAACAGGGGGGAGCCGTTGGTAATTATAGCATTTTATTTTTGTTATTGCCGTCCTAACATGCGATTGGTTTCATTTAAAACCATAAGCAGTTGTTTTCAGAGATGCTTGACGTGTTAGGCATGCCTTCCCACTGTTAGGCTGCCTTCTTTTTATTCTCTCTCAGAGGTTATCCCATGTGATAGCATTTATAGCTAGCTTTGCACCTCTGTTTCATCCACGGTCCTGTTCTGCCACTCACTGCAACGCATTAGGTCAGTGTTGAAAAATCACATTAAAATCAATATTTTTGTAACATTTTAAATAATGACGAGAACGTTTAAGAGTGAAACCAAGAATTATCGTTTTTGTTTAAATTTGTATACGTTTCGTGCGCCCACCCGTGAATTGGGAATCTAAACAATCTATGGACCTATAGCGTCGGTAGCTCAGTGGTTAAAAAGTCGGCGTCGAGAGGTCCTAGTTTCGGACCCTGGCCATTACACTAAAGTTCGGCCGTTCAGAGAATGCGTTCCTGACACCTATCAGTTAGTCACGACTAGTGATGGGCACAACATAACACTGAGTTCGTTACCGTTCCTCCAAAATGAACCGCCGCGTTATTTTTAAGATTTTTTTTATTTTAAATTGGCGGAATCATTCAAAATTTATATTTTAGTTATTTAAGTGGAAACCAAAAAAAGGTAATATTAATATATTAAAATTGTTTTATTTATTCTTTGTTACAAAGTTACAATCTGTATTTCTATGCAATAAAGTACATTGAATTGAATGTGCGTACAGAATATTAATCAGACTCCGATTCGCTTGAGGAGGTGGTGTCTTCATCATCTTCGCCTACATGTATAATTATATTATTATCAATAACAGAATCAATCCGGATATCTCGGTCAAAATGTTCGACAATCAGGTTTTTAGTCTTCTCAACAACCTTTGCCCAGTCATCTCTTGTGACTTCCCCGCAGGCTTCTTTTAATAGGGTCATCATCTTTTTCGTGGTGAATGGCGGGTAAGTATTGTGGCGGGTGGCGTAACCTTTTATTTGAGCCCAGATTAGCTCAATCGCGTTATATTGGCAATGATACGGTGGAATTCTTAGAACGCGATGATCGTACTCCAAAGCCAGTTCATCGATATCGTATCGCACATTTGCCGCTTTATTTTCTTTAACTAATTTAATTAGCTCTGCTTTTAGCATCTGCATCAATGCCTTTTGCTTGTAACCAAGCCACCATTTCTTCTTTTTTATTAGCTTGGGTAGGTGGTTTCTGTATTTGAACCGAGTGATAGGAGGTATTATCCATGAATATTACAGAAGACTCTGGTAGGCTGGGCAAAAGCACGTACTGGAACCAGTCTTTAAATGTAGTGGCATTCATTTTCATTTTTGTGGTTTTTGATTGAAATGCCAGTAACGCGTTCTCCACAAAGCCGTATTTTGCAGAACCTGCGTGGCATATTATCAGACGGGCCCCCTTACCCATTGGTACTTTGGACGTCGACGCTTGTGTATCATCCGTCCAAGAACGGGAAACCGTGTGATTGGCGTTTAGCCATGTCTCGTCAATGAACACGACATTGGTATGGTATGGTATCACGGGCTGGTATCCGCAACTCCACGACAAGGCGCGGTTTTTGCGTGAGGGTGGGCATTTTATTCGATCCACCCCAGCTCATTGAAGAACGCTAGCAAGCTATTCAAGCTGCCGGCGATCTGCTGGAGCGTACCTGTGTTTCCGAAGTACTTAACCCTGTATGTGGCGGTTGCAGGGCAGTGTAGGAGCACGTGTGCCGCTGTTTCTTCCTCTCATGCAGGCTCTGCAGAGAGGGCTGTCGGTGATTCCTAAAATAAAAAGGTGTTTATTGAAGGAGCCATGCCCCGTGATTGCAGCTGTGGCCGTGCGCAGTTGCCGTTTGGGCAGTTGTCGAAGACGCCTGGTTAGTCTATTTTCAAGCACAGGGAGTGCTTCCCTCGCCTGTCTGCACGACATTATCCCAGTTATCATTTTTTTGCTTCTCTCAAAAAACTTATCCGTTTTAAAATTATGTCGTATCGTTCTAATAAAATTTTTCTTATGTCTGTTTTTTTATACGAAAAACCAATATCGTTTAAGATTTTGGTTAAAGCAGTTTTACCCCCGCTAAACAGTCCAGCTTCTCTTAACGATGCCAAAAGCTTCTTCCTGTTGAGATATTCATTTCTGGAATAGTAACCATATATATGATTTCTGATTGCATCGGCGTCAAAGGTGTCAATATCTGTCACGGGTTTAGTTCTACGTTTCTTCTTCGGAGTACGTAAAATATTATCTTCCGTGCCAGTAGAGCCGAATTTTTCTTTATTAATATTTGTTATCGTTCGTTTGCTAACTCCAAGCGCCTGAGAGACGCGTTCTTGTACTTGTTGGACAGGTACCAGGGGTCCGCCATTTTGCCGCTCCCGCTCAAAGTAATCTTGCAGCTTGATGATTAACTCACGGGCTCCACTTTTCAATGTTTGTCCACGTTTAGGCATTATTATGTACCAAAAGTAAAAAGAACGCAATACAAAACACAATCGAAGTCCGATTTAGCGCCGATGTCAGTTTAAAGAGCAGAAACAGTCCATTAAACGAAAGCCGGGTAATCAAATAAAAACAGATCGAAAACACTTGAAGAACGTGGTCTATGCGCACGAAACGACAACAGACGACTGTTTTAGCGTCACAAAATGGCGGCCCATAACGCCATTTGGGGTTACCATTTTTAATCTAAGTATAAAAATGCTAGTAACGCCATTTGGGGTTACCATTTTCAACCTAAATATAAAAATGCTACTTTCTTTCGCACGACACTACGACCAAACCGCACGGTTTGGTCGTAGTTTTATTTTTATATTTAATAAAAGTCATCTTATAGTCCATTATTTTCAAATTCTTAAAAAGAAAAACAAAACGTATTATTTTATAAAGTATAAATGTATAAGAACAGATTACGATACTATTATTGCCTGTTATTGTTAGCACAGCACTACAAATATAAAGCGCTGACATAACCTTGTAATAGCGCAGTATAGATTTACAAAAATATTGTTTACCAAGTTATTTGACAATCAGTTTGGCACAAAATTATAACATTAATTGATTATTGATATAATAATGTTGTTTTAATGCTCATCAATTGTTAAAACGGTAAACAACCAGCAAAAATATTTTTATCGTAACTGCAACGCCATTACAAAGTTACGTCGTCAGTTCAATCGCGACGTGTCAGGAACGCATTCTCTGAACGGCCGTAGTATACTGACGTGAACCCTCTCCTTACACAAGAAATTAAGTTTAGCTGGAGGAGTTAGGGGTATACTAGTTACTTCGGTTTACAAAAAAAAAACTACTGGATCCGCTTTCCAATGTATGTTTGGTTCATTTCAGTTATTACGGGAGCGATTACCTTCTGAACCCCTCTCTTCTTGGGTCTCCCCCTCATATCGGGGCCTGGTGGAAGTGTCATGGCCAGACATTTGTAACCCACGTCAGCCAGGCGGTTGCAGCAAAACTTTTACGCGAAAGCGACACTCTTGCATTTTATCTGCGATGTCACGAATGCGGGAGCTAGTGTTTACGCGTGACTCCGCACATCCACGGCAGCAGCAGAGCCGCAGAGCTGCGTGTGATTATGATCACGCGCAGCTCTTGCTTGTGTCGCTCCAGCAACGGTCAGGCTTCACGCGTCACAGGCAATTATGGTTTTATAGACCTACGCTTTCGACCTAACCGGCATTTAGGGGTTACGAATGACAATGAAATTTTTAAGCAATGAGTATGCTTACTTTTCCCTTAAATTTAGATCGGAAAAAGAGAATATTTAGGACGGGACTTGAACCTGCGACCAGTTCCTTACAGGGGGAATGCTCTGTCCAACTTGCTCCTCGTGTGGTCCCATTTCAATTTAGTCCAGTTCTGCAGTGGCATCCATGAGAAAACCATATAAGTCTTAAATTTACATTAAGTATGTGCGCGACAAATGGACGATCAATATTAAGCCAACCGATTTCGATGATTCCTTTTTTATTGGAACGGAGGTATTCCAAGGATGTTACCATGATTAGGAAACCAGGATCTAGTGAGTGCATCCCAGAGAAATCAAGGGGAAGCTTCAAAATGAAAATCATAGGGCAGCTCGTGTGTTTGTTCATTAAGTATTTTAAAGCAATACTATTTCTATATATACTACTTATATATACTAGTTCTTTAGTCTATCTGATGATGGAGCCGAAAGACAGTCGAGGGAACACCTCAACGAATAACAGCAATTACTTGGTGTTTGGGCTTGAATAAATTGTATTGATGAGAACTTAACACCTAGTTGGGTTATAACTTGTGACTGTCATTAGGGGTCTGATGATGAAGACGAAGGACAGTCAAGGGAACTCCGTTCTACAGTAGTGTTTTACAGTAGCTACCTTGTGAAAATTCTTTCAACTTCTTTTCTTTGGGTAACTCAACAAGTGGTGTTCAAGGCTCAAAAGCGATGCATTAGATCAATGTTCAAATTAAAAACTACAGATAGCTACAAAAGTTACTTCCAGGACAACAAAATTTTAACATTACCAAGCATGTATATTTTCGAGGTTGTAATGTTTGTAAAAAGTAATCCTCATTTTTCTAAAGATTTAGATCGGAAAAAGAGAACATCTAGGACGGGACTTGAACCCGCGACCAGTCCCTTACAGGGGGAATGCTCTGACCAACTGAGCCACCTAGACACGTCCCAGATATTCGAAATTCTCCGATATATCATATACGTTTCAAGGCGACGTTGGAGCCATCTACCGTAATTCTTGCGAACTACGGAAACAATTAATAACTTTACAGTCATTTTTAAACATTGTTTTTAATCCTCATTTATTTCCGACCTTAGAGGCGCAACCGTTCCGCGAAACAGGCGGGATAATGGCAGGCTACGTTTGCATAGGGCGAAGACGGCTCTTGTGCGCAAAAGTATATTTTGTATGGCGCCTATAATATACAATAAATTGCCTAGAGATTGGAGGGAGTTGAACTGCAACAAATTCAAAGCAGTTCTAAAAAAAAGGATTGTGTGGTTTTATGAAACTACGGTAAAAGTAAAACTAAAACTTTTTTTTAAAATAACAACATTTACATTAAACACTGACAAAAACAAACAAAATAGCGTGGAGCACTGGCACAAATGAATAATTGACGAATTCGAGCGAAAGCTCCTCATACCAGACTTCAGGATTTTCTTTGTCACAGGTCCTAAACTACTAATCCAATCAGAACCAAATTTGGCATGATTAAAGAGGTCAATCAGAGGAAGGTTTATGGATATATGTATTTTGAAAAAATTAATGCTACCACAGACATCACCGTTAAAAAAAATCCAGATGGAATTACATAATAACCGCTCGAGACACTGTGACCAAACATTACACGCTTAGAAAACATGTCCAGAGTTGTGACTTTCAAAAAGAATTTTCAAAATCGAACTTGCCACAGAGGAATGATCACTGTTCAAAATTTTCAAAATCTGTTTCACGATGTCTCACTCAGCTCGACATTGCAAGCAGCGATTCGCCTTGCAGAGCTAGTAGTCTAGTATAGGCGCCGCCATATTGGCCTTGGCTGCTATGACGAGCGCCGTTCACTTTATCTCTACACCGCGGCCGACCGTCAGGCGACATGCAACACACAGACGAAAAAGTTTGAGACGATGTAATAAAAGTTTCACTTTAAAATATGTTAGTGCAAAAAGCTTATTATAATGTTACAGAATTTCTAAATGATGATTTGAATGAATAATGACTTCCTAACACTGTGACTCGACATACTTTATTATACAGACATTTGATTACTTCGGGCCACCAACCAGGTGGACACCGAAGTCTTAAAATCACGCAAAAAAAATCAAAATCTTACACCCACTTTTTATCACTTTTCTCGACGTTCTAAGTCTAATTAAGCAAAAAAAATGTTTGTGTCGGTCTGTCTGTTGTTCTGGAAGTCTGGATGTCTGGTTACGCAATAACTCAAGAACCACTTAATTGATTTAAAAAATTCTTTCGCCAATCATCTTGTTTGGTTAATGGGAAGAACTGATTAGATTTTGGGGTTTGTACGTTCAAGGTTTCGGATACCTACCATACAAAGTGTCCCTAAAAAACTTTTACAAGTGAGTTTCTTTCGAGTTATCAGAGTAACGCGTATTTGACTTAGACATTTGAGTGACAATGACAATACGTATATTGTATATTTACATAAAACAACCATACTCTGAAAGAAACTGAAACATAAACGCGTCGAATAATATGCATAAAGTCTAAGGTCTGTAATTTTGAATAAAAATACTGCAACAAAAATATCTAAGTTTGGTCCGAAGTTTGACAAACACTGTGTGATTTCCGTCCCACTAGATTTTTGTATTGTATTATTTAATTTGATGACTTGATGACATCTGTGTTATATTTATTATTCTGACTATGTAAATGACTAGAAACAATGTTGACATTCACCTACAAATTAATTTTGTTAATCGTATATTTTTATTTTTTTATTTAGTTGGTAATTGATCATTAATGATGATAATTGAAGTAGCTTGAATAATAATCTATCCAAATAATTATATTTCTCAATAAAAATGTTAGTTTAATGTGATTAATTAATCTTATTGTACGTCTTATCAGACATGCTACAGCGATACCTACTTATTTATGTAATTTACAACAACTACTATATTACCTGTGACAAACAATAAATTGATTTTGATTTTGGGTTTGGTTTAGCTCCCGGATACGGGCGGTCACATATGAATTAAGTTACGTTCAGTAAAAAAGGAGAAATAAGTAAAATTTTAATGAAAAATTAAAACCGACTTCAATTTTTTTTTCTCTCCATTGCCTCTATCCTATCCTATCCTATCCTCTATCTCTGACTTTTAATTGCCTCGAATTGCATTGAATTTTTACGTTGTGTTTCGGGCTTGGCACCGACTTCAACCGAAATTTTATTCTAAACGCGTATTTTTTTTCTTTAGTATTAAATCTGTAATTGTTATTTTTTGTTTTTCAGTGCCTGTTTGAAGTCGGTTTTATTCTTTTATTTAGCCAATGTATATAAAAACATGACAAATAATATGCTGAAATACTATTGGTGAAAACTCCCTGAAAATCGGTGCACTAGTTATTGAGTTTATCGTGAACAGAAGACGCGGCGGAAGACTTTGTTTTATAATATTTAGTGATAGTGATTTATTTACAGCGCCAAAGAGTGGGCATGGGCATGCTACCAGGCATGACGTTCGGTTTCCTGAACGTCCGTGGCCCCACCGCGAGGTTCTATCTCCTGCTGCAGCCGAACGTGGCGTACATGGACTGTGGGGTTCCGCCGAGGATCCGGCCTTCAGAAGCTTGTTTGTTTGTAGTGATGCTGTATGATGTGAGGAATCTCCAAGCGGCTGCTAGGTGAGGTCATAAAAGCTTGTGATAAAATATGGTAACCGATTTTTTTAAGCTGCTCACAGCTCATCGTCGCAACTCGTGGCTAAGTGGTAACCCAGTAGGTTAACACATTGTAAAGTTAAGCAACGCTAGCCAAGGCAGTCTTAGGATGGGTGACCATTCTTCTAATACATTGAGACCCCTTCGTGCCTCGAAGAGCACGTTAAGCCGTCGGTCCTGGTTGACGGACGTCTGAAAAGCCGACCCCAACTTAGTTGGGAGAAGGCTCGGAGTATGATGATGATCATCATCACAGCGTTAGTCCGAGTTGCATTCGAAGCTTGCACTGAAGCCTGGGGTCAACTCTCCTAGTATTCCTTTCCATGAATGCGTTGTCTTGTCTTTTACGGTAGTGACTTCTGTTGTACCCCCCCAGCTCCGAGAGCCCAACTTCCGCCATAACCTCGCCCGTCAGTCAGGAGTACTGGCTTGCAGGTGGAGTTAGCTTGGGCCCTGAAGATCTTGGTAGGGCCATTGAATGAATTGAAATTTAGACTCCGTGTATTACTATTGCCACAATAACTAATGATTTATAATTATGTCGTCTTCCTTGTATCATTTGTACGGAACCCTTCGTGTGCGACTCCGACTTGCACTTGGTCATTCGACAATTTTATTTTTTAGATTTTTTTAGTTTACTAGCTTATGCCCGTCGCACCGCCCGTTATGATCTCGTTGATCGCGACTAAATGTCTAGCCAATGTCCTTTCTGAAGCTCTAGTCTCCGTGCCAAATTTCATCAAAATAGGCGTGAAAGCGTAACAGTCAGACAGCCGAGTTACTTTCGCATTTATCATATTAATATACATTTTACTAATATATCTTTTATTTTTTTACAGATTCAACGACTTACCCGAAGCCGTACAAGCTAAATTTGACGTAGCAATGGACGCAATCAAAGATATTACAGTAGAAGGCAAAGATCTCTTCAAAAGGGCCAAATATAAGCGGGCCATAAAAAGTTACGAACATGCCGTATCTATAATACGCCTAACACAACCCGAAAACGAAACACAAAAAGCAGAAATAAGAAATATAAAAGTCAAAATATTCATGAACTTGGCTGTGTGTTACTACAAAATCGGTAAGCCAAAACATGTAATGACCATGTGTGAGAATATCGATAGATATGTTGATATCAATACTCATTGCAAAGGACTATTTTACTTCGGAAGGGCATGCGAAATGCTAAGTAGGGTAGAAGATGCTATTAAATATTACAAAAAGGCTTTAAAATTAGAACCGAAAAACAAAGAAATTGGTGCAACTTTGGCTCAATTGGATGAAAAAACTAAAAAATCAGCTGCAAATGAGAAATTAATGTGGCAGAAAGCGTTCAATAAGGAAATTGTTGAAGAGAAAATTGTGTATAATGTTGATGAGGAGTTCAAAAATAGCGTTGAAGAAATGTGTAACGACTTGGCGGGTAGAGATGAACATGCAAAGTTCGATCTACCCACGGGGTTGACGAAAAATGAAATTGATTGTATTAAAGACTTGACTAGTCAGTTCAAAGGCTTAATTGTGAGTGAAGATGGTGAGGGTAAGAGAAAAAAGTTGTCTATTATTAAAATATTAGGTTAAACCCTCAGATTTAGGGCGGGTTTTTCATAAGCGTCGGTAGCTTAGTGGTTAAAGAGTCGACCTTACGAGAGGTCCCGGTTTCGAATCCTGGCTATTACTCTACCAACGTGAACTCACTCAACTAAAGGCTACTTTCCACTTTGAATAGTGCTAATGAAGGTGGTCAGAAATTGTAAGTGATTACTTCAAATGTGTAGTGTGAGTAGTGTTCAATACTGTTTAGTGGCAGCGCTTACTTAAAAATGTCATTTTGTCATTTTTACAAGCGAGCGTAGAGGTACGGTAAACACTAACTACTAAACAAACATGTGCACGCGTGTTTAGTAGCAGGCATGCTCTGAGTGAAGGAGAAGGAAGGGCGCGCAGGACGTGGCTACTCGCAAAAAAATAGGACACGCTTCTATCTACTTTACTACGCTGATTACTAATCCCTCGCACTAATCAACTGCTGTCCACACGTGTTTTGTACTAAGCACCTGCACTCGCACTAATCAAAGTGGAAACTAGCCTTAACACAAGAAATCTAGCTTAGCTGGTGGGGTTAAAGGGAAAACTTGTAATTTCCGTTACAAATGCTCCCATTAACTATTCATAACCAGACAAGATGTTTAGAACAAAAATTGTGTGACGGTTCCGATTTGTATGGGTAACATATCTTTGTGTTACACCCTAATTCAGATACAGGGTAGTAAATATGATTCCTCATATCTATTGTCTAGTTGCGCCAAATGTTGGCAGTTTGGAGTCTGAGGTCCGCTTATTGTTTTTGATTAGTATATTGGCTTTACCGGAAGCGACTGCCGTCTGACCTTCCAACCCTTAGAGGAGAGTTGTTTAGCAGGTGCACCAACTTGCAGGTGAGATTGTCTTGTTCCTCAAAGTTGTTGGTAGAGCCATGTACACTGTAAACCCCACCGGATACAGGGTAGTTGTCTTGTTCCTCAAAGTTGTTGGTAGAGCCATGTACACTGTAAACCTCACCGGATACAGGGTAGTTGTCTTGTTCCTCAAAGTTGTTGGTAGAGCCATGTACACTGTAAACCCCACCGGATACAGGGTAGTTGTCTTGTTCCTCAAAGTTGTTGGTAGAGCCATGTACACTGTAAACCCCACCGGATACAGGGTAGTTGTCTTGTTCCTCAAAGTTGTTGGTAGAGCCATGTACACTGTAAACCCCATCGGATACAGGGTAGTATTTGATAAAACTATTCTATTTTTTTGCTATTGTTGCTCCCTGTGTATATCTTTTAGGGCCTATTTTGTAAGCAATCCAAATTGTAGTTTTTTTACATGTAAAAAATTGTTAGAGTATTGTTTATATATTTGATCTGTCAATTTGACAGGGACTAGTATTTGATTAAACTATTATATTTTTTTGATATTGTGCTCCCTATATCTTTTAGGGCCTATTTTGTAAGCAATCCAAATTGTAGTTTTTTTACATGTAAAAAATTGTTAGAGTATTTTTTATATATTTAATCTGTCAATTTGACAGGGACTAGTATTTGATTAGACTATTCTATTTTTTTGATATTGTGCTCCCTATATCTTTTAGGGCCTATTTTGTAAGCAATCCAAATTGTAGTTTTTTTACATGTAAAAAATTGTTAGAGTATTTTTTTATATATTTAATCTGTCAATTTGACAGGGATTAGTATTTGATTAAACTATTCTATTTTTTTGATATTGTGCTCCCTGCGTATATCTTTTAGGGCCTATTTTGTATGCAATCCAAATTGTAGTTTTTTTACATGTAAAAAATTGTTAGAGTATTTTTTATATACTTAGTTATTTAATCTGCCAATTTGACAAGGATTTTGAAGGGAATTTGATTAGGAGGGTCTTAATGGTAAGGTAAGCCAAGGTGCAATCCAAAATGGGTATTATTTCTTAAATAGTGGTTCCTACCTTGAAGGCTTCATGAGATGCTTTTTCATACCCCACTTAAAGAATCCCGGATTATATGACGAAGGAAATAATACTACGACATACTATATGTAGTATGTCGTAGTATTATTTCCTTCGTCAGAGCTAGATAGCGCTGTGTATGCAGCGCTATCTAGATCCAAAGTAAAGCTCAACTAGCTTGTAATATGGGTTCTAGATTGCGAGTAAACTTAGTTAGATAAATTGTCTTCTGTGATTACATACATATTATCATACATAGAAGACCAATGCAAATAGATACATTAATTCATATAAATATTTGCATTGAGTCATGACAATTTTTCGACAGTTGACGTTTTACGTCATCTGTCACTACTATCGTAGCCTATTTGAAGTATAATATTAGATTTGTACTAACTCCCAACAAGATTCACAACGAGTCCAACAAAATCAAGATTATAACATACGAATTTCCAACACACGTTTGACATTTGCAGAAGTTGTCGACATAAATGTCGGCACTGCTTGCCATACCCAAAAATAGAATAGAATAGTTAGATTTGTGGCACATAACATTAATATAGAACGTGTTATATTTACTAGCTGTTGCCCGCAACTACGTCCGCGCTAATTTCTCAATAATGTCTAGTTATATTCTTTTTTATCTCTCCTGTTCGGAAAGTTTAATTTTCATGGGTAGATAGCCGGGTGGAAAGTAGCTTATTTCATCCCTAGGGTGGAAAGTAATTTTTTTAATTTTAGGTTCTGCCATGGAGTCCATGATAGTTAAGTTACGTCATGATGCCTTGATATCATGACGCTTTTTTTTTACATGGCCGCCTAGATACTTGATTACAATGTAACCAATAGATTCGATTTTCAAAACTTTTCTAATGTTGGCAGTATGTACGTGGATTATAACTTTATTTTCCAGAATTATAAAAAAACAATTTAAGTTTGCTAAATACAAACGAGATTCAATATAAATAAATACCTTGTGTTAATTGTGATTAAAAATGGTGAATGTCAGTGACATTCACCCGATAAATGGTGACATTATGTCACCATTTCCCCCCCGAACTAATAAAAAACCGCATCAAAATACGTTCAGTAGTTTTTGCGTCCATCGCGAACAAACAGATAAACAGACAGACAAAAATTCCATTTTTTTTGTGTACAGTATCGTTCATTTCACACAACCCAAGTTTTTTTTAAATATTTTCAATGTACAGACGCAACTAATTTACAATTTTATAATAGTAAGGTATAGATTTATCCATACTAAGACTATAAAGAGGAAGGCATTTTATTCGTGACTGATTACAATTGTACTGTAGTGATGGTTTATAGTCTGTTTGTTGAATAAGTTCAACCAAGCTGCATAACTATGTCGACTCTTGACTGACATTTTTAGGGTTCCGTAGCCAAATGGCAAAGAACGGAACGCTTATAGAATCGTCATGTCTGTCTGTCCGTCCGTATGTCACAGTCACTTCTTTCCGAAACTATAAGAACTATGCTGTTGAAACTTCGTAAGTAGATGTATTCTGTTAACCGCATTAAGATTTTTACACAAAAATAGATAAAAAGAAAACAATAAATTTTGGGAGTACATACTTAGAACTGAAACCCAAATTTTTTTTTCATCAAACCCATACGTGTGGGTTATCTATAGATAGGTCTTCTAAAGTGATATTGAGGTTTCAAATTTTTTTTTTTTCGGAACTGAATACTTTGCGTCAGAGAGACACTTCCAAAGTGGTAAAGTGTGTGCCCCCCTCCCCCTGTAACTTCTAAAATAAGAGAATGATAAAACTAAAAAAAATATGTGATGTACATTGCCATGTAAACCTCCAGCGAAAATTGGTTTGAACAAGATCTAGTACGTAGTTTTTTTGTGTTACACCGAACTACAGGAACTTTTATATTATGTTACTTACTACTACGTAACCCTTCGTAACCACTTGGCTGGATTTTTAATTATATTTAGTATTATTATTAAGAGATACTAGTTTTACCTAGTCAAATAATATTAAGTTAAAACGTGAGACGCTATAGTTTTATTATCATATTTAAAAATGTATAGCCAGGCTCGTACACACAAACTTTACTTTTCAATGTGGAGTGCCAATGCCATCAATGCTATGTTAAGTAAGACACTTCCCAGTTGTGTTCATTGTGACAGATGTCATTTTGACGGATGTCACATGTCAAATTGACGGGTGCAGGTAGTTTGGTTAGCAGACTGCTATGCATTCAAGTCCCGTCCTGTGTGTTGGAGTTTTCAAACTTATAAAATGTATAATGGTAGATTCTTACTCTTAAATTTTATTAGTTTATAAGCGTACTGTTACTATACTAGAAGTGATGTTACCATGATCATAGACATACCTTAAATCTTATTGTCTAGTTGGAAATTAAAATATAGTATCAATAAGAGTGTGTATTTTATTTCTGAGACGTCTGGCAAGAAAGTCAATATCATTATTATCCAAATGAAAAAAATATTATGAAATCCGTGGTCGTCTCTCCTACCCACTTTCCTCCTTTCCATCATTGTTTATCTTGACTTACTGAAGCAACTGCCCTGTGATCCCCCAATCCCGAAAGAGAAGTTTGCACCACAGCCTCACAAGTCAAACAACATGAGTACTGCCTTGCAGGGTAGGTTGGCATGGGATCCGAAGATCTTGGCGGGGCCCTCTACGTGACACTTTTGGTCAGGGCGACCCATCATTGAATGGTACACGACTGTTCATAAGTGTGCGTAATAACGTGTACTATACGCATGTACTTCGTCCCCCACCGAAAACAGCAAATTAAATTCTTCGCGCCGCAGGCAGTAAGACGCCTTCACTTCCTTAAGTTAAATAATGGAAGGAAAAATATAACAAAAAAGTGTTTTAGATAGGTTAGTTGCACTATGGTTTGACCGGTACAACTGTACTACTGCCTAGGAACACGCGGCGTACGAGCAAGCGCTGAACTTATTTCGATTTAATGGCAATAAAATTTTCTCAAAGCTAATTTAATTCTAGAGATTTTAAGATTACTTGATTTATTAAAAGACGCGTACACAACAAAAAGGAAAAACAATAAACTAAAAAAATTGGACGATGGCAAGACCGGGTCACCGGGTGACAATTCGTTGCTCCCTTGGAAGGTGGGTAGGCGTTTGGTGTGGGACACTGTGTGTCGACACCCTTGCGCCCTCGCATCTTCGGAGTACAGTGAACGGCACCGGCGCTTCTGCTGCACCTGCCTAAAATCTCAAACGGCGTAGTTACTCAAAAGTTGGCAGTTATATGTGTGAGTATTTATTTAGTAGTTTTGGGTTGAGACGCTGGGGCCATGAGGTCCACGTGCCTGTTTTGTCTACAAAGACTTGACAGAGCGGCCGATCGACGCTATACGTGACCAGAACGCTGTATATTATTTTTCATTAGCATTGCCATCCAACGCGGCAATGCTGCCAGCCTTCTGGATACCTAACCAGTCGGTGATGATGCAGAGGAATTTTATGGCGGCTGTATGTAGATATTTTTATTATATTTAGTTATTATTTAGTTTTAGTTTACTATAGTTTAACTATTTAATTTATTAATTGAAAATTTACAAAAAAGAACTATAACAACAAGTGATTAGTGAAAGCAATAACAAAACGCAAATGTCACTGTCAACACGTGAATGACGTGACGTGTAGGTAGGCCAGGTATCTGCTTTTTGAAAACGTTTGCGAAATAATATCGCCCTAGGTGCGTTTAATACACACTGGTTTTATTATCAATACTACGATTCGATAAGCACATTATCACTTGTATTCCACGTCACTAGTTGACATTCACAGGTAAAATTAATTTTCCATACTATAACTTCAGACCGTGATAAAAGTTTAAAAATTGAATACAAAAGTGAATTTATTACAACATACTTGTTCCTCTCGTGGTATGCATTAATTTAAAAAAGTTTTACAAAAGGTTTGCTTGAATGTGGAGTTTGTGAAAATGTGAAGTTTATTTTGTGATATATTTCTTCCAGAGAAAATGTTGCGGTTTTTAATTTTAGCTGCTTTCATGCAGTGCTCCATATCTCAACAATATCAGCAGAAGGTGGCTCCTGGAGTACCTCCACAAAATTATCAAGTAAGTCGTAGCCTATAGGAAGAAAAGTAGAAAATTTACATGTGGTTATTAAGTAGTTTACATTTAATTTGAAAGAGAAAGTGATTGTAGTAAAGATAGTATCTAATGACGAAAACTGACTGACTGATTCCTGACGGTCATTTTATAAAGCTCTATTAAGATGAGGTTATATTTGATTAGGATTCACATAAATAATTTATGATTTGCTATAACTTTAGTCATATATACTGCTATAATAAAGATGAGGTAATAAACTTCGGAATCAATGTACTTATACTACTACTGTACTAATTGAGAAATTACTATTTTTTTTTTAAATTGCTGATAAGGAGACTAACAGGTGTATAGGAAAATACGCTTTATGTTTTAGGTATTATGCTACTGGGGCGACTAGCGCCCCTCCCCCAAACCGGGGCAAGACGGGGACACCGTGGTTCCCAAGCCCGAGGGGGCGATCTCGAAACCGGAGATGGCCCAGGGTCAGTCGGGGTGCGAGGGATATGCTCTATGGGCAACCTTACACCCCAGCGTATTAAGATCCGAGACGGCGTGTGGTTTTAGTCGATTCAAGCCCGACATAACCGCCCCCGCTGACCGGCGGGGGGGTATCCGAAAGGATTTCCGCACGAAAAAAAAAAGGTATTATGCTACTATAATATTTGAATTCATATAATCTTATACAATATGTTTAAATGGGGGTACCCCCAAGATCCTAATAACCCGAGCCCTCCCTATCTGGTTCTGCCTATCTGGCCTTGCACGTTTTTTTTACCTAAAATAAACCGCACGACTTACTGCATCCAAAGTGTGCCTATACTATACAATCAAATGAACGAAGGGTACAACATCGGCAGCGCATAAATTATGAACAAACAAACATAAATTTTTCTATATTAGGCAAGCTTTTTTCCTGCGGCTCACAGGAACCGATTCCCGGGATAAAAAAAGTATATACTAAAACATATATCAAAAGCGGCATTGTTGGGATCTTACCAAATTTGGATAGGTAGGGGAGGGAACACTACTGACGGTGGAGGTGAGCGCTGATGCATCACAAGGTGGCCACCCTAAACCTACATCTGGGTCGCAAGTCCCAGTCGCCGTCATGGTGTTCCTCTCTGTACCACGCTATGGACCCGGCGACCGCACGGTGAATCCATGGAGTGTTGAGAATCGGATCTCATCTCTCTATCCTATTCCAGACCATAATCTAATGCCAAATTTCATCTAAATCTGTTTAGCCGTTTTTGCGTAAAGAGTACAACAAATTTCTATCAATCAAATCTATCTATCTATCAATAATCAGTCAGGAGATCAGACGGCAGTCACACCCATAAAGGCCAAACCTAAAAGTGGAGTAGTAGAGCGAACCCTGGGCCCCAAAGTGCGTGTTTTGGATGCAATTGGGCATCATGACTACTTTTTCCATGACTTGGTATATTTTGGATTTTACGGGAGCGACCAATTATATTAGGTTACATATGAAATTATCGTTTTTCTTGAAGAAATTGGAGGAAACTCAATTTTCAGTACTAACATTTTTACATTTCTTTTAGAAATGACAAATCCAAATTTTATGATTTTTTGTGTGTATGAATGAGACAACATTAAGCTAACAAACAGCAACTTTTATTACATTTTTGAAAAGTGACAGCTGTTAAGTAATACGAAATTTATCATCAAAATGGATAGCATTTAGGAAGTAGGTAATGTTTTTAAAAATCGAATTAATTTATCAAGCGGCCAATAAAAACCAAATTTAATACACAGTTGTAAAATCTTGAATAATAATAGCTATTAAATTACAGGAATAAGGAACTCATGAATTTGTAAGAAAATTTCGGCAATTTCATAGGTAAAGACCTAAAGACCTATATAGCGATGGAAAGAACGGTACGGCAGCGCATAAAATACGAACATACAAACATTGATTTGCCTATATTAGGTACATTAAGAACAAAACAATAGGAGTAGATACGTGACGAGTCGAGTTTAAATGAAAACATTGACATACTTTACCAGCATTCTTCATAGGAAACTGACAGCAGTCAGCATTGTCAGCGGTTATATTTTTATAAACATTAGGGTCGAATCACACCGAGACGCGGTGATGCGAGCAGTTTTATTATAGAGAGAAAGAGCTAGCTGTGCCCGGGACTTGGTCCGTGTAGATTTAGTTTTTTTTTAGATTTTTTCACGGAAATACAAGTAGGCTATGTTGCGTCTCATAATATTACCTATCAAAATGGATTTTTAGGGTTCCGTAGCCACAGCACAAAAACGGAACCCTTATAGATTCGTCATGTCTGTCTGTCCGTCCGTATGTCACAGCCACTTTTTTCCGAAACTATAAGAACTATGCTCTTGAAACTTGGTAAGTAACTAAAATAAACTTGGTTCCCCATACTTAGAAATGAAACTCAAAAATGTTTTTTTCATCAAACCCATACTTGTAGGGTATCTATGGATAGGTCTTCAAAAACGATATTGGGGTTTCTAATATCATTTTTTTCTAAACTGAATAGTTTGCGCGAGGGACACTTCCAAAGAGGTAAAATGTGCCCCCCCCCCCCCTGTAACTTCTAAAATAAGAGAATGATAAAACTAAAAAAAATATAGGTATGATGTTGATTACCATGTAAACTTCACCGAAAATTGATTTGATTGAGATCTAGTAAGTAGTTTTTTAGGGATTTTCTTTAGAGTTGTCGTCGACGTCGTCGTTGCCAATTTTCTGTCACGGTTTTGGGTATGAAGGAGATGAGCTATCGAGTTGCTGTTTTCAGTAATAGATTCGTGCTGGGGTGAACCATTGCAAGGTAAAGAAAAAATCGCAAAAAATCGCAAAAAAAAATAATCGCAAAATCGAAAATCAACCATCGTAAACCGAAATTTACCTTTCATTCAATCAACTCAAATGTAAAACTTTTTACTTTCTGCTATGGAACCCTTCATCACGCCAAGTGCGAGTCCGACTCGCACTTGGCCGGTTTTTTGTTATGTGTTATCGTATAAGAATATACACATATGCATTTATTTAAAACCTGTCATTTTAATATTACAAAATGACACTTAATTTTTTTATTTATGTACAGAATAGATATAGATCGTGTTTATTCCCTGCAAATTGAACCAATTTTAATGATTGTCCGAAAATATGTTACTTTATGGCTCGCCGGCAACCCTGGGGTTATCCTTTCGAGGGCTTACCCGGGGTGCCCGGCAACGGACACTTGGGCAGGACACCGTGCGGTTTTAGTCGATACACGACATAACCACCCCCGCTGGCCGGCGGGGGGTATCCGAAGGGATTTCCGCACGTAAAAAAAAAAGTAGTCACAGTACTATATGGTAAAAGATAAATATATGTAGATATAAATATACAAATTATTTGTCCAGGCTGACTGATTCATCAACGCAGAGCCTAAACTATTGAGACTACGAACTTGAAATTTTAACACTTTGTAGGTGCCGCTGCCGATACGATGCGATAAGATGTACCTTTTTTTTTTTTTTTTATCGTGCGGAAATCCCTTCGGATACCCTCCCGCCGGCCAGCGGGGGCGGTTATGTCGGGCTTGCACCGACTAAAACCGCACGCCGTCTCGGGTCTTCAGGCGCCGGGGTGTAAGGTTACCCATAGAGCATATCCCTCGCACCCCGGCTGACCCTGGGCCATCTCACCACTAACAGCATCGCTCATCCTGTCTCCTCTGAAAGCAGAGGAGTACGGAGAGCGATGTGTTCCCGCCACGTTGGGTATTGGCCGACGATCAATGCCAACCCTATGAAGGGGTGAAGGGGAAGCCATTGACCGCCGCCCAGGGTGTACCGACCGCTCCGATTCCGTTCCCCCCGGACTGCAGCGGGATCGGAATCGGAGCGAAACTCGAGGAGGTTACCCAACACACACCCCGCGATAAGATGTACCTATGGTTACAATGTAATCACGCACTTAATATGGTTACACATAATGGTTACAATGATGATTATACATGATGGTTGCACATGATGATGGTTACACATGATGATGGTTACACATGATGATGGTTACACATGATGATGGTTACACATGATGACTTCAAACATGGTTACAAATGTTGTTCTCAAAAGAACAGTTTTATTCGGAACTTGGAGGCGGCGAAGTGGGCGCGGGAGCGTGAGCGGCTGCTGGCAGAAAGGAACGCACATCGGCGTGCCACTCATATTTATAGATTCGTTCGCAGTTCGCAGTACACCGCTGCCTACGTTCGAATCGTGCCGAAGTTTTGAAACCTACCGTCTTTAGTTTCCTTTTGTTATACATGATCTGGATGACCATATTTATTTGTACCCTACAATTGTTTATTAATATGCATAACTTAAGAGTATATATTCAAGCGAAATTCTAAATAAAGTTTATCAACAATAGTATTTCACTTGAGTCAGATCCCTAAAACTTGATGATTTTTAACTCCCGACGCAAAAACGACGGTGTATTATAAGTGTGACGTGTCTGTCTGTGGCATCGTAGTTCCCGAATGGATGAACCGATTATAATTTTATCTGAAAGTTGAATTTGTCGGGAGTGTTCTTAGCTATGTTTGATGTAAATCAGCCGAAGATGGCCGGCGTCACAAAATGACGGATTACATATTTTTCACAACTCCCTCAATGGGTATCAGATGAAAGGGCTTGACGAGTAGACCTTTAAACACTACAAAATAATCTAATGCAAGATGGCCGCCACCACAAAAAGTGGTTTGTGTCGGGGGCTTTCTGAATTTTTAATTTTTAAATAATAATAACAATAATAATAATAATTAACTAAGGAAAGATTTTTGGAAATTTCACCTCTAAAGAATTTCAGTCTAAGTACGAAACGACCGAACTAGGGAACGACCGGAACCACAGTATGTATCGCTCCCTAGGAACGCGCTGCGTGGTGGGTGACGGGGTAGGATATTTTCGGCTAGATTCTACGATATAACTCAACAGTTTTGAGGCCTGATAGTATTAAAATTCCTTATTTAATAATTTTCCTCCTATTACCCGTAGCCACTATCATAGATGTTAGTTTGACAACCAGGATCGGGCTTAACGCACCCACCCATCCTAAGACTGGCCGGGCTAGTATTACTTAACATTGCAATGTGCTAACCTACTCAGCTACCATTTAGTCAAGACTCATTAGCTAGTTAGGTAATATACTGCTTAAATCGTAACGCTGTAATAACATTTTATGTGCAAATAAATCAAAATAGACATAAACTTAAAAAACAACACACATTAAGCTATCACTTAACGAACACTTAAAAGTTTTATTGTTTTCGTAGAATTTTTGTATTCGCCTCGCGCAATAAATTATATATTTTTCTGTTCGGTCTGTTCGTTAATTTGAATTTACACTGATTCGTGATAATAGGTCATCACAGCGTAAAGCTGCGTTTCCACCAGAGATGTGCGAGGATGCGTAGCGAGGGTTGTGTTTGTTTTATAATATGTAGTGATAGCAACGTTATTCTCGTAAATACTAAAAAATATATCCATCCTCTGTTAAATGACAACGTAATTGCGGATTTATATAAAATACTAAGTATAATAGGTTTTAAAATATATATTTTTCAGTTCTAGCTCGAAAGTTATATTTTCACGTAGCCGCTTTTTAGGGTTCCGTTGCCAAATGGCAAAAAACGGAACCCTTATAGATTCGTCATGTCTGTCTGTCTGTCCCTCCGTATGTCACAGCCACTTTTTTTCCGAAACTATAAGAAGTATGCTGTTGAAACTTGGTAAGTAGATGTATTCTGTGAACCGCATTAAGATTTTCACACAAAAATAGAAAAAAAAAAACATTTTGGGGGCTACCCATACTTAGAACTGAATCTCAAAAATAATTTTTTTATCAAATCCATACATGTGTGGTATCTATGGATAGGTCTTCAAAAATGATATTGAGGTTTCTAATATCATTTTTCTTTAAACTGAATAGTTTGCGCGAGGGACACTTCCAAAGAGGTAAAATGTGCCCCCCCCCCCCCTGTAACTTCTAAAATAAGAGAATGATAAAACTAAAAAAAATATAGGTATGATGTTGATTACCATGTAAACTTCACCGAAAATTGATTTGATTGAGATCTAGTAAGTAGTTTTTTAGGGATTTTCTTTAGAGTTGTCGTCGACGCATTTTATTACTTTGGAAGGGTCTCCCTTCCAAAGTGATAAAATGCGTCCCCCCCCCCCCCCTGTAACTTCTAAAATAAGAGAATGATAAAACTAAAAAAAATATATGATGTACAATACCATGTAAACTTCCACCGAAAATTGGTCTGAACGAGATCTAGTAAGTAGTTTTTTTTAAAACGTGTAAATCGAAAACGCACTTTACCTTTCAGTCAATCAACTCAAATATAATATTATAAAAAAGGGCATTATTATGTTACTTGCTGCTACGGAAACCTTCGTGGGCGAGTCCGACTCGCACTTGGCCGCTTTTTAGTTCGAGGGGGGCAGTAGGCATCATCGCACATCTTTAGTGGAAACGCAGCCTTATTAGTACTGGTTGCATCCAACCGTTGTACTTTGGAGCTCGAGATCCGCTCTATACTACTACTAGCAGTGCCCGTGGACTCCGTACCGCGTTAGAAATATTTTTGTCCCGGCCCGTTTGTTCCGCGTAATTTTGTTTAAAAAATGCGTAGAATTCGGATGACCACTTGTCAAGAGGCTTTTTACAGGTTGTGGTGGCTCTTCAATATTAGGAAGCATCACTTTGCCCACAGCACAACAGATACCATTTGGTTCTTCGCTCCATTTTTGGCAAAACACTTAGGACAGGTTCGATCCCCGCTCAGTGCAAATATTTGAAGCATGAATATGAGTATTTGCATTGGTCTGGTCGTGCCTCGGAGAGCACGTTAAGATGTCGGTCCCGGTTGCCATACGAATATGTATGACAGTCGTTATAGGGGAAATGGGTGAAATGGCCCCACATAGAAGAGCTGATCACCCGTCTGGTCAAACGGCGTCCCCACTGGCAGTATATATATAGGACAGACTTTACTCATTGCTCCAATTGTTACTGCGCGCTGCTTGAGACCATAATTGAAAGCTGATCTATTACTGAAAGGTGCACTTAGATTGCGTATTCTAAATGTTCTTTGTCTCTGTGCCGCAGCAGCAAGCCTCTGCGAACGTTCGGTGTTTGACTCCCTATCACGCAAGTCCGACATATATTATTTTGTCTATGATGAGCCAGTCGCTGAGTTCTTTCGGTTCTATAGTCTCTCTAGCACGACTAGTAGATGTAATTGCTCTTTGGCTGGCAAGCCGCTGCGAACAGTGCGAACGATCGAACGACGCGACTCTATCGGATAGGTACTGCCTATATCCGGGGTGTGTGTTGGGTAACCTCCTCGAGTGTCGCTCCGATTCCGATCCCGCTGCAGTCCGGGGGGAACGGATTCCGAGCGGCCGGTACACCCTGGGCGGCGGTCAATGGCTTCCCCTTCACCCCTTCATAGGGTTGGCATTGATCGTCGGCCAATACCCAACGTGGCGGGAACACATCGCTCTCCGTACTCCTCTGCTTTCAGAGGAGACAGGGTGAGCGATGCTGTTAGTGGTGAGATGGCCCAGGGTCAGCCGGGGTGCGAGGGATATGCTCTATGGGTAACCTTACACCCCGGCGTCTGAAGACCCGAGACGGCGTGCGGTTTTAGTCGGTGCAAGCCCGACATAACCGCCCCCGCTGGCCGGCGGGGGGGTATCCGAAGGGATTTCCGCACGATAAAACAAAAAAAAAAAAAAAAAGGTACTGCCTATATCCAATGGTGCGGAGCGCGAGCGCGCCCGGGAGAGATTTAGAACTCTCCCGGCCCGCCGAGCCCGCAACATGCTCGCCGCGCGTCGCAGGCGACTCAGGCGCCGGAGGTAGCTTATCGACCTCCGTTCTCCATGAGCGCAGGCCTGGGGGTGGCAGGTGAGGCCGCCTGTCACCCCAGCAGAAGCAGGCCCCCAAACCGGGGCAAGACGGGGACACCGTGGTTCCCAAACCCGAGGGGGCCATCTCGAAACCGAAGATGGCCCAGGGTCAGTCTGGGTGCGAGGGATATGCTCTATGGGCAACCTTACACCCCGGCGTTTTAAGACCCGAGACGGCGTGCGGTTTTAGTCGGTTCAAGCCCGATATAACCGCCCCAGCTGACCGGCGGGGGGGTATCCGAAGGGATTTCCGCACGAAAAAAAAAAGATACTGCCTATATCGCCACGTAAGGTACCCATAGAGCATATCCCTCGCACTCCGACTGACCCTTTTTTTTCGAGATGGCCCCCTCGGGTTTGGGAACCACGGTGTCCACGTCTTGCTCCGGTTTTCGGGAGGGGTGCTAGTCGCCCCACCGTCCCGGCCTGCTTCTGTTGGGGTGACAGGCGGCCTCACCTGCCACCCCCAGGCCTGCGCTCATGGAGGACGGAGGTCGTTAAGCGACCTCCGGCGCCTGAGTCGCCTGCGGCGCGCGGCGAGCATGTTGCGGGCTCGGCGGGCCGGGAGAGTTCTGAACCTCTCCCGGGCGCGCTCCGCCATCTGCTTCGCGAGCATTACATGCTCGCAGAAGGTGGCGACGGCCCACGCGCTCGCGCTCCGCACCATTGCCGCAATCATGCTGCCGAGCGAGAGGACTCCCACCCCGATGGCTGCCACGAGGTCACGCCTCGGAGCCTCCCACGCCGGGCAGTCCGCCAGCGTGTGCAGCCCTGAGTCCTCGCTCGCGTCACAGTGATGACACTCAGGCGTTGGCTCCTTCCTGATCCGATGCAGGTGGTTCCCGAAGCACCCCTTCCCGGAGATCACCTGCGTCAGTCGGTACGAGAGGCTTCCGTGTCGCCTCTCTAGCCAATCCTCCATGATGGGCCTTACCGCCGCTATTGCGGCGTGAGAGGGCGGGTACCTTTTATTTTTCTTTTTTTTTTCGTGCGGAAATCCCCTCGGATACCCCCCCGCCGGCCAGCGGGGGCGGTTATGTCGGGCTTGAACCCCCTCAGATGGCCCCCTCGGGTTTGGGAACCACGGTGTCACCGTCTTGCCCCGGTTTGGGGGAGGGGCGCTAGTCACCCCACCGTCCCGGCCTGCTTCTGCTGGGGTGACAGGCGGCCTCACCTGCCACCCCCAGGCCTGCGCTCATGGAGGACGGAGGTCGTTAAGCGACCTCCGGCGCCTGAGTCGCCTGCGACGCGAGGCGAGCATGTTGCGGGCTCGGCGGGCCGGGAGGGTTCTGAACCTCTCCCGGGCGCGCTCCGCCATCTCCTTCGCGAGCATCACATGCTCGTAGAAGGAGGTGGCGGCGGCCCACGCACTCGCGCTCCGCACCATTGCCGCAATAGAGGGCGGGTACCTACCATACAAATTGTCCCTAAAAAATCATTTTTTTTTGTGTTTTTGACGTCGAAGACGTTTGATTTGATTTCATTTAGAGATAGGATTAGTGGGTATGTGGGAGGGATACGACTACTTATTATTAAAAACAATTTTGAATAAAAATACTGCAACAAAAATATCTAAGTTTGGCCCGAAGTTTGACAATCACTGTGTGATTTCCGCCCCACTAGATTTTGCTAATATCTTTGAAGATATTTGTTTAAACTGTACAGAGTAAAGGGCATAAATATTCTACATTAAATTTCCGTTCTAACAAACATATTTATCTAGATACAGAATAATATCATATGGGCTAAATAAGCTTCACAAAAATTAATTATTTTTAATCCACAATTTTAACACTAAAAGCAGTTATTGTCAATTATCCGTAGGAGAATATTGTAGTACATTGTTTTGTTGAATTCGATGAAAACAATTTTTTTTTACAACTTGGATACATTATTCAAGTTCAAGTAAAGATGCGTAATTAATTTTGGAAATTATTATACCCTATGACACTCTGCAATAACTTAGCTTCCTATTGGTGAAATAATTTTGAAAATCAGTTCAGTAGATCCAGAGATTACCCCTTACAACGTCACAAACTCACAAACGTGACCTCTTTATAATATTAGTATATATATAAACACATGCGATATTTCATATTGTTAAACATTGTGTTTGGTTTCTTTCAGAACTATCAGCAGCCGCCCCCCCCGCCACCTCCTCAACAGGTAAGCTAGATATCCCCTACTGTCACTCTCTAACGACCGATTATGACGGCTTTAACAATTAAGATTATGTTTGACCTGATATCCATCCAAAGGTTGCTTGAAATCGCTTTTTTTTGACTTTACATACTTAGTGTATATTAAAGCTTAAAATAAATAAATCAAACGTGACAACTTTTAAGCATTCACAATTAATTTCTATCAACAGTACCAACAACAACAGCAATTCCAGCCCCCGCCCCAGCAACAACAGCAATTTCAACAAATGCCACCTGCCCAACAACCACCTCAACAGGCGCAGTTCCAGCAACCTCCACCAACGTACCAACAACAGCCTCCCCAACAACAACAGCAACATCAACAAGGCCATGGACATGCTCATCAGGGAGGTGAGTATCATTAACATAAACTTGTACTTATTCCAACAAATTCAGCCACCCCAACAACCGCCTTAACAGGCGCATTTTCAACAACCACCATCATACCAACAGCAACATCAACAAAGGCATGCTCATCAGGGTGGTAGGTATTATTAATATAGGCTTCTACTTATTCCAACAAATGCCACTGCCCCAACAACCGCCTTAGGCGGCGCAGTTTCAACAAACACCATCATACCAACAGCAACATCAACAATGACATGCTCATCAGGGTGGTAAGTAATATTAACATAAGCTTTACTTATTCCAACAAATGCCACTGCCCAAGCAACCGTCTCAACAGGCACAGTTTCAACAGCCACCATCATACCAACAGAAACATCAACAAAGACATGCTCATCAGATTGGTAGGTATTATTACCTAAGCTTCTACTTATTCCAACAAATGCCACTGCCCCAACAACCGCCTCAACAGGCGCAGAATCAACAACAGCTTCAACAGGCGCAGTTTCAACAACAGCCTCCTAACAACAATATCGTGTACCTTGCAGGTAAGGTTGGCTTAGGCCCTTAAAATCTTGGTGGGTCAGACCTGGTCTAGTAAATATATGAAAGTCTTTGTGTATAACCTACTGATTTGTTTGTATTTGTTAAACTGTGGGAGTCATATAAATTTTACAGTTCATTTAAGTACATGCATACACACAAAATTGAAGTGTCTGTTTGAAATAGATACAAATGAGTGTAACGACACATATTAGGGTTCCGCCCCCAAAAATTAAAAACCTTCAAAATTTACATCCACGCGGAAGAAGTCCAACCTTTGCACGACTTATGTCCAAAAGGAAAAATGTCCAAAAGGAAAAATGTCCAAAAGGAAAAATGTCCAAAGCCAATGTCCAACAATAACAATGACCAATAATAACAATGTCCAATAATAACAATGTCCAATAATAAGAATGTCCAACAATAAGAATGTCCAACAATAAGAATGTCCAATAATAAGAAAGTCCAATTAATTTATTTATTTATTTTCTGGACTATAGTGACGTGCTGAAATAAAAACATATATGGATTATACTGATTACTTAGTATGCACTTTTTGAATGTTTCTGCGATATATTTATATGTTTTTCATTGTGTTGCTTCAGTTTGTTTTGTTGAAAACCACAGTTTTATTTTTAATTTATTACGTTTATTTATTTTATTACCACAGTTTCGTTTTGCATTTAATATACACTAAAATTAGTGCTGCCATTTTTAATAAAAAACGGTTAAAAATAACAAATAACATAAATGTACTTTGTAGTTTGTAAATTCACCAGTAAACCGCTCCGGCTTCGCACAGCGCAACATATAAATGTTCTTCTCGAATAATTCTTTTCTAAGTATTCCTAAAACCGCAATATAATCTGTTGAATTGTTTAAAAGATTTAAGTGAACATATACACTATAAACGACTTCTTTACTTATTAATTATATTATCCTAATACTACATAAAGAGATTACACCTAACTAAGAGCTACTGTCACTGGAACCTAATCATCACCAAAATTCTGCGACAGTCTCAAAAAAACTACTTTTTGTAATAACTGTAGAGCAGAAATTTCGTTACGGCGATTTTTGTGTATAGAATAAAATAAGCTATTACGCATTTTATAATCATACCGCACTGACTCTTTACGAATTTTATACAGGAAGAGGCAAAGATTCGGGTTATTAGGTAGCTTTACAGCAATTCGATGGTGCCATCCTTCCAACAAATTAGTAGTACGATGTTTGTTATTTGAACAACTAAGTATCGCACAAGGGATTTTCAAAAACCATTGTTTTTCATAATAGCTCCGGAACATTTTAAATTCTTTACAATCTGGTGAAATGTTCAGTATCTCCAACCAACAATCTTTGATATAAGTTGGTGGCAATAGTGGCAAGTTGCTTATAAGCTTAACGACTTTTCTGCAATCTTTGGTATTGTGAAGGCCCATCTCCTTAGCTCTTTTTTGTGAGACTGCCTTTTGGTAGTGAAAAAGACAGCCATTAACTTGAACATCTGGAAACACATGCTGTACAGCATTTATGGCTGCCATTTCATAGTCGGTTTTGAAAATCTTCATTCGAATGTTCAAATTTGACTTTAGTAACTCGAAAAATCTCACATACGTATATTGATTTTTATTGGGTAACAAACCATACACAACTGGGACGAGCGACGTAGTTAGTTTTGTTATTTGAACCCAAATCTAAGTGAAGCGTGTATAATTGGTAAAATGGGGGTGGAGCAGTGCAAATGTTCCATTACCTAAATAGAAATCGTAATTACCCGTTTCTATGAATTTTCTTGCTAACGGAGAACAAAAAATCTGGATTTTTCCATCTGTTCCGTCGCCATAATTTCCGGGATTTCAACTTCAGATAATTTAGAAAAACTAATTTTACTGCATCGCAAATAGCGTTTTCGGCGTTTGTATAGTCTATCCTCAACACTTTTGAATTCTGGCAAAAAATCGTCGTAAGATTTACAGTTTTCTTTCAGTGGGTCTGTATTTCTCATATATACTTTGTATGGACCCAAAGTTTTGGCACACGTCTTCTTTTATGGCATTTAATGTAATGTATACTTCATTTTTCATTTTATCTGCCGCACAAGTATGCTTGGATGACCGTACAATCTTGTCCCTATTCTTGTTAATGGTCACAGACGCACTGCACTCTGATCTGTCGACACACCGCCACAGTGAACGACCACCTTTATTTTGTACATTCAAATTGTACCGATATTTTCCTATCAGAAGGGTGTCCCTGCCCTTCTGATTCTTTACGAATCTTAACTCGTCATCGTTCATGATCAAAAACGGTATTAGGGATAATAATTAGACTTGAAATAATTAATATATATCACACACTAAGGCAATATTCTAATCTAAAATCTCTCTAAAATAATAATTCGAGATTTCGCACGTTGTCGCCTTTGACAACGTACGTGCTTTCGGTCGTGTCGCCGTGTGTGAGCGATTAATAAAAATGTCAAGTTGTACTGTAAAGTGTATATCATGTAATATAGTAATCGACGAGTTATTAGCGTACATACAGAATAAAATCTCGATAGCTGATGAAACTAGCTTGATGCGGATTTGTGCGTCCTCGTTTTCGGGTGAACAAATTCAAAAATCGAAGACGTTATTGTTAGAGTCCTTATCCTCTGATGTGCGTAATACTGCTCGCAAAGGTAAGGGTAAAGAAAATAGGGTGCTGAACGATATCATAGGCATTTTTAAAGGGACTGACCCTGAAGTGCTGCCTGTGTTTGTGGCCCGAGATCTTGAGAAACTGCCACCTATTACCTTCGACCATCTGGACGTATCGAAGCTACTGAAGGATTTGATATTGGTCCAAGAAGACATCAAAAACATCAAGTCTTCTTACGTAACGCAAGAACAGCTGTACTGTGTAAAGGAGCAGTGTGACATGAAACATGCGGATACCACAAATATTAACACAAGAAGAGGGGCTTATATAGATAAAGATAGTGGTGTTATCGAAGATTGCCAGCAAAAAAGCGAAAAAACATCAACATGCAATACAAATAACGGTTTAAAGTCTGATTTTTCTAGTGAAAAACATAAAAATCAGAACGAGGGTAGTTTCAAGCCCGTCAGTGTAACGGTAACGGCCAGCTGTTGCCAGCCGCGAGTGAGTGGTATGGGTAGCGGTGCGGTGTGTGTGAGCAATACGTCACGACAGACGATTACATCGGATGAGTCATGCGAACCACAAGTCAATACATCGACGCTCCCATCTCAGTCGTATGCGACTGTTGCAGCTATAACATCAGATGACGGCTTCACATTAGTACAAAAAAGAAGACAAAAGCGTAACAATCATCGAGTCGGAAATATGGGTAAGGCCTTAGTTGAGCCAGATGAGAAGTTTAGAGCGGCTGAGAGGAAAATACCTATATTTGTAAGCAATGTACACAAGGACAGTTTGGTATCGGATATATGTAACTATATACAGAAGAAAACGGGAGAAATAGTACATTTGGAAAAAATAACTATTAAACGGGAGTGTCAACACTGTGCGTATAAGTTTTTTGTAGCTGAGAATAAGCTACATATGTACTTAGATGCTAATTTATGGCCACAAAACATAATATTCCGACGTTTTGTGCATTACAAAACGAAAACGACTGCTCCAGTTGTCGGCAATGTAAATGAAATAAATAATGGATAAAAGCTTATATAAGTTTGTTAGCTATAACTGTAAAAGTGTCAAGCGATCGGTACAGAGCGTACGGGATTTATGTAAACATGTAGATGTGATCGCCCTGCAAGAAACATGGTTGCTCCCTCATGAGATCACGTATCTTGACACGATAAGTGATGATTTTAGCTGTACTGGAGTGTCAGCTGTAGATACGTCAAGAGGAATTTTACAAGGTCGGCCATACGGTGGGATAGCCCTTCTGTGGAGACGGAGCCTTTTTCAAAATGTGACTGTAGTGCCGTGCAATAACCCACGCATTTGTGCAATAAAAATTGTGCTTACGGATAAGTCACTTCTAGTGCTAAGTGTGTATATGCCTACAAACGAACGGAAAAATTTGTTGGTCTTCACGGAGTGCCTGAGTTCGGTGAGTGCCATTATTGACAGTTGTAATGTAGATAGTGTGTACATGTTAGGAGACTATAACGCTCATCCGTCGCAACTATTTTACAATCAACTGACTGAATATTGTAGTGAACAACGATGGACTTGTATAGATACGTTAATGCTAGGGCTGTTGTCAAATACATATACGTTTCTCAGCGACGCTAATGGGTCAAAGAGATGGCTTGACCACTGCTTAGTAACAGACGCTGCATTGGCTACGGTGAGAAACGTATCTGTGTTGTATGATGTTCAATGGTCAGATCACTTCCCATTAATTATAGAATGTGAATTAGATGTAATAATACCAAAGATATGGGACAAAAGTATATTTTTTAACACTGTTGCATGGGGGGAGAGAAGTCAAAAAGAAATCGAAGATTTTATGAACAAATGTCATGATAGATTGAAACTAGTTGACTTCCCACAGGAATTTCAATATTGTTGTGATGTAAAGTGTAGCAATATTACTCATAATGTTATTATAGACAAATTGTATTCAAATATAGTACAAGCCTTAAGTCAGGCAGCTATGGTGGGTCGAGACAGGGGCAGGTGCTCCAAAAAAGTAGTAATAGGATGGAATGGGTATGTGGCTGACGCTCATAGGGAGGCACGTCAAAAATTCCTCGTATGGGTGGATCATGGGAAGCCGACTTCCGGCTATGTATATGGTGACATGTATGAAACCAGAAAGATATTTAAGTCTCGTTTGAAGTGGTGTCAGGATCACGAGGAGCAGATCAAAATGGACATTCTGGCCGCGCATCACTCAAACAATGATTTTCGTGGGTTTTGGAAACACACGAATAAGTTGAACCATAAACCGGGCCTTCCTGTGAGCGTTGAAGGGGTCAGTGAACCTGAAGAGATTTGTAATCTTTTTAAGGAACACTTTTCTATTAAGTCACCTCTGGGACCCTCACAGCTGGTGCTCGATGCTGGATCTGGTATGGAACTGGAGGTGAGGTTTACATCCAAAGAGATTACACGGATCCTTAGAAACATGTCGAGAGGTAAATCTCCAGGCCATGATGGACTCAGTATTGAGCACCTGCGGCATGCGGGCCCACACCTACCCCGAGTACTTACCATGTTATTTAATCTATGTATGACTCATAGTTATTTGCCAAGCGATATGATGCGAACAATTGTCGTACCTATTATTAAAAATAAGACCGGGGACCTTGCTGACTGCACTAACTACAGACCCATTTCACTAGCTACTGTAATTTCGAAGGTGCTGGACAGTGTGCTTAATACGCAATTAAACAAGTACATGGCACTACATGACAATCAGTTCGGGTTTCGACAGGGGTTATCTACGGAAAGTGCTGTGCTGGGTCTTAAGCACACTATCCAGTACTACACACAGAGGGAGACTCCTGTTTACGCCTGCTTTCTGGACTTATCCAGAGCTTTTGACCTGGTTTCATACGACATCCTTTGGAGGAAGTTAGAAAAACTTAATGTTCCTACTGAACTAACAAACATCTTAAAGTTCTGGTATGGGAACCAGGTCAATAGCGTACGATGGTCTGGGGCCTTATCTCGTCCATATGGGTTGGAGTGCGGTGTAAGACAGGGGGGGCTGACTTCACCAACGCTCTTCAACCTGTATGTCAATGACCTAATTGGTGAGCTCAGCAGCACCAGGGTCGGGTGCTACGTGGATGGTGTCTGCGTCAATAATATCAGTTACGCGGATGACATGGTGCTGCTGAGTGCATCAGTATGTGGCCTTCGCAAATTAGTTACTCGATGTCAGGAGTATGCTGAGACTCACGGCTTGACTTATAATTGTAAAAAGTCGGTCGTGATGGTATTTCAAGGAGGGGATAGGAACCTTGAGTCTGTGCAGCCTGTTTCACTGTACGATACTCCACTGCAGAGAGTGTATAGTTTTAAATATCTCGGGCATATGTTAACCCCCCAGCTCAGTGATAACCTAGACATTGAGCGAGAACGGAGGGCGTTGTCAGTGAGAGCGAACATGCTGGCTCGCAGGTTTGCACGCTGTTCGCTTCCTGTAAAACTCACGCTTTTTCGTGCTTACTGTACTACGTTTTTACACGTGCAGCCTGTGGGTTAGATATACTCTAAGCTCGTACAACGCCCTTAGAGTTCAATACAATAATGCGTTTAGGATGCTGATAGGGCTGCCCCGCTTCTGTAGTGCTTCGGGGATGTTCGCCGATGCTCGTGTGGATTGTTTCTATGCCACAATGAGAAAGAGGTGCGCATCCCTGGTGCAGCGGGTGCGGGCCAGCACTAACAGCATCCTAAGAATGATAGCAAGTAGGCTAGATTGCACATATATGAGTCACTGCGGTGCTATCTCCCATGGGATGCACCGCCGGTGATTCAAAAATTATAATGTAGTGTACTAACATAGTTTTTAAGTCTTACTAACATTTTGAGTCAATGGTCACTTGAATAAAAACAATTTATTATTATTATTATTATTACTATCGTTAAGTACTAATAGGCATTTTAAAATAAGTGTCCAGTATCTAAACAGAGAAATACTTACATACTTTGTAATTCCAAAAGAGGATTTTGTATGTAGGGCTATGTAGGTTGTATAGTGGACATTTATATAGTTTGTCATTTTTCTGGTTGGACAATTTTATTTTTGGACATATTTCTAGTTGGAGTTTTCTATAATTGGTCGTTTTTCGGGTTCCATTGCCAAATGGAAAAAAACGGAACCATTATAGATTCGTCATGTCTGTCTGTCTGTCCGTCCGTATGTCACAGCCACTTTTTTCCGAAACTATAAGAACTATGCTGTTGAAACTTGGTAAGTAGATGTATTCTGTGAACCGCATTAAGATTTTCACACAAAAATAGAAAAAAAAGACAATAAATTTTGGGGGCTTTACTTAGGACTGAAATTCAAAATATTTTTTTTCATCCAACACGCATGGGGCGTGTGAGGTATCTATGGATAGGTCTTCGAAAATGATATTGAAGTTTCTAATATATTTTTTCTCTAAACTAAATACTTTGCTTGAGAGATAATTCCAAAGTGGTAAAAATAAGAGAATGAATAAGAGAAGCTAAAATAAGAGAATGATAAAACTAAAAAAAATATATGATTACATTGTACATGTAAACTTCCACCGAAAATTGGTTTGAACAAGATCTAGTAAGTAGTTTTATGAATAAAAAAAGATAGCGGTGCTATAATGAGTTTTATCTACACTCAAATCGAAAAATTCGAATTACGAATTCAAAGACGATTCTATACATACGCACTTTATAAACGCATATACATAAAATTAAAAATAAAACTTATAGTACCGCCAACTGTATCATAATAGTAGTTTATGCAACTGTCATATAAGAAGGGGTATTAAAACACGAGAGTGTGTTTATCGCATGAGGCGAAGCTGAATGCGATAATAGGTTTACTCGAGTATTTTAATACCTTTTTTTTTTTTTTTTTTATCGTGCGGAAATCCCTTCGGATACCCCCCCGCCGGCCAGCGGGGGCGGTTATGTCGGGCTTGCACCGACTAAAACCGCACGCCGTCTCGGGTCTTCAGATGCCGGGGTGTAAGGTTACCCATAGAGCATATCCCTCGCACCCCGGCTGACCCTGGGCCATCTCACCACTAACAGCATCGCTCATCCTGTCTCCTCTGAAAGCAGAGGAGTACGGAGAGCGATGTGTTCCCGCCACGTTGGGTATTGGCCGACGATCAATGCCAACCCTATGAAGGGGTGAAGGGGAAGCCATTGACCGCCGCCCAGGGTGTACCGGCCGCTCCGATTCCGTTCCCCCCGGACTGCAGCGGGATCGGAATCGGAGCGACACTCGAGGAGGTTACCCAACACACACCCCAGTATTTTAATACCTTTTTTTTTTTTTTTTTTTTTTTTTTTTTTTTTTATCGTGCGGAAATCCCTTCGGATACCCCCCCGCCGGCCAGCGGGGGCGGTTATGTCGGGCTTGCACCGACTAAAACCGCACGCCGCCTCGGGTCTTCAGACGCCGGGGTGTAAGGTTACCCATAGAGCATATCCCTCGCACCTCGACTGACCCTGGGCCATCTCACCACTAACAGCATCGCTCATCCTGTCTCCTCTGAAAGCAGAGGAGTACGGAGAGCGATGTGTTCCCGCCACGTTGGGTATTGGCCGACGATCAATGCCAACCCTATGAAGGGGTGAAGGGGAAGCCATTGACCGCCGCCCAGGGTGTACCGGCCGCTCCGATTCCGTTCCCCCCGGACTGCAGCGGGATCGGAATCGGAGCGACACTCGAGGAGGTTACCCAACACACACCCCAGTATTTTAATACCTAAGTTATATGCAGTTTCATACACTACTTTATCTTCACTCATAGGAAAAATTGAAATTAAACAAAGTAGGTAGGTTACAAGGAAGTAATTTAGAGTGCGCCATTTTTTTCACAGTTCGCACTGCGCATCCTTATGCAACTCATTATAGCACCGCTATCTTTTTTTATTCATTAAACTAGTTTAAGGTTTTAGGCTGAATATGAAAAAAAAAGGCGCACGCATGTGCAGTTCGAACTGTGAATAAAATGGCGCACGCTAAATTACTTCCTTGTAACCTACCTACTTTATTTAATTTATATAAACATAAAATATAAACACGAGAGTCACCTATTATCGATAATAGGTTGACTCGAGTATTTTAATACCCCTTCTTATATGACAGTTGCATAAACTACTATTATGATACAGTTGGCGGTACTATAATAAGTTTTATTTTTAATTTTATGTATGTGCGTTTGTATTGTTTGTAAAGTGCATATGTATAGAATCGTCTTTGAATTCGTAATTCGAATTTTTCGATTTGAGTGTAGATAACAGTAATTATTCTTATTACATTTGGCTTGCAATTACTTATGGCACTTATCCCATCCTCTAATGTTTTATGGCACTCGTTACAGTGCGTTCGGCAAAAATTGTCAACGTTCGCATTGCGAACGTGACCTGAGTATTTGGTATGAATATTGAAAAGTTGTTGCATCACTTTATATGCTATTGCTCGTAACGAAACCATAACTTGATTCAGAAAATTTGTAAAGCGCCATCTATTGAGCTTAGAGCTAATGTTTCCAGTTTCTGTCTTTGTTCCGGCTAATCTCCACTGATAGATAACTGATGTTATAAAGCGAAACTTAGGCTACTCTTATTTGAGAAAATGTATTGGGGTTCCGTGCAAATAAACAAAACCCAGATCTAAGTTCACGCGGATGAAATCGCGGCCACAGCTAACTCTGAATATAAACCATCTGAGGACCTACTCAAACACGTAATTTCGTAAAAATAGGGTCAGCCGTTTAAAAGATATGGTTCTAATTTTATATTCTATCTTTACAGATCCGCAACTTTTGAACCCCACAAACATTGCACAGGAAAGAGAGTAAGTATCCATACTAATATTATAAATGTGAAAGTAACTGTCTATCTGTTACACTTTCTCGCCTAAAACACTGAACCGATTTTGATGAGATTTGGTTCAGAGATAGACTAGAGCTTGGAAAACGACATAGGCCATATTATGAGAGCCGCTCGCTTCTCGCTTATTATTTAAATATTTATCATAAGAACTATTCATAATGTATTATGTATAATATGCTTTCTAATGCAAGCGGTTACTTGATGGAAGGTTCTCGTAGGTAAGTAACGAAGACTTATTATTTAGGTCAGGTTATTTCCAGAACTATGTATTGACTCAGTACCAAAACGTCCCACTTCGCAAAATATCTCTTTATCGATCTTGCGTTTCTGAAAATATTCTATTCTCAAAATATCCCTTTCTCAAAATGTCTGTTTCTGGAAATAGCCCTTTCTCAAAATGTCCGTTTCTCAAAATAGTATTTTCTGAATTAAATAAATAAAAAAATATTTTACTTCAAATATATTGGAAAAGCAGCACTGACTTATATAATAATATTTTCTGCATTTTTAGCCATATCCAAGAACACATGGAAGTACCTATTGACACATCAAAAATGTCCGAACAGGAGCTTCAGTTTCACTACTTCAAGATGCATGACGCCGACAACAATAACAAACTAGATGGGTGTGAGCTCATCAAGTCTCTTATACATTGGCACGGTAAGTCAATAATTTATTACTAGTAGTAATTTATTACTGAGCCTACACAGGCTCAAAGATGTAATCAGATTGGGTATCTGAGTTTTTGTTGGATACAATTAGTATGTGACACCGCATGCTCAAACTTTTTAAGCTTTTTGGCTTAACTTTTAACTTTACATCAGAATAATGTAAATTAATGTAAAGAAAACTAATTCAATATCTTATTATCTTCCATAATCGGCAGAGATGTGGTGGTGTGTTAGTTTGAATTTTCTTATTAAAATTTGCTAAAAATGAAAATATGTGTTTTTGGGTCTTTCCATTTTGTTTGCTAAAATGGACATAGTGTTTTCGAAAAAAAAAACAGGCATGTTTTCTAAATCATCTTCCTAAACTTTATACCTGCTAGACTTTCAAACTTTAGTTTTGAATAAAGAATAGTTTTTCCTGCGCTAATAACCTATATTTCTGAATTTTTTCAGATAAATATATAAATATTATTTAATACTATCGATCGTATTTAATTTATTTTATTAATAGAATAGTTTACTTCTACTGTATATAATATTTTATATCAATATATAATATTGGCCCGAATTTGGAACAAAAAGGGTTATTAGATACTTGTTTTGGAACGGCGAATGGTGAGATTTATCCTCATCAGTCGCTAAGTCCTACAGGGATTGTTTATAGCATGATAAAGTAGATTTTAGGTACCTATTTAATTATAATAGTTATTCCTAGAATATTAGAATTTATTCTAATTTTGGCAGCAGTATAAATATGGAGTTTATCTTAGTTGATTAAAAATGGTAACATGTATATTTCCAATTTTCAAAGAGAAAAAATAAATCAACTATTCTTATTTATACAAATATTATTTGAGTTTTTGTATTGGGAAATATATTCGTTTTATTTTCGGTTCTAGGTAATTTCTGTAATATTCTGTTTTAATTAATTAATTGCATAAACATGTAATTATTTTACTGCCAAGATATTTAGCTATAAATGAATATTGTCATTTCATGATATTTACCGATGAGTAATTTTTTTATTAGAACATTATCAAGGTATCATAATATTACTTATATTTAACGACAAAAAATATTACAAAGATTTCATATTTTATTTTATTTCAGTAAATAAAAAACTGATTGTGTGTTTGTCTTTCTATGTGTGTCGTCGTTGCTGCTTGGATAATCTGCTGCATTGGAATTTGTCATCATAATGGTAATCACGGAACTCATAATCATTACATGGAATTATTTTGGCATCATAAAAATGGTGATGGTGTTGTAATTTTTTTGTGTTGTTTTTGGTGATACTCAATTTCGCTATAACTCTTTATATTATTTTCTCTTCTAATCATTTACTATGTTTTCTATATTTATTTAAATCTTTCTATAACCTACAATAACTTGTACCTTGCACAATACAACGCGCCAAAATTTGACATTTTAAAATCCGCTTGATTATTAAATTTACGTGCCACGGTTTGAATTACTTTGTATTATTTCTTAATGAATATTTTTCATAACCCACAAACAACGTATTTATCTCGCATCTACAACAATACATCGCACAAAATCGTAACATTTTGAAATCCGCTATCTTAAATTCGCGCCACAATTTGACACATCCGATGACATTTTTTAACTTTTTAAAGCAGAGCAAGGGCACAAACAGCAACAGCAACCTGGCACAGCGCCGGTAGGCGAGAAAATATTTGGTGACGATGAATTAGTGAACTTAATAGATCCTATTTTGAGTATGGACGACCATAACTCTGATGGGTATATAGACTATCCTGAGTTTGTGAGAGCTCAGCAGAAGAGTCAGCAGAAACAGGGACAGAACTAGACAGTTACTAAGATAATAGTGATGGCGTTAGATAGCATTTAAATGAAAGTGTAATAATATTTTTTTACGCTCATCTTACTGTTACAGAACTTCTGTAACAATTGAACGTTTGACATTTTATCAAAGGAGATCGGAATTCTCGGGCTCTACTGTTAATGATAGAAATTCGTTTTAAAAATATTGTAAAAAGACTATTTTGAACGCTATTTATTAGGTCGTTACATATGAAATTGCCGTTTTTCTTGAAGAAATTGAAGGAAACAAAATTATCAGTACTAACATTTATGCATTTTTTTTAGGAATGACAAATCCAAATTTTATGTTTTTTTTTGTATTACAACATTAAGTTAACAAACAGCAACTTTTATTACATTTTTGAAAAGTGACAGCTGTTAAGTAATACGAAATTTATCATCAAAATGGATAGCATTTAGGAAGTACTGTTTTTGAAGATCGAATTAATTTATTAAGCGGCCAATAAAAACAAAATTTAATACAGAGTTGTAAAATCTTGAAATCAACTTTCAAACAAAATATAAATAATGGAAATAGCTATTAAATTACAGGAATAACGAACTCAAGAATTTGTAAGAAAATTTCGGTAATTTCATAGTTCATAGAAGACCTATTATTTGGTGTTATTTTATTATTTACATTGATTCCAACGTTTGGGTTTTTCCCCAGCCCCCATGGTCACGGGTTAATTGGTGGCTGTCTAATATTTTGAATTGAAAGTTATTTAAATATTGTTAGTTATTATAGTCTATTTTCATTTAAATATGAAAGTGATAAAACTATTAAAACCGACAATCAAGTACTCCATAGTTAAAATGTATTTGTTTATTATTATAAATTCTAAAATACATTCACAAATTTAGGGCATGTTAGATTTAGCAAGCCTATTTGCTATTCCGGTCTCTCGTGTGTCTATGTACCAAATTGCATTCAGCCGTTCTGATGTATTTGAGTAACAAACATCCATTTAATATTTGCATTTATAATAGAGTATAGTAAAAGTCAAGTCTAGAACTGATTTTATGTCCACCAATATAAAACTTATCTTCTATCAATTCGTCCAGATTAGGAACATTTTTTTGTTCATCTCAAACTATAAAAATTGTATTGCTATCTAGCCCATATCGCTATGCCAACATTCCGGACGTTATAATGTACTGATTGAGATTGTGTAATATAAAATACCTTTTGAAACTATTTTTAATATAAAATATATTTTTAATGTGAAAACTAAATACTAAGACTAAAAGCTGAACTGTTTATCGCTCTTTTGACGTGGTAAACGTGTGTGAATATACAAAAGTGAGTGTCGAGTGCGAGTTTTATTGAACTGTTCGAAAACAGTGTTGCCAGTGGTTAGAAATATGTACCCCTCAAAAACTAATAAAATCACCAAAACTGTTTGGAAAACCCCTTAAAAGAAAAAAATTTACCTGCCCACCTTAAGAATAGGTAGATCAGTTTATGTTTATATTATGTTATGTTTTTGAAATTTTGATTAAATGTTATCTTTAAAGATACCTCCAAAAATTTTAAGATCAAAAAATTTAGGTAGAAAGCCATCAGAGTTGGCAACACTGTTCGAATGACTTAACGGTCACTTCAACTAGTAAAACTTACCGCCAAGTAGCGCTGATCCATATTACAATTGATCTATTGATCAAAACTCCCACTAAGCATTCAGAATGCATAAATTCAACATTGATATTAAGTCAAGTTTCCTTGAAGGAATTATGAAGCGAGATAGTTTTCTATTCTACAAAAATAATCCTACATTAGGGCCTGCGCTGCCTCATGCGTGTATGCATGTCCGCACGTCGTGCAAATCGTATAGATTTTTTGCACTTCCTTGTGCAATTTCACCTACATAACATAACTGGCGAATCGTGGATGTGTAATACACCTCTGCCTACACCTTCGGAAATACAGGTGTGAAGTTATGTTATGTTATTATTTACACGTAACAGCCATCCACATGGTGTACACGCAGGACGCAGCGCTGGCCCTAAGTAAAATATTAAAGTGAACAAGTAAAGTGACAGTCGATACTCGATTATCCGACCTAATTTATCATCGCAAGTCGTCCGGATAATCGAGGTTCGATTACCCGGATGCGTCACGATGATGATATTTCCGTGCATCGGAGAGCACGTTAAGCCGTCAGTCCTGGTTGCCAGACGAATATCTATGGCAGTCGTTACGGGCGGTTAGAGTCCTAAACAGTCCAACAACTGGTATATCTACAGAAATTCGATATGTGTGGGTTGTGGAAGTCAGATGGCAGTCGCTTCACGGAAAATATCGAAGTTTGGTCGCTTCGTAGTCGGACTGAAAAGGCTCTAATTAAGAAACCGTATAACAAAAATCCGGATAATCGATTCTCTATAGTATTTTGATTTTACAAAAATTGATTTAGTAAAGCTAGTGGCATTTCTGAAAATTGTTAAACGATTTGTATATTTTGGTTTAATTATTGCTCAAAAAATGGGCTTCCAAACCGTGTGTTACTGTTTCTACAAAATAAATCTAAATATTCCACTATTTATTTTTATATATAAAGCTCTATAGAAGCGTTGCTATTGTGCGAGCCACTATTTAAAAAAACGTGACTACTGTATATACTGTTTAGAACAAAAATTATGTTACGGTTCCGGGGTGAGGTTGTAATGGGAGATGGGTACGGAATACAGAGAGTAGAAAATGAGTTAATGAATTTTAGCGCTTATCTGCATAGGCATAGCGCGCCTTTTTGTAGATGTATCTGTATGTCAACCAGTCTAGTAGCATATATAGAAGTCATTGTCCACCGTATTTTTTTTCTGCCATGCGGTGTTCGTTGAATCTTGTTTTTTTTGTTGTCTTTGATATATATTAGATAAATGACTTCCCTGTCTTTTGGTGCCATTCTTTACTGACGTTTGCTGAAAGATAGTTCTTAACTTGTTTTAAATAAGGACTCGGGCCGCATCAAAATGGTACGATACCGTCCGACCACGTCAGTTGTGATGTGGACGAGTCTTTAGGAATATTTATTTATGCTATACTAATTGAAGTGCTTACTGCACAGAAATTAAATATCCCTATAATACATTGTCTAACGTACACTGCTCAATTTTTATCATGTTATTATCCCCAATATTTTGTTTATGATGACTTTGTATTATGTTTATTAAAGTTTGACTTTTGAACAAATTTGTCAGTGGTAGAATCACAAATTTAAAGTCAGCTACATATGGCAAGTCGTCCATACTTGCCAAACTATGTAGCGCACAAACGTTCCTGCTTTGATCTACGTTCAATCTAGCCAATAGATATTCAAAATAAAAAGCTGGGCCCCGTTCAGTAAAGCCACATTTTCAAAATGCTTGATTTCAATTAGATTAGAAAGAGAAACGTAAAAAACACTGGTATTCCGTATGATCCGTCAAAACAAAACTTACCTACGTTTGTGAGGTTATTAACCCTTCGATATCACTCATAGTTTGATTCGTTTTCAATTAGATTTTGCAATATTAATTGTACGTAATCGTAAGTTTTGAAATCACACGTTTTAAAAACGTAATTTTACTGAATCAGGCCAACTGACGCATTGCGAAGACTATGATTGTTTACGATGAGCATTATTAATAAATGACTCGATGACTTCATCGGTAGTGGCCAAAAATGACACGTTCGATTTACATACCCTTATTTTTTACGTGTGGAAACCCCCTAGGGCTTCACCCCATCGGTGCCGATGATGGGGTCGGCGTGTCGGAATCGGACCGACTAAAACCACACGGTTTTCATACCCTGCTCTAAATATGTGAGTGGAACAAGCTAAAAGTTGTATAATTTATTTTAATATAAATATCACTACTTGACGTGATTAACCACATAAATTAACGTGTTTATGTCTCTACAATTCCGAGTTCTATATATAGGTAAATATCACTTTTTTTTATTTTAATTTTAAATCCTTGTTGTTTTTAAATATTAATGTATCAATGCCGCGGTTCATACGTTAGGTGAATTTATTTTGAGTTGTAATTTGTTCATTTAATCGTGTGTATAAAGTAGTCATATATATAAGGTGTCACAAAATTAGGTCTCTGAATTTGGTGAGATGATTTGATATCGACAAAATATGTATTTGAAACAAAAAAAAGGTATCGGGTAAAATAAAAATAAAAGTAAATAAAAAAATAAAATATAAAAATGAAAAAAAAGGACCAGCGTTACGTGACGCGACGAGCCCGTGACGCACTTGGTAGGCGTGCAGTCCTTCTCCTCGCAGTATTCTCCAAGCGGATGTGTGGGAAATACCTAAATCGCGACCAGCGTCACGTGTGCTCGTCGCGTCTCGTGACGCTGGTAGCTGGTGGCGTTTTTTTTTTCATTTTTATATATTTAAAAAAAAAAAAATTTTTTTCATTTTTTTTTTATTTTACCCCATATTTTATTTTTTTGTTTCAAATACATATTTTGTCGATACCAAGTCATCTCACTAAATTCAGAGACCTAATTTTGTGACATCTTATATATGTAGTCATATATCGTTTTATTTTCTATCCACGTCCAAACCTCAATGTTTCATATTTTTATTTACTTAAATATATTTTATTCTATGTTTTTATTAATAATATCTGCAGTCACATCTAATGTGTCATAAAAGGCACATAAAATTATAAAATAATTTTCGTAAATTCTATTCTGTGAACTGCAAATAATTGTATGCTTAACACTGAAGTATCATAATTACTTGCGGTTTGAAATTCGAAAATTGTTGTATTTTATTTATTTAAAACATTAATATTATATAAGTTATATATTATTTATAAATGTTAGAATTATATTCACACGATTTATTTTTGCTGCGAAAATAAAATATCAGCTTTAAAGGCAAGCAAAGCCGCGAGTAAATGTGCACTTATGATGTGTCTGTATATATATAAGATTGACATTTTTTCTTTTCTCGAATAAAATACACTGAAATATCTCCACTATATAGTTAAAGACTTAATAGACTTACTATATTCCTATTTGGACATAAATTATATTTTTTTAGTTCCATTGTATCCCACTTGTTCAAACACGGGTTTCCTCCAAATAGAACGGTATAAAACCCTATTATTTATTTCACATAATTATACCATTTCTATCTCAAAAATTTTGGTAATAGAAAAAAAAAAGTTAAAGAATATTTTTTTAATTTTAATGCAAGGTATTCTAATTATTTTATGCATACACCCATAGATCGATATTTCTATACCAATTTAAATAACTCCTTAAGTATTCGTATTATGAATTGGAACTTTTAAAGAGTGACTTGTAGCATTTATAATTTATGTGAATTATTTTTGGTTTTTATGGTATAGAAAAAACAATGTTGTATATCTTTCAAAATAGTCTATGATACTTTTAAGCTATGTTTTAGCCGTCTATGGTATTTCAAAAACAAGTCTGTATAATTAAGGTTCCACAATCAGGAAACCTCCTCATCGGATAAAAATGGAAATATTTTTTAAAATCTATGACTTAAGCTCTTTAAGCTCTCCTCGACTTTAAGCTCTCCTATATCGAAAGATATGCTCTTAATTCCAGATCAGGCCTTTACTTTAATACAGAAATACGTTATTTTTTGTGACCTAGTCAAATATTACGTCATCGCGTCGGCATTTGTTTCACGTGCATACGTAACGTATAGATCCTATGTCCACGATACCAGCCACACGCTGTTTTCTTTCCCAAAATTTTTTGTTCCTTTCAAAACTTGGGCATGTAATTGCATTCTTTCATTTTCATATTATGCGAATTAACAGGTTATTATGATTACCTAAATATATTGAAAGTAAGGCTATTTTTCTTACCTAAGTGGCTTAGATCTGGTTTAATCTAATTTATTTCTAAACAAAAAATGTGTTGTTATTTTTCTATTTTTTCTTTTCTTATTTTCATTGGTTGTGTAAGAAATAACTTGTAGACTAGACATTAGAATGTCAATAAATTTATATTGATATACTTGTGTGTGTTTTATTCAATATTGTTGAAAGTTTTTTTTTACAGATTTTATGTGGCGTGTTATCTTATTATTTACACTAACTACACAATGTCGGGCACAGTGATAGTGATAATAATAAAATAAACAAAATAAATCGCGGTAAAATCTGTGAATTTTTTTTTATTTCGATGTGTTTTAATATATATTTTTTTTAATAATATATTTAGAGTACAGGGTCATGCTGTATCTTATAAAATCTTATCACATCAAATAAAAATATTTGACAGTTATTTTGCAATTTGGCTAAGAATTCATGCATAATAAAACAGTTTCTAAAGTTTAGAATATAGACAATAACTTATTTTTAACAATATTTGTGATTACGTTCCAAGTTATCAAAATGCGGCTTGATTTGGTAGATTCAATTAGAAATAATAAGCACTATTATGGGTGATCTGCCTAAAACTTCTATAAATCTAATTTATATATATATATATATATATTTATATATATATATGTTTTTTATTATGGGATAAATTTATAGTTACTACTATAAATTTATCCCATAATATTATTATGATTGATTGATTGATTATAAAGATTAATATATTTGAATCTTTTTTTAAATACGTCAGTATATTCCTACATATTTTAATGATAGATAAGTAATAAGAAAAACTAAGTTTTAAGTAGCATACATAATTTATACCCCACTATATCTATACTATAAATATATAACATTAATTGAAAAGAGTTAATTTCAGAGAATTTACTGTCTGCTGGTGGCAAAAATTTCTATAATTTCGAATGTTTTTAAATTCCTTCGGTGAATCGTACCATACCATCAAATAATTCTGTATAACATTACCATAAATACAAATATACATTTTACAGATGACACAAAAGAAAAAGTATTGGTTATGAACGATAAAAATATAGAAACTATGGTCGATAGCGCGTTACGTAGCTTGGACAGCGACGATGACGGGTATATTGCATGGAGCGAGTATATAACAGGAATGCCTGAAACTGAGCAATAGAAACAACATTACACGTAACATTTCAAGAAAACGAAACATAATAGTGACCGGCAAGCTTCGTGACAATTCATATAATATTACCTATAGCTGCGCAGAACGCGGTGTTGATCTCTGGTGACTGACTGGGAGCGCCAATTAACCAATCATGATCGGATTATATTAAACTAATCCAGGGCTCAAAGAGCTCGCTTCAATGGTTGTTCATTCTTTTTATTGCTTCTTTAGTTGGCCACGTGTTAGTTATTTAGTGCACATGAGGTTGATTCACGAAGTTTGCTGAGAACTATACACAGACTTAGGTATTTAAAGTCTGTAGTTTAGCCTTCAGATTATTTTTCTGTACAAAAATTCTGCAGTCGTCTGCAAAAAAAAAACAAACAAAAGAAAACTGAATATTAGTTTTCCAATATTTAATTGAGTACATATATCTGAACTTTTACTTCTTATATATTTTTTGAATAAATAAATATGGATACGCAATTTTTTAGGCATCAAATATTTATACGAAAATTATATAATAACATGTATATTCAGTGAGTTGTTTTTGATGTAAATATTATAATTTATAGAGTATTTATATTTTTCTACAATATTTGTATATCTAATTAAACGATACGGACCTCTCGTCCCGGGTTAGACACCTGGCCATTACACTACCGACGTGAAACCACTCCTAACACAAGCAATTTTGCTTAGCTGGTTAGGGGGAAAGCTAGTATTTTCAGTTACTATAATAATAATAATAATAATCTCCAGAGGCTCGCGTTAGGCAGTTGGGTCAAGGGCTTGATGCAGAAGGCAGTGCTCCTCGACGGCACGTATTGTGAGGAGATTCCTCTGTCTGGAGCCCTAACCACCGGTAGCTTGGTCCCTGTACCCTGTACCGATGCCGGTGGGCCACTATTTTTTATATTTTTAAACATATTTGTTTTTTTTTATATATATATGGAATGTATTTAAAAATATAATTTATATGTGTTTAAAATTTAATAAAGGAAATAATAATAATAATAATAAATCATTTATTTCAAGTAACCAAGACTCATTTAAATACAGTAAATTAAATTAAAATTAAATTGAATTGAATTGTATAGTAATCTTTAAAAAAAATAGAATAACACAGTCATGATGCATAATAAATGTAATTTCAGATAAGTACAAAGACCATATAGAGAAGGTCAGTGAAGACCATTTACAGATGTTCACAGACCAGACTCTTCAAGATTTGGACATTGATAATGACGGATATATTTCATGGCATGAATGTAACTTACGGAAAGGTGTATTTAAGCAGTAGAACTCTGACGTCCTGACTTCCAAGATGGTTATGGGACGCCGACGTTACTTCACGAAATATTGTTTAAAGTCCGTAGTTCTCTATATAAAATAATATTAATTGCTTCACGAAAGCTACCTGTGCGTTCCCCCTGCGGGAACGGATTTTTTTCAGTGAAAATTTAACGACTTCTTATCAAATTTTACCGGGTTTCGAATTGTCACTGTAGTTTTTTTAATAATTGTCACTGGTTTTAGAAATTTGTTGGTACTGGTATTTTTTATATTTTCAAGTTTTTTTTTTAAGGAAATTACTATTTATTTAGAATTGTAGAACTTAATATCACGCCAATAAATTTCGATGATTTTTTTTATTGGAGTAGTGGTACCATGACAAGTAAACCAGAATCTGAAGATGGCATCCCAGAGAAAGCTTCTTAAGCTTAAGGGGAAGCTTCGAAAAGTAATCGTAGGGGCGACTCGTGCGTTTTTTTCAATTTTTTAAAGCACTACTATTTAATGAAAGTCTGGAGTCGATCTGATGATGGAGCCGAAACATAGTCGAGGGAACTCCTCAACGATTCACAGCTATTAGGTACCTGGTGTTTGGGCTTTATTAAATTGTATTAATGAGAACTTTACATCTAGTTGGGTTGTGCCTGTCATTAAGGGTATGATGATGAAAACGGAAAGACTATCGAGGTAACTCCCTAAAGTTTTACAGTAGCAACCTTGTTAAAATTCTTTTAACATTGGGTTGGGTAAGCTAAAGCTTGCGTCTGGTCCCATATGAGTTTAGTTACGTTCATTAAGAATGAAATAAGTAGTTTTAATAATAAAAAAAACCGTCTTCAAAAACCAAAACACCACTAAAAACAGAGACTGAAAAATGAAAAAATACTATCTCATTCAATTCAATTTTTAAGCATTTTGTATGCTTACTTTTTTCTAAAGTACGTCGCCTTAAGACGTATTAATGTATCGGAGAATTTCGAATATCTGGGACGTGTCTAGGTGGCTCAGTTGGTCAGAGCATTCCCCCTGTAAGGGACTGGTCGCGGGTTCAAGTACCGTCCTAGATGTTCTCTTTTTCCGATCTAAAATCTTTAGAAATACTATCTCAATCCGTAATTCAGTTATGTTTCATTTCTCAGTGCCTGTTTTTATTGGCTTTTTTTATTACTGGCTTCAGTAGAATCGCTGCAATTTCGTCAATGTTAACTTTTCCAAGAAATTCTACCAGTGCTACGTTAGCCACGCTACTAGTAAATTATTTTCCTTGTGTCCCCCCACGAGATGACAGATAGAATCTTGACACCATGAAAATTTTGTCGCCTGTAAGTTGAAAATGAAGTTGAAAATGAAGAAAATGTCGAATGGTCACTTTTGGCATAGGTACCTTTATTTTTTATCACGCGGAAATCGCTTCGGGTACCCCCCCACCGGCCAGCGGTTCCAAATTGTAGGATTTTCAGCTTTATTAAACAGGGCGCATGCAGGTAGTTTACGGGATATCCACACGATAAAAAAAAAAAAAAAGGTGTCACTACATAGTATAAAACAAAGTCGCTTTCTCTGTCCCTATGTATTCTTAAATCTTTAAAACTACGCGACGGATTTTGATGCGGTTTTTTAAAATAAATAGAGTGATTGAAGAGGAAGGTTTATATGTACAATAACATCCATTGCACCCGTGCGAAACCGGGGCGGGTCGCTAGTAGTGTATATATTGTTGTATCATATTTTTTTTTGTATGTTTTATATTACAAGTGATTGTCTAAAATTGGGTTTCATAAAATATAGGATAGATATTTATCCTAATTTCATTTCTTTATCATGAAAAGTGACAGCAGGAAAGCGTGGGACAATCTAACATCAACATCAAATTTTCATTTGCCACTTCGTTCAAAAACAACGAATGTTTTTTTTTCGACCGACTTTTATCGAATCGAATATGGTCATATTTTTGTGCGTAGCCTGTCAAACCATGAGTATAACATGAGATGTGACAGAAAATTGTGTTGTGGAACATGCATTATAAACTGACTTGGGGTAAGTATTGTATACGGTATGTATTTTTAAGTTTATTTTTAAATATCAAAATAATATCGAGAAATTATTTTCACAACTCTACATTATTTTTATAGTGCAATTTACGTATGTAGGTATTTAGTCGTCAGGCTAAATAGTCCATTGAAAAGTTACATTTGTGGTTGCGTTTTTTAGAGGACGCAATTTTATTTTTTTGATGTGTAGGGGTGTAAAGCTAAAACCAAGTTTGTGGGGTCGCCACCCTTGTCTTACGGCCGCCATCTTGAAAATAGGGGTTGAAATGGTTTTTACGATATATCTCTTAAACTATTTATCTGATAAAAAAAATTTTGTTAACATTTTTTGTTGCAAATTAAATTCTCTACAACTTTGGTCCAGTAACTTTTTGTAGTAGAACTGTTAATAAATAGTTATAAGCGAAAATGTTCCGAAACGTTTTTTTATCTCTTTATACGGTGGTAATAAAGATGATAATTTTCTTGACAGCCTAAGATAGAAACTATTCGCCAAGGCAGTCACAAAAAGTACATTTAACTTATCTTCACTTCCTCCAACACAAGACACAGCTCGCTTTCATACTTTCCGAGTCTACACTCAGGTCCAGTCGTGGCTTGGTAATAATAATGATCCTGAAGTCTGGGGCTTGACAAAAATGTGGAAATTTTTTGATGCCAGTGCAGAGCTCCAAACCTCCAGCACCCTCCACACCTCCACACCTGAGCTTCTAAAATTGATCTTTTGCAAATGCAAAGGAAGCTGTGGAGCGATGTGTGGATGTCGAAAAGCAGGGCTGAAATATTCTGCAGTGTGCTTCCATTGTTCTGGAGAGACTTGTAGCAACGTAATGGGGCTCTCAGAATTAATAAATGAAAATTACTTTGATGATGAACATTAACACCCCTTCCTTCTCCAGTTCTCCCACTGATTTTTAATTCAGAAAGTCGATCAGATGCTGAGCCGCAGCATGGTCCATCGAAAAGACTGAGGAAGGGAGTAGTTCAAATTTAGAAAATCACCGTGGATTATGCCTATTGAGGATACCATGTAAAAAAACGCGCCTCCAGACTCTTACTTGTGGGTGGTGGGGACAAGAGTCAATAATTATTTATGTATTAATAATATTGCAAAATTAATCAAAAAAAAAATTATAACAAAAAAAAAGTTACTGGATCAAGTTGTAGAGAATTTAATTTGCAACAAAAAATGTTAACAATTTTTTTTTATCAGATAAATAGTTTAAGAGATATATTGTAAAAACCATTTCAATCCCTATTTTCAAGATGGCGGCCGTGGGACAAGGGTGGTGACCCCACAAACTTGGTTTTAGCTTTACACTGACCTCCCCTACACATCAAAAAAATAAAATTGCGTCCTCTAAAAAACGCAAGGTTAGGCCTAAAAAATGTAACATTTCAATGGACTAAAAGCAAAAAAGGGCAAAAGACATTAGTCTTACAAAGGAAAAATATCCCAAATGACGTCAGAACAGACGAGATTTTCCTGTAGACAGTAGCTGTCACTTGCCTGTCAAGCATCTATATTATTTTGCGAATTGGCAACTTTTATTATAATAACCTAGGATGTGAGGGTTATCTTATCGATAAAATAAGAGCAGACAACTTACTACTAGTGATGTGCCATATACCGGTATCTGTATCCGCGGATATGCGAGGGATAAGAAAGATCCGCAAAGACGTAAGTAGGTACTTTAGATAGGTAGTTACTAAAGAGCTCGGTTGAAAATTATGTTCTGCGATTATAGGTAGTATTTGCAAACAGTAACTATAGTCATCGTCATCATCTTAGCTTAGTTCCCGTAGCATTCCCGGAGACCAAGGTCCGCTTACTCCTCGTTTTGGTTTGGTTTATACGGCTTTTTATAAGAACGACTGCTATCTGACGCCACAACAGTCACAACCCCGAAAGTAAAGCCTGTGCTAGAGCGTCATCCACCAATCAGCAGATGTACCGGTTTACAGGTGAGCTTAGCTTGGCCCCGTAGGTCTCGGTAGGCCCCTTACAGCACTCCAAAAGCGGTATATTATCTATAGCGTGTATAGTAATGTGTTCCTATTCACTATCGATAGCTATTAATAGACTAATGTGAACCGTGACGGACTTACTAAAACTCACCCACGTGTAATGATAATTTAGACATTTTCGTAGTTTCGCACAATTAATATAAAACGCGCCTTATACTAGTACGACTAGCATAAGTTTCACTCTTTTGATTACTAGTCTGTCATCACCCTCCGAGCCCTTTACTGCAAAACGGCGGAGATTTGATATTTTCCATGAAGCGACTGCCATCTGACCTCCACAACGGTAGCTTAGTGGTTAAGGAGTCGACCCTACGATCGAGAGGTCCTGGGTTCGAATCCTGGCCATTACACTACCGACGTGAACCCGCTCCTAACACAAGCAATTTAGCTTAGCTGGAGGGGTTAGGGGGAATATTAGTAATTTCGGTTACTAATATTCTTTAAAAAAAAAAAACAAAAAAAACTCACTGGCGATATCGAAGTTCTGTCAGATTGTCATACTTTTTAGAGCCCCAACTATCCGTAACGAATGCCACAGATGTTCGTATGGCAACCGGTACCGACGGCTTAAATGCTCTTTGAGGCACGGTCTTTTGACTATCAGGTACGATGCCATATCGCAATAAAAGAAAACGAAGGTTAATAAATAAAGAATATAGGTAGGTACTATTTGTTCACCGGCGTGCGAGGGATATGCTCTATGGGCAACCTTACACCCTGGCGTCTGAAGACCCGAGACGGCGTGCGGTTTTAGTCGGTTCGGAGGGGTATCCGAAGGGATTTCCGCACGGGAAAAAAAAAGGTACTATTTGTCCTCGACAGCCATAATGTATCTCTAATCTCATTTAAAAAATTGCAGGGCAAGTCGACAAAAACCACGCAGCGTACACTGATCAGGAATTAGAAGAAGTGCTGGAACTCGCCCTGAATCATACCGACCTCAACAAAGACGGCTATGTCGATTACTTAGAGTACAAATTTAGTAATTACAAGGCCAAGAAGGCGGAAAAAAATGCACTGGGCGCTAAGTAGAGAGATTGTGTAGGTGTAGTGGAATAAAAAAAGTTAATATCGATAAATCTATCGATATAATACTGACAATTCAATTCTATTCTTTAAAAAAAAAGTAATTACAAATTGTGTTTGAATGTAAAACATGCATTAAATTTAAAAACAGACCAAATCTATACAAAAGACAGCTATCAGATATATCGAACATTTTTACTTCGGGCCACCAACCAGGTGGACACCGAAGTCTTAAAATCTCGCAAAAAAAATCAATATCTTACACCCACTTTTTATCACTTTTCTCGACGTTTCACATGATTCTAAGTCTAATTAAGCAAAAAAAATGTTTGTGTCGGTCTGTCTGTTGGTCTGGATGTCTGGATGTCTGTTTACGCAATAACTCAAGAACCACTTATCCGATTTAAAAAATTCTTTCGCCAATCATCTTGTTTGGTTAATGGGAAGAACTGATTAGATTTTGGGGTTTGTACGTTCAAGGTTTCGGGTACCTACCATACAAATTGTCCCTAAAAATCTTTTTTTTTGTGTTTTTGACGTCGAAGACGTTTGATTTGATTTCATTTTCTTCATATTTATTGCTCAATATATAAAGACGCGTCGAATAATATGCATAAAGCCTAAGGTCTATAATTTTGAATAAAAATAATAAAAATAAAATACTGCAACAAAAATATCTAAGTTTGGCCCGAAGTTTGACAATCACTGTGTGATTTCCGCCCCACTAGATTAAAGATATTATAATCGATAGTTTGTGAAAATAAGAACGCCTTCCTTACTTTTAAAAGATCATCGAGAAATGTTGTCAACTAATTATATATATATAGAGGTAAGAGTTATAAAAAAATTGTTCACGTATGGTGTGCTATTTTTTAAGTAAGTCCTAAATTCTGTGATTTGAGACTGTAAAGTTTAGTATGTAAAACTTCGAACTCTTGCATAATCTAGGATGTTCTAAATCTTAATAAAAATATTCGATTTTTCATTTTATTTTATTCCTGCATCTCATTTTTGGAATTCTTGCCTGTTTGTCTGTTCATTTGTTAGTCTGTTCGCGATGGAAGCAAAACTTCTGAACGGATTTTAATGCGGTTGCTATTAGAAAGGTCTTGGTCAGACTTAAAATCTGCTGTAGGTGTATTTGATTGCAATTGGTTGTAGAATCGGAGATTTGACCACAAAATGATGACCGAACTCCGCGCCGGCATCATCGGTCAGTTCCTTTATATAGTTCGATATTAAACGATGATTTAAACTAAATTGCTCATCATTGCTCATTCGTTTATTTACACCAAAAAAGTTTGCACGTAGTTTCCAGCTTAGGTACCTTTTTCTTTTTTTCGTGCGGAAATCCCTTCGGATACCCCCCCCCCGCCCGATAGCGGGGGTGGTCATGTCGGGCTTGAACCGACTAAAACCGCACGCCGTCTCGGGTCTTAAGACGCCGGGGTGTAAGGTTACCCATAGAGCATATCCCTCGCACCCCGACTGACCCCGGGCCATCTCCGGTTTTGAGATGGCCCCCTTACTTGCTCTCCACTGTGGCATCTGCTAATCAGAGGGACACGTGGAAAGCTTCCGAACAGCCCTAGCCTCGGTCGGAGTTGGCCGTAGGCGGCAGCGTCTCTCCCGCCCTAGGAGAGAGGCGCTGCTGTCTCCGTTGCCCAGGGTGTACCGCGTGGAGGTCCCCAGCCAAGCACCCCTCTAGTCAGGTACCTTTTATGAATAATCATCATCTGAGCGCCAATCCCGAAAGCATCAAAGTCCTTTCAATAATGGATTTGGCTTATCTTGGCTTTTACGAGAGCAACTGTCTTCTGACCCCGAGAGAAAGGCCTACGCCAGATCTTCGCCCGTCACTGTAGTACCATTATTGAACAACCTCATTACGGGTTCATTATTTCGGTGTAACGGCCATTTTCCGTGAAGAGACGTGCCATCTGACTTTCACAACCCACCACCGAAATCGAAGTTATTGTCGGACTTTTTGCGGCTCCAACTATGGCGTAACGAATGCTATAGATGTTAGTATGTCAACCTGGTGAATTGAGAATCTGGTGAACTGCTTCGGAGGCCGGCCAATCACGAGGTAGGCGAAATCGACGGCCTAAAGTGCACTCCGAAACACGACTTAATCAAGGTAAGACGGCTTTTTCAGATAGGCTTAAGCCCACGACTACAGTAGGAGACGTAAATCAATATTGAAGAGTAGGTAGACAGTAGTCGCAGAAAGCTGAGACTTGCTTTGCACTTTTGCAGTCAAGTTTTTTATGTTTATATTTCAGAGAGGGTGACCGACTAAACTAAAACTGCACGCCGCGCCGTCTCTGGTCTGGCCGATGTAAGGTGATCCAAATAAGGCACTTCGTTCGCCGCATCCCGGCTGACTGCTTAAAAGTACTTAATGATGTTTTTAGCAAAAGCCAAAGTGCAAAAACATTGAGTTTGATTACAAATACCTTTTAATTCCTAATCTACTTACAGTACTTAACTTAATGTTGATAATATCTTAGATTTTTGATATAATATTACTGAAGCTGAAGTCTTAGTCGCTTAAGGCTAGATTTCACCGCCGAATAGAACGCGTTAAATATTTATTGAGCTGAGCGAGCGAAGCTCTAACCCTGCATAGCCGTTTGTTGGTGGCTGAACTCCTCCGTAACCACTAGCGCGATCTTGACCAAATTTACCACGGCGATAGTGTGGACACTGAGGAGTGTTTTGAAGAGATGGTTCATGTCCGATGTACTATTGAGGAATAATCACCGAAAAACAGTTTCACGAGCGCGCGGCCTTAGCTAAGCGCGCGACCGTAGTAAGATGTCCTATTTTCAAGTAAGAGTCCTGCTCGCTCAGCTCAATTTATTTCAGTCGCACCCTGCACTGAATTCCTAGTTTTTATAGTTAAACTGCGTTTGCATATACCCGCTTACCCAGATACTCATCCGTCAATCTGCATGGGGCCTGTAGACAAAGTGACATTCTACTAGTGGAATCACTTCGAAGCGAACCCTCAGGAGTCCGAAATGTATGTGTATGTAATATTTGTTACACGTGACATGCCGATACATACAGATTTATATCAGAAAAAGAGAACATCTAGAACGGGACTTGAACCCGCGACCAGTCCCTTAAGTCCCTCTTTTTCTGATCTAAATCTATATTAAAGGTAAGCATACAAAATGCTTAAAAATTTAATTGGATGACGATACATAATTGAACTCCCATACATTTCGGACTTTTGAAGGTTCGCTTCGAAGCGATTCCACTAGCAGAATGTCACCTTGTCTAGGCCCTAGGTCAGGTTTATGTAGGTACTGGCTTGTAGGTGAAGTGGACTTTGCCGCCATAGATCTTGGCGACATCGTATAAGTATCTTTTTTATTTTTTGTGCGGAAATCCCCTCGGTTAGCCCCCCCCCCCCGGCCAGCGGTACTAAAACCGCATGCCGTCTCGGGTCTTCAGACGCCGGGGTGTAAGGTGGGCCCATTAGGCATTTCCCTCGCACCTCGACTGACCCAGAGCTGTCTCCGGTTTCGAGATGGCCTCCTCGGGTTTCATCGTGTAAGTACCTAAGGGGGAACGAAACCCGTTCACCCGTAATTACGTATACGATGTTTTTGCATTGGATTGGGATTGAACTAGCGGCTAGCCTGTGTCGTAACGGGATGCTTTTGTGCTAAGTTGGCGGCTTGGCTATGAATTAATAGGCGAGAACCTACCTATACCTACATTATAATTAGCACTCATCTTCAGCGACTGTCTTGGTTTTCGTAATTTCCACTTCGGAGTTCAGGGTCCGATTTCCTTGATATTGTTTGGCGTATTTGGCTATTAGGTACGAGACCGGAGATTAACTGCGAGAGGTGAGCTTGTCACGACTAAACTTTTTCGTGTTCTACTGAAGGCCAGAAAGAGATGAGGGTACTTTGTTTTAGTCCTGTTAAAAAGTTGAGTGTATCCCCCACGAAAATCTTCTGGGCCCAAACCAAACTTACCTGCAAGCCATTATGTACACTCAACGACAAAAGTAGATTAGCGCTAATATATTTATAAACCTTTTTTATATTTGAATACATGTATTAATAATAGCTGTATAATTAATTTTAGAATCCCCAGGACAAAGTTAATAAATGTCATGTTTTGTTCCGTAGTTTTATAGATCTAAGCATACATGTATAGGACAGACAGACGGGATAAGCTACTTTGTTTTATACGACGTAGTGATGAAAGGTTTAATAGCTACGGCGATTAATAAAAGCGAATTTGTCAAGCTACTTTTGTCGTTGACTGTACCTACACCTACTGATTGACGGACGAGGCTCGTAGGCTTTCCTCTTGGGCTTGAGGGGTCAGACCAGGGACGCGTGGAATTCTGCTCCCATTCCTGCTTCCCATAGGAACCTATGCCAGGTATAAAATGTGTGTGTTATTCCAAATAATAATGAATATAATCTATCCTTGTACCAAATTTCAGCCAGATCCGTTCGGCCGTTAGAGTGTAACTGAGTAACAAACATCCAAACTTACAAACATCTTCACAAACTTTCACATTTAGAATATTTGTACGTATTTGTACGATAGTAGTATTGATTTGATGACACAAATTTGTCACAAAATTCGGCCGGGTGGATACCACCGTGCACGATTGCGAAAAACCGTCCACGGTAATCCAATTTCGGTTTGATTGCGTTCAGGGGTCAGCAAGTGCATAGCCGGGCAGAGGGATTGTGCTCGCAGCACTAGTGGGACCGGTGGGTGTCACGCGGTGCTGCGACGACAATCCTCTTTTGATGAGGCCGTTAAGCTGAGTGTCACCATTGTTAACATGGTACGTGTATATAATGGTGACCCTCTTTCCTGAGACTTTACCTTCAGCTTACCATCAGGCGGGGTGAAGTCAAATTGACGTGTCCAATAAATAAAAAAAAAAAAAGAAATTTCCTATGTTCCTATTTATTTTTAGAAACGCTGCACTTAAATCCTATAATAGTCGCTCTCATTAAAGAATAACCACTATGAAAAGGAGTAATAAAGCAGAGCCAGGCTCCAAAGTAATGAAAAAGTTTTTGGAAACAAAATCGGAACCATTGTTCAATAATTTTATTGAGTGACTTTAATGCCTTACAAAAATTAATATACTTTTTAATAATTATATGTTTTAGATGACAGCGAAGGCAAACCAGTCAAGAAATACATTTATAAGGACTCCGATCTTAGCGAGATGGTGGAAGCTGTTTTGAAGCAACGCGATTTAAATAAAGACGGGTTTATTGAATTCTATGAGTATAGAATGAGTGAAGGCCCATCCGTTTAGTTCATTAGGAGTACCTAAACCCTATTATATTCATCGTTAAAATACGGAAAACAATTAATATCTGTATACCTGACTGTGTTCCGAGCAATAAATGAATATATTTACAAATGATAATAATTACTCATAGCGTCATCTATGGGAGAATAGCGGTACTTTTAATAACCAAGTGAATTTAAACACTGAATTTTATTTTTTTGTATTTTTGTATAAAATTCAGGAAAATAAAATCTTACTATACTATATACTTGGCATTTTTTTTTTCGCACGTGGTGTCTGGTGAAGTGAATGAAGAATATTAAGGCGTGGCTGTTATTTTGATAAGAGGAGATCCATTAATTATGTGAGGTCAATGACGTATTTGAGGTGATGTTTGTGCTTTTTGACCCTCTCATCAAGGGGTCTTGATGACATATTGGACAAGGTTGGAAAGTTATAGGAAGTACTATCTGGTGGTGGACTGTGGCCCTTCGAATGTTAAATAATAATAATTTCGTTTATTGCCTCACATATATTTTTATTTGACATATAGTTGAAGGATACAACGAGAGAAGTCATTATACATTTTAGTAGGTTTCATGTGAGGAGCTAGTATCTGAAGGAGTTTAATTACAGATCACAGACAAATAAAAAGGAAGTCCCATAAACCTCGTTAGTATGGTAACTAGTGTCCCGTCACGTCACACAACGGACCGAGACCCGGCGGCGCTCGGCCGGGTTTGGCCCGGTTGCGTGAAGTGTAGTGTGAATCATCCTTTAGTGTTAGTCTATAATTCACTGACATGGCCGTTACTATATAAATTAACCGATTTCAATTCCATGCTTTTCATTATTTATACGAAAATTACGCAGACGGAGACGTATGATACTTGTCACAGTAGTTTAAATGAAGAAGTAGTCCAAAAAGCTAATATTTATATGTATAGTCCACAGCAGTATCAAAAGGTACTTCGCCTTCTGTGTCGCAAAATGATTACTATTACCTATTCATTTTTATATTATAGGATCGGTAGAGAAAGACCAGAAAAACAGCCAGATCTACAAGGACGAAGAACTAGCAGACATAGTGGAGAATGCCATGAAGCAAATAGACCGCAACGACGATGGGTACATCGAGTATCATGAGTTCAAAGAAGCGCCCGGTAGCAAATAGTATGACATCGTAAATATCAAAAGTAGGATAATTTTGTAACTTTAAATCAGAAACAGTACGGACTTCGGCAAGAAGTGTTATGTACTTAGAACTAAATCTGTGTACATACTGTATGTTTTTAAGAGATAAAAAAAAGAAACTCAGCGGGCTTTTTTGGGTATATGTATAAACATGTTCCCCTAATCTAACTACAATGTTTTGTTTGAGTAGCATAATAGAGTGAACAGTATATTTTCAGGCTTGTTTGTCGTCTGATAAATTCTAGACTTTTGTAACTTATAGTCTTTTTGGCCAAGTAAGGTAGATTCCTAATTAGGGGTACAGAATTTGGACCCATGACCATCCGTTAATTTTCAGCAGATGGCTAATGTAAGATGTATGTATATGAAAATTTCGGCTATCCAGGGTGTATCAAGGTAGCATAGCAAGAATTACGGTATATGGCTCCAACGTCGCCTTAAGACGTATTAATGTATCGGAGAATTTCGAATATCCGGGACGTGTCTAGGTGGCACAGTTGGTCAGAGTATTCCCCCTGTAAGGGACTGGTCGCGGGTTCAAGTCCCGTCTTAGATATTCTCTTTTTCCGATCTAAATCTTTAGAGAAAAGTAAGCATACAAAATGCTTAAAAATTTAACTGAATTAATTAGGCGGAGTCATCAAAAAACAATGTTTAAAAATGACTGTAAAGTTATTCATTGTTTCCGTAGTTCGCAAGAATTACGGGTAGATGGCTCCAACGTCGCCTTAAGACGTATTAATGTATCAGAGAATTTCGAATATCTGGGATGCCAAGGAGAAGTATGTTATGCCAAACCATATTTGACTACCTAATACTTTTTTCTAAAGATTTAGATCGGAAAAAGAGAACATCTAGGACGGGACATGAACCCGCGACGAGTCCCGGTCAGACAGGTCAGACAGGGGGAATGCTCTGACTAACTGACGTCTTCGTCTGTTGAAGAGCAAGAAATGCATGTGGTGTTTTTAGAACCATTTTCTAGTTCTAATTGAAGACTTAAGCATTATTATTTAAAAGGATTGAGAATATAATGAGACCCTCAATCCTCTTATATAATAATTGTACAAATAGTTCAAATCCTCAATTGTGTGTGTTACTCTGTAATCACTACAGCTTTATCATCATCACCATCACTATTTGTTTCTTAACATTGACCTATTCATTGTTCTATAAATGTTTGACAACACTTTTTGAAGTGAAAACTTCTTTAGCGGCGTTGTGCACTTTGTTGTAATGGGTAAAAAACGTTAAACTCGCGTCAGGACACGTGCAGGTCACGTGTCCTGATTCGAAAATTCTTAAGACGTTTGCAGACAAATATAGAAGCGCTAATTTCACACCGTACTTAACAACCTTGGTGGCACGTTCGTCTAATGAGTGGTCGTTGACTTCGTCAAGACTGAGATCGATTCCGACCGAGGCCCAAGAAACACTTTTTGTCATCATATAACTTTTTGTAATATTTTAAGTCTTTGGTTTCAAAGTTGCATTTCAAACAAATGATACTCCTCCGAGACCGTTTGACCGATCTCGACCAAATTTGCCACGGTGATCAAGTAGACATTACTGAGTGTCGTAAGGGGTCCAATGTCCAGATCGGTCTTACCATCGAGGAATAATCACCGAAAAACCAAATCAATGGAAAAAGTCGACCGGTCACGTTGACCTATTGTTGGATAGGCAAATCTCGCTACGCTTAAGTTTGGGTTGATTGCGAAGCTGGTAACCGTCCTAGTTCTATTTTGTGCCATAAATCTATTGATATAAAATGGAAATAAAACAAAGTGCATCTATTAATGAAAAAAGTGACGAAGTAATAGCGAAAGAAAATGAGTGACTACTTTATAAATATATTGGCGATGATGGTTCTGGTAATAATGATGGTGAAAAAGTAGTTGAAATTATGGATGGAAGTGGATTTTTCTGAGAGAAAAACTTTTTAATGTGCAATAATCGTAATAGTTCTAAAGTGTTAAATTTTTAATGTAATATATAAATTATCATCTTTGTGTACGATAGCGAAATAAATGAATATTGTATGTTATGACATAAATGATAGTACTTTTATACTGATAATTAAAGCAATTCGTGCAAAATTATTCCCTAACCATTCCAAAATATCAAAAATGCACAACGTTAATATTCAAGTTTTCACTTCTGCCGGCACTCCCGGAGTGCAACCCGTCGTTTTTTTATTTTATTTACTGTAATTAATTAAAAAGGTTTTGATACATATTTATGCATATCGAAACCTATTATGAATAAAACATTAATACCCTTTGGTCACGCCAACAATAATTCAGTCCTGAAATGTATCAGAACCAACCTTCGATACGAGTGGACTTGTAGGTAAATTACAGTGACCGGCAGTGCAAAAAGTTGAGGCGGAAAAGAGAGGAAGAGAAGGACATGCAACACTCACCAGGGTCAGGCCAGCGGGATCCTGTCTCCTTCAACTATCACACAGCAGTATCACTACGCGGGTCGCGCGACCAATATTTGAATATAGTTTAGTTCTTATTACACTGGGTAATCAAACACGAGGGTGCGTTTGGCGGAGCGGAAATGTATTGAATATTGCAGAGAAAGGCTCGAGGTGATCCTCGTCTCTTCGCGGGTGATCAGACGAAGGGCTCGTCTTGCGGAGCGAGTAATTCGAGAGATTCGTTACACAGGTGCGTCCGTGTGCAATTTCTTCGTCGAACTAACAGTTGTCAGTCATCGTTCTCTCCAGTTCGTTCTTCGTTCTTGAATGATGCTAAAAGCGCTGCATGTATGCGGGTTAGGAAAAGGAGCGAGAAATACAAAACTGCCTCATATTATAAGAGTGAATCTATCAAATCAGTGTTGGCGTTACCATTTCCACCCGCCCTTAATGGGTCACCATTAAAGAAGCGATAATAGGACGAAAGAGAAAAATATGACTATGACTCTGGGAGCGCTCAATGCGCGCGGTGAGATAAATAGTTCCGTAGAGTCACGGCGAAGCGGTATAAGCTAATAACTTACGTTACATTACTAAAGCGATGCGGTATTACAACTAACTTAAAACTAATGCGAAATGCGGTTATATTAATTATTGTCTTGGAAGAGGACACAAACGAACTACCGGGCGAAGGTAACTTCCCTTGGCGGTTCTAACTGTACAGACGCGCACGACGCCGTCTTTAGACGGATGGACGTTCTCTACAATAGCTAACGGCCAGGATAGGGGTGGTGAGTTATCATTCATCACAACAACGACAGTTCCTGCTGTGATAGGAAACGACGGCGTGTTCCATTTCTGCCTAACCTGTAGACCGTGTAGATACTCCATCTTCCAACGACGCCAAAACGACTGGACCAATTTGTCCAATAGTGAGTGTCTGTGCAGTAAACTGACAGAGTCCGAGTTGACTTCAAGCGCGGGAAAAGAAAATAGAGGTGCGGTATGCAAAAAATGGCTTGGCGTAAGAGCCGTGGGCTCTGCGGGGTCGGAACTCAGTAATGTCAGCGGGCGTGAATTTAAGAGACACTCAATTTGAGTGAGAACAGTACATAGTTCTTCATATGATAGAAGCTGCTGTCCGACGACTCGGAACAGATGCATTTTCACGACCTTCACGACACTTTCCCAAGCGCCTCCGAAGTGGGGAGAGTTGGGACAGATAAATTTCCAAGCTATCCGACTCTCAGCGTACTCTTCCTCCAGCTTTGGGCGATACACAGTATTGAGAAACTTGTACAAATCGCGGAGGTAAGAGTTAGCCCCTTTAAAACATGTACCATTATCAGAATACATGATCTGAATTGGTCCTCGACGGGCGAGAAACCTCTTCAACGCGGCAAGAAAACTGGGAGTGCTGAGGTCCGTGGCGACTTCGATATGCACGGCACGAGTCGTAAGACATGTAAAAATGCACAAATAGGCCTTCGCGCTGTGGACGCCGCGACGGCGCACAGGAACGTACGGCAGAGGACCAGCATAGTCACAGCCTACGTGCGTGAAAGCTTTAGTGACCTGACGCGTGCGATAGTCCGGTAAGTCGGCCATCAGCGGATAAGTAGGACGCGGCTTTAAACGAAAACACGTATTACACATGTGGACGCGTTGTCTCACAATGCGGCGTGCGGACAAGATCCAGAATTTCTGCCGAAGAAGCGACATCAATAATTCTGGTCCGGCGTGTAAATATTTTATGTGATAGAAATCAATGATCAAGTTTACGACGGGATCATTGCGCGGTAGGATAACTGGATGCTTTTGAGCATAGTCCAGCGCGGAGTTAGCGAGTCGACCTCCTACGAGGATCAGACCGTTTTCAATGAAGGGCCTCAAGCGGTTGAGAACCTGCGAACAAGATTGATTATTCTTAATATTAGAATAATCCTCTGCAAAGTGTTGACCTTGCAGGGCACGAAGAACTTTATTTTCAGCGTAATTTAATTCATCGGCGGACACTGCAATAGTATCGCGGCGGGGTAACAATTTTGCGAATTTACAAACGTATACAGTTATACGAAGAGTTTTACTCCATGAGGAGATGCGGTTAGCGAGATCATATAAAACGCAATGCTTTACAGGCGAGCACACAGCGTGTGTAAGAATTTTTTGTTCAATAATAGGCGGAATTAAATGGTCGTCGAGAGGCTTGAGAGGCCACTCAGACGGATCCAATGTAGCCCACTGGGGCCCGTGGAGCCACAGAGGGTGCGTGGTTAGTTTTTTAGGCGTAATGCCGCGTGAGAGAACGTCTGCGGGGTTTTCAGTCCCCGCGACGTGGTAGAAGTTGTCAGCAGAAATATTTTCCGTTATCTGAACAACGCGGTTCGCTACAAAGGTTTGCCACCGATGTGGCGAACTTTTGATCCAATATAACACGACCCTAGAGTCGGTGAAAGCGAATACCTTAATTGGGAGATGACGTGAGTAATTTTCATAAACTATGCGTAGCAGTTTGGACATGAGAAGCGCACCGCAGAGCTCTAAGCGTGCTATAGACAGGGGCTTGGTAGGAGCGACTTTGGACTTTGCGCAAACGAGCTGGACAGTGTTACCGGAGGCGGTGCTCACATGAGCATATACAACGGCACCATAGGCATGTTCACTTGCGTCCGAAAAGGATAGTAGAGTGAGAGTGCAGTTGTTAGAGACGCCTATATGACGCGAAATGCGTAAATTGTTAAGAGCCGGCAACTCATCGCAGAACTGCTTCCACATTTTAACAATCTGTAGCGGTGGGATGTCATCCCAATCGAAATTAAGATGCCAAAGCTGTTGGATCAGTAGCTTGGCATACACGACTGCGGGGGCCACGAAGCCCATTATATCCCACAGTCGGGCGACTGTAGAAAGGATGGAGCGCTTAGTGCACTTCACATCAGCGGGAACCGTAATTTTAAAATAAAATACGTCATCATATATACACCAATGCAGGCCTAGTATTTTATGCTGCATGGTCCTATCAAACTCAACCTCCGTAGGGAGTTTGTGCGAAGCGGGAAGATTATTTAATACAGCACGACTGTTACTGTTCCATTTAACGAGATCCCACTGAGCTCTTTTGAATAGGTCTATCAGTTGTCGCGAAGCAGATATCGCTTTTTCTTCTGTGGGAATAGAGAAGGCGAGATCATCCATGAATAGTGACGTAGACGCGAATTTGCTGGCGAGAGGGTAGCGCGCGCCATCATCTTCGACTAGCTGTCTCACAGTGCGCAATGCATGGTAGGGACTTGATTTTATACCGAAACAGACGCGGTTAAACCTATACAATTGAAGTGGGTCTTGTGGAGTAAAGCGATAAAGAAAACATTGATAACGACGGTCAGCTTCGCGCATGATAACTTGTAAGAACTGCTGACGACAGTCCGCGGTCAATGCGATCGCGTGTAAGCGGAAATTTAATAATATGGTAAATAAGTCGCCTTGCAAATTCGGACCCGAGTGCAGAATATCATTCAATGATGGGCGGCCACCAGAAGTAGACGCGCTGGCATCTAAAACCACGCGCAGCTTAGTCGTTGTCTTATCTTCGCGCACGACCCCGTGATGCGGTATGACGTATATGGGTGTTGGGTCGCGGGGATCGTACGATGTAGGAGAAACGTAATTTTTCGCTATGTAATCTTTTATGACGTCATCATATGCAGACCTAAGTTTAGGCGAAGCTTCTAGTTTTCTTTCGAGGCATATGAAACGCTTGCGGGCATTATCAAAAGAATTCCCGAGGGAAAAAACATCCTCGTTGAATGGCAACGCTACAGTGTACCTACCACTAACGGGATCGCGGGTTGTCGTGGACTTATAAAATATTTCACACTCAACATCAGAGGGGTGCTGAATGGGCGGTGCGGAGGGAAGCTCCTCGAGCTCCCAAAAACGCCTGACTAATAAGTCAATAGCAACAGGCTCCTGAGCGAGGCAACATGTCAGGGCCTGGGCGGTTTGATGCATAGGTAACGTAGGCGCGGAGCCCATAATAACGTAGCCGAAAACAGTACGCAAAGCGCGCGGCACCGACGTGTCCCGATTGTGGACAACGTCGGGGAGAAGTAAATGCGGGAAGAGAGAAGCTCCTATCAAAGCGTCTATCTTGCCAGGCACACCATATGATTCGTCAGCTAGCGGTAAATTTTGTAAATGTGATAAATCACTGGTGCTTATCAAAGAAGTCGGTAGTAAGTCCGTTATCTGATCAACGACAAGTAGCGAAACATCAAACTTAATTTTGCTGTTGAATCGCGAAAATAATTCAATATTAATCGGACTAGTATTTACTACCTTCTCAGCCCCACCGAACCCCTTTACAACGGTACGGTTCATGTTTTGAGGTTGAATACCTAAACGCTCACAACACTCGTTAGTGATGAAATCACTTTGTGAGGCGGAATCTAGAAGCGCGCGAATCATTTGTGGATTCCCTTTAGAATCGTAAGCAACGACTTGGGCGGTTGATAACAGAACAGTCGTGGACTGCTTGTTATATGTGAGTGTATTACTCGAACACTGATACAATCGGGAATCAACAGATGCACACAACGTAACATCTGACCGTGCCGTAAATGCGGCTAGGTTCGGATCGGTATGCGCGGGCGCGCGGGTGGGGGGCGCCGCAGCGGCCGAGGCGTGATCGACCAGCTGATTAGCGGGAGCAGAGTACCGCGCGGTACTTGACTCGTTGAAGTGTAACAATGTGTGGTGATTTAATTTACAAACGCGACAGTTTGACTTAGACGAGCAATTAGCGACTCGATGTTTTAAACTAAGACAGTTAATACACGCATTATTATCCTTTACACACTTATAACGTTGTTGTGGAGTCATTGCATTAAAATCTGCGCACTTGAATAAATGTTGATGCACAATATTAGCGCATAGGCACTTGCACGCGGAATCAACCGTTGTGCTTAAATAGGTTTGACACTTCGGCGGCGAAGCGGTATTTAAACGCCGATTAGAGTTAACCGGACGCTTATTTGTTATAGAAGTTGGCTCAGTACGTTCTAACACTTTGGCTCGATTTGAAATAAATTCGACCAAGTTATCAAAGGTGGGTATTTTTGTTGAGTATTTAATTTCAAACGCGCGGACAGTTTCAGAGTCTATTTTCTGTAATGCGATATGAATCAGAATTAAATCGGTAAGGTTATCCATTTTAAGGTTCTTTAAAGCGGCGACTGCACTGCTAAATTTCTCAGTAAATAAATCGAAGTTGGTTGCTGAGGCGCATTGAAAAGTTTTGAACTCAAACATTTGATTTAAATACGTAGAAACCAACATACGCTTGTCGTCGTACTTATTAATGAGCGTTTGTAACAACAGACTATAGTTTTCCGGACATGGAGATATCCCGGCGCACACAGACTGAGCTTTACCGGTTAGCTTCCCCAATAGGTAATACAATCTATCGGCGTCGGTTAAAGATGGATTATCGTGTACGGTCGACTTAAAACTGGCATAAAAAAGGGGCCATGAGCGAATGTCACCAGAAAACTGGACTAATTCAATCGGCGGGAGTCTAGGTTTAGACTTGTGCGGAACACTATCGCTATGTGGCGAGCATTGTGACTGCACTCGCTTTATCCTACCATACAGAGACTCAAAAGCCATGAGACTTTTATAGTCAGGCTTAGCGGATGGGTTAGATGTCAATAAACGATTATTATATTCGTCTAGAACCTGTTGGAATTTATCGCGCAATGAATCTATTTGTGAGGATTCGTCAAGAAAACTTTCCCTTAAATCGGTGTTCGAAGAAAGATCGTAAATCTTTTGAACAATTTCAAAGATCGCTTCGCGTTTAGCTTGCAATGTAAGTAACTGTGTATCGACTGCATCGTCATAATCAGAACCCGAATCACGAGTTTTCTTAGCTTGTTTAGACATAATGAAGTTTACAAATGTAACCTATTCCAAACAAATCACAATAATACAACGAAATTAAGTAGGTAATTTACTATTTTACGTAAATAATAAGCGGAGAATGGCTTCCTACTACTTCCTACTTTGTTCGGTTAATAATGAACTATACCAATTAATGATTGACTGAGTGAATAAACTTGCGAATGAATATTAACAACTTGAACGTGAGATCATAGATATAAGTCTATGCGTGAGATAAAGAATGAATGACCGATAAAATGAATGTCAGATCAAATATGGCGAACTTCTACACTTTTTTATAGCATTTCCTTACTACACGGCAAGACAACAATTTAATCCGAGGGTAGTTTCTATAAAAAATGTACGAACTTAAAACTCGAATTTACCCAAAGTAAGCGTTATCTAAGTACTGAAATAAAGATAAGATGAATAGTTAATATATCTATTTAGATGAGTAAATAGATACTTATTTATGAGAAAGATCAACGCAATGTCGATCTACGCGGTATACTATAATCGAATCGATTTTATGAATGTTTCTCCTATTAGGGCCTATTCAATCCTAATAAGGGCGGCTGGAAGGTACCAGTATTTAAAAGGATCGGAAATCCTTGCTCGGAAGGACCACAAATATGGTCACGCCAACAATAATTCAGTCCTGAAATGTATCAGAACCAACCTTCGATACGAGTGGACTTGTAGGTAAATTACAGTGACCGGCAGTGCAAAAAGTTGAGGCGGAAAAGAGAGGAAGAGAAGGACATGCAACACTCACCAGGGTCAGGCCAGCGGGATCCTGTCTCCTTCAACTATCACACAGCAGTATCACTACGCGGGTCGCGCGACCAATATTTGAATATAGTTTAGTTCTTATTACACTGGGTAATCAAACACGAGGGTGCGTTTGGCGGAGCGGAAATGTATTGAATATTGCAGAGAAAGGCTCGAGGTGATCCTCGTCTCTTCGCGGGTGATCAGACGAAGGGCTCGTCTTGCGGAGCGAGTAATTCGAGAGATTCGTTACACAGGTGCGTCCGTGTGCAATTTCTTCGTCGAACTAACAGTTGTCAGTCATCGTTCTCTCCAGTTCGTTCTTCGTTCTTGAATGATGCTAAAAGCGCTGCATGTATGCGGGTTAGGAAAAGGAGCGAGAAATACAAAACTGCCTCATATTATAAGAGTGAATCTATCAAATCAGTGTTGGCGTTACCACCCTTTGTCTACTGCTATGTATGAGAAATAAATTAAAATTAAAAAGTATCAAGATAGTTTAGGCCAATTTCCCCAGTATTGCACTCTACAGTTTTTATTTCCCTATTTTCCATGAGATTCTGGTAGACCAATAACTACATTTTCTTCGTTGGATAACGAAGAAAATGTAGTTATTGGCTTCAATCCTGGTTGCGTCCAAAGCTTGTACTTTGGAGTTCCGGTCCGCTCTTCTACTCCTCCTGATTTCATTAATCTTGGTTCTTACGGGGGCGACTTCTGTCTGACCTCAAGAAGGAAGCATGCGCAGCACTTTTGAAATAACCTGTTACATCATAAACTCTGGAGTCGCTGAGAAATTTAAACAACAGGAGCGGCGTAAGACAGCAGAGCAGAATGTAACGAACGCCATCGAGCCGCAGCAATAGGCAGTAAGTCCTATACCTACCATGGGTGTACCAAGGTTTTAGTTTCGGATGAGGAGACGGAGTTGCCTCAAGAAAACGAATCAAGAAGAGCGTGCGATAATTAACATTTATTAATAACACATAACTACGAAAAGTCAGAGGTGTGTGTCCAGTGTGACTTGGGATCGAACTCGAGACCTCGTCTCAGCAGTCCGTTACGTATGCCACTGGACTATCGCCGACTATGATTTTTAGATAATATTTTGAATTTCAAAGGGGGAGGGGGACTAACACCCCTAAGCCCCTAAATCCCTGGTCCATAACCTGCCTAATATTCACAACAGCCACAATGAAGATCATTGATACCCAAAGAATACCTATACTTAGTTGTCGAATCAGTCAAAAAGAATATGGAAAATTATGATTTAACATGTCTATCTATATAACCTAAATTTATTTCCATTAACAATTAGTTACCTATTTATTAAAAAAAAATAGTTTACGTAAATAAAAAATAACCTTAAAATTTCACCTTTGCTATTATTACTAGGGCCATCTAGTGAATAAACCCTTTAAAATTACAGTTCTCGAATAGGGATCTCTGTTAACTAACCTATCCATTATTACCTTGCCCTTGTCATCTCCTCAGTCACTTCCTTCCTTGCCATATCCTCATTCAGGCATTCCATTCATCTTTTCTTAGGCCTACTTTTGCCCCTAAAACCCTCTCACATTCATACTTTGAACCTTTTTAACAACATTACTTTCATCTCTTCTTATAACATGTACATAACACTACAATCGCTCGCTTTTCAATTTTTCACTCACTGGTGCAACTTTCAAACTTATTATCAAAATAAAATAAAAATTATTTAATTTCTAAATTAAGTTTTATACTATTACACACTAGATGTCACTAAAAACAAATCTTAGGGTAAATTGTCCAGTTCTTGTCTGACTTCACCATTCTAATGTGTTTTGCATCGCATCTCGGAAACTGACACTGTTTTCGCTGTAGAACTGCGAGAACCAACTCCTGAAGGCACGTATAGTCTTGTCTGCCCGCACATAGGCCGGGGCTGAGACAAAACGTTTGCTGTTCCAAATTGTCATGTCTCGTTCAAACTGTACAAAAAATGAAATTCTAAATAAATTAATAAAACAAAGGCCCTACTGACTGCCATGTATCTTATAGACATTTTGTAGATTACGTTAAGCACGGTTTATAAATCTTCTAATAAGAGTTCTTAAATTATAGGAACCGCATTCGCCTTTTTTTTTTGTAATCTTAAAACGTTCGCGCCTTTTTGCAATGTCATTTATATGACAGCAACTAAAAGTGGCGCCTTGTTGCTGGCCAAGTAGTGGTCCTACTAAGGGTGTAAAGTAGCCTACCAACACCTTCGTGGCCCAAATCGGCCTCACCTGCAAGTGGTGCACCTGCTAAACAAGGGACCAGGCTCTGGCACATGCTTTTCTCTCGGGGTGTGGAGGTCAGAAGGCAGTCGCTTCCAGAAAAGCCGACATACCTTTTGATAATAAACGGGCCCTTTTTTTTTTCGTGCGTATCCAGCCAGCGAGGGTGGTTATGTCGCATTCGAACCGACTGAAACTGTACAGGTCTTCAGACGCCGGGGTGTAAGGTGGCCCATAAGGCATTTCCCTCGCACCTCGGCTGACCCAGGGCCATCTCCAGTTTCAAGATGGAACCCTCGGGTTTGGGACCAACGGTGTTCCTGTCTCGCCCCCGGAAAGGGGGGGGGGGGCGCAACAAGCCACCGCAACTAAGCGGACCCCGGGCTCCAAAATGCCAACTTTGGACACAACTGGTAAATCGCTATGAGGATGATGAGTAAAATAATTGCTTCATTAATTCAGAAGAGCTGATGAGGAACTGTGGGGATTTATCTACACACGTAATGCAAGAGTAAGTACATACCATGGCCCCTTCCGATATTACCAACACAGCTGCTAAAGGCGCGTTGTATACTGGCGAGAACATCCTGTGAACAACCTTTTGTAGGTTTGCAGATAATGGTGTTACAGACTGAGATATCAGTATTGGACCAACAGGTGACTGCACGAAGAGCCGCACGTGGCCTGGACCGATCTGTCGAGTAGAGAGAGATGAATGAGTACCGCAAAACGGGGTGACTAGGGATTAAGGGTGAATAGGGATTAAGGGGTGAATGGCAATAAAATGGTCACTAAAAATCTTTGTCGATTCATTTCGGTTTATCCCGTTAAAATGAGGTGAATAGAGACCAAGGGGGAAATAGGTTTAAACTGATCAAATACATTTTGATGTTGAACATAATCATCTAAACGTTGTTCCTGGTCGCATCAGAGGCTTTTACCTCGGAGCCCAGGGTTCGCTTCCTTCTCCTTTTGATTTGGCTTGGTACCGGTACATCTGGCAACAAACGGATGAGGAAAAGCCAAGAAGGTAAGCCAAATCAAAATGAGAAGAAAACGAACAAAAACGGACCCCGGGCCCTTAAGTGCAAGCTTTGAAGGCGAATATGAACAAGAACGATTGTAACTTCTTCGCACCTGTGTTACTTTGACATCAATGTGCAGAAAATTGTACTTCAGTATCTTGTAATCGTGTGTGAGAGTGATGTCTGCGGTGTGATCGTCGCCTTTAGTCCAGTTGGCCGACCACTCGTGACGACCTGATGAATATGAAAAAAATCATTAAACTTCTGACTCTCACGATTTTCACCGACTTGATTTGAGCTTTTTTATCTGAGGAAATCCCCACGAGCTTCAGGCTATCGATGCCAAGGATGGGATGGGTGTGTTGGAATCGGACTGAATAAAACCACATGGTCTCCTCCCCAGGTGTCCATTACCGGGCACTCCGGGTAAGCCCTCTAAAGGATAACCCCAGGGTTCATGGCGGACTTTTGTCGCCGTCGCGGTCTTGGCTATAGAGTCGGGTTTGATCCCGCGTCAAGGAGTTGGCAGGCGTGTATAGGTCCACACACGATACGCCGCCGTCTTGGCCTGTTTCTGTAAGGACGTTTAGTCGGCCGACTGCCGTCCTCAGGCCCCGATCGTGGAGGTCGGTAGTCCTGGGCGTATACAAGTCAGACAGCGGAACTCGGAACTCCGCTGCCTCTTTCGCGCGCATTACCTACTCGCAGAAAGAGGCGGCGCGGCGGCGTGCTACTAGCTGCAGTTGGAACCTAATTTGAGCTAGGATAGGTTGGAGACCCCTCATCAATACCTTCAGGTCCAAGTCAACCGCAACTGTCAGCCGGTACATTTGCTAATTGACGGACGAGGCTTTGGCGCAGGCTTCCTCTCAAGGTTGGGGGATCAGACAGTAGTCGGTCCCGTAATAGTTAAAATAAGCCAAATTATAGAAAGGCTGAGTCGAACTGTGGACGCGTAGTACAAACTTTGGATGAAATGATTTAGGTACCATGAAGTTCTCCCCTAAACCGGGGCAAGACGGGGACACCGTGGTTCCCAAACCCAAGGGGGCCATCTCGAAACCGGAGATGGCCCAGGGTCAGTCGGGGTGCGTGGGATAAGCTCTAAGGGCAACCTTACACCCTTCTTAAGACCCGAGACACGTGCGGTTTTAGTAGATTTCCGCACGAAAAAAATAAAAAAATAAAGGTACCATGAAGTTACTTCCGATTTCGTTCTTTCGATCGGGACCATAAAGTATGTTCGGGAGGGAATCAAACATATCAGGGAGGCTTTTATTAAAATAAAATGAACTATTATAGACCAACTTATAAAAAAAAGCATTTTTTTTGTATCGGATTATGATAACCTATCAATTGGAACGAAGTTCCTTATCGCGCGTTACGAAAGGGGGCTAGACGGAAAAAATAAAGACTGTAACGACACTTTTGCTTTTGTAACTTCTGCGCACCGATCCGCGCATTGTTGTCACGATACTACGGAAACGTATGGTATCATTGTCAATATTTTCTCTTATGTAAAAATAAACTACGATTTGATTTAATAGTTTTAATTTGTTTCCTTGAGGCGTAAAAGTGGTGACCCCGACGTGATGGATCATTTGTTTTGTTTCATTATCATTTGTGAATTCGCTAATGAATAGGAGTTGACGAGTACGACGAGGAGTTTCAGTTTCAGAAGAACTTTTCAAAAGCGCGTAAGTCAGCGGCTTATGATCAGTTAAATTAAGTCCCGCGTATCTATGACGTGTGCGAAAGAATAGACAGTAGTGCATATATATAAATATGTGTGTGTGTGTATGTAAGGAACTTCGTTCCATCCGGGTGTCCCTTGACACCTCTCAAGTTTATTATTGTCATATTATAAGGCATTAATGTATCAACACGTTTACATTTTCTGAAAGAAGGTACCTATATTTTCATTTCTTTTTTAGCAGGCTGTCAACATTCCGAATTATGCGTTTTCGGGTCATTTCATGGTAGGGTTTAGGCCGAATAAACTGTCATGTGCCATCTTCAAGCTCAGCGGCGGTATAAGTGCATTTCATGGTACCGATTTCCCAAAACTTCGGTCCGCAATTACGGATGTACGTTTCATGTTGGCCTACAGATTATTTCAAATCATTTCGTACTGGAACCTGTTGTACCTTGACACCCTTTGTACCTAGAGCCACTTATTTTTTTGAAATGTTCGCGCCTTTTTTCCGTCTTTTTGTCTATGGTATAGTGAACTTTGACAAAACTAATCATCATGAAGTTTAGTTGCAGGCGGCCATTGCATCGAGTTTGCATGGGAGATCACTTTAACGTTTTCGCTGCAAAAAAGTAAGATATTTAATATTTTTCATTTCTTTCATTACTTATGTTATTTACTACATACATTTTTAAAACCATTTGATTTAAACAAGTACTTTAGCCAAGTTTAGAATGTAGTATGCTGATTTGAGTTAATCATAACCTCCATATTTACATGTGCGAATAAACATAAAAGGGTAGGGGTGTTGTACCTTGACCATAGTAAAACAGTTTTACCTTGGTCATATGGTCAAGGTACCTACATTCAAATGTATTCTTGTTAATTCTGTTTAGGAACGCACATACTTATTATTTTGTTGTTTTTTATACAGGTAAAATGCCTCGTAGCAAAAGCAACACCAAACGGACTCCTATTGCTAAAACAGCATTTTCTAGTGCTATTAAACTAGTTAAAGAAAAAAAATTCTCATTAAGAGGGGCTGCCAAACATTTTAACTTGTCAAGATCTACTTTAAAGAGGCATTATGAACACTTCTTGAAGACTGGTAAAGATGTGAGCGACCTTCATGATAATTTAGCCGTGAAAAAAGTTTTTACAGGTGACGAAGAGCTCTTGCTTGTGGATTACATACAAGAAGCAGCAAAGTTACAGTATGGACTCACTTTAAAGGACGTTAAGAGGTTGGCATATGAGTTCGCGACGAAAAACAATAAAAAATATCCAGCTCAATGGGACAAAGACCAAATGGCTGGGGAGTACTGGTTACGTCTTTTCCGTAAACGACATCAACAGCAATTAGCTTTACGCAAGCCTGAAGCCACTAGCCTTGCCCGTTCTACAGCATTTAATAAACAAAATGTGCAATTGACTTTTGAAAATTACAAAAAAGCTTTGTCCAAATGCCCACAATTAAGAGCGATTGATATTTGGAATGTGGATGAAAGTGGCATTTCAACAGTCCATGTTCCACCAAAAATATTAGCAACCAAAGGTGTCAAACAAGTTGGTGCAATGACGAGTGGAGAAAAAGGAAATACAGTCACAATGATAGCTGCAATAAATGCAGGAGGTGGATTCATTCCTCCTATGCTCATATTTCCGCGTGTAAATTTCAAGGATTTTATGCTTGTTGGAGCTCTGATGGAACTATTGGTGGAGCTAATCCTTCTGGATGGTCTAATGAAGCGTTGTTTCTACAATTTTTCAAACACTTTATTCAATATGTAAAACCATCAAAGGATCATCCAACTATTTTACTACTTGACAATCATCAAAGTCACATTCAAATACCAGTTATAGAATTGACCAGAGAAAATAGCATCATCCTTGTAACTTTCCATCCACACACGAGTCATAAATTTCAACCTTTGGATAAGACTGTATTCGGTCCTTTTAAGAAATACTATAACACTGCAGCAAATGAATTAATGTTGACACCCGGTCATGTAGGTAAACCACTGACAATTTATAATATTGCCGGTCTTGTTGGAAAAGCTTTTCCACAATCTTTTACTCCCTCAAATATTATTCAGGGTTTTAGGAGTACAGGATTACACCCACTAAATGAAAATATATTTGGAGAACATGAGTTTATGCCATCAAACGTAACTGACCGACCCTTCCCTGTATGTGAAAACGAGCCTCATGCTGGGACCTCATCTGAAGAAACGAATGAAATTCTTGAACAGCCAGATTGTAACGAACAGCATCTTCCTGGAGAATCCACTCAAAAATGCAAAGAAGTTCTTGAAACCTCGTTGCAAGAAAACACACCAGGATGTTCCAATGTTGTAACGCCATCTATGATTAGACCGCACCCAAAAGCTGAACCAAGAAAAGAAGTTCGAAAAGGCAGACAGAAAGGAAAGTCAAGGATACTAACTGACACTCCAGAAAAAAATGAAATAGAAAGAATAAAGGCAGCAAGACAAAATAAAAAACTTAAAATAGATAAGAAGGTAAAAGTACAGAAACTAAAAGAAGTTAAGAAAAAATTTTTAAAAGAAGAATCACAAACATCAGAAGATGAAAACGAAAGCTTTTCTGTGCGAGATTCAGATGCTTCAGAAGGGTTTTTATCTTCTGAGGAAGAACCATTAAGCAATTATTTTGAGGGAAATAAAGAGAATAGACACGCAAACAATTTTGAAGATGGTGATTACGTTATCTTTATATACGAAGGTGAATACTTTGTTGGCCAAATAGTGTCTGTCAGTGAAGAGGGTGCTCTTATAAAATCTATGAAGAAGTCGCTAAAAAACTGGAAATGGCCAGAAAAAGAAGATCTCAACTTATACCAATGGTTAGATATTAAGGAAAAAATAAAAAGTCCAAAAAAAATTAATTCCAAGAGGGAATATTACTCAGTTCCTGAAATGAATAAATACTCGGAGTTTTTTGATTAATTAAGAAACGCTTAGTCCAAATATTAGTCAGTACGAAGTGAATAAAGACTTGTTGCTAATGTGATTAAAATGTTTAAGTTAGGTGTTACGAAAAATACTGATTTTATTCATATAAATTCTGTTAATTGATATGTCATAGATATCAGATAAGCTTATAAAGATATTTATAGACGTGTTGAAGCTGGAAATAATAAAAATATTTGCTATTTGTCGAGAAATATGGATTTTATTTGATGAGTTCTAACTATGACCACGGTACAACATAGGCGGATCTAGGTACATCACCACTGTTGTACCTTGATCAACATTCCAAACTTTTTTTAGTTCATGTAAAACCTGTAAAAAGGATGATCTATGCTTTTGTATAATTTATATTATGAACCACATTAGTTCGTCTAACAGCTAAAATTTGTTTAATCGCAATAGTTATAACCGCTTTTTTTCAAAAAATCGTTGAATGAAAAAGTGACCAAGGTACAACAGGTTCCCCTATAAATTCATAGTATCGTTTCAACGGTTTCACATTTTTTACAGCGGTATCCACGCTACATTGTATTTCCAGCACTGGCGAATATTTTTGGTTAAACATTACTTCTGAACCAAGCAACTTACCTATAAGGTCATACAATTTCGGGTACGTCTCTCCCAAACTAATCAACAGCGATGTTGAATGTACAGCATTTAGGTGTGCGACATCGGCACCATTTTCTGGTATTTCCTGAAGCAAGATGCATAAAAAATGAATTGTTTTTTCGGACAAAAATAAAAAAGTAAGTACCTGATTGAAATTGCTGGTAGATATTGCAACAGTGATGTGTATAGGGCCTCACAAACCCACGCCTGATTGACAGACGAGGCTTCGGAGCAGAACTTCCTCTCGGGGTTAGTGATTAGACGGCAGTCACTCCCGTAAAAGGCGTATAAGCCTAACCAAAAGGAGGAGAAAGTCTCCGGGGTCCCAAGTAAAAGCCTCGGATGCAACCGGTAACAACTCAACTACCGCGGCCGTCAATCAGCAGGATTACCGGCTTGCAGGTGATGGATTGGCTTGGACCTGAAAATATTAGGAGCCTACTTAAACCCGTCCAAATTCCGTCCTTCCTCCAATTAAAATTAATCACAGGGTATACCTGTATAACATTTCAGAGAGAGGTCAGCAGAAACAACAATGCTACAAGCAAAAAGAAAAAGTAATACCGTTAAAAGTACTTGTTACGCGTCGCTACCTAAGGGAAATCGCCGATGCAGCACTCGAATGACGTATATTGGTTATTCCGCTATAAACATCGCGCGACGGAAACGGCAAGCTTGCTATGCACTTTTGTACATCTTATGACGCACGAAATATTGTCTTCCTAATTTATTCACTAATTAAATTCATCATTCTATATTCATACTTCGAATAGGAATTTAGGCTAATTAGAATTAATTAAATTGTAAAAGTTTTATTTTAAATTAAATTAAAAATATAAGTTTCAATTTGGTTTTTTTTCGCTCCTCCGATCGCAGCTAACGTAATTGGCGCAGTCGGTAGGATAATTTGCGGGCCGGTTCGCGAGCTTAGGGATCTCGTTATCCGCGTACGTGAGTCGCCCGGGTGGCTATCAAGCTCCATCTTCGAGTTATCCGAATCTACGGTCCAGCTGCAGTTCCAGAGGAGGAATCCAGACATTGATTCACGAGAGAAACCAGATATGAAGTATATGTAAGTACACTTGAATTGCTCTAGTGTTGCTTCCTTTCTTTGTCCCTAAGTGTGTAATCCTTTTCCAAGATTATTCATCCGGAAAAACTTAAGCTCAGTGAGCCTACATCGCGTACGGCTCGCAGAAATACTATAGATTTAAATAGAGATTTAGGTAGTTGTAGCTCAATTAATATCCTTAAGATGGCACATGACCCGGATACTATCTATAAAACCCTTCGGATGGTACCGGAGTTCGATGGAAATCCGAATATTTTAACTAGATTTATAAGTATTTGTGACCAAATTGTTAACCAGTATGTTAGTGCCACCCCAGGTAACGAATTAACGAATTTATGTTTAATTAATGGCATTTTAAATAAGATTAAGGGATCCGCCGCTTGTACAATAAACTCGAACGGGATAACCGACAGCTGGCTAGGTATTAGGACAGCACTTATTAACAACTTTTCTGACCAGAGAGACGAAACAGCTTTATATAGGGACCTCTCTTTAGCTACGCAGGGAAATAGAACCCCTCAGGAATTTTATGAGCATTGCCAAACTTTATTCAGTACGATAATCACTTATGTAACTTTACATGAATCAATTGCGACTACAATCGAAGCGAAACGTACATTGTATAAAAAAGTTACTATGCAGGCTTTTGTAAAAGGTTTAAAAAAACCATTAGGGTCCCGTATCAGGTGCATGCGACCCGATACTATAGAAAAGGCTCTCGAATACGTTCAAGAGGAGTTAAATGTGATTTATTTGCAGGAACGTAATGATTTTCAGAAACCCTCTAGTAGCCATAAAACCCCTAGTCAGTCCAATCCTCACAGCCATCCCATTATTCCACGGCCCCCACATTTTCCGGGACCAATACCAAATTGGCCTGCTCCTGTAGGAATGAGGCCTAGCCAACCTCCACAACCCTTTAAGTTCAACCCTAATGTAAACCAGCATCCACAATATCGTATGCCTTCGCGAACTCAACAAGTGTTCCGTGCCCTACCACAATCTTATAACCCCCAAAGTAATGTCTTTCGTTTACCACCTAGGAACATGCCGCCTCAAAATCAGGGTCCGAAACCAATGAGCGGTGTTCAACATTTTACTCCTAAACCAATGTTAACTGGTCATAACTGGTACAAGTCAGGGAACCCGCCACCCAATAATTACTTTAAAAATCGCGAAATGAACATTAACGAATGCGCGTCATATGAGGAGTCGTATTACCCAACAGAGTACTGTTACGAACCAGAGTATTATAATAACGATAACAATTACTATGACTATGATTCATACACTACATTAGAGTGCGATTATAATAATGAACCGACCTACAATAGTGATAACAATTCAGAGCGCGAATTTGAACCACAGCCTAGCACAAGTCACCATAGTCAGGATTTTCGGGAGGGACACTATGTAAATAGGCCAAAATAGAATTAAACCTGCAAACTCAGCGACAATTACCATATATATTAATTTCTAACCCACCTTTGAAACTTTTGATAGATACTGGCGCGAATCAGTCTTTTATAAGCCCAGAAGCAGTAGAAAAGTATTTTTCCGATTTTCCAATTAATTATGACCCCTTCGAGGTAACTAACGTTCACGCGGTTTCTAGAAACAATTACTCTATAACCTTACCGTGCTTTGCAGAGTTTAACGATCCAGAGACTATTAAATTATTTATTTATCGCTTCCATGATTATTTCGACGGGTTAATAGGTTTAGATTTGCTTACCAAATTCGAGTCTAAGATAGATTTAAAAGATCAGAAATTAATTACGCGATCATCATCTAGTCCTATTCATATGTATAATTCTTGCAACGTAAACCTTTACGAAGACATTATACCAGCACAATCATCGAAATTAGTTAAAATTCCGATTGATGCCCCGGACGGCGCAGCCTATGTTAGCGAACAGACTATATGCAATTGCATTATACGCGAATGCATTACAAATGTGACTAATCGTCGGGGTTACATAGAAATAGAAAATCCGAGTTCTAATGACATAATTGTTTCACTTGACCGACCTGCGAGCGCTAGTTTATTTCATGCAGAATGCTCACATCTTGAGGAAATCAATAGATCTCGTACTAAAGACGTTATATCACGCTTACGTACAGATCATTTGAACCAAGAAGAGAAAGCCAACCTTGTGGCCCTCTGCTCTAAGTACGCCGATGTATTTCACCTAGACGGTGAAGGCTTAACGTTTACCAATCAAGTTAAACACCGTATTAAAACCACAGACGAAGTCCCCATATACACTAAAAGCTATAGATACCCGTTTGTTCATCGCCAGGAAGTTAGGGACTAAATATCGAAAATGCTGAACCAGGGAATAATAAGACCTTCAGATTCTGCTTGGAGCTCTCCTATCTGGATAGTTCCTAAGAAGTTAGATGCTTCTGGCAAGCAAAAGTGGCGATTAGTAGTTGATTTTAGAAAACTTAACGAGAAAACCATCAATGATAAGTACCCTATCCCCAATATTAACGATGTCCTTGATAAACTGGGCAGGTGTCAGTACTTCACGACCCTAGATTTAGCTAGTGGATTTTACCAGGTCGAAATGGACCCCCAAGATATACAAAAAACAGCATTCAACGTCGAACATGGCCATTTTGAATTCCTCAGAATGCCAATGGGACTTAAGAACTCCCCTTCCACATTCCAAAGGGTTATGGACAATGTCCTTAGAGGTCTCCAAAATGAAATATGTCTCGTATATCTTGATGACATCATCATATTTTCCACCTCATTAGCTGAACATATGATTAACCTTGAAAAGGTATTTCAAAGATTGCAAGAATCCAACTTTAAGATCCAAATGGACAAATCCGAGTTACTTAAGCTTGAAACTGCGTATCTCGGACATATTATAACCAGAAACGGTATAAAACCAAACCCAGATAAGATTGTTGCCATAGAAAAATACCCTATTCCAAAAACCCCCAAAGAAATTAAACAATTTTTAGGTCTTGTAGGCTATTATCGTAAATTCATCCCAGACTTTGCCAAAATAACTAAGCCCCTTACTTCGTGTTTAAAAAAAGGTAGAAAGATAGTTTTAGATTCCGAATATGTAAATAAATAGCTTTGAGAAATGTAAAACTCTCCTTACAAATGACCCAATATTACAATACCCCGATTTTAGTAAAGATTTTATTTTAACAACCGATGCCTCGAACGTAGCCATTGGCGCCGTTTTATCCCAAGGTACGGTTGGGTGTGATAAGCCAGTATGCTACGCATCGCGCACTCTGAATGATAGCGAATTGAACTATAGCACAATAGAGAAGGAGCTTCTTGCTATAGTTTGGGCAACTAAATACTTTAGGCCTTATTTATTTGGTCGTAAATTCAAGGTCCTAACAGACCATAAGCCTTTGCAGTGGATGATGAATCTCAAGGAACCCAACTCGCGATTAACGAGATGGAGACTAAAACTTAGCGAATATGATTTCGATGTTATCTACAAGAAAGGCAAACAAAACACGAATGCCGATGCCCTGTCTCGGGTGGAGATTCATAATGAAGAAACGAATTCCTTAATAGAGGAGATCTTTTCTATCATGCCAAGTCCTACGGAAAACCCACCTTCTGCAAACTCATCTACCGCAACTGTTCACACTAGTTTGGAACACCCCGTACTAGAAGTTCCAATCACTGACGAACCACTAAACAAATTCCACCGTCAGATATGTTTTACTATCGTCGACGACGTTAAGCGTAAACCAACAGTGTCTAAGCCATTCGAAACTCACACACGTATAGCCATTCAAATTTCATCATCAAATTTAGAAAACGACGTCGTTAATGCCGTTAAAGAATACGTTAACCCAAAGGTTAAAACCGCACTTATAATAAATCCACCTCTTGCCATGTACTCAATTATACCCGTTATTCAGGATAAATTTAAAAGTTCGTCCATGAACCTCGTACTCACCAAAATTGAGCTCGAAAACGTCAAAGAATATCTCCGTCAACAAGAGATTATTCAACATCATCATGAAGGTAAAACAAATCATCGCGGGATTACCGAATGTTATTTAGCCTTGTCTAGGAAATATTACTGGCCAAAAATGAAAGACCACATAACAAAATTTATTAACGAATGTATTATCTGTGGACAAGCCAAGTATGACAGACGACCGATTAGACAACAGTTTAATATCGTACCGCCCGCAACGAAACCATTCGAGATAGTTCATATGGACTTATTCACTGTCCACAGTGAAAAATATGTCACCTTCATAGATGTATTCACCAAGTATGGACAGGCATATCACCTTAGAGATGGCACAGGAATAAGCATACTCCAATCCCTATTGCAATTCTGCACCCACCATGGTGTACCCCTAACATTAATAACTGATAACGGCACGGAATTCACCAACCAGCTTTTCTCTGAATTCACACGTCTCCATAAGATTAATCACCATAAAGTCTTACCACACTCGCCTAACGACAACGGCCATATTGAACGCTTTCATTCAACTTTACTTGAACACATTAGAATTCTCAAACTACAGCACAAAGACGAGCCTATCTTTAACCTCATGCCATATGCTATTATTGGATATAACAGTTCTATACATAGCTTTACAAAATGTAGACCATTCGACTTACTGACAGGACATTTTGACCCTAGAGACGTCTTAGATCTAGATCTTACGCAGCAGTTGTTACAACAATACATTCAGAATCATAAAGCCCAAATGAAACAAGTTTATAAAATCGTGAATGAGTCATCTCTTGCTAACCGAACCGCCTTGATAGAAAATAGAAATAAAACTTGCGAGCCTGAACAGGAATATGTTCCACAGCAGCAAGTATTTATAAAAAATCCTGCTGCGAGTCGTCAAAAAACCGCTCCCCGATATACGCAAGATACAGTTTTAGCCGAAGCTAAAGCAAGATTGAAAAGAGGCCCTAAAAACCCTAAATTGTTACAGGATCCTACTATTATTAATCATTCGGGAGATGCGGGCAAAGGAGATAAAATTTGAGAGTTTGGCCGATGGACCAGGAATATTACCCTACAAACTTGGACCAACAAGAATGACTGTTACCCATCATACTTTCCTACAATATATTAATTTAAAAGACATTGAGAATCAAGTTGTAACCTTAGAAAATCAGCTTTCAGATTACAGAAGTCGACTTAGTAACGATATTTATGCATTATTTGAATTCCAAATTGATTATCTTACTATAAAAATTGGCAAAGTATCAGCTCAGTTAAAATCGTTAGAACCCGATCGTGTTAAAAGAGATCTAGTAGACGGCTTTGGTTCAATAATTAAGAGTATTACAGGAAATTTGGACTATACAGATGCATTAAAATATAATAGCGCCATTAAAATTTTACAAAATAACCAAGACAAGTTAGTTCATGATTTTAATGATCATATTAGTCTCAACAAAGAATGGATGAATAGGCACAGTAAAGTATTGCTCCAGTTAGTCGAAAATCAAACAAAAATTAATAATTCATTAGAGTCCTTGTCAGCTATTTTTTTTATTTTTTTATTTATTAATATTCACAAACAAGGACAATAAGGTATATTATATACATGGTTGACAAAAAACCCTTCCGGGTTTGTCTAGACAACGGTTACATTCGACTCGGGCTTATAACTATAAATTAAAGTATCTATCTATAAGGATTCGATACATTTATATTAAATTCTCTTTTTACCTTTAAAGTAACTAATAACTAAATTCATCTTAAATACTTTTTTTTTTTTTTTTTTTAAGTAAGTTGTGGGTAAGATAAGAATATAATTATATGATAACAACAATGAATTCTTTAAATTAAATTAGGTACATATAAAAATGTGGGTAGGTTGACATAAAATGTTATCGCCAGATAGTCTCAGAATTGCAAAGCAACGAATGTGTCTATATTCTTAGGTCACCACACGCACACCAACCAAGTACACATTCGTTTCTTTGCATGCGCATTGTGAGCCATCCCTAAGAACGATAACAATGTTATGATACAGCGTGTTCCGACTTGTGCCCCAAGATGCAATAAATTCATTTATATTTAATACAAATACAATTGCAAATAGGACAGAAAGTTTAACAAATTACACGAAGTTTGGTCAACTCCTATTGATTATAGGTGAAAATGTAGAAGATTTAAGATTAGAATTAACTAGGATAGAGAACATGTTAGCATTTATTCGTGCATCTAGCACGCATCATTCGATGATAGATATAGATACACTTAAGTCAATGTTAAATAGATTAGAGGCAGTATATAGTAAAGATGAGCTATTAAGGTTGGAATTAAGAGAATATTATAACATAATAAAGCCAGGTTCATATTTTAATGAAAAGCAAATAGTTATAGTTTTCAGTTTTCCTATACTTTCAAAAGACATATATAATTTATACAGATTATCTATAGTACCCAATAGAAACCACCAAGCTCTTATCCCTACCTATCCTTTTATAGCAACCAATGACAAGTCATATGTGTACATAGAAGCTGAATGCTCGAAGTTCAACAACTGGTACTTCTGTGAAAAGGAAATAAGTCATCAACTCCGCACTAAGTCTGACTGTATCCAGGAGCTTATCATAAGTCAAGCCCTCAAGGACTCCTGCCAGTTCACAAAGGTGGTCCTGACGAAAGAAGCACGCGAGAAGCTCGACGACCAACACTACGTCCTATCATTCCCTCAACCAACGAAAGTCCAATTAGCCTGCGACCGAGAAGAATTCGACTCACTACAAGGAAGCTACCTGGCTACTATCCCTGTCGGCTGTTACCTGCGCACCAAAGAACTCACCATTATCAACGAAAATGATGAAATACAAGGTCAGCCTCTGAAATTGATGAATATACCCTATGATGTTCAGAAACAGGACAACCTATCTACACATATCCAGCTGAGCTCCATTGACCTGAGAGGACTACACAGCATTCAGAACCAAATTATGATGAGTAAACCGGTACAACTAAATAAAATTGAATCTGATGTGTTCTACCATACTACCATACCTTTTTATGTGGTACTATGTGGTGTTGGAATACTCGGCATAGCAGTATTGAGTTACCGATATTGGTGGACCCATAAGACGCATACACCGTCCAACATCGAGGACCCAGGCTACGCAGAACCGGAGAAGAAAGAAAAGGAACAGATGGCCAAAGAACCAGTCCCAGCGACATTTTCTCTCAAGGTTCTAAAATAGTCGCTGATCTGCGGGTGGAGATGTTACGCGTCGCTACCTAAGGGAAATCGCCGATGCAGCAGTCGAATGACGTATATTGGTTATTCCGCTATAAACATCGCGCGACGGAAACGGCAAGCTTGCTATGCACTTTTGTACATCTTATGACGCCCGAAATATTGTCTTCCTAATTTATTCACTAATTAAATTCATCATTCTATATTCATACTTCGAATAGGAATTTAGGCTAATTAGAATTAATTAAATTGTAAAAGTTTTATTTTAAATTAAATTAAAATTATAAGTTTCAATTTGGTTTTTTTTCGCTCCTCCGATCGCAGCTAACGTAATTTACTACTCCCTCAGCTGAACTGTTTTGCTTTTGAATTGCTATAAGAGCGTCATGGCCCCAGGTCACGAGTACCCGTAACTGGTGTGCATGTGTGAAAACAATTATGAAAGTAGAAGAAGTTAAAAGCATATGCCAGGATCGTAGATGTTGTCTCTGTCTACCCCAATGGGTAAGAGGCTTGACTATATGCATGTAATACCTGTATATGAGCGCTAACAGTGTACTCATTCCTCCCTCTGTATCCCCAAGTAGCCAGCTCTGGTGGATCACAAATATCCCACAGAGGCTTCCGGTGTTCAGCGTCATACCAGATCCAGATAGCTCCATCCACTTCAGTCGTCGTCCAATGTTTTATGGAGACACCTTTTGGGGCTGAAGAGAGAAAGGTGTGAATGTAAGTTTTGGAGCAAAATCGAACAATACATTGACGTTAACATTCCTTTACATTCCCCCATAATAATTCCTGGTCACGGTTCAATCAATCAATCAACCATCTATTTGCGTCGAATATGGTTACAACGGATCTTAATAGGTAGGTACAGCATATTCTGCTCCATAAAGCGTGCAAACATCATAGGTAAGAACAGTATAAAATCTTTAGTCATATATTTAATATTTTAGGTATTTGTCGTATAGATATTCTTTCACACTTCTTTCACACACATTTTACTCATTAAAAAGTTTTCTCCAAAGTTGTTTCCAAAATTTTCTTAAGGGTATATCCTGCACTGTTTGTGGAAGGTGATTATATATTAAAATTGCCATACAGTATGAATTACCTTTAAATAATTGTAATCTAATGCTTTCAAAGCTGACACTTTGGGGCCCGGAGTCCGCTCTACAACTCTTTCTGTTGATTTGGCTTTTACGAATTAAGATTCAACAACGCCAATGTGATGATGAAATGATAAGTCAGTATTAAAAACTGAAGTCAAGGTATAAACTTTATAGTTTGGGACACACATATTTATTGTTTTCACACAGTAGTTAGGTACATGTTCAGGGTTGCCGGGACGGTGGGGCGACTAGCGCCCCTCCCCCAAACCGGGGCAAGACGGGGACACCGTGGTTCCCAAACCCGAGGGGGCCATCTCGAAACCGGAGATGGCCCAGGGTCAGTCGGGGTGCGAGGGATATGCTCTATGGGCAACCTTACACCCCGGCGTCTGTAGACCCGAGACGGCGTGCGGTTTTAGTCGGTTCAAGCCCGACATAAACGCCCCCGCTGGCACGCGGGGGGGTATCCGAAGGGATTTCCGCACGATAAAAAAAAAAAGAAAAAAAAAAAGGTACATGTTCAGGGCAGGCCCATGTACCCTGTAACAACGCTTGGGCGTGACTGGTGGGCGCGGCACGCGGGTGTTACTATCAACCGCGGCGATCGGCGTATATAAGTATTATGTATATAATAAGTATATAGTAGTATTGTCACGTTACAAGACTGAATAAAGAAGTTTACATCAGTACCAACCATGTTCAACGCCCGGCACAGACACGCAAGCTCCTTCTTCATTAAAGCGCCACTTGTGGAAGGGACATTCGATACAATTGCCACAAACACTGCCACCCACCGCAAGATTCGCACCTAGATGTGGACAATAGGCGTCTACGCAGCGCGCTGTACCATCCTCACCTCGATAGACGCATAGATTTTGACCTGAGAATAAAATATCAAAAATAAAGATGACCGATTGTTGGAGTTTTTACCTTAATAGGTAGTTTGGCACAGTCAACGACAAAACTAGCTTAACAAATCACTCTTAAAACTTTCATAAAATAATAAATAAAACATAAAATATGTTAACTTTGTCCTCTGGGGATTATAAAACTACTTATACATCAATTAGTTGATACATACATATATTCCAATGTAAAAAAGATTTGTAAATATTTATGTGTCAATCAACTTTTGTCGTCGACTGTACTTCTTGTTCATAGATGGATAGAAGAGGTTTACTCATCGCAGGGTGTTGTTGTTAGGTGTAAGGTGGCCATTGGACACAGACGGAATATAAAAACAAGAGCATTTGGCCCGCGGTTATCTCTTAAATGTGTCAACGTAATTCGCTGCGTGATTGGTTGGGTTCATCAATCAGTTGTTTGACGGACTACTTGAATATAAAAAAATAAAATCAATTTTTAGTCACTTTTCCGTGAATTGATTGGTCACGAAATGAGATAGTTTGATATATTAGCGAGGTGTAAGGGCACTTGGCTATATATTTTGTGGAGGTGGTAATCTAATAAAATAAAATCCTTGTAGTCAAATTCTGGTTGCAATATTTCAGATTAAATTTTGCTACTCTCCGCTAGAACACTACTTACCTAAGACATCAACAGCTTGGACTCCTGTGATCTTCAGCTCCCTACTCTCTGCCACTACATACCACCCATTAGGGTACGGTGGAGGCACTTTGTTGCCTAACCGTCTGGCGACCTGTGCTCTTAATATGCGAGCGTTTCGATCAAGACCCGGAGGAATGTGACCGAAACCAACTTCAGATAGCTCCTATAAAATTAGTTTTAAGTGAATGGCGGATAGGTGTTGCTACTATATCAGCAAGTGTAACTTAAAAGCTTACCTAAATGCTTTTATTCGTATTTTGGGGCCCGGTTCAGTAACGGCATATTTCAAAACGCGTGCTTTCAATTCGATTGGAAAGAAAAGTGGAATATAACTATTACGGTTGCCCGCACGCTTGGCAATCAACCCAAACTTAAGCGTAGCTAGATTTGCCTATCCAACAATAGGTCAACGTGACCGGTCGACTTTTTCCATTTTTCCATTGATTTGGTTTTTCGGTGATTATTCGTCGATGGTAAGACCGATCTGGATATTCGACCCCTTACGAAACTCAGTAATGTCTACTTGATCACCGTGGCAAATTTGGTCGAGATCGGTCAAACGGTCTCGGAGGAGTATCATTTGTTTGAAATGCAACTTTGAAACCAAAGACGCTTCGCTCGCCTTCGGCTCGCTACGCTTAAAAAGCTTTAGTATTCCAAATGATCTGTCAAAATAAAACCTTCAAACATTGTGACACCTTCAGAATCAATCATAGTTTGATTCAGTTTCGATCTTAAATTTAAACAACCGATGCTAGGTGCCACTTTAATAAAAAAAGAAGAAGAAGAAGATCTTAAATTTTCTGAGTATTCGTTAGTTTTGAAATAATACGTTTTGAATTCCTCTGAATCGGCCTCCTGGTAAATCGACCATTGCTAAAATCTTTGCGGGCACAAGTCAACCTCACATGCAAGCCGGTACACCTGCTGATCGACTGACGATGCTCTGGGCAGGTTTTCTTCTCGGGATTGTGAGGTCAAACAGCAGTCGCTTCGTAGCAACCAAGATAAACCAATCAGGAGGATTGGGAGAGCGGACTTCGAACTCCAAAGTGTAAGTTTCAGATGGAATCAGGAATGACGCTGAGATCAAGTAGGAGAGAATAAGAGAATTTTGATGGTATAAACAAAATGGCGAGCAAGATTACAACCTATCCAATTGCATCCCTTTTAGCCGGGAACCTGATAGTTGAAGTGTATTTTTTTTTACGTACGGAAATCCCTTCGGAAACCCCCCCGCCGGCCAGCGAGGACGGTTTTGTCGGGCTTGAACCGACTAAAACCGCACGCCGTCTCGGGGTGTAGTTGAAGTGTACCTGTGAGTGCCTTGTTAATATTTATATATAATATCTGTGCCTATTATTATAAAATTGTAAATGAGTTGCGTCTGTGCATGGGAGATATAAAAAAAAAACTATGTTATGTTAAATGAACGATTCCGAACACAAACATATTTTTTTTGCAATTCTTGTTTGTTTCTTTCTTTCTTTTTTCTTTGTTTGTTTTGCGATGGCTGCAAAAACTACTGAACGGATTTAGATGCGTTTTTTTATTAGAAAGGCCTTGGTCAGACTTAACATTTAACGTAAGTATGTTTTATTGCAATTCGTTCAGGAGTAATGTCCAAAAAATTATAACCGACCTCCAGGCGGGCGGAGCCGCGGCCATCAGCTAGTTGTTAATTATATAATAATAAATATTCAATGACATTTTACACAGCGCTTTCTAGACCCAAAGTGTATAGTTAGCTTGTGTTATGGGTTCCAGAATGCGGATAAACATACTTCTATACTTTTTTTTTTGTAAATACATACATATTATACATAGAAACAACCAGACCAATGCAAATAGACATATTCACGCATACAAATATTTGCACTCAGCGGGAATCGAACCCGCGCCCCCTGTCGTAGCAGTCGAATTTACTACCGCTACGCCACAGAGGCCGTTGCACGTTAGTTGTATAACATATCAGCGATTTTAGGTACCTGGTATGAGTACTCACTTTTTTGATAAGTATAGGACTCCAGTAGCTTTTATAAATAGTTAGTAATATAAATAACAATATCACAACAAAAACTAAATATAAAATATTTTCATAAATCACTTCAAAAATTATTCTCGATAGATTAAACATTATGTTTAAATAATACAGAATTTCTCTCATGTAGAGTTTACTATTCAATATGTGACATTCAGACTTCGTATACGAATGATTTTCACTGCACGACGTCATCTTGTGATATAGCTAATTTCAAAATGGAGGATTATAACATCTGAAACAGAAAAGCAATATATAATTCGTGTTATTGAAATAGTAATGGCATGAGTTCATGTTTTCATTTTTTTTTAAATTTTATATTTAGGACACGTCAATTTGACTTCACCTCGTATGATGGTAAGCTGAAGGTAAAGTCTCAGGAAAGAGGGTCACCATTACATACACGTACCATGTTAACAATGGTGGCACTCAGCTTGACGGCCTCATCAAAAGAGGATTGTGGTCGCAACACCGCGTGACACCCACCGGTCCTACTAGTGCTGCGACCACAATCCCCCTGCCCGGCTATGCACTTACTGACCCCTGAACGCAATCAAACCGAAATTGGATTACTATGGAGGGTTTTTCGCAATCGTGCACGGTGGTCGGTACACACCCGGCCGAATTTTGTGACAAGTTGAGTTATCATATTTCTACCACCAGTAAACTGTTCATTTCCTGAATGTTACCGCCTCGCACAATGCTAGACTCAAAATCTTGGCCGAGGGAGCGTTTTCGTAAAGTTTTCGGCTTAGCCGATATTGACGGGATATTCACTGGTAGATAGCTGGTATTATAAGTCGTGACTGGGGTTTTTATTTTGGAACAAGATTTGAATTTAGAGTTTCGCCCAAGAAAATTAATACGCAAGAATGAAGTCGCGGGCACAGCTAATTAGGTGGGTACCTTTCGTTTTTCGTGCGGACATCCCCTCGGATACCCCCCCGCCGGCCAGCGGGGGTCGTTATATCGGGCTTGAACCCACTAAAACCAGTAAGGTTGCCCATAAAGCATATCCCTCGCACTCCGACTGACCCTGGGCCATCTCCGGTTTTGAGATGGCCTCCTCGGATTTGGGAACCACGGTGTCCCCGTCTTGCCCCGGTTTGGGGGAGGGGCGCTAGTCGCCCCGACGTCCTGGCCTGCTTCTGCTGGGGTGACAGGCGGCCTCACCTACTTGGTGAGGTTTGTTTGGGGTCCAAAGATCTTAACGGAAATCCTAAACCATTGACAAATTGATCAATTATGTGTTTTATAAATTGCTGTCAGCACAAAAAAATATTTATTTAACATATTTTTTTCTGTAATACAATATCAGTTTATTATTATTGTGAGTAGGTAATGCGTACGGTATCAAATGTCAAAAATAATGACACAATACCATAGACTTCGTGACATATAGACCCACAGGCAGGAGTATAAAATACTAGTTACCCATCCCGATTTCGCTTTGGGAAATTTCGTAAGAAAGTCTTATAGCTTGATGGCAGTGTCGGGTACAATGACCTCAATATAGACTAGGTTGTGATCCAGAACTAGATAAATGAGTTAATGAATTCCGGGCTGTTTGGCCGTGGTCCATAGGAAACTTGTGTTCCAAACGTTTCGTCGATCACTGCGGTCGACATCTTCAGTGGTACAGGTCCGGGCGCCGAACTCTCCTCGGCGGTGACTTCCCCGCGACTGATGAAAAGTCATCAGTCGCAAAGAACACAAGTTTTCTATGGACCACGGCCAAACATTCCAGAAGCAGTATATTCAACAAATAGATATTCTGTTTTATGTATTAAATTGTTTATTTTTTAGGTGTTTCAATCAATCAATCTGTACACAACCCAAAGCCAATTCCGTCGATGAGACTTTATCTGCTCTTCAGCACGACTTCGCCGCAATGGGTGTGTAGTTTGGGGGGTGAGCTGGATTGTGGATGTCGTCGTGGTGCTGTACTTAAGCGGAACACTTATTATGGGCAGCCTCGAAGAGTACTTGAATTTTCCAGAATTAAAGAGAGATTTTTTCATGTATCTTCATTTATTCCTTGTGAAGAGGAGAGAGCACTTCTCGCTTGACTTTCTAGTTGCCGACTGAGGTGTCGAGTCAATTTACAGCGGTTTTTTATACTCTTAGTCCAATTAATTCGAATTTTCTAATTGGCCGATCGAACTCTCGCGGCTCGTTAGTGACACCGCGGCTTAACGACTTTTCGCGGATATACCCTAATGGTCGATCGGTCAATCTTACAATTATGTGTTTATTTTCTATTTACAATGATTTATATACCGTATTATGTATTCTAATAGGTAGTAGAAATAAGGTGACACGAAATAAGATACAATTTACACTTATAGATCGGTAAACAATGACGATTTCTTCGTCGCAAACTTATAACTATTATACACGATTATTCCTACAGTTTTTTGTTAAATCAGTTTAATTATATACACTATTACTTATGTACTAACAAAATAAGCTTATATACTAGTTGTTCTGCACATTCTCCCCCCGTGAGACGCAGTCACACTTCTTCGCGTGCAGAACTCGTGTCTTCGGTCAGCAGGACGATCAGCTTCCTCACCGGCCGGCGCAGCACTCCTCCCTTGGTCTGGATGTCCACGGTGCGTGTCACGTTGTCAGGCCCGGGGTACGTTGCGATGACTCGTCCTCGGATCCCGAGGTTGCGGGGTGCGTTGGGGTCCACCAGTAAGACCAAGTCATGTAGGCTTACTGGGGGTCCTCGTCCGTGCGGCATGCGTCGGTGCTGGAGCTCCGGCAGGTACTCGCGGAGCCACCTGGTCCAGAAGAGGTCGGCCAGGCGCTGTGCCGCTCTCCAGCTGGATCTCGATGCGGCGTCCTTTTCAATGAAGACGCCCGGCTGCTGTACTCCACCGGGTCCTCCCAGCAGAAAGTGGTTGGGAGTTAGGGCTTCAGGGTCCTCCGGGTTCACTGACACATGCGTCAGTGGGCGACTGTTGACGGTGTACTCTACTTCGGCAAGCAGAGTAGATAGAACTTCCTCGGAGGGCCGTCGCTCGTGCAGTGTGGCGGTGAGTGCTGTCTTTACTGAGCGCACCATCCTCTCCCAGGCTCCCCCCATGAAAGGAGCGCCGGGTGGAATGAAGCGCCACGATGTCTTCTTCTTGGCTGCTTCTTGCGAAGTTGCTTCGTCGATGGCTCGTCGCAGCTCGCGGTCGGCTCCCTTCAGGTTGGTCCCATTGTCAGACCAGATTTCTTCAGGACATCCTCTTCTTGCCATCATGCGTCGGAGAGCGGAGATAGCGGAGTCGGTGCTTAACGAGTTTGCTATCTCGAGATGTATGGCACGTGTTGTGAGACACGTGAATATCGCGACGTACCTCTTCTGATTGGTACGTCCGACTGTCACTGTGAGTGGGCCGAAGTAGTCAACCCCTGTGTGTGTGAAGGGTCGCTTGTGATGAGCCAGGCGACACTCAGGTAGATCACCGGTCCTCGGGTATGGCGGCGCTTGAGTCTTGATGCGGCAATGTAGACACTGTCGTAGTAGTGAGCGTGTTACCGGGCGTAGGCGTACAACCCAGTATTGCTGTTTGCACTCGTTGATAGTGGCTTCAACTCCCGAGTGATGCAACTTCTTGTGGGTGTGTTGAATCCACAGCTTGACCGTAGGGTGATCTCCGTCTAATATCACAGGCGTCTTGATGTCGTCGGATACGTCTCGAACGGCTTGTATGCGGCTTCTCAAGTGCAGCACTCCGTTGACAGATACGGTGCTTAATTGATGAAGGCGACTTTCTTTCGGGATCACTCTTCCTCGTTGCAGATCTTCAATTTCGCTGCTGAAGGAGTCTTCTTGTGATGCTCGCATGAGGAGGTCTTCGGCTGACTGTAGGAGCTCGGCGGTGATAGGTATGTACTTCCTATCGGCGCTTGAAGTCGTTTTCAGTACGGAAGGTGATGCTGTATTCTTCTGTGGTGCCTTCTTCCAGTCTGGATCTGCCTTAGAGTTTTTCTTAGTCCGTTTGTAGTTGACTCGTTCCGATTTTCGTCTGCACAATTGAATGAACTGTAAGACTCGAGCTGTAGCGTAACGTAGTCGGTCCCAGTTAGAGAATCGGGTGACTACCGGCAGAGCTTCAGATAATTTTTCTTTCTTCTTGGTACTTATAGTGTGTACCCTTTCTTCTATATCTTCGGACTTGTCTTGTCGCGATGTATCTCGTGGCCATGATTCTTCTGATGAGTAGAGGAAGTCAGGGCCTCTGTACCAGCGATGCTTCTGGCTGAAGTCCGTAGGTACGTCTCGGGTGGCGTCGTCTGCCACGTTCATCTTCGTGGGGACCCATCGCCATTCGTTCACTGTTGAGCTGTCTTCTATTGTGTCCTTTTCTTTGAAGCTCGGGTCAGGATCTAATTTGTTTTCAATGATGAGAACTCTCTTCAACGAGTTCTCGCTGTTATTCGGAAGCGAAGTCTCTTCATGTTTCCACAGCTTGTCAGTCTCGTATCTTCTATCTTCATTGTGGACTGTATTTTCTTTCACGATGCGAGATGCTAGCTTATCTGGATCTGTCTTCGGCTTCCGAGCGTTGAGGAGCAGGTCGTCTGTCTCGAAGTGTTTTTCCTCCATCTGTTCGAGTCGGCTGTCTTCCCAGTCTTCCACTGCGTGGGAGACGTACTCGATGCGGTGTCCTAGGGTCCTCGTGTCACTGCCGTGGAGCACCCAGCCTAAGGGTGTTCGGGATGCTACCGGCTGGTCTGGTTCGCCCGTTCTGGTCTCGGACGTTACCAACAGGTGCCAGTTATCTTGACCGATGAGGATCTTAGGTCTTGCTTCTTCATAGGTGAGGTCGTTGGTGATATCTTCGAGATGACTGCACCCTCGTAGCTGTCTATAGGTGACCCGTTGAGATGACACTTTTAAGTTCTTCAATGTTCTGGCTTGAACTTTTTCTTCAGCTGGATCCTTAATGCCTCGTATTTTCAATGAGACTCTTCTTGATTGTTGATCAGCTGTCTTCGTACTGTTGATGGTCTCGACCCGCAGTGGGTCGATAGGTCCCGTCGCGCCGATCTTTTCTGCTACGGTGTCGTCGAGTAGTGTGACTGTTGACCCGTCGTCTATGAGCGCGAAGGTGTTGACCATCCCTGCTGGCCCCGTCAGTTGGACCGGCAGTATCTTCAGGAAAGTGGTCTTCTTTCCCGTCCACGCCGAGTTGATCGTCTCGGCCGTGTTCGTGCTTTCTTCTTCTGTGGAGTCCCTTTTTCTTCTGTAGTGCAGCAGGGTGTTGTGCAGTAGCTTGCAGCCGTCGATGCCGCAGCGTCGTTCTCTGCAGGTGTGTTTCTTCTCCATCTTCTGTAGACATCGGAAACACAGCCTGTGTTCCTTGGCTAAGTCCCATCTTGCGTTGACGTCAGCCGTCTTGAACTGCTCACACTTGTAGATGGGGTGTTGCTCGTTGCAGATGGTGCACGTCTTGACCTGCTGCTGGGCTTCCATCACCGTGTTGATCCTCTGGGGGCGCTTCTGTTGATGAGTGGTGTGCTGGACTGCTAGGTTTTCAGGTTGAGCGTAGGGTCCGCATAGATCTGCTTCTCTTCTCATGAACTTCTCGAACTTCAAGAGGTCCGCTATTTCCCTCGGCTGAGCTGCTGCGAAGTCGTAGTACCTATACTTGAGAACAGGTGTAAGTTTCTCAACCATTGATCTTGAGACTTCTGGGTTGTATAGGTAGTGGATGCAGTTCAGCGCCTTGAGTGTTGCCACGGCGTTGGTGACCCTCGTTGAGAAGATGCATATGTCCCTTGGTGATTCGCTCAGTCTTGGTAGTCCTCGAAGCACTTCCATTTCTGTAGTTGCTATTGCTTCAGGCCTCCCGAATCTTGATTCTAATGTTCTGATGATATCAGCAGGCTGCGAGTTGGTGATGAGGAGACTCTCGACTGCCTCCCTCGCCTTCCCCTTGAGGTTTCTTCGTAGCCTGTTGAGGTTTTCCACGGCGGTGTAGCCATCTTCTGTTTCGGAGTAAGCTGCCTTGAACGGCAGCCATTCCTGGTGACTTCCACTGAAGATTGGTAGCTCGATGAACTTCGGTCGCTGGGCTGCCTTGATCGCTTGAGTGATGGCGGTAGCCAGTTCGCTGAAGTTCTGCTGCTGGGCTGGTGGCGCTGCTGTCGGCATTGGTTCACCTGGCCCCTGATGTGGTGTATCGGCGATGGCCAACATGGGAGGAGGTGGTGATTCGTGACGGCTGAACCACTCGCCGACCTTCTCCTCAGCTGCCGCCGACACTTCTTCTTGATTCAATTCTTCTATTTCTTGATCTTCGTCTTCATCTTCTTCCAGGGCGGCGATCTTCGCTGCTGCCAGTTCTATTTTAAGACGAAGTAATTCTTCTTTTGCTTTTGCGATCTTCGCGGCTTTGGTTTTCGAATGCACAGATGAACCCCCCTTTACCCCTTTCTTGGATGGTTGTGGATGAGGCGGCTGTGACTTGCTATTCTTCCCTATCTTCTCTGTTCCAGGTGCCGTTGCTTTCGGACCTGGTGCTGTAGCTGACGGTGGCTCGATGGTAGTCACCGTCTCGGTGCTCGTAGTTCCCTCCGTTGTGGTGTTCTCTGAGGTAGACGTTTCCGTGGTTGTCCCGGATTCGGCGGTCCCCTCGGTGTCTGATGGACCCTGAACGGAGGCGGCTTTACGGCTTCTTTCTTCTGACCTCGTAGTCGGCATCTTCAATTTTTCAATTCTTCACAGTGGAAAATTCAGGCACGCACTCTTCGAGACCACCCTCGTGTTCCACTTAAGGTTTTCTTCAATGTTGACTCCAAATCCGGCTCCGATAGGACCAAAAATGTACACAACCCAAAGCCAATTCCGTCGATGAGACTTTATCTGCTCTTCAGCACGACTTCGCCGCAATGGGTGTGTAGTTTGGGGGGTGAGCTGGATTGTGGATGTCGTCGTGGTGCTGTACTTAAGCGGAACACTTATTATGGGCAGCCTCGAAGAGTACTTGAATTTTCCAGAATTAAAGAGAGATTTTTTCATGTATCTTCATTTATTCCTTGTGAAGAGGAGAGAGCACTTCTCGCTTGACTTTCTAGTTGCCGACTGAGGTGTCGAGTCAATTTACAGCGGTTTTTTATACTCTTAGTCCAATTAATTCGAATTTTCTAATTGGCCGATCGAACTCTCGCGGCTCGTTAGTGACACCGCGGCTTAACGACTTTTCGCGGATATACCCTAATGGTCGATCGGTCAATCTTACAATTATGTGTTTATTTTCTATTTACAATGATTTATATACCGTATTATGTATTCTAATAGGTAGTAGAAATAAGGTGACACGAAATAAGATACAATTTACACTTATAGATCTGTAAACAATGACGATTTCTTCGTCGCAAACTTATAACTATTATACACGATTATTCCTACAGTTTTTTGTTAAATCAGTTTAATTATATACACTATCACTTATGTACTAACAAAATAAGCTTATATACTAGTTGTTCTGCACACAATCAATCAATTCAATAGTTCAATCTTTATGCATATCTTAAACATATATACATGTAGTTACTCACCCTGGAAATCCCCATAATGGTGGTTAGAGCTGGGGTATTTTTGAAGCTCCTTTAAGAGCTTCGAGGCCAAGCCAACTACACCTGCAAGCCGGCCACTCTGGCGCAGGCTTCCCTCTCGGGATTAGGCAATTAGACGGTTAGTTGCTCCCATAAAAGCTGTATAAGCCAGACCAAAAGGAGGAGAAGGAGTAAGCGAACTCCGGACTCCGCAGTGAAAGCCTTGAATGCAACCGGGAACCACGCTCAGAGAACGATGATAATGGAGACATAGTAGTCGGATGCTCTACCACCACACAAACATAATACATTTTGTCGTAACCAGGAAAAACAACCTAGGAAATACCACGAGGCCGTGGCGGAATCGTGTCGTGTGTGTCCTACATACGCCTGCCAACTCACAGACGCGGGATAAAACCCGACCCCACCAGGCGAGGCCGCGGCGGCGGCCAAAGACCGCCGGTAACCCTGGGGTTATCCTTTCGAGGGCTCACTCAGGGTGCCCGGCAATGGACACTTGGGAGGACACCGTGTGGTTTTAGTTAGTCCGATTCCGACACGCCCACCCTATCGTCGGCACTGATGGGGTGAAGCCCGTGGGGGTTTCCACACGTAAAAAAAATGGCACCAATTAGGCAATTTTATCTTCCTTACCTAGTTGAATATATCTATGTCACTAGGCACCTATTACAAGCGATGCAGTTTTTCACACGATACGCGTGTCAAATGTCAAAATTCCCTCCAATATTGATGCGCTGACCTTGGCGAGATATGCGTGCGCGCAGTTTATATTCTCTCTAGGTCAATTCGTTATATACTTACCTACATCTATCTATACGTGCATATATAATTACTTTTTACTACTCACTGATTCATTAACGCAGAGCGTAAACCGCAGAGAGTACAAACTTTAAATTCTGACAGTTAACGCCTTTTATGTTGTGATCATCCACTAACTAAGGATTTTCAGAAATTTCACCCCTATGGTGGTAAAATAAGGGATGAAAGATTGTATGTAAGTCCGTCCGTAGTTACATTTTGAAAGCAAGACGCACAAAATTTTAAACAGGTACCTGCTTCTGGTTAGGAATAAATGTATCGGTAGGTAGGTAGGTTTTCGTAAATCTTACCTCTAGGAAGGTAAAATAAAGTGCTAATTCCAGTTGCATCCTAAGCTTGCAATTTTCAGCCGTTCTGGCGTGATTGAGTAACAAATATCCATCTTTACATCCATTCAAACTTTCACATCCTACTAATATTATGAACGCGAAAGTTTGTGAGTATGGATGTATGTATTTTTGTTGCTCATTCACGCAAAAATGGCTGAACGGATCTGGCTGAAATTTGGCACAGGGATATATTATAGTCTGGAATAACACATAGGCCACTTTTATCATGGGAATAGGTTCCCATGGGTTGCGGGAACGGGCTCAGAATTCTACGCGGGCGGAGCCGCGGGCAACAGCTAGTTTATGATATTAGTGTGATGTGAAAGTATGAATGAACGGATGTTTGTTACTCTTTCACGCAAAAATGGCTGAACAGATCTATATGAAGTTTGGCACAGGGATAGGTTGTGGTCTGGAATAACACATAGGCTAATTTTTATATCGGGTATAGGTTCCCATGGGAAGCGGGAACGGGAACAGAATTCCACGCGGACGGAGCCGCGGGCAACTGCTAATCTTGCAGCAGCTACTTATACAAGTCCAAAGTCTGTTGAGCTGTAAGAGCTGTTCTGAACACGGAATATACTAGGAATTCAGTGCAGGGTGCGACTGAAATAAATTGAGCTGAGCGAGCACGACTCTTACTTGAAAATAAGACATCTTACTAGGTACGGTCGCGCGCATAGCTAAGGCCGCGCACTCGTGAAACTGTTTTTCGGTGATTATTCCTAAATGATACATCGGACATTGAACCATCTCAAAACACTCCTCAGTGTCCACACTATCACCGTGGTATTTGGTGAAGATCGCGCGAGTGGTTACGGAGGAGTTCAGCCACCAACAAACGGCTATGCCGGGTATAAGAGCTTCGCTCGGCTTTATATAATATAAAGTTTCAAATACTGTAACCTGACTACGGAAAGGTTAAAAATATAAAGGAGTATTTTTTTAAGAATACTAAAATATAGTCACATTTTTTTCCACCGATAGACGACCCGAGTAGTATTTTAAATCGCTAAAATCTATCTATATCTTACTATTATAAAATTGTAAGTTAGTCTTGTCTGTACATTGGAAGAAATAAAAAAAAACTTGGGTTATGTTAAATAACGATTGTGTACACGAAAACACTTTTTTTGGAATTCTTATCGGTTTGTTCGCGATGGCCGCAAAAACGTCTTAACGGATTTCGATGTGGTTGTTTTTATAGAAACGTCTTGGTCAGTCTTGAAATCTGCCGTATGTTTGATTGCAATAGGTTCAGAAGAGGATTACTAAGGTTTGACCAAAAAATAATTGAACGATTGAATACAACGTTTCACCAAATGTTCATTTGGCATTTCAAAAACTCACTTAGCAAATGATCCGTTAACAAACACTATTCTTGCCAAATGTTATGCGTTGATCATTTGGAAAAGTGAGTCATTTGTAAAATGATAAGTAGTGAAATGATCAGTCGGCGAAACCATTGTTTTACCAAACTTTGTTTGTCAAGTGTAATTTTGCCAAATGACTTTTGGTCAAACAGCAGGACCCCTTAAGAAGAAACAGTGATTTGACCAAAAAATGATAACGGACCTCCTCGCGGGCGGAGCCGCGGTCATCAGCTCGTATACTATAAAATTGTATTTTTATATCACATATATTATATTACATTTTATTTATATTTTGAACTCAGCATTTTCTCCCCGTTTCATTTTATATCACCATCGATACGATAGACATTTTTTTTTTGGTTTGATACTGCACTACTTGGACCATGATACTAAATCGATTGACACCTCATAAATAACAATCAGTTCAGTACCTTAGGAGCCACAGTGGAACATAAGTTAATACATGCATAGGCAGGCAAAGGCATAACCATACCACGGACATAACCTTCTAGGTTATGCGCCGTAGTCGGGTAATAACCAAGAGGAAGTGGTCTTAAACCTCGTTAGTATTAAAACTAGTGTCACCGCTCTCATATAGGTATTATGACTTCTATGTAGGCTAGACAAGCTGTTCATAACAGAAATACATTTCGGGGGTGAGGTGGTAAAGGGGTAGGGGTGCGGGCCTCCTTGCCATAGATTAATTATGGTATATAGTCTGTGTATATTTATGTCAATCTCAATAAACGGTAAATTATATGAAAGAAAGGTTAGAAAAAAAAAAGGTATTTACCTAAATCAGCCTCCAACACACTTGAACACTCTGTTTTAAACAATTATCAAGTATATTTAAAAGAAATTTAAATTTAGACTACTTTACAGATGACAGCTGAATGATGATCTCATATAAAACAAATTTAATATACTCAAAAGTGCCGCATCGCTCCGCGGTTTCACCCGTAAAAGGCGGAATAGGGGGAGGGGTACGGGTCTCCTGTCAATTTACGAAAATCTCAATAAACGGTAAAATATGTAAAAGAAAGGTAGTTACTTAACTAAATCAACCTCCAACACACTCGGTTTTAAACAATTATTCTTTTTTAATTTATATGACAATTTTTTTTTTGTCGCCATTAGATACAGATGATGATGACAGCTGATAATGTCATATTAAAAAACAAATTTAATATACTCTGTGGCTTTGATAGTAACAAAAAGTGGCGCACTGTTGTGGGTCCAGTGGTGTTCATAAATCTATACCATTTTTTTTGTTCCCAACAGTCAGACATAGACATACATAATATATACAGACATAGATAAACAATCGCGTCGCGATTATGTCGAACATCGGTTCAGTATTGTGGTACACGAGCAATAGCTTTGGTTCACTTTATATTCCATGGTTCTGAACGAATAAATACACTGAATTACAAATCTAAATTTATAATAACGTGTTCACAATTCTTACCTGTCAAACCGCCATGTTGGTATAAAAGCGCGCGAACCACAGACTAATTTAAAAATAAAATGGCACAGGCAACGTGCGCATACAACCACGGTTTCTGGGAGACTACTTTATCCTGTTATATCCCAATTATATATTTGATACTATCCATTTGAATTTGAGATTTGAATCGTATAGTCAAAGAGCCGAAGGCCAGCCAACTTACGGTATTTTATATTTTAACTATTTCTTAATATCTTAAAGTTATTGTAGATAATTGTTTTGGGGGCCTGATCCTCGCCGGGATGGAAGGTCAGACGGCGACTTTCCATTTTTAAAATGTAGCGATTTTCCAGTTGCGAAGCCTCGGAAACGGGGGTCTGCTTATGATGTTTTAATGGTATGCCAGCTTTTCCGAAGCGACTGCCGTCTGACCTTCCATCCCGGCGAGGATGAGGATGAGTATAACGATGAGTATTGAAACTAACGTCGGGATCAATGTAAAATATAAAATAACATCAAATAAATCGCGATAGAATCCGTTGAAAATAGTTTTATTTCAATAATTAAAATAAGTTCATATACGTTGAATAGTAGTGCACTGAGAATTAAAAGAGTTAATAAGCAAAATAAGCTTATCGTTTTAAAAAATACATTTGTGTGACGTCACAACGCTTTATGACTCGCTCCACTCCATCACTTCAAGGGGTGGTGGTAAGAGCCGGGTCCAGCAGAGGATAAGAAAAATTAAATGTAGAAATATAAATGCCTCCAGCTCTCTTACTAAACCGTTAAAAAGTGACATGATGTAGCGAACTAAATGTAAATGCAAGTGACCCATCATTTATAGGTGTCACATTGTGTCCCGCATGATTAAATCATTTCTTTTCAGTAAGGATCTCCTTCCCAAGGAACACTGGCAACCCTGTTTAAATGATTCAATTTACAATAGGACTGTCAAAACGCTGTTATCTTTAGTATTGCGTGTCAACTTCAAGATTTTTGGGTTGAAAATTCAAAGATAAAAACAAAGAATCTATAGATACACACGCTGGTGGACTGCCCGGCGTGGCAGATGCCGAGGCGTGACCTTGTGGTAGCTATCGGGGTGGGAGTCCTCTCGCTCTTTAGCATGGTTGCGGCAATGGTGCGGAGCCCGAGTGCGTGACCCGCCGCCGCCTCCTTTTGCGAGCATGTAATGCTCGAGAAGGAGATGACGGAGCGCGCCCGGAAGAGATTTAGAACTCTCCCGGCCCGCCGAGCCTGCAACATGCTCGCCGCGTGTGGCAGGCGACTGAGGTGCCGGAGGTCGCTTAACGACCACCGTCCTCCATGAGCGCAGGCCTGGAGGTGGCAGGGCCCAGGGTCAGTCGGGGTGCGAGGGATATGCTTGGGCAACCTTACACCCCGGCGTCTAAAGACCCGAGACGGCGTGCGGTTTAAGTCGGTTCAAGCCCGACATAACCGCCCCCGCTGGCCTTTAGGGTTTCCGCACAAAAAAAGGCACTGTGTGTAATCTATATTCATAAAAGAAAGTCTTGTTTCGTGTTATTGATGACCACAGACAACTCAAGAACGGGTGAAGAAGAACATTCATTATTTTTTATTTTTTAGATTTGTCTCCGCCTTTAGTGTGCCTTTTTTGTGTATTTATTTTGTCGGAACTCCGCACGGTTACCCCACCGCCAGTGGGGGAAGTTATATCAGACTCGAACCGACCAAAACCGCACGCCGCGCCGTCTCGGGTCTCTAATGGCCGGGGTGCAAGGCAATTCCCACGCACCCCAGCTGACCTTGGGCCCATGTGTGATGCCCCTCTGTGAGATGTCCCCCTCGGGATACTGTGCATATATGAGACATTCACGAAATAAATCCAGCTGATAAGGTAATCAACATACCTTGATTCTAAGGCGGGACAAGGTTTGCTGGGTTAGCTAGTTTTAAAATAAAAGGTTTTTAATAAATGCATTATAATGTAGGTATGTAAAATTTTTGTCTGTCTGTCTTTCTGCGTGTTTGTTCCGGGTATAATCTCCGAAGTAGCTGAGCCGGTTTTGATGGACTTTTTCCTGCAGATAGCTAATGTTAGGCGTAACTTAGGCTAATTAAAAAGAGTAAACCCAGATTAGTTCACGCGGATGAAGTGGCGGGCACAGTCAGTTTAGCATAATATAACAGTTTGAGGACTCATATGTACAAATAAATGCATCCAAAGATGTCAACATGCATTTAAATCGGAATAATTGCTCAGGATGCTAGCTCTGGACATATTTAAAAAAAATTGAAGTTGTTTGTTGACGTTCAAAAGTGAACATTGTGTTTTATTTTCGAATGCATTTAATTTGCATTTTAAATTGATGTTATTGCTGTATTTGAACAAAACAAAGTTTTTTCACGTGCGGTATCTACTCCCCTTGGGCTTCACCTCATCGGAGCTAACGATAGATAGCCTTACGTTAGCTCCTGTGGTTTTAGTCTGTTCGAGTCCGATGTACACCTGGGTATGTTGGACTCTAACAGATTAACCCCCACGGTGTTTCGTCACATCTGCCTTTGTGGACAGAGATCCAAGTATGATCTAGATAGCATATCCCTGAGACCCCGACCGCGAGCCCGATGTGTTATTGGGGGATACCGTACATAAGGGAGATTTTGGCACTTCACTGCCCATACTGGAGCCCCATAAATGGGAATTAGGGGTAAACAGCTCAGTCTTTTTTTAAATTATCTACTACTACAATCTGTGCAATGTGTAAAAATCGAACACCATGTCAGTGATGAGCAAGCTTTACAGAATGGAGTACCTCAGGGGAGTATCCTGGGTCCTACATTATTCCTAACATACATAAATGACTGTAAATTAAAACTGCCCCAGGGTAAGATCATATCCTTCGCCGATGACACGGCCCTGCTCTTTAGTGTTGATTCCTGGGTTGTATGTGGTGACGGAGTGGTAACGTGATAATTTGTTGAACCTTAACACAGAAAACAAAATACATTGCCTTCACTATGAGAAACACGGGTGTTGGTCCATCATCATATAAGATTATCTCGCATTGTTGCAATAGTGATAAGTCTCGTGATTTGGGCTGCACATGTCCTATTGTACAGAGTACAACCTCAGTAAAGTATTTAAGCGCGTTGATAGACAATAAATTAAATTTCTATCCACAAATAGACAAGCTCACTACAAAAACTCGTAAACTTATATCAATATTTAAAAGAGTACGATACGTTGCGGATAAGCAACAAATCAGGACAGTCTATTACGTTTTATGTCAATCACAACTAATATATTGCATCGCCACTTGGAGAGGTACGCTAAAATACGGGTTTTAAGCTAGAGAGAGCTCAACGAGCTCTATTAAAAGTAAGTCTTTCTACCCTTTATTTTATACTTGCGGAAATCCCTTCGGATACCCCCCACCGGCCAGCGGGGGCGCTTATGTCGTGCATGAACCGACTAAAACCGCAGTGTCCTGCCCAAGTGTCCATTGCCGGGCACCCCGGGTAAGCCCATTTTTTTTTTCGTGCGGTATCCCTTCTGATACCCCGCGCCGGCCAGCGAGGGCGGTTATGTCAGACTTGGACCGACTAAAACCGCACGCCGTCTCGGGTCTTCAGAAGGTGTAAGGCTGTAAGGTTACCTATAGAGCATATACCTCGCACCCCGACTGACCCTGGGCCATCTCCGGTTTCGAGATGGCCCCCTCGGGTTTGGAACCACGGTGTCCCCGTCTTGCCCCGGTTTGGGGGAGGGGCGCTAGTCGCCCCACCGTCCCGGCCTGCTTCTGCTGGGGTGACAGGTGGCCTCACCTGCCACCCCCAGGCCTGCGCTCATGGAGGACGGAGGTCGTTAAGCTACCTGCGGCGCCTGAGTCGACTGCGACCCGCGGCGAGCATGTTGCGGGCTCAGCGGGCCGGGAGAGTTCTGACCCTCTCCCGGGCGCGCTCCGCCATCTCCTTCGCGAGCGTTACATGATCGCAGAAGGAGGTGGCGGCGGCCCACGCGCTCGCGCCTCCGGGTAAGCCCTCGAAAGGACAACCTCAGGGTTACCAGCGGTCCTTGGTCTCATGGTGGGGTCGGGTTTTATCCCGCATCGGTGAGTTGGCAGGCGTGTGAAGGACACACACGACACGCCTCCGCTACGGCCTGCTTCTTTACAGAAAGAACTTTACGGACGGCGAGTCGGCCAACTGCCGTCCCCAGGCCCCGATCATGGAGGACGGTAGTCCTGGGCGTAGACGAGTCTGCGGTGTCCTCGCCGCAGACTGCGGAACTCGGGGGGGCAGGGTTCTCTCCCGCTCCCTCTCCGCCGTCTCTTTCGCGCGCATAACCTGCTCGCAGAAAGAGGCAACGGCTGCGGCGTACCACTTGCTCCCGTCGGAGAAGTCTTTCTACCCTGTTGTCTTCCTACAACTGACGTTTACAAGCAGTGGGATGTTTTGACTGTTCGCCAGCTGTCTGTAATACACACTGTTATGAGACAACACCCACTCTCGAATTATGAACCCGAAAATGAATATGTGCTCGGTAGATGGCAATAGGCTTGCCCCCTATTACATTGGGACCTTAACATTACTGGCGAATCGTGGGTGTGTAATACACCTCTGCCTACCCCTTCGGGGATACAGGCGTGAAGTTATGTTATGTAAAATGAAGTAAGCAAACGTAGAAAAGACAGAGTTTGCTGAGAGTTTGTTTGAGAGACAAGCTTTTCCCATCGGTTTTTTAGATACAAAAGCGTAACTTATATAACAAAATAAATAGAGTATCATGGTATTTATTCAACGACAAAATTAAATTGTAAGTCTGTTTTCAGAAACTGGTTAAAAACTTAGATTATACATTTACGGAAATGCTACTTCAATGACAAGGGACAGAGACTTGGGGTGAGAAAGTTTCGCCCCTTCACCATCACAAATATTTACAAATTTATTATTACATTTTATTCACAAAAATGTTATCATACACACACACCTACTTGCTAAATATTACTAACTAGCTGTTCCCCGCGGCTCCACCCGCGTAGAATTTTGATCTGAAAATTTCAGCCAGAACAACGATAAATACACACATACTCACAAACTTCCGTGTCTAGAATATAAACAATATAAACACCGATTCCACTGCGCTGCTCTCAATCACTGAGATAATCTCACTAAGACACTGTGTGAACTGAGGAAGATGTTTAGTACAATTTGTGGGCATACGTGGGACACTCAGAAAGTTTTGCGAAAATAAAAAAAAGTGTTCTATAGGTAAATATTTTTTTATTAAATCTTTTCAAAGTACTCTCCACCAGCCTCTATACAAAGTTTCATGCGTTTGAACCAGTTTTCAAAACACTTTTTCCAATCCGCCGCAGATACCTTTTTTTTTTTTTTTTTTTTATCGTGCGGAAATCCCTTCTGATACCCCCCCGCGTGCCAGCGGGGGCGGTTATGTCGGGCTTGAACCGACTAAAACCGCACGCCGTCTCGGGTCTACAGACGCCGGGGTGTAAGGTTGCCCATAGAGCATATCCCTCGCACCCCTACTGACCCTGGGCCATCTCCAGTTTCGAGATGGCCCCCTCGGGTTTGGGAACCACGGTGTCCCCGTCTTGCCCCGGTTTGGGGGAGGGGCGCTAGTCGCCCCACCGTCCCGGCCTGCTTCTGCTGGGGAGATACCTCGTTTACAGCCTGCTCAAACGTTGACAGCGCATCTTCCGGCGACGAAAATTGTATCCCTTTGAGCTGATTTTTTATTTTCGGGAATAAAAAGAAGTCGCACGGTGCAAGGTCAGGGCTGTAAGGAGGGTGACCTAGGAGTTTAACCGGACTGCTGTCCAGGAAGTCCCTCGTTTTAAGAGCGGTGTGTGCGGGCGCGTTGTCATGGTGGAGTAGTATCCCGCGGAGCCCTGTGTTTGGTCGCTTGTAGCTCACTACAGAGAAAACTTCTGCCAAGCATTTGGTAGTGTACCATTCAGCGTTGATGCTTCTTTGATTTCGTAAAGGGATTGATAACAAGTAGCCAAACAAATTGAAAAAACTCACGATCAAAATTTTCCCTCCGCTTCTAGATCGCTTCACTTTGGTAGGTGTTGATTCGTTTTGAAACACCCAAACCGTCGACTGGCGTTTTGTTTCTGGATCATACTGATAAATCCACGACTCATCACCTGTAATGATGTCATAAACACGCCGAGACGCGCCTGCTTCAAACTTGTTTATCATATCACGACACCATTCCACCCGGGCCTGCTTCTGAGCATCGGTGAGATTGTGCGGCACCCAGCGTGAAACTATCCTTCTCACACGAAGATGCACGTGTAGAATCTCGTGAAGGCTTCCCGATCCAATCTGAAGAATGTGCTGAATCTCTTGATATGTGACTCGTCTATTATCTTGGATTAAATTTTTCACTGCTAGCACGTTATCTTCCGTAACAGCCGTCAAAGGGCGACCACTTCTTTCTTCATCCTCCAAAGTCAGTCGACCGCGCTTGAATTCGTTATATCAACGATACACGGTCGCCTTGGAAGGGCCTTCATCCATGAATGCCATTTGAAGTCTATCGTACGATTCGTCTGGTTTCCGGCGACACTTGAAATCGTAGAAAATCATAGCGCGAAAATGTTCCCGACGCAGATCCATTTTTCAATGAGATACAATAATTGAAATTATCTTGCAAAAAATGCAGAGAGAAATTTTGAAATTGGAACGTACTTATTTTTACTCATAAATAATCATATTTTAGAAATAGATTATAACTGACCAGTCTCTCATATATAAAAACTTTCTTTCGCAATACTTTCTGAGTGGCCTGGTATAAACACAAAATATCAACACGGATTGATTACCCTGTTCTATCCTAATACACACTATACGATCACTGTCCCAATGCACGACCGTTACCGACGCAAACGACGATTTCTTCCACAACAGCGCTACGACCCCATAAGGACTTCCGACGAGTACTCCAGTAGAAGTGTCCATGGCTGACTTTCCGGTATATGCAAAGTCTTCATGAAGGGCCGCCAGATACGGAACATTAGTTAGCGAACAACCGAAATACATGAGTCGTCTAAGAGAGAGCTTCACTCTTTCAGAGCTTCGCTCACTAAATATTATTAAGGGTCGTGGACCGCAGGAGTAGAGGGTGGACTTGGTTTGGGGGAGTGATTGCCGTCTGCTCCAACTCCGAAAGGCAAGCCTGTGCAGAGTTTCGTCCGTTAATCAGCAGGTGTACCGGTAGGTGAGGTTGGCTTGGCCTCCATCTTGGTGGAGGATCGAAACACCCCCCCCCCCATACACCACATTTGCATATATTTGGGTGTTTCTAAAAAAATCTAGGTATTTTAATCCGCATTCTGGGACTCATATTAGAAGCTATGCTTAGATTGGGTTGGGTCTTGTCTTATGCAGATTGTTTATTCCAGAAAAAATATGTAACCAAATATTAGATTATAAATAGTGAAACAGTTACCTCAAATTTAACTTTTCAATGCCCGTCACGTTCCATAATGTAAATTCCATGAAAAATACTTAAGACTGCATTCGTTAAACAATTATGTAAAATACCCTAACTGTACGGCACAATCGCCATAACAGATCCAGTATAAATGAATAAAATAGCGCCATTTTGATAAACAAAATCATTTGACACTGTTTCTGGACCGTTAGGCCGCCATTTTGATTTTACGAGCGTGTTACAGATATATACTTATGAGCTGTTAAATTATATGAAAATTACTATGATTTAAAAATGAATAAATACATACTGTATCGTCGCCCTCAGAAGTTGCTGAACACTAACACAGTCATAAACGATCTTTACATTGAAATAAATAAATAAATAATTGAAGATTAGTTTTACACAGTTTTAATATTTTTCAGGTTTTTTGCTATTTTAAGTAAAGTTTTAGAGCCGAGGTGGTCGGTAACTTGGTAACTGATCCTGGTATACAACTTTCGCTTCTCCTACTTTCATAATATTGTTTTCAAACATACGCTGGTTGCGGCTAGTCTTGAACTGGCATTCTTTAAAACGTTCTTGATTTAATTAACAATGTCTGGGCACCGAGCTTCGCTTGTTTTTTTTTCCGACGTTTTCTAAATATGAAACCTAGCTAGATCGATTTATAACCCCCGAAACCCCCCGGTATACAAAATTTCATGAAAAACGTTAAAGCCGCTTTAGAGATTCAGATTATATATAGGTACATGGCCGATTATTTCGTCATTTTTAACGATATTGCAAAACTTTATACTGATATGTAATCTGCATGACCTAATATGACATGAAATTAAAATTTCTATCCCCTATTCAAGAACCTTTCTTAGTGCACACGTACGTCTCTTAAGTGAAACTTGTGCAAAATTTCATGGTTCTTTCCAGAACCAGCGGTTTCATCTGTGTGTTGATTGATCAGTCAGTCAGTTTCTGCTTTTATATCACCCAGATATTGTTATTGTTTTTATTAAACTGAGTAACTTTTTCCATACTTTTTATAGCATGGTTAAAAAAATAGCATAATATCAATCAACATCTCCGCAGTAAATCCGACCGCAGTTGCCCCAATACAATATGGATGCTGTCCGTGCGTCAACTGGTCATGAATATTAAGCATTTATCTATGGTTTTGAATTTCAGAACGATCTCTGACGCACAGACCATATTTTTGACCGTGAATCTTATATTTTTTTAATTTTGAATATATTTTTGCTGTAGATTAAATTCTACGTCTGGTTTAAATATAGAAGATAAAAGTTGTATAAAAAGAAGAAGAAGTATAAAAAGCATGGAAAAAGTTTTTAAAAATATGTCTATCTACACTTTTCCGTCTACACTAATATTATAAAGAGGAAAGAAATGTAGGTATTTTAAAATTTTTGTATGTAACGAATAAACTTAAATACTACTGAATCCAAAAATGCTTTAACCGTTTGAAAGCTATATAATCATTGAGATAAAATGTCTCTCATCGCATGCGCTGCGGAAAATATTGATGATAGAACCAAAAAATGTTTTATAAAATTATAGAACATATCAATATCTACAAAAAACTTCGCGAGACCAACCAACTATTGTGGTTATGTCACTATCCTAAACTGAAATATTTACATAAAACAAGAAAAAAAAAGTAAAGATATGTAGATAATAGTACATTATGATATGAGTGCAGTGAGTTGAAAATTATAGCCGAGGTGATATTGCTTACAAGAAAGCAGAGGCTGTAATTATCAAAGCGCACGTATGTTATACGACGTTTTATATCATATTTGCGAGGAAATAAATAAAATTTAGATGCACTTTAAAATCGATCATAATCATCTTCATCAATAGCCTGATCCACTGGTAAGCATTTGCCATTCCCAAGACTCTTCACCACACCCAGTCCTCTGCCTTCCGCATCCAGTCACTACCCGCCACCGTATTCACGTCAACGGCTATCTGGCCGAATTTCAGTTTACCATACACCCAACTTAAAATATAGTTGTGAAAATACGTAGGAACTTGGTTAAAAATATCTAAAATTATAATAATATTTCTAAATTTTAACTTGGCAGGTTTTCGTGCTGTATGTAACACTTGATTAATTATATATTTAAATTTATTATTTATATTATTAAATTAACTTGCTATATTTTAAGTTGGGTAAGACATAACATCTTTGACAACACTGTCGAAGACGTTATGTCTAAAAACCCACCATTTTTACACATAAAAACTCGAAATTACACAAATTTTAGAAAATGAAACACTGCCTCGATATGTCTTTTCTCGCGTTGGCGCCAAAACTCGTAATAATTTTCACTTGTTCACTAAAAACTATTTGCTAAGATTTAAAAAAGTGCCGTTCATTTCAGACGGAGCGTCTTGAAAAACCGTGATATTTACCTTATTAAAAAAAACCGGATGTCTGTAAAGTCGGTTTACTGACGATAGTTGAACGTGACAACGTCATAAGAAAATACTAACTATATGTATAGCAGCTGTCCACGCGGACGCATCGCTTGCACTTCAAGCCCAGTGCGAGGTAACGCCGCATACGAGGTAACGGTATTAGAGGTAACGCCGCATACGTCAGGTAACGGCAGGTTACGTCATGTTTTTTCGTGCGTGCAGCCGGCTCATCGATTTATAAGACGTTATCACGTCAAAACCGTGATATTTACCTTATTAAAAAAAAACTCGTGCGTCTTACATTACAATAACGCACAAGTACGTAACGAGATACAATACGATATTGAAATTCGTGAAATAAGAGACCCTTTACGAGCAAATGTGTTATAAAAAAGGTTTATTTCAAATTTCAACATGTGTGGAGATAAATAGTATGTCGGTCACGATTTTTTTTTTATGGATGATACGCTCACGTTTGACCTCTATCTCACCTGATCGTAAGTGACGATGTGGTCTATGATGGATCACGTTTGCCTAGAAGGAACCTATTCACTCGAGACTTGAAGATTCCGAGGTTATAGCTTTCCGGAAACACAGACTCAGGCAGGCAATTCCACTCCTTAAGCTGTACGCATAATAAATGTGTGTAGGATAACCGACCTCTACGCGGGCGGAGACGCGGGCAATTGCTAGTAGGTACTATTATAAAATTGTAAATTAGTTGTGTCTGTACATTGAAGATAATTTAAAACAAGTTGAATTCCTGAGACGAGCTCAGCCGAATACAAGGAATTTTCGATTTTGCGATTTTTTTTTTGCTAAGGAGTTGTCGTCGACGTCGTCATCGAAGTCGTCGTCGTTGGCAATTTTCTGTCATGGTTTTGGGTATGAAGGAGATGAGCTATCGAGTTGCTGTTTTCGGTAATAGATTTGTGCTGGGGTGAACCATTGCAAGATAGAAAAAAATGCGCGACAAATCGCAAAAAATAAATAAATCGAAAATCCCTTGTATTCGGCTGAGCTCGTCTCAGGAATTCAACTTGTTTTTAAATGTTCGTTGAAGTCTAATTATAGTTTTTACGGAGAGAAAAGTTTAAAAAATTGCATAAAAAAAAGGCATGTTTGGGATAAATAGGTGCCACGGGGCGAAGTATGCCACGGGCGAAGCCGCGGGGGACAGCTAGTATTGAAATAAATTTTTCAGTAACGGTCAATCTCAATTATATATGCCTGTGGTAGCGGTTGCCGTGTATATACTTGGATTATATAAAATGAACGAGTCTGAATAAAAAATGTTTTTTTTTGGAATTCTTATCTGTTTGTTCGCAATGGACAGATTTTGATGCGGTTGTATCTATTAAATAGGTCTTAGTCAGACCAAAAATCTGCAGTATGTTTGATTGCAATCGGCTAGTTCTCCATAAGACTTATCTACCAAGTAACTACTTTTGATTCTTCCCTTTTCTCGATAATGATAAAATGAGCTCAATGGCTTTTAAAATGGCGCTGGGAGTACCACGTGTACTTGGACAACTTCACATCATGACATCGGAAGATTGCATATTAAGTAATAGGTCGGCGTTCCTATAGATTCAGATCGGAAAGTTCTCTTTTTCCGATTCATCTGGAATATATAGGGATATATTTGGAATATATATGGAATACATAGGATTTCATCTGGAATACCTGGGACATATTAGGTGGCTCAGTTGGTCAGAGCTTTCCCCTATAAGGGACTGGCGCGGGTTTAAGTCTCGTCCTAGATGTTCTCTTTTTCCGTTCTAAACCAATATTGCATGTAGTTACATTGAGAGTTACTTGATAAAACTTAATCCTTCCATCATTGGAAGGTACCTTTTTCTTTAGCTGACCGACCGTAGGTACATGGTGAAATGAAAACCTTCTACCTCACGGATTTTATGACGGAGGGCCACCGCTGAGCCAGTCAGCCTGTGAACATGGCCAGTGCAACCTGGTTAATATGTCAGGCAATTCAAAGATATGTCTGGTCATCATCATCGCAGTCCTAGTTGCATTCAGAGCTTGTGCTTTGGAGTCGGAGTCCGATTTCCTGGTTCTCCTTTCGCGATTGCCATCTGACCCCCCAATCCCAAGAGGAAAGCTTGCGCCAGAACCTCGTTCGTTCATCAGCAAGTGTATCGGCTACCCGGTGAGGTTACCTTGGGACCCTAAGATTCTTTACCGTGCGGAAATCCCATCGGGCTTCACCCAAGCGGAGCTGAGGTGGGGTATGACGGATTTGAACCAACTAAAACTGTAAGATTCCTCTCACATCAGTCATGAGATACAGGGAATCTGGTGAAAGACCCTGACTGGCCGCGGTCACAGAAGACGTTGGCGACGCCGACACGTTGTTGGGGATTGGATCCCTACTCCTCTAGAGAGAAACACGAGGCACTGCTGCCCTGGCCCTGCTTCTGCTAGGGCAATGGCTAGCCCGAACTGTGCTACCCCCAGGCCCACGCTCATGGAGGACGGATATCGTTCTGTGACCTCTGCTTCCCAATGCGCCTTCTGCACCACGGGAGAGTTTAAATCTCTCTCGTTCTTTTTCCACTGCCTCTTCGCAAAAGAAGGCTGTACCATTCCACAGACTTACGCCAGAGCCTGCAGCTTGAGACTTCCCGCTCCGACGGCTGTTATGAGCACATGGCACCGCTCCATCTACGCTAAGCATTTTGCCAGTGTATGAAGCGCTGTGTCCTCAAAACAGCCCCATCAGACTCGGAACAGATTATATGCATATCTACCTAAGTCCATGCATCCTATGTGTAAACCTTGTAGGTAGCTCTTAATGCAATTTTCTTTTAATCCTGAAATAATTAATCACCGGGAACGAAAAAAATATTTTTAGCGCGATGTACATACACTGCTCACCGTCCATGTATTGTATCCTACACCTGTGGGTATAATCTACTTATGTTATAAACGCAAAACTTCTGGAGTAAGAATTTATGGATTTTTGTACGTACTCCTTCACGCTGAAAAGGAATTAATTACATTCTGGAATAACACAGAGGCTACTTTTATTCCCGGAATAGGTGCCCATGGGTCGCGGGAACGGGATCAGAATACGTATATGTATATAGGCAAATAGCAAGTAAAAGATATGTAAATGTGATGTCTTATAAATCACATCCCAAATGGACTGCGTCACCGTATAGCAACACATATTTTCGAAGATATTTGCATAGTCGGACACAAAAACAACCAAAAAAGTTACTTGGAAATTCGTCTTCCTTAAAAAAGTTGGAATTTTATATGGAAATTCAGGTTTTTTGGCACTTTTTTTTACGAGCCCAAGTGGTGGAAGGTTATCGTTTAACTTACATGTATTCAGTACATTTGGAATGCTTCCGCATGAGGCGGGAAGTATTGGAGATCCTTCAGATAAAAAAAAGCAATGGCACTCCGGGAGTGCCGACAGGAGTAACAACTTGAATAATTACGTGTGTATTTTTTGAATCGTCATCATACATATTCCTCCATCCCTCCCTCCCTTTATTCATCCATCTATCCATTTTTGAATATAGAAAGCATGTCGTGACGATGACGCGAGTTCCATGATTTTTGTTCAGCCAAAGAGTGCTCAACGCGCTTAAAGAAGTTTTCACTTAAAAAAAGTGTGTGTGTACTTATGTACGCATGTAAGAAGTTATACTTTGGCGTAACAAGATAAAAATCTTTCTAAAAAATTTATACTTGGCGTTATCCTACGTTTGTAGAAATAATAAACATAACTTCTACATAACTTCACGCCTGTATCCCCGAAGGGGTAGGCAGAGGTGTATTATACACCCACGATTCGCAAGTTATTTTTAGGACCCAATGCAATAGGGGGCGAGCCAATTGCCATCTACCAGGCACATTACTAAGCGAGCGATAATAAACATTTTAAATACACACATAACTACGAAAAGTCAGAGGTGTGTGCCCGGGGCGACCTGGGATCGAACTCGAGACCTCGTTTCGACAGGCCGTTACGTACACCACTGGGCTATCGGTGCTTTTTGTAGAAATAATAATGTAAAAACGTATTCTAGTTTATGATGTAAATAAATAATACATACCGATAACTAACCTCAAATTCTACAAACGTACTCAAAGTGAAATGTTGACGAGCTAACTTCATGGTGTCGTTCTTTAGTGACGGTGTGCGCGCGCATGGTAAACATTTACTCTCATCATTTTCCCTAACGCGCCAAAAGAATCATCATCTAGCTAATCCTGATCGCATCCAAAGCTTGCACTTTGGTGATCAAACTGTCAGTCCGAAGTGTGACAGAGAGAGTACAACGAAACCGAAGTGAGCCGATTTTAGCCGAACTCTCACTCTTCTATGTGCCAGATCAAAAGCCGGGTCCTAACATAGACACGGAACTATTAGTGACCATTCTTAACACATCGAGATCTTTGCCTCGGAGAGTAAGTTAAGCCATCGGTCGCAAATGCCATACGAACATTTGTGGCATTCGTTACGGAAAGCCCTATAAAGTCCTACAACCTTGTCAAACTACAGAACTTCATTATCGCCAGTGGATTGTGGAGGTAAGATAGCAGACAATTCACGGACAATATCGAAGTTCAGCCGTTTCTTAGTTAGATTGAACTGAGTTTGGAAAGGGCTCAGAAGATGATGGAATATATTGGAACAAATAATCAGACTTTTCATAACGTCTCGGGAGTCGGGACCTATCGCGTTTAATATAGAACTTACTTTCGCCGACGTTTCGGATGCGTTGCGGCACCCGTGATCACGGCTTGACTGGCCGGCGAGCGTCGAGAGGTGTGCGAGGAAACATTTTTGTGGGTAGGCAAAAGGTAAAAAGTATGAATTTACACCGCGATAGTTTAAAAATAACAAATAATCAGAACCCACAACTCGAATCTACCGCCTGCGGCATTGCCAAAATATACGATGAAGTTTTTACTTGTGTCTCATTATTTGTGAATAAATTGGGTCAATGCGATGCAACAATCTAACGATATTGCGTCTTAGATGACACGAAGTCTGCTCTGGACGCTACGTGCTGTAAACAAGGACTAGGCCTGTTCCGCGGTTTCATCTGACTTCGTTTTGTACAGCGTTAAAGCGCGCACGGATGTCGATGTGGATGCGGGCAGAGCCGCAGCAGCTTCTGGGTGTTTATGGGCTAGCTGCTACTCAGACGTCAGAGGTTGCTCAACGATCTCCTTCCTCGATTAGCACAGGCCTGGTGGTGACAGTTGGAGCCGCCTGTCACCGTAGCAGAAGCAAGGTCTAGGTGGCAATGGCGGCGCGAAGCGCGCCCTCCCTATTTCCGGGGGCAAGACGTGGGCATATCTTGAATTCGGGGATGGCCCTTAGTCAGTCAGGGTGCGAAGGAAATGGCTTATGGGCCACTTTACACCGATCTGAAGACCCGCGACTTCGTGCTGTTTTAGTCGGTTCGAGTCCGACTTAACCTTTGCCGCTGGCCGGCGGCGGCGGCGGGTTTGGGAGGGGTTTCCGAAGGGATTTCCGCCCGGGATAAAAAGGGTGTTTAGGCCCTAACGGGTACGTGAGCTAATATTATAACAGATTCATGTGAACGTGGTCACGGGGTATCAATTTGTTGTAACCAAAACCTTCTCCAGAATGTAACAAATACTTTGCTAAAGACCGCAAGATAATCGCGAACAAACGTCTGTTTATACATACGAACATACAGGTCAAACTGTGAACCTTCGTTTGAAGTCGCTTAAATATGGTAATCTTCTGTACTAGCTCATGCCTGCGACTCCGCCGGTTCTATTTAACCTATGCCAATCAAACATACGGCAGATATTAAACCGCATCAAAATCCGTTCAGTAGTTTTGCGTCCATCGCGATCAAACAGACAAATAGAAAAACAGACAAGCAATAAAAAAAAATTGTGTCAGGATCACCCAATTAACATAACCCAAGATTTTTTTTAAATATCTCCAACGTACAGACACAACTGAATTACAATTTTATATTAATATAGATAGATAGTTAAATATATTCGGGTTTGAATCAACCCCCTCCCGCAGGCTACCCATGCCTACGCTCCACCACTGGATTCACCATGGTACAGTACACAGCGACCTACATACATTGCTTGTATCATTTTCACGTGGCTTTATTCCATTGACACGCGCCAAGTGGCTTCTATTCAGGTCAGATTGGCGTCAGGCGGCGCTTCTAAATAGGTCAGCCGTATACCAAGGAATTGGATTCATTCAAACAAAACAAATTCATACTCAAGTTTCCATGGGTTTCTGTTGAATATATTGTGTTTGTCTATTGTTTTGGTCCAGCGTTAAGTATAAACTAACTACTGGACGGATTTTGATTCAAATTTTTGTGTTGGAAATAGTATTTCATTGTTAAAGGCGCATTATCACTTAGTTCATGATTTATAGGATCGATTTGTTTGATATCGAGTGGATCTCGAATATTTAAGCGCGAATGACATACTACTCTGTCAAGACAGTACCGGGAATCACTCAATAAAACTTACAATATGTATTATTCGACCAAATTTTTTGTATCACGTCAAAGAGTCCACTGTCGAAATAATTCTCATACACCAACGAACTACTCAATCATCAAACCCATTTTTTAAACGTATTTTTTGGAGTCGCCTTCAATACCCGCCGCAATTTTCTAAATGCCATCTATTAACTGAAAAAATTTTGGGTGCCTTAAAGTAGTAATTTAGGTTTCGAAAAAGAAAAAAGTCAGCCGGAGCTATAACGGGGAAATATGTTGGCTGTTCGATTTGATTGGTAGAGCTTTTGACCAGAAATTCGTTCACAGTAATAGCCTTGCGAGAAGGTGCGTTATCGCGGTGCAAAATTCATGCATTTTCTTTTTGCAAGTCTGGCCTTTTCCGACGAATTAGCTCTCTCAAACGGCTTATAATGCTCAGATAATATATTTTATTTACTGTCTCACCTTCTGACAGAAATTCCGAGTGAACGATATCGCATCTGCATCGCGGTAATCGAATCTACTTCAGTTGAAGACGATGATGACTGTCTAGAGTGAGGCAAATCTTCCACATCATCTCTCGTTCGTATTTAAATTTGCTAGGAATTATTTTTTATTTACAGGCACTTTTTTTTTAAATAAATCGGTTCATCATAAGCAATACTTATCAATTTCAGCGCTATGAAACAAAAAATTCCATTAGCAAGGCAAAATTTAAGAAGGATGCAATGTTCGAAATTTTCGTCCATTGTGATATTCGCAAAACAAACTTGAGATGAACTTACTAAATGACTCTAACACCGCGTGGTCATAGGGAGAGTTGTGCTGTGCTCACTTAGCGAAAAAAAGATCTTCTACGACCACTTCAAGCAGAGTTTCCAAATGATCTATCTCCGGTACTTTTTTGACAGTATGTATCTCTAGAATTAGATCTATGAAATTTTGATACAATTAGTATGCTATATAAATTTAAATCGGAAAAAGTTAACATTTAGGACGGGACTTGAACTCGCGACCAGTCTGACCAACTACCGCTCTGAGCTACCTGGAAAAGTCCTGAATATTCGAAATTCTTTCGGTTTCAAGTCACATTCTGGGTATAGGTTTTTCCGTTTTAAATTTCCCTAAAAATGTACAACTAGAGCAGTGTATGTGAAGAGAGCAGTGAACTCGCATGCAAGAGGAAAACTGCATTTGGAGAAATCCAAATTTAAATTCTGATGGCCCAATATTACTTCTGTGAATTCAGTCTTCGAGTAATAAAGTATTCATAACGGAACTATGACTAACGTATTCTAGAACTGTAGTTTTTTTTTATACGTGTGGAAACCCTCTCGGGCTTCACCCCATCCGTGCCAACGATGGGGTGGGCGTGTCGGAATCGAACCGACTAAAACCACATGGTGTCCTTCCCAAGTGTCCATTGCCGGGCACCCCGGGTAAGCCCTCGAAAGGATAACCCCAGGGTTACCGGCGAACTTTGGCCGCCACCGCGGCCTACCTGTAGGCTAACGACCGATGCTACGAAACAATGTTTCGGGCAATCGGTACCATGAAACGCATTTATCCCGCAATCATTTCCTTTGCAGCCTTTTCCCAAATAATTGGGCTCGGCTTTTTAGTCTAACTACAAAACGGCCGAACTTCGATACTTTCCGTGAAGCTACTGCCATCATCAATATTGTCTTTGAAAAATGATTTCGTGTTATCATGAGACATTCGGGCTATCATGACACTTACATCAGAAACTTCGAGCTCAAATGAAACGAGAATGGAAGATGCCTCCGAGCCTTTTGCCAACTCAGTTGTTGGCTTTTCAGTCTAACTACAAAGTCGAACTTCGATACTTTCCGTGAAGCTACTGCCATCATCAATATTGTCTTTGAAAAATGATTTCGTGTTATCATGAGACATTCGGGCTATCGTGACACTTACATCAGAAACTTCGAGCTCAAATGAAACGAGAATGGAAGATGCCTCTGAGCCTTTTGCCAACTCAGTTGTTGGCTTTTCAGTCTAACTACAAAGTCGAACTTCGATACTTTCCGTAAAGCTACTGCCATTTGAGGTCCAGAACCCACTGGCGATATCCCAGTTCTGTAGTTAGACCAGTTGTCGGACCAGGTTCTCTTTTTCGGAAGTGTATAGACCGAACGGCATGTCAGGCACCGTCAGAGTGTCGCTTGGTTAAATGATAACCAAGTAGGTGAGCACATTGGAAAGTTAAGCAGAACTAGCCAGCTCAGTCTTAGGATGGGCGACCATTCTTTTTTTATATATTTAGGACACGTCAATTTGACTACACCTCGCCTGATGGTAAGCTGAAGGTAAAGTCTCAGGAAAGAGGGTCACCATTACATACATGTACCATGTTAACAATGGTGGCACTCAGCTGGACGGCCTCATCAGAAGAGGATTGTCGTCGCAGCACCGCGTGACACCCACTGGTCCCACTAGTGCTGCGACCACAATCCCCCTGCCCGGCTATGCACTTGCTGACCCCTGAACGCAATCAAACCGAAATTGGATTACTATGAAGAGTTTTTCGCAATCGTGCACGGTGGTACCTACCCGGCCGAATTTTGTGACAATTTGTGTCATCAAATTTCTACCACCAGTACACCACATTGAGGCTCTTCCTTGAATCGGAGAGCATGGTAAACACATCGGTCTTGGGTAGTTGGAGTCCTGCATAGCCCAATAACTGATTAGCTACAGAACTTCGATATCGCCAGTGGGTTGTGGACGTCAGATGGTAGTCGCTTCGAGGAAAATATCGAAGTTCGGCTTCGTAGTTAGACTGAAAAGCCGACCAAAACTGGGTTGTCAAAAGGCTCGGAGGCATCTTAAATTCTTGTTTCGTTTGAGCTCGAAGTTTTTGATGTAAGCGCCATGGTAGCCCGAATGTCTCATGGGAACTCGAAATCATTTTTCAAAGACAATATTGCGTTTCATTCATCATTATCCTCATCCTGGTTGCGTTCGAAGCTCACACTCTGGAGCCTGAGGTCCTTTTATTATTTTTGATTGATTTGTTGACTTTTACGTGAGCCACTGCCGTCTGACCTCAACCCTGAGAGGAAATTTGCGCCAGAGGGTCGTACGTTGTTTAACAGGTGCACCGACTTGCAGGCGAGGTTGGTTTGGGCTCCAAAGGTGCTGGTAGGACCCTGTACCCGTACATTGCCTTTCATCCAAACCGCACGCCGTCTCGGGTTTACACACGCCGGAGTGTAAGGTTGCCCATAGAGCATATCCCTCGCACTCCGACTGACCCTGGGCCATTCGCAATGTCCCCTCTGATAACAGCAGAGGGGTACCTGGAGCGACCACGCCCCCCCGCGGGCCTTGCAGGCCCGCCATACCCCGACCCGCTCGTGCAATGGGGTCAGCTGGCCCTGAAAAGGGCCGGTTGGTCAGACTCTTGGCCGTTGACGTTGACGCCAGCTACTCCAGAGGAGCAATCAATGATGCGTCATCGCTCACGCTGCCCAGGGTGCACCAAACTTGGAGGTGATCCAACCAGTCGCACCCCACATTTTCCATACCTGTAAGTTGAACAATACATTCTTTTATCTGTTTTTAGGGAAACATTTTCAAGAACTTTGATAAACTAGGTCTGCAAGGCGAATCACTGCTTGCAATGTTGAGCTGAGTGAGACATCGTGAATCAGATTTTGAAAATTTTGAACAGTGATCATTCCTCCGTGGCAAGTCCGATTTTGAAAATACTTTTTGAAAGTCACAACTCTGGACATGCTTTCTGAGCGTGTAAAGTTTGGTCACAGTGTCTCGAGCGGTTATTATGTAATTCCATCTGGATTTATTTAACGGTGATCATTCCTCTGTGGTAGCATTAATTTTTTCAAAATATATCCATAAACCTTCCTCTGATTGACCTCTTTAATCATGCCAAATTTGGATTGGATTAGTAGTTTAGGAGGAGACCTGTGACAAAGAAAATCCTGAAGTCTAGTATGAGGAGCTTTCGCTCGACTTCGTCTCACTCAGCTCAATAAATATAAATATTCGGGAAATAATAGGTTTTTATTGGTTACGGGAATGGAATCAGAATGCTACGCGCACGGAGCCGCGTACTAATATATTGTACTGAAGCAAAACCACATCCCAATATAAGCCCAAGTGTGACAACAACGTGACCAAAGTACGGCTAACGTTCGCAATTGGATACAGGGCTTTTAGCACGTGGAGTCAAAATGTATTAATAGGTGGATAGGAACTTGACATTGACAAGGATACTCACAACTTGGTCTAACAACAGACGATATCCTCAGTGGGTGGTGGAAGTCAGATGGCAGTTGCTTTACAGAAAATATCCAAGTTTATTCGTTTCCTATTTAGACTGAAAGCGGACCCCGACTGAGTTGCAAAAAAGGTCGGAAGATGATAAGTTTGCTTCATTCTGCTTCAAGTTAGGTACTATTATTACTAACAAATAATGGATCTTTGGAATAAATAAATAATTTTATCTTTTTTTGTTTTTTAAAAAAGAATATTAGTAACCGAAATTACTAATATTCCCCCTAACCTCTCCAGCTAAGCTTAATTGCTTGTGTTAGGAGAGGGTTCACGTCGGTAGTGTAATGGTAAAGATTCGAACCCGGGACCTCTCGATCATAGGGTCGACTCCTTAACCATTAAGCTAACGACGCTTAAAGTCTATCCTAGGCTCTCTACTTCTGCAATGATAGTCTGTCTCCGGTTCTATTTAAGACCTACACGGTTACATTTTCCTTAGCCCAGTCTAGGGCTTTCCTCGGTAAGTGCTCATGGCCATTTCGAAGCGACCCATCGAAATACAATAACAACAGCCATCCAAAAAATCCAGTATCATTGCTTAACTTCATGACCCTTGAGTCCCTTGACCCTTTTTCGAATGAAATTATACTCCGACCCTTTTCAAAGCCCAAAATGGAGGTCACGAAAGTTTCAAAATGGTGGCAAGTACAGGTGTACTAGTCACCGTTTCACTTTATATAACTTCTATCACGAACTATAAATGTGAGTTTACATTGACATATTTACATACGCTCTGTTAGTTGAACGTCTGGTGGGAAAGAATTGCATCATAAGTTTCACAATATTGAATTCAATGTCGCAAGAAATGGGTTAGATTAAGACCACAGCCCTATATCACCGAGTGCGTCAGTCTAACACCCGTTAACCCCAGTTAATCTGCAATTAATCTTGCATTTTTAAATTAAATCATCATCCTTTGAGCCTTTTCGGAACTTAGTCGGCGTCGGTTTTTAGACCTAACTACGGAATTTCGATATTTTTCGTAAAGCGACTTCTATCTGACCTTCACAACCAACTGGGGAAGAATATAAGATAAGATGTAAATGTGAGACTGAAATGTATTTGTTTTTTTTTTCAAATGAATAAAAAGTAAAAATAGATAGCATTAAACTAGGTACACTAAATCCCCAATGGCCTCACTTACGACAGAGAATGAAAGGCTGTATGTAGTGCGAAGTATTGAAACAGGGGGTAAGTACTAGGAATTCAGTGCAGGGTGCGACTGAAATAAATTGAGCTGAGCGAGCAGGACTCTTACTTTAAAACTAGGACGGTTACCAGCTTCGCAATCAACCCAAACTTAAGCGTAGCGAGATTTGCCTATTCAACAATAGACGACTTTTCCATTGATTTGGTTTTTCCGTGATTATTCCTCGATGGTACGTCGGACATCAACTTTCGACCCATAGAGACACTCAGCACACTGTGCTCGATAACCGTGCCAAGTTTGGTCAAGATCGGTCGAGCCGTCTAGGAGGAGTATGGTTTCACGCGAAAACCCGATTTGTGGAGAAAGACGCTTCGCTCGCCTTCGGCTCGCTACGCTTAATAAGACATCTTACTATGGTCGCGCGCTTAGCTTAGGCGGCGCGCTCGTGAAACTGTTTTTCGGTGATTATTCCTCAATGGTACATCGGACATGAACCATCTCGCTTCTAAACACTCCTCAGTGTCCACACTATCACCGTGGTAAATTTGGTAAAGATCGCGCGAGTGGTTACCAAGGAGTTCAGCCGCCAACAAACGGCTATGCCGGGTATAAGAGGAAAAATACCTACTCGTGATATCGAAATTCTGTAGTGACGGCAGTTGTCGAACTTTTTAGGCCTCAAATCAAACTACCCGTAACGAATGCCCTCGTAGTCCATGACAGCCATAGATGTTCACTTGGCAACCGGGACCGACGGCATACCGTGCTCTCTGATAAGTGCCAATGTGATATGAATGGTCACCCATCCTACGACTGCCCTGGCTAGTATTGTTTAACTTTGAAAAGTATTAATCTACGCAGTTATCACTTAGAGACGATATACATGAAAAATTTCAGCTGTCTATTGTAACGAAAAAGGCGGGGAAGTGCGAGTCGGACTCGCGCGCTGAGGGTTCCATACAAAACTGGATTGAGGGCCTCTGTGGCGTAGTGGTAGTGCATGCAACTGCTACGAGATGGGGCGCGGGTTCGATTCCCGCTCAATGCAAATATGACTATTTGCATTGGTCTGGGTGTTTCTATGTATAATATGTATGTATTTACAAAAAAAAAGTATATAAGTATGTTTATCCGCATTCTGGAACCCATAACACAAGCTAGTTAAACTATGCTTAATTTGGGTCGAGAAAGCGCTGTGTAGAACATAACATAAACTCACGCCTATATCCCCGAAGGGGTAGGCAGAGGTGCTAGCACCCACATTTCGCCAGTTTATGTTTAGGTCCCAATGTAATAGGTGGCGAGCCTATTGCCATTAACCGGGCAATTATAAACCTGCGATAAATACACACATAACTTCGAAAAGCATCGAAAAGTCATTGGTGTGTGCCATGGTAAAACCTGGGATCGAACCCGAGACCTCGTCTCAGCAGTCCATTACCCATACCACTAGGCTACCGCAGCTTTTTCACCCAGGCTTTTTCAGCTGTGTAGAATGTCGTAAAATATTTATTTATTTACTATACGTTGCTGTAGAGCTTTTAGCCTTGACATACAGACATACAAATATTTTTTTTTGTGATGTGGGTAACTACATTTTGACTTTACTTTCTGCAAAATATCATGATTCTAGTTCAACGGGAAGTAACCCTGTAGGTTTTGATTCCCTTGAGATTGTCCCAATATCTTTAGATGGTATAAAACAAAGTCGCTGAAGCTATACTTCTATGGTGACCCAAAGCACAATAGGACTCGCAATTAGGCGACGTCCAGGCACACACGGATGTCACCTTCTCACCCTGTCCCTCGCACCCGCAACCACACTCAGGGCGGCATGAGACGCAAATATCCTTTCCGATCCGCCGCCAGGTTCACCGGTAGCGGATCAGCAAGGGGATCTACCTCCCTGATCCGCTTCATGCCTTTCTTCTGCGAGATGACGTCCTCGCATGCGAAGCGTGTGCTGCGCTGAGTCCTCACTACAGTCGCAGTGGTGGCGGGTGGGACTCGATTCCCACCTAGCGACCTTAAACAGGTTTCTTTCCGAAGCAGCCGTGCCCGGAAAGCATCTCGTCATTCGGAAGGAAAGGGTCCTGTGAATACGCCCTGCCCACTCGATAAAAGCAGCTGGAGAAAAGTCCAACAACTGGTCTAACTGCAGAAATAATATCATTAATAATAAATAAATATATTATTATTATTATTAATAGATTGTGGACGTCAGATGGCAGTCCTTCACGGAACATATCGGCCACTTCGTAGTTAGACTGAAAAGCCGACCTTAACTGTGTTGGGAGAAGACTCGGAGGTTGATTATTTAAAACTCTCTCATATAACTAGGAGTTCAGTGCAGGGTGCCACTGAAATAAATTGAGCTGAGCGAGCAACTCTTACTTGTAAATAAGACTGGTGGTAGAAATTTGATGACACAAATTTGTCACAAAATTCGGCCGGGTGGGTACCACCGTGCACGATTGCGAAAAACCCTCCATAGTAATCCAATTTCGGTTTAATTGCGTTGAGGAATCAGCAAGTGCGGGGTGTGTGTTGGGCAACCTCCTCGAGTGTCGCTCCGATTCCGATCCCGCTGCAGTCCGGGGGGAACGGAATCGGAGCGGCCGGTACACCCTGGGCGGCGGTCAATGGCTTCCCCTTCACCAATTCATAGGGTTGGCATTGATCGTCGGCCAATACCCAACGTGGCGGGAACACATCGCTCTCCGTACTTCTCTGCTTTCAGAGGAGACAGGATGAGCGATGCTGTTAGTGGTGAGATGGCCCAGGGTCAGCCGGGGTGCGAGGGATATGCTCTATGGGTAACCTTACACCCCGGCGTCTGAAGACCCGAGACGGCGTGCGGTTTTAGTCGGTGCAAGCCCGACATAACCGCCCCCGCTGGCCGGCGGGGGGGTATCCGAAGGGATTTCCGCACGATAAAAAAAAAAAAAAAAAGGTACCACCATGAAGTGGAGGATTGGCTGGAGAGGCGACACGGAAGCCTCTCGTACCGACTGACGCAGGTGATCTCCGGGAAGGGGTGCTTCGGGGACCACCTGCATCGGATCAGGAAGGAGCCAACGCCTGAGTGTCATCACTGCGACGCAAGCGAGGACTCAGGGCTGCACACGCTGGCGGACTGCCCGTCGTGTGAGGCGTGACCTCGTGGCAGCCATCGGGGTGGGAGTTCGAAGGGATTTCCGCACGAAAAAAAAAAAGGTACCACCATGAAGGGGTGTGTGTTGGGTAACCTCCTCGAGTGTCGCTCCGATTCCGATCCGGGCAGGGGGATTGTGGTCGCAGCAGTAGTGTGACCGGTGGGTGTCACGCGGTGCTGCGACGACAATCCTCTCTAATGAGGCCGTCAAGCTGAGTGCCACCATTGTTAACATGGTACGTGTATATAATGGTGACCCTCTTTCCTGAGACTACTTTACCTTCAGCTTACCATCAGGCGAGGTGAAGTCAAATTGACGTGTCCTAAATATAAAAAAAGACATCTTACTACGGTCGCGCGGTTAGCTAAGGCAGCGCGCTTGTGAAACTGTTTTCTGGTGATTATTCCTCAATGGTAGATCAGACACGAACCATCTCTATCCCGCTATAAGAGCTTCGCTTCGCTCAGTCCAATAAGAGTTACTTTTTACCAGACTACGGCGCATCATTATTAAAAATACCAATGAAACGGGGTTGCCAACCTCACGTGCTAGGAAGCACACCAGCCGATTAACGGAATATACTTTCCTCTTCGGGTTCAGACGGCAATGGCTCGCATAAAAGCCAATATATATCAAGTTATGGATAGGTGGACTACGAGAGCGGACTCCGGGCTTCGATTATGGGCCATAACGCGCAATAATCTACAACTGACCAAAGTTTTATCGCAATCGGATGACTGATATAGAATGAAGAGTGACTTATGAAAGGAACTTCATCCCGCGCATCTTCAGGCTGTGTAAGGATCTCCCTGCTGTCGTATTCCCAAGCGACTACAATATGGGGTTCTTCCACAAAGGCATTAGATGGTTTTTACAGGGTGGACAGCGCGAGTGTCACAGTGGTGTTGCACACGTCCGTAGGCGAAGGTAACAGCTTCTCATCAGGAAGGCCGAGTGCTTGTCTGCCGCCTAAGTTATATAAAAAAATATATTAATTTGTGTATGAAGGTAGCTAGAAAAATAGATAGATAACAAACACATTGAAACGTAACCATTGCGAGGATGTGGGGCGGGCTCGTAACAGGTTGCTGCCTGGTACACACCAACCAAACGAAGCGAACGTTTGTATGTTAAAGAGACTATAATCTAATATTAGCCTAATATATATACAAGACGACCTCTGTGGCGTAGCGGTAGTGCTTTCGACTACTAATATGTCTATTTGCAGTAGTCTGGGTGTTTCAATGTATAATATGTATGTATTTACAAAAAAAGTTTATAAGTATGTTTATCTGCATTCTGGACCCATAACACAAGCTAGTTAAGCTATGCTTACTTTGGGTCTAGAAAGCGCTGTGTAGAATGTCGTGAAATATAAAAAAAAAATACCTTAGCTATTAACCTTATAATTCTATTTGGCGTGGCACCGACTTTTAACTCACAAGCTTTTAGCTGACACGCTCTGCTTAGTTTGGGTCTAGATGGGGTTGTGTACTTTGTCCTACAATATTTATTATTTATTATTATTCTAACACTAACTGATCAATAGATAGTACAAATATGTAAATATATACTTTTGTCTTTTATGTTACAGTAGCTATTAACCCGGTAAAATTCGTTCCACCTTAGAATCAAGTTATGTTGGTTACTATATCAGCTGAATATACAGGCTTCTAATAACTTACATATACTAATATATCTATAGTTAAGATATTCTATAATATATAGTTAGATATTCTATCTTCTATATCTATAGTTAAGTTGGTATTTCGTGAATTCCACTAATATCATAAATGTGAAAGTTGGGATGTATGGATGGATGTTTGTTAATCAATGACACCAGAACGGCTGAACGGATCTGGCTGAAATTTGGTACAGGGATAGATATAGTCTGGAATAGGATATAGACTTCTTTTTATCCATGGAATAGGTTCCTATGGGAAGCGGGAACGGGATAAAAAGTCCACGTGGGGGGAGTCGCGGGCAATAGCTAGTATCTCATATTTTTAAGTAGGTATCCTAAATGCCGGGGTGTGTGTTGGGTAACCTCCTCGGGTGTCGCTCCGATTCCGATCCCGCTGCAGTCCGAGGGGAACGGAATCGGAGCGGCCGGCGGTAACCCTGGGCGGCGGTCAATGGCTTCCCCTTCACCCCTTCATAGGGTTGGTATTGATCGTCGGCCAATACCCAACGTGGCGGGAACACATCACTCTCCGTACTCCTCTGCTTTCAGAGGAGACAGGATGAGCGATGCTGTTAGTGGTGAGATGGCCCGAGACGGCGTGCGATTTTAGTCGGTGCAAGCCCGACATAACCGCCCCCGCTGGCCGGCGGGGGGGTATCCGAAGGGATTTCCGCACAATAAAAAAAAAAAAAAATTAAAAAAAAAAAAAAAAAGGTATCCTAAATGCTAGTATAGGCACGGTATCCCCACGGGGCCATTTCAGAGCCGCAGATGGCCCAGTGTCAGCCGGTATGCGAGGGAATTACCTTATTGGGCCACCTTACACCCTTTAGAGACCCGAGATGATGTGCGGTTTTGGTCGGTACGAGTCTGACATAACCACCCTCGCTGGCCAGCGCGGCTGTCCGTGGAGATTTTAGCAAAAAAAGAATGCCACAGTATAGGCAGAGATAATTCTAATAAATCAAGGATCATGAAGATCGGTCGATCCGTTCTTGAGTTATAAAGGGTGTAACTAATCCGACTTTATTTTTACGTATATAAACTAGCAACATGCCCTCACTTCGCTTCGGGTTTTATTTTATTTTTAATTATTTATTGTATGCACACAGTAAACATTTTACAAACATCACAGATAAAATTAGTGTACAAAGGCGAGCTTAACTCAGTATTGAGTTTTCTCCCAGCGAACCTTTGGGGGATCGTGGAGAAGGACAAAAAATGGGTAAACATGGGTGTACAACCTGAAGAATATATTATATACTTCCATAAGATACAACCTATAAACTTACATAGACAATACATACTAATAATACATACTAAATACATAAATACAAAATACATAAATACCTATTTTTATTATAACAATAAATAACACATTATATCTATCTAACTTCAGAAAGGTACAGTTGTTTTACTTTTATCCTGAAAACGTCCAAAGAACTGCTATCGCGTACAGAGTGCGGTAATGAATTCCACAACCTTACTGCACGAACAGTAAATGAGCCGTCGTAACAACTAGAAGACTGGAGAGGAGTTCGTAGAAGAAGTGAAGGCATCTTAATTCACACAATATATATATATATAGCCTATATATATATAGCCTATTTCCAACAGGCTAGCACCTCTGCCTACCCCTTCGGGGACATAGGCGTGAGTTTATGTTATGTTATGTTTGTTATTTCCAACAGGGATAATGTACCTTTCAAATGGCGAAAGACTTTTAGGTAGATTTCGATGAAATCCATCTACCTATTGGTTTCTTGACTACATTCGAATTTTAAAAAAAATTCTTCATAGGAGGTCTAGTTATGACCGCCTGAGTCCGAAATGACCACTGGTCAAAAAGTTTATAGATATACATATATATATGTATGTATGGTTCCACTTCCCAAAATTTGCGGCACTCTCACGGTCGCATTTTTGCCCCGATCGCTTTCAAAATGCGGTCAAAAATTGCTTGGGTGTAAACTTAGTTTAAGTTCGTGAACGGGTGGAATCCGGCCTAAGGGGACGGTAGGGCCTCAATTTTTGTAAAATCAGTTTTTCCTCAAAATTTCACATTCCATGAGAGATATTCGAGCCGTTCTAATTTTATCCCATAGTATACATGAATACCAACAACTTTTAATTAAAAACCTATAAGATTAAAACTTTAACTAAAAGTGGAGGGGGGAAAAACCAAAATTTTTCGGGAAAAAAATCATAACTTCTAACCGGTGAACATTCTTGCAGTCGGAAACATTTTTAATCGATAGGCCATTTTTAAGTCTAAAATAAATGTCTGAAGGGCAATAAATCTATCTAGCCAGGTTTCATTTATAGGAAACGTCGAAAAAAGTGTCTGTGTACTTATGTACGCACGGAAGAAGTTATACTTTTTGAAAGCAACATTTATGAAATTTTGGATAAGTGAAAAGCAGTAATCTTAGTCGGAATGAAATGTAGCCATTATGTCAAAATATTTGGTAACGTTCCATTGCAAGTAAATATAAATATATGACATGATACTCTTTTGTGAATTCATTCGACTCTTTGGATAGTACTTTTCATAAAAAAATAAAGCAGACATCGATGTCAGTTTCTGTCATTGTTTGTTTATGTCTTACGTATATTTTTTTAAAGAATGACTTTAATCAATAATTTTTAGTTTTCAGATTTTTTCTTTGTATATACCTCATAGTCTACCTTGATGCCCAATATCAAGTTTCTGGTCATCTTGAAGTGGGTTAGGTAGTAGGATGTCGGTTTTTCGATGGATTTTCGTGACGGTGTGCGCGCGCATCGTAAAAATTTACACTCATCGTTATTCCCTAACGCGACAAAAGAAGTATACTTCAAAAAAAGGAGCAAAGTTCGGTCCACCCAGATATTATTATTAGTGATATACCCTGATATCTATACTTTTTTTTCGGGATTTCCACACGAAAAACAAGAAAAAAAACGACGGATTGCACTCCGGGCGTGCAGGCAGAAGTGAAAACTTGAATATTAACATTGTGCATTTTGATATTTTGGAATGGTTAGGGAATAATTTTGCACAAATTGCTTCAATTTTCAGAATAAAAGTACTATCATTTACGTGGTAACATACAATATTCATTTATTGCGTTATCGTACACAAACATGACAATTTATATTACATAAATAATTTAACACTTCAGAACTATTACAATTATTTTACATTAAAAAGTTTATCTCTCAGAAAAATCAACTTCCATCCATAATTTCAACGACTTTTTCACCATCATTGATAATAATAAATATCGAGTTCACGCGATGAATTTGGAAATCCAAAATGAATGGTTGACAATGGGAGAATTCTGCATACCGATGGCCTTAAAGTGGCGCACCTTGATCTATGACTGGTCGCCGGCCCTGTTAAAATTCTATCTTAACGCCTTTCAGATGACCCTCCCAGACCAGAGTAATCTGGTTAGGTGGGGGAAGGCCACAGAAAAACAATTATATACTTGTGGGGAGGCAATAGGGACGGCTAGACATATATTAGTAGGATGTAGGGTGCTTCTCAACAGAGGCCAATACTCACGCCGCCACGATAAGGTGCTTATCATCATACGTGAAGCAATGAGTCTGGCAGTAGCTAGAGCCCAAAAAGGATTGACTACTAACAGACGTCATATCAACTTTGTGTCTGAAGGTTCATCCATAACATCCAGGAACAAACCTTATTCAATCTTAGATACTGCCCCAGATTGGACTCTCCTAATCGACACGTATGAAAAGCACTATAAAATTCCGGAGGATGTTGGGGTTTCGTCATCTAGACCTGACATATTCATATATTCTAAGAGGTTAGAACATGTGGTTCTTGTGGAACTTACTGTACCGTGGGAAACAAATATACCGAAGGACCACACAATAAAGAAAAATAAATACTATGATCTCACAAACGAATTAATCAAAAACGGTTACGTGGTTAATTTGTATACAGTGGAAGTGGGAGCGAGAGGTATACCAGCAAAATCTCTCTATAACCTACTTAAAGATCTAGGCCTATCGAGAGCTACAATAAGCTCTATACTAGGAAGAATGTCTAAAGCGGCACTAGTAGGTTCGTATCAAATTTGGTTAGGCAGGGAGGGGAACTTGGGTAGTGAAGGTGAGTGTTGATGTACATCAACAAAAGGGGCCCCTTCTAAACCTACACTTGGGTCGCAAGTCCCAGGCACTGTCCCGAGTTCCCAACTCAGCAACGCGATGGACCCGGCACCCGCACGGAGAATCCATGGATTGCTAAGAATATCGGTCTCAGAACCATCACCGCCAACATATTTATACAGTACTCACTCATTTTCTTTCGCTATTTCTTCGTCACTTTTTTCATTAATAGATGCACTTTGTTAATTACCATTTTATATCAATAGATTTATAGCAAGTAACGACGCGACGCGCCACCAAGGTTGTTAAGTACAGTGTGAAATTAGCGCTTCTATATTTGTCTGCAAACGTATTTTCAATCAGGTGACGTGTTTAACTGACGCAAATTTTCCCTTTTTTACCCATTACAAAAAAGTGCACAATGCCGCTAGGTTGTTAAGTACAGTGTGAAATTAGCACTTCTATATTTGTCTGCAAACGTCTTACGAATTTCCGATCAGGTCACGTGTTTAACTGACGCAAGTTTAACCTTTTTTACCCATTACAAAAAAGTGCACAAAGCCGGTAAAGAAGTTTTCACTTCAAAAAAAAAAAGGTACAGATATTAGGGTATATCTTAATAGCTGAGCCCAAGACTTCGTCCGCGTGTAATGAGATCTGAATTTTATTTTTTTACTGTTAAATTACGCCCTACGATATTAGATATCAACCAGTGAAAGTTGCGTCGGGAATTCCCTCGGATGGTGATGACTATAAAGCAACAGGAATTATGTTGAATATCTTTATAGAACAAACAAGGGATAACTGCGGGGCACTATAAGATTTTATATCCCATGGTTTATTAGTTATCTTTCAGTTGGTGTGTACTCGGCATTACGAATATATTTTGTGTTTTCTGTGCTATTACCAAGAAATAAAATGGGTGGATTTTGTTTGGAAATTTTGTTGTTTATTCGTAGCTGTATCATAATAGAATCTTTGTTTAAGTATGTCATGTACAACTGTTTGCATAAAAGTCCACGCATTTCTATAAAGATCTAGAACTTGTTATCAGTTAGTGACGCTATAGATTAGCCGGGGTGCGAGGGAAATGCCTTGGCCACCTTACACTCCGGCGTCTGTAGACCCGAGACAAGCGTGTTCCGTACCTTAAAAGGTAAAAAAGGAACATTTATAAGATCACTTTCTTGTCCGTCTGTCTGTTTGTCACCACCGCTTATCTCAGGAATGTGTGGACCTGGCAAGTTGAAATTATACCAGATACTGAGGTCTATATTCCCTATTAGGTGTTTAAAAATCAAGGTCCTGAGTCAACCCGATAAAAAGATATGGGCATATTGAGTTTTTTTTTCTATTTTTTCTATTTTCTATTAATACCGTCTGCACGGGACTGCCTTACAATAAAGAACCTATTAACAGGGACGGTAATTCACCATATGACTCAGTGACAAAAGATTTTGAAACTCAACACCAAAAGAACACAACAAAAGGCAAGGATAACAGTGTCAAGAGCACTCCAAAAATATTAATCATAGGTGATCAAGAAGTACGTGGTCTAGCTCACGGAATAATTAAACAAAGGAATCGTAACAAATGGAACGACGGTTCACTCTGTATCAGGGATAGCCAAACCATATGCAGGTGGTGCAGAAATTCTGAAAAATATTGACCAAATCATAAAAGATTGAAAAAAAGACAATATTATTATTTTAGGTATAGGTAACGGTAAAAACCCATATTTATTTTTAACCATGTTATATTCTTCACTACAAACTACTCTTACCACGAAACGGGCCGGACTATAGTTTTCGAAACAATCAAACATGTCAATAATTTTAAAATGCCATTCTGGTTTGAAACAAGGAGAGATCTGAGTTTGGATAGTATAAATAAATTTGTATCATGCATCTCAGCATTGTCATTTTCAGAAATCACCTACACCTATTCTACCTAATTTATCTAATAGTATATATTTGACGCCTACTAATGATATAGGTATTGTGAAAATTATTAATTCTTTGAATCCCACTAACTCAGCTGGGTTTGATGACATTAACACTAAAATTATCAAACGGTGTTTAAAATTTCTAGCCCCCCTTTAAGTCATCTTATAAATCTTTCATGTTACCAGGGTATTTTTCCTTCAAGACTAACATTTTCTATTGTTAAACCACTTCATAAGAAAGGTGATAAGAACGATATGAATAATTACCGTCCGATCACTCTGATACCTGTCATATCCAAGATTTTTGAAAAAGCCATGCACGAAAGACTGCTCATTCGCTACTCAATTTAAGATATTGATTTGGTTTTAGAAAAAACAGGTCGACCGCCTTAACATGCTTCACCGTTCTGAAATTTATTACAATGAGTCTAAACGATAGGATACCTGTCACATCTTTATTTTTAGATATGTCTAAGGCTTTCAACTTTGTGAATCATAAGCTGCTGCAATCATATGATATGGCATCAAGGGGAATGCTTTCATATGGATAGAGAGTTACTTATCCAACAGGCAATAATGTATAGAGATAACGAGGCTATCCGGATACCACAGAAACAAGTACAGATCTCCGTATCGTCTTAATAACTGTGGCGTACCCCAAGGTAGCATATTGGGACCCTTGTTATTGCTACTATATATAAGCGATTTACCTAACATCACTTCACACAATAATTGTATATTGTATGTTGATGACACTACCATCAGTATTCAAGCAACAAACAAAAATCATTCTGATTACCATCGAGAAATCAATTTGTCACTAAATAATATTGCATCATGCTTGAAAACTAATAATTTAACTAAATGCACAAAAAACCAAACTAGTACAACTCCAGACTTACAATAGAAAACGTTCACAACTCCAAATAGAGCGTGCAAATTATACTATCGTCGATCTCCATAACGATAATGTGATCAGACCAAATAGTAGGAGAATTCACAAGCTACATATGCCCAAAGAAAATCTTCATATTTTTTCTAATAATGTATACTGTATGGCAATTCGTATTTATAATAAATTACCCGCCCAGGATATTTAAATGTAAACTCTACCAATTCCTGCTACAAAAATGTTATTACTCTACGAAAGACTTCCTAAATGAACGCTTTGATTTCAAAATTGAGTTATTCTGTGAACCTTGACATGTATAACTTATTATTTGACAATTTTTAATTACATAACATTATTTATTATTATAAAAAAAAAACATCAGGACATTATTTTTATTTTGTAAGAACTTTTTATACAATATTCTGACAAATAAATGAATTTATTATTATTATCGAGCTATATCACGCCTCACCCTAGAGAGTAAGGGAGAGGCGGCGAGATAACTCTGGCGAGACAAGCAGCAGTCGGCCAGGGCATTAGGTTGATTGGCAGAGGAACATCCGGACTATTCGGGCATTGTCAAGAAAGACCGCTCTCTGCATCGAGGCTCGGGATTGGTGGGAAGTCGGTGGCCGACTTCCCACCAATCCCGAGCCTCCCTAGATGGACTTAGAGGGTCCTTGGGATCAAACCATTGGCTGAAATAACAACCGGGGCTATTTCTGTGGACCGCACCCCCCAAATGTCGATAACCTCGTGCGCCAGGTCCAGTTATTTGGTTTTCTTATCTGCTTCGGCGCGGATGAGTTTCTCGTCATAGGGAATAGTGATATCCACAAGAAATACCCGTGACTCTGCCCGGTCCATCAGCATGATAATATCAGGCTTATTCGCTAGAATTGTCCGTGATGATGGACCGGTCCCAGTAGAGTTTGTCGCGGTCATTTTCGAGTACGGCTTCCGGCACGTACTTGTATTTTAGCAGCCTCTGCGCAATGAGGTCGTATTTAAGGGCAAGTTCTTGATGTAGTATTCTGGCTGCTTGGTTGTGCCTGTGCAGATACTCAGTGTGAGCAAGCATGGAACAACCGGAGGTCACATGTCTGAGTGATTCGCCTGGATGGTGGCATAAATGACACACGTCCGTGGTTCCATCCCTCAGTATATACCTCTTGTAATTGTTCATCTTGATAACCTGATATTGTAACGCACAGACAAAACCCTCGGTTTCCCCAAAGAGGTCACCAAAGCGCAGTCAGTACACGGAGACCTCTTGGTCCACATGAGGCTCATGTAAAGCCTTAAAGAAGCATCCGTACAGCTCTTTACCCTTCCATACGGCCTCACGTTCAAAGGTACTAAGTACCGCTGGTGCACGCCACTCTGTGTTAGCTAGGGAAAGCGGGGTCAGTCCTTTATCGCATTCAATGACCTTTCAATGCATCTCACTGTCCGTTTTCAATAGCAAATATCCCCTTAGACTGCATAACTCACGTTTGTGCATAGCCTTGGCACTGAGAAAGCCCCGGCCTCCGCACTTTCGCGGGATACAATGTCATAACCGCGTTGCGTGGACTCTTCTATCCAGGGCGTTCAGTTGGACGGTGTACAACAGGACGGGTATCTGCTGGAATCACAAGTAATATCTAGCAACCGCATCAGACCTGCAGCGTTTTAAGCAAACAACTTGAGGTCGTCCATGTAGAACAGGTGAGACACCTTCGGGCTCCCTCTCCGAAGCTGAGGGCCCTGACTCATCCAGCAATGTGTTTAGAGTTTTTGTGTTTTTGAAATCATATTAATAATAACAAATCAATAGCACCACAGTGCTTCCCAAAACAAAATAAATGAGAACAAACTGGATAGCTTTATCTTATTTAGTTAAGGAATTTCTATGGCCACCTTTCTCCTCCATCATCAGACCCTGTATACCATGTAACACCCGACAGTCAAGCGAGACAAAGTAAAGGAGCCCTCAGCCTCAGAACACCTCCAGCTAAACGAAATTGCTTGTGTTAGGAGTGGGTTCACATCGGCAGTGTAATGTCCATGTTTCGAACCCGGGACCTCTCGATAGTAAGGCGGACTCCTTTAACCACAAGTTAAAATAGGAACCTATCCCGTTACAGATTCTCATAAGTATGTCAAACAACAGTTTCATCAAAAGACTACGGTATTCTAAAATATTCGAGAATATCAGTGATGTTATAGCTTATTCATAAGGAAGGTTCAATCTTGTTTGAATATCGTCGGTACTCGGTAGCTAAGTGGTTAAGAATTCGGCATTACCATCGAGAGGTCTCGGGTTCGAATCCAGGCCATTACATTACCGACGTGAACCCACTCCTAATACAAGCAATTTAGGTTAGCTGGTAGGGTTAGAGGGAATACTAGTAATTTCGGTTGCTAGTAACCACTTTAAAATTGCTTTTACTTGGGCTTGCCATCGCTGGTGTGAACCCCACTTAGTATGCTACTGATGTGAAGCTTCTCCTAACACAAGTAATAGCTGGCTAATTAGCTGGAAGAGTTTAAAAAATAAAAGGAAAAAATAATCCAATTTTATTGTATTGTCATCGGTCCTTGATAAGTGCCCAAAATATCAATCCGTCGCGATTTGAAGTGTTTCTAAATCGAGTCCAAACATACTTACATACAAAGTGAATAAAGCGTGTTAAAATCAGTTAAAAGTGCGGATGCGCGTACTGAAGGTTCCGTACACAACTGGGTTGAGGAATAAACTTAACGTTGCTCTTGGAAAACGTGAGTTACCATAGTATAGACCGCATATAAGCAAATTAAATTGACGATGGGCTGGCCACATCTGCTGAAGGACCGATGGCTGCAAACGAGTCTTTAACCCGAATTCTAGAACAATACTCGGTCATGATATGTTCTAAGACTGTATTCTAGAACTATACTTGAGTGAATATGTTATAAACACTCAGGCAATTTACGTTCTTAATATAGCCACTTAAGTTTAATTCCAGGATATAATCTGTACTCATAACTAGTTTCAAGTCGAAACTCATGACTAAGTATCGTTCTAGAATACAGGCATAGAGTGGCGGTCGCGTATCGGTAGGTAAAAAGATAGTGGGACCCCCCTCAGCCAGATTAATGGATGGCCTGTAAAAGGTAGCTGAGTTAGAGAGGCTGCTGAAGGCGGAGGATTGGGTGCTGTAGCGCAGGCTTATGTCCAACAAAGTCCTACAACCCAAAAACTCCAGTCTTCTCTTAACGGAAAATTCTATTGTGCTCTACTTTCAATTGTAATACAAAATGGCCTATCTTCATAGTAAAAACACTCAAAAATAGAATTATTTTTTCTTTTTCTATCCATTCGAAAATGAGGTTATGTTTTACAGGTCACAGAACTTTTTCAAAAAACTAAGAAAGTCAACTCGGTAGAGATTTACAGGGGTATTTTAAAATTATTTTAAGACCTGAACTCCAGCACGTCACAGGCTTCTATCTAAACAAAAATATTCAATATTTACCATAAAGCAAACGTACTGGCCGAACGCAAAAACACTTTGTAAATTCAAATTGAGAATGCAAATTTCGCGCGCTCACTATAAATATGGCTGGCGCACCGTTTAGATCTCAGTGCTACCGAACCAGTAGTTCCCACCACCGGTGTAGTCACTCGAAATTCAAAAATCTTTTTTTAAAAGAAAAAATGATGAGTGCACTATTTTTGATAGCCGTCTTTTTGATCGCGGTGTACAAATTTTATTTTAAGAGCACCATTACTTATAAAAAAATCAATAAGTATGGGGATAGTAAGACGGTTGTTTTAAAAGAGGCACCGGGCCCGGCTCCTTTTCCTATTATAGGTAGTTTACACCTTTTGGGGAAATGCGAGTCACCTTTTCAGTCTTTTACGGAGTTGGCAAAGGAATATGGGGATATATTTAGCATCACACTGGGAGCTACGAAGTGTTTGGTTGTCAACAATTTAGAGTTGATTCGGGAGGTTTTGAACCAAAATGGCAAGTTCTTCGGTGGTCGGCCAGACTTCCTGAGGTTCCATCAACTCTTCGCTGGAGACAGGAATAACTGTGAGTATACATCTTACTTCATTATTTAAAGTCAAAAGGGAGGGTTATGATATTAGCAGTAATGATTGTATGTATGTTTGTGTTTGTTTTTTGGTAATAGGCTCGCGTTTGACCACTATTTCACCTGACGGTAAGTGATGAAGTGGTCGATGATGACAAGTCTTCACGTATCTATGTTACTAAAACAATTTTGATGAATGATTCTAATTGATGAATAAAATTAATACATAGGTACTGATACATTATGTCCATAACCATCCCCGTATACGTATACACGAAAAAAATGAAATAAATATTTAAATAATAAAAATTAATGCTTAATTAATAAACTTCATGTTTTCTTGTAATAATCAAAGTGTAACACTAATTTGACAAGTTGTTTTCTTTTTTTTTGCTCGTCTATGGTTATCAAGTTGTCTTTATTTTATTATCTGTCTTATGACTCAGGCATCTATAAAATATTGTATTTTTTTTTGTTTAAAATTATTGTGGGACAATTTTTTGTGTTTGTAGATACTTCGTTTAAAGATATATTTTGTTTCTGTATACAATTTGAAATTGTTGTATACATATAATATTGTTAGGTTGGTCCCAGGCCTACTTTTTGTTACGATATTTTCGTTGCAAAAGTATTTGATATTTACATCAATACTAACCCGTGGGTCAACCTGTGTGGGTGTAGGCGTATAAAAATAGCTTACGACCTATTTGCAGATCTACCAAATATACACAAAAAATTTCAAAAGAATCGGTCAAGCCGTTTTGGAGGAATTCGATAACAAACACTGTGACACGGGATTTTAATATATTAAACGATTATACCAATATCCATACCCTTTGACTGGGAAGTTTATTCAACCATAATGGAGTTTCAACAATTTTAATCACTGGACAAAATCTGTATGTGCACAAGTTATTTTCGGAATAATGTCCTAAATTCATTGATATCGGAGATCGAAGATTTCCATAGTACATTTACACTTAACAGGCTAATATTATAGAATTTCGGTTTTATTTTCAGAAAATAAGCTATAGAGATCAATTTTGCATTTTAGAATAAATAAACTTTCTTTTTAAAACTTAATTTTAAAAAAATGAAGCGAAGCTCGACAGACCTTTGCTCTCTTTTAGACGACTCATGTATTTCGTTAGACCATCTTCTCCTCGCAAACGGTTGAACTGATTCTAATGAAATTTCGCACAAGCAAAGATGTTACTGATAGCAAGGACATAGGCTAAGTAATTAAAAATTCATGTGTACCACGGAGGAATAATCACCGAAAAAAAAACTGATTTCTCAATGAACAAAAAAGCCTTATTCAAGCGATTGGTATTAAATTAGGTAATTTGTTCATATACACAAGACAAAAAAAGAAAAACGAAAATCGCTATATGAAAATAGCCATTGAGGAATTATCACCGTTAGAAAGAATCCTGGTGAATTTGCTTCATTCAATTTTTGCAACAGCAGAATGAATTGCAGACCTAGTTATGTAGTTCAAGTACCTGGTACTACATTTAAAAAAAAAGTAATCACCGAATCTCTCCAGCTAAGCTAAATTACTTGTGTTAGGAGTGGTTTCACGTAGGTATTGTAATGTCCAGGATTCGAACCCGGGACCTCTCGATCATGAGGCCGACTCCTTAACCGCTAAGCTACCGACGCTTTAATATTTTTATTTTCACATAATAATAATATTATCTAATTATTTTTTTTTTTAACAACAAGCTTTTATTAAAAAAGATATGTTGTCGTAAAACGAAAATATTTTTTTTATGCAAGGGTTGTGCTGATTGATAACCTTGTATCGCAATTAGAACACAGAGAAAAAGCTTGCGCGATACAAGCTTTTGATATTTTCGTTTTAATATACCTGTTACTTCGGGCCACCAACCAGGTGGACACCGAAGTCTTAAAATCACGCAAAAAAAATCAAAATCTTACACCCACTTTTTATCACTTTTCTCGACGTTTCACATGATTCTAAGTCTATTTAAGCAAAAAAATTTTTGTGTCGGTCTTTGTGTCTTGTTTGGTTAATGGGAAGAACTGATTAGATTTTGGGGTTTGTACGTTCAAGGTTTCGGGTACCTACCATACAAATAGTCCCTAAAAATCTTTTACAAGTGAGTTTCTTTCGAGTTCAGAGATCAGAGTAACGCGTATTTGACTTTGACATTTGAGTGACAATGACAATACGTATATTGTATATTTACATAAAACAACCAGACTCTGAAAGAAACTGAAATATAAACGCGTCGAATAATATGCATAAAGCCTAAGGTCTGTAATTTTGAATAAAAATACTGCAACAAAAATATCTAAGTTAGGCCCGAAGTTTGACAATCACTGTGTGATTTCCGTCCCACTAGATTTTTTAATAAAAGCTTGTTTTCAAAAAGTAAATTTGGTCAAACAACAACAACAAATCAAACATTTGGCATATTTTAAGTCTGACCAAGACCTGTCTAAAAGAAAAAAAAACGCATCAAAACCGTTCAGAAGTTTTTGCGGCCATCACGAACAAACAGACAAACAAATACAGACAGACAACACACAAGGATCATACTAAAATAATATTTTTGTGTTCAGAATCGTTCATTTAACATTACCCAAGTTGTCGGAAGTTTATGCGAATGTCACACATTGAAATAAAACTATTTTTAACGGATTCTATCGCGATTTATTTGTTGTTATTTTATATTTTACATGGATCCTGACGTTTCGGTTGCTTTTCGTGATTATCTCCCCGTGACGATGGCTGCTGAAAAGCAACCAAAATGTCGGGATCAATGTAAAATATAAAATCTACTGGGGCGGAAATCACACAGTGATTGTCAAACTTCGGGCCAAACTTAGATATTTTTGTTGCAGTATTTGTATTCAAAATTGTTTTTAATAATAAGTAGTCGTATCCCTCCCACATACCCACTAATCCTATCTCTAAATGAAATCAAATCAAACGTCTTCGACGTCAAAAACACAAAAAAATGAATTTTTAGGGACAATTTGTATGGTAGGTACCCGAAACCTTGAACGCACAAACCCCAAAATCTAATCAGTTCTTCCCATTAACCAAACAAGACGATTGGCGAAAGAATTTTTTAAATCGGATAAGTGGTTCTTGAGTTATTGCGTAAACAGACATCCAGACATCCAGACCAACAGACAGACCGACACAAAAATTTTTTTTGCTTAATTAGACAGAATCATGTGAAACGTCGAGAAAAGTGATAAAAAGTGGGTGTAAGATTTTGTTTTTTTTTTGCGTGATTTCGTGAGCCTTCGGTGTCCACCTGGTTGGTGGCCCGAAGTAATAACATCAAATAAATCGCGATAGAATCCGTTAATAATAGTTTTACTTATTTCAATTACCCAAGTTTTTGTTAAATATCTCCAAAGTACAGATACAACTAATTTATAATCTTATTATAGAAATAATCTATTCACAAGAGGCTACAATAAAGTTTTTATTTGTTTAAGATTTATAACTACCTAGGAATCAAGTTATTAATTTTTTATGACATTCTACGCAGACCCAAAGTAAGCATAGTTTAACTAGCTTGTGTTATGGGTTCTAGAATTCGTATAAACATATATACTCTTATTTTTGTAAATGCATATTAAGTATACATAGAAACACCCAGACTAATGCAAATAGACATATTCATGCAAACAAATATTTTCACTAAGCGGGAATTGAACCCGCGCCCTTTATCGTAGCAGTCGAATGCACTACCGCTACGCCATCGCACCACAGAGGCCGTCGAGTATTAGTTGATAGATATGTGTGAAATATATTAAAAGCGAGATTAAATTAAACACATAATACATGGTTAGATGGATAGTTACTTAGAACTGGTACCATCTTTCTTTTCAATTTTGCTGGCACTTTTTTTAGGGTTCCGTTGCCAAATGGCAAAAAACGGAACCCTTATAGATTCGTCATGTCTGTCTGTCTGTCCGTCCGTATGTCACAGCCGCTTTTTTCTGAAATAAGAACTATACTGTTGAAACTTGGTAAGTAGATGTATTCTGTGAACCGCATAAAGATTTTATCATTAAATTTTGGGGGTCTAAACTGAAACTCAAAAAATTTTTTTCATCAAACCCATACGTGTGTAGTATCTATGGATAGGTCTTCAAAAATGATATTGAGGTTTCTAATATGATTTTTTCCAGAACTGAATAGTTTGCGCGAGAGACACTTTGTAAATTGGTAAAACAAAGTGGTAAAATGTGTCCCCCCCCTGTAACTTCTAAAATAAGAGAATGATAAAACTAAAAAATATATATGATGTACATTACCATGTAAACTTCCACAGACAGACAGACATGGCACCATTTTTTTGTACTAAAAATGCCACCTGATTCGATTGAAAAAAAGTGAAGCCAGAGGCTAGTCCGCTAATCAGCAGTTGTGTACCGTACCGGTTTGCAGGTGAGGTTGTTTTGGACCCCGAATGTCTTGGTAGAGCCCTTTTTTTTTTTTGCGGAAATCCCTTCGGATACCACCCCGCCGGTCAGCGGGGGTGGTTATGTCGGGCTTGACCCGACTAAAACCGCACGCCGTCTCGGGTCTGAAGACGCCGGGGTGTAAGGTTGCCCATAGAGCATATCTCTCGCACCCCGACTGACCCTGGGCCATCTCCGGTTTCGAGATGGCTCCCTCGGGTTTGGGAACCACGGTGTCCCCGTCTTGCCCCGGTTTGGGGGAGGGGCGCTAGTCGCCCCACCATCCCGGCCTGCTTCTACTGGGGTGACAGGCGGCCTCACCTGCCACCCCCAGCCCTAAAAACCCCCGGCGTACAGCAGGTAATCTATAAACCTACATATAATTACTTCTCCCGACAGGCTGACTGACTGATCAATCAACTCAGAGTCCAAACCGCTGAAGCTACAATTTTGAAATTTCGGCAGTAGATAATTTTTGGAGTTCTGTACCCAAATTGTAAAACGGGAGCCTATTACTAAGACTCCTTATCCAACCCTCTGTCTGTCAGTCAGTCTGTCACCAGGCTGCATCTCATGAACCGTGATAGTTAAACAGTTAAAATTTTCACAGATGATGTATATTTATTGCCGCCGCTATAACAACAAATAAAAAAATAAACAAAATAAAATAAATATTTAAGGGGGCTCCCATACAACAAACGTGATTTCTTTGCTCGGTATTGATAACAGCAACACGTAGGCTCTTGAAATATTCACAGAATATTTATTCACTTTAAAAATAAATAATTAAATTAAAATAAAACATATATTTAAGAGGGGCTCCCATACAACAAACGTGTTTTTTTCCGTTTTTTTATAGATTTATAGATTTTTTATAGATTACATAGCCCGCGTGGACTTAGATCTGGTTTTAATTCTTTTGCGCGGAACTAATTCTCTTTCTAAAATTAATTACCCTATGTGACAAATTGTCACATAGGGTAATTAATTTTGTAATATTAGCTATCTGCCAGTGAGTCAAAATCGGCCCAGCCTTTCCAGAGATTACCTAATTCAAGCAAACAGAAAGATATACAGATAAAAGTAAAAAAAATGTTTTTGTTGTATGTAGGTACCGTGTATAAGTCGGGGTACGAGGGATATGCTCTATGGGCAACCTTACACCCCGGCGTCTGTAGACCCGAGACGGCGTGCGGTTTTAGTCGGTTCAAGCCCGACGTAACCGCCCCCGCTGGCACGCGGGGGGGTATCCGAAGGGATTTCCGCACGAAAAAAAAAAACAAAAAAGGTACCGTGTATAAATTCAAATGCATTAATTAAAAAACTGTTATTGCTACGTTACGTTACAACCAGACACTCGATTTTATTTATTTCAATGTATAGAAGGCGTTTTTGTTTCGTGTGGAAACCCCCACGGTATTCACCCCATCGGAATCGAACCGACTAAAACCACACGGTGTCCTCCCACGCGTCCATTGCCGGGTGGCATTCAATCTTAGAAAAAGAATTCGGATTCCGTGCAAAGAAAATATGAAAGGCCACGCGGTGAAGTCGCGGGCAAAGCTAGTGTTCAATATGAACAGTGATACAGACTGCAGCATAGAATATTATTATTATATATTGCAATTTTAATGAATGAACTTTATTTACATACTTCTGCCGATGGGCATTTTTTTTTAAATTTGATGATTTGATCGTAATTTTTATGTTTTGAATTTTATTGCTAAATGATGCAATTATTTGATTAAAGTAGTTGACCCTGATTTTGCAGCCTAATATGTTACGCTTTTTCATTTTTTCGTTTATAGGGTTCCGTACCTCAAAAGGTAAAAAAAGGAACCCTTATAAGATCACTCTGTTGTCCGTCTGTCTGTCCCAGTGTCACCAGCGATATTATCAGGAACGGATGAACCTAGCAACTTGAAATCTATGCGAGGTACTGGGGTCTATAGTCCCTATTAGGTGTATAAAAATCAAGATCCTGAGTCAACACGATGAAAAGATATGAACTATAATTTATATTCTCACGAAAACTTGTAAATTTTTTTTTCGTGCGGAAATCCCTTCGGATACCTACGAAAACTTGTACCTAAGTACAAAATTGACCTTAATTTTCAATTTGTTTATTTTTCGAAATTTTCTCTTCACTTGTTACAGCACAAATAAAGGCAAAAATCTGAAAATTAAAACAATTGAATATTATATGGTGTCTCCATGCATACATAGTTGACACCAATTAAGATAGGCCTCTGAGTAGTTTGGGCGCTAGCTTTGGGCAATTTAGAGGACTAGCTTAATTGGCACCGACCTCAAATAAGACTAGGACGGTTACCAACTTCGCAATCAACCCAAACTTAAGCGTAGCGAGATTTGCCTATCCAACAATAGGTCATCGTGACAGGTTGACTTTTTCCATTGATTTTGTTTTTCGGTGAGTATTCCTCGACGGCAAGACCGATCTGGACATTCGACCCCTTACGACACTCAGTAATGTCTACTTGATCACCGTGGCAAATTTGGTCGAGATCGGTCAAACCGTCTCAGAGGAGTAACATTTGTTTGAAATGCAACTTTGAAACCAAAGACGTTTCGCTCGCCTCCGGCTCGCTACGCTTAACTAGGACGGTTACCAGCTTCGCAATGAACCCAAACTTAAGCGTAGCGAGATTTGCCTATCCAACAATAGGTCAACGTGACCGGTCGACTTTTTCCATTGATTCAGGTTTTTCGGTGATTATTCCTCGATGGTAAGACCGATCTGGACAGTCGACCCCTTACGACACTCAGTAATGTCTACTTGATCACCGTGGCAAATTTGGTCGAGATCGGTCAAACGGTCTCGGAGGAGTATCATTTGTTTGAAATGCAACTTTGAAACCAAAGACGCTTCGCTCGCCTTCGGCTTGCTACGCTTAATAAATAAATAAAATTGTGCTTTTCTGTGAAAGAAAGTAACAGAAAATATTTATTGCGATAGCAATTTACTTAAGGTGGTATAATAGGTAGGTACGGGACCCTCGGCGTACGAGTTCAACTCGCACTTGATAGATTTCTCGTCATATCTCCGGTTATACTAAACCAATTGCAATGAAATATATGGCAGATTTTAGGTTTGACTAAGAACTTTCCAATAGAATAAATCGCATAATAATCCGTTCCGTAGTTTGCATAAAATGCAGACTACTGAAAGGCATGAATATGTCTATTTGCATTGGTCTGGGTATTTCTATGTATGTATTTCCAAAAAAATGTATTTAATTATGTTTATGCGCTTTCTAGAACCCATACCACAAGCTAGTTGAGCTGTGTAGCGCAGTGTAGAATGTTAAGAAAATATATGCCGAAATAGGAGCTGCCGCTTCGAGGCACATGGGTACACGGGGAATCATTTGTGGTACGTTTTAACCGACTTCAAAATACAATAATAATCAAAGGGTATCAACAACTCGCATGCGGTCCAGTTTTCAAGGGAGCCGCATCAACAACCTCGGTGGAACACGCTTGCCTAGAAGCAACTTATTCACTCGTGAGTTGAAGATTATTAGGGTATAGTTTTCCGGAAGCAATTTCTTTTTAGGGTTCCGTTGCCAAATGGCAAAATACGGAACCCTTATAGATTCGTCATGTCTGTCTGTCTGTCCGTCCAGACGTATGTCACAGCCACTTTTTTCCGAAACTATAAGAACTATGCTGTTGAAACTTGGTAAGTAGATGTATTCTGTGAACCGCATTAAGATTTTCACACAGAAATAGAAGAAAAACAATAAATTTTGGGGGTCCCCATACTTAGAACTGAAACTCACACATTTAAAATGTGTGCCCCCCCCCCCTGTAGCTTCTAAAATAAGAGAATGATAAAACTAAAAAAAATATATGATGTACAATTACCATGTAAACTTCCAACGATAATTGGTTTGAACGAGATGTAGTACGTAGTTTTTCTTTAATACGTCATAAATCGTAAACCGAAATTTACCTTTCATTCAATCAACTCAAATATTAAAAAAAAAAAAAAATTATGTTACTTGCTGCTACGGAACCCTTAATGGACGAGTCCGACTCGCACTTGGTCGCTTTTTATTTATTTAGATCCATACTTAGGCACTATAAAAAAAAACGCCAGTAATCTCACAAAGAAATACGAGTATACTTATTACGTACAACTAGCCTGCAAGGCTGCAGGGTAACACATAAATAAAACCTATTTATTACCCGTCATTCCAAGAAATATTGGTACAAGAAGGTAAAACGCTCCATAGACAAGAATATTCTCAGAGGAATAGACCGAGAGTCCGGTTTTGTTAGAAAAAGTTGAGGCAAAGGCATGCACCACCGCATTCAGCCTCTGTTGTCAGTTAAACCACAGGATATAGCGGGATTTAAGGAATAAACTTATAGATTCGACATTGCAATCTTTTTTTTAAAGGTCGTTGGAAATATGGACAACTTTTTTCCAATTGCGCTACGTTAACCTTGGCTTCAGATTAGGTATCAGAAATAAAAAAGAAAATAATATAAGATATTGAAATTATTTTTTCTAATTGGAAAATTTTAAGTACCTACCTAATATAAAAAAATAAAATTAAAATTCTTTTTCATTATTGTTTTGTTGTTAATACTTTAAAAATTTAATGAACGTAAGTCAATTAGTTATTCTTTCAGTGGTAAGGGTTGGACAGAACAAGTTAGTGCCAGCACTTAAAAAAAGTACCTAACAAATTGAAAAATACTCGGTACCAACCACCAAAAAATGAAAATAATTCATTTGTTTTATGATTTTTAGTTAAGTATATCTTTTGAAGTAGTTTCTTTTTAATTAAATTTATTTACATGTGGCGTAGCGGTGCATTTGACTGCTACGACAGGGGGCGCCGGTTCGATTTCCGCTCAGTGCAAATATTTGTATGCATGAATATGTCTATTTGCAATGGTCTGGGTGTTTATGTATAATATGTACGTATTTACAAAAAATAAAGTATATAAGTATGTTTATCCGCATTCTGGAATCCATAACACAAGCTAGTTGAACTATGCTTACTTTAGCTCTAGAAGGCGCTGTGTAGAATGTCGTAGAATATTTATTAAGCGTAGCGAGCCGAAGGCGAGCGAAACGTCATCGGTTTCAAAGTTGCCTTTTAAACAAATGATACTCCTCCGAGACCGTTTAACCCATCTCGACCAAATTTGCCACGGTGATCAAGTAGACATTACTGAGTGTCGTAAGGGGTCGAATGTCCAGATCGGTCTTACCATCGAGGAATAATCACCGAAAAACCAAATCAATGGAAAAAGTCGACCGGTCACGTTGACCTATTGTTGGATAGGCAAATCTCGCTACGCTTAAGTTTGGGTTGATTGCGAAGCTGGTAACCGTCCTAGTTTATTTATCATACACTTGAGTGAGAGACATCACTTTGAGTGCTAAATAAGCTAAATAGTTATTTTTAATTCGGAATATTTATCTGGGGGCACGGCAATCCAGCAATCTTTTCTCGAAGCAGTTCAGGTGATTTCCACCATCTACGGGTATAACTTCGTTATGGGTAAAACTAGAATCCTGAATTTTAGTAACCAAGCAGGTATTGTAGAAACACGGTAAATTTCATTCAATTTGAACCAGTAGTTTATTAATTATAACTAGTCAAAATTTCTTAATGTTGTCACTCACTGACTGACTGACAGATCATCACAAATTTTTAAGACACTTCTAGCAGACATAAACAGACTAAACAATCTTATTTAATGTAATATGTATTACTTGTAAGATACATTGTGTTTTCATGCGATAGCCAAGTAAATCTTTTTTATTTGAAACATGAAAGATTTTGTTAGGTTAGCTAATGACGTAATAACGTCAGTCAGAAGGTCCCTTAAGTAGGATGGATGTCACAACTTTTTACGGTAGAAGAACTGAGTTGCGAGACTTTTGTTTTTTATAAGTATTATTTTTGATGGCACTACTTTTTCTTTTGCGTGCAGAAACCCCCTCGGACTTGTGTATGTCGGACTCGAAAACGAAAAATTCCGTACGGTGTTTAAGTCACATAGACCTCTGTGGCCGGGGAATCTGGTGTGCCGTAGAAAGGATATCCCAGAGGCTACGACCGGCCTTGGCCACCAATATAGGCGACCCCGAAGTGCTGTTGGGGGTCGAAATCCTCCTCCCATGTTGCTCTACTTATATAGAAGATTCATATACCTAAACCTATTTCGTCTTTTAATTTTAATAAGCCTAGTCAAATTGCAAGTACTTGCGGAGCCTAGATCGAATTTCTTTATGACCTAATGACGTAGAGTTAGACTAGAGCGTCCTATCGTGGTCCAAGTCACAAGAGTATGTCGGGCGATCGTGTTTTTGGTTAAGGGCATATACTTAATAATAATGTTGAATATAATATACTAGCATCTCCACGCGGTTTCACCCGCGTAAGTCTTGATCCCATGGGAATATCGGGATAAAAAGTAGCCTATGTTACTCAGGGATAATGTAGCATTCTAATGGTGAAAGAATTTTTGAAATCGCTTCAGCACTTTTTGAGCCAATTCGTTACAAATATACTTACATACAAATCTTTCCTCTTTATAATATTAGTATAGATTCGAGGGGAAAGGCCTTTACACCTCGTTAGTATGCAGATGTGTATGGGAACGTACCGGAATCTTTAGCGCCAAACCGCACCTGCAAGCTGGTGTATCCGCTGGTCTCCTCTTTTTGGTTTGGCTTATACGTCTTTTATGGAAGTGACTGCTGTCTGGCCTCTCAACCCTGAAAGGAAAGCCTGCGCCAGAGCCTCGTTCGTTAATCAATAAGTATACCAGCTATCAGGAAAGGTTGAATAGGCCCCGAAGATTTTGGTGAAACCCCATGAACACCTTAAGTCTATCAAAGTGTGACAGTGATATTAAGACGAATGTTGTATAAAATCGCTGCCTCTCATACCTTGTAATCCCGTCCTTGGAGTGACTTACTCGGGTTGCTGAGTATCGTGAACATTATTCTCTGGTTGCCGGCTGTCCGACAAGGCGCCATGAAGGGGAACCAAGTGTATGGACACACTTGAAAAGTATTTCTCAGTAGTGGGTACTTAGGTAAATTATCACTAAATATTATAAAACAAAGTCCTCCACCGCCTCTGTCTGTCTATTAGCGATAAAATCAAAAACTACTGCACTGATATTCATGCTGTGTTTTTCACCAATGGATAGATAGAGATAGAGATATAACATAATGATGTACGGTGGAATTGTGTATCTTATATAGGTCCGCTGAAAAGTCAGTCAAGTACAGAAAAGTCCGCGATGGCATATATCTATGTCTTAAGGATAACATACTCGGGAGACAACGCCGCAGTGCCAGCACTGCGAGGATCCTTGCGAAGACACGGCGCTCCACACGTTGGTGGAGTGCCCTGCGTGGGCGAGTCAACGCCGGGATCTCGTTGCGGTCCTGGGCGTGAACGTTCTCTCGTTGGAGACCATGGTGAGGGCCGTGGTCTCCGACGGGAGTAAGTGGCACGCCGCCGCCTCTTTCTGCGAGCAGATAATGCTCGCGAAAGAGACGGCGGAGAGGGAGCGGGAGAGAACCCTGCCCCCCGAGTTTCGCAGTCTGACGGCAGTCAGTCTGAGACTCATCTACGCCCGGGACGGGCGTAGATGAGTCGACGACCTCCATGATCGGGGCCTGAGGACGGCAGTTGGCCGATTCGCCGTCCTTACAGAAGCAGGCCGTGGCGGAGGCGTGTCGTGTGTGCCCTACACACGCCTGCCAACTCACCGAAGCGGGATTAAACCCGACCCCACCGGCGAGGCTGCGGTGGCGGCCAAAGTCCGCCGGCAACCCTGGGGTTATCCTTTCGAGGGCTTACGCGGGGTGCCCGGCAACGGACACTTGGGGAGGACACCGTGCGGTTTTAGTCGAGACACGACATAACCACCCCCGCTGGCCAGCGGGGGGGTATCCGAAGGGATGTCCGCACGAAAAAAAAAAGAAAAAAAAAAGGATAACATACTATATTTATTATAATACTACAGGCTCTAACGGATGAACGGATCTGGCTGCAATTAGGTACAGAGATAGATTATAGTCTGAAATACCACACGGGCTTTTTTATTGAGCCGAGCGAGCGAAGCTCTTATACGCGGCATAGCCGTTTGTTGGTGGCTGAACTCCTCCGTAACGTGAGATGGTTCATGTCCGATGTACCATTGAGGAATAATCACCGAAAAACAGTATCACGAGCGCGCGGCCTTAGCTAAGCGCGCGACTGTAGTAAGATGTGTTATTTTCAAGTAAGAGTCCTGCTCGCTCAGCTCAATTTATTTCAGTTTCACCTTGCACTGAATTCCTAGTCTTTAGGTTCCCATAGGAAGCGGCAACGGGAACAAAATTGCATGGGGGCGAAGCCGCGGGCGAAAGCTATATTTTATGAAGGAAAGATGGCAGACATTGGGGTATATTTTTACCTAACTGACCATGGAAGGGTGATTTTTTTTCGGGCGTGTCTAGTATGCATGATTAAGAGCGTTCCTTTATCACCTTGCATCAAATTCAAATTCAAATTCATTTAAATGCAATCAGCTGGATGAATTATTGTGACAGTTGCGATAGATCTCGTTAAATTCATCTTAAAAGCCCAAGCATCTTTGGGTAGGTGTTAAAAAATCAAAATGGCGGATTTTTGTCGCTAAATTGTAATATCTGTAATAGACGTTAATTTTTCTTTTTTAAACCTTTAAAACATTTAAAGATTTTTAAAAGGTATATACCTCCTATTTGGGCTAAAAATGAATCGCAAAATTGGTTACTAAGCCCAAAAATTGAGAATGAATCAACATATTTGAATAATTAATTGCGATTGTAGATAGGTAATTCTATGGACACGCTTTATATTACATGAATATATCTTTTAATGTACAGAAGTTCTGGATCTCTCTCTCTCTCTCTCTCTCTCTCTCTCTCTCTCTCTCTCTCTCTCTCTCTCTCTCGCTCTGGTTCAGGGATCTTTTAATGTTGGAATGCAAGTGACTTAGTTTAAAAAGTATTAAGCCACAGACATAATGTAGTCATCTTATGTCTGTGTGCTAAGCACGGTGTGACCATAGACTAAATTTGTCCTTTACTCTCTGTAAACAATTAAACGAGATGATTTAATAGCTGTGCCCGCGACTTCGTCTGTGTGGGCTTGGATGTGGTTTTTTTTTTGCATTTTAAGAAAGTATAAGGGTTCCCTAATAGATATAAGTAGTCTATGTCACGCCTTATAACAAAAGCTATCTGCAGTCAAAATCCCGTTAAAATCAGCACAGTCACTTCATAGATCGCCCAGTAGCCATTCACCTCGGAGCCTAGTAGTGGTAGAAATTACAAATTTGTCACAAAATTCGGCGGTTTGCGAAAAACCCTCCATAGTAATCCAATTTCGGTTTGATTGCGTTCAGGGGTCAGCAAGTGCATAGCCGGGCAGGGGGATTGTGGTCGCAGCACTAGTGGGACCGGTGGGTGTCACGCGGTGCTGCGACGACAATCCTCTTCTGATGAGGCCGTCAAGCTTAGTGCCACCATTGTTAACATGGTACGTGTACGTAATGGTGACCCTCTTTCCTGAGACTTTACCTTCAGCTTACCATCAGGCGAGGTGAAGTCAAATTGACGTGTCATAAAAATTAAAAAAAAAGCCCGGGATCCGTTTCCTCCTTCTCGTCCTTTTGGTTGGGCTTATATGGATTTTATGGGAGTGACTGTCGTTTGACCTCCCAACTCTAAGATGAAAGCCTGCGGCAGAAGGTGTACCGGCTTGCAGTTGAATTGACTTGGCACCAAAGGTCTTGGTGTGGGCCTATACACCCAATACACCCATAACATGTAAATGCCTATGGTATCAAATCATGATTAGCTATAGCATCATTTTTTAGCCTAGTAACCTCTCCTGCAGTTCGGTACACCTACTAATTAATGGCCCCGTCCATCCAGGTGTACGAATTGATGTACGGGGTTCAGGGTTTTCTCTCAAGGTTAGGAGGCAGTCACTCCCGTAAAAGTGAACATAAATCAATAACGGAAGATCAGGAAAGCGGACCTTGGACTCCAGAAATTAAATAAAAGCCAATTATTTAAAAAAAAATATCAAAAATATGATTTTACAACAAATTGAAATGGCATAATATCTAAAATAGGCTGTTACCAATTGTTGTCTGTGCCAAAAAAATGTAACTCTATACCAAACTTTGTTTATGCACAACTTCCTACTTGCATGTGCAAGTATTTGAAATTCGAAACTTCTAATTCAGCTCAGCATTCCACCTCAGTGGCACACATAAAAATGCTCGAGTTAATGTAATACTATAAGTGCGTAAATTAATTATTCTACTAGCTTACGCCCGCGGCTCCGCCCACCGGAGGTCGGTTATTGGTTTTTGGTCAACATCTCATCATACGTCAGATTTTAAGTCTTTTTTTAAGATTTAGGACGTGTCTAGGTAGCTCAGTTGGTCGGAGTCGGAGTATTGTCCTGGATGTTCACTTTATCTGAGTTAAATCTACAAGAAGTTTGTAATAAAAAAACTGCATAAAAATCCATTCAGTAGTTTGGATTCAGATGGCGGTCTGTTGTCTCTGCCTACCCCGGAGGGAAAAAGGCGTGAGTATATGTAGTTTTTACGTCTATCGCGAACACGAAACAGACATAAAAACAGACAAGAATTCCAACCCAAGTATTTCTTTTTAATTATCTCCAACACAGTGGCTTGGAGATATTAAAAAGTGGCCCAGCGCGAGTCGGACTCGCCCATGAAGGGTTCTGTAGCAGCAAGTAACATAATAATGTTTTTCTTTTAAATTTTTATATTCGATTTTATTGAATGAAAGGTAAATTGCGGTTTACGATTTATGACGTATTAAGAAAAACTACTTACTAGATCTCGTTTAAACCAGTTTTCGGTGAAAGTTTACGTGGCAATGTACATCATATGTTTTTTTTTAGTTTTATCATTCTCTTATTTTAGAAGTTACAGGGGGGGGGGGGGACACATTTTCCCACTTTGGAAGTGTATCTCTTGCAAACTATTCAGTTTAGAAAAAAATTATATTAGAAACTTCAATATCTTGACATACGGACAGACAGACAGACATGACGAATCTATGAGGGCTCCGTTTTTTGCCATTTGGCAACGGAACCCTAAAAAACGACAAAAAAAATTCATAGCAACAGCTAGATTATAATTTTATAGTCGTATGTTTTTTATTTTTTTCTTCGTGCGGAAATCCCTTCGGATACTCCCCCCCCCCCTTTCTTCCAGCAGGGGTGATTATGTCGGGCTTGAACCGACTAAAACCGCACGCCGCCTCGGGTCTTCAGATGCAAATGATTTCAGGGTGTAAGGCACCCCGGCTGACTCTGGGTCATCTACGGTTTCAAGATAGCCCCTCGGGTGTGGGAACCACAGTGTCTCCAACTTGCCCCGGAGAGGGGAGCGCGCGTCGCGCCGCCGCCCCTGACTGAATTATAATCGTACCTATAGATAGACATGCGTTAGACTAAATAATTATCGACTCCTTGTACTGAGTAGTGTTTCCCAGTTGCGACCAAAGTTAGCATCGGTGCCCGAGGTCCGCTTCTTGTTTTTGATTGTGTCTGAATGTATCGGCTTTTCCGGGAGCGACTTCCATCTGACTTCCCAACCCTGAAAGGAAAGCGTGCGCTAGAACCTCGTCGGTTCTTTACTTGGTGTACCGGTACACCCTGTTTAATTGAGCTGAGTTTATACCCGGCATAGCATAGAGGAGTGTTTTGAAGTGAGATGGTTCATGTCCGATGTACCATTGAGGAATAATCACCGAAAAACAGTATCACGAGCGCGCGGCCTTAGCTAAGCGCGCGACCGTAGTAAGATGTCTTATTTTAAAGTAAGAGTCCTGCTCGCTCAGCTCAATTTATTTCAGTCGCACCCTGCACTGAATTCCTAATACTATAAACTAGCTGTTACCCGCAGCTCCGCCCGCGTGGAGTACTGAGATATTCGTATTATTTTTTATTTACCAATTTTTACGCAACTTTCTTGATTTTACTTTCCGTAAGAATCTTCTACAACATATTAGAAAACTAAATACTCCATCATCAGACCCTGAATACCGTGTCGCATCAGAGAGTTTGCCATGTCAAAACAAATGAGCCCAAACTCGATAGGATGATCTTGTTGGCTATACGTGGCTAAGCCGTTTGGTCGAGACTGTAATCCTCCGGAACCACAATGCCGATCTTGACTAAATTTACCATGGTGATAGTGTAGACACCGCTGAGTGTTTAGAGCGGTCAACTGTTCAAATACAATGTACCATTGAGGATTAATCATCGAAAAACCAGTTTCACGAGCGCGCGGCCATTTTTTTTTTTTTTTTTTTTTTTTTTACGTGCGGAAATCCCTTCGGATACCCCCCCGCCGGCCTGCAGGGGTGGTTATGTCGTGTCTCGACTAAAACCGCACGGTGTCCTCCCCAAGTGTCCGTTGCCGGGCACCCCGGGTAAGCCCTCGAAAGGATAACCCCAGGGTTGCCGGCGGACTTTGGCCGCCACCGCGGCCTCGCCTGGTGGGGTCGGGTTTTATCCCGCTTCGGTGAGTTGGCAGGCGTGTGTAGGGCACACACGACACGCCTCCGCCACGGCCTGCTTCTGTAAGGACGGCGAGTCGGCCAACTGCCGTCCTCAGGCCCCGATCATGGAGGTCGGTAGTCCCGGGCGTAGATGAGTCTGCGGCGTCCTCGCCGCAGACTGCGAAACTCGGGGGGCAGGGTTCTTTCCCGCTCCCTCTCCGCCGTCTCTTTCGCGCGCATTACCTGCTCGCAGAAAGAGGCGGCGGCGTGCCACTTGCTCCCGTCGGAGACCGCGGCCCTCACCATGGTCTCCAACGAGAGAACGTCCACGCCCAGGACCGCAACGAGATCCCGGCGTTGACTCGCCCACGCAGGGCACTCCACCAACGTGTGGAGCGCCGTGTCTTCGCCAGGATCCTCGCAGTGCTGGCACTGCGGCGTTGTCTCCCGGTGGATGCGCCACAGATACCTACCGAAACACCCGTGTCCGGTAACCATCTGGCACATCCGGTAGGAGAGGTCCCCATGGTCCCTCTCCAACCACTCCTTCATGATCGGTCTCACCGCCGCAATGGTGGATTCCCCCCACCTTGGGTGCTCAAGTCGCACCCTCCATGTCTCCATGAGTTCCTGGCGGAGCAGGGACCGCTGAGCCCTGATTTCTCGGGGCTCCGGCCTATGGCCCCGCTCCAGCGCCTCCTTGCGCCACTGGTACAGCAGCGCAAGGGCTCTCGCTTCCAGGTCCCATGGAGGGGTCCCAGCTAGGAGACATGCCGCCTCGACGGAGATCGTGCGATATCCCCTGATGACTCTGACGGCCATCGCCTTTAACGGGCTGTTAAGAACAGCCACGTTGCGGGCCGCCAGAGTCTCCGCCCATACGGGGGCCCCGTATAGGGCCATGCTTCGCACGATCCCCAGGTACAGTCTCCTAGTGGGGGCGTTGGGTCCCTTAACGTTGGGCATCAGCCGCGATAGCGCGGCCGCAGCCCCCCTCAGGAGCGCGCGGCCATAGCTATGCGCGTCACCGTTATTTTCAAGTAAGAGTCCTGCTCGCTCAGCTGAATTTATTTCAGTCGCACCCTGCACTGAATTCCTAGTTTAGTTTCGAAGTTGCTACGGCGACCTTCTTACTCCATCATCAGACCCTGAATACCATCTCAAATCAGACAGTTTGTCAAGACAATAGAAAGGAGCTCAAACTCGATGGGCTTATCTCAGTTTATTTGTTTTTTTTTTTATACCACTAAGGTGACAGACAAGCATAAGGCCCACCTGATGGGAAGCGGTTACCGCGGCCTATGGACGTGTGCAACACCAGTGGCGTCACACTCGCGCTGCCGACCCTGTAAAGGAAAGGGGATGGGAAAGGAGTTTGGCAGGGAATGGGAAAGGAGTTTGGGAGGGGATGGGAAAGGAGTTTGGGCTCCGGCACTCTCACTCACCAAACGGAACGCAACAGTTCAAATACTGTTACTTGGCGTCGATATTCTGTGAGAGGGTGGTGCTTCCCCGGTCGAGTCGGCCCATTCATGCAACGGCCAAAAGGACTGTTGCTTGATTCTACCAAGTTGTTCATTGTTTCATGAGTTTTATTGTTTTTACGCGAGACCCTCATTCTTTTTAAATAAAAGTAGTCTTAGTTACACCTTATAATATCAAGTATCTGCCAGTGAAAACCCCATGAAAATAAGTCCAGCCATTTAGGATATTAACCGGCACATACAGAAAGACAGACAGACAATTTTAGGTAGATTTCGATGAAATCGATCTACCTATTGGTTTCTTGACTACTGTCAAATTTTAAAACAAATTCTTCATAGGAGGTCTAGTTATGACCCCCTGAGTCCGAAATGACCACTGGCCAAAAAGTTTATATATATATGTATGTATGTATGGTTCCACTTCCCAAAATTTGCGGCACTTTCACGGTCGCATTTTTGCCCCGATCGCTTTCAAACTGCGGTCAAAAATTGCTTGGGTGTAAACTTAGTTTAAGTTCGTGAACGGGTGGAATCCGGCCTAAGGGGACGGTAGGGCTTCACTTTTTGTGAAATCAGTTTTTCCTCAAAATTTCACGATCCATGAAAGATATTCGAACCGTTCTAATTTTATCCCATAGTATACATCAATACCAACAACTTTTAATTATAAACCTATAAGATTAAAACTTTAACCAAAAGTGGAGGGGGGAAAAACCAAAAATTTTCGGGAAAAAAATCACAATCACAAACTTCTAACCGGTGAACATTCTTGCAGTCGGAAACATTTTTAATCGATAGGCCATTTTTAAGTCTAAAATAAATGTCTGAAAAGTTTTTCGCTAAATATTACCGTTTTCGAGAAAAAAAAATTAAACATGTTAAAAAATAATATTAATTGCTTCACGAAATCTACCTGTGCGTTCCCCATTTTAGTTATAAGTATCGTACTTAGGTACATAGGTACACTTATATACCTACCTTTTATAAAAAAATTGTTATTTTAACATCACATACAGCATACAGACACTTCAATTATATTTATTTGTAGATATAGAATAGATTATGATAACAACAATTATTTTTCATTGTTTCAGCTTTGGCGCTGTGCGACTGGTCCAATCTCCAGCTAAAAAGACGTAACCTAGCAAGACGTCACTGCGGACCTAAGCAGCACACTGACAACTTCGCAAGAATCGGAGATGTCGCCACTTTCGAATCCATTGAACTTATTCAAACATTGAAAGGAATAGCTAGAAGTAGTGAAGCCGCAATCAACCTCAAACCAATCCTTATGACCACAGCTATGAACATGTTCAGCCATTACATGTGCAACGTTAGGTTTGACGCTGAAACAGACGCTGATTTCAAAAGAATCGTTGAGCATTTCGATGAAATCTTCTGGGAGATAAATCAGGGATATGCCGTGGATTTCTTACCTTGGCTCTCACCATTCTATAAGAAGCATCTTGATAAGTTATTGAGCTGGTCTCACGATATCAGATCTTTCATCCTATCTAGAATTGTTGAACAGAGAGAAATAAATTTAGACACCGATGGTCCTGAAAAGGATTTCTTGGATGGTCTACTAAGAGTGCTGCATGAAGACCCAACAGTTGATCGAAATACAATCATATTTATGCTGGAAGATTTCTTGGGAGGTCACTCTTCAGTGGGCAATCTAGTGATGTTATGTCTGACAGCTGTTGCCAGAGATCCAGAAGTTGGAAGGAGGGTAAAAGCTGAATTGGATTCTTTAACGAAAGGGAAAAGACCTGTTACCCTTCTGGATAGACCGAGTTTACCGTATACTGAAGCTACAGTTCTCGAATGTCTTCGATATGCTTCATCACCTATAGTTCCTCATGTTGCGACTGAAAATGCTGCTGTATCAGGATTTGGCGTAGAAAAAGGTACTATAGTCTTCATCAATAATTACGAACTCAATATGTCTGAAGAGTATTGGAAGGAACCGGAAAAATTCGACCCAGCAAGGTTTTTGGAAAAAACCAAAGCAAAGGTGCGAAGGAATTCGCTTTGCGATTCAGGTATGGAGTCGGACGGTGAGAGACCCACGAAGACTGAAACTGAGAAGGAAGTTTGGAGTGTCATGAGGAATATTCCTCAATTCTTACCTTTTAGTATCGGGAAAAGGACGTGTATTGGCCAGACTTTGGTAACGACGATGAGCTTTGTAATGTTTGCCAGTATCATGCAGGAGTTTGACGTGGCTGCTGAGCATGCTAAAGACTTGAGACAGAAGCCTGCGTGTGTAGCGTTACCGAAGGATACATACAGTTTATATTTGGTGCCCAGAAAACACTGAATCTTTATTAAAATTACAATTTCAGCTGTGATGTGTTTATGCTATATTTTGAGAGTTTTATTAGTGCCAGAAGTGGAAAATATTAAGATTGCGTTATTGTAGATAAGGGTAAGTAGTAAAGCGTGAAACAATAATGGTCTTTCAAAAAAAATATAATAAAATATATATTGTATCCCTAGTAGTAGGTAAGATACGAAGTAGAACTTTTATATTGTCTATACTGGATTACTGACCAAAATTTTTGCAAATATAAAAATAGAGTAATATTTGGAATTTGAATATCATTGTTAAATTGAAATTACACTAATTTCACACAAGATTTTCAGAAGAAATTGAAATAATCTTTGAGCAGGTACTCAAGATTGTTATAAATTTGAAAATATTTTTGTGCTGAGAGTGAGACGAAGTCGAGCGAAAGCACCTTTCACTACACTCGATGTATTTCGTTTGTGTCCCTCTAGCGCCTAGACCCTTCGACCGATTTTAATGATTTCTAACATAATCATAAATGATAGTGATGTGACGGACACAAGCTATACAAATTTAAGTTATGAAGTACCACGGAGAAATAATGACCGAACAAAAAATTCAAAAGTTGATTTCTCAAAAACTACAATTGGTAAAATCTAAGTTTGGCGCCAAAACGTAGCCTATAACCATAAATACCGATTAAAAAAAGAAAATTGAAAATCGGAAAAGACACGGAGGGATACTCACTGAAAAAACAACAACAAAAATTGTAGGTAATCATGTAGTGCACTCTCAGCTCAACATTGCAACAGCAGAATGCATTGCGACCCTAGTTAGTTTTTGGTCTCAAAATTATTCATGAAATAAAATGACTCTAAATTTGAGAATAAAGACTGTGACTTTACCGACAGAGAGACACGACCTGAGAATTAAAATTGTTAAATTAGATTATTTCAACAGTAGTGGAAAAAATAGGTAGTTTTTTTATTTCAATTAGTAATCCAATTTGAACATGATGTATTGTAACATAAAGACTTTTCTAGACAAAAAAAATAATTTACCTTACAATAGTATTATATTTATTATCTGTGCTAACGTTTTGTTATCACCTCACATTGACTTTTTTTGCTTTCACTTGTAAAAGGCGCGAAAATCATTATAGACGCATTTTATTTACCCTTTGACCATCTGTACTTTACGTAAATTGATGATAAAAGTACTTGAATATTTATAATTACGTACTTATTGAACGTTTGGATTAGCCTTTTTATGTGTTTTTCTATATATATATTTCTTTTTTATCAACCATGAACTGACATACTTTTTACCAAATTACTGAATGAAGTGTCAATCGATTCAGTATCATGCTCTGAATGCAATAGGCTACATTTTATACAAATAACATCAACATTGCGGATGTTACACCCAAAAATGTGGATCCATAAAAAAAATTAAATCATAAAAATCGTACTGAGTGTCTTATTAAATAAAGGCCAGGAAATCCCAAGTTCAAAAGTTTAAATATTAATATTATGGAATATACTAAGAGATGAAAATACAATTCTATGGTACATTTTTTCAGCGATTTGAAAATACTACTAGCGCCATCTGTTGGTGGAGACCCGGGACTAAATTCTACTATTTTTTTTTAATGTTAGTCTTTTACATCTATATTTTTAACCTTATCGTAGGTTACAGTTTTTTTAATTATATACCTGCTTGTTAAATTTGTTAGTCAGTTACACATCATAAACATATCACAGACACGAAACGCTCAAAATAATTTATTTCTTGGAATTAAACAAATTTGTAACTTATTATTTTTTTATAATTATGATTGGTTTTTCAAAATTCGAAAGTTTGTTAAATTATGTTCTGGAAAGAATTTATAAAGATTCTGTTGTTTCTCTTTGGTAATGCATGTTAAAAGGATTAGTTTCCTAATAATTAAAAAGCACTAATAGAGTGAAATGTGTTAAAAGGTTAAAAGCTTAATACGTACCTATATTGGTTACCTGTGTATTTTTTTTATTAAGTAGGTACTTTTGTGAATTTTGATCATCTTATTCTTAGTCTCTCGTCAAAATTGGCTGTTTTATTATTATTTTTCTTAATTTGACCGAAGAAAAGTATTTTAACAAATTTTATATTTAAATATACATATACAATATAACTAAATTATATTTGAATTTAGGTACATATATAAAAATAGAATGTAGCCATAGATTTAGCCCATATAGTAGCAAGTAGCAGCAGTAGTAGTGTTTTTGTATTATTATGAAATTATTACTTTTCTTCGGTTATTTCATATTTAGTGTTTCAAGTGTGTATGAAATATATCATAAATAGAACTGGTAACATATTATTAGTTATAGGTAGAAATAATAGGGGAAGACTGTAAAAAACTCTTAATAATTTGGTAGAAAAAGATATATAAGTAAATATTAAATTAGATTTTTACATATAAGGCTATTCATTTGTTGCACTAGTAAAATTATGTCTTACTATGGCAGATATCCAAAGAAAAATATATATTAATTATATTATGATTATATACCCAGTCATTTTGCCATTTTAACGAAAATAAATAAATTTAATAAAAATAAATTTATATAAATTCTCATGAAATAGTGACAGATAATATAGTTATATATATATATGTAAAATAGTTAAGTAAAAATGAGTGGTGAACCGAATATATTTGTGTTGTTGTGACGAAAATAAAACAATATGGCTTTGTGTGGTAGATGGTAGATGATGTAGTTAGTAGTAGAAATTGTGATTAGTAGAAAAGTAGAATTTGAAATTATAGTCTACATTTGCATTTGATATGAATTTTCTTTTTTTCAACCCAAAAAATCTGTAGAATTACAACTTAACTCTAAAGCAGCTTCAATCCCGGTTGCAAGCAACCGGGTCCGCTCTCCTATTCCAACTTTCGATACTTCAGTTTCTTGGTTTTACGGGAGCGGCTGCTGTCCGACCTGCTAACCCCGAAATGCAAGCCTGCACCAATCGTCGACAATCCCATACTTTCAGCCAGTCTGGAACCTCTCAGTGATAGAAGCGATTTTGTTTCTTTTCGCGTGTTCTACCGCCTATATAATGGTATGTGGTCAGAAGAATTGTTCGACATGATGCCCACGACCACATTCTATCATCGCACAAAGACAGGGAATTCAGCCTGACACGAGGTATGAAAGAAATTTAATTCCGCGCACGCTCAACTGTGGAATGATCTCCCTGCTTTTTCCAAGCGATTACAATATGGGGTTCTTCAAGAAGTTTTTTGCACGGTCGGCTGCGCGAGTGCGACGCTCCTGGCGTTGCACATGTCCCTATGCCACGGTAACCGCTTCCCATCAGGTGGGCCGTGTGCTTGTCAGCCACACAAGTTTATAAAAAAAACACCTGGTCTACCAGCTTGTTGAGAATGGCTTGGCACCAAAAATCTTGATGTACCATTAAGATCTTTGGTGCCTGCTGATTGACGGACGAGCCTCTGGCGAAGACTTTCCTTTTAGACGGACTTGGTTTTTCCAGACGGTATTCGCACTCTTAAAAGCCTAGATAAGCCAATTTTGTAAAGGATCAGAAAGAATATAAGAGAGGACCATTCCCGATTGCATCCGAGGCCCTCACCTCGGAGCCCGGGTTCAGCTTGCCGGGGTTTCCCTCCTTCACTTCACACGATCTTGGGCATTCATGGGAGTATGATTATATCCCTTCAAAAACATAAATGTGAAATGAGAGCCAAGTTCAATATTAAGAATATGCGGTGTTGTCGACATCACTGACAAGAGAATTGAGATCTATTAGGTCCTTACATATGAAATTGGCGTTTTGTAAGGGAGGAACCTAAACTTGTTTTTTTTTTAAATATAATATATGTATTTAATCAAAGTATGTACCATTGCTATCTATGCACTTTTGCCATCTCGTAATTAATTGATTCCTTTACTAAAAAAACCATTCGGACGGGAATCAATAAAATCTTTGTAGGCGCTTTGGACTGCCCCATCGGAGTTGAATTTTTTCCCTTACAAGAAATTATCCAAATTTCTTAAAAAATTGTAATCTATTGGAGCAAGGTCCGGGGAGTACAGTGTATCTCTTAGACATTCCAATTGAGGCTGCTGTAATTTGGTAGCCGTCTGTTGTGCAGTGTGTGGTCTAGCGTTGTCCTGAAGCAGCAGTGGCCCAGAGCGATTGACCAGCCTCGGTTGTTTAGCAGCTAGCTTTTCCATCATAGTTTGCAGTTGCTGTAGTGAACGACACCGGCACTAGTCCACCAAACGCTCACAAGTAATTTTTTTTTAGTCAATTTTCGCTTCTGGCAGGATTTAGCTGGTTCGCCAGAGTTCAGCCATTGAGATGAGTGTTTCTGATTATCGTACAGGATCCACTTTTCATCACAGGTTTCGATTCGATTTAAAATCCCTTCATTGCCGGTTGAGAAATGTAACGCAGCAGTCGACGCGCGTTTGTCGGTTTGCTGCACTCAATTCATGCTTTCAAGCTTTTCACCTTCCCAATTTGCTTCCAGTAGATTAAAACAGTTTTATCACTAACACCGCAGCTTGCAGCTAACTCGGACGTATTTTGCGATGGATCCGTTTCCACAAGAGCCTTCAATTCTTCATTAACAACTTTGGTCTCCAGCCGTCCACGGCTCTTGTACTGCAGGTCAAAATTTTCAGAAAGAAAACGTTGGAACCAAAAACGCACTGTGTTTTCTTTTGCGACACCGCCGCCATACACATCATTTATCCTTCGAGCCGTTTCTGCAGCACTGGTGCCAAGATGGAACTCGTACTCGTAAATATCGTGATATTTCAAGTTTTCCATTTTATGAACTGAGTGAAGCAAAGAAAAAACCAAAAGAGGAAAAAACAAATGAATTACGGTTTTCAAAACACAAAAGCATGAGTAAATAGAGCTGTATAAATTTAAAATTGGAGTTCCTAACCAAAAAGGATATATTTGAGATCAAAGTGGCCAGTACGACAAAACGCCAATTTCATATGTAAGGACCTAATATATGTATGCCAAGATCTGTGTAGAGAATCCAAAAAATTTTGTTACAAGAACCTCAAACATTTTAAAATAAGTTGATATAAGAATTTCTTGTGTCTTACCACAATATTTTCAACATATGACTACATATTTTAAAACAAAGTTCTCCGCCTCGTCCGTCTGTCTTTATGTCTGTTCTCGATTGACTCAAAAACTACTGCACCGATTTTCATGCTGGTTTCACCAGTGGATAGAGTGGTTCTAGAGGAAGATTTTGGTAAATTTGTCAAGTTTTTGTATACATTGGCTAAAATATAATGATATTTGTTGGAGGAGTCGGAAAAAATTCAGCGAAAACGCTGCCTAAACACTTTGAGACATAACAAAATGATGCATGGTGGAATTGTGTATCTTATATAGGTTGTGGTGGTGAAATAGGGTCTCATAGATAGCGGGAACGGGATCAGGATCGGGAAATTATAAATTAGTTGTGTCTGTACATATGAGAAAAAAAAAACTTCGGTTATGTTAAATGAACGATTCTGAACATTAAAATATTTTTTTTGGAATTCTTGTCTGCTGGTATGTTTGTTCGCGATGGACGCAAAACTACTAAACGGATTTCGATGCGGTTTTTTGTATTAGAAAGCTCTTGGTCAGACTTGAAATACTGTGTTTGATTGCAATTGGTTAAGAAGAACCGGCAATATGACCAAAAAACAATAACCGACCTACACGTGGGCGAAGCCTAGTTTTAAATTTGAATATAAGTAGGATTAGTATGAACAAAATATATCAAAATGTTTAATAATTATTATAGCAATTACGGTAGATGGCTCCAGTGCAGCGTCCCCCCGAGACGTATATAAGTATTGGAGAATTTACAATTTCTGGGACGTGTCTAGGTAGCTCAGTTGGTCAAAGTATTCCCCCTGTAAGGAAATGGTCGCGAGTTCAAGTCTCGTCCTAGATGCTATCTTTTTCCAATATAAAATCTATAGAATATATAATAGGTACATCGATTTAAAAGTTTGTGACGATATTTGGATGTTTGTTACTCTATCACGGTCGAATGGCTGACCGAATCTGGCTGTTTGGTACAGGCATTGATTATAGTTCACAACAAAAAGACTACTTTTTATCCCTAGAAATAGGTTCCGATGGGTTACGCTAGCAACACCTTGTTATCGATAATTTTCAGATTTTAGATTGACCAGAGGTGGCGGGTTCTATTCCCGCTCAGTGCAAATATGTATATTTGCATTGATCTGGGTGTTTCTATGTATAACATGTATTTATTTACAAAAAAAAGTATTTAAGTATGTTTATCCGCATACATTGAGCCGAGGGATATGCTCTATGGGTAACCTTACACCCCGGCGTCTGAAGACCCGAGACGGCGTGCGGTTTTAGTCGGTGCAAGCCCGACATAACCGCCCCCGCTGGCCAGCGGGGGGGTATCCAAAGGGATTTCCGCACGATAAAAAAAAAAAAAAAAAAAAAAAAAGGGTGTTGACGCGATGTCATGGATAAGCAGGCTGCCTGCCTCACGACTACAAAAAATCCGTTCCCGCAGGGGGAACGCACAGGTAGATTTCGTGAAGCAATTAATATTATTTTATATAGAGAACTACGGACTTTAAATAATATTTTTAACATGTTTAATTTTTTTTTCTCGAAAACGGTAACTTTTAGCGAAAAACTTTTCAGACATTTATTTTAGACTTAAAAATGGCCTATCGATTAAAAATGTTTCCGACACCAAGAATGTTCACCAGAAGTTATGATTTTTTTCCCGAAAAATTTTGGTTTTTCCCCCCTCCACTTTTAGTTAAAGTTTTAATCTTATAGGTTTATAATTAAAAGTTGTTGGTATTCACTAGATAAAATTAGAACGGTTCGAATATCTTTCATAGAACGTGAAATTTTGAGGAAAAACTGATTTCACAAAAAGTGAGGCCCTACCGTCCCCTTAGGCCGGATTCCACCCGTTCACGAACTTAAACTAAGTTTATACCCATGCAATTTTTGACCGCAGTTTGAAAGCGATCGGGGCAAAAATGCGACCGTGAGAGTGCCGCAAATTTTGGGAAGTGGAACATATATATATATATATATATATATAAACTTTTTGACCAGTGGTCATTTCGGACTCAGAGAGTCATAACTAGACCTCCTATGAAAAAATTTTTTAAAAATTCGACAGTAGTCAAGAAACCAATAGGTAGATCGATTTCATCGAAATCTACCTAAAATAAGTATATATCAAATCTCTGTTGCCCGAGGCTCCGCCCGCGTAGAACTCTGAATCCGTTCCCGCAATCCATGGAAACCTATTCCCGGGGTAAGAAGTAGCCTATGTGTTATTCCGGACTATAATCTATCCCGTTCAGCCATTTTTGCGTGAAAAACCAACAAAGATACATACATACAAACTATCGCGTTTATAATATTAGTAGGATTATTCATTCATCATATTTAGTTTGTTTTGAGTTTTAGTTTTGCGCCAGAGCCTCGTCTGTTGTTGAGAAGGTGCGTCGACTGCCAGCTGAGGCTGGCTCAAGACTCAAGGATGTTAGTAAGGCCTGTACACCCAATGTAGGTGTTTTTCTATGTATAATATGTATGTATTTACAAAAAAAAAAGTATATAAGTATGTTATCCGCATTCTGGAACCCATAATACAAGCTAGTTAAACTATGCTTACTTTGGGTCTAGAAAGCGCTGTGTAGAATGTCGTAGAATGTTTATTTTATTATTTTAATTTATAAAATTGAAGTGACTGTTTTTAATATTAAAATAACAGATGACGCGGTAGTTGGATGCGGCAAGCTGAAGACAGGGCGCTATGGCGCTTATAAGGGGAGACCTATTTCCAGCAGTGGATTAAAGAGGTTGATGATGAATGAATGAACGAATGATTGCACATGAATGTTACACGATACTTTTAACAAAAATACAATATTTGTCAGTTTGTCTGTCTGTCGTGTCTTTCTGTCTGTTTAAAAGATGTAATCTCTGGAACGGGCAAGCCGATTTGAACGGGACTTTCACTTGCAGATAGGTAATGTTACAAGACATAACATAAGCTATATTAATTCTAGAAAAATAATAAGGGTTCCGCGCAAAAAATTAAAACCCACAAAATCTGATTTACTCTGGAACGGCTGGCCTGATTTTGACGGAATTTTCAATGGCAGATAGGTTTTGAAAAAAATTAGGGTTCCGAACAAAAGAACTAAAACCCTAAAAATCGAAATCCACGTGGACGAAGTCCCGGCCACAGCTAGAAGCAGAAATATCTATTGGTAGGAAAGTTACCAGACATTACAATTCAATTCGATTATCTATACCTACATACATAGGTACTTATTATGTAATCTGTGGTACTACAAACAAATAAATGAAATTGAAGTGTCTGTTCGTAACGTTAAAATAACAGCTTTTCAATTAATGCATTTGAATGTAATACGGGTGCTTACAACAAAACACCAATTTTTTCAACTTTTGTCTGTCCGTCTGTCTTTATGTCTGTTTGAATTAGCCAATCTTTGGAAGGGGAGGATGATTATGAAGGCACTTTCACTGGCTGATAGCTAATATTATAAGGCGTAATATAACATAACATAACGTAGGTAACTTTTATTTATACGCTAATTAAAACTCGGATATATGTTCACGTGGACGAAGTCGCGGGCACAGCTTGCCTAGCTGTGTTCACCCATAAATAGAATTAAAGATTAATTTAAATTTATTGCAAGCTTTTAAAATTCACTCTACCCCTCGTATCTTAGCATTTCCCTACAGTATACCTATACATTATTCAAAAATTATTCCAAATGGTACCAATTATAATAATTTACAGGCTTACGTGTGCGTTATGAAATTCAAATGTCGAGTGTTTAAATGTCAAAATGATAGATTGTTTATCGAGATTGGCAACATTATGTATGGGTGCGTCCGTGCGTCACGGTCTCACGTGCCGAGGGTGATAGATTTTATTGAATTTCAAATTATTATAATTTTTATAACGTTTAAAGTGAAGCGAAACCGTCTCCAACTTTATCTTCTCATTTTGTGTACGTGTGTGTGCGTAAGTACCTACCCCTGTTTTTACTACACTTTTATTAACTAGATATGTATGATTGTAAGTTTATATTTTGGTTTGTAATGGAATCTTTAAACTCAATTTTAGAGCACTTCCAAACGTCGGATTGGTTTGAAATTTTGTTGTTCATTTTTAGGGTTCCGTAGCCAAATTATAGCCTTATAGATTCGTCATGTCTGTCTGTCTGTCCGTCCGTAGGTCACAGCCACTTTTTTCCGAAACTATAAGAACTATGCTGTTGAAACTTAGTAAGTAGATGTATTCTGTGAACCGCATTAAGATTTTCACACAAAAATAGAAAAGAGAAACAATAAATTTTGGGGGTAACCCCATACTTGGAACTGAAATCCAATATTTTTTTGTCATCATACCCATACGTTTATGGATAGGTCCTTAAAAATGATATTGAGGTTTCTAATATATTTTTTTCTAAACTGAATAAAATATGTGTCCCTGTAACTTTTAAAATAAGAGAGTGATAAAACTAAAAAAAATATATGATGTACATTTACATGTAAACTTCCACCGAAAATTGGTTTGAACGAGTAGTTTTTTTTTAATACGTCATAAATCGTAAACCGCAATTTACCTTTCATTCTTCTCTTCATGGGCGAGCCCGACTCGCACTTGGCCGGTTTAATTTTTTTTTTACCACTTAGATGGCAGACAAGTACACGGCCCATCTGATGGGAAGCAGTTTCCGTGGCCTATCGACATGTGCAACACCAGAGGCATCACACTCGCGCGGCCAACCCTTTAAAAACCTTCTAATGCAATAATGGGTAATGGCTTTCATCTATTTTTTATAATGGTCACGTCATTATGAGTTTACCTCGCCTGATGGTAAGCTGAAGGTAAAATTTCAGGAATGAGGTTTAGTCTCATCAGATGCTTTTTCACGCCCCGGTTAAAGGTCCCGGTCCCCTGTAAGAAGAAGGTAACACGTGTGCTGGTGAAGAACCCCAAATATTTATGGTGCGGTAAAGAAAGAGGCATTAGCGGCATATTTAGACAATCACAAATAAATTTTACCTCATCCTCCGAGCCTATTTCCCCACTCAGCTGGGGTCAGCTATTCAGTCTAACCACGAAAGACCTCCTGAACCCACTGGCGATATCGAAGTTCTGTAGTTAGACCCTTGACGACTGCCATAGAGGTTTGTATAGTTACCCGGAACGACTGCTTAACGAGCTCTCAAAGGCTCAGAGGGGTGTCGATATGTTAAGAATGGTCACACATCCTAGGACTGACCTGGCTGCAGGGGCGTAGCTACCGCCGTATTTGTCGTATCAATTATACGGGGCCCCCGGGCCACGGGGGCCCCCAAAGTGTGTAAGGAAAAAGAATAAAAACTTTCTAATTTATTTTATTTTACAATGACAAAATTCTATAAAGCAATTCCTTTTTTTCCCGCCTTAAGCGTGCGTTCATAAGTTGGCAACACTCTACATCGTTATGGCGGGCTGCGGGACTTCCCCGTTTTACTTACTTCATCTTCAACTCAGCGGGGAATCCCCGGGAATCCTTCATCGATATCGCGATGTACGTGTACGTTGTTGTACTTTGCATTGGATGTTAAACCACGGAGTGCAGTGCACTGTTTATTTACGCGCTTTATATAAATGTGCATTACATTGTAATTCAGTACAAACAATATTGTTCTTCTGGTTTAGCAGTATTAGTAGCGATTTGTAAAAGAAATGAGTGAAAGGAAAATAGATTATCCCAGCGGCGCTGGGAAAAGAAAAATTAAACAGAAAAGGGACGAGGTTATAAAAAAAGTGCCCAAAATTTCTTCATTTTTTCAGAGACAAGATACTGTGAGTGATTTAGATTGGAAGTGATCTGTCCGTCACAAAAAGTTGTCTCCCCCCTCGATTTTCACAATTATACTGTTTTTAGGGTTCCGAGCCTTGATTAAAAAAAAAAACAAAATTCTAACTTATCTATAGGATCGATTTGTTTTGTTGTTTGTCTGTTTGTCTATCAGTCTCAATCCGTATCGTATCGTTAATTGCGTGTTGAGAACTTCAGATGTGCAGACTCGCTTTCGGGTTCTCGTTTTGTATGGCCACTACCCTACGCGCTGCGTTTAAATAGCACGCAGGTGTATAGTAATGCACGGACGGGCTGCAGGTGATTTTGTATCTACTAATAGGTACGAGCACAATCCGCGTAGAGTCTGTGTGCGTCTGAACTGAACACTCTCTAACTGTGACCCTTAGTAACGTTATTTATTTATATATAACTCTTTTTAGTTTAGTATCAAAGCTTCGTATTTATTTTTTAACAATTACTCGTTTATTTTTAGATTCTTCTGAAGCATGTTCTTCGTCACATATCCATCCGGAAATAGAAGAAAGCCAAGCACATACTTTATCGGATGTCCATCCAGAAATCGATGAACCCCAAGTCAACGATTCTGATATATCTGCAGATTGTAATATAATTTCATCAGATAGAGGAAATTTTGGTGACAATTTAACTGAATGCGAACGAAAAATAATTTTTAAATTGGGTCCATTTAAACCACAAGGACCATTTCCAAAAGTTTCAGAAAATAACCGACCTTTTTCGGCTTATTATTATTCATATTTCAATCAGGCAGGCATAAAAATTATAAGACCATGGTTATGTTATTCTAACGTTTGAAACAAACCGTACTGTCACTTCTGTTGGTTATTAGCAGATCGTCAAAACAAATCGTACTCCTCTGCTTGGGTTAACGGTGTTTCGGTTAGAAGCAATTTCACACAAACTATTCTTGACCATGAAAAGTCACAGCAGCAAATAACTAATAAGTGCCTCACTCTCTTATAATAATTGGTTGCAAGAAAATACCATCGATACTCTATGGAAAAGTGAAATCGATAGTAAAATTACATTCTGGAGAGATGTACTGCATCGTATAATTAATGTTATAATTACTTTAGTATCTTGTAATCTACCTTTGAGGGGGCATGATTCTGATTCTGGCAATTTTATGGCAATTTCACGTCTGCTATCGAACTATGATGCAACTTTAAAAGAACTTCTTCTAAAACCGAAAGGTGAAATAAATTATTTAAGCCCTACGATTCAAAACGAAATTATTAGTTTGCTTGGTACCACCGTTAGGAACAATATTATCTCAGAAATTAAAAAAGCTCCATTTCTGACAATAATTCTGGATACAACACAAGACTTGTCAAAAATTGACCAACTATCTGTAGTTTTTCGATATATCTCGGTTACAGAAAATGATGATAATGTGCCTAAAGAAATAAAAATCTGTGAGTCCTTTTTAGGATTTATAACAGTAACCGATTGCAGTGCTGCAGGTCTGAAAACTGTCATTTTAAATTTGACTAAAGAATATGGAATTGATTTGACTAAATGTAGAAGACAGGGATACGATGGAGCAAATGTTATGTCGGGTGTGTATGGAGGATTACAAACCCTAATAAAAGAGCATGCTCCAAATGCCGATTATGTTCATTGTGCTGCGCACGCTTTAAACTTGGTTTTGAACGATGCTGCGAGACATGTTCGTGAAGTATCGACTTTTTTCGATAATTTAGAAAAAAATATATACTTTTTTTGGCAATAGTATAAAACGCTGGGCTATGCTAAGTGACGATTCATCTGAAACATATTTGATTACCCTTAAAAAGGTATGTCTTACCAGATGGTCTTCTAGGAACGACGCTTTATTAGCAGTAAAGAAATTTTTTTTAGTAATCATGAAAACTTTGTACCAACTAAATTTAATTTCAAATAAAAAAGATGAACGTGAAGAATGTAAAAGTATAATTAATATTTTAGAGAGTTTTGATTTCTTAGTGCTCGTTACATTTTTTTCTTCACTATTTGAAATTATTAATCCTGTTTCTAAAGCTCTACAGCATGAAAATAATGACTTACAGAAATCTAGTATTTTATTAAGTAATCTTTTAAATAGACTGTGCCAATTAAGAAATCAGAATTCATTTAATAGTTTGCTAAATGAATCCAAAGATTTAGCAAAAGAGTGGGGGGTAACAACTGTTTTTAAAAACAGTAGGCGAAAGATAACGAAGCGTTTTTTTGATGAGTTATCACAAGATGAGAGAATTTCCGACCCGGAATCCTATTTCAAAGTCAATGTATACTATTGCTGCTTAGATATATTAATTTCCCCAAACTAAAGAAAGATTTCAGAGCCTTTGCAACCTGAGTAGTATATTCGAAATATTACAACCGGAGAAACTCCTATCTTCTTCAAGCGAAGAGATATTAAACGCTTCCGGAAAACTGTCTGCTAAATACAGTAAAGACATCTCACTTAATCTTTGTGACCAATTAAAGGCTCTAAAAACATGCTTAAATTCTGAAATTAAAAAAATTTATTCCATTAAAGAACTCATTGAATTATTGCTAGTAAAATTCAATAGTCTTGCATCCAGTTGTCCCGAGGTAATCACAGCATGCTTTTTATTCTTGACCCTTCCAGTTACAACCGCAACGGCAGAAAGAAGTTTTTCAAAATTAAAACTAATAAAAAATTACTTAAGAACTTCGATGGGACAAGAACGGCTGTCAGACATCTCACTATTGTCCATAGAGGCAGAAACTTTAGAAAAACTAAAATCATCATCAGCCATAAATGATTTAATAAATCAGTTTGCCGAAAAAAGGCAAGGAGAGTGAATATTTAAAATTCGATTTTTATTTGTAAAATGGGTAAATTATGTGATAAATAAATATTTCTTCTCACAATATTTTTTTTCTTTTGTGAAAAATCTTTACCTCCATATAAGGGCCTCCAAAAAAATTTTTATACGGGGCCCCGACAAGGCACGCTACGCCACTGCCTGGCTGGGATAGCTTAACTTTATAATGTATCAACTTACTCGGTTACTTAGACTTGTAACGGTTAAGCTTTTTATGGAAGGTTTTTAAGTGAATTTAAGGTGAAGTAACTGAACTGTAAGAATTAATAAAGTAATTGATGTAATTGAGACTACTACCGGCTAGGGCGAGCAGAGATAAATAAAAGGATTGATTACAATATAATAAGAGATTATAATCGGTAAAGTTACATAAATTTATTTTAGGTATATGAGTAAATGAACCTCAGGGAATGGATTCTTAATAAATATTCTGCCGTGGCGTTGTTCGGTCCGTTGTGCAAAGATGGTAGTATGCACTTAGCTAGTGGACACGTGGCTGGTGGTGATGCCGGCGTGCCAGGGTCTCCGCTGGTGTGCCTCGCTACCGCCATTATGGTGCGAAGCCCGGTGCGAAGACCCTGGAAATAGAAAAAGTGCGGGTCAGTTTGTCACTAGGTAATTACGTCCAAGTGACCCGCTAAAATAGCAGGTGAAGAGAATCTCCCAGCGGCAATGCAGCGTAGCTAGAAGCTATAATAAAAAGAATATAAATAGGCAGCACAAGCTGGTGCCGCGACCTCTGACCGTAGGGGTCATCGGCCTCGTGGCACTAAATAGGTAGGCTGAAATAGCACACAGTATAAAATAAAATATATTAAGCCATGCATTTTAGCAGGCAATAAGCTGCACCGCTGGAAAGTCTTCACCTGTAGAAAGAAGTAGGAAATGTTGATCTCAAAACTTACCCGGAGCCGACAGCAGTTGGCCACGGGGTCAAAGTGACCTTCCTCGGGGAAGGTTGCCAAGGAAAGGAACGATTAAGAGCCGTCAGGTGATGACTGGGCTAGTGCTGTCCAATCTCGCTTGCACAACCATAGATAATTAGTAATAATTTATAGAAACATACTAAAATATCGATTAATTTATGGATATAATTTTAATTGATTTATAAAAAATCCACAACGTTACAATACCCCCTCAATTAGTTCAGGGTTTTTGTTACCCAAAAACCCGATACTGGACTGCTCAATTTGTATTGTTGCTTGACTTACGCTTACACATACATACTTTCTTACATACCTCCTCTATCATTTTCATCCATACTTTGCGGTTACCACTTAAATAATGTAGCACACGCTTCCTTCCGAAGAGAGTTTCCAGGATAATAGGCGCTGGAGACTCAGACGTAAATCTAACAAGATGGTAAACTTTGAAACGTCACAGAATACAATTTCAATGGGAAGAAAAAGAGCAAAAAATACCGCTATATATTTTCGACTATAAAAGAGAAAGTGTTATGTTTTTAGTATAGGGCTTCTTTTAGATGTATACATTACCGCATCTGCAATAAGGCTTATTTAACGAGTTTGCAAACCGCTCGGAAGAAGACATAACAAAGATATGCAATAAGGCTTGTTTTTGGAACTGAGTTTGCACGACCGCTCAGCATAATAATGGTATAAAACCATAAGAAACTATACCCAGATACTGGTTGAATATCCCAGCTCCAAGAAAAGGTATCCATTGGTTTAAAACGCCAACGGACCCAAAAACAACATCAGTTGGTTTAAAACGCCAACCGACCCACAACAACCTTTACTAGGCAAAGCCTAATAATAAAAGAAAACGAACATGAAGTTCAAAGTTCCATCTCAAAAAGAGGAGAAAAGAAGAAGAAAAGTATATAGTATAGTAGTGGTAGGGTAATATGATTTAAAACAATAAAGACAATCAATTTGTCAAAAAAATATAATTAACAACTTTTAAAGTTATGACCAAGTCAAATTATTATTGAAAGTGTTATTAAAGTAAAATAGTTTATTATTTGACCCACATCAGTGAGTATGTATGCAAACATCAGTTACAATTTGAACAACTAGTGTTCAAAAAAAATTTCGAAGTTAAATTTCAAAAAAATTAAGAACCCACGGTTCAACAAGTTAAGTAGTTTCTCTAATGTTTTGTAGTCGTTTATGTTTATATTTATGTTTTGTGGCAAATTTTTTTTTCAAGTTCAAAATGACCATGGAGGCATTTAAGGGTTGATCCAACGGATCATACAAAATTTGCAACAGGCAAAATAATTACGAAGTTGAAAAAACTAATAAGTTGAAATATATATAATAAATTATTTACTATTATTATTTTGGGGCAAGTCCAAAATAATTATTATTATTTATTCACTAATGAATAAATTTTAATGTTTTGTTCAAAAAAACAGAAACATAAAAGAGAACAGTCATCCTAAGAAAAGTATTACAACATGATAGAGAATTAACTAATAGGTTAAAAGATATTAATATTTAATATTCAGTACAAAAGTCCAAAAGTTGGTATTCATCAAAGAATAATTTTATTTTGTTTTCAAAAAAACAAGACAAATTTTTAAACAATAATTAGTAGTAATTTTATATTATACTATACTGGCAACCCCCTTGATTGTCAAACCATATGACTTTTGACAACTAAGTTGAATTTAATATTTCTAACAGTTTCAAAACAAACTTGATAGAAATAAAATGTTCAAATATACGAACCAAAGATGTAATAACAATTGAAAAGTATTACATTATTTAGTAAGAAGACATAATTGACCTGTAGACCGTGTCTACCAACAGGATACATGAGTTATTCAAGTTATAAAAAGTTTTCGCAATATTTGAGTTGGGTAGGTACATGAATTAAAAAATTTACTGGTGACCCTTTTATAGGTAAAAATATGATTACGACCATTGTAGTATTGAGATATAGGTAGTGTATTACCACAGTGCAATAACAATAAGGAATGTTAGTTACATATACCTATCCCATAGTACGCAGATATAAAAATTGCATCTAAGTGATCGCGCCACGCTTACACGTGCCGCATCGTCAGCAGCCTTCATAGCGGTCGAGCCAGAGGTTACACGCGCCACACCGTCAGCAGCCTCAAGCCGGCGCCACCGCGGCGACACCCGACTCAGCATTTTTATTATATCCATTTTCCAATAAAATTTATAATTATGTATCACTTATGTTCTAGCATCGAACGTTAGCACTTACTTTAATTGTAATTAGCAATATTAATATTTGAATTAAATTAGTTTAAATTTAATTTCGTTTTTTTTAAGTCCTACGGCTGTAGTCTACGTAATTGGCGCAGTCGGTAGGATTCTCAAAGCAGTGCGCGGCGCGATATTTAAGGAATCTAGTACCGAATCCTGTCGGCTCCGTATAGCCACTGCTTGCGTTCTCAAACCTTCATCGAGGATCCAGAATCTACGAGTTCTACGGCCAGCGACTGTATCCAGACATCGATACGCAGAAAAAATGAAATTGTGAGTTGCACAGAATCTTTCTTGTGTTGCTTTCCTCTTAACCTGTAACCTTTTAGTCTTTACATAAGTTAAGTACTCGTGTCCCAAATTTTTTCGCCAAGGTAATTTAGGTCCCAGCGATTCTGCAATCAGGCAGTCTCGCCGTCGTAGGCAGTTAGATAGGAATAGAGAAATAGACCCATTGGATTTAAATTTAGAGTTAAATAGTTTATATAGAATTAACAAAATGCCTTACGACCCAGACACTATTTTTAAAGCACTCAGACCAGTTCCTGATTTTGACGGAAACCCAAATGTGCTCACGCGATTTATTCGGATATGCGATCAAATCGTAACAGCGTACATGACCACAGAAGAGGACGGTGCCTTAGCCAACTTATGTTTGCTAAATGGCATATTAAATAAGATCACGGGGCCTGCCGCTAGTATTATCAATTCAAACGGCATCCCCGATAACTGGTTGGATATTCGTACCGCATTAATCAACAATTTCGCTGATCAAAGGGATGAGACTGCCCTCTATAACGATCTTTCATTAGCCGTTCAGGGTCAGAGAACCCCACAAGAATTTTACAACCATTGCCAAACATTGTTCAGCACCATCATGACCTATGTTAGTTTACACGAGCCAGTTCAGACTACCATAGAAGCTAAACGCGCATTATACAGGAAATCAGCAATGCAGGCTTTTGTTAGAGGCCTACATGAACCATTAGGATCCCGCATTAGATGCATGCGACCCCCCACGCTTGAGAAGGCTTTAGAATATGTACAGGAAGAACTGAACACCATATATCTTCAGCAGCGAAATGAGTCACTGACTAAACCACATCACGCCCCTAGGGCTATCCAGTCAGCACCCGTACACATTCCGAAACCTTCCCATATGATAGCAGCAGCCTGGCCAATGCCCGCTATACAGCGGCCATTACCGCCGGCTCCGCAACCATTTAGATTTGCGCCTCCGCCACATCAAGCCTTCAGGCCTAATCCCGCGCAGGCTCACCAACCACAGGTACGTATGCCTACACGTACACAACAGATGTTAGGAGCTAGACCCCCTAACTATAACCCCCAGAGCCACGTATTTAGACTTCCACCGCGTAACCAGTCCGGATATCATAATCCGCAGCATCCCAAACCTATGAGTGGTGTACAGAACTATGTTCCTAGAGTCTTACCGTCCTCAGGAGGACACGATTGGCGTGTACATGGCAACCCGCCCCCTTCGAATTATTTTAAATCCCGCGAAGTAAATACGAATGAGTGCTATGACATGAACTATTATCCTGACTATGACTATCATCCTGAAGTTAACTATGACTATTACCCATACTACGACTACAGCTATAACTGTTATGAACAACCACAGTACGACTACACAGAGCCATCTTGTTCTAATTACGATCACATCGCTAGCTTACCAGATAATTCAGAGAAAACCGATTCCGCACCTGATGCGAAGGATAACCAGCAAAATTTTCAGGAAGGTCAGTTATCAAAAAGATTAACATAGAGATAAATTTACAGACCCAAAGACAGTTACCCTATATTCAGATAGCAAACCCACCTTTGAAATTTCTAATCGACACTGGTGCTAATCAGTCATTCATAAGCCCACAAGCCGTTCATGATTATTTTTATGAAAGACCCATAGACTATGACCCCTTCGAAATTACCAACGTTCACGCAACCACAAGAGAAAATTACACTATTACGTTGCCAAACTTCCCTGAATTCGGTAACAACGAAAACATAAAACTTTTCATATACAAATTTCACGACTACTTTGATGGACTAATAGGACTTGACTTGTTGACTCAGTGGGAAGCTAAGATTGACTTAAAAGACCAGATACTGACTACCCGATCCTCAATGAATCCCATCCTAATGTATAACTCCCGAAACGTCAATTTATATGAGGATGTTATACCAGCAAATAGTTCCAAATTAATCCGAGTGCCGATCAACATTGCAGACGGAGACGTTTATATTCCCAGTCAAACAGTTTGTAACTGTATAGTTTCTGATTGTCTCACAAAAGTCACTAACAGTCGTGGTATATTACAAATCACAAACCCGACTAGTAACGATATCATACTATCACTGGATCAGGCCGTTCAAGCAGAAATATGCAATATTGAGTCTGTCCATACCCAATCATCGAGGGCACAAGAAGTTCTATCCCGACTTCGCACTGACCACTTGAATCAAGAAGAGTCAGCTAATCTAACCACTCTTTGCTCCAAGTATGCAGATGTTTTCTACATAGATAATGAGCCGTTGACATTCACCAACAAAATTAAGCATCGTATTAACACCACTGACGAAACCCCCATTTATACAAAGAGTAGCGGATTCTGGCAGGTAGAAATGGACAACAGCGATATCCATAAAACTGCCTTTACAGTTGAACATGGGCACTTCGAATTTCTCAGAATGCCTATGGGCCTAAAAAATGCACCCTCTACATTCCAACGGGTTATGGACAACCTGTTACGAGGACTGCAGAACGAGATATGCTTGGTATATCTCGATGATATCATAGTTTTCAGCACCAGCTTACAAGAACATATAATAAACCTTGAAAAGGTCTTCCAGAGACTTCGAGAGTCCAATTTTAAAATCCAAATGGACAAATCGGAATTCCTAAAATTAGAAACTGATTTCTTAGGACACGTAGTAACTAGAGACGGTGTCAAGCCAAACCCTAACAAAATAGCTACCATAGAAAAGTATCCCCTACCAAAAACCACGAAACAGATAAAGCAATTTTTAGGACTATTAGGATACTACAGAAAATTTATTCCCGACTTTGCCAGACTAACAAAACCAATGACATCTTGCTTGAAAAAGAATAGTAAAATCACGTTAGATAAACCGTATGTAGACTGTTTTGAAAAATGTAAAAATTTATTGACCAATGATCCCATACTCCAGTATCCCGACTTCAGTAAGGAATTTATATTGACTACTGGCGCATCCAACTTCGCTCTAGGTGCCATTTTATCCCAGGGTCCCATCGGATCCGATAAACCCATATCCTTTGCCTCCCGTACCCTAAACGAAAGCGAGATAAACTACAGCACCATTGAAAAGGAGCTCCTCGCAATAGTTTGGGCAACAAAATACTTTCGGCCCTATCTCTTTGGTAGAAAGTTTAGAATAGTTACAGACCACAAACCACTTCAGTGGATTATGAACCTTAAAGAGCCCAACTCCAGATTAGCCAGGTGGAGATTGAAGCTCAGTGAATACGATTTCTCCGTGACCTATAAGAAAGGCAAAAACAACACAAATGCTGACGCTTTATCCCGGATTGAAATCCATAATGAAGAAATAAGCTCCATAACCGTAAATCCCTCCGAGAAAGCACCCAGTATAGATAATTCAGCAACTGGTACTGCTCACACCAGTCAAGAAGATCCTATCCTAGAAGTTCCTATCACAGATGAACCTCTTAATAAATTCCATAAGCAGCTATGTTTAAATGTAGTTGATGTTATCACCAGGCGCCCCGTGGTATCCAAGCCCTTTGAATCCCATACCAGAGTCGTAGTTCAAGTATCCGATTCCGAGTTAGAAACCGATGTAGTAAATGCCATTAGAGAATATGTAAATCCTAAAGTTAAGACCGCTCTATTAATTAACCCTCCGTTAGCTATGTACAGAATCATACCAATTATTCAGGACACATTCAAAAGCTCTGCAATGAAGCTTGTCCTAACTAAAATAGAGTTAGAAAATATCAAAGAGTATCTCAAACAACAAGAGATAATTCGGCTGTACCATGATGGTAAAACAAACCACAGGGGAATCACCGAATGCTATTTGGCGTTATCGCGCAGATACTATTGGCCTAAGATGAAGGACCACATTAATAAGTACATTAACGAATGCAGTATCTGTGGGCAGAGTAAGTACGACAGACACCCAGTTAGACCCCAGTTGAACCTTGTTCCACCCGCAAGCAAACCGTTAGAAATAGTTCACGCCGATTTACTCTCTATACAATCTGAAAAATACATAACGTTCATTGACGTCTTTTCGAAATATGGACAGGCATACCATTTAAAAGATAGTACCGCAATTAGTGTCCTACAAGCCCTATTAACCTTTTGTACACATCATGGCCTGCCATTGACCATTATAACAGACAACGGGACCGAATTCACCAACCAACTCTTCTTTGAATTCCTCAAACTTCACAAAATTATTCACCACAAAACACTTCCTCATTCCCCAAATGACAACGGTAATATAGAGCGATTTCATTCCACTATCTTGGAACACCTTGATACTAAAATTACAACAAAAGAATGAATCAGTTTCGAACCTCATGCCTTACGCTATTATTGCCTACAACAGTTCCATCCACAGCCTAACTAAATGTCGACCCTATGACATACTAAAGGGACACTTCGATCCCCGAGACCCCATAGACATTGATGTGACTCAACACCTATTGCAACAGTATATACAGACTCACCGTGACCAGATGAAAGTAGTGTACGACCTAGTAAACGATATATCCCTTGCTAATCGGACTGCCCTTATAGACAAACATAATAAGACGAGAGAACCTGAAATAGAATACCAACCTGAACAGCAAGTATTCATTAGAAACCCAGTAGCTAGTAGACAGAAAATTGCACCGCGTTATACTCAAGATAAGGTTCTTGCTGATCTCCCAATCCATATCTATACCTCTAAGAAACGAGGACCCGTAGCAAAGGTCCGTCTTAAGCGACCAACCAAGCATACAAAATTGTTACAGGACAATACTGCTGATGACAACACTACAACTGACGCGAACACAGGAGATACGACTTGACAACTTAGATGATGGACCAGGACTTTTACCATTTAAACTGGGACCCACCAGGATGACGACTCACCACCACACCTTCCTGCAGTACATAGACTTAGATAAAATCGAACGTGAAGTATCCGAGTTGAAAGGACAGCTAACTAACTTTGAGAATAGGGTTTTCAATACCACTTACCCCATATTTGAATTACAAATTAACTATCTGATTAATAAAACGACTCACATATTGGACCATTTGCAGACTCTAGAACCAACTCGAACAAAACGAGGCCTCATAGACGGTTTAGGATCAATAATTAAGAGTATAACTGGAAATTTAGATTATCAAGATGCTGTTAAGTATAATAAGGCCCTTAAAGTATTAGAAAACAACCAGAATAAAATTAGTACAGAATTGAATAACCGCGCTAGCTTGAACAATGATTGGATGAAGGAATATAGTAACACTTTAGATAAACTTATATACAACCAGAAAGAAATTAATAATACCTTGCAAATGTGGTCCAGCAGAGAGACCTATAAGGAAAATAGTTTTCTTAAATTCGGCAAACTTACTCAGATCTTAGCAATAATTACAGAAAACGCAAATGACTTACTAAATGAAATAATTAATATAGAGAATATTTTAGCTTTTACTCGGACTACTACGACCCATCATTCCATGATTAGTTTTAAAATTCTTAAATTAATGCTAGTTAAGTTAAAGCTAATTTACGGTACAGAACAAGTGGTAGACTTAGAGTTAAGAGATTATTATAATATAATAAAATCAGGGTCATACTTCGCTAATAAACAAATCGTAATAATTTTTAAGTTCCCTATAGTTTCAGAGAGTACTTATGATTTGTATAGACTATCCTTGGCCCCTAATAAATTCCATCAAGTCATTATTCCACCACTCCCATTCCTAGCAACTAATAGAAAAGATTTTGTCTACATAGAGGCTGAATGCCTGAAATACAACCACCAGTATCTCTGCGATGACTATACCCACCAGAAGACACAGACCAAACCTGATTGCATACATGGAATCATCCTGAACCAAACCATAGACGAGACGTGCAACTATTCAACAGTCCGCTTAATCAAAGAGACCGTAGAACAATTAGACGACCGAAGCTACATACTATCCTTTCCTAAGGCTACGAAGGTACAACTCAACTGCGGGACAGTAACCTACAACATCCTGAATGGCAGCTTCCTTGTTACACTCCCGCTACAATGTTCCCTAAGAGCGCCCGAATATACAATATTAAATACCGATGACATCATTAAGGGCCAACCCCTTAAAATCTTAAGAATAGATCAACCCATGGACATGGCATCACAGAAGACCCCAGAGCTACACTTGAAATCAATAGATTTGAAAACTCTACGCAATATCCAAGAGAGAACATCCTATCAAACTCCATTACAATTAGAACCCGTAGATTCATCCTACTACTATCATACCACTATACCTTTCTACGTTGTACTAATGGGAGCGATTACATCCATAGCAACGATACTTATCCGCCGCTACAAGATATGTAAATCTGCAGAGATAAGAACCACTCCGAGCGCCGAGAAGGAAAAGAACCAAGATGAAGTTAGAGATCATGTCTACAGTAAACCATCCCAGCCAACTATTTTCTCTCACAAGATTTGAGAATAGTTGCTGATCTGAAGGGGGAGGAGTTACATATACCTATCCTATAGTACGCAGATATAAAAATTGCATCTAAGTGATCGCGCCACGCTTACACGTGCCGCATCGTCAGCAGCCTTCATAGCGGTCGAGCCAGAGGTTACACGCGCCACACCGTCAGCAGCCTCAAGCCGGCGCCACCGCGGCGACACCCGACTCAGCATTTTTATTATATCCATTTTCCAATAAAATTTATAATTATGTATCACTTATGTTCTAGCATCGAACGTTAGCACTTACTTTAATTGTAATTAGCAATATTAATATTTGAATTAAATTAGTTTAAATTTAATTTCGTTTTTTTTAAGTCCTACGGCTGTAGTCTACGTAATTTGTTATTATAAAATACAAGTTTTAGTTATAAGTATGTGTAGGTATATACTTGTTTACCACAATAGTGTATAATATTGTTTAAGTGCAAAGCAAAGTGTATTGAATATTTACATATATTTAGAACAATAGTGATTATTAGAACAAAAAAGTGTAGTTCATGGTTAAGAAGTTAGGTTGCTATTTAAGTAATAAATTTATTAGGTTAGGTTAGGTCCTTGTATTGTTTTATGTTTGATTAAAAATGTTTTATATGAATTATATTGATTATTTGACCTATATTTAGTTTATAGTTATGACACAAGTCATTTTAAAAGGACTCGGGGGAAATGGCTAATGCATTGATGACTTTGAACGGTCAATTTATATAAGCGGTAATGATTATATTGAATTTAAACTATACCAGACACGACAATCCCATATGCAGAACAAGACGAGGTCTACAATTTAAGTATTTATTATCTTTGTTGTTCTTTTCAAAGATTTAATTAGTTTTATAGAGATCTTTTATTCTTTGTATTTCTTTTCAAAGAATTATGTTTTCATTTTTTTTTTTTCAAATACATAAGCTAATTTGGATACAGAAATCCGACAACAAGCAACACTGACTACAAAACAGTTGAGTAAGTATTAAATTTAAAAGGTAAATTAACCCAAAGTTAAGTAAAAATAAAATCTATGGTGCGATGAGCGAGATTGACATAAAAATTAAGTAATTTACTTCAATATAAGTGAAATCAAGTAGTATATATGTAAGCTGTCAGTGAGTAATAAACTATTTGTGTATAATACATCAAAATAGTATTAATTTATCAAAACAAAGATAAATTTTAACCAGCAATAGGTTGATATAATAACTTAATATATGTTATTATAATGCATATAAAAGGTAAGCAAGTATATAAAGTATTCACTGACTGGGTACTAAGTGTGCGACAGACACCTATACAAAAATGGAATTAAAAAGTAAGTAGATAACGTTTGAGATCAACAAGTCCAAGAAAACAAAAGCAAATAGATCCTTACTTTACCAGTGGGTATAACAGTATACTATACAGTTAAAATGACCATAAGAGGTATTAATTTGACTTGACCGTTATTCGAAGCTTATTTAATTGAGAGACAGCTACTTGATTACCCGCCTTCCGGTTCAACTAATTTCTGTACCTACTTCCCTTTCGCCACGTCTACGTCACTTCCTCCTGGCAGGTGGGGGGGGAACTTTGCTTTGAGTTCCACCATTTTAAAAGTTCATTGGCATCTTGTTTCCCGCAGTGTTCGAACCTATCGACACACGACTAACAACAAGACATTACAGGAGTCTTTAAAAAGTGTTTTTAATTACATTTAATTAATAATAGTGTTTAAAAGGTGCAGTGTATATTTCGAAGAAGAAAAGTGTACAAAGTACAGGTTAGAAAGTGACTATACCGAGTAAGTAAATCCACTTTTCTTTCAATACGAAATTATAATTCCTAAAAATCACAAAATGGTTAAATACAGCATGGTATTTATCGTAATTACTTATTTGATTTAACGGTTTTTTTCCGTTCGTATGGATGAAATATTTTTACTGTAATTACGGTCGGTAAAAGTTAAATAATTCTCTACGCTGAATTATTTGAATATTATTATTTAAACATTTTACGACTAATCGTTTAAATTAAAGAATAATTTTTATTAATTTTTGTAAATTTTTTTTCTTTAAAATTATATTTGTGATTTTATTTCTGCCTACCTACCTACAAGTGTTGCCGTTCAATGGTTTTTGACTATTCGTGTTATATGTTAATTTTTATAAGCTTTATTTGCAAATTTAGTTCTGTCTACCTACCTACAAGACAGTGTTGTTGTTCAATGTTTTTAACGGTTCGTGTTATTATAACCATTATATAATTTTAGAATGGATAAACCCAATACAAGTAGCGCTAAAACAGCTGTAAATCTAGAATTGGGACCGAAGAAGAACTCCACGAGACCACGTGCGCGTTCGGAAAGCTCGAGTTCAAGCGATAGCTCATCTAGCAGCAGTTCTTCTGCAAGTTCGACATCCCCAAGGCGAAGACATCATGGACATAGAAGAAGGGGGGGCAGAAGAAAACATTACCGATCAAGTAAGAACAGGAAATTGGAAAAAGAAATTCGCACTCTGCGCGAACAAATCGCTTGTTCTAATAATAACGCTTCTCAGGTGAGTGCCCGTTTTGATCATGATGCTATATCATTAATGTCTGGTCACAGTGACATTCTTACTGATGATATCCCTGTACATGTACATGATACCCCTGCTGATACATCCAACAAATCATTACAACATGATAGAGACTTTTCTTTTGATATCGAAACGAAATTGAAGGAGCCTGCGATACAGAAGACTTCTGAACACTACTTGAAGTTACTATGCGAACTTCAGCACTTGGGTAAAAGCGATTGGAATGAAGTCAGATTTGCCGAGGCTCAAAAGATTTATAATCATACACCAGGATTTACAGATTTGGAAATGAATGAAGAAGCTAAAGCATACGACTCTGCTCGTCACCTCGTCTCCTCTGACAGAGCATATACAGCACTGACTATGTGCGTCCTCAAACAAAACGAGGCCTTACAAAAAACTTTAAAGGATCTCATGGAATGGGTTCGCTATGGAGAAGGTGGCGTCTTCAGTTATGAAAGTTTTCATCAAAAACTTAATGAGCTCTTTTCAGGTGATTTTCATAAGACTTCCTCAGACTTATTACAGATTATCTGCGGCCATCGTGCTGAAGTAATCCAAATGCGAAGGGACTGTGTTACAAAGCACGCAAAGGACCCTCTGGTCAAAAGCAATCTAATAAAGATTCCGCCGTCATCAACGAATCTTTTTGATGCCGAGAAGTTTACAGTGGCTATTGAAAAAGCAGGTGGTGTACGAAAATGTTTTTGGCCAGTACACAAGGGTAACAATAACTTTGCCTCGCAAGAGCATCCTAAAAAGTCTCAAGGCCCTACACGGTCAGCATCCAACTTGAAATCCTCACAGGGGTTTCATAATGCGAGCAATCGCAATTACACGCAAGCTCATCACGCTTACGTTCCGCCTCCGCAAGGTGGCTGTGGCCATATGTGCCAACACAGTTCGGTCGCACCGAATAATAATAGGTATCAAAATACCTTTCGAGGAAACTGTGCCGTTCGAATACCAGATACCAAAATCAGTCGAACTATGGAAGGAAACGTGCGTCGTCCCCGACTCGTCAGAACAAGGACAATAAGCGCCGTAAAAATTGACTCAATGCCGTTCAGTGCCGGCCGTCTCGCTCAATATCAGACTCAGTGGGAACAAATGGGAGCACCTACATACATTCTGAAGATTTGAACAGGCTATCGCATACCCTTCCGCAAGAAACCACCGCTAATGCATCCCGATACGATCAGAACGAACTTGCATGTGCCAGAGTCCGCTCAAATGACAGCAGTCATAGACAAATTGAAGGATCAAGGTGTTCTAGAGAGAGCTGTACCTTCGCCAAGTTTTTGTTCACCAATGTTCCTTGTCCCCAAGAGCAACGGTTCTGTACGTCCAATTTTCAACCTGAAGGCACTGAACCAGTATGTCATCACAGATCATTTCAAGCTGATAAACGTACATCGCATACCAGACTTTTTACAACCGAGAGATTGGTTAAGCAAGATCGATCTTTCGCAAGCGTATTTTCATCTACCAGTGGCTCGCAGCCACAGGAGGTTCCTACGCGTAATATATCGCAAGGAACTACTGGAAATCACTTGTTTACCATTTGGCCTGAGCACAAGCCAAAAACATTTGCTACCCTCACGAACTGGATAGCCCAGCTGTTCAGACAGAGAGGTATCCGAATAATAGTCTATCTAGACGATTTCTTGATAGTTCATCAGGAAGAAAATATATTACGCACCCATGTCAGTATTGTCATCAGTACATTAGAAAAGTTAGGATGGCTAATAAACTACAAAAAATCTCTACTTACTCCGGCGAAAGACTTAGCATTTTTGGGAATACAGTGGGACCCTTGGTCAAACCACAAGAGTCTGCCCGAAGAAAAAGTTCCTGCTCTGATAAGCAAAATAAATCAAATGCTGTCAAAAGGGTGCACAACGGTCAGAGATCTACAGAGTCTCGTAGGCCTCTTAAACTTTGCCAGTTTTGCAGTACCAAAAGGCAGGCTCAACTACAGAGCTCTTTTGCACCTTCTAAACCAGACTCCGAATTCACATCCAAAAAAGATGCATGTATTACCTCACGCAGCAATACAGAACCTGATTTGGTGGCTTCAAAATTGCAGATGCTCAACTCCTATACACAGGCAACCTCCATCTCACTTTCTCACGACAGATGCATCGGATATTGCATGGGGTTCTCGATTAAACAATTTATCATTAACAGGCCAGGTCAGAAGCCGAGAAGGATTTGCATTGCAATCAAAAAGAGATGTTGGCAATCCTAAAAGTTTTTCAAGGTCATTGTCAGCTCCTGAGGCACAGTACCGTATTGATTCAGAGCGACAACAAAACTGTGATAGCATATTTACGACACGAAGGAGGAACCAAATCGACTCCATTGATGAATTTAACTTACAAGGTTTTTCAGATTCTAGACAAATTTCAAATTCACATCAACGTCTATCACATTCCGGGAATTTACAACGGTCATGCCGATCACCTTTCGAGACTACGCACGGTTCCGGAATGGCATCTCTCTCCGGAATGCACCAACAAGGTTTTCTCGAAGTGGGGAACTCCAGCGATCGACTTGTTCGCTTCCAGACGAGCCCACGTTGTAATCAATTATGTATCTCTGGATCAGACAGACGATTGCGCTCTATTCAACGACGCCTTTTCCCAGATGTGGAATTACAGCCTGGCCTGGGTCTTTCCTCCACCGTATCTGATCCCCAGGGTCCTGAGTCACTTAAATCAAGCTCGAGGAACTTACCTGTTGGTAGTCCCACGATGGGAACGAGTGTTTTGGCGTCCAGACATCAAATCTCGTGCCCTAGCCCCACCATTCACTCTACGTCACCTAGACAGAGTCCTAATCGACACCACGACGGAACTACCACCTCCGAAAGCCTTAGAAATGACTCTGGAAGTGTGGAAATGTGGGGGTGGGCTGGGCTGCTAACCACATGGGATAGTAGGCAACTAAAACTTTTAGAGGAATCCTGGCGGCCATCGACACGTAAAGTTTATAGCAGCGCATGGCACAGATGGATCGGCTGGTGTAAGGATCACAAGATTAATCCTACAATTCCAAAGGGATGTGACCTAGCTAGATTTTTATCCGATCTATTTTTAAAACATAATCTCTCGTACAACTCGATATTGTTACATAAATCGGTGGTATCAACTTTGTGTAATCCGGAATTGTCCGGCCAATTAAGTTCACATGTATTCGTTAAACATATCCTCAAGTCAATATCATTACGTAAGCCAGTTTGCCATACGAAATCTCCAGTGTGGAATATAGATGATTTAGCTCTTCACTTAGAAAATTATCCTATCGATAAGAACAACATTTTTCAAGTACAACGTCACACAGCTTTTTTACTACTTCTATGCTCGGGCAGAAGGATTCATGATTTAACATTACTCACTGTAGATTCTGATAATTGTTTTATTCAAGCAAACTCATTAATTTTTTGGCCTTCATTCGGATCAAAAACAGATTCCGCTAATTATAGACAATCAGGTTGGAAATTGTATGTGAATTTAGATAAGGAGAGATTAGACCCTGTTTTCTGGGCTAAACACACTATCTCGCTCTTGAGAGAGCGTAGAGCTGTAGCCAACACTAATAATTTATTCATTAATGTTAGAGGTACGCCTAAACCTGCATCACGAACACTCATAGCAGGGTGGGTTAAGTCATTATTATTATGTGCCGGTGTTAAGGCATCTCCTGGAAGCATAAGATCTGCTGTGGCTTCAAAAAATTGGTTAGACAATTATCCCATAGTAGAGATTCTTGCTAAGGGAAACTAGCGTTCACAGAATACTTTTGGTAAATTTTATAAACGCGAAGTCAAGCCTGCATGCAATACGTCATCAGTAACTGCGCTCTTTAATCCAGTCGATTGAAATAATAATATGCTGATTACATACTGTAATTAATACTTATCTTGATATGTTTTTACTGAAGAGTATTTTGTTACATAATATTTTGATTATATGTAATGTAAGCTGATATTGTGGTAATGTACCTAATCAATAATATTTGTTGATTTATTCTGAAAATAATTTTACTATTTTGTGAGTGAATTTCAATAAATTAACTCAATCATTACATCCTTTAATCTGATGCTGGATACTATTATAGGTACTTATCACATTGGCGTCCGCATCACTTCCACCAGGCGATAACACGTCTCAATTAAATAAGCTTCGAATAACGGTCAAGTCAAATTAATAGAGGCGTTTTACCTGAAAATAAAACGCTTATTAATTTACTTACCTTATTCGAAGCTTATGAGTAATCCCTGCCTGGTGCTTCATAAGACTCAATGAACTTTTAAAATGGTGGAACTCAAAGCAAAGTTCCCCCACCTGCCAGGAGGAAGTGACGTAGACGTGGCGAAAGGGAAGTAGGTACAGAAATTAGTTGAACCGAAAGACGGGAAATCAAGTAGCTGTCTCTCAATTAAATAAGCTTCGAATAAGGTAAGTAAATTAATAAGCGTTTTATTTTCAGGTAAAACGCCTCTATTAAACCAGTCTAGATGTTAATGCAAATAATTGCAAATGTAATGTTAATTAGCCCTGTTGTTATATTTAACACAGGTGATTAGTTAAATAGATTTGTAATTTCACTAATATAATGGAAATAAGTTTGCATTATTCAGTTAAATATAAAAAAAATGAAACTAATAATTATTTTCAAATACCGTGATTTACGTAAAAATGAAAAATAACAATAAAATTGGTGAAAAAAATCACCACACTGGCAAAGTAAAGAGGAAAATAAGAAGAAATAAAGTACTTACGGACCAAACACAATACCTACGGCAGAATAATACCTTGTAAGGCGCCAATGTAACGGTTAAGCTTTTTATGGAAGGTTTTTAAGTGAATTTAAGGTGAAGTAACTGAACTGTAAGAATTAATAAAGTAATTGATGTAATTGAGACTACTACCGGCTAGGGCGAGCAGAGATAAATAAAAGGATTGATTACAATATAATAAGAGATTATAATCGGTAACGTTACATAAATTTATTTTAGGTATATGAGTAAATGAACCTCAGGGAATGGATTCTTAATAAATATTCTGCCGTGGCGTTGTTCGGTCCGTTGTGCAAAGATGGTAGTATGCACTTAGCTAGTGGACACGTGGCTGGTGGTGATGCCGGCGTGCCAGGGTCTCCGCTGGTGTGCCTCGCTACCGCCATTATGGTGCGAAGCCCGGTGCGAAGACCCTGGAAATAGAAAAAGTGCGGGTCAGTTTGTCACTAGGTAATTACGTCCAAGTGACCCGCTAAAATAGCAGGTGAAGAGAATCTCCCAGCGGCAATGCAGCGTAGCTAGAAGCTATAATAAAAAGAATATAAATAGGCAGCACAAGCTGGTGCCGCGACCTCTGACCGTAGGGGTCATCGGCCTCGTGGCACTAAATAGGTAGGCTGAAATAGCACACAGTATAAAATAAAATATATTAAGCCATGCATTTTAGCAGGCAATAAGCTGCACCGCTGGAAAGTCTTCACCTGTAGAAAGAAGTAGGAAATGTTGATCTCAAAACTTACCCGGAGCCGACAGCAGTTGGCCACGGGGTCAAAGTGACCTTCCTCGGGGAAGGTTGCCAAGGAAAGGAACGATTAAGAGCCGTCAGGTGATGACTGGGCTAGTGCTGTCCAATCTCGCTTGCACAACCATAGATAATTAGTAATAATTTATAGAAACATACTAAAATATCGATTAATTTATGGATATAATTTTAATTGATTTATAAAAAATCCACAACGTTACAGACTTACACAAGGTCCTCAGATGGTTATGTGTGGACTTTTGTATGAATGAAACACGTACGCCTTGTCCGGCGGCGGTCACATTTTTATGCACTCATTGAGCAACAACTGAAGATTCATAATTACACACACAAACATAGTGACTCATTGGTATAGCACACATAAAGATAAGATAAAAGATAAAATATTCTTTATTGTACACCATAAAAGTAGTAATAACTAAATAATATTCGACTTAAGTTAATAAATGTACAATGCCTTATCGCTAACAGCGATCTCTTCATTGAAGACAGAAATTGGAGGGGAGTGCCATGTTATTATAGTCGATCTATACGCTACGATAGTATGCTTATGGTGAGACACCGTGGTTCCCAAACCCGAGGGGGCCTTCTCGAAACCGGAGATGGCCCAGGGTCAGTCGGGGTGCGAGGGAAATGTTTTATGGGCAACCTTACACCCCGGTGTCTGAAGATCCGAGATGGCGTGCGGTTTTAGTCGGTTCAAGCCCGACATAACCGCCCCCACTGGCCGGCAAAGGGGTATCCGAGGGGATTTCTGCACGAAAAAGAGAAAATAAGGCTACGCTTGTCGTTTCCAAGGGAAGCTTCTTTATTGGCTGGCATAAAATGTTAGTACCTATCTAATATCATAGTCTATTTATTTATTTAATCCATGGAAAACTTAACTTAAGAACATCAGTAAAAAGATGCAGCTTACTCAACTGATAACCAAATAAAAGTCTTCATTTCTAATGTTAGATTTAGTAAAATGTTGTAAGCAAATAGATTAAAAATCAAACAAAAATAAACTAATCACACAGTGGACCTAAAAACCGACAAATTACATACTGAATAAGAGTTAACAGAGCCACACTATTTAAAAAAAATAAGGCTTACACGCCTTCTTGCCGAAGACACACTAATTAAGAAGGGATCAAAGTCATGCTGTTTACACAAGTTATTAAGATTTCTGCTTGCGCGCACCAAGTAGCTGTTTTGTCGATAATTAGTTTTAGCTCGAGGAACATGAAGAGGAGGATCAAAGCGAAGTGACTTAGATGGTACGTTAAAAATATTTTCCTAATAAATAATATGCTAGTCCACTGCTGGATATAGGTCTCCCCTAATGAGCGCCATAGCGCCCTGTCTTCAGCTTGCCGCATCCAGCATCTGCCCGTAAGTTTTTTCGCAGTAAACTAAATAACACGGATGCCATACTTAGGAAACATACTCTAAATGACTCCTTACATTAGATGCAGTAGAGAATTTTAAGGGTTTTAGCTTCCGTAATGGTCTTGCCTACACGCATTATAAAATCTAGCGTTTTAGATTCCTTTTTCACAATAGTGTCAATGTGCATATCAAACGCAACTTGGCATCATGGTGCACTCCTAGATTTCGGATGATACTAATCCTTTAGAGATTATGACCCCCCAAAGTATAGGACGTGTGCAAAACTTTCGACTTCCTAGTATATTATGTTACAATTGAACATTTAGTAGGGTTAAGATAATAGTTATTTATGCAACTGTGGTATAATGAGGGGTAATAAAACATGAATGTGGGTTTATCACACGAAGCGAAGCTGAGTGTGATAATAGTATCACATGAGTGTTTTAATACCTAATTATACAGTTGCATACAAGACTTTATCTACACCCACGATAAACTAATAATACATCTTCAGAGAATGATGTACTGCCCTTTGATATTTTCCAATTCATGAAATCTTGGTACGCCTTTTCATACTGTTTTCTAGATTTTTCCTGTAGTAATTTGTTAGAAATGTCCTTTGCTGCATTCGAAATGTCTGGAGGTGTGTTATCAAAACTTGAATCGCTCATTTTCGTAAGTAAACAAAACAATTTGCAAAAATAATAGCGAAGAAAAATAGCGGGAATTCGAATTCGAACGAATAAGCTTTAATTTTTTTTTACGGCGCGCCGACGCTGTGGTTGTGCAATGCAACGCGCGTGAATGACAGTTCTTTTTTTGAAACTCATACAGATTCCACGCATCGAGTGGTAAGAATTTGGCTGTCTGATGAGTAACCCTTTGCACGGAAGAGATTGAAAAAGCCAAAGGAGTGTTATTATGAAATTTCATACAACATTATAACACCCGTTCGGATGATATTATGGTTATTAGGACATTGGATGTATTAATGTTGGCAATAAGCTAACTGTTTCAGAATCTTTTATAGAAGATTTAAAGCATGGGTGTAGATAAAGCTTATTTAAACGACAGTGCGGCTGCAAAGCAGAGCAACTTCGATGATTTAAGGCAGTAGTCGATGTATTTTACATAGACCACATATAAAAGAGGCGCAAGCAGGGAGCCCTGGGGCACGCCACTGGACACCAAGACCCAATTAGACCGATAATTATTAAAAGTTACAGCCTGAGATCTATTTTCAATGTAAGAGGAGATCCATCTTAGAAGATCTCGATAGATAGACTATTCTCTCAAATACTTCAGCTATAACACAGTTTAGAAATGGGTCTATAATACACGATCTTTGTTTTTGAGCCCTTCTTATGCAAAGGCTGATTTGCATAGTACCGGAGCAATACCCACAGACAAGGATTTAATAAAGAGAAGGGCGATCGATGGTGCACACCTTACCAGTAGTTGGGGTCATATGTTATCGGGCCATGCACCTTTTGAAATATCTAGCTTCTGGAGCAAGTTGATCTCAGCATCAATTTTACTTCTATTTGACAATTATCAGCGACAGAGTTTGATATTGTGGAACTAGAAGAGAGGAAGTAAGACTGCTCGAGTTGATAGTGTCATGGTTGAGAAAGTTAGACTTGAAGTAAGAGGAAAACGTCTCACAGAAGGTTTCTCCTGTAGATAGTTGATTTTTATCATGATCAAGAAGTGTACTAGGAATAACTAAACATAACATAACTTGACGACTGTATCCCCGAAGGGTTAGGCAGAGGTGTATTACACACCCACGATTCGCGAGATATATTTAGGTCCCAATGTATTAGGGGGCGAGTCTATTATCTACCATCTACCGGGCACATACTAAGCGAGCGATAATCAACATTTTACTAGGAATACCGCGTCAATTATATCAATTTTTAACGTAAGAAAAACAGAAACATTTCGGATTTTTTTTAATAGATGATTCGGTATTCCTAATATAGGTATTTCATGTAACAGATTATTACCATTGATTTCGTCCTTTCACGTAATAATTTAAAAGTATGTTTATCAACCAAATTACCATAAATTTTAAACCTTGCATGCATTTGTATTTTTCCTTAAGCGCTTTTATTAATGAAGAACTGTACCATATTGGGTACTTACCCTTACGTTGAAGTTGTTGTGGTACATATTTATTTTGAAGAGTAATGATGGTTTCACTGAAAAACTCAACTGAGTGGTCCATTGAACGAGAGGTGAATTCATAATTCCATTCAATAGCATTTATTCCATCATTCAATGATTGGAAATCACACTTACTATATAAGTATCTGACTAGAGGCGCGCATTCCAGTATCCTCCCCCAAACCGGGGCAAGACGGGGACACCGTGGTTCCTAAACCCGAGATGGCCATCTCGAAACCGGAGTTGGCCCAAGGTCAGTCGGGGTGCGAGGGATATGCTCTATGGGCAACCTTACATTTCGGCGTCTGCAGACCCCAGACGGTGTGCGGTTTTAGTCGGTTCAAGCCCGACATAACCGCCCCCGCTGGCTGGCTATCCGAAGGCATTTCCGCACAAAAAAAAAGAAGGTATATCCAACAATTTAACACAAACTAATTATGCTGGGTCATAGGAGTGCGAGTCAGCGCGAATTAAGGGGGCAGAAAGTTTTTGCACACTATGTCATTAGAGAGAACCAAGTCTAATATTCAACCTAATTTGTTAGGAACTACATTGTACTAACCTAAGCCCATTGCATATCTCGACAGTGAAAAAATACTCATCTACAGAGGAAAGGTTAACTGGTAAAAGCGGCATATCATTACCCGACGGAGTCCATGAGATACCAGGCAAATTAAAATCACCGATAACAAGAAAATGGTCGGTCAGATTGTTTTTAAGTTAAATCATTCCACTTTGCGAGAAAGTTGCGAAGTTGTGAGGAAAAGGATTTAAACCTTTATTTTGATTATATAAATAAAGTACACCAATATATATGTTCACAAAATCACGCGAGTTTGATTTATTGAGTTGTATTTTAATGCAGAAATCCTCTGCTGTAGAAAATAAATGTGACTGTGAGGAAACTGGTAAATCCCTTTGCGTTGCAACTACTACACCTCCTCCTCGGGACTGCTTAGTGAGTGCGTAATCACGGTCTCGACGCCACACAACATACCGATCATCAAAAATTTCCGATTCCTGGATACCGTCCATCAACCATGACTCCGTTATTACAATTATGTCAAAAGAATTAATTAAAACTTGACGATAGAATGACTCCATTTTAGTTCAGTAACAATTCCCATTAGCCATTACTAAACGATTTAACAACAGCAAATACACTCATAATAATACAATAAGAACATTGCAGCTTAGCGGAAGCCAAAAAATTTACATTAAAATATTTATAAAGTGGGTAAAATATCATCACATTCCTATGAAGACTACCATCGTTGAATGCATAATAGTTAATAACAGAACAAGCAAGCTTATAATAATCAAGATTATGCGTTAGTCCTGCAAGTGCAAGCTGGTTAGGTAAATTTCAAAACGCAACGATTAGAGTGTAAACAGCGCGATAAAACATAGAAAAGAAAGTCGGAACATGCTCGCTGCGCGTCGCAGGCGACTCAGGCGCCGGAGGTCGCGTAACGACCTCCGTCCTCCATGAGCGCAGGCCTGGGGGTGGCAGGTGAGGCCGCCTGTCACACCAGCTGAAGCAGTCCGGACGGTGGGGCGACTAGCGCCCCTCCCCCAAACCGGGGCAAGCCGGGAACACCATGGTTCCCAAACGCGAGGGGGCCATCTCGAAACCGGAGATGGCTCAGGGTCAGTCGGGGTGCGAGGGATATGCTCTATGGGCAACCTTACACCCCGGCGTTTGAAGACCCGAGACGGCGTGCGGTTTTAGTCGGTTCAAGCCCGACATAACCGCCCCCGCTGGCCGGCGGGGGGAATCCGAAGGGATATCCGCAGGAAAAAATAAAGTGCGGAATGCATTTGCGTTCGGCTCATTAGTGAAGCAGAGACACTAAATCTTTTACAGTAAAATGAAGTAGTACGTGTGTTATTTAGACTACAAAACGTTACGCATAAAACATGCTTAGTTAGAATTAAATATTTATATAAACGACACCTTAGATTATATTGTTTAAATCAGTGACGTCTTGTCTAATAACGAAGGATTTAGGAGTATTGTTTTTGCTTACATGAATTTTTCCATGTTTCACCCACACATATTCGTACTTTTTCTCATTAGCAACAGTTTTCGTTCTTGTTAATAGTTTTTTGTAGTCCATACTCAAAAGATCATTAACGTAGACACGTTCTCTGCCTTGAGTGGCGGACAAGTCCTTAGTTGAGCGTGCAGCCGCTATAAAATCTTCCTTAATGTAGCGGTTCAGGAAGTTTACAATTATCAATTTTTCCTAAGAGTTATAAATGTACGTACCCTTTTTTTTTTTTTTTTTTTTTATCGTGCGGAAATCCCTTCGGATACCCCCCCGCCGGCCAGCGGGGGCGGTTATGTCGGGCTTGCACCGACTAAAACCGCACGCCGTCTCGGGTCTTCAGACGCCGGGGTGTAAGGTTACCCATAGAGCATATCCCTCGCACCCCGGCTGACCCTGGGCCATCTCACCACTAACAGCATCGCTCATCCTGTCTCCTCTGAAAGCAGAGGAGTACGGAGAGCGATGTGTTCCCGCCACGTTGGGTATTGGCCGACGATCAATGCCAACCCTATGAAGGGGTGAAGGGGAAGCCATTGACCGCCGCCCAGGGTGTACCGGCCGCTCCGATTCCGTTCCCCCCGGACTGCAGCGGGATCGGAATCGGAGCGACACTCGAGGAGGTTACCCAACACACACCCCAATGTACGTACCCTGGATATAAAGTTGATTTGAGACTTATGACAGTTGTAGCTTATTTTACGTCTAATGGTTTCCACAATTGCAAATAAATTCTCGTATTTTTTTAACGGTACTCCTTTAATCTCAATATTATTTAAAATGAGCGCTGTTCATATAAGAACAGATCATGTCTAGTTCTAGCAAGGTCTTCTTGCATTAAGTTAGAGGTTTCAAAAAGATTATCAAAGTCGGTAGATTTTGTTTCGAGTACCATAAGTCTATTGTCAAAATCATCAAACTTTTCTTTGGAATGGGCATAGGCATCCTTCAACTCAACTAGCTCGTTTTTAATTATCTGGATGTCTTCAAATAGACTTGGTAAGCTTTGTAGCTGGCGTTTCATGCCCGGATTTCGGAAAGAATTGTGTCCAAAGTTGCAGGGGACAGGTCCAGAACAGCTTTTTAAAGCTTCGAACAAATACAGCCTTCAGACGACCTTATCGTGACGTCCTCAAAAGACAACTATCGTTTGATCTTTTTATACTAACCGATTTAATTTGGCTCTTCATAAGAAAATCAGACGAATCGGAATCAGAATGACAGACGTATCGGTCTTGAAAGCCAAATATAAAGTAAAATACTGATCTAATTTATAAACCGACCAAGTGCGAGTCGGACTCGCGCACGAAAGGTTACGTACTATTATCAATACAATGGGAACACCCGTTATTTATTTCCTTTTAATAAAAAAAAAAATTTTAACTCTTAAATATCATAAATATTCTGTGAATATTTCAAGCGCTGTTCTTTTTTCAGAATTTGTTGTTATAGCGGCAACAGAAATACATCGCATCTGTGAAAATTTGAACTATCTAGTTATCAAGGTTGAAAGCGTCGGTAGTGCTATAGCTGGTTGGTAGTGGTTAAGGAGTCGACCCTACGATCGAGAGGTCCCGGGTTCGAATCCTGGCCATTACACTACCGACGTGAACCCACTCCTAACACAAGCAATTTAGCTTAGCTGGAGGGGTTAGGGGGAATATTAGTAATTTCGGTTACCAATATTATTAGAAAAAAAAAAAAGATACAGCCTGGTTACAGACGGTCGGAAGGACTCTGGGGATGTGACGTTCTGTTTTACCATTTAGGGACGGAACCCAAAAAATCAATATTTTTTGTTCGTATTTTATGTGTTCCCGTACCTTTTTTTTTTTTTTTTTTTTTATCGTGCGGAAATCCGATACCCCCCCGCCGGGCAGCGGGGGCGGTTATGTCGGGCTTGCACCGACTAAAACCGCACGCCGTCTCGGGTCTTCAGACGCCGGGGTGTAAGGTTACCCATAGAGCATATCCCTCGCACCCCGGCTGACCCTGGGCCATCTCACCACTAGCAGCATCGCTCATCCTGTCTCCTCTGAAAGCAGAGGAGTACGGAGAGCGATGTGTTCCCGCCACGTTGGGTATTGGCCGACGATCAATGCCAACCCTATGAAGGGGTGAAGGGGAAGCCATTGACCGCCGCCCAGGGTGTACCGGCCGCTCCGATTCCGTTCCCCCCGGACTGCAGTGGGATCGGAATCGGAGCGACACTCGAGGAGGTTTCCCAACACACACCCCTGCGTTCCCGTACCTTCTTTTTTTCTATTTTACTGCACTAATCGTGATGAATGAGGTACTAATCGATTGAGTATCATGCTATGGGTGCAATACGCTACATTTTATACGAATAACATCAACTGAACGCATGTTAGAACCAAAAATGTGGAACCTCAAAAAAACAATTTTTCGCTATCGTATCGAGTATGATATCAACTGAAAGGGGACAAAATCCCCAGCTCAAAAATTTAAAAATATAGTATAATATTATGGAATATACCAGTAGATAAAAATACAACTGGCTTTTTTTAAATAGATTTTTTTTCCTTACGTGCGGAAATCCCTAGTATAATTCGGCGATTTAAAATACTACTAGAGCCATGTATCGGTGGAGAGCTGGAATTATATTTTACTAACCTTAAAAAAAATGTTAGTGGTAACGGTTTTTTACAATTTTATACTTGTTACAATATAGTACTCACGCAAATCTTTAACAACACTTAGCCATAGCTGTATAACTTGGGTCTAGTTCATAATATCGACAGTCACTACATCGATGGTCGCTGTATCGAAAACGTTCCATCGACGGGCTAATGTATCGACAGCACCCCAAATCGATGGTACGCTACATCGACAGTACCCCAAATCGTTAGTACGCTACATCGTTAGTACACTAAAACGACGGTATGCTACATCGACAGTAAACCAAATCGATAGTACGCTGCATCGACTACCCGACCCGAGCCAGATTTAAATAAAAAACACAGGATTTTTTTAAGTTTTTAATCACAATCTGTTAAGTCTGTAAATTGCTTAATTTTGATGGAACCCACATTAAATGGTTGAAAAAACATAAATTCGTATTCAGTAACATTGATTGATAGTACTAATTTTAAAAAGGAAACTTCCAAAATTAATAATAACAAAAACTATGTATCGAAATCAATTATTTAAAACTATTGATTTGTTAAAGCGGCAAGCACGCCAAAGCAATTAAGTGGCGTATTTTAAGAGCAAAACTTGCATTTTCATAATATTTTTTCTGTAAACCATGTTGCTGTACTCTTCGCCAAACGTTCTGTCCCAAATGAAGAAAACAGATGAACTAGACCCTTTACTTTATTCTTTATCATTTTATAACAAGTTAATTACTAAACATTGCTTATTGTTATGCGTTGTAGCTAATTTAATTTCGTCCATTTTTTGCAACAAACACTAAGCAGACGACAAAATGATTCAAAACCATATTATTACAAACTCATGAGGGTAGTACGAAAAATCTTATTTAAGGCAAAACCAGGGGGGTGTCACTCCGCCGATCTGCGAGAAATTATAAGTACATGCCGGTGGCAGCCCCGGGGCTACTTATTCAGTGGTTGCCCCGCCGTGGCCCGCGACACTCGCGCGCGAGATACCTATTTAATTTAAGTATAACACTGTGCTGTTTTACTTGATTCTTGTGTTCGATTTACTATGAAAATATAGGTATAAATGAGCATTTAGTGCTTACTGATGTACGCTGCATCGACTACCCGACCCGAGCCAGATTTAAATAAAAAACACAGGATTTTTTTAAGTTTTTAATCACAATCTGTTAAGTCTGTAAATTGCTTAATTTTGATGGAACCCACATTAAATGGTTGAAAAAACATAAATTCGTATTCAGTAACATTGATTGATAGTACTAATTTAAAAAAGAAAACTTCCAAAATTAATAATAACAAAAACTATGTATCGAAATCAATTATTTAAAACTATTGATTTGTTAAAGCGGCATTTTAAGAGCAAAACTTGCATTTTCATAATATTTTTTCTGTAAACCATGTTGCTGTACTCTTCGCCAAACGGCATTCGATAAGTAATCGAATGCCATTGCCACGAAAGTAACTTTCCCCCTATTTCCCCATTTGCGTAGGACCGATCGAAATGATTAAAACAGCGTGTTTACAAATGCTTCTTTAGCCCAGACCATGTATAGTGTTAGGCTTTAGAAGTTTGGCGTAGCGAGAGTGCATTCGACTGCTACGACAGGGGCCCAGGGTTTAATTCCCGCTCAGTGCAAATATTTGTATGCATGAATATGCATGTGTATTTGCATTCATCTGGCATTAACAAAAAGAAAAATATATGAGTAAGTTTATCAGCATTCTGGAACCTATAACACAAGCTAGTTAAATTATGCATACTTTGGGTCTGGAAAGCGCTGTGTAAAATGTCACAGAATGTTTATTTATTATTATTTATTTCGGGCGGACAAATTCTGGATACGATTCACGTATCCACTATCCACCTTTAGCTCAACACACACCATGTTGGCCATTACGAGCCACGTATCCTTCTTTAGCACAAGACTCACACTATGTTAAGGCAAAGAAGGGAATTTGCGTTTTCTTGTCACTGTTCTAGTTTCCGAAAGCTTCTTTGAGTGGTCCCCAGTGAGAAAACAGAAAACGGTTACAATTATTGCTGATTTTCGAAGATAATTTATACTGCCATTTCGTAGTGATGTACAGGTACTTACTATGTAGGAAGAATATATTATAATAATTAATTAGCACATCACAAAAAAAATAAGAAAATGAACAACATTATCCATAGCAAAATTTTAAATGTGGCCTTGAACGCTCGAGCCTGGCTAAGCATCTTTACCGGTTCGCTTGGGCGGTCTCGGTGTTCGCAAAATTTCCAATGTTAGCCTACCAGCATTTTTGTCTTCAGTCCATGGCACTGAGGAGTTATCCAGAAAAATTAGAATAAACACCCAGGTTAATTCTGAGATGTCGGGCAAGGCCGATGCCATAAATACTTGGAAGGTGGCTTGTCCCAATACTAAATTGCCCGCTAACCTTTTCTCTCAGAGACAATGGGATGCGCCGCTCCGCAAGATGGTAAAATATAATTTAATAAATACATATTTCAATGTTTCAGACCGTGCGCTTGTTGGCTGTGGGGGAATGGGAGTCAGGGCTCTGGATACAGGTACTTCCATTGCCCAACATAGGTAACATGTTGGACGATACAGCTTTCAACCTTACCACTTGCCTCCATCTGGGAATGAGCCGTGTGTTTCTCCGCATCATTGTTCATCCGTGTGAAGCTGTCGACAGCCTTGGGCACCATGGCCTTTCATACAGCAGAAGTGCAGGCCGTATATCGCGACACGCTACCATCAACGACATAATCCCCCGTGCCAGTCGTTCGTGAACCTAATACGCGCTGGAACGCGACGATGGCAAGAGATCGGATTGTATGTCGTTATTGCCTTAGAAGATGGGTAGGCCTTTGGTATGGGACGCAACCTGCGTCGATACCCTTGCGCCTTCACACCTTGCAAGCACAGTGGGCTATGCCGGCGCTGCTGCTGCATCTGTGGAAAGCCTCAAACGGCGTAATTACTCCAACCTAGTAGGTGATTATGTTTTTGAACCGTTTGGGGTTGAGACGCTGGGGTCACGGGGCCAAGTGCCCGTATGGTCTACAAAAATTTGGCAAAGCGGCTGATCGACGCTACACGTGACCAGAAGGCTGGACTTTATCTTGCACAAAAAATTTAAATTGCCATTCAACGTGGCAATACTGTCAGTCTTCTGGGAACATTACCAGTCGGTGATGATGCGGAGGAATTATATGACGCATGTATGCAAATATTTATCTGTCTTCTAGGTTTGGTTTTCTTTGAAGTTATTTATAAGTAGTTGTACATAATCATTTTGAGTTATTACTTCGGGCCACCAACCAGGTGGACACCGAAGTCTTAAAATCTCGCAAAAAAAATCAAAATCTTACACCCACTTTTTATCACTTTTCTCGACGTTTCACATGATTCTAAGTCTAATTAAGCAAAAAAAAATTTTGTGTCTGTCTGTCGGTCTGGATGTCTGGATGTCTGTTTACGCAATAACTCAAGAACCACTTATTTAAAAAATTCTTTCGCCAATCATCTTGTCTAGTTAATGGGAAGAATTGATTAGATTTTGGGGTTTGTACGTTCAAGGTTTCGGGTACCTACCATAAAAATTGTCCCTAAAAAATATCTAAGTTTGGCCCGAAGTTTCACAATCACTGTGTGATTTCCGCCCCACTAGATTTATACTTGTATAAGAGCATAAATATAATAAAATCGGGCCGAAGAAAAAACTGTAGGTACATTAATTATTTTTCAATGAAAAATTTGATATGGTGTTTTATATAGGAGCGATACTGAAGCAAAAAATTAGATTTTTTTAATTAAGTACTATCTATTTATCTGTTTTTCTGTTTTTATACCTACAGGTAATTATCGATATCCGAGCATCACTTGAAAACCATTTAACGGTTTTAGCTAAAATTTTGACGTCTCAGTTGCAAAATTTCTCATTTGTTTCGTGAAGTAAGTATGTTGTGTTTGGTTGGCGTGAATTGTTAAACGTGTATTATTCCATAGTGATAGATAATAAAAAGTAGTGATAGATACTTAATAGAAAATTTATAGCTTTTTACTTTACTTTTTTTATAGTTGGGCTACAAAGCGGCTGAACTTCGATATTTTCCGTGGAGCGACCGCCATCTGACCTCCACAACCTATTGGCGATATTGATTCTGTAGTTAGACCAGTTGGAGGAGTTTACATAGGTACGTATGTCGTTACATAGGTACGTATGTTGTGATCGATACCTTTTTTTTTTTGTTTTCGTGCGGAAATCCCTTCGGTTACCCCCCCGCCGGCCAGCGGGGGCGGTTATGTCGGGCTTGCACCGACTAAAACCGCACGCCGTCTCTTGTCTTCAGACACCGGGGTGTAAGATTACCCATAGAGCATATCCCTCGCACCCCGACTGACCCTGGGCCATCTCACCACTAACAGCATCGCTCATCCTGCCTCCTCTGAAAGCAGAGGAGTACGGAGAGCGATGTGTTCCCGCCACGTTGGGTATTGGCCGACGATCAATGCCAACCCTATGAAGGGGAAGCCATTGACCGCCGCCCAGGGTGTACCAGTCGCTCCGATTCCGTTCCCCCCGGACTGCAGCGGGATCGGAATCGGAGCGACACTCGAGGAGGTTACCCAACACACACCCCTACCCAACACGCACCCCAGTTGTGATCGATAACTACTGCAGAGGTAAACATACCTTGATCTATTCCGAACTTAACGCGGTCGAAGTCGCGGGCATCAGGTATTATTTAGAAAATTCTCAAATTGGACATCCAAATCTAGTGGGGCGGAAATCACACAGTGATTGTCAAACTTCGGGCCAAGCTTAGATATTTTTGTTGCAGTATTTTTATGCAAAATTACAGACCTTAGGCTTTATGCATATTATTCGACGCGTCTTTATATATTGAGCAATAAATATTTCAGTTTCTTTCAGAGTCTGGTTGTTTTATGTAAATATACAATATACGTATTGTCATTGTCACTCAAATATCAAAGTCAAATACGCGTTATTCTGATAACTCGAAAGAAACTCACTTGTAAAAGTTTTTTAGGGACAATTTGTATGGCAAAAAAAAAAAAAAAAAAAAAGGTACCCGAAACCTGCGAAGGAGGTGGCGGAGCGCGCCCGGGAGAGACTTAGAACTCTCCCGGTCCGCCGAGCCCGCAACTTGCTCGCCGCGCGTCGCAGGCGGAGGCGACTCAGGCGCCGGAGGTCGCTTCACGACCTCCGTCCTCCATGAGCGCAGGCCTGGGGGTGGCGGGTGAGGCAACCTGTCACCCCAGCAGAAGCAGGCCGGGACGGTGGGGCGATTAGCGCCCCTCCCCCAAACCGGGGCAAGACGGGGACACCGTGGTTCCCAAACCCGAGGGGGCCATCTCGAAACCGGAGATGGCCCAGGGTCAGTCGGGGTGCGAGGGATATGCTCTATGGGCAACCTTACACCCCGGCGTCTGTAGACCCGAGACGGCGTGCGGTTTTAGTCGGTTCAAGCCCGACATAACCGCCCCCGCTGGGGGTATCCGAAGGGATTTCCGCACGATAAAAAAAAAAAAAAAAAAAAAAAAGGTATCCGAAACCTTGAAATCAAAAACATTGTAGACCTTTGATAATGCCGTAAGGTGAAACCGGTAAGGTTCAAATAAATAAATAATTGTGGAAAAGTACAAGTGATTTATTCAATATATCTAAACAGTTCTTCCCATTAACCAAACAAGATGATAAGCGGTTCTTGAGTTATTGCGTAAACAGACATCCAGACATCCAACATCCAGACCAACAGACAGACCGACACAATTTTTTTTAATTAGACTTAGAATCATGTGAAACGTCGAGAAAAGTGATAAAAAGTGGGTGTAAGATTATGATTTTTTTTGCGTGATTTTAAGACTTCGGTGTCCACCTGGTTGGTGGACCGAAGTAATAAACATTAACACATATTATTACTTATGAAGATAATTGTTAGAAATACTCCCAATCTCCCTTAATTGTTTTTAGTGTCAGTATTCTCCTTTGTCTCATACAATTTTTATTCATCATTCATCATTAAAAAGTAATATGCGTCCTCAAACATCGTTCTTCAAAAAATAAATAACATAATATAATAATTACACCGTGGTATTGGCTTATCGTGACGTTTCAGCTCAGCTGGAACTATCGGTATACTATTGGACGGTACCGGGGACGCATTTTACACGGGCTGAGCTAACATCCCTCGGTCCGCAGTGGAAGAAAGTCGCGAACAACTTGTGTCTGAAATCGAGACTACTCTCACAAGAGTGTCCGATTGGGGTGGACTAAACCTGGTCCAATTCAACCCCACTAAGACACAAGTATGTGCATTCACCGCTAAGAAAACCCCATTTATTGTAGCGCCACAATTCCTAGACACACCACTTAATATCTCTAAAAGTATCGGGATCCTCGGTGTCGACATCTCTAGCGAGGTCCAGTACCGCAGTCACCTGGAAGACAAGGTCAAGTTGGCATCTAAGAAACTTGGAGTGCTCAACAGGGCGAAGCAGTACTTCACTGCGGAGCAAAGACTTCTTCTTTATAAGTCGCAAGTCCGGCCCCAGATTGCTGTCACCTTTTTGCCGGAGCACCTAGATACCAACTTGACCCGTTCGACTCGGTGCAAAGACGGGCGCTGAGAATCGTCGACCATCCCACACTTACAGGCAGTGTGAACCGCTTAACCTTAGGAGAGATTTCGCCTCCCTGTGCGTTTTCTACCTTGATAACGGGGTGTGTTCAGAAGAATTGTATGACATGATACCCACGGCCACATTCTATCATCGCACCGCTCGCCACAGACAGGAAATTCTTCCTCACACGTTGCCGGAAACGGTTAGATATGAAAGGCACTTTATTCCGCGCACCCTCAGGCTGTGGAATGATCTCCCTGCTGTGGTTTTCCCAAGCGACTACAATATGGGGTTCTTCAAGAAGCGCATTAGAAGGTTTTTACAGGGTCGGCAGCGTGAGTGTGAGCGCCCCTGGTGTTGCACACGTCCATAGACCGCGGTAACCGCTTTCCAAGAGGTGGGCCGTGAGCTTGTCTGCCACCTGAGTGGTATATAAAAAAAAAACATGCTTTGTTTGAGATTTTTTTTTTCACTCGCACTCCGTTAATCGTTTTATTGATGGAATGACATAAAAAGTTACAAAGCAATTATCTTAACTAAGCGTAGGTATTCACGAATCAGAGTATTTCTGAGAATGTTTCAATTTTACAAATTATCCCTTTATAGAAACTGGTTTGAGTTATAAATCTATACATATTAATATTATAATCTATACTAATATGTATTATAAAGAGGTTAAGTTTGTGAGTTTGTGACGTTGTGAATTAGTGAGGTTGTAAGAAGAAAGTAATCTCTGGATCAAATGAACCGATTTTGAAGATCCTTTTACCAAAAGAAAGCCACATTATTTGTGTGTGAGTGCGTTGCTACCCAAGGGGGCGGAGTAGTAATCAAAAGTGTTAACAAATCCGTCAGATTCCCGAACATTATATGAAAACTAATAAATTACGGGCATATTTGGTTAAAGCGTTGCAACGGTTGTTCGAAATATGCCGCGAGCTTGCGTATATGAAAACCTTTCCATATTACCAGTATTACCAGAATTCAAAACTCCAGTATTTCTGACTGACAAAAAGTAACTTTAAACCATCCCACCATTCAGAGTTGCGAACGATCTGGTTTCGGGTATGGTTTCCAGTGTAGTATTCAAGATTTCATAATATAAATTCTACCTCTACTTAGATCTCTAGTATAGTTTTCTATCTTATGAATAACAATTAATAAGTGATTTCGATGGAGCCCCGCTACTTTTATCCCTGGAATAGGTTCTCACAGGGTTACGGAATTTTTATTTATATTTTTAGTCCGTCAAATTGACTGCACCCCGCCTAATGGTAAGCTGAGGTGAAGTCCAAAAAGTAGTGGCCACCATTTCCAGAGATTGTCCCTAGAATGGTGGCCCCTACCTAGACGTCCTCAACAGATGTTTTTTCACGCCCCGCTTAAAGAGCCCAGTATTGTAAGTAGAAGGGAACACGTGTGTGCGTAAAGCGTTCCAGTGCCAGGAAACGGGAAAACAGAACTCCACGTGGGTAAAGCTGCGGGCAACAGTTAATCAATAACAATACTTCAATCGTTAATTATTATGTTTAGAGGTTATAACTTATTATAACGTCGCGTGCATACTTTAGAAATTTAAATATATTCGGATATAAGTCTTGATAAACCTTCGTAAATAAGACAAGGCCAATAGCAGCGAGGTTCAATTTAAGTATTTCATTATCATCCTTGCGTTGGTCTTGGTCACATCCAGGGCCTTTATCTCGGTGTCCGAGATCCGCTTTTCGGTTTTTGAAGTGAAAACTTCTTTAGCGGCGCTGTGCACTTTTTTGTAATGGGTAAAAAAGGTTAAACTCGCGTCAGTAAACACGTGGCCTGATCGTAACACAACAAATATAGAACCGCTAATTTCACAATATACTTAACAACGTTGGTGGCGAGTTCGTCTAATGAGTGGTCGTTGACTTCGTCAAGACTGAGATCGATGCCGACCGAGGCCCAGGAAACACTTTTTATCATCATATAATTTTTTATAATATTTATTCTATTTTGTGCCATAAATCTATTGATATAAAATGGAAATTAAACAAAGTGCATCTATTAATGAAAAAAGTGACGAAGAAATAGCAAAAGAAAATGAGAGTACTTTATAAATATATTGGCGATGATGGTTCTCGTAATAATGATGGTGAAAAAGTCGTTGAAATTATTGATGGAAGTTGGTTTTTCTGAGAGATAAACTTTTTAATGGAAAATAATTGTAATAGTTCTGAGGTGTTACATTTTTAATGTAATATAAATTGTCATGTTTGTGTACGATAGCGCAATAAATGAATATTGTATGTTATCACATAAATCATAGTACTTTTATACTGATAATTAAAGCAATTCGTGCAAAATTATTTCCTAACCATTCCAAAATATCAAAAATGCACAACGTTAATATTCAAGACGCGACAAGCAAGGGTGGTACGTGCAACATTTCCCCATAGAAGCATTTGCAACGCAGCAGTAACACAATTTGTCTCCCCAAAAGCTTCTTGAGCCCAACATGGCATGTGTGATGTGCTAAGGAAGAATACGTGGCTCGTATGCATGATTTGTCCGCGAAAGCTGCTTTAGCCCAGCACTATGCAAGTGCTTGGCTAAAGAAGCATTTATAAACGTGCACTAAAACATTACAACATGGTGACATCTATGGTTCAGTATAAGAACAATTGACGAACTCATCATTCAATTTTTTATTTAACTGTCAACGGAGGTCACTAAACACAATTAAAACATTCTAGTCTGTCACCATCAAAACATGAATTCATTCATAAAACTTTATAAAAATTTTATGAAACCCACGTTCACGACATCATTAAAAATAATCGTGCAATGTATTATTCAATGAAATAGAAGCTATCAATCGTTACTTTTCATGAATAAAACAATAAAATCGATTTCCGTCCTTTACAACCTTTTTTTTGCGAGTCTGTTGTGGTAGGTCAGTGCAAAATAAATGCACATAACAATCGTCCAGACGGTTCTCCTTCATAAAACATTTGCAAGTAATTTTTTTACTATATAACAGTTGTTTCACAATCAGATATTTGCTACTTTGTAAGACCTCTATAATTCATCTATTAGATACATCATTGTATGCTATTATTGTAATATTTTAAACAAACAATCAACTCTCGAATCACTTCGGTTTATGTGAGTTTTCTTTTAACTCAAACTCATAACCAGCTGACCGGTAAACTTCGTTCCGCAATCAAGTTCTGCTATGTTTACCTTATCAGCTGAATTTATATAGGTCTCCTTGCAGCCCGGCATTTAAGACCCGAGACGGCGATCGGTTTAGGTCGGTTCGAGTCCGACATAGCCACCCCCGTTGGCCAGCGGCAGATACGTGTTGGTGATTTCCGCAAAAAGCGCCCAAGTGCGTGTCGGACTCGCCCAATAAGGGTTCCGTAGTAGCAAGTAACATAATAATGTATTTTTTATATTTGAGTTGATTGAATGAAAGGTAAATTGCGGTTTACGATTTATGACGTATTAAAAAAAACTACTTACTAGATCTCGTTCAAACCAATTTTCGTTGGAAGTTTACATGGTAATGTACATCATATATTTTTTTAGTTTTATCATTCTCTTATTTTAGAAGTTACAGGTGGGGGGGGACCACACTTTATCACTTTGGAAGTGTCTCTCGCGCAAACTATTCAGTTTAGATTTTTTTTTATTAGAAACCTCAATATCATTTTTGAAGACCTATCCTTAGATTGGTACACATATGGGTTTGATATAAAAAAAAAATTGAGTTTCGGTTCTAAGTATGAGAACCCCCAAAATTTATTGTTTTTTTTTTTTGTGTGAAAATCTTAATTAGGTTCACAGAATACATCTACCATCAACAGCATAGTTCTTATAGTTTCAGAAAAAAGTGGCTGTGACATACGGACGGACAGACAGACAGACATGACGAATCCATAAGGGTTTCGTTTTTTGCCATTTGGCAACGGAACCCTAACAATAAAACGCCACAAAATGGCACAGTATAGGCGGAGACAAACCTAAAAAATCAAAGATCATGGAAATCGGGCCATCCGTTCTTGAGTTTATCCCGGTCATCACACTAACACGACTTTGTTATTCGATCCGATTCTGACACGCCCACCCTATCGTCGGCACCGATGGGATGAAGCCCGTGGGGGTATCCCACGCTAAAAAAAAAAGAGTAGCTGACCCAGAAAACTTCGTTCGGCCTTAGAATCAAGTAACGTTGGTTACCTTATCAGATGAATTTATTGTCTCCTTGCACCCCGGCATTAAGGACCTGAGCCGGCGTGAGGTTTTGGTCGGTTCGAGTCCGACATAACTGGGGGCTTGGTCAGCTGGCGGCGGCAGGGTAATAGTGGCTATTTCCGCAAAAATAAAACAGTGGCACTCCCGGAGTGCCGACCGAAGTGAAAACTTGAACTTTACTTGAAAATTACGTGTATATTTTTTGAATCGTCATCATACATTCCTCCCTCCTCCCCTCCTTCCTTCCCTCTTTCGCTCCCTGGGTGATCAAAGTCTGCCAGGAGCCCTGACAGACTTTGGCCACCAGTCGTAACGCTGGTAGTCACGCTATGAAACTTAGTAGGCAACCACCCTACATTCAGACAGGTATGCGCGGAACGCGTCGCCCCATCGTCACGAGGTTGCTTTTGCTAAGGTGACGCCCCACCTTTCGCCCTAAGGCATGCGCTCATGGAGGCCGCAGATCGTTTAACGTTTTCGTGTGCCCGATGCAACCTCTAAAGCCTTTGCCCCAGACCGTGTCCTAAGACTTAAGATCCAGGTAGTCACAAACATTCTCAACTCATCACCTACTTCTTCATCTTCATTTCTTCATCCGAGCGCCAATCCTCGTTGCATTCAAAGTCTGCACTTTGCCTTTTATGAGAGCACTCCTGTCTAACCCCCCAACCCCGAAAGAATGCGTGCGGTATCAAGTTTTTCGGGTACCAAGCTAACCTTACCTGCTGATTGACAGAAGAGACTCTGGCGCAGGTTTTCATCTCATGGTTAAGTGTAGGCGTTCAGGAGAAAGAGATAGCGGACCCCGCCCTCCGACGTAAAAGCTTCGGATGCAATAGAAAATAGAGCTCAGATTCTAGAGTTAGGTCGTGAAGGAATATCGAAAAATAAAAACATATGACGCCTCAAATATTCCACCGCTATAGTCGCCATCTTTATGGGTAATCCACCTCTACGTAGTCCTTGGTATCAATGAGACCGAAACTGAATCTTACAATTTATAGTAGTGCTCTGAGTATGGAGTCGGAATGTGGTATAGTGTGCACCGACAGCATATGACTGACGCCTACAGCAAATAGTTGCGCAATTTCGCAATATGCGAAACGCTGTCTTCGTTTAAAATAAACGAGTAGGTCGTTCCTCGGCTTAAACTCTCGCTTTTAGCCATTATTATAAAAAGAAAAGGTTTCAAAATACCGAAGAATTAAAGAAGTACAAAATTTTACCCACCCAGCTCGTTTGTTTTTTCGGAGTAGCCTCCTATATTTTGCACAAATTTGTTTATAATACAATTCTGATTGCTCATGTTCTATTGTATATTTACTCCACTTCTTTCCTTTCACTGACAGCTCTGGTGCATTCTCTTCTATGATTCTTCGTCCCACCAAGGTGGTGATGGTATATTGCCCCTAGCTGAGTTCTTATGTGGGAATGCTGACTCTGCAGGTAAATTGATAGCATCAATAAGACTGTATGTAGAATATACTGCTTCCGGGCTGTTTGGCCGTGGTCCATCGGAAACTTGTATTCCAGACGTTTCGTCGATCACTGCGGTCGACATCTTCAGTGGTACACGTCGGGACGCCGTCGAGAACCTTCCTCGGCGGCGAACTCGGTGCGACTCACCGAGAGAGGGAATACAAGTTTCCGATGGACCACGGCCAAACAGCCCGGAAGCAGTATATATTCTACATGCAAGCCGGCCGCGAAAGCCTTAAGATTTATAATCAATAAGACTGTCTACACAGTTCTGCACATTGTGGTGAGCATGGAGTCGGAGTGTGATATAGTGAGCACGAAAAACAAAATTGCGCCTACAGTAAATAGTACCGCAATTTGTCAAATATGCGAAACGCTGTCTTTTGTTTAAAATAAACGAGTAGATCGTTGCTCGGCTTAAAATCTCGCTTTAATCCATTATTCTAAAAAGAAAAGGTTTACTTCAAAGGAACATTACTTCAAAGTAGTAGTAGATACCAAAATACCGTTTTGAGAAACTCATTGCCCCTGATGCCAGAATGACTAGGAATCCACGCTAATTGAATAATTTTTTGTTTCAGGTCACAGTCAAATAAACACTTTTTAATATCCAAGAAGAGAGGGCTGTGCAGTTTACTCTTGTAGGGATTCTGTTCCTGAGATTAAGACAACTTAAGGAATCCGTGAAAATAATAGCCTTGTTGATGTTATGGGAGTCTATTATATCTGCAGACTTCTAGTATCTGGGGCATTTGAACTTTAGAATAATCCTAGAGTTTTGATAATACACTGCAGCACTAGTGTCACTATATCTTGTGACAATTTGAGGCATCAGTGTAAAATCTTTGGAAGTTGTGCCATTGTGTATCTACCTGTGTATTATAAATACAGCACCCGCTGAAGTGCTGACTTTAGAGATGCCAATATTCGAAAGTATTTTTGGTTTGAAGCACAGTACCCCAAAATCATAATTAAATAAGGGGAGCCTATCAGAACTCACCAAAGCAACTTCTAAATTTTGGGCAGACTGATAAGTTTTAAGTAATAACGGGATATCCTTATGTCTCTAATGTTGTGTAGAATGAAAGAGAGAGTTTAAATGACTCAATTTTTAGGGTTCCGTTACCAAATGGCAAAAACGGAACCCTTATGGATTCGTCATGTCTGTCTGTCCGTCCGTATGTCACAGCCATTTTTTCCGAAACTAGAAGAACTATGCTGTTGAAAACATGGTAAGTAGATGTATTCTGTGAACCGCATTAAGATTTTCACACAAAAATAGAAAAAAAAACAATAAATTTTGGGGGTTCCCCATACTTAGAACTGAAACTCAAAAAATATTTTTTCATCAAACCCATTCGTGTGGGATGGATAGGTCTTCAAAAATGATATTGAGGTTTCTAATATCAATTTTTTCTAAACTGAATAGTTTGCGCGAGAGACACTTCCAAAGGGGTAAAATGTGTCCTCGTCCTCCCCCCTCCCCTATTACTTCTAAAATAAGGGAATAATAAAACAAAAAAAAATATGATGTACATTACCATGTAAACTTCCACCGAGAATTAGTTTTTTTTTTTTTTTTTTTTTTTATATTTAGGACACGTCAATTTGACTTCAGCTCGCCTGATGGTAAGCTTAAGGTAAAGTCTCAGGAAAGAGGGTCACCATTACATACACGTATCATGTTAACAATGGTGGCACTCAGCTTGACGGCCTCATCAGAAGAGGATTATCGTCGCAGCACCGCGTGACACCCACCGGTCCCACTAGTACTGCGACCACAACCCCCCTTTTTTTTTTTTTTTTTTTTATCGTGCGGAAATCCCTTCGGATACCCCCCCGCGTGCCAGCGGGGGCGGTTATGTCGGGCTTGAACCGACTAAAACCGCACGCCGTCTCGGGTCTACAGACGCCGGGGTGTAAGGTTGCCCATAGAGCATATCCCTCGCACCCCGACTGACCCTGGGCCATCTCCGGTTTCGAGATGGCCCCCTCGGAACCCGACCACAACCCCCCTGCCCGGCTATGCACTTGCTGACCCCTGAACGCAATCAAACCGAAATTGGATTACTATGGAGGGTTTTTCGCAATCGTGCACGGTGGTACCTACCCGGTCGAATTTTGTGACAAATTTGTGTCATCAAATTTCTACCACCAGTTTGAACGAGATCTAGTTAGTAATTTTATTTTTATACTTCATAAATCGTAAACCGCAAATAAAAAAAATTACTTGCTGCTACGGAGCCCTTCATGGGCGAGTCCGACTCGCATTTGGCCGGTTTTAGAATAGAGAGATGCGTGTTTTTGCAAACATGGCGAAATATAAAGCGAATTGCAAGATATTGCCTTCTTAATCCTAAAAGGGGTTCCGCATATTCCACGTTACCTGTCTTCATACAATCAGTAATGGCCCTAACGTACTTACTATCTGTACTGTAGCGCCCGACCTCGTTCGTGCACTACAGATAGTTTCCTGGCCATCATGTGTCAGTGATTAAAAATAAATTGTTTTAAAACATAAAAAGTAGAATAGGGAAGAAAAACAATTGCCTTGGCGGACAAGGTGCTGACAGCGGGTGACCGGGGAATCCGGCCTCGACCCGCCGTACGAAGAGAGTTCCAAGTAGTGATTGTAGGCTCAATCCTTGAGCAGAATCCGCGATTCTCTACAGTCCGTTTAAAGTATAAATAAACTCGTGTAAAATCCCCTAAAACTCGATATAGGAAGTTTTATGTGAAAAATAAATGCCATTATAAATATAAATACTTGTGTTTATCATTTCGTTAACACGAGGAATTGTGACGCCAGACCCCAGACGTCACAGTACCCTATCGAGTCTAGTCAGTGCACCCTCACTGCACGGAATCAACAAGAATATGCCGTAGTTCATAATAATCAGTGTGCTCTTTGTCGCAGACAGACTCAGTCCATGGTCTAGATACCACTGGTTTAGAGAATCCAGGGAGACAGAGAATGATTTATTGTACCTGGGCTTAAGTAAGATGAGTCTTGCGATATAACTATGGGGGTACACCTTTTTCAGCATTAGCATAACTGCGTGAAGCACCTGGTATTGTTTTGCTGGCTTCTGCACATGAAATCGCCTTCTTGGCCATGGATGTTTTAATTGCTTCCTGGCTCCCATACTTCGGGCAATCCTTGTTATTAGCAAAGTGATTGCTAGAGCAAAGAATAAAGTCGTAGAATAATATTTAAAGCCTCCTCTGGAGTTACAAAACATCCACTGCCTGGATGTTCTGTTCGTTGTATGAAGTGTGGATCTGCAGATCAACTCAACGTGGCCAAACCTGCAGCACTTGCGATACTGTATGGTTGGGTAGATATACTGCTCCACTGGGAGGCAAGCACCTTATTTTAAGGATCCGTCCACATCCAGGTTGCACTGAGACATATGCCATAGCTTCTTCTTCCGTCCAGTCTGCCGGCATTCCACTTACAACGCCCCTACGTGTTACATTAAATGACGGCAAAGCAGATGTATAATTATTTGCAATAAGGATGGTATTATTCAAGAAGGCGTTAGCATTTTGAGGGAATATAAACTCGACTGATACGCGGTTTTGTCCTACTCTTTTCACCCCATCTCTCTATATGTTGCTAACATTATTTTTGTACAAGAATACGCTTAATGATACCGTGTGAAGTGAAGTGCCCGAGTTGGGCTGTGATTCTTTGCGGGACACATGAACAACGTATGGTACCTTGTTGTCTGCTGATTAAAATTCACGAGCTACTTGCGTCTTAAGTTGTTTCGATGGGCGGCTAGAGACTGTTTCTTTGAGAACCGAGCGTTTTCGGGTTTGAGACTCAGAGACGCTGCAAACCACGTCTGCGAATTGTGTCAAGGGATTGACCGATGTTATTGGCGTGTTAGGGAACAAAGGAGCAGAAAAAATGGAGGGGTTAGAGGAGAAGAGTCATGAGGAGGACCAGGGGGCTTTTTGTTATCCATTTCCAATGAAATTCATACAAATATTCTTATATTCTACAAAAAGACAACACAATACCATAAACCAGTTAGACTAAGTACAATTTACACAGATTCACAAATCTGTCCCAATAGTCATAAAACACTTAAACTTTCAAGTCGCACGTGTTAAGGATGACTCACGCTTGACCGTGTCGGGTCCGAGCCGAGTGTCGGCCGTAGCACGGTCACCGAGCCGGTTCCGTGTCTGAAATTACTAAAACTGGCCTCGACCGGGCAATCACCGTTGCGCTGTGATGCAGTATACTCGTCCGAGAAAAAACAGTGTTGTAACTAGACTACAATCATGTTAAATTTTGACGATCTGGAATTAGCTGCTATTGCGATCGCTCTGGATGACGAAGAATCTGAAGAATCTTCAACTACAAGGAAATGGAGTGTGCATCCACTTTGGAGAGAGCGACAAGAGAAAGGAGAATATGTGAATCTTTGTAAAGATCTACGTAGTCACAGATTACTAAATAGTTACTACGTAACAGATACTTTACTCAGTAGAAAAAATCCAATACCTACTGCTATAATTGACTACTCCGTCGCGTCATCAACCACTGCATGCTAAAATGTGCCTAAATGCTTAATCGTACAGTAGAGATTGCTTCGCACCGCGCGATCCCACAGCAATCGCAGGGCTGCCTCTTTGATAAAATTAAATTAACATAACTTTAAAATTGTATCGTTTATAAAATATTTTTTTTATAAATTGGTGCTGACTGTGCAATACATCTAGATAAAACATAATTATAGAGGTCAGTGTGTAGGTTAAATAAATAAAAAATCTTTAAAAGACAGACGGATAGACACACCGACATGACGAATTTATAATAGATCCCAAACTAGGCAATCCTAAAATTTAATATTAGGAATAAATAATACTAATAAATACATTGAATGGTTATTAACATTTATCAATTTATTAATAAGAACTATAACACGGGGCGAGCTCAAGAATTATTTGACGATATCATGGAAAATGAACCCTTTGCAATATAATTATTTTTTATAACTTCAAACATCTTTAAATTAATTTTTCTTTACATAAACATTTACATTTTTTACAAATCGCATAAAACCGAATCATCCTAGTTTGTTTGTTTACGCTAACAGCGCGACAAGTTGAGACAGGTTGCCGCGCCTCGCGACTTGTCTTGGGAGTTTCGTAGGTAGGTTTGCGCGACTGTCCGTCAAATATTATCACAATTTTATTTTAATAATAATAGCGTTTTAAACGTTGTTAAAATAGCGTTTAAGGTAAGTATGACGTTTCTATGTAACAAAAATATGTAAATCTGTGTGTGAAAGGCAAGCTAATCATGTATCATCTAGACTAGACCTATTAAAAATAATTTTGAAACGACAAAAAACAGTCATAGTTTATCACTTACCTTTATTCGTTGACAGGTAAATGGAAAAATGATTTTTTTTTATATATTTAGGCCACGTCAATTTGACTTCACCTCGCCTGATGGTAAGCTGAAGGTAAAGTCTCAGGAAAGAGGGTCACCATTACATACATGTACCATGTTAACAATGGTGGCACTCAGCTTGACGGCCTCATCAGAAGAGGATTGTCGTCGCAGCACCGCGTGACACCCACCGGTCCTACTAGTGCTGCGACCACAATCCCCCTGCCCGGCTATGCACTTGCTGATCCCTGAATGCAATCAAACCGAAATTGGATTACTATGGAGGGTTTTTCGCAATGGTGCACGGTGGTACCTACCCGGCCGAATTTTGTGACAAATTTGTCATCAAATTTCTACCACCAGTATTGTGTTTATCCCTTTTACTTGATTTGCACCCATCTACAGCACATAAGGCACCAGACGGCATCGTAAATTTCCGCACGATAAAAAAAAAAAAAGGTACGCGTACGAACGGAGCGATTAAAATTAAAGAGCGTGCGTGCGCTTCGCTAGCGAAAACCGCACTGGAATTTGGTCCGCAAACGGCCCGAGGCCGCTCGGCCGGGCGGTAGGTAATTATAGCGCGCAAGTATATGGAGTGAAGGAGGCCTGACGTAGTTATGAAGACAAATATTGGGACTACTTTAAAATGACTAAAGAATCTTTTGACATCTTACACATGAAAATTAAATATAACTTGACCAAATGCAATACAAAGTTTCAGGTTCCTATTTCATCCAAACATCGATTAGCTCTTACTCTCAGGTATGTATCTTTAATTTTTTTTTAAGTCTCTTTATTATCTATATATATATATGTGATTTTATACAAGCTTTCCCTAGTTTAGGGTCAGAAGCCGCCCGTGTGTGGTTATCCAAGGTATTATTATCATTAAAAAAAATCAATTATTAAAAAAAAACTAAAACCCCGAAGCGCACCGAAACAACTGAAAAGAAAAAAACAAGTTTAGCAGTCTGTTAATAGTAACTTCAACAGTCGAGGCCTTATTAAAATTTATTTATTATTAAAATGTAGACCTATTCAACTTTACAAAATAATGGTCCCCGACTGTTAAAGTTGCTATTAACAGAAGTTGACTGCCAAACTTGTTATTTTTTCTTTTTAGTTGTTTGGGTACCCAGTCGGGTTGTTTGTTTTTTTTAATAATTGATTTTTATTTTGGTCTTTTTAGTTAGGTAGTGGTTTAATTATTTTTTATATTGTTTTCCTGTAAGAATTTCGGGATAAAATGTATCCTATTATACTCCCGTGATCAAAACGAATCTAATGATACCTCATACATCAAAATCCATCAACCCGTTTAGGCTACAGGAGGCCACAAAGAAACAGAGATACTTAGAGATACATAATAAAAAGGAGAGACGGTTGGGTTTATGACAGTAGCACAGTCGGTCAGAGGCAGAGAAACCATTTATATTAATATTATTACAAAGAAAAAAAACATTAATTTAATTTACACGTATATTTGTTGAACAATTACAATCATAATAATTTTAATCAGATATAAAATGAGATAAATAAGTTCCAGCAAAATTTTCTGTAGATATTGATGGCAGATTTTCGTCTAATGGAGCAGGAGCTTGGACTGTAGGAGATATCGATGGCTGCTCTGTACCAGTTGAGTCTTGTGATTGACGAGATGAATCCAAAACAGTCGATGCCGATGCCGATGGTTGAATTTCTGTGTATTGTAACATAATTGGTGTTGAGGCCGATGACGAAGATGTTGATTTATTAATCATAATCGGTGTTGAGGCCGACGGCGACGACGGTGTCGATTCATTATACATCTGTTCGAATTCCAGTTCCTGTACAACTGCAAACAGTCGTCCCTTTGCCACATGTTGGTAATATGGAGAAAATGTTTTCACTGTACTCGACAAACCATTGAAGAAATCATCTATTGGGTGTGATTTATTATATTCATTTTGCTTCTTTGCGTTATTTTCAAGAATGTATTTCATCAAGGTTTCAGATGAGGACTGTTTGTGTGGAACTATACGACGTTTACTGACTTTAGTACTGCAACGGTTACTACTTTGACCACTCTGTTGTGTTGTAAATTGATCATTCCTTTGTACTTCTGTGGCCCTGTCTCCTGTAATCCCTCGTTCGCTGTCTGTGTCTTCTTCGTTTCTTATCTCTTGCATGGATTGATTATTGTATGTCCCTGTCTCCTGTGACTCTTGCTCTTGTTGTATCTCCGATGCGTCGTCGTCATCGATGTTGGATATCGTTTTGCGATCTTGAATGTAGGGTAGCAAAAATTGTAAAATCTCCTCATACTTATATTTCTTTATAACGGTAGAACTTTGCCCACTTTTTGTTTTTCTATTGTTTAGTGACCTTTTGAATTGATCTCTAATATTTGACCATCTTTTTTTGCAATTCACATCTGTAACAAATAATAATAATGCAATATTTTTGTGTTTCAGGTTTTTGACTACCGGGGATTCGTTTAAAACGATTTCATTGAGTTATCGGGTTGGTCACTCAACTGTAGTTCAAATCATAAAGGAAACCTGTCGGGCTATAGTCAACAGATTAATAAATGAAGTAATGCCACAGCCAAATGAAGGGACATGGAAAAGTATAGCTCATGAATTTCAAAACCTATGGAAATTTCCAAACTGTATAGGGGCTGTGGATGGAAAACACGTTACTATTGAGGCGCCAGCTAACAGTGGATCTGTATACTTCAATTACAAGAAAACGTATTCCATTGTATTGTTGGCATTGGTGGATGCTCATTACAATTTTATTTTTATCGATGTTGGGTCCTACGGCCGCAATAGCGACGGTGGTATATTTGGAAATAGTTCTTTGGGACAACGATTGAATAACAGTTCACTAAATATACCCATCGGAAAACATTTGCCCAATACCACAATAACTGCACCCTATGTCATAGTTGGCGATGAAGCCTTTCCTTTAGAAACTTATTTAATGCGACCATATCCACGTGATCAGGCCGCTGCAAATAGTTCTAATGCATATTTCAATCAGAGATTGACGCTGGCTAGACGACTAGTTGAAAATGCCTTTGGCATTTTGACACAAAAATTCAGAATTTATTCTAGAAGAATCAAATCTAAACCAGAAAATGTGGATTACATTATTTTAAGTACTTGTGTACTTCATAATTTTTTACGACAAAGAAACGACATTGGATATTTAAGGCAAGATTCAACAGCTACAACAGACAATTCGCTAAGACCATTGCCCGCTCATATTGGGAGGCCTTCTAATAATGGTTTTGAGGTTAGAGAAACCTTTAAAAATTATTTTGTCTCTGAACGTAATAACGAAATAATGTAATAGGTACTCAAAACGTAAATAAACGCATTAAAAAATCATAATCTGTGCGCGACAAGTTGAGACAGGAGTTTTGAGTGGGCTATTGAGCACAAGTCTCAACTTGTCGCGCATGGCTAATAGATAAGTTAGTAAGGTTGATTAATAAAGACAATACAATGTATCTGCTTACCAGTTTGTTTGATTTCTTCGCTTATTTTGACCCATAATGAAGACTTATAATTGTAAGTCCATATATTTCCCATCGCTCATGTCATATAATGCTGGATACTTCCTCACAGCCTCAATCAAACGTTCGTTGTTCATTTTCCGACGACGAACAAAAAGTCAGAGCACTGTATAGCATCACTACCGACTGCTCGGGCGCAGCTCGGCGGCACTGTATTCATGCAACGGGCCGTGGCCGAGCCGAAGCGGAACCGAGTTGTTTCCGAGCGTTGTCCGTTGCTCGGGCGTCACTCGGTTGCCGCTCGGTATACCGTGAGTGTGTTCATACAAAATATATATAATATTAGTTGACCGTGCTACGGCCGACACTCGGCTCGGACCCGACACGGTCAAGACGGTGAGTCATCCTTCCAGAGACACGGCAACTTGACAGTCGAAGTGTTTTATTTCGAACGAATGCATTAAATGCATTCGGTTTCAAATATTTGTCAAAAACTGTCATATGTGTCAAAAATGTTTATCAACGAAAAAGTGTGGTTCTGTGGTTAGGATTTGATAATAATAAAATACCATGCAAATGTTAATAAACATTAAACTTACCCACTACATACATTTTATCAGATTTGTTTTTTTTTCTCTAATTTCAAACACATTTTAATAACACGTAAGGTCGTTTTCACCCACAAAATAAATTGAAAAGTGTGTCGCGTGGCATTCAGAAATTATGCAGAGTCTACAGTTAATACATCGAAAAGTGCAGTGTTAATAATCATACTATAATCATTCGCAGTTAGCAAACCACTTACTGTTTTAATAAGCTCTAAAAATGGCAAACTTGTTGATGTGCAGAATTTGTCTAGCAAAAGACGTACGGATGCATCTCCTATTTGGTACACATCTCCAAGAAATGTACGAAGAGCTGACTACGATGCCGGTGAGCTTTTACACACCTATTTATGAATTTTTAATGTCTCCAAGCCGCCTCTGTGCTATACCAGAGCATAATCTCTCCTATCCTTTAGATCTGCACAACTATTTTAATATGATAGAGTAAAAAATATTCATTCACCCAATCATCTGCATTTATGATTGTAATAAGATTTGCCAGTGGTACCTATGCGTAGAAAGTAGAAGTAGTAGTAGAAAAAGTAGAAATAGAATTGAACTTAGGTATTGATTGAAAGGAATAACCCTTTTATAACTCAGTTGGTCTTATAGTCTAACTACAAAGCAGCCGACTTTCAACATTTTCCGTGTTTCGACTGCCATCTGACCTCCACAACCCACAGACGAGTTTGTAGTTAGACCAGGTTATCAGACTTTTAACGGCTTTAACTTCTCATTTTTTTTAATCTATATTTACAGGACTTTTATCCTAAGACATATCAGTCCTATTGTAACAAATTACATTATCTACAAACTATTATAAACGTAATTACTAACAATTTCACTTTGCCGGATATTACTACACATTTCATAAACACTAATTGCAGCATTTGAATGAGGGGCAGATAAAATACTGTGGAATGAGCCTATATTTTCTATTTTAATATTATAATTTAAAATTATATTCCGTTCACACTCCAACAGCAAATGTTGGACATCGTCAATTGTGCCACATGTTAAACAGTTGGGCGAGTCATTCACTCTCATCATATGTCCAAATTTCTGTAATGGAACATGACCAGTCTCAAACATAGTCTCAAAGCTGTAACCACTAAAATTCTAGAAAGGGTAGGCTCAGCAAACCAAGAACAACTGAAACTCATTACAAATGTTATGATGTTTGTATGGCAACCAGGACTGACGGCTTTACTTGAAGGCACTGAGGGTTCTCAATGTGTCAAGAATGGTCACCCATTCTAAGACTTACCTGGCTATTATTGCTTAACTTTTTGCTAACCTAGTTACCCCTTAACCACAAGCCCAACTGAAGACTAATTCAAGCTGCTAAGCAAGAAGATGGTAGATTTTAGAATAGGGGCCTAAGCTAACCCCCACTTGCAAACCGGTACTGGCAAGGTCCTTGGTGTAAAACTTGAAGTTTTGAATGAATTAGATCATAAGGTCATACTATAATTTACCAATATTGCTGGACAATGAAATACGACCAGTTGAAACATTTCATTATTATCTGTATATTGCAATGGCGTTGGCAGTATCGCTGACACAGAGAAAATTGAAATTGCATCTTCCGCCATTTTTTTATTCTAAAATCTACCATCTACATTTATTATTAAAATATACCATCAGTGCTAATCCTGGTTGCATCCAAACCTTGCACTTCAGAGCCTAGGCTTGGCTCCCTTATTCTCATCATCCTTCAAAGATTTCCCACCTCAGTTGGGATTGGCTTTTCAGTCTAACTACGAAGTAGCCAAACTGCATTATTTGCGCTGATGCAACTGCCATCTGACCTCCACAGTTCTGTAGTGTTTCTTACGGCAATCAGTACCGTTGGCAAGTGCCACAAACATCTGTAGCATTTGTTACGAGTAGTTGAAACCGTAGAAAGCCTAACAACTTGGGTTAACTACAGAACTTGTAAATCGTTAGTGGGTCGTTTCGTAATCAGACTGAAAGCAGACACTAATTGATTTGGGAAAAGACTCAGAATAGGATGATAATAAGTAATAACTCAAGTATTACCATGCATTTTGGCAGCTGATAACAGAAGACAACAGACCGATACTAGCCTGTTACATATGCCACGCGAGGCTTAAGAACTGCCACAAGCTGAGGATGAGTTGTCTCCAGAGTGAGAAGTTCTTCACACAGGTTTTGAGCAGCAGCACAGTAAGTAATAAGAATATATTATAATAAGTGCACAAGTGATTATGATTGTGCGAGACAGTGTGTGTGTGTGTGTGTGTGTGTGTGTGTGTGTGTGTGTGTGTGTGTGTGTCTGTGTGTGTGTGAGTGTGTAAGACTGTGAGTGTGTGAGTGTTTGTGTTTTTTTTGTATGTTTGAGAGGTATGAGAGTATGGTCATAATAAAGTATTTTTCACCATCCTCCCACCCCCCATGCTTTAATTGTGGTTTAATTCTTTTTTATCAATAATATAATTTAAAGTTATTCAATCAATCATTCAATCATTTATTTTGCTAAACATGAGTACATAGTAGGGTGTTAGCGCTGTGGTTGTCCAATCCATGTTTTACCATGTTGGTGTGCAAAAGTGTTATGGTTAGTGTGTTAATTATGGTTACATAAACAAAATTCATTATAATTATCATGCAAGACTAATTAGCATTAAGCCTAAATTTACAACACAATGGATATAAAATAAAGATTAAAAGTTATTTTACAGTATTTAATATTCAATAAAATCATGTAAAAAAAAAGTTTTATGTCTATAAAAATGTCGCAATATTTTCACAATGTAAAGTAAAATTCAATGTCAATTTAGATAGTTTTTGGTTAGATGTCAAGTATTACAATAATAGATAAATTATGTATGAGAATAATATTTTTAGTGTCATTACCAATACATATTAATTATCAATAAATTCATTAATTGAGTAGTACACTCTATCAACTAACAATTATCGCAGTCTATTTTTCTATTTTATCTGGTAGCTTATTATATATTTTTGCACTCATTCCAAATATGCTTCTGCGAAATTGTGTTGTTCTACATTTGTCAATACGAAGAGTGTTTTTATGTCTTGCACCTACTAGTATGGCAGCTTCATATATAAATAGTGCAGGCAAGGTGAGTATCTTTAGTTTCAAGCGGCCGCTACGCAGGAGGCGCGGGTTCGATCCCCGCTCAGTGCAAATATTTGTATGCATGAATATGAGTATTTGCATTGGTCTGGTCGTGCCTCGGAGAGCACGTTAAGATGTCGGTCCCGGTTGCCATACGAATATCTATGACAGTCGTTATAGGGGAAATGGGTGAAATGGCCCCACATAGAAGGGCTGATCACCCGTCTGGTCAAACGGCGTCCCCACTGGCAGTATATAGTATATCTTTAGTTTACGGAACGATGGTTTGCATGATTCTGTCTTTTTAAGTCCGCATATACTTTTGATGCATTTCTTTTGGGCTCTTAAGGCATCTTCTTTGATAACAGAGTTGCCCCAAAATAGAATACCATTGAAGAACGGAACCCACATAAGCATGATAGGCTGTAAATAATGTGTCTTTCGCTACCTTCCTGAGCACGTAAAGGGTAAACAAGAACGAATTCAGTCTATTTTGGATATGATTGACCTGGGTTTTCCAACTTAAATCGGATTCAATGTTTATACCTAAGAATTTTGTAGTATTAAATTCTTTAATTAACTCACCTTTCTATTCTAATGAAACAGTGTTTTAATTTGAGTTTTTATTTTTAAATACTATATATTTTGGCTGACATGATGATGATGATGATGACTATATATTTGGTATTTTCCAAGTTCATTTTAAGATTATTTTGCTTCATCAATTGATTATATTTACCAGTGACCCATTAATTTCCTTGACATAATTCGAATTTCTGCCATCATCAGCAAAAATAGCAGTGCTATCAGCAGCAAACAGTATCATATTTTGGGTAATGGACTTTGGAAGATCATTGATATATACTAAACACAAGAGTGGCCCCAGGTTGCTGCCCTGGAGTACACCAAACCTAACTATCTTTGGATCTGAGGTGTATTTCATTTCAAGTTTTGACTCATTGCTAATTCTGTACATCGTTTTTACCTGAAGACGACTAGAGGTATGATTTCAGTAAAGGGAGAGAGTTACCTCTAACTTCATATTTTTCAAGCTTTAGTATCAATAAATCATGGTCTACATGTGGTTCATTGACATGAAGTCAAGTACAAACTTTTATTTAACTTGCTTTGTGAGTTCGTTGGTTAGTATAGGTCAAATCTTGGAAGTCCATTAAGAACCACGTCCAGACATTAGACTGGAATCAAATTTGGTATACTTGGTATCTTCAGTGACAATGCAATAATATGGTACTATTTAGCTAAAGTAGGAACGTGTCCTTAGGAACTCCTGAACTAAAGAAAGTAAAGAAGATAAACCAATCGAGTTGGGCTCGTTTGTTTTGTCTTGGCAAATACTCCGATGTTAATTGTTTTGTATTCATAATTAATTGTAGTTTGCATTTGATTTCAGTTAGAACCGAAGCATCAAGAAGACATCTGCAACAAAAATAGCCTAAAAATAGCACAGGTGATTAATCTCAGTATGGGAGATGTGCTCCAGAAGACAGATTGTGCCATCATCAAAACGGAGACTCCAGACACGGAAGCTGTGGCACACCAAGATCATGAAACTGTGTTTTTAGGTAAATATATCAGCTCGCTTAACGACCTCCGTCCTCCATGAGCGCAGGCCAGGGGTTGGCAGGTGATGCCGCCTGTCACCCCAGCAGAAGCAGGCCGGGACGGCGTGGCGACACCCTCCCCCAAACCGGGGCAAGACGGGTACACCGTGGTTCCCAAACCCGAGGGGTCCCTGGGAGATGTACCAGGGTCAGTCGGGGTGCGAGGGATATGCTCTATGGGCAACCTTACACCCCGGCGTCTTAAGACCCGAGATGGCGTGAGGTTTCTTATTAGTCGGTTCAAACCCGACATAACTTCCCCCGCTGGCCGGCGGGGGAGGGGGGGTGATATCCGAAGGGATTTCTGCACGAAAAAAGGTATAAATATCAGCTCTACTCATAAACTTTATTATCATAATCTTAGCGTTGCTCCCGTATGCCCCCGAGACTTTCACTTCGGAGCCCAGGGTCCGCTTACTTCTCCTCCTTTTGGTTTGGGGTATACGGCTTTTATGGGAGCGACTGCCGTCTGACAAGCTCTGAAAAGCTTGCGCTAAAGCCTCGTCCTTCATTCAGCAAATGTACCAGGTTGCAGTTAACGTTGGCTTGGGGGTGTTGGTAGGGCCCAACTATATTTTTTAAACATTATTCAAACCCTGTCAAATTTAACATAACATAACATAACTTCACGCCTGTAGCCCCCAAGGGGTAGGCAGAGGTGTATTACACACCCACGATTCGCCAGTTATGTTTAGGTCCCATTTACTAAAAAAATAAATTAAAATAATATAATTTAAATTTACTTAATGAGATTTTTAAGCAATTTGTATCCTAACTGTTCATATAGATTTAAATCGAATAAAGTACAGATATATGTTTTTTTTTTACAGAAATGGACAATAGACCTCAGCAAGAATACTTTGTAGAATTAGAAGTTGTTAAAACAGAGCCTGATGATATTTCAAGTGGTAAGTGATTTATAAGAACTAAAAAGTTTGTAAAACAGAATTGTTAATAAGTCTGAGATTAGAAAATAGAGTTAATTAAAAAATATTTCATTTATTGTTAAGCTTAGAGTGCTTAATGATGATTATTATAAGCACGCACGCCTTTTTAACCATTTTTTTAAAGAATTTTATTTAGCGAAATTATTAATAATCGCCCTAACCCCTCCAGCTAAGCTAAATTGCTTGTGTTAGGAGTGGGTTTACGTCGGTAGTGTAATGGTCAGGATTCGAAACCGGGACCTCTCGATCTTACGGCGTCGGCCATAACCACTAAAGCTAGTTTTCTTCTAGTTTACGGTTTTAAATTTTATTAAATTTCGATTACCTCCATTGCAGACTTATAAAGTAATATAATAAAAATAATTGTTATATTTTCTCCCACTAGATCTTGGAAATTCTAGACACGACGCGCCGGAAGAAAAACTCGCAGATTCACCAGTTAACTTGGAACCAGCGCAAGTAAATGGTAAAAAAAGTAAATGGATCCGTAAAAAACTTATATTCATAGATGATAAAAAAAATAAAACCATACGTGATAAAAAAAAAGTTTACAAATATGGTAAAAATGTGAATTCAGGGAATAAATTGTATCAATGTGAAGTATGTTCTATATGTTATAGTTCTTTAGGCAGTTTAACAAGACATAAGCGCCAGTGTCACTCAGTTGAAGGTCCATATCAGTGTAAGATATGTAATAAAAGTTATGGTTCCACATCACACTTAAACAGACATGTTAATACTGTGCACACTGGTAAGAAACAATACCAATGTAATCTATGTGATCAAAGTTTTAATTCGGAGTATCATCTTAATACACATAAACACAATAATTGTACGAAACCATATCAAGGTAATGTATGTGATAGAAGATATAGTGATAAGTCTGATTTGTACAAACATATTAATAAGCCCACAATTGAAAAACCATACGAATGTGATATTTGTTTAAAAAGCTTTAGTCGCAATGATAGATTACAAAAACATATTAATTTAATTCATACTCGCAGTCATAATTCAACTGATAACAAAATACGGCTTTTTACTTGTGATGTGTGTAAAAAAGATTTGACTACTAGAGGAGGTATCATTAGTCATATGCGTACACATACGGGTGAGAAACCATTTCAATGTAATGTCTGTAAAAGATCATTTAGTGAACAGAGTACTTTAAATAATCATATTCTAGTGCATGGTGATGAGAAACCATTCCAATGTGATAAATGTGATAAAGCGTTTAAACGTAAATGTCATTTGGAAACCCATGTTCGTCGGCACACTGGTACTTACTACACTGATAAACCGTATCAGTGTAATGTTTGTAAAAAGTGGTTCAATAATAAAAATCATTTGAGTGTACATTTTCGTACGCACACTGGTGAGAAGCCATTCTCTTGTAGTTTTTGTAATCTTTGTTTTAGTCATAAAAACTGTTTTACTAGGCATATGAGACGGGCACACCAGCGAATCGAGAAATGACAATATTTAAAGCGAGATCGGTTCCTGGGACATCAACTTCATTATGGAATATTATACAGATGGAAGCGACTGCCGTCTGATCTCCTCCCCCTGGGGGAAACCCTGCACCAAAACCTTGTCCGTCAATCAGCAGGTGGTGCTGCTTGCAGGTGAGGATGGCTTAGCCCCATAGGTCTCGATGAGGTCCCATTCCCACTGGCGGCACTATATTCCACCTATACTATTATAAAATTGTAAATTAGTTGTGTGTGCATTTGAGATATTAAAAAAATTATACTTGGGGTATGTTAAGTGAACGATTTTGAACACAAACATATTCTTTTGGAATTCTGGTCTGCTTATCTGTTTGGTTTTTCTCGATGGACGCAAAAACTGCTGAACGGGTTATGATGCGTTTTTTTTCTATTAGAAAGTTCTTGGTCAGACTTAAAATCAGCCGCTTGTTTGATTACAAATGGTTAAGTAGAACCGGAGATATGACTAAAAAACGATAACGGACCGTCGCGCGGGCGGAGCCGCGGTCTCTGCTAGTACTTTACTTTACTTTTTCTTGATTTTATTACTTTCTCTTTTTTTATTAATTGGATGACGAATTTAAGGGGAGTCATTGACTTATTTAAAGACAACAGTCAATAATTTTATTGCAACCGTGTGATTGCAAAATGTTATAATGAAGCTTATATTATTTAATAGTTTTATTATATACATATAATAAAACACTATAAATATTGTATAGGAATACTTTAAGATAGTCATTTAGTTAATAAAAACGATTAATAAAATGTATTGTTTTATTTTTCAACCCCATGTTCAGTTTCAAACGTTGTTTTTTGTCTGTTTTTTCTTTTTTTACTAGTATATCCTCTAACCCCTACAGCTAAGCCAAATTGCTTGTGTTAGGAGTTGGTTCACGTCGGTAGTGTAATGGCCAGGATTCGAACTCGGGACCTCTCGATCGTAAGGCTGACTGCTTAACCACTAAACTACTGACAGTTTCACCGTATTCGGTTATATTCGCCCGCCCCTGTTTTTCTCAACTTTTTTCGTTATTGCTTGGCTCCTAAAGATCATAGCGTGATGTTATATACCCTATAATCTTCCAAAAGAACTGGGCTATCAAATGCAATAAGAATTATTCAAATCACACATGAAATACATGAGAGCTTTGAAAAATACTTATTGCTTATCCTGAGTTTAGCGGTTTCTAACAAACTTCAGCTATTATTAATATAATAGCTGTGCCCTGCGGCATCGCCCGTGACATACTTCGACGCCTATGGCACCTATTTATCCGCTAATTCGCACTAATCTCAGGAACTACTGGGTCGAATTGAAACATTATTTGTTTTGGATAGCCCATTTATCGAGTAAGGTTATAAGTTATATATCATTACGCTACTACCTAGAGCGGAGCAGTAATCATAAATGTAACTATACAGTATAACTACAAAATTACGGGTATGTGATAAATGGGTGCAACGGGGTGAAGTATGCCACGGGCGAAGCCGCGGAGCTGTTAGTAGATAAATATAATAAATCTCGAAGTCAGTCCAGTTTCATTGGTTTATTGTTTGCGCGAAACCTTTTAAGTAAAATAAAAGTAGCCTGCGTCGGAATCCCATCAAAATCAGGCCAGCCACTTCGGAGATTAGCCGGAGCAAAAGGAAAGACGTACAGGTAAAAATTTAACATAATGATTTCTTATTATTCGTGTGTATTTATGGAGGGGGATTATGGAGTGCCTATTTTTTTAGTAGACATACATACATCTTTTTCCCTTCGGGGTAGGCAGAGAAAAGGCCGCCATCTGCTTCTGTCCTTACAGAATTCATAAGCTTCTTATATGATATATGATGTTGAATTGAATCTTCTATGCGAGCCCGCCGGTTTCGAGTTTAGTTAGTAGGTACAGTTATTAAAAGGAACAAGTTTTAAGTGTTAATATGTATTTATTTTAGTATAAAATTTGTATTGTCAAATTGAATATAAAATATTGTATAAATTAATGTCATTTTGGCAACTGCTTGAGGTTTGGCGGTGCACGGCAAGCTGCGCAATTCTCCTTGTACTGAAACAAAAAGAAAATATTTGTATTGAATATATAAATTAATTTCGGAAGAATGCGTCATCATCATTATCATCATCATATGAGCCGTAGGAAGTCCACTGCTGAACATAGGCCTCCCCCATCGACTTCCATTTCAACCGGTCTGTAGCGGCCTGCATCCACCGAGTCAATGCGCTCTTTTTTAGGTCGTCTGTCCACCTTGCGGGAGGCCTTCCTACGCTGCGCTTGTCGTTACGTGGTCTCCACTTAAGAACCTTTCTGCCCCACCGGCCATCGGTTCTCCGAGTTATGTGCCCTGCCCACTGCCACTTCAGCTTGCTGACTCGCTCTGCTATGTCGGTAACTTTAGTTCGTCTACGGATCTCCTCGTTTCTGATTCGATCTCGTCTACGAAAAATACGTATGTAGGTATATACGAATGTTAAGGTACCTACGAGGGGGCCATATCGAAACCGGAGGTGGCCCTGGGTCAGCCGAGATGCAAGAGAAATGCCTTATTGGGCCACCTTACACCCCGGCGTCTGCAGACCCGAGACGGCGTGTGGTTTTAGTCGGTTCAAGGCCGACATAACCTTCTGGCCGGTGAGGCGGGGAGGGGGGGGGGGGGTCCGAAGGTATTTCCGCACAGAAGAAAAAAAGGTACGATGGCGATGAAATATCCTTACTTTAAAACCCCGAAATAAATAAAGATTAGAAAAAAAGGACGGAAAAAGTCTACATCCACGACGGGATTTGATCCCGCTACCAGTCCCTTACATGGGGAAAACTGTGGCCAACAGGGCTACCGAAACACGTCCTGGATATTCGAAAATATGATTTTAATATTTATTGAAAAAAAACCGGCCAAGAGCGAGTCGGACTCGCATACCGAGGGTTCCGTACAAACCTGTAGGTATATAAGTAAGAGTAGTAGTATTTTCAATTTATTACCTCTACGCGTTCATGTGAAAAGAAGTAGTGACTTTAAAATTTTCAAAATATTTTTTATTATATGACTGTACTATAAGACGTTACTTCGTACCAAATTTCAAGATTCTAAGTTCACGGGAAGTACCCTGTAGGTTTTGATTCCCGTGCGAGTTTCGAAAATTTGCGGAAATTTGTAGCATAAACGGCTGTATCTTTTGATTGCTTTGGCTTAGAAGTTTGATTTTTTCACAGCTCCAAGGGACAGTAGACCTTAGTATGAGATATAAATTTCAATTTGATACCTCCACGCGTTCCTGAGAAAACCGGTCTTGACAGACGGACGGACGGACAACGAAGTGATCCTATAAGGGTTCCGTTTTTTCCTTTTGATGTACGGAACCCTAAAATGGAGCCGTCTACTGACATTTTTACGAACTAATAGAAACAATGAATGATGTTACAATCATTTTCAAACATCGTTTGATTACTCCGCAATATTTATTTAATTAGGTGTATTAAGAAGCAATAATTGCCAGGAATACTTACAGTCTTATACAATTCTGGAATGTGACATGCCGGCGTCCCTCCAAGTGGTGAAGTATTGCTTGAACACAGCGGGTTCCGTTCCCTGTGGGATTCTAATTATTTGGACCTATTGGGGACAAAATCATTTGTTAGTAAACTGAGTAAAAACATTCAATTAAAATTTTTAAGTAATTTGTATGCTTACTTTTCCTATAGATTTAGATCGGAAAAAGAGAACATCTGGAATATCTGGGACGTGTCTAGGTGGCTACTGAGCCACCTAGACACGTCCCAGATATTCCTCTGTGGTCCTTATTCTGTGGTCAGAGCGTTCCCCCTGTAAGGGACTGGTCGCGGGTTCAAGTCCCGTCCTAGATGTTCTCTTTTTCCGATCTAAATCTACGAGTAAAAACATTCTCATGACCCGATTACAGCTTAGGGTTAGGACTATTTGCTAGTGAATATTTGTGTCCGAGGTGCTTTATCTCTTTTATAGACAAAGCTGTCCCCCGCGGCTTCGCCCGTCACATACCGCGATCCCCCGTGGCACCTATTGAACCCACACCTACATGCCTGTAATTTATTAGTTCTACAAGAATGTAAAAAGCGGCGATAGCCCAGTGGCGTACCTTTTTTTTTTTTTTCGTGCGGAAATCCCTTCGGATACCCCCCCGCCGGCCAGCGGGCTCGGTTATGTCGGGATTGAACCGACTAAAACCGCACGCCGTTTCGGGTCTTCAGACGCCGGGGGTAACGGACTGCCGAGACGAGGTCTCAAGTTCGATCCCCAGTCGCCCCGGGCACACACCTCTGACTTTTCGTAGTTATGTGTGTATTAAAAATGTATATATCGCTCGCTTAGTAATGTGCCCGGTATATGGCAATAGGCTCGCCCCCTATTACATTGGGACATAAACATAACTGGCGAAACGTGGGTGTGTAATACACCTCTGCCTACCCCTTGGGGGACACAGGCGTGAAGATGTGTGTGTGTGTACAATAATGTATGGAAATTTGCCCAATTTGTTGACATATGATTACGGCTCCGCTCTCCTGGATAGTAGCGTGTTTGTTTGGTTGAATGCGCTAATCTCAGGATAGCTAGATCGAATTGAAAAAATATTTTTGTGTCGGATTTCTTATTTATTGAGGAAGGTTCTGGGTTCTATATTATCACGCTACTACCTAGGAGAGCGGAGCATTCATCATAAATGTCAACAACTCTGGCAAATTTCTAAACATTATTGTAGACGTAATAAATTACGAGCGAGCTAAGCTTGGGGTTTCTTTGAAGGATAAAATTCGAAATGAGGTCATCCGACAAAGAACTAAAGTCACCGACATAGCTCGCTGAATAAGTAAGCTGAAGTGGCAATGGGCTGGCCACATCTGCCGAAGGACCGATGGCCGATTGAGCAAACGAGTCCTATAGTGGAGACCACGAATCGGTAAACGGAAGGACGTCCCCCAGCAAGATGGATGGACGACGTGAAAAAGGTAGCAGGGATGGACTGGATGCGCAAGGCGGAGGACCGGGTGCTATGGCGTAAAATGGGAGAGGCCTATGTCCAGCAGTGGATTGCAATAGGCTAATTGATGATGGGATAAATGCGTGCCACAGGGGCGTATGCCACGAGCGAAGCCTCAGGGCATAGCTAGTAAGCATGTAAGCGTCAGTAGCTTAGTGGTTAAGATGTCAGCCTTACGATCGAGAGGTCCCGGGTTCGAACCCCGGCCATTATACTACCGACGTGAACCCACTACTAACACAAGTAATTTAGCTTAACTGGAGGGGTTAGGAGGAATACTAGAAATTTCGGTTACAAATATTCTTTTAAAAACTCACCCATGACGGATACTTCTTAGCGCTTAACAACTCCTGAGCTTTTGTCATAGCGTCAGTCCTCTCCTGAAAAAATAAACAAAAATCTAGTGGGGCGGAAATCACACAGTGATTGTCAAACTTCGGGCCAAACTTAGATTTTTAGGGACAATTTGTATGGCAGGTACCTTCGGGTACCTTGAACGTACAAACCCCAAAATCTAATCAGTTCTTCCCATTAACCAAACAAGATGATTGGCAAAAGAATTTTTTAAATCGGATAAGTGGTTTTGAGTTATTGCGTAAACAGACATCCAGACCAACAGACAGAATGACACAAAATTTTTTTTTGCTTAATTAGACTTGGAATCATGTGAAACGTCGAGAAAAGTGATAAAAAGTGGGTGTAAGATTTTGATTTCTTTTGCGTGATTTTAAGACTTCGGTGTCCACCTGGTTAGTGGCCCGAAGTAAAATAATGTTATATAAGTAGTTACTTATATAACTTTTATTAGCTGACTGACCAAGACCTAGACCAAGACCTTATTAATAGAAAACAACCGCATCTAAAACCGTTCTGTAGATTCTGCGTCCATCGCGAATAAGCGGACAACATATTTTTGTGTTCAGAATCGTTCATTTAACATAATCCTAGTTTATTTTTTATTATCTCCACTGTACAGACACAACTAATTTACATTTTTATAATAGTATAGATAGATTTAGACTTTGATTATACAAGGTTAGAGTCATATCTACTCCAGAACCCATATTACAATCTATACTTAGTTTGGTTCTAGGGTTTATGTATATGGAGCCACACCAAAGCCGGTATACCTGCTGATTGACGGACGAAGCTCTGGAGTCGGCTCTCCTCTCAGGGTTTGAAGGTCAGAAGACTCTCTTCGAAGAGTCTTCGAGTTCCCTCACACATCCACCGCTGCATATTCATCTCCGTGACGCGCAGCAAGTCAAAGGAGAGCGAACCCTGGGCTCCAAACTGCTTTGGTTGCAATGCTTAGAAGAAGTAGAAGAAATGAAGTATCTTACCTTCTGCGTTGACTGTTTCCCGATCCATACGTAAACGCTTCCACTGATCGTATCCAGGATGTAACTTTCCTGTAATAGTCCACATTTATAACCAACTTCAATCAAGAGTAAACAAACGTGTGGAGGAACGAGGTGTGATGCTCCTCCAGCACAAAGGGAGGCAAGGTGATCGTGTCTAGCGGACCGTGGCCCTAACTGTTGAAATTAGGATGCTGTATACCTACATAGGGTAAAAAAAAAAATATGTGTACTCCGTAGAGGACTGGCTAGAGAGGCGACACGGGAGCCTCTCGTACCGGCTGACTCAGGTGATCTCTGGGAAGGGGTGCTTCGGGGACCACCTGTATCGGATCAGGAAGGAGCACTGTGATGCAAGCGAAGAATCAGGGGTGCACACGCTGACGGAGTGCCCGGCGTAGAAGGCGCCGGGGCGGGCCTTCGTAGCGGCCCGCGGAGTGGGAGTCCTCTCACTCGACCTCTTGCTCACTGCGATGCTGCGGAATACGAGCGCGTGGGCTGCCGCCGCCTCCTTCTCCGAGCAAGTAATGCTCGAGAAGGAGGCTGTGGAATGGGTCCGGGAGAGACACAGGTCTCTGAACGACCTCCGTCCTTCATGACCGCAGGCCTAGGGGTGTCAGGTGGAGTCGCCTGTCAGCCTAGCAGAAGCAGGCCGGGGCGGTGGCATCTTTCCGGGTATAAGACGGGGCCTGGTTCCCAAACCCGAGAAGCCCATCTACAAACCGGAGATGGGCCTGGGTCAGTCGCGGTGCGAGGGAAATGCCTGCCATGCGGTTTTAGTCGGTTCGTATCCGACATGACCACCCCCGCTAGCCGGAGAAGGGGAATGCGGGGGGATATGCACAAGGAACAAAAAGGATGCTGACTCAGCGCGTGAACTTGTGACGTACCTTTTTTTTTTTTTTTTTCGTCCCTCGCCGGCTAGCGGGGGCGGTTATGTCGGGCTTGAACCGACTAATGACATAGTAGACATTACTAGTTTAGCTTGTTTTTGCTAGATGGCGAAGGGTACATGTGGTATCGTCACAGACGTATTGGAATGTATGAAATAAGTGAACGTACATAAAAGGTTTAATTTATTGTTTAATATTAATGTTTGCATGCCATAAAATGAAATGTTGAATATACTGAACGAAAATATTTTGACACCTTGTACTAGCGCATTTCCGCAAATAAAGAATTTGAATGAAGAGATAGAAGTTTTAGCGGGTCCTTACCTGAGGCTTGAGCTGTTCCTGTGTGAATGGTTTAGTCAAGGCAGTGACCTTCACTTTACCGGTGCTGTCGGACACTTCGGATAATACAACTGACTGGCTTTCACTTCGTTCGAACGCCTGGAAGTTTTACAAAACTGTTTAATAAGGGAACTGTTGTTAAACAGATTCTATCGTGATTAATTTGGAATTCTGATCCCAAAGCTTCGGTTGCTTTTCGGTTGCTATTCGGTTGCTTTTAGATAAATCTAATAAAAGTTGAATAATTTATTTATTTATTGACTTTAACATTTATTAAATACCTATTGTAGACATTATTGGACAATTGTGTTAATTTTCTTGTTAACGTATTGAACAATTGTGTTAATTATCTTGGACATCATGACTATATTATTATTGCTATGTTGACATTCTATTAATTTCGTTTTTCTTTTTTAGGGTTCCGTAACCAAATGGCAAAAACGGAACCCTTATAGATTCGTCATGTCTGTCTGTCTGTCCGTCCGTATGTCACAGCCACTTTTTTCTGAAAGTATAAGAACTATGCTGTTGAAACTTGGTAAGTAGATGCATTCTGTGAAGCGCATTACGATTTTCACACAAAAATAGAAAAAAAAAACTATAAATTAAAATTTTATTTTTCATCAAACTCATACATATCTATGGATAGGTCTTCAAAAATGATATTGAGGTTTCTAATATCATTTTTTTCTAAACTGAATAGTTTGCGCGAGAGACACTTCCAAAGTGGTAAAATGAGTGTCCCCCCTGTAACTTCTAAAATAAGTGAATGATAAAACTAAAAAAATATATGATGTACATTGCCATGTAAACTTCCACCGAAAATTCTAGAGATCTAGTAAGTAGCTTTTTTTAATACGTCATAAATCGTAAACCGCAATTTACTTTTCATTCAATCAATTCAAATACGGAACCCGTAATGGGCGAGTCCGACTCGCACTTGGCTGGTTTTTTTTCTATAAATTAAGCAGGCAAATATTAATGAAAGAAATTTTAAAGTCGATTATTATTATACTTGTATAAAACTTAGACAAAATTGGTCAGTTTCTGGTTTCATTGCTATGATTGCATGCCACTGAATGATAGATGTGCAGAACCAAATGAATGTAACATAGATATTACCATATCTGTGCAAGTAAATGAATTTGAAATTGAATTTGAATTTCAGCAGCCATGGTACCAGGGTGGATAAAGATGGTGGTTATCTCATAGTTTGAAGTGTAAGTTATTTCAAAGTACCCGAACAATATGGAATTGTTGGTGTTACTATTTACGCAGAATCAGCTCACAGTGTCCTGAAGTCTTGTTGTATTTTGCTTTTTCTTGGATCCTAAGCTGGTGGTACATTCCAACCATCTTCTCTATTAAAATTACCATTTTTTAAATTTATTAACTAACTATATATTAACGGGGCCCTGTAAATATTGTTCATACGGAGTATAGTCCATTAAACAGTTACATTTGGGCTTGCAAATGTTAGAGAACGCCATTTTATATTTCAGATTTTTAGAGGGGTTTAGTTTAAAGTTAAATCCATGTTTGTGACCCTTATCGCTTATCGAATTGTTTTTATGCTTAGTCTTTTAAACTATTCGTCGCAAAGAAAATTAGTAAAAGCAGTTTTGTTGAAAATTAAATTATTTACGACATTGATTCTGTGAATTGTAGTTTTAGAACCAAAGATAACAAAGTTATTGTCTTGTACAAGTAAAAGTCTCTTGTAAAAGTTAACATTTCAATGGAATTATGAAAGATTTTTGACTCATTTGATCAAACCCGTTAAAATGTATGAAATACATACCTGGTCATCACCACCGGCGCTTTCTTTGGGGACGAGGTCCCTGCTACCAGATCCTAACGCTGTGAAAAACTGCTGGAAATCCACTTCGCTAGAAGCAGCATCTGCGAATATGTTAAAGTACATTATTGTAAAATGATGCAAACTTAATCCGACTGAAGTCTTCGACACCGAAGTCAATCTCACATACAAGTCGGAACACCTGTTATTGAACGGACTTTTCTCTTGGAGTGGGGGGTCAGACGGCAGCCGCTCACATAAAAGGCAGAAAAATCCAATATATATGGAAAGGAGAAGTATAGGAGAGTGGACTACATTAAGGTCTATATTAAAGACAGATTGGCAGAGGAGCTCGTAACTTAGTGGTAATCAAGTGGCAATGCTAGTCGAGTCACTCTTAGGATGGGTGACCATTCTGAACATAGTGAGACTCCTGCGTTACTGGGAGAGTACGCTTAGCAGTCAGTTCCGGTTACCATACGAACAGCTGGCTTTCGTTACGGGTAGTTGGAGCATTAAAAATTCGAACGGTCTAACTATAGACCTTCGATATCGCCAGTGGGTTGTGGAGACCTGATTGCAGTCGCTTCACGAAAAATATTGAAGTTCGGCCGTTTTGTAGTTAGACTCCCAACTGAGTTGGGAAAAGGCACGGACGATGTTGATTAAGTGACTTAATGGCACTTACTGGTCAACTGAGCTGCGAGGTGATGAGGAAATGAAGTTACATTGCGGCAGTAGGTATCAACTGATAGGGGTGTGTGTTGGGTAACCTCCTCGAGTGTCGCTCCGATTCCGATCCCGCTGCAGTCCGGGGGGAACGGGATCGGAGCGGCCGGTACACCCTGGGCGGCGGTCAATGGCTTCCCCTTCACCCCTTCATAGGGTTGGCATTGATCGTCGGCCAATACCCAACGTGGCGGGAACACATCGCTCTCCGTACTCCTCTGCTTTCAGAGGAGACAGGATGAGCGATGCTGTTAGTGGTGAGATGGCCCAGGGTCAGCCGGGGTGCGAGGGATATGCTCTATGGGTAACCTTACACCCCGGCGTCTGAAGACCCGAGACGGCGTGCGGTTTTAGTCGGTGCAAGCCCGACATAACCGCCCCCGCTGGCCGGCGGGGGGGTATCCGAAGGGATTTCCGCACGATAAAAAAAAAAAAAAGGTATCAACTGATAACCGAAGGGACCATCTCAAAATCGTAGATGGATGAGACCCGAGACAGTGTGCGGTTTTAGTCGGTTCGAGCCCGACATAACCACCCCCGATGACCAGGGGGGGTTGGGAAGCCGTGCACTGAAAAAAAGGTACTTACCGATAATTTCCACTCTTCCTCTCCCATTGTGGTCTTGGTCTCTAATCTGGTTGGCCACAGAGATGGCTTTGAGACGCTCCAAGTTTCTGGCTTGGTTTCCAACGTAGAGATAGATGGTCTGGTCCAAGTCGAGAATGAAGCAGTCGCCTTGGTTCATTGAAGAGATCAGGGGATCCACCTGGAGACAAAACAATAATCACTTCATATTATGAAACAAAGTCTCCTACTGCGTGTGTCTGTTCGCGAATATTTAAAAAACTACTGAACGGATTTTCATGCAGTTTTCAGTAATAGATAGAGTGATTCATGTTAGGTTTTGTGTAAATTGGTTGATATATAACGATAATTGTTGGAAGTGTCGCAAAAAGTCAAGCCGCCTAAGAGCTTCAATCGAAAACGCTGCCCAATCTCTTGATTAATTTATCCCAGGATCCAGTATGTCACGGGAGCGGGTTCAGTACACGACGCGGGTTGAGCCGCGGGCAACAGTTAGTACATTAATAGAAAGAAAGTCCTCATCATATCAGCGTTGGTTCCGGTTGCAACCAAGGCTTTCATATCAGAGCCTGGGGTTATTATATCCATTATTTTATGGGTTTATTTTGACTTTTAAAGAAGCGACTCCGACCCCCAACCCTTAGAGCAAAGTCTGCACCAGAAGCTTATCCGTCAACCAGTAGGTGTACCAGCTTCCAGGTGAAGTTAGCTAGGGCCCCAGAAATCTTCAGAAACACCCCTGTGATATGACTAATGTTATAACAAGGCTCTCTGGTAAAACGGTCAAGTGAAGGGACGTTTTGGTCCGTTCGATCTCGACATAGCCACCGCACTGCAAGCCCCCGTGAGGTGGTACCTGTCGCGCTTCAGATGTACAAAAAAAGTACCACAGACCTGTCTAACTCTGACGTTCATTTTGCCTTTCACCTGGAAGAACCTTTTCGCGGCGCCCGCGTTTGTAACAACGTGGTTGAAACCGGAGGCATGCCCGCCGGTCAAGTATTGGAGAGCTGTGAAATAAAAGAGTCAGTCCAATTAAATTGCCATAACTTTTAAAAACACCACATAATTAGGTTAAGTACAGTCAACGACAAAAGTAGCTTAACAAATTCTAATTTATTGATCGCCTTACCTCTTAAACCTTTCATAAAATAACAACTAAAACATGAATTCTAGGGATTATAAAACTAATTATACGTTAATTATTGGTACATGTATTCCAAAGGAAATAAAGGTTCATAAATTTGTTAGTGTATCTAATGTAGTATCTAATGTAGTGTGTATCTATCTAACTTTTGTCGTTGATTGTACTTATTTAGCAAAGACGAGGCGTGGCGGTACAGCGTTCGACTACCACGTCGAAGGTTGCGGGTTCGATTTCCGCTCAGTGCAAATATTAGTATGCTTGAATATGTCTATTTGCAGTGGTCTGGGTGTTTCTATGTATAATACTTATGTGTATTTACAAAAAAATGAAGACTACAATTCACGTAAACACTATACACTATGATAAGATTAGTTAGGTCAGGGCGCGGGCTTGGCTCTCCATAAGATCTGATAGCGTTTTAAAGTACAAGTAATATCTCATCATGTCACATTTTACATGAATAGTAAAAAAAAAAAAAAAAAAAAAAAAAAAAAGGTATGTGGACTAAACCCTTACACATTGTGTGTAATTACAACTTCAATAAATTTTTAATTGTTTCCAACTATCTTAATAGACCAATTATCTTAAAAGCTATTATTCAACTATGTCTCCGTTCAATTGGCAAACAAGGGAACTAATAGGAGTAATTAACGAGTACTAAATTACCTGTATTACCGTCTAGAGCAGCATGTACTATACTTTTTGAAGAACTTCTTTAGGCGGGCTTCTTGGGATGCATGATGACGATTAAAAAATACACAAATCGTTTTTCAAGTTTTCACTTTTGTCGGCACTCCCTGAGTGCCACTGTTTTCTATTCCAGTTATTTTAATGTTTCCCTATCGTCATCATCATCAACTCAGTGTTGTGTACCGATTAAATCGTTACCCACAACAAGTTGAGTCTTCTAGCGCATGTAGACAAATTCAAAAACATATTTCAATGTCGACATTTAACTTTAAGTATAAAGGTATCAAACTAGCAGTCCGATGAGCTATGGAGAAAACGCTCTACAGATCCGAAGCAAGGTGATCTAAGCCGGATTATCACTCATCTTACTGACACGTCATGCCAACCGGCGGCGGTCCTCCATGAGCGCAGGTCTGGGCGTGACAGGTGAGGCCACCTGTCACCCCTGCCGACGCAGGCCGGGGCGGCGATACGACGCCGCGCCCACTCTACAGTGCAAGATGGGGACACTTTGGTTTCACACCCGAGGGAGTCATCTTAAAAGCCGCTGATGGCTCATGCAGACACTGAGACCCGAGACAGCGTGCAGTTTTGATTAGTTCGAGTCCGACATAAACACCCCCGCTGGTTGGTGAGGGTGTTTATGGGTATCGGTGGGGATTTCCGCACGAAAAAAAAGGTACTGTACAAATACTGCGAGTCAAAAGCTTTTAAAGAATTGCATCAAAGATTACCTGATGGGAAGTAGCCGAGGAATTCCTGGCTCTCGTATCCCATAGCTTCCCTATACTGGACAGCGGCACCGTCGAACTTGTCGTCCAGGCCTACGGTCAAGATGGCCGCGGCTCCAGATTCGTCCTGAGTTGACTCTGTGCCTATCCAGTAGTGAATTTTCCAGGATAAGTTGTTCCGATTGGTCATTGTTGTCTGTGATAGAAAGGATTATGTCTCATGGTACAGTCAGGACTAAAAAGAACAAAATAAATATTCTAGAACATTTTATATAGCATAATCTAGATACAAGCATAGCAGTCTTGTTTTGGCTAATCTTTGAAACGGCTGGCCCGATTTTGATAGGATTTTCACTGGCCGATAGCTGATGTTATAAGGTGTAACTTAGCCTACTACCTATAACTTTCACATTTATTGAAATAAGAATATTTTTTCCGGATCCTATCGCGGTTTATTTGATGTTGTTTTATTATTTATATTGGTCAAACCAAGCGAAGCATTGGCACTCGCGTCAAAGAACACATAACACCAATACTCAATCAGTCTGCTGTATGTGAGCACGTGCATCAGGGGACCAAACATTACTTAAGATTTGATAAACCACAGATACTCGCTAAAGAAAATCGATTTCTACCTAGGATGCTTCGCGAGGCTATCGAAATTAAAAAACATCCTAATTTAAATAGAGAAGATGGCTGGCATGTACCACCAGCTGGGGATCCTGTCATTCACTTAATTAATTCCAAGAAAAATCAAAATATAACAAGGCTTCAGGACACTGAGCTCATTCTGCGTAAATAGTAACACCAACAATTCAGCATAGTTCGGGTACTTTGAGATAACTTACACTTCAAACTATAAGGCAATCACCATTTTTAGTCTCTCGTGACCATGGCTGGTGAAAAGCAACTGAAACGTCGCGGTCGGTTTCAGTGTAAATAACAAAATAACATCAAATAAATCGCGATAAAATCCGTAAAATAGTTTTATTTCAATGTGTGACATTCGCGTAAACTTCCGACAATTTCACATTTATTAAGCGTAGCGAGCCGAAGGCGAGCGAAGCGTCTTTGGTTTCAAAGTTGCATTTCAAACAAATGATACTCCTCCGAGACCGTTTGACCGATCTCGACCAAATTTGCCACGGCGATCAAGTAGACATTACTGAGTAATTTCGTAAGGGGTCGAATGTCCAGATCGGTCTTACCATCGAGGAATAATCACCGAAAAACCAAATCAATGGAAAAAGTGGACCGGTCACGTCACGTTGACCTATTGTTGGATAGGCAAATCTCGCTACGCTTAAGTTTGGGTTGATTGCGAAGCTGGTAACCGTCCTAGTTTAAGTAGAGAGATTACCTTGAGGACAATATAAGAGTCGCCTTTGTAGAACTTTCCAAAGTCCTTAGCGGCAACTGGTACCGGTTCGAAGTCCTGAAAAATAACAAGTAAGTTTAAAATTGCAATTGTTTTTATTTATTATTTAATGAAACAATATGAATCTTTTAAAATCACGAATAAATGTCTAAGAAGAATATTCTATAAAATTTCTGGCAACTCTCTTTGCAGGCGTAGTTTTATTCTATTACTAAGGCCTTCCGACGCCGCAGACTAATCTACGCCCGGGACTACCGACCTCCATGATCGGGGCCTGAGGACGGCAGTTAGCCGACTCGCCGTCCTTACAGAAGCAGGCCGTGGCGGAGGCGTGTCGTGTGTTCCCTACACATACACACGCCTGCCAACTCACCGACGACGCGGCATATAACCCGACCCCACCAGGTGAGGCCGCGGTGGCGGCCAAACTCCGCCGGTAACCCTGGGGTAATCATTTCGAGGGTTTACACGGGGTGAAAAAGGCCTTCCGACCGTCTGTCACCAGGCTGTATCTCATGAACCTTGATAACTAGACAGTTGAAATTTTCACAGATGATGTATTTCTGTTGCCGCTATAACAACAAATACCTACTAAAAAAAAAACACAGAATAAAATAAATATTTAACAAACGTGATTATTTTTGCTCGTTTTAGCTCGATTAACGGCATTCTAACGGCAACAGCTAGAAGCTTGAAATATTCACAGAATATTTACTTATATATTTATTCTAAAAATAAAGAATTAAAAAAAAAAAAACAAATATTTAAGGGCTCCCATACTAAAAACGTGTTTTTTTTTGCTCGTTTTTGCTGCATATTGATAATGGCAACAGGTAAATAATGGTACCCTTCGTGTCCGTCTCGCACTTACCACAACAACAAAAAAAAACAGATACGACGAACACAGGAATTCGGACATATTATTTAATTTTGAAATGTTGAGTTAGGGTTGTCACACAACTTGAGTGCAACACATTTATGTGTATTCAACATGAAATATTTCAGACTAAGAAAAATAATACAAATGTATAATTATCCATTAGAAACACGTCTGTTCTATTGAGTGCAGTCGATTAATAATAATCATTATTATTATTACCTGTATCCTCCAAATTTCAACGCCAGCTTGGCGACCGGCATTGGCGAAAGCTGGGTGTACCCTGGCTTTACTCCGAGCATCCTGAAAGAGATTCAAAATTAGACAAATTCTAGTTAAATTGTAGATCCTGTTCAATCCTACCAATATTCTAAATATGAAAGTACGTGTAGATGTGTGAATCTTAGTTACTCAATGACGCTCAAACGGCTGAACGGATCTGGCTTTAATTTGGTACAGGAGTAGATTAAAGTCTGCAAATTATATAAAAATATATGTAATAAATATAATATATATATATATATAAACAAGTTGAATTCCTGAGACGAGCTCAGCCGAATACAAGAGATTTTCGATTTTGCGGTTTTTTTTTTTTTTTGCGATTTTTTGCGATTTTTTCTTTATCTTGCAATGGTTCACCCCAGCACGAATCTATTACCGAAAACAGCAACTCGATAGCTCATCTCCTTCATACCCAAAACCATGACAGAAAATTGGCAACGACGACGTCGACGACAACTCGATAGCAATAGAGCTTTTCTAAATAAAATCCCTAAAAATAGCCTATGTATTAATATAGGCTATTTTTTACACCTGGAATAGGTCCCCATGGTTCCAACAACATATGTTAAAGCAGAATAAAATAAATCTTCTAGGGGCTCCCATACAACAAACGTGATGTTTTTGCAGTTTTGTGCTCGATATTAGGTAATAACCGCCAACAGATCACCAATATTCACAATATATTTATTTGTATATTCACATTAAAAATAAAGAATTACAAACATTTTACCACTTTGGAAGTGTCTCTCGCGCAAACTATTCAGATTAGCAAAAAGTGATATTAGAAACCTCAATATCATTTTTGAAGACCTATCCATAAATATGGATTTGATAAAAAAACCATTTTTGAATGTCAGTTCTAAGTATGGGGAACCCCAAAAAATTATTGTTTCTTTTCTATTTTTATGTGAAAATCACAATGCCGTTCACAGAATACATCTACTTACCAAGTTTCAACAGCATAGTTCTTACAGTTTCGGAAAAAAGTGGCTGGACGGACAGACAGACAGACATGACGAATCTATAAGGGTTCCGGTTTTTGCCATTTGGCAACGGAACCCTAATAAAATGAATATTTAAGGGATCTCCCATACAACAAACATCATTTTTTCCCATTTTGGCTTATAATAGTACGGAACTCTTTGTACGCGAGTCCGACTCGCACTTGGCCGGTTTTTTAGTCTATTTGCAAACATGTTCAGGGTGAGCGCAGATCAGAAACTAGACAGTCTTGTCGCCGTGCAGGTCTTGTAGGTATTTTTGACAGCTTTGTTCATGAGACAGTTTTGTTCGAAGTGTGCGCACTTACATATGTACCTTTTGAACAATTGTGGCGATAGTATGTCTTAAGACTGTCTTGTCTGCAAACGATTTTAGACCTTATTGCTATAAACACGACCTTATCATAATAGCACTTCGGGGCCCCCAATTGCCATGGTGCCTACAATAACAAATCCAATCCATTAATGGGATCGGTGTCACGAGGTGAGGTCACCGTCAGGGTGCGGTGTCCTAGAACGTGATATTATTGAACTTTTGTTGGGTAACTATCTCTAGAATGGAGTTTTGTGACGAGACGATAAGGGTACATTAACCATTATAGTTACAGGAAAATGTGCATATAGGACCATCCATAACTTTAGGATATTCTGAACAAAATTTAGTTAGAATTTTTGAAAAAAAATTAGTCGTAATAAAATACAATTTTTTATGCTTATCGGTCGTATTTCATACGGCGATAAAATACCACGGGACTATTTAAGGTACGAGTTGTAGAAATGATAGAAATTACAAAAAACTTTACACCCGTTTTTTTTTACGTGTGGAAAATATACCGAATACCCCCCGCCGGCTAGCGGGGGCGGTTATGTCGTGCATGAACCGACTAAAACCGCACGGTGTCCTGCCCAAGTGTCCATTGCCAGCACCCCGGGTAAACCCTCGAAAGGATAACCCCAGGGTTACCGGCGGACCTTGGCCGCCAGCGCGGCTTCGCCTGGTGGGGTCGGGTTTTATTCCGCGTCGGTGAGTTGGCAGGCGTGTGTAGGACACACACGACACGCCTCCGCCACGGCCTGCTTCTGTAAGGACGGCGAGTCGGCCAACTGCCGTCCTCAGGCCCCGATCATGGAGGTCAGTAGTCCCGGGCGTAGACAAGTCTGCGGCGGCGTCCTCGCCGCAGACTGCGGAACTTGGGGGGCAGGGTTCTCTCCCTCTCCCTCTCCGCCAAACTTTACACCCGTTATAAACGTTTTCATGGTAAGTATATTACCGTCTTCAAAACAAATTATCTTATACTCTATACAAATAAATAAAATTGAAGTGTCTGTTTGTAATATTATAATAACATATTTTTAATTATTGCAAATGGATGTATACACACACCTACAAAAAATGTACAATTTAAAAAAAATGTCCGTCTGTCTGTCTTTCTGTCTGTTTGACTTAGGTAATCTCTAGACCGGCTGGGCCGATTTTGATGGGACTTTCTCTGGTAGATACGCAATGCTACAAGGCGTAACATAGGCTACTTTAATTTTAGAAAAATATAAAGGGTTCCGCCCAAAAAAATACCCAGACCTAAGTGCACGCGGACGAAGTTGCGGGCACAGCTAGTTGTAAATACATTTTGTAGCGACTTCAATTGCTGTTTAGAATTAAAATTTTAATATCATTCAAACAAATGATGAAAAGGAAAGAAAAACGGCACTTTAGATTATCGACATATTAGGTAACACAATATAGAACCGACTATAACATTAATTTAGAAATTAAAAATTACACTAATTTATTTATACCTAAGAACCATCTTGATCATATCCACTGTCGAAAAAAAAAATCCGCATCAAAATCGGTTCTTCCGTTCGAGAGCTACGATACCACAGAGACACACACACACACAGACACGTGTGACTTTATAACACCACGGCGTTTTTGCGGCGAGGGTTAATCATTTTATTGAAAACAATTCAAACAATGAGTTAAAACAGACACGAAGCCAGAAATTTTGTGGGCCTAGACCTGCGCAGTGTAACCGATTTCAAAAAGGAGTTTCTGTTCGTCTTTATCCAGTTTTTTTATGTATGTTTTTTATATATAAGGTATCACAAAATTAGGTCTCTGAATTTGGTGAGATGACTTGGTATCGACAAAATATGTATTTGAAACAAAAAAAATATATCGGGTAAAATAAAAAACATAAAATAAAAAGAATATATAAAAATGAAAAAAAAACACCACCGTCGCTGGTGGTGTTTTTTTTTTTCATTTTTATATATATTTTTTTTACATTTTTTTTATTTTTTTTATTTCACCCGATTTTTTTTTGTTGTTTCAAATACATATTTTGTCGATACCAAGTCATCTCACCAAATACAGAGACCTAATTTTGTGACACCTTATATATTTCATTTGTTTATGAACCGATTTAAAAAATACTTGTGTATTGGGTTTGGTTGAACTCTAAGTTGAACCCATTTAAATTTTATTAGATTTTTTTTATACGACGACCTAGAACTCTGGAGAGGTAACAGTTTCCTCAAAATAAAATGGAAATTGTGAAATTATCGACTGTATGAAAATGTTAAATGCAGATTTAAACGACCGAGCCTGGCTCTAAGCGTCTCTACGGGTTCGCTGTAGTGGGCACGGCGTTCGTAAAATTACCGATATCAGTTGTATTCTATCTTCGATCCATGACACAAAAGAACTAATCAAGAAAATTTTAATACCCGCTCTAGTACGGGTACGTACCTACATTCAATTCAATTTTGTATTCAATTCAATATTCAATGTGATGTAAATACGTTAGGTACCTACATCATAAATATTTTTATCGGAAACTGCTTGAACTCAAGTGGCCAATATGTTTAAAAGATAAACCCAGAAATAAAATAATGAACTGTTTAATAACAAATGTTTCGTGCTGTTCATTTATACGTTAATGTAATAGTTTTTAGTAGGATGACGGGGCGACAATTGGCTATTTGACTATTGTAACGATAAAATATTTAATATATTACATACAGTAGCTTATAGGTTCACAATAATCACACAATATGTTTTTCTGCATTAAAATAAATAGTATATATTTAATTTTTGAAAAATAAATTAGAGTTTTTTTATCTGTGGATTATAAAAAATCCGAACTGTTTAATAACATATGTTTCGTGCTGTTCATTATTCAAATGAACAGTTTCCACCTCGTTACGATTTTATTATATGTATAGATATAAATATATATATTTATTTAGAAACTTAACAGTCTGTTATGATACATACCTCATGGGTATATTAAAAATAACATTAAACTCTTAGCCAGTAACAATAGCTTGTTATTTCCAGTGAAATAGTTACAAACTTTGCACTCAAAACATGTTTAAGAGTTGGAACGTCGCGTCGTGGTTAGCTTTACTTAGTTAATTGAAATACGACGTCACAGCGCGAAATGTCACGCGATGAGCTGTTTACGCGCGTATGTAGATTTCGATGAAATCGATCTACCTATTGGTTTCTTGACTACTGTCGAATTTTAAAAAAAATTCTTCATAGGAGGTCTAGTTATGACCCCCTGAGTCCGAAATGACCACTGGTCAAAAAGTTTATATATATATATATATGTATGTATGGTTCCACTTCCCAAAATTTGCGGCAATCTCACGGTTGCATTTTTGCCCCGATCGCTTTCAAACTGCGGTCAAAAATTGCTTGGGTGTAAACTTAGTTTAAGTTCGTGAACGGGTGGAATCCGGCCTAAGGGGACGGTAGGGCCTCACTTTTTGTGAAATCAGTTTTTCCTCAAAATTTCACGTTCCATGAAAGATATTCGAACCGTTCTAATTTTATCCCATAGTATACATGAATACCAACAACTTTTACTTATAAACCTATAAGATTAAAACTTTAACTAAAAGTGGAGGGGGGAAAAACCAAAATTTTTCGGGAAAAAAATCATAACTTCTAACCGGTGAACATTCTTGGTGTCAGAAACATTTTTAATCGATAGGCCATTTTTAAGTCTAAAATAAATGTCTGCAAAGTTTTTCGCCAAAAGTTACCGTTTTCGAGAAAAAAAAATTAAACTGTTTAAAGTCCGTAGTTCTCTATATAAAATCTAGTGGGACGGAAATCACACAGTGATTGTCAAACTTCGGGCCAAACTTAGATATTTTTGTTGCAGTATTTTTATTCAAAATTACAGACCTTAGGCTTTATGCATATTATTCGACGCGTTTATATTTCAGTTTCTTTCAGAGTCTGCTTGTTTTATGTAAATATACAATATACGTATTGCCATTGTCACTCAAATGTCAAAGTCAAATACGCGTTACTCTGATAACTCGAAAGAAACTCACTTGTAAAAGTTTTTTAGGGACAATTTGTATGGTAGGTTACCCGAAACCTTGAACGTACAAACAACAAAATCTAATCAGTTCTTCCCATTAACCAAACCAGATGATTGGCGAAAGAATTTTTTAAATCGGATAAGTGGTTCTTGAGTTATTGCGTAAACAGACATCCAGACATCCAGACATCCAGACCAACAGACAGACCGACACAAAAATTTTTTTTGCTTAATTAGACTTAGAATCATGTGAAACGTCGAGAAAAGTGATAAAAAGTGGGTGTAAGATTTTGATTTTTTTTGCGTGATTTTAAGACTTCGGTGTCCACCTGGTTGGTGGCCCGAAGTAATAATATTAATTGCTTCACGAAATCTACCTGTGCGTTCCCCTTGCGGGAACGGATTTTTTTAAGTAAAAACTTCTTTAGCGGCGTTGTGCACTTATTTTGTAATGGGTAAAAAGGTTAAGCCCGCGTGAGTAAACCACGTGCCTGATCGGAAGACAACAAATGTAGAAGCGCTAATTTCACACTTTTCTTAACAACCTTGGTGGCGAGTTCGTCTAATGAGTGGTCGTTGACTTCGTCAAGACTGAGATCGATTCCGACCGAGGTCCAAGAAACACTTTTTGTCATCATTATAACGTTTTTTATTATATTTATTCTATTTTGTGCCATAAATCTACTGATATTAAATGGAAATTAAACAAAGTGCATCTATTAATGAAAAAAGTGACGAAGAAATAGCGAAAGAAAATGAGTGAGTACTTTATAAATATATTGGCGATGATGGTTCTGGTAATAATGATGGTGAAAAAGTCGTTGAAATTATTGATGGAAGTTGATTTTTCTGACAGATAAACTTTTGAATGTAAAATAATTGTAATAGTACTGAAGTGTTAAATTTTTAATGTAATATAAATTGTCATGTTTGTGTACGATAGCGCAATAAATAAATATTGTATGTTACCACATAAATGATAGTACTTTTATACTGATAATTAAAGCAATTCGTGTAAAATTATTCCCTAACCATTCCAAAATATCAAAAATGCACAACGTTAAGATTTAAGTTTTCACTTCAGCCGGCACTCCCGGAGTGCAACTTTTTTATTTTTTCGAGGAAAACATTGTAAGAGGTATAAAATAAACTTACGTACCTACACTTAAAAATATCTTTACGAAAACTGTCAAATAGCCAATTCCCTGTCAGGCAAGAACAATTTGAACAAGAAATCTAGTTAGTATATCTATAGGTACACAGATTACCTAATATTTGGTAGTATATCTCTACTCAGGTAATTACATTCGCATAGATAACAAGCTTTCGAAACAGATTCACATTAGATTTTATTATTAGATCCGAGACATTTAGCAGATGTTTCAGTGAATAAATAGCACATACGGCCATATTGTCAGTTGAAATCCAATGAAAATGTAAATTTATGTACCTACTAGTTGAACTCTGCCACTGTAGCTAGGAGCTATTTTTGATTGACTTCAATCCTATTTCTAACTAATATTATAAACCAGCTTTTGCCCGCAGTTTTGCCCGCATGGAATTTTGTTCCCATTCCCGCTTCCCATGGAAACCTATTCCAGAAATAAAAAGTAGCTTATGTATCATTCCATGTCGCTTCCTCATCGTTTGCATCGATTGGGTGAAGCTCATCTTGCCCGCCCAAGCCTTCGTAAATCCCCACTTTCCACACGTAAAAAAAGACTAATCTATTCCTATACTAAATTTCAGTCAGATTCGTTCAGCCGTTTTTACGCGAAAGAGTAATAAACATCCATACGTTCATACTCACAAACTTTCGCGTTTATAATATTAGTCAGATGTGAAAGTATGTGAAGATATTTTTTACTCAAACACATTCAAACGGCTGAACGGATCGGGCAGAAGTTTTTTACAACAAAAAAAAGTATATAAGTATGTTTATCCGCATTCTGGATCCCATAACACAAGCTAGTTAAACTATCCTTACTTTGGGTCTAGATTTGGGTCGCGCAGAATGTCGTAGAATATTTATTTATTTATATTCTGTAATAACACATAGGCTATAAATTAATTGATAATATCTCAGCGTCGATCTCGGTTGTATCATCTTGGTACCCGGGGTGCGCATGCTATAAGATTAGGATAATGTGGTCAATGTGAGATTGACTTCCGTCTGACCACTCAACCCCGAAAAGGGGCCCATTGTCAAAGCCTCGTCCGTCATGCTGCAGGTGAACCGGCTTGCAAGTGAGGTTGACTTAGGTTTTTCAAAGATAGCCACCCGCGAAGGGGACGACGTCCATGTGTGCCTGGATGTCGCCCAAACGAGAGTTTCAAAGGTGTGGTAACTACCTTAAAGGGCACGCGCAAGGGGGGGTCGCCATAGAAGTAATCTCGCATAGTTTCAGGCCCCCCCGACATGGCGCAGAGCATGGCGCACCGTGGGGTTTAGTAGGTATGCCCATCCGCCTGGATGGGAGAGTCCCACACACGATCTCCGGCTATCGCCCCGTAGCCGGAGGTGCCGTGCGTAACAACATTCCCCACGTAAAAAAAAAGGCTTTTCAAAGATATTTGAATATGGCTCACCTACCACTCCTACAAGCCGGTACCCCTACTGATTGACGGATGAAGCTCTGGTGTGGGCTTTCACTTCGGGGTGGGTGTGGGGGGGGGGGGGGTTATAAGGCACCCATAAAAGCAGTATACCTAAGGCAAATCAAAATGAGGAGAAGTATTAAGTGGACTCCGGGCTCGGGAAGATCTTCTATCGTCTTCTTCTTCTTCTAACGCATCGATGGCATATCCACTCCCAAATTTTGTTTTCCCAGTGTGCTGCTACCTGGATTGCGTTTTCGTGGGGGTTAATGAGTGTAGCACACGTTGGCTGGTAGGCCATTGTCTGTGGAGTAACTCCACATTCAAATTGCAGTCCTGCATCATCCAAGAAACCCTACCTAGACCGATTTTCTTTGCTTTAGCCGACCTGTGTCGAATCAAGGTCTGTTTAAATACCTGGTTCAAGGAAGGTCATGTCCACGGGAAAGGTATCTGCCAGCGGGATGAAAGGAACGCTCTGAACGCTAAGATGATCATGATGTACTAACCTTATCAGTCAGCGAGGTGATGCGAGTAGAGACTGGCTCGACTCTGGTGGCTTTTCGCGCGCTGATGCAAGCCGCAGCTGCCACCAGCAGAAGAAATTGAAGGACCCTCATTCTGAAACATGAGACGGATATGATTAACGCTTTAACCTCTGTGGCTATGCGGTAGAGTATTCGGCTACGTCAAAAGTCGCTGGTTTGATTCCTGTTCAGTTTAAATATTTCACTATTTCTGTATCCGAGCGCCAATGCCGGGGTTAAGAGGTCCCGCGTTTTTAGGGTTCCGTTGCCAAATGGCAAACAACGGAGCCCTTATAGATTCGTCATGTTTGTCTGTCTGTCGGTCCGTAACTCTCAGCCACTTTTTTCCGAAACTATAAGAACTATGCTGTTGAAAATTGGTAAGTAGATGTATTCTGTGAACCGCATTATGATTTTCACACAAAAATAGAAAAAAAAAACAATAAATTTTGGGGGTTCCCCATACTTAGAACTGAAACCCAAAAATTTTTTTTCATCAAACCCAAATCTTTAAAAAATGATATTGAAGTTTCTAATATTATATTTTTTTTCTAAACTGAAGAGTTTGCGCGAGAGACACTTTCAAAGTGGTAAAACGTGTCCCCCCATCCTTGTAAACTTCTAAAATAAGAGAATGATAAATCTAAAAAAAATATATGATGTACAACCATGTTCATTCGGTGGAAGTTTACATGGTAAACTTCCACCGAAAATAGGTTTGAACGAGATCTAGTAAGTTTTTTTTTGATACGTCACAAATCGTAAACCGCAATTTACCTTTCATTTAATCAACTCAAATATAAAAATTAAAAAAAAAACATTATTATGTTACTTGATGGAACCCTTGATGAGCCGGTTTTTTAAATTTCTTTTATACTATAGACACATACACGCCAATATGACATCACCTCTCCTGATGGTAAGCTAAAGGTAAAGTCTCAGGAAGGAGGGTCAGCATTACAGACACCGGTAATGCTACAACGGTGACCCTCAGCTTGACGGCCTCATCAGTGCTAGTTTGAATCCTGGCCATCACTACCGATGTGAATCCTAACACAAGCAAATTAGGCTAAGCTGGAGGTTACTAATATTTCGGCTACTAGTAGGTATTCTGTAAAAAAAAATAGGTACCGTGTGTATGTGTGTATTTACGACAAGCGTCTGAGTGAGCAAGAGAATAACTCTAAAAGGTAAACTCTAAATAATAAATCTAGTGGGGCGGAAATCACACAGTGATTGTCAAACTTCGGGCCAAACTTAGATTATTTTTGTTGCAGTATTTTTATTCAAAATTGTTTTTAATAATAAGTAGTCGTATCCCTCCCACATACCCACTAATCCTATCTCTAAATCAAATCAAATCAAACGTCTTCGACGTCAAAAACACAAAAAAATGATTTTTTAGGGACAATTTGTATGGTAGGTACCCGAAACCTGGGGTGTGTGTTGGGTAACCTCCTCGAGTGTCGCTCCGATTCCGATCCCGCTGCAGTCCGGGGGGAACGGAATCGGAGCGGCCGGTACACCCTGGGCGGCGGTCAATGGCTTCCCCTTCACCCCTTCATAGGGTTGGCATTGATCGTCGGCCAATACCCAACGTGGCGGGAACACATCGCTCTCCGTACTCCTCTGCTTTCAGAGGAGACAGGATGAGCGATGCTGTTAGTGGTGAGATGGCCCAGGGTCAGCCGGGGTGCGAGGGATATGCTCTATGGGTAACCTTACACCCCGGCGTCTGAAGACCCGAGACGGCGTGCGGTTTTAGTCGGTGCAAGCCCGACATAACCGCCCCCGCTGGCCGGCGGGGGGGTATCCGAAGGGATTTCCGCACGATAAAAAAAAAAAAAAAAAAAAGGTACCCGAAACCTTGAACGTACAAACCCCAAAATCTAATCAGTTCTTCCCATTAACCAAACAAGATGATTGGCGAAAGATTTTTTTAAATCGGATTAGTGGTTCTTGAGTTATTGCGTAAACAGACATCCCGACATCCAGACATCCAGACCAACAGACAGACCGACACAAAAAATTTTTTGCTTAATTAGACTTAGAATCATGTGAAACGTCGAGAAAAGTGATAAAAAGTGGGTGTAAGATTTTGATTTTTATTGCGTGATTTTAAGACTTCGGTGTCCACCTGGTTGGTGGCCCGAAATAATAAACATTCTAGGACAAATTACACAACGCCATCTAGATTCAAACTAAGCAGAGCTTGTCAAATAGGTTCTAGAATGCGGATAAACATACTTAAATACTTTTTTTTTGTAAATAAATACATATTATATATAGAAACACCCAGACCAATGCAAATATACATATTTGCACTAAGCGGGAATCGAACCCGCGACCTCTGACTTAGCAGTCAATCGCACTACCACTGAGTCACAGCTAGAGCTCGTCAATTATTATTATTACCTACTTAATTATGTTATAAAGGAAAAAGGTTGTATTATTTCGTAACCAGTTTCCTACAGTTACTCGTACTTAAACAAGAACATTAGTCACGTAACTATGAGTAATATTAACCTCACCTTGTAGGCCTGTAGCCTTTATGGAAGGTATCGCTAGGGATGGCTCTGTTTATTAATACGCTTTTATTAACTTTTGTAAGTTTATATATTTTTATATTTAAAGCACTTAATTTTGATACTCTACTCGAGAAGTTTGAGTAAAAATATTTTTTAACAACATACATTTTGGCGCTAAAAATCCGCCATTTTGTTTTATTTTTATTTTGATATATAAACAAATAAATAAATATTCTACGACATTCTACACATCGCTTTCTAGACCCAAAGTAAGCATAGCTTAACTAGCTTGTGTTATGGGTTCCAGAATGCGGATAAACATACTTATATACTATTTATTTTTTACATACATAAATATTATACATAGAAACACCCAGACCAATGCAAATAGACATATTCATGCATACAAATATTTGTACTGAACGGGAATCGAACCCGCGCCTCCTGTCGTAGCAGTCGAATGCACTACCGCTACGCCACAGAGGCCGTCCGTATATCCAGTAGCACTTTTGCAATAAATACCGATCTAACGACACCTCTCAAGCTAAAATCCATCGAGCCCTTCAGCATGCAGAGCGTGCCAAATAATTATACCTATATGCATACATACGTACTCTCGAAAAACGAAAAACTCCCTCGGGCGCAGTCAGGTAAAAAAAACTTTTACATTAATGTTTTGTTATTCACTCTTTTTTAAAGAAAAATTATCCTATAAAAGTAACCTAAGTTATGCCTGTTAGTATCAGCTATCTGCAAGTGAAAGTGCTTTCCAAATCGGCCCACAAACAATCATTTTAAAATTTATTTCTTTTGTGTAAATTCATATTTATTTACTTAATAAATTCATATATATTTACTAAATAGCTGTTATTATACTGGGTATTACAGACACTTCAATTTTATTTATTTATCAACGCATACATTGTTTATTTACATACTGATACAATTTAAATTACAGGTTAATTACATTTGATAAAATAATTTATATAGATTTCGGATAGCTGACACACACGGGGGCGGTTATGTCGGGTTTGAACCAACTAAAACCGTACGCCGTCTCGGGCCTTCACATGTAGATGTAGATTGAGGTGTAAGGTGAATAAGGCATATCTCTCGCACCCCCACTGACACAGGGCTTTCTCCGGTTTCGAGATGGCCCCCTCGGGTTTGGAAACTACGGTGTCCCCGTCTAGCCCCCGGAAAAAGAGGGGGCACGCAACGCGCCTCCACCCCAGGTGATACCCCTGATGACTAACAAACAAACAACGAAAGATCTCTATAATTATGTAAATTCGCAACAATTAGAGCATAACTCTACTCTGTGCTTAATAACATTAAAATATGAAGTCATAATACTGGACTGTATCTCGGATACAGATACGATGACGTCATAACCTAAAATATACCATTTTAGAAGTCAAACCCGGGCAGATAGGTATATGACAAATTTCGAGGCCCAAACAATATTTTTGAGGCCCAAACAATATTTTCGAGGCACTAACAATATTTTCGAGGCCCAAACAATATTTTCGAGGCACAAACAATATTTTCGAGGCTCAAGTCAGACCTGCTTATTAACGAAAGAAGCTCTCCTCATTCCTGTAGTGATTTCCCAATTGCGTCCTAAGTTTTTACTTCGGAGCCCGAGGTCCGCGTATTGCTTTTTATTGGTATGTTGACTTTTCCGGGAGCGACTGCCGTCAGAGCTCCCAACCCTGAGAGCAAAGGCTGCGCCAGAGCCTCGTCCATTGTTTAACAGATGCAGAGCAGGTGATTGACGATCGAGACTCTGTTGAAAACCGCACGCCGTCTCGGGTCTACAGACGCCGGGGTGTAAGGTTGCCCATTGAGCATATCCCTCGCACCCCGACTGACCCTGGGCCATCTCCGTCTGACCCCTCTAACCTCGAGAGGAAAGCCTGCGTCATAGTCTCTCGACAATCTGCAGGTGCCTTGGATCCGAAGACCATGGTAATGGGTTGTTTATTAGGTAGATCCTCTTGCATGCGAAAACGGCTGAACGAATCTGTGTAAAATTTGGTACATGGATAGATTATAGTGTAGACTAAACCGGGAATATATTCCTGTGCGTGGATCAGTATTACACGCGGGCCGAACCGCAAACAACAAAATAGTTCCAATTAACAAACTTGTGTCAAAGGTGACAGCCGTTTCTACTGAAATAAACTATATTATCTGTTAAATAAACAATATTATTAGATAAATCCCGAGTAAACGTAACATGTGCTCGTCTCATTTCGAGCACATCGGTGCAGAGTTTTTTTAAAGTAGAATGAATTTTTCACTAAACCGCCAAAATGTGACCACTTTACCGAAATTTTAGGTTTGTAGGTTATGATCGTAAATGACGGACTTTTCATCCATCCATTCATTTAATATTTTACCTCCGTAGTAGTGAAATTTTTCGAATAACGCTGATACACGTATACCTAAATTTATTTCTAACCAGAAGCATTTATATGAAATTCGAGTTTCCTACTTCGAAAATTACGGACTTTCCGAACAACCGTTCATCGCATATTTTACCCCCTTAGTAGTGAAATGTGTATGTGAAAATTGAAAGTAGTGAAAAAAACGCTTATACACTTGTTCATGTATTTCTAATCAGAAGTAGGTATATGAAATTTCGTGCTTCTCAGTTTGAAAATGATGAAGTTCCATACAAGTATGTATGTTTTTTTTTTCTTTTTATTTACTATTAAAAGCAAAACATTACATTATTAAGCGTAGCGAGCCGAAGGCGAGCGAAGCGTCTTTGGTTTTAAAGTTGCATTTCAAACAAATGATACTCCTCCGAGACCGTTTGACCGATCTCGACCAAATTTGCCACGGTAATCAAGTAGACATTACTGAGTGTCATAAGGGGTCGAATGTCCAGATCGGTCTTACCATCGAGGAATAATCACCGAAAAACCAAATCAATGGAAAAAGTCGACCGGTCACGTTGACTTATTGTTGGATAGGCAAATCTCGCTACGCTTAAGTTTGGGTTGATTGCGAAGCTAGTAACCGTCCTAGTTATACGGTAATAGCAACAAAGAAACCACTAAGGTGTATACCTGTTCTATAACAATAACAGTCGCTAATGTATAAGGTACATACGAAATTGCCGTTTTTCTTGAAAAAATTGGAGGAAACCCAATTTTCAGTACTAACATTTTTGCATTTTTTTAGGAATGACAAATCCAAATTTTATGTTTTTTTTTTGTGTATGAATGAGACAACAGTAAGCTAAAAAACAGCAACTTTTATTACATTTTTGAAAAGTGACAGCTGTTAAGTAATACGAAATTTATCATCAAAATGTATAGCATTTAGGAAGTACTGTTTTTGAAGATCAAATTAATTTATCAAGCGGCCAATAAAAATAAAATGTAAAACAGAGTTATCAAATCTTGAAATCAACTTTCAAACAAAATATAAATAATGGAAATAGCTATTAAATTACAATAATAAACTCATGAATTTGTAAGAAAATTTCGGCAATTTCATAGGTAAAGCCCTATTATATAACAAGGTCAAGTGAGACAATATAAAAACAAAGAAGAACAAATCTCCACCTACCCACAAAATATTTAAAAAAAATGATTTAATTACAAATTATGACTACATTAATAACAAGAAAAAAATAACAATAATGAATAGAAATCAGCACTACAAATAATTTAAAAAATATGCTTTAAGTTTACATGTAATACCTGACACAGTGCTACATGACTTTATATTAGGAGGTAGATCGTTAATGAGCCGAGGGACAATACAGCCAGTAGTGCGCTCGCCATACATATCATGTGGGCACTCTGTCTGTGTGCGGAGCCGATTCTCGGAAACTGCTCGAGTGCGTACAGGATGTTCGATACTATTTCTTAAAGATTTATTAAAACCTTTATTAAAACATTGTTCTTTTAGTAATGAAAAACGGACTTGAGAGTAGATTGGCAGAATTTGACAGTGCTTGAAGACACCGATTTCATTGTCATAATTTTGATTATTTATGTTATTAGAAATTATTGTTTTTAAAATTCTATGTTGAAGTTTATATACCTATAGCCTTTAGATAAGTTTTAAAGATTCGACAGTAAGTATTAAGACCGTATTGTATTTAAAGTAAGTAAATATGTATGCAAAGAAGGATTTTTGGGAATTTCACTTTCATGTGGCAAAATAAGGGTGAACGTTTATATGGAAGTCCGTCATTTTCAAAATTAGAAGCACGAAATTTCATACACTTGCTTCAAGTTAAATAGGGGTTGAAAGTTTATATGGACAGTTCGTCACTTTTGAAGATAGAAGCATGAAATTTCATACACGTACGTCTTTTCAAAAATGAATGAATACGTGTATAAGCGTTTTTCAAAATTTTACTACTAAGGGGGTAACATAAGTGATGACGGTTATACGGAAAGTCCGTCATTTTCGAAGTAAGAAACACGAAAATTCATATGGTTGCTTCTGGTTAGAAACTAAATATAAATGTGTATCAGCATTTTTAAAAATTTCACTACTAAGGGGATGAAATAAGCAATGAATCGCTGTATAGAAAGTCCGTCAGTATCGATGTGGCGGCAGGTGGTGGCGCAATCGGATAAATCCGGCTATAGATAATTCGATTCCTATAGATAAATTTCAAATCTTCACTAGTTTTAGCCTTACATCTGGATGCTATACTTCAAAACTAGTAAACTGAGCTAATGCAAGGCACAATCATAAAACTTTTAATTAAATTGAAATCAAAACCTTTTATTTTAACAGTTTCTAAACACAGCTAGATACAACACTACAAATTGCTTCAGATAAACTAATTAAATCACCTGATACATTCAATTTAAAAAAAAATTGGTATCAAGTTGACGCCCCAATAAGCCACTTTTTGTTGATGTCATACAGATGACATTACAAAAGGCGCGCTATGACAATACTGATAGGTGTCAAAATTCAATAACTCATTTATCCAGTTTCTGCACATAATTCCAAATTCGAAATTTAAAATTACATAGGCACCGCGACAGATTTTTTTCTACATTGCTTTAGTACCTTTTTTCGTGCCGAAATCCCCACGGATACTCTACCGGCCCGGCCAGCGGGGTGGTTATGTCAGACTCGAACCAACTAAAACCGCACACCGTGTAAGGTGACCCGATAATACATAGATGTCATTCTTTCAACAGTTTAATACCAATAAAACTCTTCTCTTCATCCGAGCGACAAGCGCCAATCCCGGTGGCATCCAAAGCTTGTACTTTGGAGCCCGGGGTCCGCTCAACTAGTCCTTCTTTACATCATTTGGATTGGTTTGACTGCAAAATCAGATGGTGGGGCATCATACACCCAATCACATTTCAAAATCCGTTGTGTGGTTAAAATGAATTTAGCGGCAAAACTGACGGACGCAACTTTTAAACACGCTCTATATTTTGTGTTAAGTAATGACATAAACAGGTCAATTTAGTAAAATTGTGTAACAAACATAATTATACTTGACCTCACAACCAAAAGACCGATGTTGATATCATAATCATTCACTATTAGCTTGGCTTTATCAAAGCTATCTAACCTAACAACCTGTACAATAAAAAAAATCAACAGCCGGTCATTTCACGCTATTTAAAAACAAGTATGAATAAAACTCATCATTATTTAATTGAAATATTTGTTTAAATATAAAAATAAAGATTTATAACTATTGAATTAAGTTTACATAATAATAAAATAGAACTTACGTATTAATAAAACTTGAATACTACTAGCACACACATGCGCAGTGAGACTGCGCGAAGTCAACTGAGTGACAGATGACCCAATATGGCTGTCAACTCGTTTTTATACATTAATTACTAGACTCGCAATATCTTGCGGTGTCACTCTCTATGAATAAACTTTATTGTTGTTTTATTTTCTACAATATGCTTGCCTACTTAGTAATTTAAAGTACTTTAATATGATGTAGTGCCAAGCTAGTAAAATATTGAAAAATTCTCGTTACTCATTCAAAAATCATGCAGGTCATCATAGTAACACTTATGAATGTCAAAATTATTGCTTCTACATTTATATCTACTACTGCGTGTATAGGGCTCCTCCAAGATCTTCGGAATCCAATCCGACGTCACCTAGAAGCCGGTACACCTGCTGATTGACGGCCATGCCTAGCTATTGTAGCTGTAGATTAATGGATGTCGTTTGATAATGCATTTTGGCCATTATTACCTTCCTGTATACAACTAAGACCAAACATTACAGCTGAACATTAGGCTGAATTAATAGTAAACAGGATATTGCAGACGTACGTCACGGCGCTAGAATTATACATGCCGGGATAAGTGAAAGGAAACACCAATACATACATGACGTCACGCCTCGTTCCGATTGTGGTAGACAGAGACAACATCTTCCTACTTGCTACTATCCTGGTATACGTCTTTCGCTTCTTCTACTTTCATAATCAAAACTCCTTTTTAGGGTTCCGTAGCCAAATGGTAAAAAATGGAACCCTTATAGATTCGTCATGTCTGTCTGCCCGTCCGTATGTCACAGCCACTTTTTTCCGAAACTATTTAAGAAATATGCTGTTGAAACTTGGTAAGTAGATGTATTCTGTGAACCGCATTAAGATTTTCTTCATACAAAAATAGAAAAAAAAAAAAAAGTTTTGGGGCTTCCCCTTACTTTTTTTTTTCATTAAACCCCATGAATGATAAAACTGAAAAAAATAAATGATGTACATTACCATCTAAACTTCCAACGAAAATTGGTTTGAACGAGATCTAGTAAGATCCTCTCCTTCATTCAAATAACTCAAATATAATAATTTTACCTGCTGCTACGGAACCCTTCATGGGCAAGTCCGATTAGCACTTGGCTGGTTTTTTAAAACTCCTATAGAAACATTTTTACAACTCATATTTTCAAGCTTGGGACCATTCATTATTTATGCTGGTAAGGTTCCCAGTTGGGGTTTTAAAAATTCCTCATTATTCATCATTAATGATAAAAAAAATTGACAGCAAATAAATACAATCCTAAAGGAAAACTAAAGGTTTTCATTTATTAAGAAATTACAGACAAGGAACAAGCGCGACCTTTTACAAGAGAACCTTAATTCTCAGGATAAGACATAAGTTAGCTGTCAATAATTTTGGTCGTGGACAAACAGATTAACGGACGTTTAGAATTTTATAATACTATATACTTACTACTTTACTTTAGATTATCAAAACATTCTGAGAATAGTGTACAAGCAACTGTGCGGTTAGAGCTAAACCTCGGACGATGAATAATAAGTTTAGACCATCTGTCATACATATTAGTAGGTATCACACGTGCGAAATTAACCCTTTTGTTTGTCTATTTGTTACCGTTACATGCCTAGACCGCAAAGCCGATCACAATGAACTTGACAATATAAAACTAAGCACTTATTAACTTACGGAGCTGAGACGTGGACACTCACGGTAGGGCTGGTCCACCAGTTCAAAGTCGCTCAGCGAGCTATGGAAAGAGCTATGCTAGGAGTTTCTCTGAAGGATAGGATCCGTAACGAATACATCCGACAGAGAACCAAGGTTATCGACATAGCTCAAAGAATAAGCAAGCTGAAGTGGCAGTGGGCCGACCATATCTCGCGAAGAACTGACAACCGCTGGGGTAAACGTGTTCTTGAGTGGAGACCGCGACTCGGCAAACGTAGTGTAGGACGCCCTCCGGCCAGGTGGGATGCCGATCTGCGAAAGACTGCGGGCAGATGCTGGATGCGGCAAGCTGAAGACAGGGCGCTATGGCGTTCATTAGGGGAGACCTATGTCCAGCAGTGGACTAGAATAGGTTGATGATGATGACTTATTAACCAACTACTAATTGTTTTTTCTTTGCCACACCACTTCAACAGCACACGTGTTTCCATCTTCCTACAGTCCCGAACATGAAAAAGTATGTAATGAAGCCGTCAAGCTTGGGACTAACATTGTAGCATTAGTTGTGTCTGTAATGGTGACCCTCATTCCTGAGACTGTGCCTTTAGCATACCATCAGTCGAGGTGAAGACTTATGACGTCACAGTTATAAAAAAATTGTGTGTGTGTACTTATGTACGCACGTAAAAAGTTATACTTCTTGAAAGCAACTTTTATGAAATTTTGGATAAATGTAAAGCAGTAATCTTAGTCGGAACGGAACGCAGCCATTATGTCAAAATAAATCTAGACGATGGCACGTTTCCAAGTATTTTGACATAATGGCTGCGTAAAAATAAATATAAATATATGACGTGATACTCCTTTGTGAATACGTTCGACTCTTTGATAATACTTTTCAGAAAAAAGCAATAACAGAATGTCATCGGTGTCAGTTTCTGTCATTGTTTGTTTATGTCGTACCTACGTATAATTTTTAATAAATATATATTAGGTATATAACTAATATCAATAATTTTCAGTTTCAGATTTTAGGTAGATTTCGATGAAATCGATCTACCTATTGGTTTCTTGACTACTGTCGAATTTTCAAAAAAAATCTTCATAGGAGGTCTAGTTATGACCCCCTGAGTCCGAAATGACCACTGGTCAAATAGTTTATATGTATGTATGTATGGTTCCACTTCCCAAAATTTGCGGCACTCTCAAGGCCGGATTTTTGCCCCGATCGCTTTCAAACTGCGGTCAAAAATTGCTTGGGTGTAAATTTAGTTTAAGTTCGTGAACGGGTGGAATCCGGCCTAAGGGGACGGTAGGGCCTCACTTTTTGTGAAATCAGTTTTTCCTCAAAATTTCACGTTCCATGAAAGATATTCGAACCGTTCTAATTTTATCCCATAGTATACATGAATACCAACAACTTTTAATTATAAACCTATAAGCTTAAAACTGTGGAGGGGGGAAAAACCAAAATTTTTCGGGAAAAAAATCATAACTTCTAACCGGTGAACATTCTTGATGTCGGAAACATTTTTAATCGATAGGCCATTTTTAAGCCTAAAATAAATGTCTGAAAAGTTTATCGCTAAAAGTTACCGTTTTCGAGAAAAAAAAATTAAACATGTTAATAAAATAATATTAATTGCTTCACGAAATCTACCTATGCGTTCCCCCTGCGGGAACGGATTTTTTTTCATTGTATGTGCCTCGTAGTTTACCTTGATATCAAATATCCAGTTTCTAGGTCATCTGGAAGTGGCTTAGGTTAGATGACGGTTTTTCGATAGTTTTTCGTGACGGTGTGCGCGCGCTTCGTAAGAATTTACTCCATCACTTTTCCCTAACGCACCAAAAGAAGTATAACTTCAAAAGCGTAAACATAGAGCTTGGTGGTTAAGTCAACGTGAACCCACTCCTAACACAAGCAATCTAGCTTAGCTGGAGGGGTTAGGGGCAATATTAGTAATTTCGGTTAGTAATATTCTTTAAAAAAAAAGGTATCGTTTTGTAACTATGAGAAGTATGTCCGAGCCATTGCGAACGAAAATATATTAATTTGACTGACGAACTAGAAAATTCAGAAGAACTGCCATTAAACCTCATCAGTCATCCTCCGTTGAGCCTTTCCCAACTCAATTAGGGTTGGCTTTCAGTCTGACTACGAAACGACCAAACTACAATGTTTTCCTTAAAGACTGCCATCGAAGTTCTGCATGTAGTTCGACCAGTTGTCGGGACTTGACTACCGACCTTCATGATCGGGGCCTGAGGACGGCAGTTGGCCGACTCGCCGTCCTTACAGAAGTAGGCCGTGGCGGAGGCGTATCGTGTGTGCCCTACACACGCCTTCCAACTCACCGAAGCGGGATAAAACCCGACCCCACCAGGCGACGCCGCGGTGGCGGCCAAAATCCGCCGGCAACCCTGGAGTTATCCTTTCGAGGGCTTACCAGGGGTGCCCGGCAACGGACACTTGGGGAGGACACCGTGCGGTTTTAATCGATACAAGACATAACCACCCCCGCTGGCCGGCGGGGGGGTATCCGAAGGGATTTCCGCACGTAACAAAAAAAGTTGGGGCTTCTAAAGTCTACAACTACCCGTAACTAAATGCCTCAGATGTTCGTATGGCAACTGGGACCGACGGCGTAGTGTGCTTTCTGAAACACCGATATGTGTCAATACAGTATCTCAATACCCATTTTATTTTTATTTATATATTTTTTTTCGTGCGGAAATCCCTTCCGATACCCCCCTGCCGGCCAGCGGGGGTGGTTATGTCGGGCTTGAACCGACTAAAACCGCACGTCGTCTCGGGTCTGCAGACGCCGGGGCGTAAGGTTGCCCATAGAGCATATCCCTCGCACTCCGACTGACCCTGGGCCATCTCCGGTTTCGAGATTGCCCCCTTGGGTTTGGAAACCACGGTGTCCCCGTCTTGCCCCGGTTTGGGGGAGGGGCGCTAGTCGCCCCACCGTCCCGGCCTGCTTCTGCTGGGGTGACAGGCGGCCTCACCTGCCACCCCCAGGGCTGCGCTCATGGAGGACGGAGGTCGTTGAGCGACCTCCGGCGCCTGAGTCGCCTGCGACGCGCGGCGAGCATGTTGCGGTGCGGGCTCGGGAGAGTTCTGAACCTCTCCCGGGCGCGCTCTGCCATCTCCTTCGCGAGCATCACATGCTCGCAGAAGGAGGTGGTGGCGGCCCACGCGCTCGTGCTCCGCACCATTGCCGCAATCATGCTGCCGAGCGAGAGGACTCCCACCCCGATGGCTGCAACGAGGTCACGCCTCGGCACCTCCCACGCCGGGCAGTCCGCCAGCGTGTGCAGCCCTGAAGTATCTCAATACCCTATAGGCTGGATTTTCTTTAAAAAATAAATTGTAGTCCGACAATACAGATCAAAATGACGAAACTGCAAATCATACTACGTATATGTATGTCAGATTTAGTAAATTAAATAACACAATAGAGAGCTTACGTTTAATTATAAAATTAAAGAAGTGTGTAGTGAAGATTTTCCAAAATAATGTTTGTTTGCCTATATTCAACAGTGATAGGCTTGTCGGGATTGTAGGGGGCACCGGACTAGACAGAGGCCGGAATACCGCGGGTCCACTGTATGTTAAAGATGTTCACCCATCCTAAGACTGACCTAGCTTTTATATTACTTAACCTTACAATATGCTAACCTACTAGGTTACCACTCAGCCACGAGCCTTCACCTCGAGGCTCGGTAGATGCGTAGCGAAGTATTACATAATCTCCTTATTTGAAGTCGAAATACAAACGGACAAACAATTTCAATACATTATGTACTTTGCTATTATCTTTTCTTTTAATACAGGTTAAATAGTTTATCAACTTATTACGTTTCTGTAAATAAACAAAAGGGTTTAAATTTAAATCACTTCGGACTTATTCTGCAATTATTTGAATTAATATTTTAATTTCACCAACTTTTATGTAACTTTCATCCTTATCCGATTGAGATGAAGTTTTTAAATAATACATTTAGTTTGGATGACAATGCATTAATATGGTATCATGGAGCTGCTCTGAAGGTGTGGCAATAGGAACATTTAAACTAAACAAAATAAACTCATTGGGCTCATTTGTTACTTCGGGCCACCAACCAGGTGGACACCGAAGTCTTAAAATCACGCAAAAAAAATCAAAATCTTACACCCACTTTTTATCACTTTTCTCGACGTTTCACATGATTCTAAGTCTAATTATGCAAAAAAAATGTTTGTGTCGGTCTGTCTGCTGGTCTGGATGTCTGTTTACGCAATAACTCAAGAACCACTTATCCGATTTAAAAAATTCTTTCGCCAATCATCTTGTTTGGTTAATGGGAAGAACTGATTAAATTTTGGGGTTTGTACGTTCAAGGTTTCGGGTACCTACCATACAAATTGTCCCTAAAAATATTTTTTTTGTATTTTTGACGTCGAAGACGTTCGATTTGATTTCATTTTCTTCATATTTATTGTTCAATATATAAAGACGCGTCGAATAATATGCATAAAACCTATTGTCTCTAATTTTGAATAAAAATACTGCAACAAAAATATCTAAGTTTGGCCCGAAGTTTGACAATCACTGTGTGATTTCTGCCCCACTAGATTTTGCAAACGCTCTGATGCTGTATCCAAGGTCTGAAGATTTAAACCGTAGGTGCTCATAGGAAAATCCGAACTGGAGATAGACCCGTTTTTAGGAGTCGGTACCTTTATAGTTTCGCCACGTCCGTCTGAGCTGGCTTTCTATGTATTCTTCTTTATTCGCCAATCCCCGTGACATCAAATGCTTGTACTTTGCAACCCGGGGTCCTACAATTCTAATATTGGGTTAATTTTAGCGTTGACAGGAGCGACTATACCGTTTGACTACCCAACCTCGTGGGGAATGCCCTGGATCTCGGACTCTCTCCTACAATTCTATGGATTACCGTCTGAATAAGGAAATAAAGAGCCGGAGCCTCATCCATCAATCAACAGGTGTAACAGCTATCAGGTGGGGTAGGCTTCGGAATCAAAGAGCTTAGTGGGACTTGACCTTATACACTCTCTTGATGGGACCCCATTCACCTAGGGGGTTGGTTTCCAAATCATCATCAACATCGTCATAGCGATTTCCCAGTTTTGTCAAAAGTTTGCTATAGGCCGAGGTCCAGGCCGCCTATCACCCCAGCAGAAGCAGGCCGCGACGGTGGGGCGACTAGCACCCCTCTCCCAAACCGGGGCAAGACGGGGACACCGTGGTTCCCAAACCCGAGGGGGCCATCTCGAAACCGGAGATGGCCCAGTCGGGGTGCGAGGGATATGCACTATGGGCAACCTTACATCCCGGTGTCTGAAGACCCGTGGCGGCTTGCGGTTTTAGTTGGTTCAAGCCGGACATAACTGCCACCGCTGGCCGGCGGGGGGTATCCAAGGGGATAACAGCACGAAAAAAAAAAGACCGAGGTCCACTTATTGGTTTGATCGGTATGTATATTAATCTGAAAGGTAAGCCTGCGTCGAAGCTTTGCTTCGGCCACATGGACACTCGGTTGATTTTCTAAATGAGTTTTTTAAATGATTTTGACTGAGAATAACCCTGTAGAACGTCTGTTTCCACTAATAGATAAATATCCACGCCAAGTTAAGCTCGAAGTCCTGGTTAAGCGGTACAATATAATGATTTCATAGAAAATTTCTGAGATATATTGAGTTTCAGAACGTAAATATTATTGTTTTTCGCTGGTAATGCATACGAAGTAAGTACGTATTCTGAGAAGCTGGTATCTTGTCTTTTGAGAAATGGCCTGAACTTTCATCATTTAAGATACAGATAGGTACCAAATAGAAACATCGTATCATAGATAGCTGTTGCCCGCGGCTCCGCTCGCGTGGAAGTCGCTTATTGCATCCACTTCCACTCCCGCTCCCTCTTCCACTCCCACTCGCACTCGCACTCGCACTCAGTGGAAGAAATATTACGGTTTTTACGCAGCGCACGCCTTAATGATTTTCATTTCTCAAAAATTTTTTACAATGCGATATTCTTACGGATCGTAAATTTTTGTGAAAATAAAATTGTAGCCTATGTTACTCCTGGATATTGTAGCTTTCTATATGTGAAAGAATTATTGAAAACGGTCCAGTAGTTTCGGAGCCTATTCGTTGCAAACAAACAAACAAAAAAACAAAAAAAATAAACAAATCTTTCCTCTTTATAATATTAGTGTATATATAGAAATAATGTTGAGGTTTCAACAAGGGTGTTTTTGGAGTCCCACCAAAATCACCGGAGACCAAACCAACCTCACTTTTAAAAGCCAGTAGACCTGCTGATTGGCGGACGAGGTTCTGGTACTGGATTTCGTTTCGGGGTTGGCAGGTTCAGTTGTACCATCATGTACCATTGATGGTACAACTGGCACTGATTTGTCTCAATAGTACAATGAAAAAATTTACGAGTGTTTCACCTGGAGTTGTCATATTTCATTTTAAGATCAATGTAATAATGTATTTTTTTCTCACGGTGGGTGTGACGCGGTGCTGCGACGACAATCCTCTTATGATGAGGCCGTCAAGCTGAGTGCCACCATTGTTAACATGGTACGTGTATGTAATGGTGGCCCTCTTTCCTGAGACTTTACCTTCAGCTTACCATCAGGCGAGGCGAAGTCAAATTGACGTGTCCTATATATAAACTCATTTGATGGGATTATATGTCTAATGTCTACTGAAAATTGGAAAAATTGCATGCAGAAAATCTACCTTTTTTTTTCTTTTTTTCGTGCGGAAATCCCTTCGGATACCCCCCCCCCCCGCCGGCCAGCGGGGGTGGTTATATCGAGCTTGAACCGACTAAAACCGCACGCCGTCTCGGGTCTACAGACGCCGGGGTGTAAGGTTGCCCATAGAGCATATCCCTCGCACCCCGACTGACCCTGGGCCATCTCCGGTTTCGAGATGGCCCCCTCGGGTTTGGCAACCACGGTGTCCCCGTCTTGCCCCGGTTTGGGGGACGGGCGCTAGTCGCCCCACTGTCCCGGCCTGCTTCTGCTGGGGTGACAGGCGCAGGCCTGGGGGTGGCAGGTGAGGCACCTGCCACCCCCAGGCCTGCGCTCATGGAGGACGGAGGTCGTTAAGCGGCTTCCGGCGCCTGAGCCGCCTGCGACGCGCGGCGAGCAAGTTGGCAGAAAATCTACCTGCGAAACATGTACAACTGTTATTGATTTCATTGACACATTGTAACATACCGTGTTTCAAGCAATACGTGCAGACTTATTTTTAAAATCGTGGTACTAGTAGGACAAATCAGTGCCAGTTATATCATTCATGGTACTAGCTGATGGTACAAGTGGTCCGGCGGGTTCAAGTCTCGTCCGTAGACTTAAATTTACATCTATTTAAGTGGCAGCTTAAGTGGCAGTGTTGCTGATACAAGTATGACCTTTTGGATTACTCATTTAATCCGCGTGGTATATGAAGCCCTCCTAGTTCTTCGGGGCCCATCTGTAGGCAAGTACACCTATTTATTGACGGTAAGCGAACCCCAGGCAAACTTCGGATGGAAGCTAGGGTTCGAAAGAACTTGATGGGGCCCCCATAAACCCATGAAGCCAAGGGAATAGATAGATAGATAGTATTGAAGGGTTATCCCACGCAGATGATGTACTACACCCTGATTATCCCTCAATCGACTTTCCCGATTTGCCTGGGTGGGTAAACAGCTGAAATATTCTTTGTCTATCTCTCATTCCCGGGTCAGTGTCAGAACGGGAATTCTCTTATTCCGGGGTCAGCACAGGAATTCCAACATTCCCGGGTTATCACGGGAAATTTATCATGCTCGGGTCAGCACAGGAATTATATCAATCCCGGGTCAGCACAGGAATTCTATTATACCGGATCAGCACGGGAATTCTATTAATTCCGGGTTAACGCAAAAATTCTATAATACACGGGTCACCACGGGAATCCTATCATTCCCGGGTCAGCATAGACAAAAAAACCAATGATAATAAAAAACGAGTATATGCGTAAGGTATTTATTTTATAAATAAAAAAATCGTAATACAAAATTGTAAGTAGGTACATTAAAAGTATAATAGACAAGCGTAACTGGTAGAAGCAAAATCGTTACAGAAGCAAAGCTTTTATGAATAAATGAATGAGAAGCTTTGCTTCTGATACGAGTTTTTACAAATAAATCAACTGAAATCCAACATCTTTCGAATTCAACTTTCAAATCAACTCTTACTTGAGCTGAGCGAGCCGTTTGTTGGTGACTGAACTCCTCCGTAACCACGCGATCTTGACCAAATTTACCACGGTGATAGTGTGGGCACTGAGGAGTATTTTGAAGCGAGAGAAGCGTGTCCGATGTACCATTGAGGAATAATCACCGAAAGACAGTTTCACGAGCGCGCTCAGCTCAATTTATTTCAGTCGCACCCTGCACTGAATTCCAAGTGTATTTATGTGTTTAGAGCAATGACTTCATTCGTTAACAGCTTATCTAGTAGCCTATACATAGAAGTCATTGATCTAGTGAAACATTAAAATAAATATTATGCTTTAAAAATATAAATGCGACTCTAAAACTTACGTCATGTTAATCCATTTTTCGAAGTCGTTTTGTGCGTTGTGACACGTCCCTTACAATTTTGAAGTTTTATTTTTATAATCAGAGTGGCTCATTGATCTCTACCTGCAGAGAGAGCGCTCTACTAAACCGAAGCAAGCCGATTTTATGTTGTTCTGTGTACTCTCACTGTTCTTCCCGAAGAACAACGACGCGACGTGCCAAATTAAAAGCCGAGTACTGTACATTTGGTAAAAGTTTAATTTTTAGTTTTTGATCGATAATACATTTATTTTCTCTGAATATCGAAGAGTTAACTAGTTTAATTAGCTTTAGTTTAAGCTTTAGTTTCACCTGTCCCGATGTTTGTGATCAATCTTGCAAATTAAATTTGATCGACTGCCTGGTTACCAATTGAGCTGAAATTTTGCATACATGTGTAAATCGCATGACACTGCAGTATTATGATGACATAGTTCTGATCTGATGATAGAGTTGGAAGGTGGCCATAGGAACTTCGCAATGAAATGCCACAAACTCATTGGGCTCGTTTGAATCGTCTTGACGAGTAGTTTGTATTTCAATGGTAACCAGGGTCTGATGATGGAGCTGGAAAGTGGTCATAGGAACTCTGTAATGAAACGAAGTAATCCCATCGAGTTTTGGCTCGTTTGATTTTAAATGTTTAGTTCTTTTTATTAACAAGAACATAATAAAATTTATTTCTATTTTTTTTATATTCCAATGGTTTTAGTTCTATGTACGAAAATTCAGTCACTAGGCGTTTTAAGGCGGAACCACAGTTCGCTATATATAATTTGTTAGTCGCCTTATTCGGTCGCATATGATGAAGAGATAGGGACACATTCGTCTTAAATTTGCGTTAGTCGCATGCATAATGCATAAATAGCAAAAAATAAATAATAAATATTTAAGCTAATACAGCCTAGCCGCATAAAAAATCCATCCTAATATTATAAATGCGAAAGTAACTTTGTCTGTATGTCTATTACTCTTTCACGCCTAAGCCACTGAACCGTATTTGATGAAATTTGGCTCACAGATGGACTAGAGCTTGGGAAAGGACATAGGCTACGTATGATCACGATTACTGATATCCACGCGGGCGTAGCCGCGGGCAACAGCAAGTAACAATGAAGTGTGGCTCCGCCTTTACAGTGCCTGCTGCCTGACACTTGTGCACGCATTGCGGACGCCCTGTTTCGTGCAAATCGTGGGTACGTATTTTTTGCACGACATTTTCACAAGATTATGAGCACGAAACAGGCGTCCACATGAGGCAGCGGACGACCTTATGACGTAGGTAATGGTACATCGTCTTAGTGGGGGTAGGGACACGGTATAAGTTTGTTTTTTAAAAATACTGATATGTTTAATTCCAACCCTGGAAATGTTGCTTGAAGGCGGTCGATTCGACGCCTTGAGGAACTTTGGTTACATTTACCTGAAAAAGAAAATGGTAGATTAGTTTTTTCTTAATTTAATTTTTTTATACATATATTTTAATATTGTAGGACAAAGTACACAACGCCATCTAGACCCAAACTAAGCACAGCTTGACATATGGGTTCTAGAATGCGGATAAACTTAAATACTTTTTTTTTGTAAGTAAATAAATATTATACATAGAAACACCCAGACCAATGCACTGAGAGGAAATCGAATCCGCATCCTCTAGCTTAGCAGTCGAACGCACTACCGCTACACCACAGAGGTCATCAAATATTGGCACGCTTGGGTATACAGGGTCCTACCAACACTCTTGAGGTGCAATCCAACCTCACCTGCAGGTCGGTGCACCTGCTAAACAACGGACGAGGTTCTGGCGCAGGCGCACCTCTAAGGTTTGGGTGGTGAGACGGCAGCCGCTCCCGGAAAAACCGACATTTTATATTTTATATATTTATATCTAAAGGTACATCGCCCTCACAGAGTAAATCCAATGTGACAATGTTCTTACTTATCACTAGATAATATCTAGGTTACGAGGGATATGCTCTATGGGCAACCTTACACCCCGTAGACCCGAGAAGGCGTGCGGTTTTAGTCGGTTCAAGCCCGACATAACCGCCCCCGCTGGCACGCGGGGGGGTATCCGAAGAGATTTCCGCACGAAAAAAAAAAGGTACAACTGAAATAAAAATAAAATCATTTTTGTAGATTACAAGAAACAATAAAGTCACTTCAATTTTCATTTTCCGCGAATGTACAGGAATGTATGCGAACCTCAGGTTCCAGGACGCTACTGGTGTTACATACGTCCATAGGCCACGGTAAACACTTCCCATCAGGTTAGCATTGTGCTTGTCAGCCTCACAAATGGTATAAAAAAAATCGCCAAAGGTGGCCTCATACATCTAAACTGTAGGTCTGCTATGAAATGGACAGTCGCAATTGCGGGCCCGCACGAAACACGAACGAAAGAAGTGTCATTTAGGTACCATGAAGGTTGGGGTGTGTGTTGGGTAACCTCCTCGAGTGTCGCTCCGATTCCGATCCCGCTGCAGTCCGGGGGGAACGGAATCGGAGCGGCCGGTACACCCTGGGCGGCGGTCAATGGCTTCCCCTTCACCCCTTCATAGGGTTGGCATTGATCGTCGGCCAATACCCAACGTGGCGGGAACACATCGTTCTCCGTACTCCTCTGCTTTCAGAGGAGACAGGATGAGCGATGCTGTTAGTGGTGAGATGGCCCAGGGTCAGCCGGGGTGCGAGGGATATGCTCTATGGGTAACCTTACACCCCGGCGTCTGAAGACCCGAGACGGCGTGCGGTTTTAGTCGGTGCAAGCCCGACATAACCACTCCCGCTAGCCGGCGGGGGGGTATCCGAAGGGATTTCCGCACGATAAAAAAAAAAAAAAAAAAAGGTACCATGAAGGTTACTTTTTTTTTAACGTGTGTAAACCACGGGCTTCACCCCATCGGGGCCAACGATGGGGCGGGCGTGTCGGAATAGGACCGACTCAAACAACACGGTTTTAAGTTTTTTTTGTTTTATTTTTTATATTTAGGACACGTCAATTTAATTTCACCTCGCCTGATGGTAAGCTGAAGGTAAAGTCTCAGGAAAGAGGGTCACCATCACATACACGTACCATGTTAACAATGGTGGCACTCAGCTTGACGGCCTCATCAGAAGAGGATTGTCGTCGCAGCACCGCGTGACACCCATCGGTCCCACTAGTGCTGCGACCACAATCCCCCTGCCCGGCTATGCACTTGCTGACCCCTGAACGCAATCAAACCGAAATTGGATTACTATGGAGGGTTTTTCGCAATCGTGCAAGGTACCTTACCTACCCGGCCGAATTTTGTGGCAAATTTGTGTCATCAAGAGTCCATTGCCGGGCACCCCGGGTAAGCCTTCGAAAGGATAAGCCCAGGGTTACCGGCGGACTTTGGCCGCTACCGCGGCCTCTCCTGGTGGGGTCGGGTTTTATCCCGCGAGGGTGATGGGTTGGCAGGCGTGTGTAGGACACACACGACACGCCTCTGTCTTGGCCTGCTTCGGATTTCGTTCTTTCGGTCGGGACCATAAAAGTATGTTCGAGACTGAATCAAACATATCAAGGAGGCTTTCGTTTACAATATATTTCTATTAAAAATGAACTATTATAAACAATATTTATATAAAAATGAACTATTATAAACAATATTTATATAAAAATGAACTATTATAAACTATATTTATATAAAAATGAACTATTATAAACAATATTTATATAAAAATGAACTATTATAAACAATATTTATATAAAAAAATACATTCCTTTATATTGGATTATGATAACCTTTCGACGTTTTGAAAAAAAGTCGTATAATAGCGTGTTTCAATTTTAATTTTCTTTTGGCTGACTGTCAAAATTTCGAATTTTCACGGTTTCGGGTCGTTTCATGGTCTTCGGGCCCGATTGCGTGATTAGTGCGTTTCGTGGCAACAATTGCCCAAAATTTCAGTCCGCAATTGGGGATGTACGTTTCATGGCAGGCCTGCTATTTACTGTGTAAAAGTGCCTAGTATTAATTAACTTATTATTGTAGTCTTTATAATAATTTGCTAAGATGTTTTGGGTAGGTGGTTTCATTAGAAAGGCAATAATGCGAAAAGGGCTTAACACCAATCAATTCTATGTATACCTACTAAACTAGCTGTATGAAATAACTTTGGTAGGTATCGCAGACGACAACAACCCGACCACTAACATTTTATAGCTATTTTACAGATGAAACTTCAATAAAAATAAATAATTAAAAAATAAAATAACCCGACTGCTGCTAAAATTTGATACATTCACGAATATCGGCTGATAAGGTAGCCAACATAACTTGATTCTAAGGCGGAACGAAGTTTGCCGGTTCAGCGGTTGAGACAATGTAATAATTATTTAATATCTATATATATAAAAATGAAACCCGTTTTCCGTTGTCACGACATAGCATGAAAACGGCTTGACCGATATGGCTGATTTTTTTTTTGTAGTTTTCTAATACTCTGTACAAGGTTCTTACGGAAAAAATATTAAGAAAATCTCTCAGAAAGATTGAAAAATATACATTTAATTTTGCATATTTTAAAAAAAGCGCGTTACGAATGTCAACGTCATTCAGATCAACGTCATAGATTCCAGTTCAAATTGAATAGGTACGCATACATAAGATAGGTCAGCTATACAAAATAAAGTAGTGCATCAAATTTACGCTAAGGCGGTACGAAGTTCGCCGGGTCAGCTAGTTATTTAATATTTAACAATAAAAATATTCTACGACATTATACACAGCGTTTTCTAGACCTCGGGTCCCTATTACTAAGACTCTGCTGTCCGTTCGTCCATCTGTCTATCTTTCCATTTGACACCAGGCTGTATCTCATGAACCGTGATATTTAGACAGTTGATATTTTCACAGATATATTTCTGTTACTGCAATTTTTATTTCTTACCAATAAAGTAAGCATAGTTAAACTAACTTGTGTTATGGGTTCCAGAATGCGGATAAACATACTTATATACAATTTTTTTGTTTGTAAATACATACATATTATACATGCATTTAAACCGAGGCAAGGAGGGGTCTCAATATGTTAAGAATGGTCACCCATCCTACGACTGACCTGGCTAGGTTTGCTTAAATTTGCAATGTGTTAATCTACTCGGTTACCACTTACACAGACGGCCTCTGTGGCGTAGCGGTAGTGCATTCGACTGCTAAGACTGGTGGCGCGGGTTCGATTCCCGCTCAGTGCAAATATTTATATGCATGAATATGTCTCTTTGCATTGGTCTGGGTGTTTATATGTATAATATGTACGTATTTACGAAAAAAAAAGGATATAAGTATGTTTATCCGCATTCTGGAACCCATAACACAAGCTAGTTAAACTATGCTTACTTTGGGTCTAGAAAGCGCTGTGTAGAATGTCGTAGAATATTTAAATTAATTATGTAATTAAGCGTAGCGAGCCGAAGGCGAGCGAAGCGCCTTTGGTTTCAAAGTTGCATTTCAAACAAATGATACATAATGATCGAATGTCCAGATCGGTCTTACCATCGAGGAATAATCACCGAAAAACCAAATCAATGAAAAAAGTCGACCGGTCACGTTGACCTATTGTTGGAGCAAATCTCGCTACGCTTAAGTTTGGGTTGATTGCCAAGCTGGCAACGGTCCTAGTTTTAGAATATGCGAACCTACCCTTTTAATATAAGACCTGTATTGTATTGTGTACCTGTATTCTTACAAGTAAAGACTAATTATTTATTATTGAGCTGAGAGTGAGACTCCACTGGGTGTATTTCGGTTGTGACGCTACTTCTCCTAAACTAATCGACCAATTTTGACCAAACTTGGCATGTAAATACAACTTGCTACTCGGAAGGTTTAGAAAAAATAAAATTGAATATCGAAAATACCATGGAGGAATAATCACCCTTCACAAATTCTCTCAAATCTGATTTCTCCAAAATGATCAATGTTGAGACCACGATTTTGGCGCCAAAATGTGCAACTTACCTAACTATTGGCTTCAGACAGAAAAAGAAAATTGAAAATCGGTCTAGCAACAGAGCAATAATCATCGAAAAAACAATTCAAAGGTATTCAATTGAAAAAAAAAATCGGGTGAATTGTAGGTAATCATGTAGCTCAGGGGCGCAATGCATTCTGCTGTTGCAAGCAGAATGCATTGCGCCCCTAGTTATTAAAATGTAGGTATTAGTATATTATTTTAGTATATTTTCTGAACGTGTATTTCTGTAGGAGTGGCACATTGGGCTTCAGAGCGTCACACGCCTGTGGTTCAAGGTCAAAGACAGCCATCTTGACGTCACACATAATCAATACTACGCCGGCGGTATTATATTCGGGACAAAATGTTCTAAATGTTCAAAATGTTCTGTTCTAAATAATTGATTTCTTTATTCATCATCATCATCATCATCAGAGCACCATTCCCGGTTGAATCCAAAGCTTACAATTTGGAGCCGCTCTCCTAACACAACTAGCCACAATTTGCTTCATCTTGGTTTTTACAGGATCGACTGCCGTCTACATATAGGACATGACGGCATATTGATAGCGCCAACTGCCGTGTGTCATACGAGTGTTTTGTACCACCAAGGTACACGATTAGATGCGAGGGATATGCTTTCGCGAGGGATATGCTCTATGGGCAACCTTACACCCTTACATCTGTAGACCCGAGATGGAGTGCGGTTTAAGTCGGTTCAGGCCCGATATAAACGACCCCGCTGGCCGGCGGGGGGGTATCCGAGGGGATTTCGGCACTAAAAAAAAAGAAACCTCTTTATATATAAAAATTACGTGTCACGTTGTTTGTCCGCGATGGATTCCTAAACTACTGAACCGATTTTAAATTTGATTTGCACACCGTGTGCAATTTGATCCAACTTGAAAGATAGGATAGCTTACATCTCAATGTATAGTCGCAATATTATTTTATTGCAAATTATTTGTCTATTATTTGACAGTCACAATTATCTGTTAGCTCCAAACGACAATAGGATATAACAAGAACCTTAGCACCAGCAACGCGTGGCCGGGTCTGCTAGTTATATATATTACTTCAGAAGTTGATCTATTACCCCAGTAGGGTCAGTCCAATTTCGTTTAGATAATCTCCATCCCTTAGGTATTGTAACAAGAACTTACCCAATCGGCATAATCGTGGTACTTCAAGTACTGTTCAGCCTTCTTCATAGCCTCAGCCTTTTCCTATGGACAAAACAAGTTAAGGAAATTAGAGAAACCATGAAAAGTATACAGGTGCCTCGAAGAGCTTGCGCTGGAGTTGCATAACATAGTGGAGGGACGAAACCATGTATGTTTACCCCTTAAAGACGGCTGTATATAATAGTTGCCCTTAGCCCTGTACATTTACCCCCTTAAAACTAAATTTTGTATATTTACCCCTCCCCTTGAAACAAATCCTACGAATTTGCTCCTCCCCTATACGAATCCCTATATATTTGACCCTTCCCCTGAACGAAAACCTGTATATTTACCCACAATCCCTGAACGAAACCCTGTATATTTGCCCATACCCCTGAACGGAACCCTTTATATTTGCCCCTACCCCTGAACGTAACCCTGTATATTTGCCCCTACTCCTGAACGTAACCCTGTACATTTGCCCTTACTCCTGAACGTAGCCCTGTATATTTGCCCCTACCCCTGAACGGAACCCTTTATATTTGCCCCTGCTCCTGAACGTAGCCCTGTATATTTGCCCCTACCCCAGAACGGTACCCTTTATATTTACCCCTACTCCTAAACGTAGCCCTGTATATTTGCCCCTACTCCTGAACGTACCCTGTATATTTGCCCCTACACCTGAACAAAACCCTGTATATTTGCATCTACCCCTGAACGTGGCCCTGTATATTTGACCCTACCCCAGAACTATATATTTCCCCTCCCGTCTGAACGAAATCCTATATATTTTCAACGTATTTTCTACAAATAGTGTTATTTATAAGCTTTTCACAACGCGTTGATGAATATAAAGAACTTCAGAGCAGGTGTGCACGACGTGGTTTCAATAAAATAATATATAATATGTTTAGTTAATCATCCGTCGATATTTTAATACGTTTCGAACCACATTAAATAGTATTTATCACATCGTAAATAGTCTATCAAAATAGTTTATGATTTTTCCTGGGATGCCAATCGATATTATTCATGAATTACGAGTAAGCACTATAATTTTATCACTCTGTCTGTTTATTCGTTTTAAAATCACATATGTAGTTAGTTCTTTTTTGTTTATCTGTGTAGGTAATGACCGAAATTACTAGCATTCCCGTTAACGCTTCGAACTAAGTGAAATTGCTTGTATTAAGGAAGCAATTTAGCTCAGAACGACCAGACGTACCACAACGTGCCATCAATACATGGTGGATATTTCACTCATACGCAGAAAATGTTTTGGCAATACATTAATTATACATACTGCTAAAGCCTGGAATACTTTGCCTGAGTCAGTGTTTCCAGAAAGCTACAACCCGGGTGTCTGCAATTATAGAGTGAACAGGTTATTTCTAGGCACTTCGACCACGTCATCACTTACCGACAGATAAGATAGCGGTTAAAACGCGAGCCAATTTAAAAAAGACAGAGGCACTCCGGGAGTGCCGGCAGAAGTGAAAACTTGAACAATTACGCGTGTATTTTTATCTTTATTTAAATCGTGAGGAAATATGTTAATAAACCTATGCTTACTTTATCAGGGATATATACAAGAGGCAATATATGTTATCTGATAAAAAATATCGTGACGGAAGATTCATAGAAATCACTAAGACGTCGAATAGTACCATTTAGCGGATTTAGTTTCAAAACGCTAAGTTAACACGCTGCTGATGCCACCTATTTCATGACGGCTGTACACAATCGACGAGACACCCCGAGACACGGCAAGAACGAGTGTGTACATGGTGCTTTCAACTTGTCTCCTCTCAGACGGTCCCAATCGCTTGCCGGTTTTTGCGCCCGAGTCAAAGGATGTCGTTCGTTCTCGCGAGGACAATGAGAGCGAGCATTTACACACTTGTTTATTTAGATTTTTTGATTTACCGATGACTGTATTTGTATCAAGCCGATCTTCCCTATGTGATAAAATGAGCGTGAATTACAGTTTTTGGAGTACAATTTGGGTTTAAGAATTTCAATTTTATGGTAAACATACAAACTGTAGGAGCGATTTCTACATCCATTACGGTAGGAATCTTCATTACAATTGACACCACCAGTGTGTACTTATATGCTCTCATTTAGGGCCTCATCGGCCGAGACTCTCTTTGAGAGCCTCTCGACGAGTGTGTATAGCCGCCATTTATAAAGTAACGTGACGCGATTTCCATGATTTTTGTTCACCCAAAAAGTGGTCAACGCGGTTAAAGAAGTTTTCACTTCAAAAAGATTACACAACAAAAGATTTAAAATCATTACTATTTATTATTTGCTCATCACTACATAGTATAAAACAAAGTCGCTTTCTATGTCCCTATGTATTCTTAAATCTTTAAAACTACGCGACGGATTTTGATGCGGTTTTTTTAATAGACAGAGTGATTGAAGAGGAAGGTTTATATGTATAATAACATCCATTGCACCCGTGCGAAGCCGGGGCGGGTCGCAAGTAAAATATACGTCAAAGGGCAAAATATGTACACATAAAATTTGATGCTCGAATAAAATAAATACGTACCTTATCATTGGATTCCCGTCCCACCCACACGTAGATACCGCTGTAGCTGCCGGTGTCCAGGATATAGCATTCCTGCGAACGAGAGATTACATGAGTGCCTGTACTTCGTGTTGCTATCCTATTCTACTAATTATCCTAATAAACTGAAATTATAATTGGGAGACTAAGTGGTAATCGAGTATGTTAGCACATAGCAAGGCTAACCGATTCATTACCACCTTCATTTTAAAAAATGGCTACAAATGGTCACAAAGGCTTTTCCAATGACGCATATATGCGTCATCGGTCTAGCTGAAGATTTTTGACGCATATATGCGTCATTGACCACGAGTCGGTTAAGTAAACCTAGCTACATCAGTCCTAAGATGGGTGACATTCTTAACACATAAGGACCTACATGGTCAATCCGAGTACCAATTCCGCTTGCATTCAAAACTTGCACTTTGAAACTCGGGGTCTGCTTTCTAACTCTTTCTCCTCCTTTCCGTTATTTTCTTACTTATCTTTAGTACTTATCTTGGTTTCTACAGGAGCAACTGCTGTCTGACCCCCCAACCCCGACTGCGCCAATGCCTCGTGTTAATTGCTAACACTAATTGAAGAACAGATGTACCGGCTTGCAGATGCGGTTGGCTTGCTACCCGAACATCTGTATCGGAGCCATACGCCCCTCTATTCGTTGAGAGCAAACAACATATCCACATAACTCAGTAGATAGCTTTAAGTTTGAAGATGATTCTACGACGCAGTCCATAAGAGCTCTTGAACTATTTACAATCATATGATAATACATAATTGTCAGTTACTATATTCCATTCAAGTGGTTTATTTTATAGCATTTGATAAAGTAGTTATGCAGTTATTTTAGATTGAACATAACATAACTTCACGCCTGTATCCCCCAAGGGGTAGGCAGAGGTGTATTACACACCCACATAACTGGCGAATCGTGGATGTTTAATACACCTCTGCCTAGATTGAAATAAAAATATTTTTAACGGATTCTATCGCGATTTTGTTTTATTATTTACACTCATCCCGACGTTTCGGTTGCTTTCCAGCAGTCATGGTCACGGGATGGTCACGGGGAGACTGAAGATGGTGTCTCCTAGTTTAAAGTGTAAGTTATCTCACAGTACCTGAACCAGATTATATATTACTATTTACGAAATTTAGAATGAGCTCACAACATCCTGAAATCTAGTTGTGTTTTGCTTTTTTTTTTCTTTACTTTGGGTTTACTTCATTAAGTGCAAAAATAGCACCAAATAAATCGCGATAAAATCCGTTAATATAAGGTTTATTTCAATGTGTCATATTCGCGTAAACTTCCGGCAGTATAAGTAATTTTAAATTTTAAACGCATTAAATGTGTATATGGGTTACTAGCGGTACAGTCAACGACAAAAGTGGCTTAACAGATTCTAATTTATTAAACGGTTTAAGAGCTAAAGTAGCTCTTAAACCATCATATTAACTTTGTCCTCTCGGGATTATAAAACTACATGTACGAGTATATTCATTATAGAGTATTCATATCCTAATGTTAAAAACGTTTGTGAATACTTAAGTATCAATCCACTTCTGTCGTTGACTGTGCATCATCGTTTATGATGTAATCCTCTTATAGAATAATATGCTTTTAACTTAAACTAGGAATTCAGTGCAGGGTGCGACTGAAATAAATTGAGCTGAGCGAGCAGGACTTTTATTTGAAAATACGACATCGTACTACGGTCGCGCGCTTAGCTGAGGCCGCGTGCTCGTTAAACTGATTTTCGGTGATTATACCTTAACGGTACATCGGACATGAACCATCTCGCCATGAACCATACACTCCTCAGTGTCCACACTATCACCGTGGCAAATTTGTTCAAGATCGCGCGAGTGGTTACGGAGGAGTTCAGCCACCAACAAACGGCTATGCCGCGTATAAGAGCAATTATACATTTCTCACCTTTTTCCACTCATCGAAATTTATCTTTTCTTTTAAATTCTTACCTTAGTATTCAGTAAGTCTTGTGTGAATGGAGCAGGCAGCTTAGTGATCTTGAGTGTGCCAGAGGCATCAGATATCTCGCTTAGAGATACTTCGGAATTAGCTCCACGTTCGAATTCCTGTTCAGGTAAACATTATAATCAATTATTATGAAAGTAGAAGAAGCGAAAGATGTTGGTTGTCTCTGCCTACCCCAATGAGAAAATAGGCTTGACTGTATGTATGGAAATAATGACAGTTCAAGTGGTTTGATTCCCAGTCACTATAATATAAAATTTCTAAGATTATAATGTACAGTGACCGCGTTAGCCTAGTGGTATGGGTAAAGGACTGCTGAGACGAGGTCTCGGGTTCGATCCCAGGTATTACCATGGCACACACCAATGACTTTTCGATGCTTTTCGAAGTTGTGTGTATTTATCGCAGGTTTTTATGTGCCCGGTTAATGGCAATAGGCTCGCCACCTATTACATTTGGACCTAAACATAAACTGGCGAAATGTGGGTGCTAGCACCTCTGCCTACCCCTTCGGGGATATAGGCGTGAGTTTATGTTATGTTATGTTATAATGTACAGCTGATACCCGCGTCTCCGCCCGTGTGGAGGTCAGTTGTCGTTTTTGGTCATATTGTGGTCAATTGCAATCAAACATACAGCCGATTTTAAGTCTGACCAAGACTTTTCTAATAGAAAAAACTGGCCAGGTGCGAGTCGGACTCGCTCATGAAGGGTTCCGTAGCAGCAAGTAAAATTTTTATATTTGAGTTGACTGAATGAAAGGTAAATTGCGGTTAAAAAAACACTACTTACTAGATCTCGTTCGAACCAATTTACGGTGCAAGTTTACACGGTAATGTATATCATATACCTATTTTTTTTAGTTTTATCATTCTCTTATTTTAGAACTTACAGGGGGGGGGGGGGGGGGATTTTACCACTTTGGGAGTGTCTCTCGCGCAAACTATTCAGTTTAGAAAAAAATGTTATTAACCTCAAAATAAAATATTAGTAACCTCAATAGCATTTTTGAAGACCTATCCATAGATACCACACACGTATAGGCTTGATGAAAAAAAAATTTTTGAGTTTTAGTTCTAAGTATCGGGACCTCCAAAAGTTATTGTTTTTTTTTTTCTATTTTTGTGTGAAAATCTTAATGTGGTTCACAGAATACATCTACTTACCAAGTTTCAACAGCATAGTTCTTATAGTTTCGAAAAAAAGTGGCTGTGACATACGGACGGACAGACAGACAGACATGACGAACCTATAAGTGTTCCGTTTTTTGCCATTTGGCAACGGAACCCTAAAAAGTGTGTGGCAATCCGGTGTGAGTGAGTGCCGATAGAAGTGTAAACTTGAATATTAGACTAACCTCATCATCACCTCCCTCTGTTGCATCAGCTACGGAATCCTTGTCTCCTGAACCTAGGGATTCGAAGAACTTCTGGAAATCGCCCTCATGTGAGTCCGCATCTACACACAAACACATCAAAGTTTAACCTCAACTTGAAAAATGTATAACACACACAAACGTGTGTTGTTCACAGTTCCACAGCGTGAAATACTGTTGCGTTCTTGAGAGATACAGGTATCTATTCCCGGGTAAAAGTTGACAAATTTTATCCAGGACCGTTCAGCTGTTCTGGCGTGACTGAAAAAAGAAACATCCTCTCGTGTAGAATTTCCAATTTATAAAAGAAGGAGGAAAATAAATGCGTAAACCCTGAAAATTGTGTCCTGAATTAATAACAAGTTGATATGCAGCTCAGGCTTAATTAAGCGTAGCGAGCCGAAGGCGAGCGAAGCGTCTTTCTCCACAAATCGGGTTTTCGCGTGAAACCATACTCCTCCTAGACGGCTCGACCGATCTTGACCAAACTTGGCACGGTTATCAAGCTCAGTTTGCTGAGTGTCTCTATGGGTCGAAAGTTGATGTCCGACGTACCATCGAGGAATAATCACGGAAAAACCAAATCAATGGAAAAAGTCGACCGGTCACGTTGACCTATTGTTGAATAGGCAAATCTCGCTACGCTTAAGTTTGGGTTGATTGCGAAGCTGGTAACCGTCCTAGTATACTTTAGCTTCAACCTATACGATACCCCACAGTCTCGAAAAATCTAACATTCCCGGGAATTCCTAGGCTAGAATAGTTTAGTTCAGTTATTTCCATAGTGTTATGAGCTACGGCATTCTCCTTTGGGGTAATGCCGCAGATTTAAATACAATCTTTGTATTGCAAAAGCGGGCTGTGTGGGCAATTTATAAGTTGGGCCCAAGAGTCTCCCTCCGAGAAAAGTTCAAAGAAATAAACATTCTAACTGTAGTGTCTCAATATATTTTTGAAAATCTTTTGTATGTTAGAAGAACCATTTCCAATTTTTTAAGGCTTGGTGATGTACATAACGTAAATACTAGACATAAAAACAATCTTGTGGTTTTTAATAGTCGACTCCACAAGATTAGTAATTCCTTTCAGGGTAACTGTATACGCTTCTACAACAAGCTTCCTAGTGAAATGAAGAATCTACCTCTTCATAAATTTTAAAAACAAATTAAAAGTAAACTCTGCCAAAAAGGCTATTATAAAATTCAAAACTATTTAGATGACAAACAAGCTTGGATATGAAGCGTTTGCTCTCTCTCTATGCTACTCAAATGAAATATTGTAATTAGGTTAAGTAAAAATGTTTGTAAATAGACCAAAAAAAACAGCCCGCTGAGTTTTTTGCCGGAGTCTTCTCAGGACAGGGCCGCGTTTCGAACCGGTGGTCCATTTGCCAAACATTCGTTTAATTATTTTTTTGACGTTTTGTAAGTGCCGTATTAATGGTCTAAACAGAATAAATGATTTTGGACTTTGACTTTGACTTTGACTTTGACTTAGAATTCTCGTGTCCCGAGACACAAATAAATCGATAACTCAGAAACCGTAAACGTACAAATAATCTCGATGTTAGCACATCTATTATAGTCTTGGTCCCGAATTTGGTTGGCGACGTATATGTTATGGTCGATGTCAAGATTGAAGCAGTCTCCTTTGTACAGCGAGTCAGCTGAAGCTGAAAGACGATAGGTCTTTCAACACAATCACTGCCTCGAAACTTCGAGAATTCCCGGGAACTCCTAGTCGAGAATTCTTGTGTCTCGAGAATACAGAAACCATAGTCACCTATGATCTCAATGCTAGGACGTCCGTTATGGTCTTGGTCTCTGATCTGATTGGCGGCAGTGATGGCCTTAAGCCACTCTACACTCTTCGCTTACTCGCCCACATACACGTAGGTATATGCCATGGTCTATGTCAAAGATGCAAAGGTCTCCTTTGTTCAGCGTGTCTGCTAACCTCCCAGTCTCTAAAGATCGAGAATTCCCGGGAACTCCTAGTCGAGAATTCTCGTGTCCCGAGGAAACAGAAACCGTACTCACCAATGATCTCGATGCTAGCACGTCCGTTATGGTCTTGGTCCCTGATTTGGTTGGCGACAGTGATGGCCTTCAGCCTCTCCACACTCTTGGCTTTCTCGCCCACGTACACGTATATGTCATGATCTATGTCTAGGATGAAGCAGTCTCCTTTATTCAACGAGTCTGCTGAAGCTTCCACCTGATTAGAAGAAGAAAGCGTAAGTGGCAGTTGTTAAGGAGTCGGTCTTACGATCGAGAGTACCTGGGTTCGAATTCTGGGCATTACGCTACTGACGAGAACCCACTCAAGCAATTAAGCTTGTCTAGAGAGGTTGACAGGAATAGTAGTAGTTTCTTTTATTAATATTGGTTATTTATTTTATTAAACGGAAGTGACGCAGCACCTCTTACGTCTAAGTTGTCGGTAAAATATATAAACGAAATAAAATTTAAACTATCATGGCCATTACCATTAGTATTCGAGTTCGAATGTGTAGTGAAAACAGTGGTAGTGGTGATATGCGTCAGAGACGAGTATAAAAGAGGGTAGATCGATATACTTACTCTTATTAAAAATTTAAAAAGCCCCCTATGCCATCATTTATACTGGCACGCGTTAAACACTTAATCGAGTAATCATACGTGAAAAATGCCTTACATCAATTTGGAAAAGAGCTGATACTCTTACTCTCAGACAGACACACAAACTTATAACACCCCTCTTTTTGCGTCGGGGGTTAAAAATTGTTCAACGTTAGCCGCCAGTTAATTAAGCGTAGCGAGCCGAAGGTGAGCGAAGCGTCTTTGGTTTCAAAGTTGCATTTCAAACAAATGATAATCCTCCGAGACCGTTTGACCGATCTCGACCAAATTTGCCACGGTGATCAAGTAGACATTACTGAGTGTCGTAAGGGGTCGAATGTCCAGATCGGTCTTACCATAATTTTCAAGTTGGAATCGCGACAGACGATATCAATGGCCTAAGTATTTTACAATGACTTACGTGTAAATCAAGTAAGTAAGTATCCGAGGGGAATTCCGGACGAAAAAAAGGTATTTTCGTTCGGATTCCCCTCGAATACCCCCCGCTAGCTAGCGGGGGAGGTTATGTCGGGCTTGAACCGAATGATACTGGACGCCGTTTTGAGTCTTCAGATGGTTGTAAGTTGGCCCAATAAGGCAATTCCCTCGAACCTCGGAAATCAAGTAAGTACTTACTTGGCGAACTCTGACATTCCTCTTCCCCTTAATCTGGAAGAGTCTCTTCTCGGAGCCCTCGTTGATGGTGACGTGGGTGAACCCTGATGCATGGCCTCCGTCCAGGTACCTGATAGCTAGAAACAAATAATAATGTCTTACAGAAGAATAAGTACGCTCACACCCTTATTTTCTCGTTAAAACACAAAATATGCAGATCGCCACCACAAATTTCTAGAGGTGTCGATTTGCACACTAATAAAACCAATTTGTGCGAATCGACCACACAAAAATAAATTAATTATAAAAAAGTGTCGTCTCGTACAGTTTGCGCTCAAATATTTGTGCGAATGTACCACTCAGTCAACTGACGGGAAGCCTCTCCAACTTTCAATCCCAAAAGTGGCTTAATTTGCTTTTCAAAAAATAATCAGACTTAAATAGCAATTTAATATTTTATTTTAATAGTACGGGGACCAGACTTTTCGGGACTAAGCCAATCTCATCTGCAAGCAAGTACACCTGCTGGTCAAAGGACGGCCAGTCACTCCCACAACAGTCAAGACACGCCTAATAAAGAGAAAGACCCCGGGCTCCAAACTAATTACTAGCTTTGGATACAACTGGAATTAACGCTGTGATGACAATGTTTTTTTTTTAAATATTATTATTTATTTATTAAAACTTGATGCACATAATGTACACAGGCGGACTTACCTAATGCCACAGGCATTCTCTACCAGTCAACCTTATAGGTAATGCAGAGAATAAAAAAGTAGGTGCATTAAGGAGAGTAAAATTATTGAAATGAAATGAACCGTAAAGTTTAATGATCGACAATATGGCTTCAGGCCGAAACGGTCAACGGATGATCATCTCGCGTAAGTTACCCATCTTTGGGCGAGGCTATGGACAAGCATGGCTAGTCAGTGGTTGTTAACCTAGACATCGCCGAAGCTTTCGATAGAATCTGGCATACATTTATTTTTTATTTTTTTATTTATTTATTTTACAACATCACACAATTAAATTACATTATCACGGCATTCCAAAAAACCACTAAGGTTTGTGCGGAGTGCCGTGCATTCTATATTGCGATTACATGTTTAGTATAGTATACATAATATTTCACCTAAATATGTTTTACATATCTATTCTTATCACTAATTTACACAGACTTTTAGTTATTATAAATCAGATGAGGTATATAAAAAAGGCGCAAGTAGGAAGTAAAAATTGTCAGTGAGCGATCGTCAGGCCGAGCTGACAAAGATCCGGTTTGGCGTACGAGGCATTTACAGGATGTTTAGGAAATGTGTTTTTAATTTATTTTTTATATTTGTTGGCGTGATACTTTGCTTGAAAGATGTATTTAATTTATTAATTATACCTACATAATTCAAATATACGCAAAGATAATATACATACATATATAACCATACATATTTAAAGTTTAATTACATAATATGAGTATTAACTATGTAGATTATTTCGAATTCGATATTAGGAATTACTAGTATGTCCGTTAATCTTAATTAAGCTAAATGGCCTGTGTTAGGAGTGGGTTCACTTCAGTAGTGTAATGGTCTGGATTCGAACCGATCCGACCTCTCGCTCATAAGGCCTTAGCCACTAGCTACTGACGCTTCAAGATGATGAAACCGAATTAAATTACCAGGCTCGAAGAAGTTCAGGAAGTCCTTGGATTCATAACCCTGGACCTCACGATGCTGTATAGCACTTCCTTGGAACTGCTCGTCGTCCAGGTTGACTGTGAGCATAGCGGCGGCACCGGCCTCATCCTGGGAGGTCTTAGAGCCAAGCCAGAAGTGAATGTCCCAGGATAACCTGTCCTCTTCACCACGTGTCTGAATACGAGAAAATGATAAAGAAACAGAATATAAGAGATGACTCGTAGCCAAGCGGCAACTGAGTAGGTTAAGCAATACTAGCCAGGTCAGTTTTAAGATGGGTGACCATTCTTAACACATTAGGACGTCATCGTGCCTCGGATAGGCAGGTAAGCTGTCGGTCCCAGTTGCCATACGAACATCTATGGCAGTCGTTACGGGTAGTTGGAGCCCTAAGAAGTCCGACATACTGGTCTAAGTCCAGAACTTCGATATCGCCAGCGGGTTGTGGACGTCAGATGGCAGTCGCTTCACTGAAAATGTTGAAGCTCGGCCGCTTCGTAGTTATTTGGGAATAAGGCTTGGAGATATGATGATATAAAATATACTAGGTGTGCTCATTCTGCTGTTGCCGAAATCAAATGCAGAAATTAAGCGAAGCTATTTCCCCAGGACTTTTTCTATCGGTGATAATTCCTCAATGGCTAGTTTTTCTTTTTTCGTCTTGTGTATATGAATACATTACTTAATTTAATACCAATCGCGTGAATGAGGCTTTTTTTTTCAGATTTAGAAAATTTTGTTTCGTGATTATTCCTCCGTGGTACACATGAACTTTTAATTACATAGCGTATGTCCTTTCCATCAGTAACATCTTTGCTTGTGTGAAATTTCACTAGAATCGGTTCAGCTGTTTTGGAGGAGAAGATAGTCTAACAAAATACATGAGTCGTCTAAAAGAGAGCAAAGCTCTGACGAGCTTCGCTCGAAAAGAGGAAAGGTGATTAGGGTGTATGTGGCTCGGCCAAGATATTTGAGATCCAAACCAACCTCATAAGCCGGTACACCTGCCTACTGAAGGTCGAGGCTCAAGCGCAGGCTTTTCTTTAAAGGCCGTCGCCACAAGCGAGAGAGGCGAACAGTATATTACGTAATGCCATGTATTTGTAACACTCTCTAAGACCTCGGTCAAGAAGTCAGCTGCGGCGACGGCGCGGGAAGCGGTGCGGCAACGTTTTACCCGATCTGGAAGCCAGCGGGCAGAACGAGCGGCCCTAAAGCAGCATAGTGTTGTGTTACGAGAAATTATCTTTGTTCGCAAACTAAACGTGTAAACAGCGCGCTGTTTAAACATTTTACACACGCGACGACAACATCTTTTTGATATAATTTCCTTCTTAAATTTGATTTATTGTAGGCAAAAGATGTAAATTCCTACGCAAGGCAGACGCGTGGACACCGCTCGCTCCTCCCGCCGCTGCCTTCAAGGCTAGTTCCATATAAATCTATGCATCGTGACCGAACCCTAAGATTCCCGCGATTCTCTCGCTCGTGGAGACGGCTCTTAGGAGTTGAGGGGTCAGACGGCAGTCCCATAGAAACTAAGATATACCTTTTTTATCGTGCGGAAATCCCTTCGGATACCCCCCCGCCGGCCAGCGGGGGCGGTTATGTCGGGCTTGCACCGACTAAAACCGCACGCCGTCTCGGGTCTTCAGACACCGGGGTGTAAGGTTACCCATAGAGCATATCCCTCGCACCCCGGCTGACCCTGGGCCATCTCACCACTAACAGCATCGCTCATCCTGTCTCCTCTGAAAGCAGAGGAGTACGGAGAGCGATGTGTTCCCGCCACGTTGGGTATTGGCCGACGATCAATGCCAACCCTATGAAGGGGTGAAGGGGAAGCCATTGACCGCCGCCCAGGGTGTACCGGCCGCTCCGATTCCGTTCCCCCCGGACTGCAGCGGGATCGGAATCGGAGCGACACTCGAGGAGGTTACCCAACACATACCTATCCAAGGTATTGAGTAATAGGCTAGTGGAAACCAGGCTGCAAAGTGCCAGCACTGAAAGCAACCGAAATTGGTGCTCGCATCTCTCTCCTCAATAAAACTAAGACATACTTACTTTGAGAACGATGTAGGAGTCTCCAGTGAAGAACTTGCCATGATGAGAAGATGGAACTGGCACCGGTTCAAAGTCCTACGACAAAAGTATCAATATAAGAATATTGTACAGGAGCCTCACTATTATGACTTCTGAAAGTTTAGTTTCGGAGACATTTAATACAAGGTTGTAAATTGCCATGATCCGTACTACGAAATGCTTAAACTGAAACGCCAAATATGATCGACTTGACAGCCTCTGTGGCGTAGCGGTAGTGTATTCGACTGCTACACAGGGGGCGGGGGTTCGATTCCCGCTCAGTGCAAATATTTGTATGCATGAATATGTCTATTTGCATTGGTCTGGGTGTTTCTATGTATAATATCTATGTATTTACAAAAAAAAAGTATATAAGTATGTTTATCCGCATTCTGGAACCCATAACACAAGCTAGTTAAACTATGATTACATTGGGTCTAGAAAGCGCTGTGTAGAATGTCGTAAATACAACGTCACGGTATGAGTACGAAACTATTCAGTTTAGGTCTGCGGTTGAATTGCTATTACGGTCTCGGTTAGAGCCCAGGGCTCTACCAACATCCAAGGCCCAAGTCAACCTAGGTGAGGTTGACTTGGTAGAACTCTGGGGGCTAACCAAGACCGCGTAATAGCAAGTCAATCGCACAAATCAAGGCGTGGGTATGTAATACACCTCTGCCCCCCCCCTTCGGGGATACAGGCGTGAAGTTATGTTAATGTTATGTAAATTAAGGCAAGGCAATCAATTCAAGGCAAGTCAGTGCATCTGCTAAACAATAGACGAGACTCTGGCGAGGGCTTTCAGATTGGGAAGTCAGACGGCAGTCGCTCCCGGAAAAGCCAACGTACCAATCAAAATCAACAAGTGGACCCCGAGCTCCAAAGTGCACCCTTGGACGCAACTGGGACATCGTTATGAGGATGGTGATGATGGAGTTTAAGGGTAAACCTAAAGGATAGGACACTCCCATTTATAATTGCATAATGGAACACAATACTCATTATATTAAAATTACTTTTATCCTTTTTCATCGAGCTAATAAGGGTAAATAAATGGCTTATCAATCTAATTAAATTTGTATATTTTGTCCAATAATAGTACCTTATCAGTACTGTGAAGTATGTATTTATTAAAATTATTTTGTATTGTATTAAAAAATAGGTATGGCACAAATGTGGAAGCAGGATAATTTATCAATGTATGGAATGTTTCGTCCCACGCTCGCGCTCGTTCGTCCCAAAAATGGAACGAATCGCGAAATTTTGGAGAAAATATATTTTATTTTATTCAGTGAATAACTGCGCCCCGCGGCTTCACTCGTGGCATACATCACCCTGATTTATCCAAAACTATTTCTACAATACTGAATGGAAATTTGTTCGGTTTGTTGACATTTATGATTACTGCTCCGCTCTTTTGGGCATTAGCGTTACGATATAACCTTCCTGGATAAATGGGCTATCTAACACAAAATAAATTTTCAATTCGGACCAGAAGTTTTTTGTAACCATTTTTTTTGTAATGGGTAAAAAAGGTTAAACTCGCGTCAGTAAAACACGTGACCTAATTGTAAGACAACAAATATATACACTATGCTTAACAACCTTGGTGGCGCGTTCGTCTAATGAGTGGTCGTTGACTTCATCAAGGCTGAGATCGATTCCGACCGAGGCCCAAGAAACACTTTTGGTCATCATATAACTTTTTGTATAAAATAGAATAAATAATTCTATTTTGTGCTATAAATCTATTGATATATGGAAATTAAATAAAGTGCATCTATTATTGAAAAAAGTGACGAAGAAATAGCGAAAGAAAATGAGTGAATAGTTATAAATATATTGGCGATGATGGTTCTGGTAATACCGTAATAATGATGGTTAAAAAAGTTGTTGAAATTATGGATGGAAGTTGATTTTTCTGAGAGATAAACTTTTTAATGTAAAATAATTGTAATACCTAGTTCTGAAGTGTTAAATTTTTAATGTAATATAAATGGTCAATGTGCGATAGCGCATAAATGAATATTGTATGTTACCACATAAATGATAGTACTTTTATACTGATAATTAAAGCAATTTGTGCAAAATTATTCCCTAACCATTCCAAAATATCAAAAATGCACAACGTTAATATGCAAGTATTCACTTCTGCCGGCACTCCCGGAGTGCAACACGTCATTTTTTTTTTGGATTTCGTTAACGCATGACCTGTCGAAAGTTAAGGAATTGTAGATTACCAAAAAAAATTTAACTACATCTTTAGGACTCAAACAATCCTCAAAGTTTTGATATTTTTGCAATTTCGTTGTAATATTTGACTCTTGATTTCCTGAACTAAATATAAACAAAATAATTGACTTTTTATTCTATTACGTATAGTGTTATTCGTATTAGTAAGTGATACGAATAATATCATACACGACGTTTATTGCTTGCCACAACACGTTTTAGCCACTTTGAATTTTTAGGTATCACCCTGCAGTGCTTCGGGGACCACCTGCATCGGATCAGGAAGGAGTCAACGCCTGAGTGGCATCACTGCGACGCGAGCGAGGACGCGAGCGAGGCGGACTACCCGGCGTGGGAGGCGCCGAGGCGTGACCTCATGACAACCATCGGGGTGGAAGTCCTCTCGCTCGGCAGCATGATTGCGGCAATGGTGCGGAGCGCGAGCGCGTGGGCTGCCGCCACCTCCTTCTGCGAGCATGTAATGCTCGCGAAGGAGATGGCGGAGCGCGCCCGGGAGAGATTTAGAACTCTCCCGGCCCGCCGAGCCCGCAACTTGCTCTTTTTTTTTATATTTAGGACACGTCAATTTGACTTCACCTCGCCTGATGGTAAGCTGAAGGTAAAGTCTCAGGAAAGAGGGTCACCATTACATACACGTACCATGTTAACAATAGTGGCACTCAGCTTGACGGCCTTATCAGAAGAGGATTGTCGTCGCAGCACCGCGTGACACCCACCAGTCCCACTAGTGCTGCGACCACAATCCCCCTGCCCGGCTATGCAGTTGCTGACCCCTGAACGCAATCAAACCGAAATTGGATTACTATGGAGGGTTTTTCGCAATCCTGCACGGTGGTACCTACCTGGCCGAATTTTATGACAAATTTGTGTTATCAAATTTCTACCACCAGTAACCGCGCGTCGCAGGCGACTCAGGCGCCTCCGTGAGCGCAGGCCTGGGGGTGGCAGGTAAGGCCGCCTGTTAGCCCAGCAGAAGCAGGCCGGGACAGTGGGGCGACTAGCGCCCCTCCCCCAAACCGGGGCAAGACGGGGACACCGTGGTTCCCAAACCCGAGGGGGCCATCTCGAAACCGGAGATGGCCCAGGGTCAGTAGGGGTGCGAGGGATATGCTCTATGGGCAACCTTACACCGGCGTATTAAGACCCGAGACGGCGTACGGTTTTAGTCGGTTCCAGCCCGACATAACCGCCCCCGCTGTCCGGCGGAGGGGTATCCGAAGGGATTTCCGCACGAAAAAAAAAGGTATCACCCTGCAAATTCCCTCAAGTTTCAATAAGTTTGTAGAACTTTCTGGACTTGAACGGTAGAGCCCTAAAGATATACCCTACTGTACGCCTGTACACATCGTTTATTCGTATTAGAAATTAAGCAAGGCGACGTTAAAAGCTAGTTTATCAAAATCCCATAAATAAATTTGACGAGCCTGTTTTGATGCTGTCTAATGATTCGTATAGTTTACAGCATATTCTTTAAATAATTTTATGTTTTTTCACTATCCTAGAGATGCCAAGTCCCAAAATACATCAGCAATTTAATACCTAAGACTAGGGCGGCTAACCGTCCCGAATTATACGGGAACGTCCCGGTTTGGCAGGTGTAGTCCCGCATTGCAATCTAAACAAATAAAGAAAACTTAAGTATCTGTTTGTAATGTTAAAATATCAGCTTTTTATTAATTTCATGGTTAATACATATCTATACTAAAATTATCACTCAAACAGCAGGCGAGGTTAACTCAAAGTCAACCAAAATTCTACTTGGTGGTGCCCAAACATCCCTTTTACCGCATTGACCATATTCATTATTAACCATAGTTTTTTAGACCCTCCTTATGGTATGGATTATAGACTCTAACCGACCAACACGCCATCTTGGATCTCTAATGCCGGTGTGTAAGGTGGCGCAATATGGCAATTACCTAGCACCCCAGCCGCAGCAGTATCCCCTTCTTGCCCCGACCACCACTTGTCACCGCTAGGCCTGCACTAGTTGACCATCATAATTTTTTTATCGTGCGGAAATCCCTTCGGATACCCCCCCGCCGGCCAGCGGGGGCGGTTATGTCGGGCTTGCACCGACTAAAACCGCACGCCGTCTCGGGTCTTCAGACGCCGGGGTGTAAGGTTACCCATAGAGCATATCCCTCGCACCCCGGCTGACCCTGGGCCATCTCACCACTAACAGCATCGCTCATCCTGTCTCCTCTGAAAGCAGAGGAGTACGGAGAGCGATGTGTTCCCGCCACGTTGGGTATTGGCCGACGATCAATGCCAACCCTATGAAGGGGTGAAGGGGAAGCCATTGACCGCCGCCCAGGGTGTACCGGCCGCTCCGATTCCGCTCCCCCCGGACTGCAGCGGGCTACCCGGACTACCATCATACCGGATCATCATACCATCATACTCCCCCGGACTACCATCATACCTAAGACAAAATTTTCAACCTTCTGTTTTTTCTGGAAACTCGTTTTCAAAGACGATTGGGCAATAAAAATGATCATTTTCTTTTTGTTTTCGCTTTACATTATTTGATTAATGTTTGCGATAAAAAAAGTTGTTTCGAGCCAAAGATAACAATTATAATAGATGAATTTAGATATTTAGCATACTTAGGGACTGGTCGCGGGTTCAAGTCCCGTCCTAGATGTTCTCTTTTTCCGATCTAATTGAATTAATTAGGCGGAGTCATCAAAAAACAATGTTTAAAAATGACTGTAAAGTTATTCATTGTTTCCGTAGTTCGCAAGAATTACGGTAGATGGCTCCAACGTCGCCTTAAGACGTATATGATATATCGGAGAATTTTGAATACTTAGGTATGCTAAATATCTGCTAAATATCTAAATGCATTGCATGTATAAAGTCAAACTGTTTCCCTGACATTCATTTCCAGACTTTACAATGGCAATTATTCTGGAAAGCGAGTGTTTTTGTGGGGTTCCGTACCCACAGGGTAAAACGGGCTTAATTCGTTTTTTTTTTTAATGAAAATTTAGATATAAATATATACAATACGCTGTATCTCAATACTTATTCGAAATTAATGTCTCTCAATTTGCTCTTATACGCGGGGCAGCCGCTTACAAACTCTGAAACTCCTTTGCAATCACAAATCTGATTTCAACCAAATTTGGCATGGTCATAACGACAATCTAGGGGCATGTTTTGAGACCATAAAATTAAAAATCGGACATACCATTGACGAATTATCACCGAAAAACAAATTTACCATTGAAACTAATGGAAAAAGTTCGCGCGCGCAAAAATTGAATTTTTCAGATTTTGAAATAAAAAAATAAATGCTCGCTCAGCTCAATTTTAACTAACTGCATCGCATCCCTAGTTTATATAATTAATTAAATTAGATATTGAAAACTATGACTACCCCTATACCAAAAGGCGGCTATTCACCGGCACGCACGGCAGACGACCACGGACAGCTTAGCGCCACACCACGTCTGTTTTGAAGCTGCGGATCCGACAGACCGCTACGGCTTTGACAGCGCTAGCTTTCACATGACACTTTTTCCACGATACATGGATTATCTCGGGATAATCCGCGGCCGTCCGCAGAACCACGTACCGTAAAGAACCATCAATAAAACATAAACTCACGCCTATATCCCCGAAGGGGTAGACAGAGGTGCTAGCACCCACATTTCGCCAGTTTATGTTTAGGTCCCAATGTAATAGGTGGCGAGCCTATTGCCATTAACCGGGCACTTATAAACCTGCGATAAATACACACATAACTTCGAAAAGCATCGAAAAGTCATTGGTGTGTGCCATGGTAAAACCTGGGATCGAACCCGAGACCTCGTCTCAGTAGTCCATTACCCATACCATTAGGCTACCGCGCCATCAATAACAAACCGCAATTCCATCAAGAACCAAGCGTTTCGGCGCCTCTTTTCCTTGCCGCACCATAAACACTTGGAATTCTTTACCAGCACACGTGTTTCCTTTTTTTTACAGTCCGGGGTCCTTTAGACGAGGCGTGAAAAAGCATCTGATGAGGCCGTCTAGCTGAGCACTACCCACTATTGTAGTATTATTGGTATCTGTAATGGTGAATGTGAAGTTATATTGACGTGACCATTATAAAAACAAAAAAACCGTGGAAGCATGTCTTTTTTATCCCTTAACACACAGGCGATAATAATTTATGTGGCGGGTTGTTTATAAATAGTTTTATTAATGTTTGTCGGTGGTACGACGAGAATAGCCGTTCGTCCGCAAGGTGTTGCGACGGCATGGGACGTCGCGATCTCTGTAAGTATTTTTATTTTATCTGGTTGTTATAATGTTCACATTAATTTTTGCAGCAAAACGAACGGCTAAAGTGTATTTATTTACTTATTACTAGGTCTGCAATGCGTTCTGCTGTTGCAAAAATTGAGCGAAGCTCTCCGACTGATAATGTGTAATTTGACCTGAACTGTCAACCAGAAATAATGTGACCACCGGACCTGACCTGACCACCTGACCTAACCTGACCGCCTGACCTTACCTGATCGCCTGACCTTACCTGACCGCCTGACTTTTCTAACGGTGATAATTCCTCAATCATCATCATCATCATCATCAACCTATTCCAGTCCACTGCTGGACATAGGTCTCCCCCAATGCCTCAATGGCTAGTCCGAATCCCGTTTTTGTTTTTTTGTCTTAAATTACTTAATTTAATACCAATCGCGTGAATGAGGCTGGTTTGTTCATTGATAAATCAGATAATAATTATGTTTTTTTCCGGTGATTATTCTTCCGTGGTACTTTTGATTTTTGACTTTCCTAGCCTATAACCTCCACACTCATATGTTGCGTATATTAATCTAAATCGGTTGAGTGGTTTAGGAGGAGTTAGCGAACAACCGAAATACATGAGTCGTCTAAGAGAGAGCTTCACTCTTTCAGAGCTTCGCTCAATAATCGTTGCAAATATAGGTTACAGATGGTGTTGGTGTTGCATTGTTTTATAAGGTGGACAGAGCCCCCTAGTAACTTTTTTTTTTTTTTTTTTTATATTTTGGACACGTCAATTTGACTTCACCTCGCCTGATGGTAAGCTGAAGGTAAAGTCTCAGGAAAGAGGGTCACCATTACATACAAGTACCATGTTAACAATGGTGGCACTCAGCTTGACGGCCTCATCAGAAGAGGATTCGTCGCAGCACCGTGTGATACCCACCGGTCCCACTAGTGCTGCGACCACAACCCCCCTGCCCGGCTATGCACTTGCTGACCCCTGAACGCAATCAAACCGAAATTGGATTACTATGGAGGGTTTTTCGCAATCGTGCACGGTGGTAGGTACCTACCCGGCCGAATTTTGTGACAAATTTGTGTCATCAAATTTCTACCACCAGTAAACTCCATTTTACCAAGTTTGCCCTGCAGTTCATGCCTGGGTGGTAGATTTTTGGCGGTCTTAATGTGATTTAAAGGGGGAGAAATTTCAGTAAACTGAGCTGTTATCGAAAATGCCACAAAAACATCACCGATCGCACCAGTGTATACCCCTATCTCTGCTTCAAAAACGAGTTGAAAATCATTAAATCCTAAAATACTGGCGATGACCTCAACCCGTTTGTCTTTCATGTCTAAACAGAATTCAAGGCCACTGAAGGGCAGTAAAGAGAACTACTTAAGGCGCGGTCGTACTTCAATTTAACAATCGAAGTTCGATTTTAAAATTGCATAACTTATATTATTTAGATTAGTTATTGGAACAGCACAACTCTTGCTTTATTTTTTTTTGCTTTAGTATTTTGGCGATTTCATTCAGTGAGGATATTCAACCCCATCGTACCTTGATTCACAGTTATACAACACAAAGTCATACAAATTAATTATTATTATATTCAAATTATTATAGTCTAGTACATGCATTATGATAAATGATAGCTGAACTATTGTAATTATTTTTGGGCTGCTTCTGAACTTGGATTATATGTACTTATTTGTATTAAACCCACTTCCAGTGAACTTAATTATAGTTCCTTACGCAGAGCCTCATGTTCAGTTTCATTCCAGTCACAATCCAGCAGGCCAAAAATTATTAAAAAATCATAAAAAATCAAAAAATCATAAATTTAGGTGTATATTCACTTTAAAAATAAATAATTAAAATAAAATAAAACAAATATTTAATGGGGCCCTCATACAATAAACGTGATGTATAAAACTTTTTTTTTATTTAGGATTTTATTTACTTAGGTTTCATTAGTTTGAGTAGTATAGAATTTTAATTAATAACTTGACATTATTTAAAAAAAGTTCTATACAAACCTACCTAAATATTTTCGGGGAAAAAAACAACGTTAGAAAAAATATATGATTTATTGTTTATGTAGTCGGACTTCGCCTTAACATCAATAAATCACTCGGCGAGCACACATTTATTAACTCTAAAATGTTGCCATTTAAATCTAGATACACTGTATCATTACTCAGTACTACTACTGACAATTATTTCCTCCCAAAAATAACAAACATGTTGTTATGTGAACCAATCTCGCCCACTTGTACTGGAAAAAATATTAGTTGGGAGAAATCCAGTTGATCGGGTCTAAACAATATGATTGTGGGCAAAAACTCCTTAAACTTTGGAATTTAAAATACAGTATGAATTTAAAAACAAGCTTTCTAGTAAGTATAAAACACAGCGTGGGCAAGTCAACGCCGGGATCTCGTTGCGGTCCTGGGCGTGGACGTTCTCAGAATGGAGACCATGGTAAGAGCCGTGGTCTCCGACGGGAGCAAGTGGCACGTCGCCGTCTCTTTCTGCGAGCAGGTAATGCGCGCGAAAGAGGCGGCGGAGAGGGAGCGGGAGACGACCCTGCCCCCAAGTTCTGCAGTCTGCGGCGAGGACGCCGCAGACTTGTCTACGCCCGGGACTACCGACCTCCATGATCGGGGCTTGAGGACGGTAGTCGGCTGACTCGCCGTTCTTACAGAAGCAGGCCACGACGGAGGCGTATCGTGTGTATCCTACACACGCCTGCCAACTCACCGTCGCGGGATAAAACCCGAAACGAAAAGGCAAGGCCGCGGTGGCGGCCAAAGTCCTTGGGTAACCCTGGGGTTATCCTTTCGAGGGCTTACCCGGGGTGCCCGGCAATGGATACTTGGAGAGGACACCGTGTGGTTTTAGTTGGTCCGATTCCGATACGCCCATCCCATCGTTGGCACCGGTGGGGTGAATCCCGTGGGGGCTTCCACACGTTAAAAAAAAGACAAATGAAATGAGCTCAAACATGGCGGGTTTATCTTGAATTCAGAAGTTCCTATGACCATGACCCTAAATATCATGTAGCATCGAAGTATTTGCCAAGACAAAACAAATGAGCCCAAACTCGATTAGTTTATCTTGTTTAGATCAGGAGTTCCTATGGACACCTTCCGACTCTATCATCGCCCAGCTTCATAGTACCAAAGATACGCCAGTATAACAAATTTGAGTCCAATATCACGTCAGGACGTGGTTCTAATAGGGTTTCCAAGATTTGACCAACAATAACCAACTAACAGAGCATTAGTGAAATCAAACCTCGTCCCCCCAGGGGGTACAAGTGGAAAGCACGGTAAAAAAGACCATTCTGATAATCTAGACTGAATCACTCATAGCGATTTCCCAATTGCTTTTAAAGTTTGCACTGTGGAGCCCGAGGTCCGTTTGTTGTTTTTGATTATTATGTTAGTTTTGCCAGGAGCGGCTGCCGTCTGACCTCCCGACCCTGAGAGGTGCGCCTGCGCCAGATTCACATCTGTTGTTTAGCAGGTGCACCGCCTTGCAGGTGAGGTTGGATTGCGCCTCAAAGATGTTGATAGAGCCCTGTAACCCCTACGATCGCGACTGGTAACAGCTAACTAGGTCTGCAATTCATTCTGCTGTTGCAAAAATTGAGCGAAGCAATTTCACCAGGACTTTTTGTAACGGTGATAATTCCTCAATGGCTAATCCGATTTTCGTGTTTTCTTTTTTTGTCTTGTGTATATGAACAAATTACTTAATTTAATACGAATCGCGTGAATGAGGCTTTTTTGTTCATTGAGAAATCAGATTTTGAATATTTTCCGGTGATAATTCCTCCGAGGTACTTTTGATTTTTGATTTTGCTAGCCTCGACACTCATATCTTGTGTATATATGCCAAAATTGATCTTATTCGGTTGAGTGGTTTAAGAGGAGTTAGTGAATAACCGAAATACATGAGTCGTATAAGAGAGAGCTTCACTCTTTCAGAGCTTAGCTCAATAATTGAGCTGAGCGAAGCGAAGCTCTTATACGTGGCTAAGCCGTTTGGTCGAGACTATACTCCTCCGGAACCACAATACCGATCTTGACCAAATTTGCCATGGTGATAGTGTAGACACCGGTGAGTGTTTAGAGGGGTCATCTGTTCAAATACAATGTACCATTGAGGAATAATCATCGAAAAACAGTTTCACGAGCGCGCGGCCTTAGCTAAGCGCGCGACCGTAGTAAGATGTCTTATTTTCAAGTAAGAGTCCTGCTCGCTCAGCTCAATTTATTTCAGTCGCACCCTGCACTGAATTCCTAGTATAATTATCTTACCTCAAGGTTAAAGTTAAACAATCCTAGCCGGGTCCGTCAGACCATACGTAACATATCGAGACCCATCCGTGCCTCGGAGAGTACGTTAAGCCGTCGGTCCAGGTTGCCATACGAACATCTATGGCAGTCATTAGGGGTAGTTAAACATAACTTCACGCCTGTATCCTTGAAGGGGTAGGCAGAGGTATATTACACACCCATATTTCACCAGTTAAGGTCCCAATGTAATAGGGGGCGAGCCTATTGCCATCTACCGGGCACATTATTAAGCGAGCGATAACTAATAATAATTAGTTGGAGCCCTAAAAAGTCCGATAACTGGTATAACTACAAAACTTCGATATCGCCAGTGGGTTGTGGAGGTCAGGTGGCAGTCTCTTCGCGGAAAGTATCGAAGTTCGGTCTCTTCGTAGTTAGACTAAAAAGCTTCCCAACTAAGTAGGGTAAAAGGCTCGGAGGAGGATGTTCTTACCTCAATCCTCCATATCTCAAGGCCCGCCTTCTTGCCGGCGCTGGAGAAAGCTGAATGTACCTCAGGCATAGTCTGAAAATAATTTGTATATTATAATAGTATATTATAGTAGAAGTAATAAAATTGAAATAATATTTTTGAAATAATTAAAATTAAGCGGCGATAGCCCAGTGGTGTACGTAACGGACTGCCGAGACGAAGTCTCGAGTTCGATCCCCAGTCGCCCCGGGCACACACTTACTGACTTTTTGGAGTTATGTGTGTATTCAAAATGATGATTATCGCTCGCTTAGTAATATGCCCGGTAGATGGCAATAGGCTCGCCCCCTATTACATTTTGACCTAAACATAACTGGCGAAGAATCGTGGGTGTGCAATACACCTCTGCCTACACCTTCGGGGATACAGGCGTGAAGTTATGTATGTATGTATGTATGTAATAAAATTGAAGTATCTGTTTGTAACGTTAAAATAAAAGCACGGTACTTACAACAAAAAAGCAATTTTGTTAAATATTGTCTGTATTTTTGTCTGTTTGAATTAGGTAATCTCTGGAACGGCTGAGCCGATTTTGACGGGACTTTCGCTATTATAAGGCATAATATAGGCTTCTTTATTTTGAGGAAAAGAATAAGGGTTTCACGCCTAAAAATTAAAACTTTGAAATCTAAATCCATGCGGTCGAAGTCGCGGGCACAGCCTAGTGGGAAATAAGTGGTTTTAGTCGGTTCAAGCCCGACATAACCACCCCCGCTGGCCGGCGAGGGGGTATCCGAAGGGATTTCCGCACGAAAAAAAATAATGCCGCCCGTTGCCTCATGCGTATGCATGCATGCTGACATCCGCACAGCATACTGTTTCGTGCAAATAGAGTAGTGATACGACCTCCGTGGGTCTGTGAGGTAGCGGTGTGGACTACATAGAGCATTCGACTGCTAAGTCAGAGGTCGCGGGTTCGATTCCGCTCATCGCAAATATGTATATTTTTATTGGTCTGGGTGTTTCTATGTATAATATGTATTTAAGTAGATTTAACCACATTCTAGAACCCATATATGACGAGCTCTACTTAGTTTGAGTTACTGAGATAGCGCTGTGTAATATATGTCCTAAAATACTTATATTACCTATGTATTTTTACACGAAATTCGCATATTATTATTACTGTTCCTCATGAATGATTCTTGAGAGGGAAGCCGATAAGAAACGTATTAATTAGGTCACATTTACCTAGTGATCACAACCGGTATTTAATATTATTATATCAGATCACAAGCTCACTGTATCAAATCCACAATAATAATAAATATTTCCGTTTTCCTACACAGCACAACTTAGAGAGAGATGCCGATACAAACCAATTAAATGAGTGACCGAGACAAAAAGACAATAAAATTGTTGAGCCGTTGTCCTTGAAACCAGACGTCTGTGAATTGCGTTGGTAACAAAAAATCGATTCTAATCTAAGTGGACTCGTTTGTGTTTTTACTTTTTAACTGAGTTCAAAAAAATGAGGAAGTTTTTTCTTTATTATTATCCGACTTATCATAAAGTTCGTGAGAATGAATCGATTTGTAGGTGGACGAATGTTTGTCTCTCTATCACTCAAAAACGGCTCAACAGAACTGGATTATTAGTAATCTGAAATAACTATAGACCACTTTCATCCCGGTAATACATTCCTGTGGGTTCTCTCGATTTGACTTTCGCGAGCGCGACTCCTCTCCTCCTGACCCTGAGAGGAAAGCAGGTGTACCGGCTTGCAAATGTACCGGCTTGCGGATGTACCGGCTTGCAAGTGTACCGGCTTGCAGGTTAGGTTGGCTTAGCCCCGAAGCTGTTGTTGGGGCCCCAAAACACAGAATTATACATCAATCACACTTTCACATTATCACACTTCAGACTAACACTAATCCTATTTCTTACTAATATTATAAACTACTGTCCCCCGCGGCTTCGCCCGTGACATACTTCGCCCCGTGGCACCTATTTATCCTAAACATGCCTGTAAGCTTTTTTTTTAATGCAATTTTTTTAATTTTTCTATCGGTAAGAACCATCCTCGTACTTCAAGAAATATTATAAAAAAAATCCGTTCCCGCAGGGGGAACGCACAGATAGATTTCGTGAAGCACGGTTAGAAATATTTTTTTGCCCCTCTATGATCCATGCTTCTTCTATAACCCACGCCGAGCGCATTTTTCACAGGTTTAATTTTTTTTTCTCGAAAACGGTAACTTTTAGCAAAAAACTTTTCAGAGATTTATTTTAGACTTAAAAATGGCCATCGATTAAAAATGTTTCCGACGACAAGAATGTTCACCGGTTAGAAGTTATGATTTTTTTCCCGAAAAATTTTGGTTTTTCCCCTTTCCACTTTTAGTTAAAGTTTTAATCTTATAGGTTTATAATTAAAAGTTGTTGGTATTCGTTTATACAATGGGATAAAATTAGAACGGTTCGAATATCTTTCATGGAACGTGAAATTTTGAGGAAAAACTGATTTCACAAAAAGTGAGGCCCTACCGTCCCCTTAGGCCGGATTCCACCCGTTCACGAACTTAAACTAAGTTTACACCCAAGCAATTTTTGACTGCAGTTTTGTATAAATTTTTTGACCAGTCGTCATTTCGGACTCAGGGGGTCATAACTAGACCTATGAAGATTTTTTTTTTAAATTCGACAGTAGTCAAGAAACCAATAGGTAGATCGATTTCATCGAAATCTACCTTTTTTTTTTTTTTTTTTTTTTATCGTGCGGAAATCCCTTCGGATACCCCCCCGCGTGCCAGCGGGGGCGGTTATGTCGGGCTTGAACCGACTAAAACCGCACGCCGTCTCGGGTCTACAGACGCCGGGGTGTAAGGTTGCCCATAGAGCATATCCCTCGCACCCCGACTGACCCTGGGCCATCTCCGGTTTCGAGATGGCCCCCTCGGGTTTGGGAACCACGGTTTCCCCGTCTTGCCCCGGTTTGGGGGAGGGGCGCTAGTCGCCCCACCGTCCCGGCCTGCTTCTGCTGGGGTGACAGGTGGCCTCACCCGCCACCCCCAGGCCTGCGCTCATGGAGGACGGAGGTCGTTAAGCGACCTCCGGCGCCTGAGTTGCCTGCGACGCGCGGCGAGCAAGTTGCGGGCTCGGCGGACCGGGAGAGTTCTAAGTCTCTCCCGGGCGCGCTCCGCCACCTCCTTCGCGAGCATTACATGCTCGCAGAAGGAGGCGGCGGCGGCCCACGCGCTCGCGCTCCGCACCATTGCCGCAATCATGCACCCCGTCATCGAAATCTACCTAAAAAGAATCGGTTCAGCTGCTCTCGCAATTTGCGCTTAGCAACACATTCAGCGATTCATTTTCATATTACAGAAGATGTGAATGTTAGTGAAGATGTTTGGATGTTTCTTACTCAATCACGCTCTAACGGCTGGACGGATCTTACTTAAATTATGTACAGGGATAGGATTATAGTCAGCAAGAATCGATCAATAAAGTATAATAGCCGACAAACATCTGGAAAAAAATTCGCAAAGTGGGGTGAAGTTCGTACATGTGCACTAAACGGACCAACCAATCAATACAAAGACTGATCAACCAATGACACGAGTCCTTTGAGCCGTGACAGGCTTATAATATAATCTATAATTGATTAATTGGTGCGTGTCAGCCATCGCGCCCCGAAGTACTACCAAAGCGTCGATGGCTTAGTGGTTACGGAGTCGGCCTTACGATGGAGAAATCCCGGGTTCGAATCTGCGGCTACTTTTTATCCCGAGAATAGATTCCCGTGGGTTACGGGGACAGGATCAGAATTCTACACGGGCGACATCTAGTATTAGGTATAAACGCTAAGTTTTTATGGATAGATGGACAGATGTTTGTACTCTTTCACGTAAAAATAAAATTACTGAACGGATTTGGACGAAATGGGGCACGGAGATAGATGATAATCTGGAATTGGACATAGTTTCCTGGTCACATAGGTTCCTGTGGATCACGGCAACGCGATCAATACTTCAGGCGGGCGGAGCCACGGGCAGCAGCTAGTACTAAAATATGTGTAGGCTACCGACTAAAATTTACTGTTAGAAGTGCGGTTATGTGATGCGTTGTATTTCAATTATTCAATATGTCGAGTTCTATCTAATTAATGAAGTTATTTATACTGGTGTCACATAGGGCGAATGCTAAAAACGCCCAGAGACCGAAGAATATTTTGCTAGTCAAGGTTATTTCAAGGTTGTCGAATACATAATGAAATACTAGCATTATCACGCAGTTTCGGACGTTACGGTCACTGCGGCGGAATATATCATAGGACCGTCATTTCGAGATTCTGTTTGTTCGCAATGAACGCAAAACCTACTTAACGGTTTTTTTTTATTTGAAAGGTCTTGGTCAGAATTAAAATATTCCGGAAGTTTGATCTCAATTGGTTAAGTAGAACCGGAGATATGACTTAAAGTCGCGATAGCCGACATCCATGCGGGCGGAGCCGTGGGCATCAGCTAGTTAAGCGTAGCGAGCCGAAGGCGAGCGAAGCGTCTTTGGTTTCAAAGTTGCATTTCAAACAAATGATACTCCTCCGAGACCGTTTGACCGATCTCGACCAAATTTGCCACGGTGATCAAGTAGACATTACTGAGTGTCGTAAGGGGTCGAATGTCCAGATCGGTCTTACCATCGAGGAATAATCACCGAAAAACCAAATCAATGGAAAAAGTCGACCGGTCACGTTGACCTATTGTTGGATAGGCAAATCTCGCTACGCTTAAGTTTGGGTTGATTGCGAAGCTGGTAACCGTCCTAGTTAGTATAAAAAATCGCCAATTCACAGACAAGCTGAACTGAACAAGATGAGTTGAATGTTTTAAATTAGAGATAGTGTCTTGTTTCAATCAGTCACTGACGCATGTCGGCATACAAAGTACTCGTTTCTGTTCTCATTAAAATTTGAGGCGTCTTAGTTACGAAACATTAATACATTATAGAGATCACTCATTTTAATGCTAGTCGCCGGAAAAATAAAGTATTTGGAACATGTTTTTATTGGCACGACTTGTGTGAATACACTAGCTGTGCTCGGCGGCTTCGCCCGTGACATACTTCGATCCTCCGAAGCACCCTTTTAATCCATACATAAAAAATTTACGGCCTCTGTGGCGAAGCGGTAGTGCATTCGACTGCTGCGTAAGGGGGCGCAGGTTCGATTCCCGCTCAGTGCAAATATCTGTATGCATGAATATGTCTATTTGCATTGGTCTGGGTGCTTCTATGTATAATAAGAATGTATTAAAAAAAAAGTATATAGGTATGTTTATCCGTCCCCGAGGGGGCCATCTCGAAACCGGAGATGGCCCAGGGTCAGTCGGGGTGCGAGGGAATATGCTCTATGGGCAACCTTACACCCCGGCGTCTGTAGACCCGAGACGGCGTGCGGTTTTAGTCGGTTCAAGCCCGACATAACCGCCCCCGCTGGCACGCGGGGGGGTATCCGAAGGGATTTCCGCAAGATAAAAAAAAAAAAAAAAAAAAAGGTATGTTTATCCGCATTCTGGAACCCATAACACAAGCTAGTTAAACTATGCTTACTTTGGGTCTAGAAAGCGCTGTGTAGAATGTCGTAGAATATTTAATTTATACGCCTTCCGCTTCTTCCACTTTCATAATTGTTTTCATATATGCCCGGCGATTGCGAGTACTCTTGGCCTGGCCTTGCCTTAAAACGTCCTCGATCTAATTGACCTAGATCCTCCACCATCATGAATATGTAATTGGACCTCATACCAGACTTCAGGATTTTCTTTGTCACAGGTCTCCTCCTAAACTACTAATCCAATCAGAACCAAATTAAAGATGGCATCATTAAAGAGGTCAATCAGAGGAAGGTTTATGGATATATTTTGAAAAAATTAATGCTACCACAGAGGAATGATCACCGTTAAAAAAATTCCAGATGGAATTACATAATAACCGCTCGAGACACTGTGACCAAACTTTACACGCTCAGAAAGCATGTCCAGTGCTTTCAAAAAGAATTTTCAAAATCGGACTTGCCACGGAGGAATGATCACTGTTCAAAATTTTCAAAATCTGATTCCGCAATAGCGGTCAAATCTATTGGACAAGAATCACGATTTCTCACTCAGCTCAACATTGCAAGCAGCGATTCGCCTTGCAGACCTTTTTTTTTTTTTTTTTTTTCGTGCGGAAATCCCTTCGGATACCCCCCCCCCCGCGTGCCAGCGGGGGCGGTTATGTCGGTGTCGGGCTTGAACCGACTAAGGCGAAGTGTAATGAATACCTTGACTACATCTTTGACCATTCCTTATACATAAAGAATTGTGAAGTAATTAGTATGTTAACTTTTAGTAATGTGCCCGGTAGATGGCAATGGCTCGCCCCCTATTACATTGGGACCTAAACATAACTGGCGAATCGTGGGTGTGTAATACACCTCTGCCTACCCCTGGGGGGATACAGGCGTGAAGTTATGTTATGTTTAACTTTTAGTAATCCTAAGAATTTCGAATGAATAAATATCATAACGCTATTATATTAGGGAACCGGGTAGAATTTATTGCGATGTTATGTGTAAACATCTATTTCTTCATGATAAATGATTGTATGAAATAGGTAACCTAATACATGTTGGGTTCGAAATTGCAGAAGTAAACATACATAACTTCATAACTTCACGCCTGTATCCCCGAAGGGGTAGGCAGAGATGTGTATTACACACCCACGATTCGCCAGTTATGTTAAGGTCCCAATGTAATAGGGGGCGAGCCTATTGCCATCTACCGGGCACATTATTAAGCGAGCGATAAATTAACATTTATTAATGCACACATAACTACGAAAAGTCAGAGGTGTGTTCCCGGGGCGACTGGGGATCGAACTCGAGACCTCGTCTCAGCAGTCCGTAACGTACGCCACTGGGCTATCGCCGCTTACATGCCTTGATCTATTCCGAATTTAACGCGAACGAAGTAACGGGCAACAGCTAGTATACAATAATGTTAACGGGAACCTTTGAATTACACTGGCCGTGGTCACAGGCTGACTGTCAGCCTGTGACCACGGCCAGTGTAACCTGGTCGAAACGTCAGGCAATCCAAAGGTATGTATACACCTATACATGATCGCGTTAATTCCCGTTAACATTATTCTATTCTCCTATACAATACAAGACGAATTCACGCTTTAACTAGGACCTAATTCAAATTAGTGCGATTTATAGGGTTCCGTACCTCAAAAGGAAAAAACGGAACCCTTATAGGATCACTTCGTTGTCCGTCCGTCCGTCCGTCCGTCTGTCAAGACCGTTTTTCTCAGGAACGCGTGGAGGTATCAAACTGAAATTTCTATCTAATACTCAGGTCTACTGTCCCTTGGAGCTGTGAAAAAATCAAACTTCTAAGCCAAAGCAATCAAAAGATATAGCCGTTTATGCCGCAAATTTTCGAAACTCGCACGGGCATCAAAACCTACAGGGTACTTTCCGTGAACTTAGAATCTTGAAATTTGGTACGAAGTAACGTCTTATAGTACAGATAAAGGAAAAATTGCGAAAACGGTAAATGTTTAGTTACATCATATAACTAGGACGGTTACCAGCTTCGCAATCAACCTAAACTTAAGCGTAGCGAGATTTGCCTATCCAACAATAGGTCAACGTGACCGGTCGACTTTTTCCATTGATTTGGTTTTTCGGTGATTATTCCTCGATGGTAAGACCGATCTGGACATTCGACCCCTTACGACACTCAGTAATGTCTACTTGATCACCGTGGCAAATTTGGTCGAGATCGGTCAAACGGTCTCGGAGGAGTATCATTTGTTTGAAACGCAACTTTGAAACCAAAGACTTATTGATACAGCTGTCATGCTTTTTTTACGTGCTTAAACGTCCTCGGTCTACCACCAGAGCTAACGGGTAAGATGGGTATGTCGGCCTCGAACCGACTAAAACTGCACGTTGTCTCTTGCGTCAGCCATGTGGTACGGGGAATCTGGTGTGCCTATATGTCGTACAAGATCTGAAATGTTCGAGTATTTGTTTATTTACTCGAAGATAACAATGAAATACTATGCTTATTCACACATTTTTATCACAAGATTGTGTTATGATGTAATATACAAGACATGCCATAATATTATCTTTAAGAAAACAGATAAATTTCTGTTTATACAGGTAAATACATGGGCCATGCGTGTGCGTCCCAAATTTTACGCCAAAGTATAGAAAATAATAAGACCTATTTATGTGCCAGCTGTTGTCTGCGAGAAATACTAACTCCGTTCCCGAGCCCTACAGGAACCTATTCCCGGGATAAAAATAATAGTGTATGCTATTTTAGACTATTACCTATTTCATCCAGATCCGTTCAGCCGTTTTTGTGTGAAAGAGTAAAAAGCATCCATATTCACAAACTTTCAGATCTATAATTAAAACAAAGTCGTGTTAGTGATAACCGGGATAATCTTAACAACGGTAGGACCGATTTTCATGATCTTTGATTTTTAGATTTGTCTCTGCCTATACCTACCTTTTGTGGCCTTTTCTTGCGGAAATTGCCACAGTTACCCCCCGGCCAGCGGGGGTTGTTATGTCAGACTCGAACCGACCAAACCTCACGCCGTCTCCGGCCTTTAATGCCGGGGTGCAAGAAGATATTCACGAAATAAATTCAGCTAATAAGGTAACCAACATAACTTGATTCTATGGCGGGACGAAGTTTGTTGGGTCAGCTAGTTCATTAGTAGGATTAAGTAGTGGAATTTTTGTATCAACATCTGATGGAAAAGTTGGCGAAGTTTCATCGCAATTGGATTCACGTTTTGGCAACGCACAAAATACAAACATTTTCAAAGATATTACTAACCCTTTCTTCAAAAATTACTATTCATCGTGAACCAAACCCAGCAGTCTACACTAGCTTCTTGCTATTGTTTCGGTAGCGAAGCGTATTTAGAGCGTGAAGGTGTTCCGTCACGGGTGCTAAGTAACGACCGAATGCCAAGAAAACATTACGTGAATACTTGAGGTGTATACTGGCAACAAGATATAAATTCTGATTGACACTGTTGAGTAAAGGATTCAATCGTAGCTATTCCTTTGTTTAGAACCTGTATACTATAAGCGAAAAGAAATGGACGCGATGGCACTTATACTTAACCGTATCGTGGTCAATGACGCATATATGCGTCAAAAATGTCCAGGAAAGTCAATGACGCACATTTGCGTCATTTGAAAAAAAAATTGTGGCCTGTGCCCTGTTAAACATGGTCACCCAGAACAAAGCTAATTTGCGGGATTTAACGCAAGCACGAGTGCAATAGAGGATACACTAATGATTGAGTGCGAACGAGAACAAATTACATATGAATTCTGTCTTTCGGTACCCTCAAAACGACAAGTGATTCTGTCTTCCTATTGCGGTACTAGTCATCAAAACGGCGCGTCACTAAAAGAGATAGACTAGGTTAAAAGGATATGATACACGAGGAAATAGGAGCCACCGTCTCCAGTCTCCCGTCCAGAAGATCGAAATCTAAAATCCATACTAATATTATAAATGCGAAAGTAACTCTGTCTGTCTGTTTGTTACGCTTTCACGCCATAACCATTGAACCGATTTAGCTGGAATTTGGTACAGAGATGGAATAGAACTTGGGATGAGAGATGAGATTGAATATCTAAGGAAAACGATACATTAAAGGATTAAAGCGCCCGCCCCACGTTATTTAATGTTGAAAACGTGGTTTTTAAAAAGGTGTTTTTTTAGGGATTTTCTTTAGAAAAGCCCTATTGCTATCGAGTTGTCGTCGACGTCGTCGTTGCCAATTTTCTGTCACGGTTTTGGGTATGAAGGAGATGAGCTCTTGAGTTGCTGTTTTCGGTAATAGATTCGTGCTGGGGTGAACCATTGCAAGATAAAGAAAAAAATATCCCTTGTATTCGGCTGAGCTCGTCTCAGGAATTCAACTTGTTAAATTAAGTACTGACTATTTCTGATGATTAAATATTTTTCATGTAGGCTAATGTCACCTTACATTTTCATGTAAGGTGACATTAGCCTACATAAAAAAATTCAGAGCTTTAGGGTGATCAGAAGTGGTCGAAAATTAAGTGTCAATTTTTGGCTTCAGAGGGAAAGCAACACAAAAACACAGACACAAAGTGAAACTAAGAAAAAAGTGGTAAAAATGCTATATAGCGTTTTTGAAATTTCGACCTGTGGGGGATGAAATAGGGGATTATAGATATAACAGAAATATATTTCACTCATTCCAATTTAACTAAACGGCTACACGACGTTCAGCTTGTACTATTATTTATTCTGTGGTTCAGCCAACAGGTTAAACACTTTACACGCTCCTACAGATCTAATAAAACTAGGACCGAAATTAACCTACTTAAGCCACCCTCCGAGGATAGCCTATGACGTCACCACGGGGTGGGATCTGGCGAAATGCCAACACTGGAGCTATGAAACGAAAATGGAATAGGCTTTTACCCGTGACTTCGCTCGCGTGCAACTTGAGTTTCAGTTCTTGTACGGTTGTGTATTATGCATACAAAACTTCCGTAGAAAAGCATATATGACAGTGAAAACTTCGTCAAAATCCGTTGTGTAGTTTAGACGATTTAAGCGTACAGACAGAGAGGTGGAACCTTTTATTTTAAAATGTATGCGGAACCACCCTCTAGGCCTAGTTTATTTTACTAAACCCCGACACAAAAACGAAAGGGAAAAAATATTATAAGTTTGACGTGTCTGTGTGTGTATCTGTGGCAAGGTAGCTCCCGAGAGGATGAACGGATGTGAGCAAATTTTTTTTGTTGGCAAGCCTATTTGATGACTATGGTTCTTAGCTATAAATAAATTTTAAAACATCCGCGGGGAAATCCGGACGCGAACCGGCTGTTTAGTTGGTAATAAAGATTATTCTCAAAACCAATAGCTTGAGAAGCCACGTTAAAACCCGAAGTGATAGTTTTATTAAAAGTTACCAAACACCAACAACAAATCCGAGTCGGACTCGCGCACGTGGGGTTCCGTACCACTATTTATACAATGGAAGCCCGTTAATTTATTTTATTTTAATTTAATTATTTATTTTTGAAGTGAATATACAACTAAAAATTCTGTGATTATCATGTTGCCAACACGGTTCTTGTATGGGAGCCCCGCTTAAATATTTTTTACTAGCTTTTGACCGCGGCTCCGCCCGCGTAGATGTCGGTTATCGCGACAAAACATAGCCTATGTCCTTTCCCAAGGTCTAATCTACCCCTGTACCAAATTTCAGCCAAATCAGTTCAGTGGTTTAGGCGTGAAAGCGTAACAGACAGACAGACAGAGTTACTTTCACATTTATAATATTATATATAAATATATAAGGATTTGATTCTGGTTTTAGTATTTTTTGTTATAGCGGCAAGAGAAATAAATCATTTGTGAAAATTTCAACTGTCTAACGATAACGGTGTCTGGTGACAGACGGACGGACGGACAGCCGGAGCCTCAGTAACAGGGTCTCAATTTACCCTTTGGATCACAAAACTCTAAAAAAAGCGGCTAAGTGCGAGTCGGACTCGCCCATTAAGGGTTCCGTAGCAGCAAGTAACATAATAATGTTTTTTTTTAATTTTGATATCTGAGTTGCTTGAATGAAAGGTAAATTGCGGTTTACGATTTATGACGTATTAAAAAAAAACTACTTACTAGATCTCGTTCAAACCAATTTTCGGTGGAAGTTTACATGGTAATGTACATCATATGTTTTTTTTTGTTTTATCATTCTCTTATTTTAGAAGTTACAGGGTGGAACACATTTTACCACTTTGAGTGCCTCTCGCGCAAACTATTCAGTTTAGAAAAAAATTATATTAGAAACCTCAATATCATTTTTGAAGACCTATCCATAGATACACGTACGGGTTTGATGAAAAAAAAATTTTTGTTTCAGTTTTTATTGTTTTTGTTTTCTATTTTTGTATGAAAATCTTAATGCGGTTCACAGAATACATCTACTTACCCAGTTTGAACAGCATAGATCTTATAGTTTCGGAAAAAAGTGGCTGTGACATACGGACGGACAGACAGACAGACATGACGAATCTATAAGGGTTCCGTTTTTTACAATTTGGCAACGGAATCCTAAAAAGCAGAATAATAATAATCAAAACGACGAGACGAACCACAAATGAAAATCATTCGTATTTCGGTTGAGCTGTGCCGCGACTTTTTTTTTTACGTGCGGAAATCCCTTCGGATTTCCGCGACTTGAACAAAAAAAATGGGTTACCGTACATTCATATATTTATGCATTCATTGAAAAACTGTTATATTAACGTTACATACAAACAGACATTTCAATTTTATTTATTTGCATAGATGGATAATATTGACTAGAATGACTAGCTTTTCGTACTGTTCGTGTTCATGCCCGGCTGACGTTTGCCGTGAATTTTCCAAAATTTTCCTTCATATAAACTTTGTCCTGACAATAACCAGCACAATAAAATATTAATCACCCAATTCCAAGCCTTTTATTTATAACAATCCCCTGCTTAACTAAATTAATCTGAAAACTACACTATTTTATTCACGACAATGAAATTCAAATAAAAGAAACTATAATAAATAAATCTTTAATACTAAAAGAAACTCCTTATTTTTATTTTTCTCCTTTATGACAAATAGGATATCAATGCCAATGTCAAGTTAAAAGCGAGGAAAAATTTATGAAAGGTAAAACGGAACGAAAAAAAAAGTTATGAAAGGAAAAGGATCAGTCACGGTCAAAAACAAAAACTACTGCGAAATGTTCAGAACGGCACTACTTTTTTTTCGTTTAAAAACTGTGACAACGCACTACATTTTTTAAAATAATAACCTGTAGATATTACCGTGTTATTATTATGTATTCTAATATTGTCATGGCAATAAACAGAAACAAATATAACTCACAATTTCAACTGACGTACACTCTCCGCGAAGTCAACAAACGGACTAAATATTCTAAATTACTAGGCGCGCGTTGTTTGCGAACGAATGACAGATGCTGGCTGAGTGTAGTGTAGATAGTAACGTGGTACATGAATGTTTCACTATTCAAATAGTATTTTCACAAGGTGAGTAATATGAGTGATTCATGGGTTTCATGACTATAATACTTTTAAAAGTTAAGTTAAGCAACATTAGAGGGTGATATGATGAGACTAAATATATTTTTACAACATTGATGTCTTTAAATCTATACGATTGCTATTTAGATTTAAGTAGGCAGGTACTTACCGAGTTTTTGGAACGAGCCGGCAAGGTGGCCTGTGTGTGTGCGTCCGAGTTTTCATAATTTAATAGGTAAAGTTTATAATTTACTGATTTGTTTGTATAATCCTACTAATTAAGCTGAGCCAGCGAAGCGAGCGAAGCTCTTATACGTGGCATAGCCGTTTGTTGGTGGCTGAACTCCACCGTAACCACTCGCGCGATCTTGACCAAATTTACAACGGTGATAGTATGGACACCGAGGAGTGTTTTAAAGCGAGATGGTTCATGCCCGATGTACCATTGAGCAATAATCACCGAAAAACAGTTTCACGAGCGTGCAGCCTTAGCTAAGAGCGTGACCGTAGTAAGATGTTTTATTTTCAAGTAAGAGTCCTGTTCGCTCAGCTCAATTTATTTCAGTCGCACCCTGTACCTACTGAATTCCTAGTATTATAAATGCAAAAGTTTTTAAGGATGTTTGTTACTCTTTCACGCGAAAACAGCTGAACGGAACTGGCTGAAATTTGGTAAAGCGATAGATTATGGTTGGGAATTTCATTTCATTTATTCAATTAACAATTTGTTACAATTATATCTGAAGTAAAAGTATTAACAATATAAAACACAGTAAATTATTATACAGTTTGACGGCCTCTGTGGCGTAGCGGTAGTGCATTCGACTGCTACGACAGGGGGCGCGGGTTCGATTCCCGCTCAGTGCAAATATTTGTATGCATGAATATGTCTATTTGCATTGGTCTGGGTGTTTCTATGTATAATATGTATGTATTTACAAAAAAAGTATATAAGTATGTTTATCCGCATTCTGGAACCCATAACACAAGCTAGTTAAACTATGCTTACTTTGGGTCTAGAAAGCGCTGTGTAGAATGTCGTAGACTATTTATTTATTTATTTATATCAACATATTCACAAATCTGCGTACCTATTTAGATTACAATTGACATCAATATATTTAAGGAATCCAATAACGCATAGGTCACTTTTTATCCCGGATATGAGTTCCCATAGGTTGCGAGGACGGGATCAGAATTCCAAGCGAGTCGAAATAATTTTTAACGGCCGAACGGATCTGGTTGAAATTTAGTACAGGAATAGATTATAGTTCGTAACACATAGGCTACTTTATATCCCGAGAATAGGTTCCCATGGGTTGCGGGCACGGGATCAGAATTTCACGTGGGCGGAGTCACGGGCAACAGCTAATATAAAATAAATAAACAGATTTGGTTACAAATTGAAGTTAAAGAACTTCGATCCTAAAGCGGTCTTCACAATAATTATTAAAACTCGATTAAATTAATAGTTTAGAGAAAATTTAGGCTATAAAATTATTTATTTTTGTCTTATATGCGATTATGCATACACATTGAATCAAGGTATCAGCAATAAAGATCGCGTGAAATATATCAAAACGCACTAGCCTACTAACTACGAAATCTTTTCGTCAAATATCGCTTCACCCAGTGAGGTCTAGAAAAGTATTGAGTGGCTTGTTAATATGTGGGAAATTATATACATATGTAGACTTAGAAAACTTTTTAATGTAATATAAATTGTCATGTTTGTGTACGATAGCGCAATAAATGAATATTGTATGTTACCACATAAATGACAAGCTTTTATACTGATAATTAAAGCAATTCGTACAAAATTATTCCCTGACCATTCCAAAATATCAAAAATGCACAACGTTAATATTCAAGTTTTCACTTCTGCCGGCACTACCGGAGTGCAACCCGTCGTTTTTTTAATTATCTACTTGAACAATACGTAATATTTAATTTATTTATTTATTAATTAAAAACTTAATGCACATGGGCATGTACAAAGGCGGACTTAATGCCACTTAAAAATTCATAATTATTATTATTTTCTTCCTCTAATTATTTTGTCATTTACCTCGTTTTGACTCACCCGTATATACCCACGAGCTTGTTATCTTGATTTCCGTAAGGAAAAATTTGTGTGAGTGTGTGAACTAGAGCCACACAAGTGTACATTTTTTTTTTATCGTGCGGAAATCCCTTCGGATACCCCCTCGCGTGCCAGCGGGGGCGGTTATGTCGGGCTTGAACCGACTAAAACCGCACGCCGTCTCGGGTCTACAGACGCCGGGGTGTAAGGTTGCCCATAGAGCATATCCCTCGCACCCCGACTGACCCTGGGCCATCTCCGGTTTCGAGATGGCCCCCTCGGGTTTGGGAACCACGGTGTCCCCGTCTTGCCCCGGTTTGGGGGAGGGGCGCTAGTCGCCCCACCGTCCCGGCCTGCTTCTGCTGGGGTGACAGGTGGCCTCACCCGCCACCCCCAGGCCTGCGCTCATGGAGGACGGAGGTCGTTAAGCGACCTCCGGCGCCTGAGTTGCCTGCGACGCGCGGCGAGCAAGTTGCGGGCTCGGCGGACCGGGAGAGTTCTAAGTCTCTCCCGGGCGCGCTCCGCCACCTCCTTCGCGAGCCTTACATGCTCGCAGAAGGAGGCGGCGGCGGCCCACGCGCTCGCGCTCCGCACCATTGCCACAATCATGCTGCCGAGCGAGAGGACTCCCACCCCGATGGCTGCCACGAGGTCACGCCTCGGCGCCTCCCACGCCGGGCAGTCCGCATTTATTGTATTGTGAATAATTTTCCTTTTTTAGTCCTGGCGAGCTGTAGATAACTAGGTCTGCAATTCATTCTGCTGTTGAAAAAATTTAGCGAAGCAATTTCACCAGGACTTTTTCTAACGGTGATAATTCCTCAATGGCTATTCCGATTTCCGTTTTTCTTTTTTTGTCTTGTGTATATGAACAATTTACTTAATTTAATACCAATCGCGTGAATCAGGCTTTTTGGTTCATTGAATTCCAGTGTTCCATTGAAGTCCATTTCTTTCCGGTGATTATTCCTCCGTTATACTCTTGATTTTTGATTTTCCTGTGAACCTGTGTCCATTGTGTGAAATTTCATTAGAATCGGTTCAGCCGTTTGGGAGGAGAAGACGGTCTAACGAAATACATGAGTCGTCTAAAAGAGAGCTTCACTCCTTCACAGCTTCGCTCAACTACGAGTATGTTTAATGATTAAATATTCTACGATATTCTATACAGCGCTATCTAGATCCAAAGTAAGCATAGCTTATTAGTTGACTTGTGTGAATGGTGTCCGATGTCGAAGGCCTACTGTTCACGGAGGTATAGCTTCATACTTGTCGTTACATACAAATCAATGATGCAGGCTTCATGACGCCTGCCGTACCGCATGTCATACGCCCAGGCGTACTTACATCAAGTTTTGTATGTAAGCTGCAAGCAGGCGCCCTGGGGTTATCCTTTCGAGGGCTTACCCGGGGTGCCCGGCAACGGACACTTGGGGAGGACACCGTGCGGTTTTAGTCCAGACACGACATAACCATCCCCGCTGCCCGGCGGGGGGGTATCCGAAGGGATTTCCGCACGTAAAAAAAAAAAAAAAAAAAGCTGCAAGCAGGCGTACGACTTGGGACCCAAAATGTAACCGTGTTTTAACACCGTTTTTTGAAACTGTTTTAGAAGAAACCCATTTATAAATGTAACAGATACGATAATTTACCATATTCATAGTTTCGTTTTATATGTGTTTTTTAGGGATTTTCTTTAGAAAAGCCCTATGGCTATCGAGTTGTCGTCGACGTGGTCGTTGCCAATTTTCTGTCACGGTTTTGGGTATGAAGGAGATGAGCTATCGAGTGGCTGTTTTCGGTAATAGATTCGTGCTGGGGTGAACCATTGCAAGATAAAGAAAAAAAAATCCCTTGTATTCGGCTGAGCTCGTCTCAGGAATTCAACTTGTTTATAAGTGTTATTAAGTGTAACAGAAATAACGTCCTAAAGTACTTGAGGATGTACAAAATACCTTTATTTAAAAAAATCGATTATAAATATGACAGGATAGTAAATTTAGCAACGTAGCATTTCGGATAACACTTATTAACACTGTTACATATATATAACTGTTGCACAATTGAAAGTGGTAACGATGAACCGATTCAATACCACATTCATAAGTGTTACACTTTCATTCTGTAACCTTTTCATAGTATAACCCATATAATTATGTAACCTTTATGAATGTGTTTTTAAGTCCCTGCGTACAACACGCGTACAACGAGGAATACGCGATTATGAAGCTACGCCACCTAGGACAGTAGGCGTAAATGTTTGCCTGTGGATATACGCCAATGACGATTATTGAAGCTATACCTCAATTTTGTCATCATCATTTGCATCCGAGGCAAATGAGCACGAAGCACGTAGTCCGGTGACTTCTTCTAATGTTATTTTAAAGTTTTCTCGGAGGGAGCCTGCAAGGCAGGTAGCGCTGCAATCGGGTTTGAGCATTTTTTAAAGATATTTTCCATTTCTGTAGACAGGACATGTCAGATAGGTAAGAATAATTTTGTACCGTGTCGATTCGGTAAATGTCATACCTACAATTATCATAATTATCTTAGCCCTGTGCCCGATTGTATTCGGGTTCCGTTACTATTTTTAGGTTTCCGTACCTCAATAGCAAAAAACGGAACCCTTATAGGATCACTTCGTTGCCAAGAACTCTGTCTGTCAAGACCGTTTTTCTCAGGTACGTGTGGAGGTATTACACTGAAATTTATATCTAATACTCAGGTCTACTGTCCCTTGGAGCTTCAAAGAAATCAAACTTCTAAGTCAAAGCAATCAAAAGATACAGCCGTTAATGCCGCAAATTTCCGCAAATTTTCGAACTCGTACGGGAATCAAAACCTACAGGCTCTCTCCCGTGAACTTAGAATCTTGAAATTTGGTACGAAGTAACGACTTATAGTACAGATAAAGGAAAAATTACGACAAAAGTAAATTTTCAGTTACATCATACAATACAAAAAAAATAGAAAATTTTTAAGTTAATAGGTACTTCTTTTCTCATGAACGCGTAGAGGTATTAAATTGAAATTCATATCAAATACTCAGGTCTATAAAATGTACGGAACCCTCGGTGTGCGAGTCCACTTCGCACTTGGCTGGTTTTTTTTTAATATGTAGGACACGTCAATTTGACTTCACCTCGCCTGATGGTAAGCTGAAGGTAAAGTCTCAGGCAAGAGGGTCACCATTACATACACGTACCATGTTAACAATGGTGGCACTCAGCTTGAAGGCCTCATCAGAAGAGGATTGTCGTCGCAGCACCGCGTGACATCCACCGGTCCCACTACCGACACCACTCATTCTTCTTCTTTTGGTTATGCTTGTTCAACTTTTATGGAAGCGACTGCCGTGTGACGTCCATACCCCAGGAGTAGTACGTCAGAGCCTCGTCCGTCAATCAGCAGGTGTATCGGTTTGCAGGTGGGCTTGGTTTGAACCTGATGGTCTATGTGGGACTTCATACACTCATAGGATTTCACAATTATCAGAAAGTAAATTGAAAAGCTGTTCTAATTAAATGACCAGAACAAGTTTTGGCAGCATTTCAAATGTTTTACTAGAATTTGTGATGTCTCACACAGAGTCACACTTTGTATCCACACGAGATACAACACTTATTTTAAGACTAGCTGTTGTCCGCGACTTCGTCCGCATTAAATTCGGAATAGATCAAGGTATGTTTACTTCTGCAGTTTCGAACCCAACATGTATTAGGTTAACTATTTCATAGATATATTTTCAATCATTTGTCATGCAAAAATAGATATTTACAAGTAACATCGAAATAAATTCTACCCGGATCCCTAATATAATAGCGTGATGATATTTATTATCAAAGGTTGAGTTTCTAATCAACTTTCTTTTACTCGTAGGTAACTCAGCGTCTGTGAAGTTGGCATCTCAAATGTTAGCATCTCACAAATAAAATCAATATAAAGTGGCATCCAGCATAGTTCCACAGTTCTTGATAAGTTTTATCAATAGTTCCGTCGATTAAACTATTAATATCGCGTTTTGAAAAAATGAGATGCTAACTTCGCAAACACATCATAGCATCTCATCACATTACGAACGCCTGACTGCATAAAAGTCGAAATTTGTTGAGTTCTATGTTCTCAACAAGTTTCAACAATAGTTCTGGCGATTAAACTGATAAAGTTGAGTTTTGAGAAAATGAGATGCTAACTTCGCAAACACATGGTAGCATCTCATCACATTTCGAAATCCTGACTACACAAGGGTCTAAATCCGGTGAGTTTTATGTTCTCAATAGGTTACAACAATAGTTCTGGCGGATAAACTAATTATATTGCGTTTGAAAAAACTAGATGCTACCTTCGCAAGCACAAGACAAAATCTTCTCAAATTCCGAATGTCTGACTAGCGAAATGGTTCTAGATGATGACCAGCGTCTCTCGCAATGCAATGCAAAAGAGTTCCGGCATCTGGAACTTTCTCGAATTTTTCTATCATTTTTTTTTCCTAAAAAATTCAATAAAAGGTGAGATGCTAGCCTTCTCTGCAGAGTTCTGGCTTGGAAAATAGTTCTAGAAGACGACGAGCATCTTTTACTGTGAACTGCAAAAGAGTTACGGCCTCTGGAACTTTCTCGTATTTTTCTATCAATTTTTTTTCCTAAAAAATTCAATAAAAGGTGAGATGCTAGCCTTTTGTTCAGAGTTCTGGCTTGGAAAACCGTTCCAGATGATAAAGAGCATCTTTTACGGTGAAATCCAAAAGAGTTCTGGCCTCTGGAACTTTCTCGTATTTTTCTATCAATTTTTTTTCCTAAAAAATTCAATAAAAGGTGAGATGCTAGCCTTCTGTGCAGAGTTCTGGCTTGGAAAATAGTTCTAGAAGATGACGAGCATCTTTTACTGTGAAATGCAAAAGAGTTCCGGCCTCTGGAACTTTCCCGTATTTTTCTATCAATTTTTTTTCCTAAAAAATTCAATAAAAGGTGAGATGCTAGCCTTCTGTTCAGAGTTCTGGCTTGGAAAACCGTTCCAGATGATAAAAAGCATCTTTTACTGTGAAATTCGAAAGAGTTCCGGCCTCTGGCACTTTCTCGAATTTTTCTATCAATTTCTTTTCCTAAAAAATTCAATAAAAGGTGAGATGCTAGCCTTTTGTTCAGAGTTCTGGCTTCAAAAATAGTTCTAGAAGATGACGAGTATCTTCTACTGTGAAATGCAAAAGAGTTCCGGCCTCTGGAACTTTCTCGTATTTTTCTATCAATTTTTTTTCCTAAAAAATTCAATAAAAGGTGAGATGCTAGCCTTTTGTTCAGAGTTCTGGCTTGGAAAACCGTTCCAGATGATAAAGAGCATCTTTTACGGTGAAATCCAAAAGAGTTCCGGCCTCTGGAACTTTCTCGTATTTTTCTATCAATTTTTTTTCCTAAAAAATTCAATAAAAGGTGAGATGCTAGCCTTTTGTTCAGAGTTCTGGCTTCAAAAATAGTTCTAGAAGATGACGAGTATCTTTTACTGTGAAATGCAAAAGAGTTCCGGCCTCTGGAACTTTCTCGTATTTTTCTATCAATTTTTTTTCCTAAAAAATTCAATAAAAGGTGAGATGCTAGCCTTTTGTTCAGAGTTCTGGCTTGGAAAATAGTTCTAGAAGATGACGAGCATCTTTTACTGTGAAATGCAAAAGAGTTCCGGCCTCTGGAACTTTCTCGTATTTTTCTATCAATTTTTTTTCCTAAAAAATTCAATAAAAGGTGAGATGCTAGCCTTTTGTTCAGAGTTCTGGCTTCAAAAATAGTTCTAGAAGATGACGAGTATCTTTTACTGTGAAATGCAAAAGAGTTCCGGCCTCTGGAACTTTCTCGTATTTTTCTATCAATCTTTTTTCCTAAAAAAATCAATAAAAGGTGAGATGCTAGCCTTCTGTTCAGAGTTCTGGCTTGGAAAACCGTTCCAGATGATAAAAAGCATCTTTTACTGTGACATTCGAAAGAGTTCCGGCCTCTGGCACTTTCTCGTATTTTTCTATCAATTTTTTTTCCTAAAAAATTCAATAAAAGGTGAGATGCTAGCCTTTTGTTCAGAGTTCTGGCTTCAAAAATAGTTCTAGAAGATGACGAGTATCTTTTACTGTGAAATGCAAAAGAGTTCCGGCCTCTGGAACTTTTTCGTATTTTTCTATCAATTTTTTTTCCTAAAAAATTCAATAAAAGGTGAGATGCTGGCCTTCTGTGCAGAGTTCTGGCTTCAAAAATAGTTCTAGAAGATGACGAGTATCTTTTACTGTGAAATGCAAAAGAGTTCCGGCCTCTGGAACTTTCTCGTATTTTTCTATCAATTATTTTTCCTAAAAAATTCAATAAAAGGTGAGATGCTAGCCTTCTGTTCAGAGTTCTGGCTTGGAAAACCGTTCCAGATGATAAAAAGCATCTTTTACTTTGAAATTTGAAAGAGTTCCGGCCTCTGGCACTTTCTCGTATTTTTCTATCAATTTTTTTTCCTAAAAAATTCAATAAAAGGTGAGATGCTAGCCTTTTGTTCAGAGTTCTGGCTTCAAAAATAGTTCTAGAAGATGACGAGTATCTTTTACTGTGAAATGCAAAAGAGTTCCGGCCTCTGGAACTTTCTCGTATTTTTCTATCAATTTTTTTTCCTAAAAAATTCAATAAAAGGTGAGATGCTAGCCTTCTGTTCAGAGTTCTGGTTTGGAAAACCGTTCCAGATGATAAAAAGCATCTTTTACTGTGAAATTCGAAAGAGTTCCGGCCTCTGGCACTTTCTCGTATTTTTCTATCAATTTTTTTTCCTAAAAAATTCAATAAAAGGTGAGATGCTAGCCTTTTGTTCAGAGTTCTGGCTTCAAAAATAGTTCTAGAAGATGACGAGTATCTTTTACTGTGAAATGCAAAAGAGTTCCGGCCTCTGGCACTTTCTCGTATTTTTCTATAAATTTTTTTTCCTAAAAAATTCAATAAAAGGTGAGATGCTAGCCTTCTGTTCAGAGTTCTGGCTTGGAAAACCGTTCCAGATGATAAAAAGCATCTTTTACTGTGAAATTCGAAAGAGTTCCGGCCTCTGGCACTTTCTCGTAATTTTCTATCAAAGTTTTTTCCTAAAAAATTCAATAAAAGGTGAGATGCTAGCCTTCTGTTCAGAGTTCTGGCTTGGAAAACCGTTCCAGATGATAAAAAGCATCTTTTACTGTGAAATTCGAAAGAGTTCCGGCCTCTGGCACTTTCTCGTATTTTTCTATCAATTTTTTGTCCTAAAAAATTCAATAAAAGGTGAGGTGCTAGCCTTTTGTTCAGAGTTCTGGCTTCAAAAATAGTTCTAGAAGATGACGAGTATCTTCTACTGTGAAATGCAAAAGAGTTCCGGCCTCTGGCACTTTCTCGTATTTTTCTATCAATTTTTTTTCCTAAAAAATTCAATAAAAGGTGAGATGCTAGCCTTCTGTTCAGAGTTCTGGCTTGGAAAACCGTTCCAGATGATAAAAAGCATCTTTTACTGTGAAATTCGAAAGAGTTCCGGCCTCTGGCACTTTCTCGTATTTTTCTATCAATTTTTTTTCCTAAAAAATTCAATAAAAGGTGAGATGCTAGCCTTTTGTTCAGAGTTCTGGCTTGGAAAACCGTTCCAGATGATAAAGAGCATCTTTTACGGTGAAATCCAAAAGAGTTCTGGCCTCTGGAACTGTCTCGTATTTTTCTATCAATTTTTTTTCCTAAAAACTTCAATAAAAGGTGAGATGCTAGCCTTCTGTGCAGAGTTCTGGCTTGGAAAATAGTTTTAGAAGATGACGAGCATCTTTTACTGTGAAATGCAAAAGAGTTCCGGCCTCTGGAACTTTCTCGTATTTTTCTATCAAATTTTTTTCCTAAAAAAATCAATAAAAGGTGAGATGCTAGCCTTCTGTTCAGAGTTCTGGCTTGGAAAATAGTTCTAGAAGATGACGAGCATCTTTTACTGTGAAATGCAAAAGAGTTCCGGCCTCTGGAACTTTCTCGTATTTTTCTATAAATTTTTTTTCCTAAAAAATTCAATAAAAGGTGAGATGCTAGCCTTTTGTTCAGAGTTCTGGCTTCAAAAATAGTTCTAGAAGATGACGAGTATCTTTTACTGTGAAATGCAAAAGAGTTCCGGCCTCTGCATATTTCTCGTATTTTTCTATCAATTTTTTTTCCTAAAAAATTCAATAAAAGGTGAGATGCTAGCCTTCTGTGCAGAGTTCTGGCTTGAAAAACAGTTCTAGATGATGACGAGCATGTTTTACTGTAAAGTGCAAAAGAGTTCCGGCCTCTGGAACTTTCTCGTATTTTTCCATTGATTTTTTTTCCTATAAAGCGCTTTTAAAGAAGACTGAAGAATACTTTTAATTTTGATTCCTCGAAAAAGCATTGTACCGGCTTAATCACGTGAAAAGGCGACAGCATCTCGCTGTTTTAGAAATTTTTCATAAACGATCAAAGTTACCAGTCACTCCACTGAAAAGAAGTGATTAAATCTTGAAACAGAACCAGAACACCTGAAAAAAGCAAACAATTCATAATTGTTGCCAGTTTTCAACTCTTGTTGTTGCAAGCGCTTCGCATATTTTTACAGCACGGACCACGTTCCGTTCTTGTTTACGAAAAGATTCAATTCTTGTTTCCGTAAAATTAATGAATTATAGAATGTTGTGAGTTCACGTATTTTTTTTATGATCACGAGAACGCTGTAGCTTATCGCAGTAATAAACGATTGCAAATTCTAAGTTTTATCGTGCTTCTATATTTCTGTCGGTTGAATCCTCCCAACATCCTGTATTTCTTACTCTTGGCGTTACCCGGAACCAGCGACGAGGACGCGGTAAGATCTGGCTCCATTTGTTTTCTGTTCTTTTTTTTGTTCTTTTTTCGTTCTGTTTATTGATCTTTTTTTATTTTTTTTGTATTAAATAATTCTTTTGTATGCAATTCTTGATCGTTTTAATTTTTTTGTTATGAATTCACATTTTTTTTTTGATCGTAAGTAACGAGAACTCCGTAACTTAGCGCACTAATACATGAATGCAAATTGTAACTCTAATCATCATGCTTCTACATTTTTGTCGGTTGAATCCCCCTAACATCCTGTTTCTTACTATAACCCGGGACCAGCGACGAGCTGGAAAAAACAAATCGAACGTTCCATTGGTTTTTTTCTTGGTTTTTTTTGTTTATATTTTTTGTATTTTCGTTTTTAATATTTTTTTTGTTTTTTGTTTTCAGTAGATTGTGGTTTTTTTTAGTTTACAATTTTCGATCGTTTTTTTGTCAGTTTTTCATTTTAGAGAAAATACGATGACTGTTTATTAGTTCTTATACAAGGGATATATATATTTTTGCTACGAGAAAGTTCCAGAGGCCGGAACTCTTTTGCATTTCACAGTAAAAGATACTCGTCATTCTCTAGAACTATTTTTGAAGCCAGAACTCTGCACAGAAGGCCAGCATCTCACCTTTTATTGAATTTTTTAGGAAAAAAAATTGATAGAAAAATACGAGAAAGTTCCAGAGGCCGGAACTCTTTTGCATTTCACAGTAAAAGATACTCGTCATCTTCTAGAACTATTTTTGAAGCCAGAACTCTGAACAAAAGGCTAGCATCTCACCTTTTATTGAATTTTTTAAGAAAAAAAATTGATAGAAAAATACGAGAAAGTTCCAGAGGCCGGAACTCTTTTGCATTTCACAGTAAAAGATGCTTTTTATCATCTGGAACGGTTTTACAAGCCAGAACTCTGAACAGAAGGCTAGCATCTCACCTTTTATTGAATTTTTTAGGAAAAAAAATTTATAGAAAAATACGAGAAAGTTCCAGAGGCCGGAACTCTTTTGCATTTCACAGTAAAAGATACTCGTCATCTTCTAGAACTATTTTCCAAGCCAGAACTCTGAACAAAAGGCTAGCATCTCACCTTTTATTGAATTTTTTAGGACAAAAAATTGATAGAAAAATACGAGAAAGTGCCAGAGGCCGGAACTCTTTCGAATTTCACAGTTAAAGATGCTTTTTATCATCTGGAACGGTTTTCCAAGCCAGAACTCTGAACAGAAGGCTAGCATCTCACCTTTTATTGAATTTTTTAGGAAAAAAAATTGATAGAAAAATACGAGAAAGTTCCAGAGGCCGGAACTCTTTTGCATTTCACAGTAAAAGATACTTCACAGTAAAAGATACTCGTCATCTTCTAGAACTATTTTTGAAGCCAGAACTCTGAACAAAAGGCTAGCATCTCACCTTTTATTGAATTTTTTAGGAAAAAATATTGATAGAAAAATACGAGAAAGTTCCAGAGGCCGGAACTCTTTTGCATTTCACAGTAAAAGATGCTCGTCATCTTCTAGAACTATTTTCCAAGCCAGAACTCTGAACAAAAGGCTAGCATCTCACCTTTTATTGAATTTTTTAGGAAAAAAAATTGATAGAAAAATACGAGAAAGTTCCAGAGGCCGGAACTCTTTTGCATTTCACAGTAAAAGATGCTCGTCATCTTCTAGAACTATTTTTGAACCCAGAACTCTGAACAAAAGGCTAGCATCTCACCTTTTATTGAATTTTTTAGGAAAAAAAATTGATAGAAAAATACGAGAAAGTTCCAGAGGCCGGAACTCTTTTGCATTTCACAGTAGAAGATACTCGTCATCTTCTAGAACTATTTTTGAAGCCAGAACTCTGAACAAAAGGCTAGCATCTCACCTTTTATTGAATTTTTTAGGAAAAAAAATTGATAGAAAAATACGAGAAAGTGCCAGAGGCCGGAACTCTTTCGAATTTCACAGTAAAAGATGCTTTTTATCATCTAGAACGGTTTTCCAAGCCAGAACTCTGAACAAAAGGCTAGCATCTCACCTTTTATTGAATTTTTTAGGAAAAAAAATTGATAGAAAAATACGAGAAAGTTCCAGAGGCCGTAACTCTTTTGCATTTCACAGTAAAAGATGCTCGTCGTCTTCTAGAACTATTTTCCAAGCCAGAACTCTGCAGAGAAGGCTAGCATCTCACCTTTTATTGAATTTTTTAGGAAAAAAAAATGATAGAAAAATTCGAGAAAGTTCCAGATGCCGGAACTCTTTTGCATTGCATTGCGAGAGACGCTGGTCATCATCTAGAACCATTTCGCTAGTCAGACATTCGGAATTTGAGAAGATTTTGTCTTGTGCTTGCGAAGGTAGCATCTAGTTTTTTCAAACGCAATATAATTAGTTTATCCGCCAGAACTATTGTTGTAACCTATTGAGAACATAAAACTCACCGGATTTAGACCCTTGTGTAGTCAGGATTTCGAAATGTGATGAGATGCTACCATGTGTTTGCGAAGTTAGCATCTCATTTTCTCAAAACTCAACTTTATCAGTTTAATCGCCAGAACTATTGTTGAAACTTGTTGAGAACATAGAACTCAACAAATTTCGACTTTTGTGCAGTCAGGCGTTCGTAATGTGATGAGATGCTATGATGTGTTTGCGAAGTTAGCATCTCATTTTTTCAAAACGCGATATTAATAGTTTAATCGACGGAACTATTGATAAAACTTATCAAGAACTGTGGAACTATGCTGGATGCCACTTTATATTGATTTTATTTGTGAGATGCTAACATTTGAGATGCCAACTTCACAGACGCGGTAACTCAGTAGTTATGAGATTTCAGATTTTACTGCTCATCACCTTTTAGCTATAGCGTAATGATTTATAGATAGATAGATAGATAGATAACTCTTTATTGTACACCAACGTTAAGTTTAAAGACAATATAGCATGATGGATAATAGTAATACAGTTAAATGTACAATGGGTGGTCTTATCGCTAAATGCGATCTCTTCCAGGCAACCTTAGGATGGAAAAAAAAAAATTCAAGACGTTAGACGGTGGTGTAGTGTCAGGATGAAAGTAGTCAAATATCAATAAAGAGTAATAAGAAAAGAAAAAAGAAAGAAAAAAAAACAAACATACATATAAATTACAATACCTTTTTTTTTTTTTTTTTATCGTGCGGAAATCCCTTCGGATACCCCCCCGCGTGCCAGCGGGGGCGATTATGTCGGGCTTGAACCGACTAAAACCGCACGCCGTCTCGGGTCTACAGACGCCGGGGTGAACTAAAATAGTAAATAAACTAAAAATCATATAAGTAGATAAATTTATATAAGTACAACCCATATCCCAGAGTTGAAAATTTGGTACCTACGTTATTTTCACTCATGAATACTCATGATGGTTGGATAATACCTAAGTAGTGATTTTTCAACATACTTTTAAATATAGAAAGAGATTTTGCCTGCCTAATATTTAAGGGCAGTGCATTCCACAGGCGAATCGCACTAACGGTGAATGATTTCCCAGCATAGTTGGTGGAGTGCACTGGCATCTCTAGTTCCAAATTCTCAGACGACCTCAAAACTCTATTATGTGTATCCTTGAGGTATCTAAAGCGCTCCCTTAGATAAGTGGGGGTCTTAGGATTGAACATAGCATTGTATAATAATGCTAGAATGTGAGAATTCCTGCGAAGTCGAATTGGAAGCCACTTGAGTCTGTTACGAAATTCAGATACGTGATCATATTTGCGTAAACTAAATATGAATCTTATGCAGAAATTTTGAAGACGCTCAAGCTTATCAAGTTGCTCCTCAGTGAGATCAGGATAGCTGACATCGGCGTAATCTAGAACTGGAAGAAGAAGTGATAGTCCGAACGTTGATCATGTCCGAGTTCTATCGAACTGCAGATTATGTGATGATCTGCTTTGTAATAATTAGTAGATTTGGTCGGTTTTACCCTGCTGCTCCTATCACACTCATAATAGCGTAATTTATGACCATGTCCTAGAAGAGTATTAATGCAAAATTTCATCTGAATCTGGTCAGTGGTTTTCTAGTGATGCTCGAACATCGATAATAAAAAGCGGCCAAGTGCGAGTCGGACTCGCCCATTAAGGGTTCCGTAGCAGCAAGGAACATAATAATGTTTTTTTTTAATTTTTATATTTGAGTTGATTGAATTAAAGGAAAATTGCAGTTTACGATTTATGACGTATTAAAAAAAAACTACTTACTAGATCTCGTTCAAACCAATTATTGTTGGAAGTTTACATGGTAATGTACATCATATATTTTTTTTAGTTTTATCAGTCTCTTATTTTAGAAATTACAGGGGGGGGGGACACATTTTACCACTTTGGAAGTGTCTCTCGCGCAAACATATCATTTTTGAAGACCTATCCATAGATACCACACACGTATGGGTTTGATGAAAAAAAAATTTTTCAATTTCAGTTTTAAGTACCCTCAAAATTTATTGTTTTTTTTTCTATTTTTGTATGAAAATCTTAATGCGGTTCACAGAATACATCTACTTACCAAGTTTCAACAGCATAGATCTTATAGTTTAGGAAAAAAGTGGCTGTGACATACGGACGGACAGACGGACAGACAGACAGACATGACGAATCTATAAGGGTTCCGTTTTTTGCCATTTGGCAACGGAACCCTAAAAATCAGACAAACAGATAAAAATACGAAAAATCAATTTTTTGGCATCGGTATCGTTCCTAGAACACATTGTAATTATTTTTTTGAAAAAATATTCATTGTACCGTTTTCACCTCGTTACGGTTTTATTATATGTACATATATGCTACGGCAACAGCCCGCGACTTCTTACGCGTTAAATTCGAAATAGAACAAGGTATGTTTTATAGGTATTTCTGCTCTATCGATAATAACACGTAAGTATTAAGTTATTTTATTTAACGGTGAAGTGATGTGGTGCACTCGTTTTACATTGACAATTCGTTCGAAATAGATAGAGAAATATGTAATATCGAAATCAATGCTGCCCGACTCCTTAATATAATAGCGATATTCATTATGAAATATTTATGCGTCTCTAATCAACTATCTTTAAGACATGGGTAAGTGTTGTAAATGAGAACTCACTGTTTGTTACTAGCAGAGTTTATTATGTTTTACAACAATAGACTGAACTGTTATAGTACTAATTAAATAAAGTTTAATTATAATGGCGGAGCTCAACATAACGCAACAAGGGCGGAGAAGGAAGGGGTGCAGTGTTGCCACACACTTTTACATGACAAAAAAATATTTCCCGCCATACATCACAGATTATACAATAAACAAATAATTAACTTCCAACAGTAAGTCTGTGGAGTTTCGAGACTTTACTGCTTAATACCTTTCAGGTATAGCGTGATGAGTTATAGTCCAGATTTTGAACATGTCTGAGTTCGGCTGAAATACAAAATTTCGTAAAGATCTAAGAACAAATAGTATATTGTTAAGCGTAGCGAGCCGAATGCGAGCGAAGCGTCTTTGGTTTCAAAGTTGCATTTCAAACAAATGATACTCCTCCGAGACAAGTAGTGATCAAGTAGACATTACTGAGTGTCGTAAGGGGTCGAATGTCCAGATCGGTCTTACCATCGGGGAATAATCACCGAAAAACCAAATCAATGGTAAAAGTCGACCGGTCACGTTGACGGGTGTGCGTTGTTTTATAGACAATTGTTTTATATAATTTCGTTTTACAGAAAATGTTTCGCATAATTTCGTTTCATAGAATAATCAATATACAGAATACTTACTTTAAAGATTTCTAAATCATAGATTTTTGTTTCACATAAAGTTTGACATTAGAATAATCATATCATAGAATAACAAATCAAATATTCTTTATCATTATATTGTTTATTTAATATATAACTTATTACCAAGAATAACATATTATTAAAGTGACAGTTTCTAAACGTTTCAATTCATACCGTTCATTCCAGTCAAATAATTTACAGGTGAAGCTATACTTTTTTTTAATATAACGATAAAATAATACAATAAACGATTCTGGGTGATAAAAAAAAATAACCACGAAGGCTAAGGCGGAAGCTCCGCTCCGCTTCGCTCCCGCCTCAGTCTTCTAACCTAACCTATCCGAGTCGGGGTAATCTGAGTCGGGGTGTTCACTATAATGACGTTTTATTAACAATTTAATAACAATTTGATTTTATTTTATTTTAAAGAAGAATTCAAACAAACAAATTTGCAACAAAATATGCGAAAGATAAAAAATTCTATATTGATATGAAATTATTCATAAATTAAATTACTACAAGCAATCGGAAAAGATTTAAAATTGTAAATGTTACAGTTAAAAATAAATGTGATTTGGAAAATTATATAGGTGGTTTAATATTCTTTTAAAAATAATTCTACAGTTTGATAAGTTTATTAAACAAAAGAATGTGATTAAAAATTCATTCAATTGTGTTTCTGTGAAATATGTTTCATTGTAGTAAATTGTTTTTGAAACAATAATATTCGAAATAAAAATATAAGGACCAAATATTATATGAAACATTTTCTGTGAAACGAAATTCTATGAAATTTCTTTCTGCGAAATAAGGGGCTCCCCACGTTGAACTATTGTTGGATAGGCAAATCTCGCTACGCTTAAGTTTGGGTTGATTGCCAAGCTGGCAACCGTCCTAGTTACACAAGGGTTGAAAGTCAGCCATTTCACCCGAGATATTTCTGGCGCTCGAACAAAGTGAGAGCGCCAATAGTTCGAGGGTGAAATGGTGACATTCACCCGAGGTAAACACTCTACTTTTTATTTCGACTATGTGAGGAAATTAAAATACTACACACACATTTAATGAAACACGTATAATGATTATCAGTTAAAATTTAAAGAAAAATTCGAACGATTTGAAAATGGATTATTAACAACAGCTTTTGCCTGTTCTTCAATCTCATCGGGAGTTAAATTAATATCCATGTCATTGGAATCACTCTCCAAAACCATTTTTAACCACAATTAACACAAAGTATTTATTTATATTGTTTCTCGTTTTCCCGCTAATTATTTAGCAAACTTAAATTGTTTCTTTTTAATTCTGAAAAAAATATATAATTCACGTACATACTGCCAACATTAGAAAAGTTTTGAAAATCGAATCTATTGGTTACATTGTAATCGAGTATCTAGGCGGCCATATAAAAAAAAGCGTCATAATATCAAGGCATTATGACGTAACTTAATTATCATATCACTCCATGGTAAACCCTAAAATTAAAAAAGAATTACTTTCCGCCCTAGGGATGAAATAAGCTACTTTCCACCCGGCTATATATCTACCCATGAAAATTAAACTTTCCGAACAGGAGAGATGAAAAAATCTTTTCACTGTTTTTTTTATTTTTTATATTTGGTCCGTCAAATTGACTGCACCCCGCCTGATGGGAAGCTGAGGGGAAGTCCAAAAAGTAGTGGCCACCATTTCCAGAGATGGTCCCTATAATGGTGGCCGCTGCCCCGGCGTGAAAAACCGCCTCCCCCTGTTCAGCACTCTGAGTTTACGTGAAGTTTACGTGTTACTTTCAAATAAGTTACAAGTACTTAACGTAACTTAACGCGTACGAAGTCGCGGGTAACAGCTAGTTATTACATATATTCAGAGATCGTATATAACAAAATTGAAAAGTCATGCAATGAAATTTAACTTTCTGACACCCTCAAAAAAAGGTCAAATTTTGACCATCCCCGTGGAATCAAATCACTAGTAGATATTATTCTATCACTTTGTAGGCGTGACTAATATGTATATCCATGTCACCCGGCCACACAGGCCGATGTGATGAAACACCGTGTGGTTTTAGTCGGTTCGACTTCGACATGCCCAACTCACCGTTAGCTCCGGTGAGGCGAAGCCCGAGGGGGTTTCCGCACGAAAAAAAAATAAAGCTTATCGGGAGCCAGGCTACGGACAGACGAACTTACAGAAACCATAAGGGTTCCGTCCGACCGTAAAGGTCTGCTTACTCCCACTTCTTTTGGTTAAGCTTATACCGCTTTTATGGGAGCGCCTGCCCTCTGAACTCTCAACCCCAAGAGGAAAGCCTGCGCTAAGAAAGATAGAAAAGAAAGAAAAATCTCTTTATTTTGGTGCAACACAAAATACATAACTAAGTTACAAAATAGAGCATATACTCCACATTGCACCAAAAAAAGAGCCAGTTCAGCATCATGCCAGGTACAAGTACCTGGCGCTGGTTTTCAACTGACTCCTATGTTGAGGACATCCGACAAACATATAAGAGTTCTTAAATTTTAGAGCTAGAACCTCGTCCGTCAATCAGAGGTGACTTGGTGGGAACCAATACTGCATACGACGGACTGATGGACGAAAATCACCCGAGAGAACAGGCGGGATTCTGAAGCGACTTTTCAACAATGGACCATATCCATGTCGTAAAGCAAGTTATTCAGAAAAGTAATGGGTACGGAAAAACGTTCTACTTGGCATACGTAGACTACAGCAAGGCATTTGATTCTCTGAAACACCGGGAACACACATCTGGGAAGCTCTAAATTCACAAGGAGTACATCCAAAGAATATTAGAATAATAAAAAATATATAAGTACAAAGATTCAGGTAGGAACATATATTCAGGAAAATTCATTGGGACGCATTTGGAATAAATATAAATGGCGAATGAATGAAAGGATGATCTAAGATTCGCAGACGACCTAATTATACTTAACGAAAACCAACAAGGCTTAAAAGTAATGTTATCACAACTAGAAAGTGAGAGCTAAAAGGAGGGTCTGACCATTTACCTAAATAAAACGAAATTAATGACAAACCACGTAAAAACACCTATATTACTAAGTTCCAAGCAATTAGAATTTGTTGATGAAAACACATACTATAGGACAAATTATCGCAGATGCAGAAAGAAATAAACATCCAGGGCGACTAATTCGGTCTGAGTACATCTTAGTATGCCAAAGGAGTATACTAAGACTGGCATGACCCAGCCGTTGTAAGCTCGTACCTTGTTACTGCCCGATAAAAGACTCTTCAGTACATATTTCAGGCGCCCAATGAAACGATACCGCAACGTCTGTTTCATGGCAGCCTCAGTAATACCTAACGCTTGTGACATACCAAGATATTCATAAGTTTCAGGTGCCCAGAGAGATTTCAGTTGTGTAGAATATTTCAGTTCAATTCAATTCTTCAAGATCAATTCTTTCAGAATCCACAACCCCACCTTTCTTAACATGCATGACTGCAAATTTGTCTACACCAAACTCCATTCTAAAAGAATTACTAAAGGTTTCAGTTACCTTAACTAATTCAACCAGGCGGGAGTCGGTGGTGGCAAAAAAATTCAAGTCATCCATATAAAGAAGATGGGATATAACTTGACCTTCTCTGCACAACTGATAGCCTAACCCTGAATTCTCCAGTATTGTACTGAGAGGATTCAGTGCTAGGCAAAACCATAACGGACTCAGGCTATCACCCTGGAATATATCCCTCTCAATCTTTATCGGTACACCATCCCCAAGGACCTGACGACACCCTGGAGAAAGAAGAACTGTCCTCCATTGCCCCATTCATGCCTTTAAGAAGGTGTATATAGTTGTATCAATTGTATACAACTCCAGCACCCTCAACAGCCATGTATGTGGCACGGAGTCATAGGCTTTCTTGTAGTCGATCCAGCATGTCGTCCGATTCCTTCGGTTACGGTGGACCTGTGGGCTAGTGGCCATGTCAAAAATAAGGAGCTCCTTCGTACCACGTGCCCCACTTCTACATCCATTCTGAGAGATAGACATTATAGAGTTATTCACTATGTGAAATGACAATTTAGCTGTCAGAATGGATGTAAGAAGTTTATATATTTTTGGTAGACCAACAAGTCTCCAACAAGAGAACGTCCACGCCCAGGACCGCAACGAGATCCCGGCGTTGACTCACCCACGCAGGGCACTCCACCAACGTGTGGAGCGCCGTGTCTTCCTCAGGATCCTCGCAGTGCTGGCACTGCGGCGTTGTCTCCTAAAACGACGGGGTGTTATAAGTTTGACGCGTCTGTCTGTGTATGGCTGTATGTATCTATGGCATTGTAGCTTATGTATACTGTGGTTTTGACCAGTTGCTCCAAACGCACTTAGTGTAAATTAATGTTCACACAAAATTTTAGCGGTATCTGTTCAGTGGTTTTCAAGTGATGCTCGGACATCGATAATAAAAAGTAGGCAAACAGATACAAATACTAAAAATCACATTTTTGGCATCGGTGTCGTTCCTAGAACACATAGTAGTTATTTTTTTGGAAAAATATTCATTGTACAGTTTTCAGCTCGTTACGATTGTATTATATGTATAGACTAGCTGTTGCGCGCGACTTCGTACGCGTTAAGTTCGGAATAGATCAAGGTATGTTTATTTCTTCAGTATCGACACTAACACGTAAGTATTAAGTTATTTTATTTTAATAGACCTCTGCCTGGGGTACCTTCGGGGATACGGGCATGAAGTTATGTACTATTATGTATGTATTTTATTTAACGGGCCGGATGAGGTGATGTGGTGCACTCATATTACATTGACAATTCGTTCGAAATAGATAGGTAGAGAAATATGTAATATCGAAATCAATTCTGCCTGATTCCTTAATATAATAGCGTGATGACATTCATTATGAAATGTTTATGCATCTCTTATCAACTATCTTTTATACCTACGTGTTTATACGTGGGTAAATCTGTGTAGTTTCGAGACTTTACTGCTCAATACCTTTCAGGTATAGCGTGATAAGTTATAGTCCGGATTTTCACCATGTCAGTTCGGCTAAACTACAATTTCGTAAAGATCTTCCTCGTAATAATAAAGTTGTCATCAATAATAGTTTACACCGCTTTTGCTCTTCTGCTCCTATCATACCTATAATAGCGTGATAATATATAGCACAGTTTATGACCATGCCCTAGAAGAATGTTCATGCAAAATTTCAGCTGAAAGCTGTTCTCTCAAAAAAATCTGTTCAGCGGTATTCAAGTGATGCTCTGACATCGGTAATAATAAGAAGCAGACAAACAGAGAAACCGACAAACAGACAAAAATTCTAAAAATCTCATTTTCGACATCGGTATCGCTCTTATCACACACATCAATTATTTTTTTGTAAAAGTATTCAATGTTTAGTTTCAGAGAAGGAACATATTTTTGAAGTAAGTTTTCCCAAGGGATTGCCAGTTCAAAGAAGATGGTGGTGAGTGCAGACGAAGTAACTATTACTAGATTTGACATAAATTAACTAAATAAACTTATTAATTACTAGCATCGCCACGCGGTTTCACCCGAGTAAGTCCTGATCCTAAAAGTAGCCTATGTTACTCAGGGATAATGTAGCATTCTAATGGTGTAAGAATTGTTGAAATCGGTTCAGTAGTTACAAAGTTTAACCCAACATGGGCAACCCGGTTTTTTTTTTTTTATCGTGCGGAAATCCCTTCGGATACCCCCCCGCGTGCCAGCGGGGGCGGTTATGTCGGGCTTGAACCGACTAAAACCGCACGCCGTCTCGGGTCTACAAGCGGGTGTAAGGTTGCCCATAGAGCATATCCATCGCACCCCGACTGACCCTGGGCCATCTCCGGTTTCGAGATGGCCCCCTCGGGTTTGGGAACCACGGTGTCCCCGTCTTGCCCCGGTTTGGGGGAGGGGCGCTAGTCGCCCCACCGTCCCGGCCAGCTTCTGCTGGGGTGACAGGTGGCCTCACCCGCCACCCCCAGGCCTGCGCTCATGGAGGACGGAGGTCGTTAAGCGACTTCCGGCGCCTGAGTCGCCTGCGATGCGCGGCGAGCAAGTTGCGGGCTCGGCGGACCGGGAGAGTTCTAAGTCTCTCCCGACCGCGCTCCGCCACCTCCTTCGCGAGCATTACATGCTCGCAGAAGGAGGTGGCGGCGGCCCACGCGCTCGCACCGCACCATTGCCGCAATCATGCTGCCGAGCGAGAGGACTCCCACCCCGATGGCTGCCACGAGGTCACGCCTCGGCGCCTCCCACGCCGGGCAGTTCGCCAGCGTGTGCAGCCCTGAGTCCTCGCTCGCGTCGCAGTGATGACACTCAGGCGTTGGCTCCTTCCTGATCCGATGCAGGTGGTCCCCGAAGCACCCCTTCCCGGAGATCAACTGCGTCAGTCGGTACGAGAGGCTTCCGTGTCGCCTCTCCAGCCAATCCTCCATGATGGGCCTTACCGCCGCTATTTGGCGATTATCTGTGGTTTATCAAATGGTTGGTCCCCTGTTGCACGTGTTCATATACAGCAGACTTTTTTGAGCGTTGGTGTTTTATTACAGCTATGTGTATGTGTTCAATTATTCTTTGACGCGAGTGCCAATGCTTCGCTTGGTTTGACCAATATAATCCGTTAAAAATAGTTTTATTTTAATGTGTGACATTCGCGTAAACTTCCGGCAATAGTATAGAGTACTGATAAACCTCCTGACTGCCTTCTTCTCCTTCTTAGGGTATATAGGACTCCATAAAGATTTAAGGGGCTCAACTAATCTCATCAGCAAGCCGGTGGTACAACTGCTGATTGACGGACGAGGCTCTTGCGCAGGCTTTACTCTCGGGGCTGGGAGGTCCGACGGCTGCTGCTTCTTTAAAAGCCGTATAATCCAACTTAAAAGGCGGAGAAGGAGTACGCGAACCTCGGGCTCCGAGGCGAAATCCTCGAATGCAGCCGAGAAGAACGCTAAAAAGATGACATTCGTGAGTGTTCCCGATGCGCCTGAATTATTCCACACAGCAATGTTAACGAATCAATCATTTGCATGCTTCTTTTTATTATATATTTGGTCCGTCAAATTTACTGCACTCCGCCTGGTAAGCTGAGGTGAAGTCCAAAAAGTAGTCCCACCATTTCCAGAGATTGTCCCTAGAATGGTGGCCCCTACCTAGACGGCCCCGACAGATGTTTTTTCACGCCCCGCTTAAAGAACCCAGGATTGTAGAAAGAAGGGAACACGTGTGTGGGTAAAGCGTTCCAGTTCTTTATGGTCTGATAAAAACGCGGGGACGAACCTGAGTCTTATATAAAAAACACCGCTGTCTCGGCGTGAAAAACCGCCTCACCCTGTTTAGCACTACGAGTTTACGTGAAGTTTACGTGTTGCTTTCAAAAAAGTTTCAAGCTTAAGGTAACTTAGCGCGTACGAAGTCGCGAGTAACAGCTAGTTATTACATATTATAATGTTCAGAGATCGTATATAACAAAATTGAAAAGTTCTGACAACCTCAAAAAAAAGGTATAATTTTGACCATCCGCGTGGAATCAAATCACTAGTAGTATTATTCTATCACTTTGTAGGCGTGACTAATTTGTATATCCATGTCATTCCCCGGCCACACAGGCCGATGTGACGAAACACCGTGCGCTTTTACGTCGGTTCGACTCCGACATGCCCACCTCACCGTTAGCTCCGGTGAGGTGAAGCTCGAGGGGATTTCCGTACGAAAAATTAAAATAAAGCGTATCGGGAGCTAAGCTACGGACAGACGGACTTACAGAAACCATAAGCTTTCCGTCCGACCGTAACGGTCTGCTACTTCTTTTGGTTTAGCTCATACCGTCGGAAGTTTACGCGAAGGTCACAAATTGAACCATATTGGTCAAACCAAGCGAAGCATTTTCACTCGCGTCAAAGAACACATAGCTGATATAAAACACCAACGCTCAAAAAAGTCTGCTGTATGTGAACACGTGCAACAGGGGACCCAACATTACTTAAGATTTGATAAACCACAGATACTAGCCAAAGAAAATCGATTCCTACCTAGGATGCTCCGTGAAGCTATTGAAATTAAAAAATAATTTTCATAGAGAAGATGGTTGGAATGTACCGCAAATCGCGATAGAATCCGTTATAGTAGACTGTTCAACAAGGGACTAAAACAAGCCATAATGACACGAGATGTTTTAGCTGCGCGAGATTAGGTTATTAGCGAGATGGCTAATAGTTCGAGTGTCATTATGGTTGTTTAGTCCCACGTTAAACACTCTAATTTTCACTTTGAATGCGAGGAAAAAAAACGACGTTCTATACAAAATTATAATATTTATAATAACAAAGTTTCTTAAAATTACGTATTAATCGTTAATCTAACCTAAGAAAAGTTAAAAGTGCAATTTGTACATTTATTTACATTTAAATGTATGGTTTTCCCCGGTATATTAAGGCGTTAATTCTTCTCCACTGGATGACGATGATGACATATTTGGTCCGTAATTTATTAAGTTGCACAATTAATTGGTGTAGGTAATTGGTGATTACAACGCAAGCTTAATACGAATAATCTATTCAAAATTCAAATTGCAAAGAAATGGTCCCGCGGTTTTTTTTTGTTACGTGTACGCTTTAAATGCTTGCATATTTAGCCAACAGATTCAAACTTGAAAAATAATTTAAAAACTAATTGGAAATGCATAATAAAATGAATTAATCCTTAATACTTACATAATAATTAATTAAATTAATATAATTAATCGTGTTTCACGAAATTAAATGGGCTTTTTAGATTTTTTCAAATGTCATTTTGAGGTAATTTCTATACACAATCACTAAAAAGGTGATAATCCTCCCATTCACATACACCGTGATTGGCTGTTTAGGAGTTTTCAAAGTAAATTTTAAAAAAATTACCTTAGTCCCTAGAGATTAATAAGGAACTTTAGTCCCGATATGCAGAGACTAAAGTAACATTTTAAGAGCATGAGAAGTGATTTTTTTTTTTAATTTCAATTAGCTTATACCGCTTTTATGGGAGCGCCTGCCCTCTGAACTGCCAACCCCAAGATGGAAGCCTGCGCTGGAGACCCCAAGATGGAAGCCTGCGCTGGAGCCAAGTCTTGAAATTTCACAGCCGATCAGCTGTAGCCTCGGATTTGTGGAGAGCCACCTCGAGTCCCAGCCGCCGTATTCGACCCACGACTTGAGCAACCCCTGCCGTGGCCATTAGTGCCGCGCTCAAGCCGTGGCGGAGGCGTGTCGTGTGCCCTACACACGCCTGCCAACTCGCCGACGCGGGATAAAACCCGACCCCACCAGGCGAGGCCGCGGTGGCGGCCAAAGTTCGCCGGTAACCCTGGTGTTATCCTTTCGAGGGCATACCCGGGGTGCCCGGCAATGGACACTTGGGAAGGACACCTTGTGGTTTTAGTCGGTCCGATTCCGACACGCCCACCCCATCGTCGGCACCGATGGGGTCGAGCCCGTGGAGGTTTCCACACGCTAAAAAAAGCCGATCAGCTGTCTAGGTTATATTGGAGCAGCGCCATCTAGCGGCAAGTTTGTAAAATGTTTTTATTTTTGACACGAACCTACTCGATACGCGAAAGGTCAAGAATCTCACAATAACCATATTAGTTTCGGGTGAGAGATTTTGCTTCAAAATGACTAATATAAATTTGAAAGTGGGTAATCCAATTATACAAAAAAAGAAGGTTAAAAAATCCAATGTTTTCCTGTAACAAGTAAAGAAACTGGTTTAGATAAAGGTTCGTTCACAGCAATGATATTTGGACCAATTAACTTCGGTTTGAAAAAGCTTTTTTTTTTTCATAAAAACATGAAGTTTATAACATTATATTATTTGCATTGTGTATAATATATATAATCTAAATCTCGAAAACGGCTTCAACGATTTTCATGAAATTTTGTATACAGGGAATTTCGGGGGCTTTGGCACCGACTTCAGAAGAAAAGTGTTACACGCATTTTTGTTTTTTGAATAAAATATAACATAACTGTTACGTACCAATATGTACACACCTCAAAATACGACTAGAGCTTCATAAACAAACCAGTTTCGTTCTGAACTTAGTGCGAATGTGACGTGTTTTATGTTAAAATGTGTCAACAAAGAATTGTTTTAATAGTATACTGTTTAATACAAATCGGTGCTGGACAACAGCTTTTTAAAAAACTGGATCGCACTCTTCTCTTGCGTTCATACTTTTCTTGGAAACAACTGACCTACGATTTTGACGGTGTCAAATGTAAGTACAGGGTTTTTACATTATAGCCCATTGAAATGTTACATTTTTTAGGCCTAACCTTGCGTTTTTAGAGGACGCAATTTTATTCTTTTGATGTGTAGGGGGGGTCAGTGTACAGCTAAAACCAAGTTTGTGGGGTCACCACCCTTGTCGAACGGCCGCCATCTTGAAAATAGGGGTTGAAATGGTTTTTACGATATATCTCTTAAACTATTAATCTGATAAAAAAAAATTGTTAACATTTTTTGTTGCTAATTAAATTCTCTACAACTTTGGTCCATTAACTTTTTTTTTTTTTTTTATTTGTTTATTATAATTTTATAAATTATTAATTTTGCAATATTATTAGTAATTAATTATTGACTCTTTTCCCCACCACACACGAGGAAGAGTCTGGAGGCGGGTTTTTTTTTACGTGGTATCCCCAATAGGCATAATCCACGGTGATTTTCTAAATTTGAACTACTCCGTCCTCGGTCTTTTCGATGGACCAAGCTGCGGCTCAGCATCTGATCGGCTTTCTGAATTAAATATCAGTGGGAGAACTGGAGAAAGAAGGGGTGTTAATGTCGGCGGTTCATCATCAAAGTCATTTTCATTTATTAATTCTGAGAGCCCCATTACGTTGCTGCAAGTCTCTCCAGAACAATGGAAGCACACTGCAGAACATTTCAGCCCTGCTTTTCGACATCCACACATTGATCCACATTTTCCTTTGCATTTGCAAAAGATCAATTTTGGAAGCTCAGGGGGTGCTGGAGGTTTAGAGCTCTGCACTGGCATCAATAATTTTCCACATGTTTTTCCAGCCCGTCTTCAAGATCATTATTATTACCAAGCCACGACTGGGCCTGATGGTAGACTCGGAAAGTATGAAAGCGACCTATTGGAGGAAGTGAAGATAAGTTAAATGTGCTTTTTGTCACTGCCTTGGCAAATTGTTTGTATCTTAGGCTGTCAAGAGAATTATCATCTTTATTACCACCGTATAAAGAGATGAAAAAAGTTTCTGAACATTTTCGCTTATAACTTTTTTATTTATAGTTAGTGACGACAAAAAGTCGTAGACAAAAAGTTACTGTACCAAAGTTGTAGAGAATTTAATTTGCAACAAAAAATGTTAACTATTTTTTTTTATCAGATAAATAGTTTAAGAGATATATCGTAAAAAACATTTCAACCCCTATTTTCAAGATGGCGGCCGTTCGACAAGGGTGGTGACCCCACAAACTTGGTTTTAGCTTTAAACTGACCCCCCCTACACATCAAAAAAATAAGCTTGCGTCCTCTAAAAAACGCAACCCCAAATGTAACTTTTCAATGGACTATTAAGAGCGCTCGAACTTTGAAATGAAATAAAACAACCTGTTTATGTGATATTTGAGCTGAGTGAGACGAAGTCGAGCGAAAGCTCCTCATACCAGACTTCAGGATTTCCTTTGTCACAGGTCTCCTCCTGAACTAACCAAATTTGGCATGATTAAAGAGGTCAATCAGAGGAAGGTTTATGGATATATTTCGAAAAAATTAATGCTACCACAGAGGAATGATCACCGTTAAAAAAATTCCAGATGGAATTACATAATAACCGCTCGAGACGCTGTGACCAAACTTTACACGCTCAGAAAGCATGTCCAGAGTTGTGACTTTCAAAAAGAATTTTCAAAATCGGACTTGCCACGGAGGAATGATCACTGTTCAAAATTTTCAAAATCTGATTCCGCAATAGCGATCAAATCTATTGGACAAGTTTTGGCGCCAAAACAGTCGTCCAAAACTCCTGATAAATAAATCGCTCTTAATAATTCAAATCACGATGTCTCACTCAGCTCAACATTGCAAGCAGCGATTCGCCTTGTAGACCTAGTACGACAATTACTTCGGGCGGTTACACCAACCGGGTGGACACCGAAGTCTTAAAATCACGCAAAAAAAATCTAAATCTTACACCAACTTTTTATCACTTTTCTCGACGTTTCACATGATTTGTCTAACTAAGAAAAAAAAAATTTTTGTGTTGGTCTGTCTATTGGTCTGGATGTCTGGATGTCTGTTTACGCAATAACTCAAGAACCACTTATCCGAGTTAAAAAATTATTTCGCCAATCATCTTGTTTGGTTAATGGGAAGAACTGATTAGATTTTGGGGTTTGTACGTTCAAGGTTTCGGGTACCTACCATACAAATTGTCCCTAAAAATATCTAAGTTTGGCCCGAAGTTTGACAATCACTCTGTGATTTCCGCCCCACTAGTTTTTGTTACACTTTTGTTACTTTAAGAATATTTAATGATATTATGTATGGAAAATAATATCAGCCAAATGGCCACCGCGACTTCACTGTAGATGGTGTATTCTGGTGGACCAATTTTGGAGGACGTCTTCGCATAAATGGGGCTCAATTTCACGAAGAACGCAAGTTATGTTGGCCTTCAGGGCAGCAATTGACTGTGGTTTATCTGCGTACACTAGAGATTTCTCGTAGCCCCACAGAAAGTAATCGAGTGGTGTTAAGCCACACGATCTCGGCGGCCAGTTGACGCGAGATGACGAAGCTGAGGGCTTCGTCATCTATCCAAACCTATTTCGGCCGAGCTTAGATATTTTCCTTGAAGCGACTACCTCTGACTGATATCGAAGTTAGGCCAGATGGCCTAATATGACGTGCTTTTATTCGATCGTGTTTTAGCCATTGAGATATGCTGCATATAACCGACCATATAGGTATCCCACTAACCAACTATACTCAGAGGTAGGAGTCCTCAGGGTCAGGCAACTATATATATTATCTGTAGCACTACGATTTCATAAAACATCTCAGGACACTCTTGCCCGTAGACGTTTAAGCCGTACTATCAAATGGGACAGAATAAAGTGCTTCAAATCGTTTGGTAGAAATTCATTCAGTTTTATGGGACCTTACATCTACGAGAAAATTAATAAAACTCTCAATATACTACACTTGACCAGAAAGGTATGCAAAAGCACTATCTCAGATTGGTTACTGAAGTTGAACTATAAAGTAACTGAAGATTTCCTTAAAGTGATAGAATAACCTTCCCATGGATGACACACACACACTCCCACACTTACACGCAACACACGCACTACACACTTACACCACACTTGCATGCACACAAAAAAAGCATGTTATTTTGATTAGTTTTCATTTTACTACTAGTAATGTACAAGTCGATTGATTCAAATTGTCTTCTGTGCAATGTAATCCTTAGTGGTATGAAAGAGACTAGAACCCACAACACAGGGAATCCTAGTGTGGGTACTAGGGCTATAACCCATGTAGGTATATCTTGTTTTATGAGACAATAAACATTATTATTATTATTATATATACCAGTAATATAGACAAGCACATATAAGCTTCAGCAGCGTAACGGAGAGAAAGGGATGGAGGTATACACCCTACATATCTGCATTTCTCTTCCTCTGAACCGTTTACGAACTTATATTGGATTGCTCCTAACCTGAACCATTTTATAAATTATCAAGTTAAGCCTGCAGGTTGTCGGACTTTTTAGAATCCCAATGAATAGGGGTCTCAACGTGTTAAGAATGGCCACCCATCCTAAAACTGACCTGGCTAGAACTGCTGCGTTGATAACAAGTGGAATTTATAAAAAAGCGATTTAATAATAAGCTTTTATTATGTTCTTGTAAATAAAAAGAACTAAAAATTTACAACAGACGAGCCGAGCCTCGATGGTTTTGCGTCGTTTCATTACAGAGGTCCTATGACCACCTTTCTGCTCCATCTTCAGACCCTGGTTACCATTGAAAGACAAAACTACTCGTCAAGACGATTCAAACGAGCCCAAACTCAATGAGTTTGTGTCCTTTCATTGCGAAGTTCCTATGGCCACCTTCCAGCTCCATCATCAGATCAGCACCATATTATCATAATATTACATTGTCACGCGATTTACACATGTATGCAAAATTGCCGCTCAATCATTTCATTCATCACTCATGACAAACATCGGGACAGCTAAATAATAGTAGTTAATGCAACTGTCATATAAGAAGGGGTATTAAAACACGAAAGTCTGTTTATCGATAATAGGTTGACTCGAGTATTTTAATACCTAAGTTATATGCAGTTTCATACACTACTATATCTTCACTCATAGGAAAAATTGAAATTAAACAAAATAGGTAGGTTACAAGGTAGCCATTTTATTTCACAGTTCGAACTGCGCATGCGTGCGCCTTTTTTTTTTATATTCAGCCTAAAACCTTAGACTAGTTTAATGAATAAAAAAAGATTGCGGTACTATAATGAGTTTTATGATACAGTTGGCGATACTATAATAAGTTTTATTTTTAATTTTATGTATATGCGTTTATAAAGTGCGTATGTATAGAATCGACTTTGAATTCGTAATTCGAATTTTTCGATTTGAGTGTAGATAAAAGCTTATATTGACGACTAATATATGAATGTTATTTGTTCAGATTTAAACGATACGACGATGAGGTGGACTCCTGAAGGCGTGTTCTTCAAGGAGGAGGAGTTAGAAGATAGAGATATATTCTTCAAGCAGTACGGCAACGTGCCCTATGGGTTCGACGCATCACGGAAGAAGATATTCTACACGGTACCTAGAAAGCAATATGGTAAGTTAGTAAGTTAAAAAAGTCATTGGCAATTCCAATAGACCCATCTGTAAAATTGAAACTGAAAATAAAAATAAAACGTAATTTAAAAAATCCGTTCCCGCAGGGGGAACGCACAGGTAGATTTCGTGAAGCAATTAATATTATTTTTTAACATGTTAAATTTTTTTTTCTCGAAAACGGTAACTTTTAGCGAAAAACTTTTCAGACATTTATTTTAGACTTAAAAATGGCCTATCGATTAAAAATGTTTCCGACTGCAAGAATGTTCACCGGTTAGAAGTTATGATTTTTTTCCCGAAAAAATTTGGTTTTTCCCCCCTCCACTTTTAGTTAAAGTTTTAATCTTATAGGTTTATAATTAAAAGTTGTTGGTATTCACGTATACTATGGAATAAAATTAGAACGGTTAGAATATCTTTCATGGAACGTGAAATTTTGAGGAAAAACTGATTTCACAAAAAGTTCCCGTTCAGTGCACCGTTCGGTAAACTCTTTTTGTGAAACCTTAGGCCAGATTCCACCCGTTCACGAACTTAAACTAAGTTTACATCCAAGCAATTTTTGACCGCAGGCAAAAATGCGACCGTGAGAGTGCCGCAAATTTTGGGAAGTGGAACCGTACATACATATATATATAAATAAACTTTTTGACCGGTGGTCATTTCGGACTCAAGGGGGCCATAACTAGACCTCCTATGAAGAAATTTTTTTAAAATTCGGCAGTAGTCAAGAAACCAATAGGTCGATCGAATTCATCGAAATCTATACCTAAAAAAATCGTCTGTAGAAAATGAATTCAAAATCTAGTTTATATATATATATATTATATATTAGTAAAGTTTAGTTTAGTCTATCTATATATTTATACATAAATTTATAAAATATAAGTGTCTGTTTGTAACATTAAAATGGTTTTTAATAAATGCATGAAGACGGGGACACCGTGGTTCCCAAACCCGAGGGGGCCATCTCGAAACCGAATATGGCCCAGGGTCAGTCGGGGTGCGAGGAATATGCTCTATGGGCAACCTTACACCCCGGCGTCTGTAGACCCGAGAAGGCGTGCGGTTTTAGTCGGTTCAAGCCCGACATAACCGCCCCCGCTGGCTGGCGGGGGGGTATCCGAAGGGATTTCCGCATGAAAAAAAAGGGTACATATAACAAAACAATTTAAAAAAAAATTGTATGTCTATCTGTCTGTTTGAGACGATTTTGACGATTTCTGGACGATTTTGACAGTCTTTCACTGTCAAATCACTACATAGTATAGAACAAAGTCGCTTTCTCTGTCCCTATATCCCTATGTATGCTTAAATCTTTAGAACTACGCAACGGATTTTGATGCGGTTTTTTTTAATAGATAGAGTGATTGAAGAGGAAGGTTTATATGTATAATAACATCCATTACACCCGTGCGAAGCCGGGGCGGGTCGCTAGTTTGAAATAAATCAACTGATCAAAAACTTTTAAATCAGTTGCATATACCGACTGTCATATATCATTTTACTCGTACGGCCGAGCCCTACACGAATCTTATATTGTTGTGACGATTTTCCTTGGAAAATCTCAAATTTTCATTGTTTTTCTGTTTTGTATACTGACTTGACAAGAATCTGCATATTTTGTGTTTTTTGTATGGGCACCTGGAGTGCTTACATCACAACAGCGTTCACAAGAACGCCTCGCGTCGTTTGACACCACGCACGCGTATATAGGATCAAAATTTTGACAATTTTCGGGGCATTTCCCCTTGATTTTTACTAATTTGGCTAACTTAATTTTGTTTTACATTTTTTCGAAATTTACGCAAGGTGCCCGTGTTTTGTGATACCTGTGGGAACTGGTACGACTCAGCCCCTCGCGGCTGTCACCATCTGACTCCAGATTTCCCGGGTTTTGGTCGACGGCCGATTTGGTCACGTCAAAATTTAGTTTTCCGGGTTTTTCAAAAAAAATCTTCTTTGAGGTCCTTCATTTATCACATAGTATAAAACAAAGTAGTTTTCTCTGTCCCTGTATCCCTATGTGTGCTTAAATCTTTAAAACTACGCAACGGATTTTGATGCGGTTTTTTTAATAGATAGAGTGATTGAAGAGGAAGGTTTATATGTATAATAACATCCATTGCACCCGTGCGAAGCCGGGGCGGGTCGCTAGTAAGTAATATAATAAGGCGTACCATAGGCTACTTTATTTTAGAAAAATACTTAACAGAAATAAAACCTTAAAAATCTTAATCCACGCAAGCTTGTTTGAACGCGCTAATCTCTAAAATTACATGCGCAAATATTTGTGAAAATTATTTTTCATTTGATAGCCCAGTTCATGGGGAAGGTGCCCGCTATTTAACATCACGCTATGACTCTTAGGAGCCAAGCAATAACAAAAAAGATGAGAAGAGAGAGAGATGAGAAGAAGCGATGCGACGCGGTGTCATAGAACCGAGTACGGCGGGTGAAACTGGGGGGCACAGCTAGTTATAAAATGAAAAAAATGAGTTTTGTTGTTTGAGTCCTCAAATCTATACCTTTATTAATGCGTGAAGGGAAAAGTTTACATACGTTTTTACGAAAATTACGCCGACGGAGAAGTGTGATTTCGCATAGTTATTATATAGGTATTATACGGAACCCTTATAGATTCGTCATGTCAGTCTATCTGTCCGTCCGTATGTCACAGCCACTTTTTCCGAAACTATAAGAACTATGCTGTTGAAACTTGGTAAGTAGATGTATTCCGTGAACCGCATTAGGATTTTCACACAAAAATAAAAAAACAATAAATTTAGGGGTTCTAATACTTAATACTTAGAACTGAAACTCAAAAACTTAATTCTCATCAAAAATGATATTGAGGTTTCTAATATCATTTTGTTCTAAACTGAATAGTTAGCGCGAGAGACACGTCATAAATCGTAAACCGCAATTTACCTTTCATTCAATCAACTCAAATATAAAAATTAAAAAAAATAACATAAACTACAAGAACTTTTATACTATGTTACTTGCTGCTATTATTATTTTCGTTATTACTCGACTCCTAACAGTCATAGTGTATTGAATGTGATGATATATAGCCTATAAACTTCCCCAAGAACTGGGCTATTAGGGCAGATATAGTTCCAGAGATGAGGGAGATAAGAGATAAGATAACAAACAAACAAATTGCTCCTGGCTAGATCTGCGCTAATCGATGGTACAGCACGGCAAAGGATTTTTATATGACGAATAAAAATGGATCTTAATAAAGTGTTTTTAAAATCAAAATTTGAATAAAAAAACTTGATAGGTGTCAAGGGACACCCGGGTGGAACGAAGTTCATTTTGATTAATTAGTGAAGGAATTATAATAAAATTTTATGTCACTTACATTTTATGAAACACTGTCAGGATTCATTATTGTTATTTTTATTATTTTTTCTTACTGATCATAAAGTTCTTCAGAAATTGAAACTCCTCGTCCTATTCGAATCAAATCATAGTTTATTTTTACGGTTTGACAATTACACCATACGTTTCCATAGTACCGGGACAACAATGCGCGGATCGGTGCGCAGAAGTTACAAAAGTGAAAAGTGTCGTTACAATCTTAATTTTTTTTTGTCTAGCCCCCTTTCGTAACGCGCGATAAGGAACTTCGTTCCAAAATTTATTCTTTTCTGTGATCGTCATTAAAAAATTGTTTTATAACCATAGCACTAACATCCATTTTCATTTATCACTTGTCATAACTGTTAGTTCCCGTTATTGCTAATAATTCCCGGCAAACGGCGCTCAATTCGCTACTCCCATGTGAACCTCTGCACAGCTCTCTCTATTTTATTGTATCTAGATGGCATTACCATGAAAAGGACGCAATTTATATTTTCTTTTGGACGTTTCGCTCTTATATTGTCTATTCTTACTTTAAACATCTTACTTAGCCTAAAAAACATAACATTTATTCAAAACATGGTATAAAACGCTTGCAAATAGGCAAAGTTCTAACTCGCGATATTGAAGTTTTTGCTGTGTGTAGTATATAAGGCGATTACAATGCCAATAATATGGGGAGTCTGTTTCTCCGCAGGAGAGCAGTATCATAAGCTCGACTGCAAACAGTCTTCGTTTTCACAATTTGCTTTGTAATCATTTATATTATGAATATCCTGGACCGAACTTCCGAGCTTACCCGACCCTACCTAGTCGCAAAGTTTGGTTCTCGCACTTAACGCCTAAATATACCTATATTGGTGGGAAGGAAGGGAATCTAAACCCCTATCAAACACTGCCGTAGAAACTTTGTCTCCTTTTGCCATTTATTTTAAAGTCGCTTCGGTTAATATGAGTTTCTTTAGGTTTTCGTAGATTAGGTCAGTCGAGGTGCGAGGGATATGCTCTATGGGCAACCTTACACCCCGGCGTCTGTAGACCCGAGACGGCTTGCGGTTTTAGTCGGTTCAAGCCTAATATAACCGCCCCCGCTGGCCGGCGGGGGGGTATCCGAAGGGATTTCCGCAAGAAAAAAAAAAGGTACGAATGTTGGGTGCAGTAGTGGGTGGACTGTGGTTGAATCTACAGTTGATATGTGCGAGAATATATGTATTTATATTTGTTCGGTAGTGCTCTTTATCAGAATGCCTATTATTATTATTATTAGAGCGCGACCGTAGTAAGATGTCTTATTTTCAAGTAAGAGTCCTGCTCGCTCAGCTCAATTTATTTCAGTCGCACCCTGCACTGAATTCCTATTATATTCAATTTATTTTATTTAATGCTTCGTGTGATGGACCAGTAATGATGTTTTTTCCTTTGCGATTTTTTGAAGTAAACGTTCGATGTATTGATTGATGGCATCCGTGAGTTACATCATGGCCCAGTTGAAAACCAGTGTCAGGTCCTTGTACCTGACAATGGTTCTCAACTGGGCCATGATGTAACTCAGATTGGCAGATGCTGAACTGGGTTTCTGTAACTGCAACCGTGAGACGCGTGCCTTCCTTACATTGTGACTGTTATCGACTCTGTTCTAATTCTAACCACGGAATATGCTATTATTATTTAAATACTATTTTTGTCTCCTTCTATTTTACCTGTCAGTATGCCTCGCGGAATTTGCAGTAATAAATGAGTCTATCTTTTCGTTTTTTTTTTACTCAAGCCATTTTAATTTACACATAATATAAGTCTATGTCCATCGGGGGTGATGTATGTACAACAAATGGGTATCCGCGGCTTCATCCGCATTGATCCATTATTTAATTTCTCAATTTATCATATAGAGAAGGCCCTACAGGTAGTAAAGTTCCTAAAAAAAGTTTTTAAATAACTAACAATGATTTTTTAAACGTTTCAAATTTGTGTAGGGATTTTCTACAACTTGGTATATTCTCGGTGCCGTAGACCAATTGCAAGTATTGAAAAAGTTGAATTAAGAAATATGGGCGAAAGGACCATCACATCTTGTTTGATGGTCTCTGGGGCGTAGTGGTAGTGTATTCGACTGCTACGAAAGGTGGAGCGGGTTCGATTCCCGCTCAGTGCAAATATTTGTATGCTATTTACATTGGTCTGAGTGTTTCTATGTATAATATATGTATGTATTTACAAAAAAAAAAGTAAAATACTATGTTTATCCACATTCTGGAACCCATAAAACAAGCTAGTTAAACTACGCTTACTTTGGGTCTAGAAAGCGCTGTGTAGAATGTAATAAAATATTTATTTATTATTTATTTCGCGGGTTTATGTTTAGGTCCCGTCCTAGACGTTCTCTTTTTCCGATCTGTATATATTATTTATTTATTCATCTGTAACCAAGATGTGTTTAGTTATTATTTGGGGTCTCAGGTATAAGAAACCGGTCATAGTTGTTGGTCCTCGGATTTTGCATACTCAACAACCTGTAGCGCTTGCACTACTGACACATATTGGCATCTTCCAGGAATTCCCTCGACCCTTAACTATGTATACACAAAGACCAACAACACCGTGGGAACGAACCTGAAGCCGTACCCTGACGTGGACAGCATACCATCTTTTGTCTCCATTTATCGTCCAAAGGTAGACGTTTGCCAAAGAATGTGGGTGGTGGATACTGGTCTACTTGAAGTGCCTGGTGAGTACACCATATACTTACACTTTCTTTATAATGGTCTCGTCAATATGACATCACCTCGCCTGATGGTAAGCTAAAGGTAAAGTCTCAGGAATGAGGGTCACCATTACTGACACCGATAATGCTACATGTCTCATCAGTTGCATTTTCACGCCCGCTCAAAGAACCCGGGACGGTAGGAAGAAGGAAACACGTGTTCTGATAAAGAATTACAAGTTTTGATGGAATATTTTCATTTGCTATGATCCTGGCATACATTTATCAGTTCTATCACTTCTACTTTTAAACCGTCGATATCCGTGTCACTAACAAACATATTTTCTTTCTTACATTATACTAATAATGGAAGTTCTAATACAAATGATTCATTGCAGGGCAACACGAGCAGCTAAAGCCACCGGAGATAATAGTCTTCAACTTGACAACAGATAAGGAAATATTGAGGTATCAACTCAAGCCAAGCGACTTATCTAACGGAACTACCTCAGGTACTCCTTTCTATAGGGACACCATGGTTCCCACATTCGAGGGGCCATCTTAAGCCGAGGGGGTCAGCCAAAGTGCAGGGCCACCTTACACCAGAGTTGTATCCAAGACGTCTAGCGTGTTAGTCGTTTCGGGTCCGAAATAACCACCCCCGCTGGCCTCTTTTGAAAGGTTTTTGAAGTGAAAACTTCTTTAGCAGCGTTGTGCACTTTTTTTTGTAATGGGGAAAACGTTAAACTCGCATCAGTACACGTGCAGGTCACGTGTCCTAATTCGAAAATTCGTAAGACGTTTGCAGACAAACATAGAAGCGCCAATTTCACACTGTACTTAACAACCTTGGTGGCGCGTTCTTCTAATGAGTGGTCGTCGTTTTGTTTTCCTTTGTTTAAACCTTTTTAATTTTAGGGTTAACATCTATAACAGTGGATGTGACGAAAAAAATGTGTGACGATGCGTACGCATATATCAACGACATGGCCACTGGAGGTCTCATAGTCTTCTCGTTGAGGGAAAGAGACAGCTGGCGGTTTGAACACCCCACGTTCAACTATGATGCCGGAGCTTCTTTTATATATAGAGGTATTAATTAGAACATTAATCTCGTACCTTTAAATGAGCAATTCTTGCATATATATGTATAAGACGAAAAGATCAGAGGGGTCTCAGGCCACGAAATCAGAATGATGTTCAGAAATGGGGGTATTTCGAAAATCAATATGGTTTATTGTCTAGTACACTAAACTTTGATATGCTTATCACGTTAACTTTGTTCCAAAAAATCACCAAGGATGTTCACAATATTTTAGGATTAAAATAAAACAGAATAAATGACAACCACATAGAATACAGAGAGGTAAGTGCGACTCAATAGACAACCATTCCGCGCGACGTCCGTATTCAAACTGCCCTTTCCCGCAGCCCACCGACAAACCGTCACTTACATCAAACGTCATTTGACATGTGTCGTAATAATTAAAGTTGCCACATACAAAATAAACTAAAATCAAACAATTATTACATGGTATTCCTATAATCTCAACGTTCTGATATATATATAATCGGAATCTCGGAAACGGCTAAACGATTTTGATGAAATTTTGTATACAGCGGATTTCGGGGGTGATAAATCGATCTAGCTAGGTTTTAATTTTTAGAAAACTTCGAAAAAAAAGACAGTCACCACGGTTGGTCACCCAGATATTAATATTACGAGTACTATGGCGATACCACATGTACTTATCACCATCTAGCGACTTTGTGTTTCCAGACTACCCCTGTATATATCTACACTAAGTAATTATTATGAAATTGTAAATTAGTTGTGGCTTGGAGATATTTAAGAAAATACTCGGGTAATGTTAAATTAACGGTTCTGAAACCAAAAATATTTTTTTCGATTTTTTTTCTGTTATCTGTTCGACGCAAAAACAACTGTACGGATTTGGATGCGGTGTTTTTTATTAGAAAGGTAATAATCAGACTTAAAATCTGCCGTATGTTTGATAGCAATTGGTTGAGTAAAACCGGAGATATGACCAAAAACGATAACCGACATCAAAGTGGGCGGAGCCGCGGGCATGTGCTATAATAGTTTGTTACTCAATCACGCTCAAACGGCTGAACGGATCAGGCTGAAATTTACATACAGGGATAGATGTAGTCTTTAATAAGACATAGGCTACTTGTAACCCTGGAATAGGATCCCATGGGAACGGGATCAGAATTTCATGCGGGCGAAGCTGCGGGTAACAGCTAGAGGGAAATAATAATTTAATACATATTCCCGACAGGGAAAACTGTTGACTGGAAAGAAGGTATCTTCAGTATCGCCCTCTCTGACCCTGACGCGGCCGGAATCAGGACGGCATACTACCACCCATTTCTGTCCACTCAAGAATTCTCCATTACCACCGATGTCTTGAAAGACAAGAATGGTGATATTGAGAAGAATTTTAAGGTAACTTTTTTTTTAATTCTGTTGGTGTCTCGTAGAATAACAAATTATAATATTTTAGCCACAAAATCACATATTTCAAAATGTTATTTTTACCAAACTACAGCGCGCGCGTCCCCGCGTCCGTAGTAAGGTTTTGTGTTTGTCTGTCTATGTAGAGTATTTACGTATGTCCCACTGTAGCTCTTAAGATACTGAACTGATTGTAATGAATGTAGTGTTAATCGATTCAGTATCATGCTCTGGGTGCAATATGGTACATTTTACATGAATAACATCAACATGACAGATGTAAGATCCAAAAATGTCGAACATCAAAAAAATATTTTTTGGGTATCGTATACCTAAATGAAAAGTGGAGAAAATCCCGAGTTCAAAACTATAAATATAGTGTAATAAAAATATAAATATTATGGAATATATTAAGAGATAAAAATACAATGTTTTAGTATATTTCAGTTAAAACACCACTAACGCCATCTATCGTTGGAGAGCTGGGACTATATTATACAATTCTTAAAAAAATACTCTTTTACGTGTATATTTTTAACTTTACCATAGTCTGGTTACAGTTTTTTTATTTTATACTTGTACCTGCTGCATTTGGCCCTTTAATTTAATTTTCTTCTCACATAGGTGGTCGGCATCCGCGGGCCCTTATCCCAAAGTGGGATCCACGTCTACCATAGCCCCACCAGGAACCTCCTCTTTGCCAACATAGCCCAGAGTGGCATTATGTGTTGGAACATCGACAAGCCGCTGAATCCAAAGAACACTATCTTAGTCGCCCACCACGATTTTTGGCTTGGATTTATCACAGGTAATCTAATCATTATTATAGTGTCATCGCCCCTTGCTTTCACTCGCGTAAGTCTTGATCCCGTTGGAGTTTAAGGATAAAAAGTAGCCCATGTAACTCACAGATAATTAAAGAAATGATTCTAATGGTGAAATATTTTTTTAAATCGGTCCATAAGTTTTTGAGTTTATTGGTTACAAACACAAATCTTTCTACTTTATATGATGTACTAGCATCGCCACGCGGTTTCACCAACAAGTAAACTCTGAATGTTTGGGCTCAGTTGATTTCTTACTAACTAGAAGGCGTTTATAAAAAAAACTTTTTAAATTAATCTTTTTTTGAAGTGAAAACTTCTCTAGGCGCGTTGAGCACTTTTTGGGGGAACAAAATCATGGAACTCGCGTCATCATCACCATGTCGTGACGCTTTCCATATTTTTATAATAACGCTATCTTTATTGTAGCTGATGAACTATTTTGTTCTGACCTTAATGAACTTTCAAACTGATTCATAATGAACAACATAGATGGCTCTGTAATTTTTTTTTGTGTTTTCACTTCTGTCGGCACTCCCGGAGTGCCTCTGTTTTTTTTGTTCCAGATATGAGGGTATACGGTGATCACCTGTGGATTATGACGAATAGCCTGTATATTTACCGATACTGGACTTTGAATACCAATTACAATAATTTTCTGCTATATTAGTGAGTCAAGCTTCAATCAATCAATCAATTAGCCTATTGCAGTCCACTGCTGGACATAGGCCTCTCCCATTTTACTCAAGCTTATACTTGTCTAATTAACCATATTATACGCGCGTCAAATTAAAGTGGTAGTAGGGTAGCTTAGTAGCCCAAATTAGGATTTGACACGGAAAAAAATTAACGTAGAATTTTCCTTCGGAATTCTGTGGGGGGAGGGGTCACTGGACAAGTCAAAATTTTGGTCTGGTTCTGCGTGGTCATCGATCCGTTGCGTCATCCGCCACCTTGATTTTAAGGGATAATTTTTGTTTCTTGTATAACTCGTTTATATTCAAATTCACATGAAAAATGATAGTCACGACGTTGTTTAGAATTAAATTTCCTAAATTTTCGATCGCACAATTTTTCCCTTAGATTGATATTTTCCGATTTATACTCCAACGGAGAGGGTGAATTTTTGTCAACTCATTTATTTTCAATTTTGCATAAGAATTTATAAGAATACAGAATTCAATTTCAAACAACTTTGGAATAGAACTATTCTTAACGGATTCCATCGCGATTAATTTAATGTTATAATATGTTAAATCAACATGTTATTATAAATATATTGTTTCATGTCAATCTGTGTTTAAAACAGTTTTGAAGTAAAATTTATAATAAATGAATTCTTAATCAAACAAAGCTGAGCTGTGTTTCCGTACTTAAGGGCTAACAGTTCATTGCTATTTTAAACTGTATCACTGTCGCGCTCCGTGCCTACCACCTCTACCTATAAATTCGTTTTGCGCATCTTGAGTACATAGTCAATATTTTTGCGCGTAGTATAACTACAGTATAACTACAACTAACTTTAAGCGTCGAAATGTAAATTGTATAAGCCAGTCGCTATTCAGAGCATTCCTCGGAGAATACGTTAAGCCGTTGGTCCTAGTTGACATACGAACATCTGTGGCAATGTTTCCAGGTAGCTTAAAAACTTCGACAACCTGGTCTAAGCATAGAACTTCGAAATCGCCAGTGAGTCGTGATCGTGGAGTGTGGAGATCAGATGGCTGTCGCTTTACGTAAACTCGAAGTTCGGCCGCCTCGCAGTTAGATTGAAAGCTGACCTAAACTGAGTTGGAAAAAAACAATTACATTCGCGACACTGTTACCGTTACCGACATTTTTATACTTAAATCATCTTTATATAGGGGTTCTTGAGTTTTTCTTGGCCTTCTTAAGGGTTCTTGAGCTTTTCGTGGGTCTTTTAAGGGTTCTTGAGTTGTTCGTGGGAATTTTTAGGGTTCTTGATATTTTAAGGGGTTCTAGAGTTATTTTTTAATTTAGTACTGAACTTGTTTATTCATTATTCATTTCAATTTCAGTGTCAAAGTTTCGGATCTAATTAAGGATACAGTCTGTGATGGGAAGACTCGAGTATGAATAAACATTAGACGAAAATGTCAAGAAGACTGCCGAGTCCAAAGTTGTGAGCCTAAGGGTCAACTCCCACTGGAAGATCAGCGACCGGCAGCTGCCGCAATTTGTTACTAGAAGTACTCGCGGCCCCTCCTTTGCCTTTATTTATTTATTTAAATGAGAATAACAGTATTATTACTTCAATCATGGTACACCCATAAAACCTGTATTAGTTTATTTATCTTGGGTGTGAGTGTTCATTCATAATTTCAATCTTTAAAAAGCGTCGGTAGCTTAGTGGTTAAGGAGTCGACCTTACGATCGAGAGGGTTCGAATCCTGGCCATTACACTACCGACGTGAACCTACTCCTAACACAAGCAATTTAGCTTAGCTGGAGGGGTTAAGGGGAAGATTAGTAATTTCGGTTACTAATATTCTTTAAAAAAAAAAAAACTGTTACATTTTAAAAACTTAACAAAAAATCAATAATATTAACATCATAAACTTAATAATTGAGCTGAGTGAGACGAAGTCGAGCGAAAGCTCCTCATACCAGACTTCAGGATTTTCTTTGTCACAGGTCTCCTCCTAAACTACTAATCCAATCAGAACCAAACTTGGCATGATTAAAGAGGTCAATCAGAGGAAGGTTTATGGATATATTTTGAAAAAATTAATGCTACCACAGAGGAATGATCACCGTTAAAAAAATTCCAGATGGGATTACATAATAACCGCTCGAGACACTGTGACCAAACTTTACACGCTCAGAAAGCATGTCCAGAGTTGTGACTTTCAAAAAGAATTTTCAAAATCGGAGGCCACGGAGGAATGATCACTGTTCAAAATTTTCAAAATCTGATTCCGCAATAGCGGTCAAATCTATTGGACAAATCACGATGTCTCACTCAGCTCAACATTGCAAGCAACGATTCGCCTTGCAGACCTAGTTTAAGTATAACTTTCGCTGGTAGCACTATAAGAAAATGTAGGTAGGTGCAGGGTAGGTATAAACAACGATACTTTGAACGACTATGAACTGTAAACACGTTGATAAGATTCAAAATAGTTTGTAGTATTCTTCCTCAAAAATCCGGCCGCTGCTCTTTTAGCGCGAATTGACCCTTATTGAATAGAAGATCGTAAGAAAGTCATGAGTTCAATGACCTCTATATATATACTAGACAAGCTGTTAAGAACATAAAATGTGTCACGGTTCCTGGCTGAAGTGAAAGTGAATTTTGAATTTGGTATAAATTTGGAACGGGACGCAGAAACTAGATAAATGAGTTAATGAATTTTGACACGTATTTGTTTTGGAATAGCGCGCCATTTTGTAATGTCATCTGTGAAACAGTAACCAAAAGTGGCGTAGTTGCTGTTCAAGTAGTCATCAATGGATACTATATTTTTGTTTCGTGCAGCCAGTCTAGTAACATAGTGGAACGACATACAGTGGCTCATCGCCTCTCGGGATTAGGAGCAAACGGACAGACAGACAGACAATTTAAAAAAAAAATTAAGTACCATGTATATTGTATACATTCATAAGCAATAATTAAAAACTGTTATTTTAACATAACAAACAGACAGCCACTTTAGTTTTATTTATTTGTATCTATAGATGACTATAAATAAAATTGTAACGAATTTATTTTATTATTAAATTACATATGTACTTATTTTATTTAACCTTTACAACCTATCCATTCCTTTCCTCGATTCAGTAACGCCACGTTTTCACTTCGATTAGAAAGTTTTTTTATATTTAGGACACGTCAATTTGACTTCACCTCGCCTGATGGTAAGCTGAAGGTAAAGTCTCAGGAAAGAGGCTCACCATTACATACACGTACCATGTTAACAATGGTGGCACTCAGCTTGACGGCCTCATCAGAAGAGGATTGTCGTCACAGCACCGCGTGACACCCACCGGTCCCACTAGTGCTGCGACCACAATCCCCTGCCCGGCTATGAACTTGCTGACCCGAACGCAATCAAACCGAAATTGGATTACTGTGGAGGGTTTTTCGCAATCGTACACGGTGGTACCCACCCGGCCGAATTTTGTGACAAATTTGTGTCATCAAATTTCTACCACGTTTAAAAGTTTAAAAAACTGTAACCTTCAAATGCTGCACCTTAGACCACATCATCACTTACCAACAGGTGAGATACTGGTCAAACGCGAGCCTATTACAGAAAAAACAGACTAAAATAAAAATTGAGAAGTGAAAGAGTATAGATTAACTCTTTCACTTCTCAATTTTTATTTTAGTCTGTTTTTTCTGTAATAGACTCGCGTTTGACCGTTTAAGATTATTAAGATATTAAGATATTAAGATTTAAGATTAGTAAAATATAGCCCCAGCTATCCACCAATAGATGGCGCTAGTAGTATTTCAATCGAAATCTATCTATCCTATTATAAAATTGTAAATTAGTTGTGTCTGTACATTGGAGATATTTAAAAAAAACTTGGGTTATATTAAATGAACGATTCGGAATAATTATTTTTTTTGAAATTCTTGTCTGTTTGCGTGTTTCCGAAGGGATTTCCGCACGAAAAAAAAAATAAAGGTATAACACTAGCTTCGGCAAACTTCGTTCTGCCTTATTATCAAGTTATGTAAAACCATAGACCAATAATAAACTGTTGTTGTTGTTTATATATTGTTTTTTTTTTACGTGCGGAGATCACTTCGGATACCCCCCCGCCGGCCAGCGGGGGCGGTTATGTCGTGCATGATCCGACTAGAACCGCACGGTGTCCTGCCCAAGTGTCCATTGCTAGGCACTCCGGGTAAGCCCTCGAAAGGATAACCCCAGGGCTACCGGCGGACCTTGACCGCCAGTGCGGCCTCGCCTGGTGGGGTCAGGTTTTATCCCGCGTCGGTGAGTAGGCAGGCGTGTGTAGTACACACACGACACGCCTCCGCCACGGCCTGCTTCTGTAAGGACGGCGAGTCAGCCAACTGCCGTCCTCAGGCCCCGATCATGGAGGTCGGTAGTCCTGGGCGTAGACGAAGCGGAACTCGGGGGGCAGGGTTCTCTCCCGCTCCCTCTCCGCCGTCTCGTTCGCGCGCATTACCTGCTCGCAGAAAGAGGCGGCGGCGTGCCACTTGCTCCCGTCGGAGACCACGGCCCTCACCATGGTCTCCAACGCGATCCTGGCGTCGACTCGCCCACGCAGGGCACTCCACCAATGGGTGGAGGATTCGCCAGGATCCTCAAAGTGCTGGCACTGCAGCGTTGTCTCGGTGGATGCGCCATAGATACTTACTTACCGAAGCACCCGAGTCCGGTAAATATCTGGCACATCCGGTAGGAGAGGTCACTGTGGTGCCTCTCCAACCACTCCTTCATGATCGGCCTCACCGCCGCGATGGTGGATTCCCCCCACCTTGGATGCTCAAGTCGCACCTTCCATGTCTCCATGAGTTCCCGTCGGAGCTGGGACCACTGAGCCCTGATTTCTCAGGGCTCCGGCCTATGGCCCCGCTCCAGCGCCAACACACACACAACTCTTGCATAAATTTTTTTTTTTTCGCTTTAGTACAACTGATTTTTTATAATAAAAGGTTGTTTTTAAAACATTGTTTTAATAGTTTTTGTAAAAGTAATTATATTATTGTAATATCGCAATTGTATTGTCATGTCATCCATCACATCACACTAATATTATAATGTATAGATGGATGTGTGTTACACTTTCACGCAAAAACGACTGAACAGATCTCGATGAAATTCGGCACAGAGATAGATAATGGTCTGGAATAGGAAATAGGCTACTTTTATCCCGCGAATAGGTTCCCGTGTGTGGCAGGAACGGGATCGGAATGTGTTGCAGGCGAAGTTATTACAGTTTTCACAATGAACGAGTTTGATTTTAGTTTTTTTTTTGCATAACGATAATAATTAATGATGAGAAATGATTTACTAGGTACAAAGCATTTCGGGGTGCGGGAGAAATGCCTTATGGGGCCACGGCATCAGAAGACCCGAGACGACGTGTGGTTTTTAGTCGGTTCAAGCCCGATATAACCACCCCGCTGGCCGGGGACGACGGTGACGACCACAAACTTATTTTATTTAATGCTGCAAATTACTACTACCTACTTAATGCTTCATCATTATTATAACATGAATACCTCGGCTTAGTTAAGTCACTCGGCGATTATTCTAATGAATATAAATCTAATCTCTCTTAAACTTAAGTATAATTAAAATACCTACTTTAAAGGGGCCCGTGGCTAAGTGATACCCGAGTAGGTTTAACACATTGTCAGGTGAGGCAATGCTAGCCAGGTTAGTCTTAGGATGGGTGACCATTCTTAACACATTGAGACCTCTCCGTGCCTACATAAACATAACTTCACGCCTGTATCCCCGAAGGGGTAGGCAGAGGTGTATTACACACCCACGATAGGGGCGAGCCTATTGCCGTCTACCGGGCACAATCCTAAGCGAGCGATTATTAACATTTTTAAAATACACATAACTACGGAAAGTCAGAAGTGTGTGCCCGGGGCGACTGGGGATCGAACTCGAGACCTCGTCTCGGCAGTCCATTACGTACGCCACTGGGCTTTCGCCGCTTATCTTCCAATATTTGCCGAAATAATTAGTTTATTACCATAACTAATCGACATTACGTTCAGGTAACGAAATACATACTTTGTCCCACCATTGCAGCAGTGTAAACCGGCCTTAATTTTATTTTAAAGCGACTAGTGATGAGTTGTTAAAAATATTATTTGTATCGCTACACTGTATCGATCTGATATACTAATACATAAATTTATCGTAACGTATTGTATCGATACAAACGATATTTTCATAATATATATAGAATTAGCATCGCCACGTGGTTTCGGTTCCGTGGGAATATCGTGTTATAAAGTAGCCTTGTTCATTGCCACGATTTCGTTGACTTTCATTTACTAAATATATTAATATCTATCTGAAGGTTCGATTCCCGCTCAGTGCAAATATTTGTATGCATGAATTTATTTGCATTGGTCTGGGTGTTTCTATGTATAATATGTATGTATTTACAAAAAAAGTATATAAGTATGTTTATCCGCATTCTGGAAACCATAACACAAGCTAGTTAAACTATGCTTACTTTGGGTCTAGAAAGCGCTGTGTAGAATGTCGTAGAATATTTATCTACCTCAAATCCAAACAAAGTTCGGGTTCTCTCGTGTGGTAGGTACAAGTTTGTAACATTAACACATAAAAAAACGGTATCGTTTGAAAATAATAAGATTAATAAGACATAAATTCAATTAAAATTTTAAACAATTAATATGCTTTGTTTTTCTATAGATGTTAGATCGGAAAAAGAGAACATCTAGGAGGGACTTGAAGACAAATGTTTGGTTTGATTAGTATATTTAATCAATTAATATTTTATTTATTATTCATTTATTTAATATTAATATTATTGAATATATTAATGTTACATAATTGAGCTGAGTGAGACGAAGTCGAGCGAAAGCTCCTCATACCAGACTTCAGGATTTTCTTTGTCACAGGTCTCCTCCTAAACTACTAATCCAATCAGAACCAAATTTGGCATGATTAAAGAGGTCAATCAGGTGGTTTTTGGATATATTATGAAAAAATTAATGCTACCACAGAGGAATGATCACCGTTAAAAAAAATCCAGATGGAATTACATAATAACTGCTCGAGACACTGTGACCAAACTTTACACGCTCAGAAAGCACGTCCAGAGTTGTGACTATCATAAAGAATTTTCAAAATCGGACTTGCCACGGAGGAATGATCACTGTTCAAAATTTTCAAAATCTGATTCACGATGTCTCACTCAGCTCAACATTGCAAGCAGCGATTCGCCTTGCAGACCTAGTTATAATGTAGCAATGTGCTTACGTAACCGAATTTGATGATGTTGTTAGTGACATAGATCGACAAACTATGATGCGTTACCTACGACGAGGAATACTATACGTATCGCGGTGTATCGATACAAAATATTATTGCAAGATTCTTTCGATATATTCGGTAATATCGTTATGTATCGCCCATGCCTTAGCTTAAAGCGACCTGAAACTTGTTCCACCAGCATTAATTACCTGTGTTTACCGCGACCCTGTGTGCAGTGAGCGTATATTGAGCGTGAAAATGATCGTGTTATTAATATTTTATTTATTTATACCTTTTAACAAAGGACAATTCTTACTTGGAACGAACAATTTTAACACAATGTCTTTTGCATACTACTGGAAACAATTAGGATATGATTTTGATGGCGTAAAGTGTAAGTTGCATTACGATTTGTTATTCGTGAACAAGTGTTAAAAATCTATACATCTATACATATAAATAAAATTGGAGTGTCTGTTTGTAATATTGAAATAACCGTTTTTTACTACATGTATATGAATATATATACGGTACATACATCGAAATATTTTTTTTTACAATTTTTGTCTGTCTGTTTGTTCCGGCTAATATCTGAAATGGCTGGACCGATTTTGACAGGACTTTTATTGGTAGGTAGTTGATGTAATAAGGATTAATTTAGGCTACGTTTATTTTAGATTGGTTAAGTAGAACTGGAGATATGACCAAAAAACGATAACCGACCTCTGCGCGGGCGGAGCCGCGGGCATTAAACATAACATAACAAAACTTCACGCCTGTATCCCCGAAGGGGTAGGCAGAGGTGTATTACACACCCACGATTCGCCAGTTATGTTGAGGTCCCAATGTAATAGGGGGCGAGCCTATTGCCATCTACCGGGCACATTATTAAGCGAGCGATAATTAACATTTATTAATGCACACATAACTAAGAAAAGTCAGAGGTGTGTGCCCGGGGCGACTGGGGATCGAACTTGAGACCTCGTCTCAGCAGTCCGTTACGTACGCCACCGGGCTATCGCCGCTATACACGCGGGCATTAGCTAGTGTAGAATATACTGCTTCCGGGTTGTTTGGCCATGGTCCATCGGAAACTTGTGTACCAAACATTTCGTCGATCACTGCGGTCGACATCTTAGTGGTGCGGGTCCGGACAGAAGTTTCCTATGGACCATGGCCAAACAGCCCGGAAGCAGTATATTCTACATGCAACGATGGCCGTGAAAGCCTTAGTATTTATTAATGTTAACAAGTTCGCACATGGGCACTAACTGGTCAACCTATAACCAGTAAATTGCCCTTGATTGGTTTAATCTATACAAATAAATAAAATTGAAGTGTCTGTTTGTAATATTAATGTTTTTTTTTTTTGTACATGAATGTATACACAATACTTTTTTTGACGGTATGTCTGTCTGCTTGAAATAGGTACTTTCACTGGCAGATAGGTAATGTTAAAAGTTACTTTAATTTTAGAAATAGAATTAGGGATCCGTGCAAAAAATTTAAACCCACAAAATTGTTAGTAAAATCTGATTTACTTTGGAACGACTGCGCCGATTTTGACGGGAGTTTCACTGGCAGATGGTATACGTACCATAGGCTACTTTTATTTTAGAAAAAAAAAGAGTTCCGCACGAATGAATTAAAACCCAAAAAATCTAAATCCAGGCGGACGAAGTCGCGGGCACAGTATCATCTATGATTGGTTGATTGGTGCACCATTGCACTCCGCGCTTATCGCCTAAGACACCTAAAAACGCAATCTGCGCAGCTAGTCTACCTACAGTGTCACGTTACTGGCCGGTGGGGGGGGGGGGATACTTCCGCTCGAAAAAAAAAGGTTAGTTTTTCAGTCTTGAAATCGATCTACCTATTGGTTTCTTGACTACTGTTGAATTTTAAAAAAAAATCTTCATAGGAGGTCTAGTTATGACCCCCTGAGTCCGAAATGACCACTGGTCAAAAAGTTTATATATATGTATGTTTGGTTCCACTTCCCAAAATTTGCGACACTCTCACGGTCGCATTTTTGCCCCGATCGCTTTCAAACTGCGGTCAAAAATTGCTTGGGTGCAAACTTAGTTTAAGTTCGTGAACGGGTGGAATCCGGCCTAAGGGGACGGTAGGGCCACACTTTTTGTGAAATCAGTTTTTCCTCAAAATTTCACGTTCCATGAAAGATATTCGAACCGTTCTAATTTTATCCCATAGTATACATGAATACCAACAACTTTTAACTATAAACCTATAAGATTAAAACTTTAACTAAAAGTAGAGGGGGGGGAAACCAAAATTTTTCGGGAAAAAAATCATAACTTCTAACCGGTGAACATTCTTGATGTCGGAAATATTTGTAATCGATAGGCCATTTTTAAGTCTAAAATAAATGTCTGATAAGTTTTTCGCTAAAAGTTACCATTTTCGAGAAAAAAAAATTAAACTGTTTAAAGTCCGTAGTTCTCTATATAAAATAATATTAATTGCTTCACGAAATCTACCTGTGCGTTCCCCCTGCGGGTACGGTTTTTTTTTTTAAATGGTCACCCATCTTAAAATTGACCTGGCGACCTGGCTAGTATTGCCTAACTTTGCAATGTGTTTGTAACCTATTCGGTGACCACTTAGCCAGGAATATATATACTTATATATCCTTCGCATAGCCCTTGTTAGGACGATGATAGTGACTAAAAATACTTTAAAGCTTTCGCAAAAATCTAAATTTTCCCCATATCTTTTTATCTTGTAGACTCAGGACCATGATTTTTGAACACTTAACATAACATAATCATAACATAACTCCACGCCTGTATCTCCGAAGGGGTAGGCAGAGGTGTATTACACACCCACGAACACTTAAGAGGGACTAAATACCTCAGTATTTGGGATAAATTTCAACTTGCTAGGCCTACCCGTTCCTGAGAAAATCGGTGGTGACACACTTACAGATAGCCAGACGGACAAGAGACTGATCTTATACGTGTTCCTTCTTTTACCTTTTGAGGTACGGAACCCTTCCATGAGCGCAGGTCAACCCAGCAGAAGCAGGCCGGGGTGGCGGGACGACCAGCGCCCCCCTTTCCAGGGCAAGCTGGAGACACCATGGTTCCCAAACCCGAGGGGGCCATCTCGAAACCGGAGATGGCCCTGGGTCAGTCGGGGTGCGAGGGAAATGCCTTATCGGCCACCTTACACCCCGGCGTCTGGAGACCCGGGATGGCGTGCGGTTTTAGTCGGTTCAAGCCCGACACAACCACCCCCGCTGGCCGGCGAGGGGGTATACGAGAGGATTTCCGCTCGAAAAAAAAATTTACGGAACCCTAAAAATAATTAAAAACTAGTCTGTCTTCTGTTACAGATCTCAATGATACGGAACAAAGATGGACCCCTGATGGAATATATTTCCGGGACGAGTTTGAAGAGAAAGATATTTTCTTTAACCAATATAACAATGTTCCTATCGGCTTAGAAGTTTATAAGAATAGAATATTTGTCACTGTGCCGAGGAGGCGATTTGGTAACATTTTATTTGATAGTACTAGCTGTGCCCGCGACTTCGTCCGCGTGGATTTAGATTTTTAGGGTTTTAGTTCTTATGCGCGGAACCCTATTTTATTTTCAAAATAAAAATAGCTTATGTTACGCCTTATAACATTACGTCTGCAATCTGCAAGTGAAAATCCCGTCAAAATCGGCCCAGCCGTTCCAGAGTAAATCAGATTTTATTCAGAATTTTGTGGGTTTAAATTTTTTTGCACGAATCCCTAATTATTTTTCTTAAACTAAAGTAGCCTATATTACGCCTTGTAACACACCTATCTGCAAGTGAAAGTCCCGTCAAAATTGGCCCAGCCGTTCCAGAGATTACCTCTTTCAAACAGACAGACAGACAAAAAATTTGAAAATGGTTTTTTTTGTATCTTGTGCAATCATTAAAAATCAGTTATTTTAATATTACAAACAGACACTTGAATTTCATTTATTTGTATAGGTAGAGAGGCACACACCTCGGACTTTTCGTAGTTATGTGTGTATTAAAAAAATGTTGATTATCGCTCGCTTAGTAATGTGCCCGGTAGATGGCACAGTAATGTGCCAGGTTGGCCCCCCATTACATTGGGACCTAAACATAACTGAATCGTGAATCGTGGGTGTGTAATACACCTCTGCCTACCCCTTCGGGGATACAGGCGTGAAGTTATGTTATGTTAAGAACAATTCAGCCATCAACGTCCTGACATCTAATTCCTAGGTGCGACCAAAGTTTGTACTTTGGAGTCCGAAGTCTGTTTATTGCTTTTGATAGGTATATCGCCTTTCCGGACGCACCTGCCATCTGACCTCCAGATGGCAGTTGCGTCTCTAATAAACTGGTTAGCGCGTCAGATACTAATCTGGTTCCGGGGTGCGAGTGAATTGCCTTAATAGGTCACCTTACACCCCGGAACGGCGAGAATCTGAAGACCCGAGACGGCGTGCGGTTTTAGTCGGTTCTAGCCGGATATAACCACCCCCGATGGCAGGGGGGGGGGGTATCCGAAGGGATTTCCGCACAAAGAGAAAAAAAGGTACTAAACTCGTAACATTAATACGAGTTTAGTCATCACCATTGTGTCCAAATGTACATTTTGAAGTTTAAATAAATACCGACTCAGACAGGCATTAAAAAATTCAATTAAAACCCGTCGACCAGTTTTTATTGAATTTTTAGTGATATTATTATAACGCAGGCCACTAATTTAAACAAAGCTTGGATACGCTGATGGAATTTCGTGAATATGTTTATCCTTTAATAATTCAACTTCCGCGTTGCAATCGGGTTCTAAGATTTGGACGTGAATACCGTAACGTCTTTGAGATTGCTTCCATAGTGAGGCAAAAACGGGTAAGTTAGTTATAAATAAAGAGTTACACTTCTTAAGATAGCTCTGTTGCTTTTTTAAAATAGGTAAATAAAGAATTAAAGGACAACCTCAACTCTCATACAATCTTGGGCCTACACGTACAGGGTTGAAAATTAGCCAATATTTAGACCATCTAAGGACATTTTGTTTGCCTAATTTTCACGACGATTCACAATGGCCAAGTTTGTTAAATTGAGCATTGTTCATAGGTTTATTTAGGTTTTGTTGTAATACATAATGCGGTCAAACAGTATCTTATGTTGTGCGTGATAGCTACACAAGTTATTCGAGTGTCGCTTTTATTTGTAAGTAGGTTAGCAGGTTTCATTAGTAGGTAATATATACATATATATATAATAGGTCATAATAAATTTGGCACTTGGCCATTGCTGATTTTAATGAGGTCTAAACAAAATTATAACACAAAATAGACGAATTTTTTGAAGTAGTTTTGATGTCTGTATACTCGGGCCCAAAATGGGGTATCTCCTTTCTGAACTTCGTAGTTGTTGGCTGTACAATTTGATCCAAAATGGGCGCGGTAGTGTCGTTAATTGTAAACGACACTACTGGTAGTGTCGCTGGTAGTGTCCTTGCCATAAAATGAGAAAGAAAATCGAGTGATACAGTTTGGTGTTGCAACATACTTATCATCTGTATCCAAAATTTAATTAAAGAAAGAAAAGCAATGTGTTTATTAGGGCTTACTGCAGCGCACAAAACAGACCTATTAATGACAACATTTTAAATAATGTTAGTTATAATCAAAGTGTTACATATATATTTTTTCATTTTAAAACCATCTTTATACCATATTCATTCAATTTTGTAATTGGTAACATCGAATTACGACTCTGGGCCTGTAGACAAAGTGACATTCTACTAGTGGAATAGCTACGAAGCGAACCTTCAAAAGTCCGAAATGTATGGGAGTGACATTATTTGTTACACGTGACATGTCGACAAAAATGTCACTCCCATACATTCGAACTTTTGAAGGTTCGCTTCGAAGCGATTCCACTAGTAGAATGTCACTTTGTCTAGGCCCCCTGGATAGATAAAGGATCGAAGAATATATTACGCTCAGTAAGGACAGCGACACATCGCGCGCGACGGAGGAGGAAACGCCGCCTTTATGAGGTCATTTTGCTGCGTTTTACCTGTTACGAGACGTATTTACGTACTACACACGGCCGTGTTTATAAGACAGACAACTTTTTGACGTGACAACGTCTTATAAATCGATGGAGCCGGCTGCACGCACGAAAAAACATGACGTATGCAGCGTTACCGACGTATGCGGCGTTACCACATGACGTATGCGGCGTTACCTCGCGTTATTATGACGTTGTTACGTTCAGATTCAACTATCGTCAGTAAACCGACTTTACAGACGATTTTTTTATACGAAATTTTATCGTGCGATGTCTAATAATAAATAATAAAGATGGATCGCTAATCTGTCCCGACTGACTGATTCATCAACGCAGACCCTAAATAAAGCGCTTAAGCTATTAAACTTTAGATTTTGACACTGATGCCATTTGTGTTGTAAGCATCTACTAGGAAAAGATTTTTTTGGAAACATCACCCCTAAGGGGGTAAAAAAGGAAGGATCGTTATTTTTAAAGTGAGCAGCGCGAATTTTCAAATACCTTTTTTTTTTTTTGTCGTGCGGAAATCTCTTCGGATACCCCCCGCTGGCCACCGGGGGCGGTTATGTCGGGCTTGAACCGACCAAAAGCGCACGCCGTCTCGGGTCTTCAGACGCCGGGGTGTAAGGTTACCCATAGAGCATATCCCTCGCACCCCGACTGACCCTGGGCCATCTCACCACTAACAGCATCGCTCATCCTGTCTCCTCTGAAAGCAGAGGAGTACGGAGAGCGATGTATTCCCGCCACGTTGGGTATTGGCCGACGATGAATGCCAACCCTATGAAGGGGAAGCCATTGACCGCCGCCCAGGGTGTACCGGCCGCTCCGATTCCGTTCCCCCCGGATTGCAGCGGGATCGGAATCGGAGCGACACTCGAGGAGGTTACCCAACACACACCCCAAGTTTCAAATACCTGTTGCTGGTTAAAATAAATGTTTTTTTTCCGGTGTTTTTAGGGTTCCGTTGTCAAATGGCAAAAAACGGAACCCTTATAGATTCGTCATGTCTGTCTATCTGTCCGTCCGTATGTCACAGCCACTTTTTTCCGAAACTATAAGAACTATGCTGTTGAAACTTGGTAAGTAGATGTATTCTGTGAACCGCATTAAGATTATCACACATAAATAGAAAAAAAAACATTAAATTTTGGGGGTCCCCATACTTGAACTGAAACTCAAAAATTTTTTTTTCATCAAACCCATACTTGTGTGGTATCTATGGATAGGTCTTCAAAAATGATATTGAGGTTTCTAATATCACTAAACTGAATATTTTGCAAGAGAGACACTTACAAAGTGGTAAAATGTGTCGCCCCCCCCCCCCCCTCTGTAACTTCTAAAATAAGAGAATGATAAAACTAAAAAAACATATGATGTACATAACCATGTAAACTTCCAACGAAAATTGGTTTGAATGAGAGATCTAGTAAGTCGTTTTGTTTAATAAGTCAAAAATCGTAAACCGCAATTTACCTTTCATTCAATTAACTCAAATATAAACCTTAAAAAAAAACATTATTATGTTACTTGCTGCTACGGAATCCTTTATGGGCGAGTCCGACTCGCACTTTGCCGCTTTGTTAAGAGTTTTATCACTAAGCTGAATAATATTAATAATAATACCATTAAAATAAGAGCGCACCGCAGACGTATTACTACCTATACTTATAACTAACGAGCTGTTGCCCGCGGCTCCGCCTGCGTGGAATTCTGAACCCGTTCCCACTACCCATGGGAACCTATTCCCGGGATGAAAAGTAGCCTATGTGTTATTCCGGACTATAGTCTATCCCATATTTCAGTCAGATCCGTTCAGCCGTTTTTGCGTGAAAGGGCAACAAACATACATACTCACAAACTATCGCGTTTATAAACCCCCGACGCAAAAAGAGGGGTGTTATAAGTTTGACGTGTCTGTCTGTCTGTCTGTGGCTCCGTAGATCGCGGACGGATGAAGCGATTTCAATTTAGTTTTTTTGTAAGTTTTACAGAAACTTTTACAACACCTTTTTCACCACCACAACTTTTACCACCTTAGTTACGGGCCAGTGTTGTAAAAGTTGTGGGGGGTGAAAGTGGGGAAGGATAACCGAATCTCTGCAGATATAATCGAGTGGGGTCTCAAATGAAAGCGCATCACGTGCACATTACAAAATGATATGTTCAATGAAAATCGGTTGAGCCCTGAAAAATATCTGGTGGTAAAAGTGGGGGAAATACCCAATATCTGCAAATATATGAGTCGGGGTTTTTTTTTTCATTTTTAATTTATATAGTAGTAATATTAGTAGGATAATACTTACTGGAGTTTTTTTTTTTTTAATTTCCCGTGCGAGGCCAGAACCCGGACTGCTTAGACAAAAATATATCCTTTCGTTCGCAGGAATACCTTCCTCGCTGAACTATATCGACAAACAGACAGATTCAAAGAAAAGCCCGCTTCTGAAGCCGTACCCCAATGTGGACAGCATCTCGTCATTCGTCTCCGTGTACCGGCCGCGAGTGGACGCGTGTGAAAGACTCTGGTTGGTGGATACTGGTCTACTCGAGGTGCCTGGTGAGTAGACCGACAACTATATTCGATCTATAATTATCATCATATGATACCTGTATGGCGTAGCGGTAGATCGCTCGACTGCTAAATCAAAGGTTGCGAGTTCGATTCCCAATCATTGCAAATATTTATATGTTTGAATATGTATATTTGTATTGGTCTGGGTGTTTCTATGTATAATATGTAGGTATTTATTTCGAGTTCGATCCCCAGTCGCCCCGGGCACACACCTCTGACTTTTCGTAGTTATGTGTGCATTAATAAATGATAATTATCGCTAGCTTAATAATGTGCCCGGTAGATGGCAATAGGCTCGCCCCCTATTACATTGGGACCTTAACATAACAGGCGAATCGTGGGTGCGTAACACACCTCTGCCTACCCCTTCGGGGAGACAGGCGTGAAGTTATGTTATGTTATGTCTTATTTCCAAAAACCGGTTAAGTGCGAGACGGACTCGTGCGCCAATTAAATTTTCGGAATAAAATTAAATTAAAATTATATCAATTTTATTATGGCAGTATTGCCATAATAAAATTGATATAATTTTTATAGGTTTCTGAAACAATCAACACGATAAAAAGACAGGCAGGTTAAGATTTCCGCATAACACTTGTAAATAACAAAATTCACCTTAATTATCAACTTTTATAATTTTTCGGATTTGTCAATTGTAGGTCAACCGGAAGTACCCTAAAGGTTTTGGGTCGAAAACCTATACGTTAGTTCCCGTTGACCTAGAATCACTAAAATTGCATGGTCTTAAAGCCCAAATAAAAAAAAACCAAAACATTAAAAAGTTGAAAATTAAGGTCAATTTTGATATCGACAGGTTTTTATAGATAATGATAATGGTTCGGAACCCCACAGGTGCGAGTTCGACTCCCAATTGGCTGGTTTTTTATTTGCTTTTACGGAAACAACTGTCATCTTGCCTCCCAACCCACGAGAAGAAAGCTGAGTCAGAACCTCGTTCGTCAATGAGCTGGTGCAGGGGCTGTTGCTGGTGCAGTTTGGCTTGGGTCCGAAGACGTTTGTGGAATCCTATACCCCTTACTGCATCGTCCCGAGTGACATGGGCTGTACATTTTTAGGGTTCCGTTGCCAAATGGCAAAAACGGAACCCTTATAGATTCGTTATGTCTGTCTGTCTATCCGTCCGTATGTCACAGCCACTTTTTTCCGAAACTATAAGAACTATGCTGTTGAAACTTAGTAAGTAGATATATTATGTGAACCGCATTAATTTCATTATTTTCACTCAAAAATAGAAAAAAAAAAAATTTTGGGTCTTCATACTTAAAACTGAAACCCAAAAAAAAAATTTTCATCAATCCCATACGTGTGTGATTGATGATATTGAGGTTCCTCAAATCATTTTTTTTCTAAACTGAATAGTTTGCGCGAGAGACATTTCCAAAGTGGTAAAATGACCCCCCCCCCCTGTAACTTCTAAAATAAGAGATTGATAAAACTAAAAAAAAAATTATGATTTACCATGTAAACTTCCACCGAAAATTGGTTTGAATGAGATCAGTAAGTAGTTCTTTTTAATACGTCATAAATCGTAAAGCGCAATTTACCTTTCATGAAATCAACTCAAATATAAAAATTTTACTTGCTGCTACGGAACCCTTCATGACTTCATGACCCTTCGACTCTTGGCTGGTATTTTTTTCATTTTAAGTTAGTTTTTTGGCGGGTATTTATGGTTTTTATTTTAACTTTTTACCAGACTACGGCGCATAACTGTAGCACAGATTACTAAATAGTTACTGAATGTAGGTTTTGTCCGTAGTATGGTTATGCGTTTGCCTGTCTATATATGTATTTACGAATGTTCCACTGTGGCTCCTAACATACTGAACTGTTTGTGATGAATGAGGTGTAAATTGATTCAGTATCATGCTCTAGGGGCTAACCATGAACACTTAATTACGATTCAATTGCAGACCTAAACTGAATGGTTTTGTACTCACACCATGACGTCGTATGAAGTCGTTCAGTTTCACGAAACAAACGCTAACGCCTTTCAGTTTAAGCATGTCATAGTACGGATCATAGCAATTCAGTTTACAAACTTGTTTTGAATTGCTCCGAAACTGAATTGTTTATTAGTCATCATGATGAAGCTCCTGGGTGTAATAAACTAGATTTTATAAGAATAACATCAACACAACGGATATTAGATATAAAAATGAGGGCCGTAAAAAATATTTATTTTAATATTATGGCACATACCAAGAGATAAAAATACATTTTTACAGTATATTTCAGAAATTTAAAATACTACTAGCGCCATCTATCGGTGGAGAGCTGGGACTATATTTTACTATTCTTAAAAAACCCGTCCACATCTACATATTTAAGCCTTCGGCCGAACTTCTCCGTATTTTGGTTACAGTTCTTTAAACTTTATCTTTTTAAATCATTTTACAGACCATCGTGAGCAGTTAAAGCAGCCAGAGATAATAGTCTTCGATCTGAAGACTGATAAAGAAATATTGAGATATCAGTTGAAGCCGAGTGATTTATCTAATGGGACTACTTCAGGTAACGCGCCTGACGCAAATTATTCAGAACGTTGCACCTAGTTACATTGTAGTACATTAATGTAACTAGTTGGAGGTTTTCATTCTGAACAATTACATTATTTGGAGATATTATTGTATTTTAATGAATGAGACTTTTTGACCAGTTCGCAATGCATGTTCGCGGCATAGCCGTTTGTTGGTGGCTGAACTCCTCCGTAACCACTAGCGCGATCTTGACCAAATTTACCACGGTGATAGTATGGACACTGAAGAGTGTTTTGAAGCGAGATGGTTCATGTCCGATGTACCATTGAGGAATAATCACCGAAAAACAGTTTCACGAGCGCGCGGCCTTAGCTAAGCGCGCGGCCGTAGTAAGATGTCTTATTTTCAAGTAAGATTCCTGCTCGCTCAGCTCAATTTATTTCAGTCGCACCCTGCACTGAATTCCTAGTTCTAGTTAGACTGAAAAGTCGACTTCAACTTAGTGGGGAAAAAGCTCGGAGTATGATGAGATTATATTAAACCAATCACGGGCTCAAACGCTCAAAGGGCTAGTGTCATTGGTGGATCAGTCATTTTATTGGCTTTTTGGCTGGTCCATATAATTCACGTGCGTGAGCTTTACGACTTTTGTTCAAGATGTTTGCCGATAACTGCGTTAACTATTTGCCTCCATTCTACATTCCAGGCTTCATATCAATAACAGTGGATGTGACCAGCGCCACATGTGAGGACGCGTACGCGTATATCAGTGACCTGGCTACCGGCGGACTGGTAGTCTTCTCCATGAGGAAAAGAGACAGCTGGCGGTTCACACATCCATCCTTGAGTTACGATCCTTCTGCAACCTTTTTCTTGCAGGGTAAGTGTGATTAGGAGACCCGCATTCTTGTGGTAACACAGTAGGGATTAATTGATTGGAATTAGCATGTGTGTAGCCACGTTTTAGTTTCCAGAGGGGGGAGGAGGGTTAAAAAAGCAACATAACAAATAAGAGGTTACCTTAGTGGTTATGGCGTCGGCCTTACAATTGAAAGGTTACGGGTTCGAATCCTGGCCATTACAGTACCGACGTGAATCTAATCCTAACAAACAATTCAGCTTAGCTGGTAATACTATTAATTTCGGATACTAAGTTCACTTTTTATTAAAAAATGTGTTTGAAATTACATAATTGTTCTGAAGGACGTTGAATGGATAGATGGATGTTTGTTACTCTGTCACGCAAAAACTACTGTACGGATTTGGAGAAATTTGTCATAGAAATAGATTAGAGTCTTGAATAGCACATAGGCACCCCGGGAGTAGTTTAATTTTTTTTTTTTTATTTGGAATAAAAAACAGTTACATGCAAAAATAGTTAACAAATGGGGGTGTGTGTTGGGTAACCTCCTCGAGTGTCGCTCCGATTCCGATCCCGCTACAGTCCGGGGGGAACGGAATCGGATCGGCCGGTACACCCTGGGCGGCGGTCAATGGCTTCCCCTTCACCCCTTCATAGGGTTGGCATTGATCGTCGGCCAATACCCAACGTGGCGGGAACACATCGCTCTCCGTACTCCTCTGCTTTCAGAGGAGACAGGATGAGCGATGCTGTTAGTGGTGAGAGCCGGGGTGCGAGGGATATGCTCTATGGGTAACCTTACACCCCGGCGTCTGAAGACCCGAGACGGCGTGCGGTTTTAGTCGGTGCAAGCCCGACATAACCGCCCCCGCTGGCCGGCGGGGGGGTATCCGAAGGGATTTCCGCACGATAAAAAAAAAATAAAAAAAAAAAAGTATAGGTAATATAGCAGATTGGTGAACATATAACCCACACTATTGTTCGCGGATTTACAGTATAAAAGAAAGAAACTCTAGCCAAGTTGTAGTCAGGATCTCATAATAACAAAAGATTATGTGAAATATGAAATTCATAACAAGTTGATAACAACAAATTTTCATGGACCTATCTCATAAATTAATAAAGTAATAAGGTAGTATCAATTACAGAGCTGACAAGAGCTCAATGACACGACTTTTAAATTGTTCGCTGGAAAATGCAAAGATGTCAATCTCATTAAAATGTGTGTTATAGGTTTCAACGAGACGACGAATAGGTGCGCGGATCTGCGTTAGTTTTGCAAGTTCCCGTGTAGAACAATTGGGGCACACGCACAGTTCGTCGATGAACAGTTCTAGGCACTATATATCACAACTGATTGGTGATTTCAAGGCAATCATATCTGTTGTTACTTATACCATGCAGCAACATGACGTCCAGAAGTAATCGCCTAGATTGCTTCGTTTCCTGTGGATAAATATTCCATGCAGGCGGACAACAGCGTGTACCTATTTTATTTTTAAATATTAGTAAGCTAAATTTCTAGTATTCGTGCTAACCCCTCCAGCTAAGCTAAATTGCTTGTATTAGGAGTGGGTACACGTCGGTAGTGTAATGGCCAGGATTTGAACCCGGGACCTCTCGATTGTAAGGCCGAGTCCTTAACCATTAAGCTGCCGCCGCTTCAATATATTAAAAATAGCCTATGTTACTCAGGGATAATGTAACCTTCTAACGGTAAGCGAATATAAGAAATCGGTCCAGTAGTTTTTGAGTTTATTCGTTAGAAACATACAAAAATACAAATCTGTCTTCTTCATAATATTAGTATAGATTATTATTTATTTCTATATCAGGTTATAACATCAATTGGAAAGACGGTATTTTCAGCGTGGCTCTTTCCGACCCTGACGCGAGTGGTGTCAGAACAGCATATTATCACCCCTTTATATCTACCCAGGAGCTTTCCATCACCACGGACGTCTTGAAGGACGAGCATGGGGACTTTGGAAGACACTTTAAGGTAACCTTTTTGACCTTTTTGAAGTGAAAACTCCTTTTAACGCGTGGTCCATTTTTGAGATGGGAAAGAACAGGTGAATACGCGACACTGTTACCGTTACTGACACCTCTGTAAATATTTGGTAACGATTCAAAAAATATACACGTAATTATATTTTAAGTATTGCTTTATTTTTAAATTATTTCTTTTTATTTAAATTATTTCAGAGTTCCTTGAGGTTTCTTCGTGGGGTTCGAGGATTCTTGAGTTTTTAAAGTGCAAACTTTTTTGCGCATTTTTGAGAGGGGAAAAAACAATTGATTTAGCGACACTGTTACCGTTACCGACACCTCTGTAAATATTTTCCTGATGATTCAAAAAATACACACGTAATTGTTCAAGTTTTCACTTCTTAGAGGGTCGCTCCCGTTATATCCCAGGATCCGCTTTCTTACTCTTTATCTTGATTTAAATAAGCTTGACTTCTATGGAAGCTACTGTCTTTAACCCTACAACCTGGAGAGGAAATTTTAATATGTAACATTGAAATAAATTCTACCCGTCTTTTCAAACGGACGTCTTGTCAGACGGCGGATGCTTTCATAAACCAAATTGTGAAAGAGAGGAGTACCTCTGGCCTTTTTACCTGACCCTCCTTCTGGTGCACAGAAGGAGGGTTATGTTTTTCGAGAGTATTTATGTAGGTATGTATAATTGTTCGGCACGCTCTGAACCTGAACGGCTCGATGGATTTTAGCTTGAGAGGTGTCGTTAGATTCGTATTTACTGTGAGAATGCTACTGGGTATATCAAAATTAAAAAAAAACACAATATGGCGGATTTTTTGCCATAAAATGTATATTGTTAAAATAAATATAATTCAAAATTATGGAGTAGCGTATCAAAATAAAGAGCTCAAACAAATAATATATATATCATAACTAATAAGTATACAATAAAATTATAAATTAAAATAATAAAGAAAATTAATGGGTATACATATCAAACTAACTAACCGCTTGCTATCAAACTTGTTACGGTCTTTTTGGGGTAGTACGGTTTTTTTTTTTTTTTTTTGAAAACTAACATACTTACTAGTAACCGAAATTACTAGTATTCCGGTTAGTCCCGCCAGCTAAGCTAAATTGATGTTGTTAGGAGTGGCTTCGCATCGGTAATGTAGCGGCAAGGACGTAAGGCTGACTCTTTAACCACGTAACTCCCAACTATTAACTGCTACTAAGTACTCGGATTTAGAAGTTGGCTTTTCAAAGTGGTCTTTCTTTCACAGTTTGTAGGAGTCCGAGGCCCGTGGTCCCAGAGTGCTGCACACGTATACCATAGCCCCACCAGAACGCTACTTTTCGCCAATATAGCCAAAGATGGGATACTTTGCTGGAATGTGGACAAACCTCTCACACCGAAGAATACTGCTGTAGTAGCCCAGCATCAGCGATGGCTGGGATATATTTCAGGTTTGTATGTTTCGTACGCAAAATGAGCAAGCTGAAGTGACAATGGACTGACCAGGACCAATAGCCGTTGGGGCAAACGAGTCCTAGACCGCGAGTCGGCAAACGGACGGTGGCACGCCATCAGCCAGATGGACTGACGACCTGAAAGGGGTAACTGGGATAGACTGGATTCGGACGCCATAGACTCGCGTGCTATGGTGCACATTGGGAAAGGCCTATGTCCAGCAGTGGAGGTGTCAGAAAAAATAAGCCGTCTGGGAGTTTTCAACGAAAACGCTGCCTAAACCCTTTGAGATATAACAAAATGATGTGTGGTGGAATTGTGTGTCTTATGTAGGTTGTGATGGTGGAATAAGGTCCCATGGGTAGCGAGAACAGGATCAGAACTCCAAGCCGGTGAAGCCGTGGGCAACAGCTAGTTGCCAATATTTTGATGAAGTATTTTCTGTTTGCCACGATGCGGCGATAGCCCAGTGCCCGTACGTAACGGACTGCCGAGACGAGGTCTCGAGTTCGATCCCCAGTCGCCCCGGGCACACACCTCTAACTTTTCGTAGTTATGTGTGTATTAAAAACGTTAATTATCGCTCGCTTAGTAATGTGCCCGGTAGATGGCAATAGGCTCGCCCCCTATTACATTGGGACCTAAACATAACTGGCGAATCGTGGGTGTGTAATAACCTCTGCCTACCCCTTCGGGGACACAGACGTGAAGTTATGTTATGTTATATTATGTTCTGTTTCAGATATAAAGACATATGGTGATGAAGCCTACGTATTGGTGAACCAAATGCACATCTTCATATTCTCCAAGTTGAACCCGATGAACAACAATTTCTTCATACTAAGGTTAGTATAGATTAAATGCCTTATGGGGCCACCTGAAGACGGCTGGCGTGCGGTTTTACGTGGTTCGCGTCTGATATAACCGCCCCCACCGGCTGGCGGGGGGATGGTATCGTGGTATGAGGGGGCTTCAGAGGTAATTTCCTAGCGGAAAAAGGGTAAGTATAGATTTTCGCCTATGTATGTGGCTCTATCAAGGTCTTCAGGGCCCAAACTAACCTCACCTGCAAGCTGGCACTCCTGCTGATTGATCGACGAGACTCTAGTGGAATCCGCTTTGGAAGCGTCGAAAATCCACCGGAAGCTAAGGAGTCGACCCTACGATCGAGAGGTCCCGAGTTCTAATTCTGGCCATTACACTACCGACGTGGACCCACACCTAACAAAAGCAATTTAGCTTAGCTGGAGGGGCTAGCATGGAATATTAGTAATTTCGGTTACTTAATGATCTTTAAAAATAATGCTTGCTCTCAATATTAGTGGATAAGATAAACGCTCCCGTAACAGACAAAATAAAAGCAAATTATTTCTTAGTAATTCATTGAACTCTGGGCTCCATAAGCTCCGAAGTTGCAAGTTCTGGACGCAACCAAGATTCAAATAAAGACCAAAACAGGTTTTTACTTCTTCCTTAAAATCTCAGGTCTGGTCTCAGGACTGCGGTAAGTCTTCGACTCCGATGAGGTCCGAGTCGTTGGACGCGTTGCTATGGGAAAATTACAATGAATATTATTTTGGTGTTCTGTCTGCTATTTACTTAAAAGTTGCATTAGTTTAAAACGTAAAATCTATATAATATACATATACATATATATATATATTAGTAATATATTGGCCTCTACAATGGTGACCTTTATTCTTGAGACTTGACCTTAGTTCACCATCAGGCGGGCTAAGGTCATACTGACGTGTTTTGTACAAAAATAGCTTCTACATTTAAGCGCCAATCGTCAATTTGTCGTGACTTTTATAAGAGCGAAAGCCATCTGACCCCCCCCCCCCCCCCCCATATAGAGAGGAAAACCTCGTCCGTCCATCAGCAGGTATACCAGCTTGGAGGTAAGGTTGGCTTAGGCCCCATAGTCCTATAGGGAGACCAGCTAAAATCACCATCTTCTTCATAGCGATTTCCTACTAGCATCCAAAGTTTATACTTTGTAGCCCGGAGTCCGCTTATTGTTTTTGATTGACCCCTATGTCGGCTGTTGTCTGACCTCGCAACCCCGAGATCCTGAACCAGAGCCTCGTCCGTTGTTTAGTAGACGCACAGGCTAGCTGGTGACGTTCGCTTGGGCCTGAATATCTTACGATGCCACTAAAATATTCTAGTATATTGATTTAAACTTCTTTTTTTTTCAGAGTCAAAGTGTCTGATCTCATCAAGAACACAGTCTGCGAGGGTTATCCAAGTGTAACTCATTTTCAGGAGTCAGTGACGAATGCTACGCTCGACTACAACTATTATAAGACTGATAACTTTATAGCCCCAGCTCTGTAAACCGTCGGTGGATATGTCTATAGCCTGAGGTATGGCGTAGCCTGGTTATAGCCGGGGGTCAGGGGCGCTGGGGTTAAGAAAATAAGACAACCAAAATCTGTATAACTTGACATTATTATTCATGTGAAAGCATAAATTACTAGGAATTCAGGGCAGGGTGCGACTGAAATAAATTGAGCTGAGCGAGCAGGACTCTAACTTGAAAATAAGACATCTTACTACGGTCGCGCGCTTAGCTAAAGCTGCACGCTCGAGAAACTGTTTTTCGGTGATTATTCCTCAATGGTACATCGGACATGAAAAATTTCGCTTCAAAACACTTCTCAGTGTCCACACTATCACCGTGGTAAATTTGGTCAAGATTGCGCGAGTGGTTACGGAGGAGTTCAGTCACCAACAAACGGCTATGCCGGGTATAAGAGCTTCGCTCGCTCAGCTCAATGATAGCTTTCACACTGTTTTATGCGAATTCATTTTTTATTTAATACTAGCTGTTGCTCGCCCGTGTAGATGTCGGTTATCGCGACCAACGAACTATCAACCCCTATTTCACCCCTACACAGGTCGAAATTTCAAATAAACCTTTTTTATATTTTAGGTAGATTTCGATGAAATCGATCTACCTATTGGTTTCTTGACTACAGTCGAATTTAAAAAAAAATTCTTCATAGGAGGTCTAGTTATGACCCCCTGAGTCCGAAATGACCACTGGTCAAAAAGTTTATATATATATATATATATATATATATATATATCCATATATATATTCCACTTCCCAAAATTTGCGGCACTCTCACGGTCGCATTTTTGCCCCGATCGCTTTCAAACTGCGGTCAAAAATTGCTTGGGTGTAAACTTAGTTTAAGTTCGTGAACGGGTGGAATCCGGCCTAAGGGGACGGTACGGCCTCACTTTTTGTGAAATCAGTTTTTCCTCAAAATTTCACGTTTCATGAAAGATATTCGAACCGTTCTAATTTTATCCCATAGTATACATGAATACCAACAACTTATAATTATAAACCTATAAGATTAAAACTTTAACTAAAAGTGGAGGGGGGAAAAACCAAAATTTTTCGGGAAAAAAATCATAACTTCTAACCGGTGAACATTCTTGCAGTCGGAAACATTTTTAATCGATAGGCCATTTTTAAGTCTAAAATAAATGTCTGAAAATTTTTTCGCTAAAAGTCACCGTTTTCGAGAAAAAAAAATTAAACATAAAAAAATAACATAACATAACATCAAAATAATATTGCTTCACGAAATCTACCTGTGCCGTGCAGGGGGAACCTGCGGGAACGGATTTTTAATTATGTAATATATATTTTGGATGGAATGATCGATTTCAATAATTCAAAAATTAATTAACAGGATTGAAACATCATTTATTTGGATAAGAATTCATACAAAGGTATGGATAATATGGTCTGATTATGATCGGCGTTTCTATGAACTTTAAAAATGTAAAAATGTTATAGTGACATAGCTACAATAGTTGGACAGATAGTCTCGCGAAGTTCTTTGTAGAAATTGATATGTTCTATAATATTATAGAACATTTTTTGTTCTATTATCAATAATTTGACATTTTTCAAAGACATTTTATGACAATTTTTAGTAGTAGTTTTACATAACTTCATAACTTCACGCCTGTATCCCCGAAGGGGTAGGAAGAGGTGTATTACACACCCACGATTCGCCACTTATGTTTAGGTCCCAATGTAATAGGGGGCGAGCCTATTGCCATCTACCAGGCACATTACTAAGCGAGCTATAATCAACATTTTTTATACACACATAACAACGAAAATTTAGAGGTGTGACTGGGGATCGAACTCGAGACCTCGTCTCGGCAGTCCGTTACGTACGCCACTGGGCGTAGTAGTTTTAGTAGTAGGGATTTCTAAGGATCTCACATTTTTTCTAGTAATTTTTTTAATGTTTTGTTATTATTTTTATTTATTTATTTCTCTCACAATAGGTATACAAGTATAACATATATCTAATCATAAATTATATTATAAGATAAAACTCATTGTAAGAGCTGGTGCCTGTTATGGGTCTAAAAGGCCTGTGTTAAAACTCACCAGGCCCCACGTTGCAGTTGCAGATACCATGACATAATTCGCTACACTTATGTATGCAATAAATATAGCCTATGTTACCCAGTGATAAAGTAGCTTTCTAACGGTAAAAGAATTTTTGAAATAGTGTTAATAATTTTTAAGTTTATTCGTAACATTCAAAAATACAAAATACAAATCTTTCCTCTTTATACTATTAGTGTAGATGTATTCAGAAGAATTGAATGTATAATCTGTACAATATATAAAAATAAAGAAAATAAATTAATTTTCGGGACATTCCGTACATTTCCATTGTGTAGAATGTCGTAGAATATTTATTTTATTGGTTTTCGCAGGAGAGTATTTACATAGACACAACCAAGTGGCCAGAATCGTTCATCAACAACTTGCTCTGAAATACGATCTTGTAGATTCGGAGGTACCGTATTACATGTATGTGCCCGACCCAGTTCTTGATCGTGTCGTGTTCCCAGGTCGTGTCACGTTGTACTGGGATCGATCAATCATCACTGACGGGACTATTGTAGCCAATTAGTCTGATATAGTGGTGATTGATCGATCAGAGCGTCTCGCAATAATTGTTGACATCACCATCCCCCATGATGACAATCTCGTGAAAGCCGAAAAAGACAAACATAAAATATTTGGACTTGGCTCACGAGATTGTCGATATGTGGGATGTTGATTCAGCAATCATTGTTCCGATAGTCGTATCGGCTCACGGACTGATTCCCAAGAGCCTCGACCAACATTTAAAGAGGCTCGCGTTAGGCAGTTGGATCAAGGGCTTGATGCAGAAGGCGATACTCCTCGACACGGCACGTATTTTGAGGAGGTACCTCTCTCTGGAGCCTTACCACCGATATCTTGGTCCCTTGTAGCCGATGCCGGTGGGCCACAATTTTTTATATTTTTAAATATATTTGTTTTTTTTATATAGAATGTATTTATAAATATAATTTATATGTATTTTAAATGTAATAAAGGGAATAATAATGATAATCTTTATTGATACAAGAACCTTATGACATAGCTTAAGACTTAAGACTAGGTTACATCTTTATTGGTGTTAAGGTTACACAGATAGGATAAACTCTAACCCCAAAACTAGGTGGTCCTGTGACTTAGGTTTTATTGTTCTACTGTCACTATGATACCAGGAATTCCATTTTAATTAAAACATTATTTTAAAGATTGTCGGTTCGAATACAATCATGGTTCCAAAGAATAAGAGGAATAAACTAAATTAAATCAACTAGAATATTGTGTGTGTGTGTGTGTGTGTGTTTATTTGTGTGTGTGGAGCATTGTGTATGTTCGTGTGTGGTATATTAGATCACTTAGTGAGGAAGTTGTAGCAGTTCTTCCGTACGAGCGTAGTCCTGGTCCTGTAGCAACTTCTGTATTGTACATTTTGCTTGATGAAGATTTAGCCCAGCTATTCGAGTGATTTTACTTATGATAAGAACATAAGTAAGTGCTTAAAACATAAATCTTGCGGTCTGGCGAATGCAGTTTTGATCTGGAGAGGGAACCAACTTATGCTGCCTAAGAGTGGCTAGGAGGTCAAACAGCTGTCTCACATTAAGGACGTTACAGTCCGCATACAGTTGAGTAGTGGGGAATCTGTAAGTTCTACACAGCATCACCTTAAGCACAGCTCTTTGTGCTCGCTCCAGTTCAATGAGCTTGGTTTGGGCTGCTCCACCCCGTACCGGGATTCAGTAAGTGATAACGGACTGACAGAGTGCGAGGTAAACCAATTTTAGGGTGCTTACATCTGCGCAATACCTTAGAGATTTAAAAATATATATAAATCTTCTGGTTTTTGACGTGATGTTGTCAATTTGATTGTACCATTTCAGTCCATTATCAATCACCACACCCAGATACTTCGGGTAATTGACGCGTGTAAGTGTCGTAGGAGAGCAGGCGTTAGGATCAGAACACGTATGTACCCTAATCTCAAAACTTGCTGAAGCTTTACTCCTATAGTTTAAGGGGATAAAATTTGTTTTGGTCACATTTAGGGTAAGCAGATTGAGGTGAAGCCAGTTTATTATGTTAGTAGAATCAATTTGTAACTAACTATTTTCAACGGATACTATCGCGATTCATTTGATGTTATTTAGTATTTAGTAGTAGCAGTATTTTAGTATTTTATTTATTTGATATTAGGTCACGGGGAGACCATGGCTGCTGAAAAGCAACCGGAACGTCGGGTTCAATACAAAAAATAAAATAACATCAAATAAATCGCAATAGAATCAGTTAAAAATAGTTTTATTTCAATGTGTGACATTCGCATAAACTTCCGACAATATAACTATTACCAGTTATAGTCGTTACCTTCTAAAATTTTCAATTTTCTGCGCATATTAATAATAATAATTCTTTTTTTTTTTAAAGAATATTAGTAACCGAAATTACTAATATTCCCCCTAACCCCTCCAACTAAGCTAAATTGCTTGTGTTTAGAGTGGGTTCACGTCGGTAGTGTAATGGCCAGGATTCGAACCCGGGACCTCTCGATCGTAAGGTTGTCAAATTAACCACTAAGCTACCGACGCTTTTCTGTGATCTTACGACTATGTCAGTTCTACATTACAAACAAAAATAAAAATAAATAAACATAAACAAATCATAGGCATATATCGCGGGGATGCGCTAGCATGCAGTCGCATCCACCTTTGGAGGACTGGAAGGTCCCACCTCTCGGACAATACCCTCAAGCAGGGACTTAAAAACACATTCATAAAGGTTACATAATCATATGGGTTACACTATGAAAAGGTAACTGAATGAAAGTGTAACACTTATAAATGTGGTATTGAATCTGTTAATAAAGTTTTATATATGTAATAGATATTAATCTATTAACAGTGTTTATAAGTGTTAACCGAAATGCTACGTTGCCAAATTTATCACCCTATCATATTTATAATCTAATTTTGCAAATATAGGTATTTTGTACACCCCCAAGTACTTTATAGGACGTTATTTCTGTTACACTTATTAACACATATAAAACGTACCACTTTGAATATGGTACACTTTCGTGTCTGTTATATTTATAAATGGGTTTCTTCTAAAACAGTTTCAAAAAACAGTGTTAAAACACTTTATTACGGTTACAGTTTGGCTCCCTACCCTCAGGATGCAAATAGTGCTGCCCAGCAGTCGAGTAGACATTGACGCGCTCCGCTTTCTTATGATCTCTTAAAAATTAGTGGAATTCATAGTTGCGAAGTTCAATATCGCGATGTACGTTACAGCGAAAGTTTACTATTGCGACGGACGTTGACGGCCTCTGTGGCGTAGCGGTAGTACATCCGACTGCTACGACAGGGGTCGCGGGTTCGATTCCCGCTCAGTGAAAATATTTGTGTGCCTGAATATGTCTATTTGCATTGGTCTGGGTGTTTCTATGCATAATATGTATGTATTTACAAAAAGTATACAAGTATGTTTATCCGCATTCTGGAACCTATAACACAAGCCAGTTAAAGTATGCTTACTTTGGATCTAGAATGCGCTGTGTAGAATGTCGTAAAATATCTATTTTTATATTTATTTTATTTATAAAGTTCATTATCGCGATGTACGTTCGAGCGTGCCACGGCAGCGGCCGGTGAAGCGCCGGAACCACTGGTCTTTTTCTTTTTAGTATAGAACTTTCGCGACAACGTCTGTCGCAGTAGTAAACTTTCGCTGTAACGTACATCGCGATAATGAACTTTCGTAACAACGTCCGTCGCAATAGTAAACTTTCGCTGTGACGTACATCGCGATATTGAACTTCGCAACTATGAATTACACTCCTTAAAAATCATCGCAATGTGCCTCCGCGAACATAGTTGAGGCGCTACAAAACCTGGACAGATTCAACAGCATCCTGAAGGCATTGTTATGCTGTAATGTGTATTCCTAATGTTTCCTTCCGTAAGAATCTTCTACAAAGTTTAGTGAAATTTGAAGCAATTACTGTGCTTCTATTTTAAATCGGAAAAGTGAATATCCAGGATGGGAATTGAACCCGCGACCTGTCCCTTTCTAGTGGGAATTATCTCTGATTAACTGTTCTGGATTCTGCATGTTGGCTTTTTCTGTAAAGTATTAGAAAACTTATTATGTACGAAATAGCTTTAATATGTTGACGGTGTCCGAAAATAATTCAATTATTAGGACCTAGAGATTAGTGGCCCTAACTGCGTCTAGCTAATTAAAATATAATCGTTTTTAGGGTTCCGTACCCACAGGGTAAACCCGTACCCTATTGCTAAGGCTCCGCTGTCCGTCCGTCTACATCAGGCTGTAATCTCAGGAACCATGATAGCTAGACATTTAAAATTTTCACAGATAATGTATTTATGACTAAAACCGCATGTCGTCTCGGGTCTGCAGACGCCGTGGTGTAAGGTTGCCCATAGAGCATATCCCTCGCACCCCGACTGACCCTGGGCCATCTCCGGAATACCTAAGTTATATGCAGTTTCATACACTACTTTATTTATTTATTAAGCGTAGCGAGCCGATGGCGAGCGAAGCGTCTTTCTCCACAAATCGGGTTTTCGCGTGAAACCATACTCCTCCTAGACGGCTCGACCGATCTTGACCAAACTTGGCACGGTTATCAAGCTCAGTTTGCTGAGTGTCTCTATGGGTCGAAAGTTGATGTCCGACGTACCATCGAGGAATAATCACCGAAAAACCAAATCAATGGAAAAAGTCGACCGGTCACGTTGACCTATTGTTGGATAGGCAAATCTCGCTACGCTTAAGTTTGGGTTGATTGCCAAGCTGGCAACCGTCCTAGTTTATTTTTTATTTTTTTTTATATTTAGGACACGTCAATTTGACCTCACCTCGCCTGATGGTAAGCTGAAGGTAAAGTCTCAGGAAAGAGGGTCACCATTACATACACGTACCATGTTAACAATGGTGGCACTCAGCTTGACGGCCTCATCAGAAGAGGATTGTCGTCGCAGCACCGTGTGACACCCGCCGGTCCCACTAGTGCTGCGACCACAACCCCCCTGCCCGGCTATGCACTTGCTGACCCCTGAACGCAATCAAACCGAAATTGGATTACTATGGAGGGTTTTTCGCAATCGTGCACGGTGGTACCTACCCGGCCGAATTTTGTGACAAATTTGTGTCATCAAATTTCTACCACCAGTATTATCTTCACTCATAGGAAAAATGGAAATTAAACAAAGTAGGTAGGTTACAAGGAAGTAATTTAGCGTGCGCCATTTTTTTCACAGTTCGAATTAACGATTCGAGCCCACGATGAAGTACCTTAGGCTCGTACTCGATAGCCGATGGGACTTCGGACCTCATCTCCGAAGTCTGGTCCCGAAACTGAGGGGGGCTGCGGCCGCGCTATCGCAGCTGATGCCCAACGATAAGGGACCCAACGCCCCCCTAGGAGACTGTACCTGGGGATCGTGCGAAGCATGGCCCTGTACGGGGCCCCAGTATGGGTGGAGACTCTGGCGGCCCGCAACGTGGCTGTATTAAACAGCCCGTTAAAAGCGATGGCCGTCAGAGTCATCAGGGGGTATCGCACGATCTCCGTCGAGGCGGCATGTCTCCTAGCCGGGACCCTTCCATAGGACCTGGAAGCGAGAGCCCTTGCGCTGCTGTACCAGTGAGAAAGAGAAATCAGGGCTCAGCGGTCCCTGTTCCGTCAGGAACTCATGGAGACATGGAGGGTGCGACTTGAGCAAAACCCGACCCCACCAGGCGAGGCCGAAGTGGCGGCCAAAGTCCGCCGGCAACCCTGGGGTTATCCTTTCGAGGGCTTACCCGGGGTGCCCGGCAACGGACACTTGGGGAGGACACCGTGCGGTTTTAGTCGAGACACGACATAACCACCCCCGCTGGCCAGCGGGGGGGTATACGAAGGGATTTCCGCACGTATAAAAAAAAAAAGTTAGATTAACGATTAATACGTAATTTTAAGAAACTGTTATTATAAATATTATAATTTTGTATAGAACGTCGTTTTTTTCCTCGCATTCAAAGTGAAAAGTAGAGTGTTTAATGTGGGACTAAACAACCATAATGACATCAAAATGACATCACCATAAAACATCTCGTGTCATTATGGCTTGTTTTAGTCCCTTGTTGAACAATCTACTATTATGATACAGCTGGCGGTACTATAATAAGTTTGATTTTTAATTTTATGTATATGCGTTTATAAAGTGCGTATGTATAGAATCGTCTTTGAATTCGTAATTCAAAATTTTCGATTTGAATGTATAAACATGTTTTTTTTGCCATTTTTTGAGCTAGACAGTTGAAATTTTCACAAATGATGTATTTCTGTTGCCGCTATAACAACGAATACTAAAAACAGAATAAAATAAATATTTAAGAGGGTTTTTTACTCGATATTAATAACGGCAACAGGTGGATGCTTGAATTATTCACAGATCATTTAGTTGTATATTCACTTCAAAAATAAATAATTATTCTAAAATAAAATAAATCTAGGGGGGCTACCTTTGTATAGATAATGGTATTAAACCCTTCGTGCGCGTGCGTTTTCTTATTAATCAACAAGAAAACAGATAAAGACGCATAGAGGTCGACGCAACCTTGACCTTTGACATGTTCTAAATACCACAAACCGACATTGTTTATCAATCATTAGTCATTATTTACTTAGTAGGTATATTATACATTAAAATTAAAAAATTGAGAAACCCCTTAGCTAAGAAAAGTTTTTTATTATTTTTTGTCATTTGCAGTTTTTTAATTTAAAGAATACAAGAGAAACGAATCTTACAACAACACAAACGAAAACTGGGCTGCAGAGGCTCCGATTGTTGTAAACTCCGTAAACACTTTAATTTATAATTCCTCTTTTTTATATTTAGTCCGTCAAATTGACTGCAGATGGTAAGCTGAGGTGAAATCCTAAAAGTAGTGGCCACTATTTGCAGAGATTGTCCCTAGAATGGTGGCCCCTATCTAGACGGCCTCAAAAGATGTTTTTTCACGCCCCGCTTAAAGAACCCAGGATTGTAGGTAGAAGGGAACACGTGTGTGGGTAAAGCGTTCCAGTTTTATATGGTCCGACTGAAAAAGGAGCCACCAGACCGCTTGGTTCGCGATGGTATCGATTGCACTGTATGGGGATGACACCTAAGTCCTGCACGTGTCGTTCTGGACAAGAAGGGAGAAGGAGGAATCAATTGGAATAGCTCATCGGAACATTCACCATGGTATTTGCGATAGAATACTGCCATGGAGGCTATATCTCTACGCAGCTGCAGAGGCTCTAGAGAACTGGTGACCTCAGGACTATCAATGATCCGGACTGCCCGTCGTCGCTGCAATCTGTCGAGAGCGCCTAACAAGTACTGAGCGGAGCCATCCCACAGGTGAGAACAGTATTCCACGCAGGGACGAACCTGAGTCGTACATTTTTTTTTTAAATCAAGCTCTAAAGTTCTGCGTTTTGATACCCTACACGATAAATTTGATAGAAAATATTTTTTACAACTTACATTTTAGCGCCAAAAATCCACCGTATAATTTCGGTTCAAATTTTATGTAACCTATGATACTCGGTAGATGACTCCCTTCCAGTAGAGACCACATTCATCAAAATCCGTGCAGCAGTTTGGAAGATATGATCTTATAAAGAATATTACATGCATATTGCATACATACATGGGTATGATGGGTGAAATGGCCCACTTAAGGGTGATCACTCACCCGGTCACCAGCATCCCCGTTGGAAATAATAATCAAACCAAAGATATGTTCATGTTCAATGATGCCAAGACGAGCCTTTGATTATACTGTAACTCTGCAGGCCCTAACCTAACGCTCTAAATCTCATCATAGCCAATAGCGTGAATTCTATTCTAAAGTTCTCTACAAATCCTACACCTTAATCGAATAGTGTGGACTAAGAGGGACATAGATAGACACTCCTATGGGTTTATTAACAGAAAGTAAGTACTCAATTTACTAACTAGATGTTAATTTTGCTAATCGATCCTTGAGTAACGAAACTGCAAAGCAATACATTATTTTGCAAATCATAACCCTGCTATGAAACTTATTTCGGTCTTTTCATCAGCAGTCGTGTTTTTTACTTTTTTATTACGTATTTATTTTTATTGTAATTTTATCTGTAGGTAAGACAGCATCAAAGATTTGCGCCTTGTTGGTGGTCCAGTAGTGGTTTTTCGCGACACCAATTTTTTTTCTCCGTTAGCCAGTTTAGTATTAGGGATACATACTCGTAGAAGTCATTGGTTTCCTTTTCGTAAGACATCAATGGGTTTCTCCATCACCTGTGATTAATGCAATGACAATTAACGTCTTCTAGGATGACATCGTGAATTACTGATATATGTCACAGATTATGACACATTAAAATTTTTATTTGCATCTGTAATTATTACGCATGAATATTATAACTGTTTTGTTTCCTGTTTTCAAGAAAATTTATATTAGCTCCACTTGTAATTAAGATACAAACAATGTACAGTCAACGACCCAAGTAGCTTAAAAAGTCTAATTTATTTATCACGTTAGCTCTTAAAACTTTAATAAAATAATAAACAAAACATGAATTATTGAAATAAAACAATTTTTAACGGATTCTATCGCGATTTATTTGATGTTGTTTTATATTCCTAGTCCTAGTACTAGTCTCCACGTGACCATGGCTGCTGAAAAGCAACCGAAACATCGGAATCAATGTAAAATATAAAATAACCTCAAATAAATCGCGATAGAATCCGTTAAAAAGAGTTTTATTTCAATGTATGACATTCGCGTAAACTTCCGACAATATCATGTAAAACATGAATTATATTTAACTTGTCTTCTGGGTATTATTAAACTAATTATACGTCAATTATTGGTACATGTATTCCAATGGGAAAAAAACGTTTGTAAATATTTAAGCGTATATCAACTTTTGTCGTTGACTGCACATACAGTATCCGGCTTTTATTTCCCCTCATCCGCGTAAGTAACCACATGTTCGTATCCAGTTACGGTAGAAAAAACTTCATCGCATTTAAGAGCCTCGTCAATTCATCAGTAGGTATACCAGATGGCAGGTGAGGTAGAATTGGGCTCTGAAGATCTTCGTGAGGCCCCATATACCTTAGAATTCAATAGTAGACATAATGTAATTACGACGATAATTATTAAGGCCGCCTTGTACTGCTTCCTCCTCTAATTTTATAATACTTTTGTATATTATGTTTACCTACCTACCCAGTGTATAATAAACTAGGAATTCAGAGCGGTGCCACTGAAATAAATTGAGCTGAGCGGGCAACTTTTACTTGTAAATAATAATTAATAAATAAATAAATATTCTACGATATTCTACACAGCGCTTTCTAGATGAAAGAAAAATAAGACATCTTACTACGGTCGCGCGCTTAGCTAAGGCCGCGCGCTCGTGAAACTGTTTTTCGGTGATTATTCCTCAATGGTAGATCAGACACGAACCATCTCGCTTCAAAACACTCCTCATTGTCCACACTATCACCGTGGTAAATTTGGTCAAGATCGGTCAAGCAGGAGAAAAGAAGTACAACGACAAAGAAGTGGCTATCCCGCGTATAAGAGTTTCGCTTCGCTCAGCTCAATAAATAAATACAATATTTGTCGTCGAAATGACATTTTGTATCTACCAGTGGCGAAGGATGAAAATCTTCAAAACGGAACCCAGTGAAAAGGAAATCGACGATCAATGTTTAGACTTTTGCCAGCTTCACTATACAAGCATTGTTGTATAGGACCATGTCTTACATTGTACAATACATAAAAAGACAGCCTGTTGATGAAGCCCACGCTTTGGGCTTTGCATTTCTGCAAAGTGAAGTCGTTAAGAATCGGCATATGGACCCCTCGCCACTGATATCTACGTATTTCTGGCCTCCATTAGCGGTGACCGGTAGGACTCGCCGTCCCGCTTTTTTATCGCCATGCGACAAAGGACAAAGTTACCGACATAGCTCGCAGAATAAGCAAGCTGAAGTGGCCATAGGCTGGTCACATATGTCGAAGGATCGATGGCCGTTGGAGCAAACGAGTCCTAGAGTGGAGATCACGAGTCGGCAAACGGAAGGTGGACAAACAACCTAAAAAAGGTCATTACACTACCGAAGTGAACCCACTCCTAACACAAGCAATTTAGCTTAGCTGGAGGGGTTAGGGGGACTGCTAGTCATTTGGATTACTAATATTCTTTAATAAAAGGCAGTGGCACTCCAGGCACATGTGTTTTTTTTTATTGTCGTCCATACCTCCCTGACAAATGACTACCTCCCTTCCTCCCTCCCTCCCTCCGTCCCTCCCTACCTACGTACCTTTTTTTTCTTCGTGCGGAAATCCCCTCGGATGCCCCCCCCCCGCCGGCCAGTGGGGGCGGTTATGAACCGACTAAACCCGCACGCCGTCTCAAGGTGTAAGATTCTCGCACGGTGTACCTAAGGTTGCCCATAAAGCATTTCCCTCGCACCCTGACTGACCCTGGGCCATCTCCGGTTTCGAGATGGCCCCTCGGGTTTGGAAACCACAGTGTCCCCGTCTTGCCCCGGTTGGGGGAGGAGGGCTAGTCGCCCCACCGTCCCGGCCTGCTTCTGCTGGGGTGACAGGTGGCCTCACCTGCCACCCCCAAGCCTGCACTCATGGAGGATGAAGGTCGTTAAGCGACTTCCGGCGTCTGAGTCGCCTGTGATGTGCGCCGAAAATGTTGTGGGCTAGGCGAGACGGGAGAGTACTAAATCTCTCCCGGGCGCGCTCGCAGAAGGAGGTGGCGGCGGACCACAAGCGCTCGCGCTCCGCACCATTGCCGCAATCATGCTGCCGAGCGAGAGGACTCCCACCCCGATGACTGCCACGAGGTCACGCCTCGGCACCTCCCACGCCGGGCAGCCCACCAGCGTGTGCAGCCCCGAGTCCTCGCTCGCATCGCAGTGATGGCACTCAGACGTTGGCACCTACCTACGTACCTTGGGAGGTCAGACGGCAGTTGCTCCCGTAAAAGCCAATGAAAGACACTAAGCGGACCTCGGGCTCCAAAGTGCAAGCTTTGGAGCCCGAGCTGTAACTGAGCAATTGTGATAAAGATGATAGTAAAATAAGTAGTTACACTTATCAAGCTGTATCTATATTCATTCCACGTCTATACTAAGGAAAAATCCACACTAACTAGGTTAATGACGTATTCTTTAGTTTGATATTTCCATGTGTAAAAACAACAAAATATTTCTCAAGGAAAAATATTGTTTACTTAGAGTGAAAAGCCAATACCTATAGGCTTTCTGGTACCTTTTTTTTTCGGGCTTGAACCGACTAAAACCGCATGCCGTCTCGGGTCTTCAGACGCCGGCGTGTGAGGTTGCCCACAGAGCATATCCCTCGCACCCAGACTGACCCTGGGCCATCTCCGGTTTCGAGATGACCCCCTCGGGTTTGGGAACCACGGTGTCCCCGTCTTGCCCCGGTTTGGGGGAGGGGCGCTAGTCGCCCCACCGTCCCGGCCTGCTTCTGCTGGGGTGACAGGCGGCCTTACCCCACGCCTGCGCTCATGGAGGACGGAGGTCGTTAAGCGAACTCCGGCGCCTGAGTCACCTGCGACGCGCGGCGAGCAAGTTGCGGGCTCGGCGGGCCGGGAGAGTTCTAAATCTCTCCCGTGCGCGCTCCGCCATCTCCTTCGCGAGCATTACACGCGCTCGCGCTCCGCACCATTGCCGCAATAATGCTGCCGAGCGAGAGGACTCCCACCCCGATGGCTGCCACGAGGTCACGCCTCGGCGCCTCCCACGCCGGGCAGTCCGCCAGCGTGTGCAGCCCTGAGTCCTCGCTCGCGTCGCAGGGATGACACTCAGGCGTTTGCTCCTTCCTGATCCGATGCAGGTGGTCCCCGAAGCACCCCTTACCGGAGATCACCTGCGTCAGTCGGTACGAGAGGCTTCCGTGTCGCCTCTCTAGCCAATCCTCCATGATGGGCCTTACCGCCGCTATTGCGGTGTGCCCTAGGCTTTCTGGTACCTATTAAGTGTTATCGAGCATTGGGACCCGAATGAATTTCAAAAAAAGTGAATTTCAAAGGGATTTTTTTGTTATTCGACCTTTTTTAGGGTTCCGTAGCCAAATAGCAAAAAACGGAACCTTTATAGATTCCTCATGTCTGTCTGTCTTTATGTCTGTCCGTATGTGACAGCCACTTTTTCCGAAACTATAAGAACTATGCTCTCAGCCTATCTATGGATAGGAGTTCAAAAATGATATTGAGGTTTCTATTATATCTTTTTTTTCTAAACTGAATAGTTACCGAGAGACACTTCCAAAGTGGTAAAATGTGTGTGTGTGTGTGTGTGTCCCCCCTGTAACTTCTAAAATAATAGAAAGATAAAAGTAAAAAAATATAAGAAGTACATTACCATGTAAACTTCCACCGAAAATTGGTTTGAACGAGAAATAGTAAGTAGTTTTTTTAATACGTCATAAATCGTAAACCGCAATTTCTCTTTAAAAAACCCGGCCAAGTGCGAGTCAGACTCGCACACCGAGGGTTCCGTACAAACCTGTAAGGTAGGTATAAGTAAGAGTAGTAGTATTTTCAATTTAATACCTCTACGCGTTCATGACAAAAGAAGTAGTAAATTAAAAAATTTCAAAAATATTTTTTATTATATGATGTAACTAAAAATTTACGGTTTTCGCAATTTTTCCTTTATCTGTACTATAAGACGTTACTTCGTACCAAATTTCAAGATTCTAAGTTCACGGGAAGTACCCTGTAGGTTTTGATTCCCGTGCGAGTTTCGAAAATTTGCGGAAATTTGCGGCTGTATCTTTTTATTGCTTTTGCTTAGAAGTTTGATTTTTTCACAGCTCTAAGGGACAGTAGATCTGAGTATTATATATAAATTTCAATTTGATACCTCCACGCGTTCCTGAGAAAAACGGTCTTGACAGACGGACGGACGGACAACGAAGTGATCCTGTAAGGGTTCCGTTTATTCCTTTTGAGGTACGGAACCCTAAAAAAACATTCTTATGTTACTTGCCGTCAGAAAGTTTTACTTCATTGTATTTCTTTTTAATTTTGTTATATACGTCAGCTGTGAATATTAGGTAGATTTCGATGAAATTGGTTTCTTGACTACTGTCGAATTTTAAAAAAAATTCTTCATAGGAGGTCTAGTTATGACCCCCTGAGTCCGAAATGACCACTGGTCAAAAAGTTTATATATATATATATAAATATATGTATGGGAGCCCCTTATTTCGCAGAAAGAAATTTCATAGTTTCGTTTCACAGAAAATGTTTCATATAATATTTGGTCCTTATATTTTTATATCGAATATTATTGTTTCAAAAACAATTTACTACAATGAAACATATTTCACAGAAACACAATTGAATGAATTTTTAATCACATTTTTTTGTTTAACAAACTTATCAAACTGTAAAATTATTTTTAAAAGAATATTAAACCACCTTTATAATTTTCCAAATCACATTTAGTTTTAACTGTAACATTTACAATTTTAATTTTTTTCCCGATTGTTTGTAGTAATTTAATTTCTGAATAATTTCATATCAATATAGAATTTTTTATCTTAAAAAAATTCTTCATAGGAGGTCTAGTTATGACCCCCTGAGTCCGAAATGACCACTGGTCAAAAAGTTTATATATATATATAAATATATGTATGGGAGCCCCTTATTTCGCAGAAAGAAATTTCATAGAGTTTCGTTTCACAGAAAATGTTTCATATAATATTTGGTCCTTATATTTTTATATCGAATATTATTGTTTCAAAAACAATTTACTACAATGAAACATATTTCACAGAAACACAATTGAATGAATTTTTAATCACATTTTTTTGTTTAACAAACTTATCAAACTGTAAAATTATTTTTAAAAGAATATTAAACCACCTTTATAATTTTCCAAATCACATTTAGTTTTAACTGTAACATTTACAATTTTAATTTTTTTCCCGATTGTTTGTAGTAATTTAATTTCTGAATAATTTCATATCAATATAGAATTTTTTATCTTTCGCATATTTTGTTGCCAATTCTATGAAATTTCTTCCTGCGAAATAAGGGGCTCCCCACACCCATATATGTATGTGGGTTCCACTTCCCAAAATTTGCGACACTCTCACGGTCGCATTTTTCAAAAATTGCTTGGGTGTAAACTTAGTTTAAGTTCGTGAACGGGTGGAATTCGGCCTACGGGGACGGTAGGGCCTCACTTTTTGTGAAATCAGTTTCTCCTCAAAATTTCACGTTCCATGAAAGATATTCGAACCGTTCTAATTTTATTCCATAGTATACATGAGTACCAACAACTTTTAATTATAAACCTATAAGATTAAAACTTTAACTAAAAGTGGAGGGGGGAAAAACTAAAATTTTTCTGGAAAAAAATCATAACTTCTAACCGGTGAACATTCTTGATGTCGGAAACATTTTTAATCGATAGGCCATTTTTAAGTCTAAAATATATGTCTGAAAAGTTTTTCGCTAAAAGTTACCGTTTTCGAGAAAAAAAAATTAAACATGTTAAAAATGTAACTGTGTTTACTTGGGTGTGTAATAATAAAATATAAAAAATAATATTAATTGCTTCACGAAATCTACCTGTGCGTTCCCCCTGCGGGAACGGATTTTTATACAAATATGTCATAATACATTTGATTTTACGTAAGTAACATGGGTGAGTGTGCTCCAAATGCATGATAGTGTGTGTAATATTTTATTTATTCATTTAATGTATTTTAATGCATTTTTAGGGTTCCGTTGCCAAATGGCAAAAAACGAAACCCTTATAGATTCGTCATGTCTGTCTGTCTGTCCGTCCGTATGTCACAGCCACTTTTCTCCGAAACTATAAGAACAATGCTGTTGAAACTTGGTAAGTAGATGTATTCTGTGAACCGCATTAAGATTTTCACAAAAATAAAAAAAAAACAATAAATTTTGGGGGTTTGGGGAACCCCCAAAATATATTGTTTTTTTTTTTTTACTATTTATTTTTTTTCTACTTTTTTGTTACTTAGAACGGAAATTCAAATTTTTTTTTTCGTCAAACCTATACGTGTGGGGTATCAATGGATAGGTCTTTAAAAATGATATTAAGGTTTCTTATATCATTTTTTTCTAAACTGAATAGTTTGCGCGAGAGACACTTCCAAAGTGGTAAAATGTGTCCCCCCCCCCTGTAACTTCTAAAATAACAGAGTGATAAAACTAAAAAAAATATATGATGTACGTTACCATGTAAACTTCCACCGATAATTGGTTTGAACCAGATCTAGTGAGTAGTTTTTTTTTTTAATACGTCTTAAATCGTTAACTGCAATTTACCTTTCATTTAAACAACTCAAATATAAAAAATTTACTTGCTGCTACGGAACTCTTCATGGGCGAGTCCGACTCGCACTTGGCGGGTTTTTTTTTCTTATATTAGCATTCTGCACTTCTCCTCCATATAAGCTACTAGCTGATGCCCACGGCTCCGGCCGTGCAGAGGTCGGTTTGCGTTTTTTTTTGGTCATATCTCCGGTTTTAAACATATGGCAGATTATAAATCTGACCAAGACCTTAATTCTAAGAGAAAAAAAAACACATCAAAATCCGTTCAGTAATTTTTTGTACATCGCGAACAAATAGATAAACAGACATGAATTCCAAAAAAAATTGTATTTCAATGTGTGACATCATTCGCGTAAACTTCCGACGATTTCAAATACTTACAACCACTTCAACTAAGCTAATTTGCTGTGGGTTCACGTCGGTAGTGTAATGGCCAGGATTCGAACCCGTGACCCATCGATCTAAAAGCCAACTCCTTAAGAACTAAGCTACTGCTTTTTAAAATGATGAAAGATGTAATCTCGGATCTGTATTACACACGAGCTTTCCCACACTGACTTTTTACTGAATCATTGCGTTGAGGATGCCAAGACAGTTCTACTTTCCCTATAACTTGCTATGTCATGTTCAGTCGTATCATAGGTTACTGCTGTACATCTTGTTGAAGTGACTCACAAACTCACAGCTAAGGACGTAATGTCCTTAAACCTCGTTATTATGGAAACGACTTAAGTGTCGCTATAGACAATAACTAGGTCTGCAATACGGCTTGTTCTCCCTAGTTCGATTCATTAGTTCGATCGTCGAACTATTGAGACTTTCACGGTCGAACTAATGAGAAAATCTAGTGGGGCGGAAATCACACAGTGATTGTCAAACTTCGGACCAAACTTAGATATTTGTTGCAGTATTTTTATTCAAAATTACAGACCTTAGGCTTTATGCATATTATTCGACACGTCTTTATATATTGAGCAATAAATATGAAGAAAATGAAATCAAATCAAACGTCTTCGACGTCAAAAACACAAAAAAATTATTTTAAAATTTATAAAGCTTATTCGAAGTGGTCTCCATTGGCAGCATTTATATTTCAGTTTCTTTCAGAGTCTGGTTGTTTTATGTAAATATACAATATACGTATTGTCATTGTCACTCAAATGTCAAAGTCAAATACGCGTTACTCTGATAACTCGAAAGAAACTCACTTGTAAAAGTTTTTTAGGGACAATTTGTATGGTAGGTACCCGAAACCTTGAACGTACAAACCCCAAAATCTAATCAGTTCTTCCCATTAACCAAACAAGATGATTGGCGATAGAATTTTTTAAATCGGATAAGTGGTTCTTGAGTTATTGCGTAAACAGACATCCAGACATCCAGACATCCCGACCAACAGACAGACCGACACAAAAATTTTTTTTGCTTAATTAGTCTTAGAATCCTGTGAAACGTCGAGAAAAGTGATAAAAAGTGGGTGTAAGATTTTGATTTTTTTGCGTGATTTTAAGACTTCGGTGTCCACCTGGTTGGTGGCCCGAAGTAAAAAAATCTCACTAGTTCGACGATCGAACTAATGAATCGAACGTGAGAACAAACGTGCAATACATTCTGTTGTTGCAAAAATTGAGCGAAGCACCCCGACTGACAGCCATCATCAGTGATAATTTGTTTGAATAGTTTACTAATGGTTAGTTTTTTAACCAGCCAGTTATTTTGTGATAAGGGGCCATTCATAAAGTTCTATTTTGCACGTGCCCTATTTGTGTACTCCGTTACAGATGGTACTTTTGGTGATTATTCCTCCGTGGTTAGTCTGATTTTGGAATTTCTTTTGCGAAATGGACACTGATGGCACGCAGTGCGCGTATCGCAGGTGTCATCACAATGGCATGAACATCTTAGTCGCAATTTCACCAGGACTTTTTGTAAAGGTGATAATTCCTCAAGGCGGGGGGGGGGGGACATGCAATAAAACTAAGGCAGATTTTAACTCTGACCAAGACCTTTCTAATAAAAAAACCGTATCGAAAACCGTTCAGTAGTTTTTAGGTCCATCGCGAACAAACAGACAATTCCAAAAAGAAGTATTTGTGTGTTCAAAATCGTTGATTTAACATAACCCACGTATTTTTTTAAATCTACAATGTACCTATAGATACAATTAATTTTAAATTTTTTACTTATACGTGGCTAAGTCGTTTGGTCGAGACTGTACTCCTCCGGAACCACAATACCGATCTTGACCAAATTTGCCATGGTGATAGTGTAGACACCGCTGAGTGTTTAGAGGGTTCAACTGTTCAAATACAATGTACCATTGAGGAATAATCATCGAAAAACAGTTTCACGAGCGCGCGAGTGCAAGTGCCTTATTTTTCAAGTAAGAGTCCTGCTCGCTCAGCTCAATTTATTTCAGTCGCACCCTGCACTGAATTCCCAGTATAATTGTTCGTGGCTGAACTCCTCCCTTACCACTCGCGCGAACTTGACCAAATTTACCACGGTGTGGACACTGAGGAGTGATTTGAAGCGAGATGGTTCATGTCCGATGTGCCATTGAGGAATAATCACCGTTCTGAGAGTCCTGCTCGCTCAGCTCAATTTATTTAAGTCGCACCCTGCACTGAATTCCCAGTAGTAAATAGAAAGTGGAAGCTAAATGCGCATGTAACTCTGTCTGTCTGTTACGCTTACAAGCCTAAGACACTGAACAAATTTTAATGAAATTTGATACTGAGATTGACTAGAGCTTAGAAAAAGACATTTGGGCGCGATAACCGATATCCACGCGGGCGGAACCGCGGCTATCAACTAGTTGGTTATAATTTTCAGCAGAGAAATGATTAAACATCATTATCATCTTAGCGCTGTTTGCCTTACGTGGCTTTTATGGGAGTGACAGCCGTCTGACCATTTTTTTTTTCTTGCCGAAATCCCTTCGGATATCCCCCCGCCGGCCAGCGGGGGTGGTTATGTCGGGCTTGAACCGATTAAAACCGCACGCCGTCTCAGGTCTACAGACGCCGGGGTGTAAGGTTGCCCATAGAGCATATCCCTCGCATCCCGACTAACCCTGGGCCATCTCCGGTTTCCAAACGGCCCCCTCGGGTTTGGGAACCACGGTGTCCCCGTCTTGCCCCGGTTTGGGGAGGGGCTCTAGTCGCCCCACCGTCCCGGCCTGCGTCTGCTGGGGTGACAGGCGGCCTCACCTGCCACCCCCAGGCCTGCGCTCATGGAGGACGGAAGTCGTTAAGCGACCCCCGGCGCCTGAGTCGCCTGCGACGCGCAGCGAGCATGTACAACCCCGAGAGAAAACCTTGCGCCAGAGTCTCGTCTGTCAAACACCAAGTGAGGTTGACAATGGGCTCCGAAGATCTTGGTGGAGCTGCATATAATTTTTATAACCATTGGAACTCTTATCAGAACCCTATAGTACCTTGACATACTGAACTAGACCTAGAGCGATATTGTCCCTTGGGTCAAATAGCTGCCGGCCTCGTGGAAAACTATATAAATAAAGTTTAAAAATAGACGTGTTATGTTAGAAATAATAATACATTAAACGATAAGTCAATAAGCTATAGTGATGTGATTCTATCGAGAAAAATATCGATATATCCGAAGCTTTCTCAAATTCTAAATTTAAATTTATTTTATCTATACTAAGTAATATTTAAGAGGTAAGTTTGTGAGTTTATGATGTTGTGAGTTTGTTAGGTTCTAGGGGGTTATCTCTTGATCTACAGAACTGATTTAAAAAAAACAATTGAAAGCCACATTATTTGGAGTGTCATAGGCTATATATCATCACGCTACTACCCCTCTTGGGTAGTGGCGGAATAATCTTAAGTGTCAACAAATCTAGCAGATTCTCATACATTATATGGAAACTAATAAATTACGGGCATAATAATTATATGGGTTAAAGGGGTGCAACGGGGTTCGAAATACGCCACGAGTGAAGCCGGAGAGGGCCAGCTAGTCTAGAATTAATTAGTTTTACATAGTAACTTCAATGTAATGATGATATCTACTTGATATTTATAAACTGTGACGTAGATATCAATAGTCTACACTATGGAGTCCGCGGTCCGCTCTCCTCCGCTACGGGAGTGATACCGTATAAGCCCTCATGTGAGGAAAGTCTAGTCCTGCTTCACATTTTCCTAAAATGGTTGATTAACATAACCATAAGGGGAAGGAAGACTTTAAGTAAAAATAAATTATGAATTTATAAATTTAATTACTTAACAATTTAAAAAAAAACCCTGGCATAGCTAAGAAAACTATTGACTTTGATTCATCTTTCAAACAAAAAAAAAACAAAATCAAATTCCGTTCATCCTATGATGCCACAGACCGGCACACATAGACACTGCAAACTTATAACACCCCGTCGTTTCTGCGTCGGGTGTTATAAACACTTTCAAGAAAAAGCTTTCCAGTATGTGCAAAAAAATAATCAAATGAGTCCAAACGTGATGGTTTTATCTTATGATGGTTATATTTTAGAAGTTCCTATGACTACCTACCGTCTTCATCTTCAGACCCTGGATATCATGTAGCATCAGAGTATTTACCAAGATAAATGAGCCAAATCTCGATTTGTTTATCTTGTTTAGTTCAATAGTTCCTATAGACACTTTCCGAGTCTATCATCAGACCAGCTTCATAGTAGGTACCCTATTATCGTATTCTCACTGAAGATACGCAAGTACGCCAAATTTGAGTCCAATCTAACGTCAGGTAGGTTCTAATTGGGCTTCCATTACTTTGACCCAGACTAACTAACAAACTCACAGAGCAAGGGAAATTCGAAGTTCCACATTCGAAATTCAACATTCATTACGCATCACCCAGGAACCCTGGCACATTGTTTTTCTAAACAGCTTGTCTAGTAGTATATATATATATATATATACATATAGCAATCAATGGATCATGACAAACAACTGAAACAAGTTCGCGATATTCTCGCTAAAGAGTCAAGTCAATATTGCAAAGGACAATAGTGAAGTAGGTACCGATATCGATAAAAAGTTGATGAAGTAATGCATTCTGTAGTATTATCTAGAATTTTCATATTTGGGGATTAAACAACCTCTATAGCGTGGTGTTAGAGCGTTCGAATGCTACGTCAGAGGTCGTCAAAGGCAGAGTAAAGTGTAACTATAAAATAAAGTAAAGTGTAGGAATGTCATAGTAATTAAGTTTGTAAACGTCAATACCTGGGTGCGCGAAGGATAGAACGATCAACGTACTCAGATCGTGCTTAATCTGAATCACAATAGGTATAAGCTTAGCTTTAGCTAGATAGACGTGCGATCGAGAGATTGTGGGTTACCCGGGATGGGCAACCCCACCCGTTAAACTTTCTTCTTCATCCACTCTTAACACAAGCAAGATATACTAGTAATTTCAGTTAATGGTATTATTCAAAGAAACAAAATACTATTTCCATCTTTCAGTTTGTTAATTAATAAATCCCTTACAGGTAATGTTTATAACTGTGTAAAAAACAACTATTTCAACTGGAAATTCTATTGCAACCACAAAACATACTACAATAACCTATTCCCAGAATAAAAAGTAGCGTATGTCCTATTCCAGTAACAGTATTTAAATTTTCTAACGATAAAAATTGTTAGAAGTATAAATTAGACTACCTATTTAACTATTTTTCAGAGATCAGAGCAGGCAGAGACGTCATAAATACTGATCTCGGCTCACGTTCCAAGACAACAAGTATGATTCATCGACAATCTTCATTGGACATAATGTAGGACATCCCTATTTAATACTGCGGTCATTTCTAAACTAAATCAGAAACAACGCCGCCTTTGACCGGCGTGTGTGTCTTATTTGTTTTTTGTTATTTATTTTTATGCTTTAGAATATTTTATGTGAATTTTTAAATTTAGAAGAAATAGGTTATAAAGAGTTTTAGTCATAATTTGTGGCAGGTTTTTCACAAATATAAAAAACACGTAAGTTTATATATTGATACAATTTTTATTTTACTTACTAAGTTACTACTAGCGAGCCGCCCTCACTTTGCTTTGCTTTATATGAGTTTCTTTAACTCAAGACATCGTAATATATACATAATATATAGCATTTTAAGTCCATCGGTGATAATGTACCTTTCAAATGGTGAAAGAATATTACCAATAAGTGCAGTGATTCTGAAGATTACCCTCAACATAGTAAACATACTCACAAAATTCGGCCAATCTATTAAAACCATATTAGAATAGATAGTTCGATTACCTATTATTATGTACTTACATGAGAAATGATTCTTTGAATTTTTTTATAAAAAATTATTAATAAAAAAAATTTAAATACCCTAGTGCCCTAAGAAAACCAAAACGAGTTTGATAGCAGGCGGGATCCATTTGCAAATCATACATCGGAAGTCGCAGTCGTATATTTTGGTATTTTAATTAATCATTTTATTGTATGCTTTTTACTTATGATATATATGTATATTTAAAGTACCCTTTAAAAATAATACATTTTAGCGCCAAAAATCTGCTATTTACTTCTTTTTTTATTTTGATATACCCAGTAGCACTTTCAAAGTAAATAAGAATCTAAAGACACGTCTCATGCTAAAATCCATAGAGCCGTGCAGGCTGCAGAGCGTGCCAAACAATTATATTTACATACATACATACTTTCGAAAAACATAAACCGCATTCTGTCGCAGTCGGGTAAAAGAAATTGAATTGACTTCCAAAACCAAGAAGGGTCTCAAAAGTGAATAATAATGTATGAATTTGTCTTTTGAATTAAATATGTATTTTAATTCAAAAAAAGCGGCGATAGCCCAGTGGCGTACGTAACGGACTGCCGAGACGAAGTCTCGCGTTCGAACCCCAGTCGCCCCGGGCACATACCTCTGACTTTTCGTAGTTATGTGTGTATTAAAAATGTTAATTATCGCTCGCTTAGTAATGTGCCCGGTAGATGAGTCACTCCTAACACAAGCAATTAAGTTTAGCTGAAGGGATTAGGGGGAATATTGGTCATTTCGGTTACTAATATTCTTTATATAAAAAAAAACGACGGATTGCACTCCGGGAGTGCCGGCAGAAGTGAAAACTTGAATATTAACGTTGTGCATTTGCAATTGCAATTGAAATTGCTTTAATTTCAGTATAGAAGTACTATCATTTATGTGGTGACATCACAAACATGACAATTTATATTACATAAAAAATTTAACACTTCAGAACTATTTCTAAAGATTTAGATCGGAAAAAGAGAACATCTAGAACGGGACTTAAAAGCCCGTTACCCTTTACTCCTTTTTGAGTTAGTTAAATTCTTCTCATAATCTTTAGAAAAAGTAAGCATACAAAATGCTAACTACCTACTATCGAAACAGCTGTATCAGGCGAGTGTGGATGGTACCGTCAGAAGGGAAATACCTAGGCGCACATACCTGGACCAAATCGGGCAAGTTTTAGAAACGGGGCAGGTCAGGAGTACCCTAAACCGACGAGCATGCATGCAGAATGCAATGATAGTGAATGAAGCAAGAGTAGTATGCCAGGATCGTAGCAAATGGAGGTCCGTGATCTCTGCCTACCCCTATGGGAAACATAATATATCGTAGAATTTCGAATATCTGGGATGTGTCTAGATAGCTCAGCTGGTCAGAGCATTCCCCCTGTAAGGGACTGGTCGCGGGTTCAAGTCCCGTTCTAGATGTTCTCTTTTTCCGATCTAAATCTTTAGAAAAAGTAAGCATTCAAAATACTTGAAAATTTAATTGAACTTCAGAACTATTATAATTATTTTACATTAAAAAGTTTATCTCTTAGAAAAATCAACTTCCATCCATAATTTCAACGACTTTTTCACCATCATTATAACCAGAACCATCATTATAACCAGAACCATCATCGCCAATATATTTATAAAGTACTCACTCATTTTATTTCGCAATTTCTTCGTCACTTTTTTCATTAATAGATGCACTTTGTTTAATTTCCATTTTATATCAATAGATTTATGGCATATAACAAAAAGTTGTATGATGACAAAAAGTGTATATGCCTATGTGTGTGTGCCTATACTGTCCCCCCCCCCCCCCGCCGCCGTCCAGCGGGGGTGGTTATATCGGACTCGAACCGATGAAAATCTCACGCCGGCTCGGATCTTTAAAGTCGGGGTGCAAGGAGACATTCACGAAATAAAATCAGCTGATAAGGTACCCCAACATAGGGGTGCGACTGGTTGGATCACCTCCAAGTTTGATGCACCCTGGGCAACGTGGGCGATGACGTATCATTGATTGCTCCTCTGGAGTAGCTGGCGTCAACGTCAACGGCCAAGAGTCTGACCAACCGGCCCTTTTCAGGGCCAGCTGACCCCATTGCACGAGGGGGTCGGGGTATGGCGGGCCTGCAACGCCCGCGGGGGGGGGGGATCGCACTACCCCTCTGCTCTTATCAGAGGGGACACTGCGAATGGCCCAGGGTCAGTCGGAGTGCGAGGGATATGCTCTATGAGTATCCTAATACCCCGGCGTCTGTAGATCCGAGACGGCGTGCGGTTTTAGTCGGTTCAAGCCGACATAACCGCCCCCGCTGGCCGGCGGGGTGGTATCCGAAGGGATTTCCGCACAAAAAAATAAAAAAAAGGTACCCCAACATAACTTGAAAGGCAGAACGAAGTTGGCCGGGTCAGCTAGTACTCGTTGATATATAAAACGAATTACGAGCTCAAAGGGCTCGCGTCATTGGTTGATCAGTCCTTTTATTGGTTTTTTCGTTGACCAGCTCGACCTTATTGACGTTTGTTCAAGATTTTTGTCTAGAGGCATACTTATAGATAAGCTGTTTAGAACTTTAGTGCCCGAGTGATGCGAGAATGAATTTTAAATTTCGATTTTGGATCGTAATGCAAAAACTAAACAAATATGTTAATGAATTTTGACACCTATCTGTATTTTAGCGCGCTTTTTGTTATAACAAGATACAGCTACGAAGTCGCCCATTATTGCTAGGCAAGTAATGGTCTATCGCGATACCAAATTTTTCGTTCCTAAACCTCTAGGAGTTTACTCACAAGCCATTGAGGCCAAAAATTCTTTTGAGGTTGTTGCTAAACCGGGTTATTGTTTGTCTGATACTTAGGTAAATTCAATTTTTTTGTAACCACCGATCGAAAATAGGTATGTCTATTAAACTGCCATTAGTAGATTATAGATTCTATAATTATGGTTAGGTACATAACAGAAATGAGGTTTATCTTCTAATTTGTTTCATTCAAAATGTATTCACGGGTTTTCCGGATGGAATATGCCTCCTACACTTTCCTTTTTGATTTGGCTTTTACGGGAGCGACTGTCACCTGGTTACCCAACCCCAAATGGAAATCCTGCGCCAGAGCCTCGTCCGCAGGTTTGCAGGTGAGGTTGGCTTGGGTACTGAAGGTTTTAGTGTCGCCCTATAGATACATCCTCAACCTTATGTACCTACAATGATTTCTATGTATACTAGACTGGCTGTTCGGAACAAAAAAACCGGCCAAGTGCGAGTCCGACTCGCCCATGAAGGGTTTGGTAGCAGGAAGTAAAATTTTTGTATTTGTGTTGATTGAATGAAAGGTATTGCGGTTTACGATTTATGACGTATTAAAAAGAACTACTTACTAGATCTTGTTCAAACCAATTTTCGGTGGAAGTTTACATGGTAATGTACATCATATATTTTTTTTAGTTTTATCATTCTCTTATTTTAGAAGTTACATTTTACCACTTTGGAAGTGTCTCTCGCGTAAACTATTCAGTTTAGAAAAAAATGAGATTGCGAGATTGAGAAATGAGACCTCAATATCATTTTTGAAGACCTACCCATAGATAGACGTATGGATTTGATGAAACAAATTTTTTTTGGTTCAGTTCTAAGTATGGGGAACCCCCAAAATTTATTGATTTCATCTATTTTTGTGTGAATATCTAAATGCGGTTCACAGAATACATCTACTTACCAAGTTTCAACAGCATAGTTCTTATAGTTTCGGAAAAAACTGGCTGTGACATACGGACGGACAGAAAGACAGACATGACGAATCTATACATACGTACATACATAAACTCACGCCTATATCCCCGAAGGGGTAGGCAGAGGTGCTAGCACCCACATTTCGCCAGTTTATGATTAGGTCCCAATGTATAGGTGGCGAGCCTATTGCCATTAACCGGGCACTTATAAGCCTGCGATAAATACACACATAACTTCGAAAAGCATCTAAAAAAGTCGGTGTGTGCCATGGTAAAACCTGGGATCGAAATCGAGACCTCGTCTCAGCAATCCATTACCCATACCACTAGGCTACCGCGGCTATATCGAACGAATCTATAAGGGTTCCGTTTTTTGCCAATTGGCCATGGAACCCTAAAAATAGTACCGACAGATTTTTGTACGCTACTGTACGCAACTTTAGCGCTCATTTTTGTTGCTGTCGTAGCCACAGAGTATATTAAATTTATTTTATACGATTTCATATAAGACTAGCTGTTGCTCGCGACTTCGTACGCGTTAAGTTCGGAATAGATCACAGTAGGTATGTTTATTTCTGCAGTCTCGATACTAACACGTAAATACTAAGTAATTCTCGTTTTAAATTGACAATTCGTTAAAAGTAGAGGGTTTTATGTAGTATGTAACATCGAAATCATTTCTGCCCGATTCCTTTTCATAATAGCGTGATGATATTCATTTTGAAATGTTTGTGGATGTCTCTAATCAACTATCTTTTATACGTGGGTAACTCTTTAAAGTTTCGAGATTTTATTTTTTACTGCTTTTTCCTTTCAGGTTCGATCCCAGGTATTACCATGGCACACACCAATGACTTTTCGAACTTATGTGTGTATTTATCGCAGGTTTATAAGTGCCCGGTTAATGGCAATAGGCTCGCCACCCATTACATTGGGACCTAAAAAAAACATAAACTGGCGAAATGTGGGTGCTAGCACCTCTGCCTACCCCTTCGGGGATATAGGCGTGAGTTTATGTTATGTTATGTTTATGTTATGTTCAGGTATAGCGCGATGAGTTATGGTCTGGCTTTTCACCATGTCTGAGTTCTGTTCTTCGAAAAGATCTACCTCGTAATAATAAAGCCCCTATCATACCTATAATATCGTGATGATATATAAGTTGGTCGCGTCCGTAGGATTTACCACCTTCTCCTAGGCCCACCCTAGACGTACCCCCCGGGTGGTGCTAAATGAGCAACAACGCCGAGCAAGGGCGGCGGTTAATTAACTAAAGGCTAACAGTGGCCATAAGGAATTAAATCCCCTCTAAAATACTGATATGGAAGCCGGGAAGGCCAGGGAAGCTCGGGAGCCCACCATCACTATAATCCCATGAAAACCCCCCGTACGGACAAAGAAAACAAGAGAATGAGCACGTCGGACTATCCGACTGACAATCGGCGCCACTTGATTTCCGGGTCGAGTGGTGTGAAATTGGCTACCGAAGCTTCCGACGAGGTGCATCGCCAGGCCTCTGCTGGAAGGAATGCTACTGACGATATTTCAACAACTCCTGCCAAACATTCTATATGGGATAACCATCGTTTCGGCACCTGGAATGTTAGAGGTCTTTTGCAGTCCGGAAAGCTCAGCATAGTTGAAGCCGAAATGGAGAACCACAACATCACTGCACTTGGACTTTCCGAAACCCATATGCGCGGACAAGGACATTTTAGGACCGCCACAGGAAACACATTCTACTTCTCGGGTGCTGATGACAGTAGCAGAAACGGAGTCGCCATTATATTACCACCGCGAATGAATAAATACGTGCTAGGTTACAAACCGGTCTCTGACCGCATCATAACCCTCAAACTGGACACTAAGCCGTTCGCACTGAACATCGTGCAGATTTATGCGCCCACTGCAGTGTCAACTGAAGACGAGATCGACCACTTTTATGGAAGCCTAGAGGAAACACTAGACCAGATCCCCAGTAGAGAGGTCGCGCTTATTGTCGGCGACTGGAATGCGAAAGTGGGTACAACAGTGGGTGATGATGACATTCGCGAAACGGTGAGAAAGTTCGGACTCGGCAACAGGAATGAACGTGGAGAAAGGCTGATTGAGTTCTGTATAGACAGGAGACTATCCATTTTAAACAAAACGGTGAGAAAGTTCGGACTCGGCAACAGGAATGAACGTGGAGAAAGGCTGATTGAGTTCTGTATAGACAGGAGACTATCCATTTTAAACACCTGCTTCCAACACCATCCTAGACGCTTGTACACCTGGAAGTCACCTGGAGATAGATATCGAAACCAAATTGATTACATCCTGACAAACTCTCGCTGGAAATCTTCCGTACATAACGTGAAAACATTCCCGGGAGCCGACTGCGGATCGGATCATAACTTACTTGTCGCATGCTTCTCACTTCGGCTGAAATCGACCAAGAGGCAACCGTTAAAACCGAAACAGCTACAGGGTCAAGAGCGTGAAGACTTTCGACACGCAATTGATGCGAAATTGAGTGAGGCTGCTCCTTCTGGAGCCGACTCTGCCAATACTCAATGGTTGTTTTTTTAAAAAAATAGCGTCTGTGAAGCCCTTGACAGCATAAAGGCCGGTCGCGCCAGAGAAACTAAGAAGAGCATCTGGATCTCGGAACAGACCTGGGAAACGATTAAGCGTCGCAATGAATTAAAAATGGCAGGACTAAAGAATGATGGTGAGAAACAAGCATACTCCGAGCTATGTAGGATCATTCAGAAGGAATGTCGCCGCGACAAGAACCGTTTCATTGAAAACGTCTGCAGCGAGATCGAACTTCACGCTCATAAGTACCAGACTGCCGACTTATTTAAGAAAGTGCGACTGCTCTCCAAGCAATTTAAGCCCAAATGTCTGGTCATCGATGATGAGGAGGGAAGCCCTCTACAGGAGATTGCCCAAATCGCAGACAGATGGCGCGGTTATTGTGAGGACCGGTACAAAAGTGACTCTTCATTTTCCGAGCGCCCAATTAATTGGACCGACATTGACCTGGAACCACCTATACTTCGATCGGAAATCATTGCAGCCATGTCTTCACTGAAGTTTAGGAAAGCCCCAGGCCCGGATGACTTAACCGCTGAAATCCTTTGTGCTACGGGAGATGGGGGTATTGACATGATGCACAGAATCTGTGATCTTGTTTGGCGCACGGGAAAGTGGCCCGACGACTGGACTAGATCGGTGATACTCCCATTGCACAAAAAAGGCTCGACTAAGAAGTGTGACAATTATCGCACACTAGCCTTGATCTCACATGCCAGCAAGATTCCCCTATACATCATCAACAACGGCATCAGACATTTCCTCGACTGGCAGATTCCACAGGAACAAGCAGGTTTTGTCAAAGGTAGAGGCACGCGGGAGCAGATTCTCAACGTTCGTCAGCTGGTGGAGAGGTGCTATGAGTTGGACACGCCTGTCTTGTTGTGCTTTATTGACTACAGCAAGACTTTTGACTGAGTAGACTGGACGTGCTTTCTGAACTTGGAGTCCCACAACATCTTATAGCACTCATCCAGAGTCTTTACCTCGGTCAGGCGTCACTATAGGCGGCGGTAAGCTCACCAACCTCAGATACGCAGATGACACCACTCTCATCGCCACATCGGAAGCCGAACTTCTCGAACTGCTTGGACGAATAGAGCGGGCTAGCTCTGCACTGGGCCTCTCAATTAATAGAGGTAAGACCAAAGTCATGGTGGTGGATCGTTTTGCCAAGCAACCGCTCACTGGCGCTCTAAACCTCGACGTCGTCCAGAATTTCGTCTACTTGGGCTCCAACATCAGTGATAACGGCTCCTGTGAGCCGGAGATCCGTCGACGGATTGGGATGGCCAAAGGCGCAATGTCGCGGCTCGACAAAATATGGAAGGATCGCAACATATCCAAGGGTACCAAAATCAGACTCGTACGTACCCTGGTATTCTCCATATTTCTATACGGAGCCGAAACATGGACGCTGAAAAAAGCCGATCGCAGTCGCATCGACGCGTTTGTGATGTGGTGCTGGAGGAAGCTGCTACGCATTCCTTGGACAGCGCGACGTACCAACGTATCGATACTAAAAGAGTTTAAGATTACCACTAGGCTATCAACTATCTGCCTTCGTAGAGTCCTTGAGTACTTCGGGCACGTAGCCAGGAAGAGTGGGAACAACCTCGAGAAGCTCATGGTGACCGGCAAACTCGAAGGGAAAAGGCCTCGCGGCCGCAGCCCGATACGTTGGTCTGACCAGGTTCGCACTAACCTTGAGACGACTCTCCACGGTGCTTTGCAAGATGCCGAAGATAGGCCAAGATGGCGCAAGATCATTCAGAACAAAGTTCTTCCAAAGGGTGGTCACGACCCTCAATCCTGAGGAATACGACACAAGGAGGATATAGCGCAGTTTATGACCATGCCCTAGAAGAATGTTAATGCAAAATTTCAGCCAAATCTGTTCAGCTGTTTTCCCGTGATGCTCTGACATCGATAATAAAAAGCAGACAAATAGACAAAAATTCCAAAAAATACATTTTCGGCATCGGCATCGATCCTAGAATACACATCAATTATTTTTTACCCGACTGCGCCAGAAGGAGGGTTATGTTTTTCGAGAGTATGTATGTATGTATGAATAATTGTTTGGCACGCTCTGCAGCCTGGACGGCTCGATGGATTTTAGCTTGAGAGGTGTCGTTAGATTCGTATTTACTGTGAGAGCGACACTGAGTATATCAAAATAATAAAAAAACTATATGGTGGATTTTTGGCGCTAAAAAATATTTTCACTCAGACTTATCGAGTAGGCTATCAAAATGAAGAACTTTAAAAGGGGATTTCAAAAATATATATATCATAACTAAAAAGTATACAATAAAATTATTAAAAAAAAAAAACAATTTACCCGACTGCCCTAAAAAGACCGAAACAAGTTTGATAGCAGGCGGGACTCAGATGCAAATCAAAAACCGAAAGAAAATTAATGGGTCCCGCCTGCTATCAAACTTGTTTCGGTCTTTTTAGGGCAGTCGGGTTATTTGATTTTGTAATTAATAATTTTATTGAGAAAAATATTCAATGTACAGTTTTTGTATTATATGTATAGATAATAAAAGATACATATAATAAAAGGGCAGAAAGGTCCTTGAGTGGAGACCACGTGTCGGCAAGCGCTGCGTAGGTAGGCCTCCCGCAAGGTGGACAGACGACCTAGCAAAGAGCGCAGGGACTCGGTGGATGCAGGCCGCTGCAGACCGATCAAAATGGAAGTCGATGGGGGAGGTCTATGTTCAGCAGTGGACTTCCTACGGCTGATATGATGATGATGATGATAGATACCTACATAAATCTTGTCCATATGAAAGTACCTAATAATAATTTGTAGTTATCAGCTGAAGGTTAGGCAACCTTTTGATAAGAATATCGGAAAATTTCGTTAATTATATAAACTGACATGTTCAATGAACTTTACGTTACCTACTCACAACGCTGTAATCCAAAAGGCATGTGCAGAAGGCAGCAGGCAGAGGGTATCGCGATTCAGGATCCATAATATGAGGTCCCCTGATAATAAAACTAGGACGGTTACCAGCTTCGCAATCAACCCAAAACTTAAGCGTAGCGAGATTTGCCTATCCAACAATAGGTCAAAGTGACCGGTCGACTTTTTCCATTGATTTGGTTTTTCGGTGATTATTCCTCGATGGTAAGACCGATCTGGACATTCGACGACGACACCTTACGACACTCAGTAATGTCTACTTGATCACCGTGGCAAATTTGGTCAAGATCGGTCAAACGGTCTCGAAGGAGTATCATTTGTTTGAAATGCAACTTTGAAACCAAAGACGCTTCGCTCGCCTTCGGCTCGCTACGCTTAATAATAATATAAATATTCTAGGACATATTACACACCGTCATCGGGACTCAAACTAAGCAGAGCTTGTCATATGGGTTCTAGAAAATGGATAAACATACTTAGATACTTTAAATAAATACATGGGTACACCCAGACCAATGCAAATATACATATTTGCAATGAGCGGGAATATAACCCGAGACCTCTACTTAGCAGTCGAACGCTCGACCGCTACGCCACAGAGGTCGATGATCAACTCATCATCTACTATGATACTACATCATAATACGTGATTAGTTGATCATCAACTCATCAGCATCATTTTAGCGTTCGCACTGTGATGCAAGCGAGGACTCAGGGTTGCACACGCTGTCAAAATGCTTGTCGTGGGAGGTGCCGAGGCCCTCGTGGCAACCCTCGGATTGGGAGTCCTCTCGCTCGGCGTCTTGCTCACGGTGATGGTGCGGAGTGCGAGCGCATGGGCCGCTGCCGGCCTGGCACCTGGCCTGGAGCCGCCTGTCACCCTAGCAGAAGCAGACAGGTGTGGTGGTGCGTTGCGCGCCCCCCTCTTCCCGGAGGCAAGAGGGTGCCATCACCAGTTTCGACATGGCCAGATGCGATTCAACTGGGGTGCGAGGGAAATGCCCTATGGGCACCTTACACCCCGGCGTCTGAAGACCCAAGACGGCGTGCGGATTTAGTCTGTTCGAATCCGACAAAACCACCCCCACTGGTTGGTGGGGGGGTATCTGAGCGGATTTCGGGAGGAAAAAAAATGGGAACCGCTTCCCGGTTTTGAAAGAAATATGTAATTAAATTCTTCATAGACAGGTAAACATTACCAGACCCTAGTCCGTTGATCACCAGGTGACATCTGATAGTACATCTGATAGTACATCTGATATTACATCTGATAGTACATCTGATAGTACCTCTGATAGTACATCTGATAGTACATCTGATAGTACATCTGATAGTACATCTGATAGTACATCTAATAGTATGTCTGATAGTACACTGTTTTATTTCAGTTCAAGATGAAGCTGCTGTTCTTCACCCAACTGTGCGTCCTGCTGGCCGTACCTATCATCTCGCAGACGGGTCGTAGGCTCGGCAGACTTGAGGAGGTTTTCTCATGGAAACAGATTACCTACGACATCGGAGGCGTGACTCGTATGTATACGTTTATGATTTTTTTTTTAAATGACAATGCAAAAGTAAGCGAAAAAATTTATGTTTTTGACGTAAATACGTCTTTAATTTCGTCTCCAGATTGGGAGGCAATCTAGAAAAATTAATGATTGGTAGTGTAAAGTGGTGTAGTTAGAATAAAAAGCTAAATTAAAAATCAAAAAACCCGAATTTCCTAAAAAGACCGAAACCAGGAGGAACCCATTTGCAAATTCTAAGCCAAAAACAATTTATTGGGTCCCGCCTGCTTGTTTTGTTTTGGTCTTTTTAAAGCAGTTGAGTTTTTGATTTTTTAATTAATAATTTTATTGTATACTATTTGGTTATGAATATATTATATATTCGAAATCACTCTTTAAAGCTCTTCATATTGATACCCTACTCGATAAGTTTGAGTGAAAATATTTTTTAACAATATACATTTTAGCGCCTAAAATCCTCCAATTAAAATTTTATTTTTATTTTGATATACCCAGTAGCACTCTCACAGTGAATACATCAATACCTCTCGATTTTACAAGGACTGTCAGTGTATTATCTGCATTATATTTTCTTGTGTTTTGTTTTATGCCGTCGGGTGGCTATTAATTAACTTAATTATCCAAAAATAAAAGGAGAAAATATACAAAGACAAACAAAATGTGTTCTCGGGGCCGGATAATTAAGAGATAAAATAAAAACCTAATAGTTAAGTAAGTACTATGCAAAGGTTAATCGTATTTTTAAGTGCCGGACAAACAGAACGGACGCGCGTCCTAGACGTGTCTTTGTAACGCCCGATGATGATTCGCCAATTTTGAGGCATTCCTTTTATATTTTTTGATAATGTCATAGCTGGTACAGCATACACGACATAACCACCCCCGCTGGCCGGCGGGGAGGTATCCGAAGGGATTTCCGCACGTAAAAAAAAAATGTCATAGCTATCAATTTGCATTAAAAACATTTAATATGTATGTTTGGTGTGCTCAATTCTTGCATATATTTATTAGTAGCGGCCCGTGACCCGGCTTTTCCCGGGAATAAAGTCTTAAAAAATCCTATCCTACCCGATCGCAACGCCACCTACTAGCTCCATTGTACAACAATAAAATTTTAAACAGGACTTTAATATTGGATTTCATGCTTTTACTATACATGTAGATCGGAAAAAGAGAACATCTAGGACGGGACTTGAACCCGCGACCAGTCCCTTACAGGGGGAATGCTCTGACCAACTGAGCTACCTAGACACGTCCCAGATATTCGACATTCTCCGATATATTATATACGTCTCAAGGCGACGCTGGAGCCATCTACCATAATTCTTGCGAACTACGGAAACTATGATTGACTTTACAATCATTTTTAAACATTGTTTTTTGATTACTCCACCACATTAATTCAATCTCTTTTTGATTACTCCACCACATTAATTCAATCTCTTTTTGATTACTCCACCACATTAATTCAATCTCTTTTTGATTACTCCACCACATTAATTCAATCTCTTTTTGATTACTCCACCACATTAATTCAATCTCTTTTTGATTACTCCACCACATTAATTCAATCTCTTTTTGATTACTCCACCACATTAATTCAATCTCTTTTTGATTACTCCACCACATTAATTCAATCTCTTTTTGATTACTCCACCACATTAATTCAATCTCTTTTTCCGATCTAAATCTATAGGAAAACTAAGCACTGATTGCTTAAAAATATGATTGAATTTCATGTTTTTACTTCAAAAGTTAATCGCATTCTATATAACGAACTTCCATAATACCATTCATGCCTTACTTGCCACCTTAGGAATAACATTTGAAAAACGCCGATACATGTATACGGTTATTTCAAACCAGAAATATGTATGTATGAAATTTCGTGCTTCTCAGTTTGAATATGACGGATTTTTCATATAACCGTTCATCGCCTGGTATTAGCCTTAATAGTAAAATTTATTTCTGAAAAGACTACGTGTAAGAAATTTCATGCTTCTGTCTTCAAAAGGGACGAACTTCCCAAATAAACTTTCAACCCCTATTTCACACTCTTAGGGATAAAATATTGAAAAAACGACGGGTTGCACTCCGGGAGTGCCGGCAGAAGTGAAAACTTGAATATTAACGTTGTGCATATATTACATTAAAAATTTAACACTTCAGAACTATTACAATTATTTTACATTAAAAAGTTTATTTCTCAGAAAAATCAACTTCCATCAATAATTTCAACGACTTTTTCACCATCATCGCCAATATATTTATACAGTACTCACTCATTTTCTTTCGCTATTTCTTCGTCACTTTTTTCATTAATAGATGCACTTTGTTTAATTTCCATTTTATATCAATAGATTTATGGCACAAAATAGAATAAATATTACAAAAAGTTATATGATGACAAAAAGTGTTTCTTGGGCCTCGGTCGGAATCGATCTCAGTCTTGACGAAGTCAACGACCACTCATTAGACGAACGCGCCACCAAGGTTGTTAAGTACAGTGTGAAATTAGCGCTTCTACTATATTTGTTGTCTTACGTTCAGGTCACGTGTTTACTGACACGAGTTGTTTATCCTTTTTTACCCATTACAAAAAAAGTGCACAACACCGCTAACGAAGTTTTCACTTCAAAAATACTGATATATATGTTCATGTATTTCTAAACAGAATAAGGTGTATGAAATTCCGTGCTAACGAAAATGACGGACTTCTACTTCTACAAACGTTCATTCCCCCTTATTTTGCCACCTTAAATAAACGAAGGTAACATTTAAACGTGTTTACTTTCGATGGATAAAATTTAAATGTAATTTTTTAAAAAATAAACAATCTTTAAAATGAAAAAACTACTTAACTACATCAGGAACATACAATTTTTTGAGGTCGGTACCAAAAGCAGTAAAGCAAGCTATTACCACAGATTACCTAATCTATTACATTTGGTTTTAACTAGCTGTTGCCCGCGGTCGGTTATCGCGAACAACCTTGACCTATGTCCTTTCCCAAGCGCTAGTCCATATCTGTACCAATTTTCATCAAAATCGGCTCGGCCTAACAGACAGACACACACAGTTACTTTCCATTTATAATATTAGTATGAAGTTTAAGATTCTGGGTTTTAATTTATAATTTCAACAATAAATGTTAATATCAATGCCAAATCCAATGTCAAAATGTCAATGTGAAGGTCAAATATGTTATGCACATAGCAAATACGTAATTCATTTGTAGATAAATAGGAATCGTTTTAATTATTATACTAATTGATATCGTTTTACAATTTTATCAGGTTACTTCGGGCCACCAACCAGGTGGACACCGAAGTCTTAAAATCGCGCAAAAAAAATCAAAATCTTACACCCACTTTTTATCACTTTTCTCAACGTTTCACATGATTCTAAGTCTAATTAAGCAAAAAAAAATTTTGTGTCGGTCTGTCTGTAGGTCTGGATGTCTGGATGTCTGGATGTCTGGATGTCTGGATGTCTGGATGTCTGGATGTCTGTTTACGCAATAACTCAAGAACCACTTATCCGATTTAAAAAATTCTTTCGCCAATTATCTTGTTTGGTTAATGGGAAGAACTGATTAGATTTTGGGGTTTGTACGTTCAAGGTTTCGGGTACCTACCATACAAATTGTCCCTAAACAATTTTTACAAGTGAGTTTCTTTCGAGTTATCAGAGTAACGCGTATTTGACTTTGACATTTGAGTGACAATGACAATACGTATATTGTATATTTACATAAAACAACCAGACTCTGAAAGAAACTGAAATATAAAATCATTTTTTTGTGTTTTTGACGTCGAAGACGTTTGATTTGATTTCATTTTCTACATATTTATTGCTCAATATATAAAGACGCGTCGAATGATATGCATAAAGCCTAAGGTCTGTAATTTTGAATAAAAATACTGCAACATAATATCTAAGTTTAGCCCGAAGTTTGACAACCACTGTGTGGTTTCCGCCCCACTAGATTTTTTGTTTATTTTTAAGCTTTTATTTAGCTTCACCTGTACCGATGTTCGTCATAAAATTTTGCAAATTGTTACCGATTGAGCTGAAATTTTGCATACATGTTTAAATCGCGTGACAATGCAATATTAGGATAATATGGTGCTGATCTGATGATGAAGCTGGAAGGTGGCCATAGAAAATTCGCAATGAATCGACACAACCACATCGAGTTTAGGCTCGTTAGAATAGTCTTGACTATACTATATTATGCTACACTACACTACAGTATGTTAGCTCGGGTTAAATCTTGCATCTGAATTTTGAGGCAGTTATCCTCAACCGAATGAGATGAAATTTTGTATGCACGTTTAGTTAGGATGACAAGCATTGACATGTTACCATGGAGCTGGGCTGATGATCGATTAAGAAGGTGGCCATAGGAACTCCTAAAGTGGTAAACACTCTGGTGCTATAGATAAGGTAATAAGTCCTGAGGATGTAGATGGCAGATAGTCTTGAACTAAACAAGATAGACTCGTTGTATTAAGCTGCATGGGGCTACATGACATTATCACAGATTAAATCCAAAACTAAAAAGTTGAAAATAATCTAATTAACTTACACGACACAAGGTTTAGAAACGGTGTCCTTCCCAAGCGTCCATTGCCGGTCGCCCCGGGTTCGCCCCGGGTTCGCCCTCAAAAGGATAACCCCAGGGTTCCTGGCGGCAGACATCTCGGCCTCGCCTTTGGGGTCGGGTTTGATCCCTCGTCGGTGAGTTCGCAGGCGAGTGTAGGACACACACGACGCGCCTCCGTTTGGCCTGCTTCTGTAAAGACGGCGAGTCGACCGACGCCATCCACAGGCCCCGATCATAGAGGTTGCTAGTCCTGGGCGTAGACAAGTCTGCGGCGTCCTCGTCGCAAACTGCGGAACACGGGTGGCATGGTTTTCCCCCGTTCCTTCTCCGCCGACTATTACCTGCTCGATGAAAGAGGCGGCGGCGTGCTACTTGCTCCTGTCGGCGACCAGGGCTCTCACCCCATGGTCTTGAGCGAGAGAACGTCAACGCCCAGGACGCCAAGATAATTAATAAACTTTCCGGACTAGTGGTTCCGGCACTTCGCCGGTCGCTTCCGCGGCGCGGACGCTCGCTACGCTCGCTCAGCTCGCGCTCTGTTGGGGTCATAGTTCTAACCTAACATAACCCACTTTACTTATTTTGGAATATAATTTTTTACCGGCAAAAAGTGCTATCTATGAAGAGAGATCTCTGTGTACAGTGCTTCCTATGTATCGAGATGTCTACAAACAATGCTTTCTAACAACAAAATTTTCGCCGAAGAGTGCTGTCTAGGAATAGAGGTTTCTATTAGCTGTGCTTTCTGTATGTAGTCGTATCGTACAAGCGTGTTTCTATCTTCCGCTTTTATTTACCCATTGACGGCTTAAATGCACAGTAAAACTCGAATGAAATTATGTGGCATTTTTATGTAAGTAAATATTATTCTGTGTTAAATAAATAAATTAAAAAAACGGCTGAACGGGCCTGGCTGAAATTTGGTACAAGGATATATTATAGTCCGGAATAACACATTGACTACTTTTTATCCCTGGAATAGGTTCCCATGGGTTATAAGAACGACGGAATCAGAATCCCACGCGGGCGAAGTCGCAGATAACAGACAATCATACATAATTGATTTACAAAGTGCTATCATCATTTCTTCTGGGTAGAAAACAAAAACAAGCGAAGAACTGGTTGAACAAGTTATAAAAATACAGTTTAAATTTGTTTTAGACTAGCTTGCGTAGAGACATTGCCTCTCTGGCTGTATTTTACCGCCTCTACTACGGCGAGTGTTCTGAGGAGCTTTTCAACTGATCCCACCTTCTCGATTTCGATCCAGAACAACACGTGCTGGACTGCGATGCTATCCGCACACGGTGGAAACCATACAGTCCCGAACTCAGCGGTTCGGTGCTTCCTTTCTTTGTCGCACGATAAAGAGCTGGAATGCTCTGCCCGCACACGTGTTTCCTTCTTCTTACAATCCCGGGTTCTTCAAGCGGGGCGTGAAGAAGCATCTTTTGTGGCCGTCAAGGTAGGGGCTACCATTTTTGGATCGTCAGCATCTGGGATGGTGGCCCATATCTTCTGGACTTTACCCTAGCTTCTCACCATCCAGCGGGGTGCAGTCAATTGACGGAACAAATATAAAAGAGAGAAAAAAAAAAAAACTGTTATCAGCCGCCTCTTGTGGCGTAGCGGTAGTGCATTCGACGGCTACGACAAGGAGCGCGGATTCGATTCCCGCTCAGTGCAAATATTTGTATAAATGAATATGTCGGTGTTTCTATGTATAATATATGTATGTACCTATTTACAAAAAAATAAATATATGTATGCATGTTTATCCGCATTCTGGAACCCATAACACAAGCTAGTTAAACTATGCTTACTTTGGGTCTAGAAAGCGCTGTGTAGAATGTCGTAGAATATTTGTTCATTTAATAATTATTCATTTAGAAATGCGGGCTGACTCCCGCAACATATCACGACAATTACAAGTTTTTTTTTTTTTTTTTGTTCTTTCGCGGGCTTCACCCCACCGGTGCCAGCGATGAGGTGGGTATGTCGAAATCGAACTGACTAAAACCACACGGTGTCCTTCACAAGCGCCCATCGCCAGGCACCCCGGGTACGCCCTCGAAAGGATAACCCCAGGGTACGACAATTACAAGTTAATTAAGTTTAAATTCCAAAACTTAACCTTCACAAACTAATATTATTCGTCAAACACTACAAGTTGTACTAGGTCTGCAATTCATTCTGCTGTTGCAAAAATTGAGCGAAGCAATTTCACCAGGACTTTTTCTAACGGTGATAATTCCTCAATGGCTAGTCCGATTTTCATTTTTCTTTTTTGTCTTATATGAATGAGGCTTTTTTGTTCAGTGAGAAATCAGATTTTTTTTTTTTTACCGGTAATTAAATTTCTCCGTGGTACTCTTGATTTTTTAATTACATAGCCTATGTCCTTCCCATCAGTAACATCTTTGCTTGTGTGAAATTTCATTAGAATCGGTTCAGCCGTTTGGGAGAAGATGGTCTAGGGAAATACATAAGTCGTCTAAAAGAGAGCGTCACTCTTTCGGTCAACCGTACGCCAAAATATTCTCTTTAACACAATTTTTACAACTAGCAACCCGCCAGCGCTTCACTTTGGTTCACATGAGTTTTTTTTAACTCAAGCCTTTACACATAATTTTAGAATAGGTTAGGTAGAAGATAGATATATAGATAGACAGACTAGCTGTTGCATTATTCCTGGCCGCGTGGTCATCTAATCACGTTCCCGGAACCCATGGGAACCTATTCCAGGAACGAAAATTAACATAATTATGTGTTATTTCACTATCTATCGCTGTACCAAATTTCATCTAGATCAGTTAAGTTGTTTTTGCGTGAAAGTGGAACAAACATCCATCCATACATCCACACATCCATAAAACTTCCACGTTTATGATATTAGTATGATGTGATAATGTTATTTGACTTTTGTTTACTAGCTGTACCCGCGACTTTATCCGCATGGCTTTCGATTTTAAGGATTTTAGTTCTTTTGTCCCGTCAAAATCGGCCCAGCCGTTCCAAAGTAAATAAGATTTTATTCGCAATTTAAAGGATTTAATTTTTTTGCGCGGTTCTCTAATTATTTTTCAAAAATTGAAGTAGCCTATGTTGCGCCTTGTAACATTATCTATATGCTAGTGACAGTCCAGTCAAAATCGTCTTAGCCGTTCCAGAGATTACCTCTTTCAAACAGACAGACAGACAGACAAACATTTTTTAAATTGTATATTTGTTATAAGTTTCGCGTATACATTCATGTGCAATCATTAAAAATCTGTTATTCTAATATTCCAAACAGACACATCAATTTTATTTATTTGTATAGATTTTCTTTACAGTTGTCAATTAGGATTTTTAAAGAGGGAAACACGGCGGCGCGGCGCCCGCCAATAAACAAATTAGTGGATTACCTGTTTGTATATATTTGTGGACGGGGAAAACCCTGCACGCTGTATCAGTAAATGGTTTGATTACAGGCTTGCTTAAGGGGATGAGCCTCTTACACGAATATACAAATGGTTTCATTAGCATATTTAAATCTATCTATCTATTAATTTCTTTTTAACATTTCCCTAAGTAAAGTCTTTGGTATTATTATTCTGTCCTGTCACCTCTCCACAACACACCGCGCGCTTCGGATAACTCATGCCTATAATTTTTATACGTAACTTTAACAAAACACTTACTTATGACATTTATTTGTGCACCCGAATAAGCACGCAGCTTTGTCGTGGTCGACAACAGCTCCCGCTTGCTAATATTCAATCTATATTCAATCTAGACAAAAAAATGCACTGGCAAAACATCGACGTCGGCTCCCGTGTCAATTTTACAACAAATTTCACTGTTGTTTATATTTAAATTACACATATTATGTAATCTGTGATTACACTGACCATTTGTCATTACTAAATATATTATCTACAAAACAACAGTTCAACAACCTTGGTGGCACGTTCGTCTAATGATTGGTCGTTGACTTCGTCAAGACTGAGATCGATTCCGACCGAGGCCCAAGAAACACTTTTTGTCATCATATAACTTTTTGTAATATTTATTCTATTTGGTGCCATAAATCTTTTGATATAAAATGGAAATTAAACAAGATTCCTACCTAGGATGCTCCGCGAAGCTATTGAAATTAAAAAACATCCTAATTTTAATAGAGAAGATGGTTGGAATTTACCACCAGCTTGGAACCCAGTCATTCACTTAATTAATTCCAAGAATAAACAAAATACAACAAGACTTCATGACACTGTGAGCTCATTCTGCGTAAATAGTAACACCAACAATTCAACATAGTTTGGGTACTTTGAGATAACTTTCACTTCAAACTTCGAGACAACAACCATCTTTAGTCTCCCCGTGACCATGGCTGCTGAAAAGCAACCGAAACGTCGGGTTCAATGTAAAATATAAAATAACATCAAATAAACCGCGATAGAATCCGTTAAAAATAGTTTTATTTCAATGTGTAACATTCGCGTAAACTTCCGACAATATCATGTTAAACAAAGTGCATCTATTAATGAAAAAAATGACGAAGAAATAGCGAAAGAAAATGAGTGAGTACTTTATAAATATATTGGCGATGATGGTTTTGGTAATAACGATGGTGAAAAAGTCGTTGAAATTATGGATGGAAGTTCATGAGAGATCACTGAGAGATAAACTTTTTAATGTAAAATAATTGTAATAGTTCTGAAGTGTTAATTTTTTAATGTAATATAAATTGTCATGTTACGATAGCGCAATAAATAAATATTGTATGTTACCACATAAATGATAGTACTTTTATACTGATAATTAATGCAATTCGTGCAAAATTATTCCCTAACCATTCCAAAATATCAAAAATGCACAACGTTAATATTCAAGTTTTCACTTCTGCCGGCACTCCCGGAGTGCAACCCGTCGTTATGTTTTTTCTTCACTCACCCTTGAATACTGCGATTTTAATTTTTATTATTTTTATCGTTAAGTACTTTAAATCGTACCGGCTGCGCCATGTCATGAGAGGGGGGGGGGCTTCAGCGTATGGGGTTCCAATTAATATTTTCAGAGCCCCAGCCAAACCCACCTGCAAGTTGATATACATAACTTTTTTTGTTTATTTCGTGCGGAAATCCCTTCGGATACCCCCCGCCGGCCAGTGGGGGCGGTTATGTCGGGCTTGAACCGACTAAAACTGCACGCCGTCTCGGGTCTACAGACTTCGGGTTGTAAGGTTGCCCATAGAGCACATCCCTCGCACCCCGACTGACCCTGGGCCATCTCCGGTTTCGAGATGGCCCCCTGAGGTTTGGAAACCATATCCCCGTCTTGCCCCGGTTTGGGGAAGGGGTGCTAGTCGCCCCACCGTCCCGGCCTGCTTCTGTTGGGGTGACAGGTGGCCTCACCTGCCACCCCCAGGCCTGCGCTCATGGAGGACGGAGGTCGTTCAGCGACCTCCGACGCCTGAGTCGCCTGCGACGCCCGGCGAGCATGTTGCGGGCTCGGCGGGCCGGGAGAGTTCTAAACCTCTCCCGGGCGCGCTCCGCTATCTCCTTCGCGAGCATTACATGCTCGCAGAAGGAGGTGGCGGCGGCCCACGCGCTCGCGCTCCGCCTCATAGCCGCAATAATGCTGCCGAGCGAGAGGACTCCCACCCCGATGGCTGCCACGAGTTCACGCCTCCCACGCCGGGCAGTCCGCCAGCATGTGCAGCTCCGAGTCCTCGCTATAGATATTTGTACTGAGCGGGAATCGAACGCTTTACCGCCACGGCACACAGGCCAAGTAGTTTACAAAACTTCACATATACTTCGCGGAAGTGCGGAGATGAGTCGTAGATATGTAAATGCGGTCCATTTAACGGCATCTTAGAGGCAATCCACGTACTTGGTAACCTTCAATTATTATCAACATGCACTAACCTGTGAGTGCGACCGAGAACAAAGTGTGGGCAACTTCGATCATACAAAGCGGTACACTTTTGATATCGCGAAATTGGTATCGCAAAATACCACTACTTGACCAGCAACAATGCACAACTTTTTTTCACTGTCATACAGATGACATAACAAAAAGGCGCACTATGCCTATAAGACAGATAGGTGTCAATAGTACATTATTGCAAGGCCGTGAAATAGGCAAATACGAGACCGGCAATTGCCATTACCGCCGAGGCATATGTATATATGCTTTTCTCAAAGGAAGGCAGGCAAATAGAACATACTTTTTATATTACATTAAATTAAATTAATGAATATTAAAGAGTAAGAGTTTAATAACCCCAATACGCCGTTTCATACAACATTGTTGGAGCGTTGTAATGTTGAAAATTCAAAAAACGCTCCAGCAATTGGATTTGATTTTCTCCGTCCGCAAAGTTGGAGCGTTACAATATTCTAAATTCAAAAAACGCTGCAGCAATAGATTTGATTTTCTTCGTCCGCAAATTTACTGGAGAATTGCAATGTTCCATATTCGAAAAACACTCCGTCATGGATTTGATTTTCTTCGTCCGCAAATTTGCTGGAGCGTTGCAATGTTCCAAATTCAAAAAACACTCCAGCAACGGATTTAATTTTCTTTGTCCGTATCGATACATACCGTGTTCTTTTTTTTTTTCAAAAATAATGACAGTATTTCCATGCATGTTTTAGAAAAATTCTTCATCTCATTGATCCAGTTCCAAATACTAAATTCAAAATTCAACTTCGCCTCTCCCAGGAACCGTGACTCAATTTTTGTTCTATACAGCTTGTCTAGTACCAATAGAAGTCATTGGCCTCTATAAATGCTTTTTCACGGCCCGCTTAAAGAACCCGGATATGCAGAAGAAGGGTTCCAGTTCTTTATCGTGTGACAAATAAAGAGTTTAACGTCGTGATGGCTTTGATGCATCTTATGAGAGTTTTAATGTAATACGTCTTTCAATGCTTCTTTAGTTAAGGGGCAATCTACCGGGATGTATGTTCCTCCACCAAGACAAGAGGTCAGACGATAGTGGCTCTCATAAAAGCCGTAAAAACCGGAAGTGTATGGGCTCGGAATAAATATAGTACTTTGGGGCCCCACAAAGACCTTCGGGGCTAAACCAACCTCACCTGCAAGCCTTTACACCTGCTGATTGACGGACGAGGCTCTGGCGCTGACTTTTCTTTAGAGGTTCGAGGAGTTCAGACGGCAGGAGCTCCCATAAGCCATATAAGTCAAACCAACAGGAGAAGCAGTAAGCGGACCCTGGGCTCCGCGGCAAAGCTAAGATAATGATGATAATGACGATTGGAGGCCAATCCAGGAAACTGGTTCTTAACTAAGTCGGAAGAGAGAAGATGTGTAGTGGTTCATTTACTTAATGATCGAAGAGGTAATAAAACATAATTGCCAACCTTCAATTGTTATGAACCGCAGCGAATCGAAAATTATTACGCATTTGTTAAATACTCCTGACTTGTAATAATAATAAATAATAATAATTTTATACCCAGCATAGCCGTTTATTGGTGGCTGAACTCCTCCGTAACCACTAGCGCGATCTTGACCAAATTTACCACGGTGAGAGTGTGGACACTGAGGAGTGTTTTGAAGCACAGATGTTTCATGTCCGATGTACCATTGAGGAATAATCACCGAAAAACAGTTTCACGAGCGCGCGGCCTTAGCTAAGCGCGCGACCGTAGTAAGATGTTTTATTTTCAAGTAAGAGTCCTGCTCGCTCAGCTCAATTTCAGTCGCTGCACTCAATTACTAGTAATATTTTAACCGTGTTATATGGCCAATAAAACAATACACTATAATAAAATAGATATGTATATCACTAGCTGCGTCCTGTGGTTTCATTCGCCGTAGGTAGGTACTCGATGCAGGGGTGCTTGGCAACGGAGACGGCAGCACCTCTCACCCAAGCAGGGATGATCTTGCCTACGGCATCTCCGACCGAGGCGAGACCGACCCTTTTGAGGGTTGTTTGGAAGCGTGTTCCTCTGATTAGCAGATGTCACGTGGAGAGCAAGCAAGGGGCGAACGGAACCTCCATCACTGGCTTCGTCCAGAGGTGGGAGATGCGTTCCGATACTGACCACAGTCCGACCAAGTCTTAAGCCTAACTATTAGTTCAGGAACAGTGGCTCTTCGAGGGCTGCCAGGAAGACAACCAGGAGACCCGGTCTGGTGCAGACCCTGTCCAGCTCAGCCATAACGATCCTGTCCGTTCAATATCTCTAAATATCAGTGGGTCTTCTGATCCGCGAGGAGAAAACCTTTATAATTAACCTCGCGAGGGCGTCATCATCTACTCAACCCATGGGTAAACTAATAGGTAAGACTACCCAGGAGGATCCCAAGTGCACTACATCCGAGGTATCTGTATGTCTAGTAATATTTATCAGTATACTGTTTATATAGACAATGCAGTTACCATGAGCAGTAAGACAATGATATAAATAGTCGGTAATTTCGATATAATTATACGTATATTGCATCTTAAATTATACTTTTAATATTATAAGCCTGTGATTATTTTAGTTTTTGATTTACTTATTAGATATTAGATAGACTTAAAAAACCGGCAACTGCGAGTCGGACTTGCGCACGAAGGGTTCCGTACCGTTATCTATATAATTGGAGCCCTCTTAATTTATTTTATTTAGTTTAATTATTTATTTTTAATGCGAATATACAACTAAATATTCTGTAAATATTTCAAGCGGCTACCTGTTGCCGTTATTAATATCGAGCAAAAAACGACAGAAAAATCACGTTTCTTGTATCGGAGCCCTCCTTAAATATTTATTTTATTTAGAATAATATTATGTAATCTGTGATTTTATTCCGTTTTTTGTATTTGTTGTTATAGCAACAGAAATACATCAACTGTGAAACTTTCAACTGCATTGCTATCACGGTTCATGGGATACAGCCTGGTAACAGACAGACGGACGGACAGCGGAACTTTAGTAATAAGTTTTCAGGGCCAGCTGACCCCATTGCACGAGGGGTTCGGGGTATGGCGGGCCTTCAAGGCCCGCGGGGGTGGTCGCTCCAGGTACCCCTCTGCTGTTATCAGAGGGGACACTGCGACTGGCACAGGGTCAGTCGGGGTGCGAGGGATATGCTCTATGGGTAACCTTACACCCCGGCGTCTGTAGACCCGAGACGGCGTGCGGTTTTAGTCGGTTCAAGCCCGACATAACCGCCCCCGCTGTCCGGCGGGGGGGTATCCGAAGGGATTTCCGCACATATAATAAAACAAGTTGAATTCCTGAGACGAGCTCAGCCGAATATAAGGGATTTTCGATTTTGCGATATTTTTTTTGCGATTTTATGCGATTTTTTCTTTATCTTGCAATGGTTCACCCCAGCACGAATCTATTACCGAAAACAGCAACTCGATAGCTCATCTCCTTCATACCCAAAACCGTGACAGAAAATTGGCAACGACGACGTCGACGACAACTCGATAGCAACAGGGCTTTTCTAAAGAAAATCCCTAAAAAAAAAGGGACACGTTTTACCCTCTAAAAATGGTAGTTTCCTATTGTTGGGGTACTTATTGTTTTTTTAATAGATGTGCATAGATAATACGTTACTAGGTTGTCCAATTTCAATTATTCATTTTTAGGGATTTTCTTTAGAAAAGCCCTATTGGTATCGAGTCGAATTTTCTGTCACGTTTTTGGGTATGAAGGAGATGAGCTATCGAGTTGCTGTTTTCGGTAATAGATTCGTGCTGGGGTGAACCATTGCAAGATAAAAAAAAACGCAAAAAATCGCAAAAAAAAAAAAAAAAAAAAACGCTAAATCGAAAATCCCTTGTATTCGGCTGAGCTCGTCTCAGGAATTCAACTTGTTTCTTAGAACTAAGAATATATACCGCTTTGCGTGTGCTGGGCCCTATCAACACCTTTGAGGCCCAATTCAACCTAAACAACAGACGAGGCTCTGACGGTGGTCAGACGGCAGTCGTCTCCGAATTATTGTGCTCTCCGAGGCACGAAAGGGTCTTAATGTGTTAAGAATTGTCACCCATGCTAAGACTGACCTGACGACAACCTTGCCATGTGCTACTCGGTAACCACTCAACCGCGAAACCCTCGAAGATAATAAGCAATCTGAGTCCTCCAATTCAGACTTAATACACCGTTAAGGAAATAAAAACGAACCAGTATGCTATGTTTACAATGTCATTTGTTGAATACTCAATGCTATGAAATCATCACAAATCACTACACCGGTGCCGATGACGTCAAATAACATGTTTATGCATATCGAGAATGTCAGCAAAAAATATGTTACCGTCTATAAAAATAATCGATTCTGATGACGGGTACATACCGATAGTTCGACGGCGAACGCAAACGAATAAGAGGTAATTTGTCGATCGTTACAGCACGTAAGCTATAGCGTAATTATAAATCGTTTTTATAACGGTCACGTCAATATAAGTTTACCTCGCCTGATAGTTAGCTGAAGATAGTCTCAGGAATGAGGGTCACCATTATAAGGGCACGCCGTACTAGCGGCGATAAGACCCATCATGGAGGACTGGCTAGAGAGGCGACACCGGAGCCTCTCGTACAGGTTGAAGTAGGTAGGTGATCTCTGGGAAGGGGTGCTTTGGGGACCACCTGTGTCGAATCAGGAAAGAGCCAACGTCGCGCCGGCTTCCCAGGCCCCACTACACTGGTTTATTCATGAGTCATTGCTCGTCTTCCTTGTCGCGGTGTGTACATGATATTAGAGATCTCTAGTTCAATATCTGCACAGTGCAAATATTTGTATGTTTCATTGTCTATTGACATTGGTTTTGGTGTTTCTATGTGTGACGATAAAAAACGTGTATCTAAGGCGTGAATTATACAGAAAAATCAAGTGGCTTAAGGCGTGGCACGGGCACCTGCCCTTCAAAAAGTTTTTATATAAAATATACGAAAGCGACGCTTCGTAAATTACAAAGAAAAGGTATGGCCGTGGCATGAATCTAGGTCACCTGTTTTGCGTTGAAGAAATAAAGAAATGAAGAAGAAAGAAAAGAAATGGAAAGAGAATGGTTGGGGTCGGCTTTCAGTCTAACTACGAGACGGCCTATGTTTGATATTTTCTAGAGGGGGGAAGCTACTACCATCTGACTCCACAACCCACTGGCGATATCGAAGTTCTGTATTTAGACTATGGTCGGACTTTTTATGACCCCGACTACCTGTAACGATTACCACATATGTTCGTATGGCAACCGGGACCGACGGCTTAACGTGCTCTCCGGGGCACGGAGGGTCTCGCTGTGTTAAGAATGGTCACCAGTCCTCAGACTGACTGGCTATAGTATGCCAATCTACTCGGTTAACTAGCCATGAGCCCCTCTAAATAACTAATCGTTCTGAGCTCATTCTGCGTAAATAGTAACAACAACAATTCAACATAGTTCGGGTACTTTGAGATAACTTACACTTCAAACTACTAGACAACAACCATCTTTAGTCGCCCCGTGACCATTGCTGCTGAAAAGCAACCGAAACGTAAAATAACATCAAATAAATCGCGATAGAATCCTTTAAAAAATAGTTTTATTTCAATAATCGTATCAGGCTTAACCATGTTTTTTTTTTGTTTTCAGTTAGCGAGGATCGCTTCGCAGAAGAAAACTTGGGTGCTAGAAGAAAGAGAAGTGATGATAATGTCCAATTTGAGAGTCCCAAAGCGTCTGAAAGAAGCTGGAACTATAGTATGTTAAGTTTTTCAGTTTTGGCCAATTACTTCTACAGTATGCGTCTAGTCTAGACTGGATGTACGACAGAAAAAAAAATAGCTTGCTATTGCCATTAGCAAGCGCAATTTTTGTAGTTGACATTGCAAAAAGGCGCGCTATGTCTATACGGAGTCGCGTCAAAATTCATTGTATCATTCATCTAGTTTCTACATCCCGTTCCAAATTTGAAATTCAAAATAAATTCCCGCCTCACCCCCGGAACTTTTATCCTAAACTGAACTAATAAACTATGCTATATAATAGTACATATTTTTTGTTCTGTGGTACACAGAGTTTTTGGTATAGTCATGTAACTACCAATTTGTTCCGTATAATAATTTGTGATATTCCTTCCGTATATACAAGACGCACAAAAAATAGATACTCTTTGTGCTAGGCAGTAAAGTTCAAACCAGCTTGCGGTGCAATGCATGTTTCAATTAAAAAACCGGCCAAGTTCGAGTCGGACTCGCCCATGAAGAGTTCCGTAGCAGCAAGTAAAATTGTTATATTTGAGTTGATTGAATGAAAGGTAAATTGCGGTTTACGATTTATGACGTATATATTAAAAAAACTACTTAGGTACTAGATCTCGTTCAAACCAATTTTCGGTGGAAGTTTACATGGTAATGTACAACATATATTTTTTAGTTTTATTATTCTCTTATTTTAGAAGTTACAGAGGGGGGCGGGGGGCACTTTTTTACCACTTTGGAAGAGTCTCTCGCGCAAACTATTCAGTTTAGAAAAAAATGAGATTAGAAACCTCAATATCATTTTTGAAGACCTATCCACCAATGTCTGGTTATATGGTATATATGGGTCTGATTAAAAAAAAATTGAGTTTCAGTTCTAAGTATGGGGAACCCCCAAAATTTATTGCTTTTTTTTCTATTTTTGTGTGAAAATTTTGAACAACTAAAACTAAAACTTTCAACAGCATAGTTCTTATAGTTTTGGAAAAAAGTGGCTGTCACATACGGACGGACAGACAGACAGACATGACAGAGGGTATGGTCACAGAACCAATGATGAGAAAAAAATTACGGCGGGAAAACAAATTTTAATTTTGTTTAAGAAATATGATAACTGTATCATGAAATTAATTTGAATTTAGAATTGCATATAGAATGAATGATAGTGATTTTCACATTTGCCAATATTGAAAATTATAAGAAATTAATATTTAAAATATTAATTTATTGGCTAAGGAAATAAAGCTTAGTTCCCGTTTCAGGACCAAACCTGTATCCCGAAACTACTACAGCAGCATCTGTCAACCCTAACGGTAAGAACATTATTAATTATTAAAGTCATAATTGATTGGCGGATTCATGTTTTTTTATATATATATATATATATATATATATATATATATATAGGACACGTCAATTTGACTTCACCTCGCCTGATGGTAAGCTGAAGGTAAAGTCTCAAGAAAGAGGGTCACCATTACATACACGTACCATGTTAACAATGGTGGCACTCAGCTTGACGGCCTCATCAGAAGAGGATTGTCGTCGCAGCACCGCGTGACACCCACCGGTCCCACTAGTGCTGCGACCACAATCCCCCTGCCCGGCTATGCACTTGCTGACCCCTGAACGCAATCAAACAATCAATCATGTATTGATTAATGGATTTATTGATAACCGAGTTTAAATTAGATGGTTCTCAGTTTGATATTAGAATAATATTATGTAATCTGTGGTTTGACTTGTGTGTATGTGTGTTGAGTACCTACTTATGTATGATGACGATTATAGCGTGTTTGGTTAAACCTATTTTGATGCGGTTTTCATAGCAGACTACGCGAGTGAACCTACCCTACATTTCTACCTCTTTGGTTTGGCACCGACTTCAACTGAAAAAAAGTCTTATGCATATTTTTCATCTATCGAATTTTTCACTTTTTAGTCCCTTCTTGGTTTTTTAGGTCGGTTGTATATTTTCATTAAAATTTTATTTATTTATTTATCAGTCGTGCAGCCAACGATGTTTATAGTATGGAGATATTAATCCGGGATTGCGTTAAATGGAGGTTGGTTCGCTCTCGTAAAAGTTCAAATCAACCAAATTGTGGAAAGGAGGTGTAGGATAGCGCACCCCGGGCTACGAAGCTTTTGCTGCAACCGGTATTAACACTGAAATTTTTTTTGTACATAACGCAAGCTAGGCCCTAACTAAGCAGAGCTTGTCATATGGGTTCTAGAATGCGGATACACATACTTAAATACTTTATTTTTGTAAATAAATACATATTATACATAGAAACACCCAGACCAATACAAATATACATATTTGCACTGAGCGGGAATTGAACCCGCGACCTCTGGCTTATCAGTCGAACGCACCTACCGCTACGCCACAGAGGTCGTCAATTTCGCCTTTGCCTGTTTAAATAAAGATGCTGAAATACTTTGGTATTTTCCAGATGAAAGGGGTCGCTTCTTTATCCAATACAACAATGTGCCGATGGGAGCTGAAAAAGTAGGAAACCGACTGTTCGTCACAGTTCCCCGCAGAAGATTCGGTAAGTAGACTTGCGGTGACACAACATGTAAACAGCGCCATCTAGTGCAATAAAGCTGAACTACATCAAAACTAATGATCTTGTATCGCGCTATTAAAGTAACGACGCTGATTATAGGTGGTTTTCCATTGTGTATTATTCAGCATTCCCATTATTCTCTCAAGCCAACCAAATTGCTTGTGTTAGGAGTGGATTCATGTCGGTAGTGTAATGGCCAGGATTCGAACTCGGGACCTCTCGACGGTAAGACTGACTTCTTAACCAGTAACTACCAACGCTTCTAATTAACTAAGATTGGCCGCCCACGTCCGGAATGTCTCTCTGAATTCATATCATTAATTTAGAACGCCTGGAATTCCATACAAAGTTTTTTATATGTCTCAGATCCATTGGAAAGTGTGATACTGATCAGCGTTCTGAATTGCGGACCGGAATATTTTCATGACGCACATATATTTGAATAGCGCGACGCACATATTAGGAATTGAGATTATGATTTTTTAGTATAAATCGCTAGACAGTGAAAAAACTACGACGAAAAGTATTATTTCCTCCTTCATAAAGACCTTTACATGAACCGTGTAATATGAGACTACACGATCAATCTAATTTTTAAAAATTGTTAGGAGGACGCCCCCGAAAACGATCATAGAACTGAAGAAAAAAAAATGAGTGATATTTTCTTCGATCTGCTTATTTTTTTTTTTTTTCATAGTCCATTTTTCACGTACCCTCGTGTCAGTACAGCTAAATGAAACTATAATTTCATAAAAAAACTGCATCACTACCGAAAAAATGAATGCATGAATATCGGTAACGTTTCATTTAGCTGTATCACAGATTACATAATATTATGGCTGTATTAACACGATGGAGCGTGAATAATGCTTATAAAGAAATCTAAAAAAAATATTTGAAAAAAATATTAAACCGATTCGTTTGCTGGAGCGTATCCCTAACACTAACACGCGGTATAAGAGAAGCCAGCCTAATATTAGTTTCTTCCGCGTTTTATTTGCTCTTTTTGCAAGGCAGTCGTGTTGTTAATGATTTTTTTAATAAAATGAAATGAAATGAAATTTATTTATTCGTGGGAAACGTGGTTAGAATAGGAGTTACATTTTTAAGTTTGAATTACAGCATGGTTCGCCTTCATTAGGCATACGAATCTTGTACATAACTTATCACTATACTTAATTACGATTGAATTGATATTATTAATTGTCAACAAATATCGATGTTAATGAAATAGAGATTGTAATAAATTATAATTAGGTATCATTAATATCCACTGAACTTAATCCGTTCTTCTTCCAGGTATACCATCAACATTAAACTATATAGACCTAAACAAATACAGCTCGGGCTCTCCCCCCCTCACGCCGTACCCGAGCATGCTGGCATCTCGGTCTGTCATCTCCGTGTACCGCACCAGGGCAGACGTCTGCGGCAGACTCTGGGCGTTAGACACCGGCGCCATTGAAATACCAAGTATGTGACTCATGTATACCTTTTTTTTTTTTTTTTTTATCGTGCGGAAATCCCTTCGGATACCCCCCCGCCGGCCAGCGGGGGCGGTTATGTCGGGCTTGCACCGACTAAAACCGCACGCCGTCTCGGGTCTTCAGACGCCGGGGTGTAAGGTTACCCATAGAGCATATCCCTCGCACCCCGGCTGACCCTGGGCCATCTCACCACTAACAGCATCGCTCATCCTGTCTCCTCTGAAAGCAGAGGAGTACGGAGAGCGATGTGTTCCCGCCACGTTGGGTATTGGCCGACGATCAATGCCAACCCTATGAAGGGGTGAAGGGGAAGCCATTGACCGCCGCCCAGGGTGTACCGGCCGCTCCGATTCCGTTCCCCCCGGACTGCAGCGGGATCGGAATCGGAGCGACACTCGAGGAGGTTACCCAACACACACCCTTGACTCATGTATACCTAAAACTAAGTGTGAGTAGACCCTGTTAAAAAGCAACCGAAACGTCACCTTCGGGAACGCGTATTTCTATTCTGTACAAGGCCAGGGGACTAACCACAGCGCGGTAATAGCAATTCAGTTTTGGGCCGCGGAGCGGAGGGAGACCGATGAAGCTATATACACGGTATATAGCTCCGTCCCTCTCCCTCAACGCCGCTGAATTGAACTGTATTGTTAAAAGCGAGTCGTGTGTATTCCGCAGAACGCAAAGGTCTTAAATAACCGCGTATAGTTTTTTAAACACTTTCCAATTCATACAAACCCAAAACGCAGCCATAGAGAAACTGCTCATGTATGTAAGTGTGTGTACTCGTATATAATTTATAATGAAAACTTTAAATTTTTGATTACAATGTATTATTTTACGTGCTGATGTATAGTTTGTAATGTGGGCGCGTGTGTCCTGACTCAAAACTATACTAGTCGTACATACCTTGACTGATTGATATGCATATTGATTTTAAATCAAAATTATGCAAGGAAGTTTGTTGGGCAAGCGCCTTCTTTTTAATCGGCTTTAGAAGGAGGAGGTACTCAATTTGACTAGTTTTTTTCAGTCGATTTAAAAATGAACTGCTTATTTTTTAGATAACATCATGTATATTCAACGACCAGCTATCCTCGTCTACGACCTGAATACAGACAAGCTTATACTCAGATATGAGCTGAAGGCTTCAGATCTGCCCGCCACCAATACTCCTACTGGTGAGTCAATATTAAATATGTATACTTAATAATCGTCATCATTGCGTTAGTCTCAGTGGCATCCTAAACTTGCACTTTGGAGCCCGAAGCCCGCTCTTCTTTCTTGATGTGGCTTATCTGGACTTTTACGGAAGTGACTGCCGTCTCCCGTCCTGCTCCAGAGCTTCGTCCGACAATCAGTAGGTGTACTTGCTTTCAAAATTTTTAAAGAACAGTTTCTGAACGAATCATCACCATCCGCATAGCGATTCCTAGATTTCAAATTTAGAACATCACCTTTTTGAATTAACTTTTTTAGTTTATTACAAAAGGTGGTGTTCGAAATTCGAATACTCATCTTACAACGTCACGTCGGCGCCCATTTGTTCTGAAGAGGTGAAAAATTTACTTCCAATATTTTTCCACAGGTCTCGCGTCAATAACCATTGAAGTTCGGAACAATGACTGCTCAGACACATACGCGTACATCCCGGACCTGGCTAGTTACGGCCTCATCGTGTACTCCCTTAGAGAGAATACCAGCTGGCGGCACTCACACAACTACTATAGCTTCGTGCCCACCGCTGGAGACCTCAGGATTTCTGGTAAGTTTTTGAAGTGAAAGCTTCTTAAGGCGCGTTGGACATATTTAAGAAGGGAAAAAACTATTGAATTAAATTAAAAAACCAAACTCGACCGATGGATTGACGCGTTGCCGACATTTTTTCTTGGTTCTTGAGTTTTTCGTTGGGTTCTTGTGGGTTTCTCTCTGTTTTCAAATTTTCAATTCTGTCGGCACTGCCACTGTTTTTTTATTTATTTAATCCAGCGTGTTTCTAAATGTTTTTTTATTTTTTAAATTTATTTATTTCGTGTAATACTTGTATAGCGTTAGGATAAGAAGATTTTGAGCAGCCAAATTGTATATACGAGCTGCGTATGTGTTGTAAAACATACGCATCACATATTGGCAAACAAAGGAATGCATTCTCTTGACATGTTATAAGATACGTGGCCGCGTGGCTCACATGCACAATTTGTCAGGCCAAAAGCTTCTTCAGTACAACACCATACGAGTGTTGACCGATAGAAGGATTTGGTAACACGCTTCAGTCCGTCAATTGACCGCACCCGACTATGTCCCAAGGTTGCAAGGGTGTTAGTAGGGTGTGTTCCATTTTTTAGATTTTTAAACAATTATCTCAATACCTTTTTTTTTTTTTTTCATGCGGTAATCCCTTCGGATACCCCCCCGCCGGCCAGCGGGGGCGGTTATGTCGGGCTTGCACCGACTAAAACCGCACGCCGTCTCGGGTCTCAGACGCCGGGGTGTAAGGTTACCCATAGAGCATATCCCTCGCACCCCGGCTGACCCTGGGCCATCTCACCACTAACAGCATCGCTCATCCTGTCTCCTCTGAAAGCAGAGGAGTACGGAGAGCGATGTGTTCCCGCCACGTTGGGTATTGGCCGTCGATCAATGCCAACCCTATGAAGGGGAAGCCATTGACCGCCGCCCAGGGTGTACCGGCCGCTCCGATTCCGTTTCCCCCGGACTGCAGCGGGATCGGAATCGGAGCGACACTCGAGGAGGTTACCCAACACACACCCCAATCGGAGCGACACTCGAGGAGGTTACCCAACACACAACCCAATCGGAGCGACACTCGAGGAGGTTACCCAACACACACCCCTATCTCAATACCTACATCATAAATTTGATCAGTGTATGTTATGCAAAAAATATGGTTCATTAACTGATGATAAGATTGAAGTATTACTTGATCGTCGAGTTAACTCGCAAGGTAAGTCAATTTAATTATCGTAATGGTGTGTGATTGGTATTGTGTACACAATCTCATTAATTCCTGTGGAATAGATAAAATTCTAGTAAAGAGTTTCTTTCGATCATTATAGGGTTCAGTAGCTGCGGCCTAGGGACCTTTGAAAGATACTGATACGCGTCTTTCATTATGTTTAGATCAAGGGTTTTTCACCCACCAGAGTTGAAGTATTTAAAATCCTTTTTCGGCACTTGCCTAAGCGATAGAATAAGCTTGTCCTAAGTGTGTAGTTTCAGCTTCGTTAGTTTCGACTCTGCGTTCCTTAGTCAGTCACGTGAAAAAGGCTTTTTTTTTTATATATTTAGGACACGTCAATTTGACTTCACCTCGCCTGATGGTAAGCTGAAGGTAAAGTCTCAGGACTTTCTCTTTATAATATTAGTAAAGAAACCAAGGTAAACTCAGTCACATTTGACAAAGAAATGAGATAGAACGATATGATCTTGTATTTTTTCAAGGTTATTTCAAGATTCGAAGTCGCTGCAATGCTATTTAAAACCGAAGCAACCCGATCTTAGCCGAACGCTGACTCTTCTTGAACTTGACGTAATCGATTGTTTCACCGGCAAGTTTAGAAAAGAATGACATGTTCGGACCAATTATTAAGTGACGTAACAGAACAAAAAAATGATACTTATCGAAAGACCACTACTTGACCAGCAATAATGCACAACTTTTTGTAGCTGTCTAACAGATGACATTAAAAAGGCTCGCTAGGTCATCGAATTCATTAATGTTATTTAGTTTCCGTGCTCTGTTGGAAATTCAAATTTAAAATTCGTTCTCGCCTCACCCAGGAACCGTGACACAATTTTTGTTCTAAACAGAGTAAATATCTTGTATATAATAGTATAATACATACATACTAGGTCTGCAAGGCGAATCGCTGCTTGCAATGTTGAGCTAAGTGAGACATACTGTTTTGGCGCCAAAACTTGTCCAATAGATTTGACCGCTATTGCGGAATCAGATTTTGAAAATTTTGAACAGTGATCATTCCTCCGTGGGAAGTCCGATTTTGAAAATTCTTTTTGATAGTCACAACTCTGGACATGCTTTCTGAGCGTGTAAAGTTTGGTCACAGTGTCTCGAGCGGTTATTATGTAATTCCATCTGGAATTTTTTAACGGTGATCATTCCTCTGTGGTAGCATTAATTTTTTCAAAATATATCCATAAACCTTCCTCTGATTGACCTCTTTAATCATACCAAATTTGGTTCTAATTGGATTAGTAGTTTAGGAGGAGACCTGTGACAAAAAAAATTCCTGAAGTCTGGTATGAGGAGCTTTCGCTCGACTTCGTCTCACTCAGCTCAAAAAGTCAATGTTCATAGTGTAACGATTAAATGTTTTTATGAGGGTTTGTAAATGAAGTTACAATAAAGTTTAAGGGTGACTTATGCACTGAGAAAATTAATTAAGTGATGGATGTAATTGAGACTACTACCGGCTAGGGCGAGCAGAGTTAAATAAAAGGTTGATTACAATGTATAGTATGAGATTATAATCGTGAATAGAATGTTACATAAATTTATATCTGGTATTTGAGTAAATGAACCTCAGGGGATGGATTCATAATAAATATTCTGCCGTGGCGTTGTTCGGTCCGTTGTGCAAGATGTTAGTATGCACTTAGCTAGTGGACACGTGGCTGGTGGTGATGCCGGCGTGCCAGGGTCTCCGCTGGTGTGCCTCGCTACCGCTAAGATGGTGCGAAGCCCGGTGCGAAGACCCTGGAAATAGGAAAGGTGCGGGTCAGTTTGTCACTAGGTAATTCCGTCCAAGTGACCCGCTAAAATAGCAGGTGAAGAGAATCTCCCAGCGGCAATGCAGCGTAGCTAGAAGCTATAACAAAAGAGAATATAATAGGCAGCACAAGCTGGTGCCGCGACCTCTGACCGTAGGGGTCATCGGCCTCGTGGCACTAAATAGGTAGGCTGAAATAGCACACAGTATAAAACAAAATATATTGAGCCATGCATTTTAGCAGGCAATAAGCTGCACCGCTGGAAAGTCTTCACCTGTAGAAGAAGTAGGAAATGTTGATCTCAAAACTTACCCGGAGCCGACAGCAGTTGGCCACTGGGTCAAAGCGACCTTCCTTGGCGAAGGTTCCAAGGAAAGGGACGATATAAGAGCCGTCAGTTGATGACTGGGCTAGTGCTGTCCAATCTCGCTTGCACAACCATAGATATAGAATATGTATTTAGTAATAACTATCGAAACATACTAAAATATCGATTAATTTACGGATATTGTTTTAATTAGATTTATAAAGAATCCACAACGTTACAATACCCCCTCAATTAGTTCAGGGTTTTTGTTACCCAAAAACCCGATACTGGACTGCTCAATACAATGCTCGACTTACGCTTACACATACATACTTTCTTACATACCTCCTCTATCATTTTCATCCATACTTTGCGGTTACCACTTAAATAATGTAGCACACGCTTCCTTCCGAAGAGAGTTTCCAGGATAATAGGCGCTGGAGACTCAGACGTAAATCTAGCAAGATGGTAAACATTGAAATGTCACAGACAACAATTTCAATGGGAAGAAAAAGAGCAATAAATACCACTATATATTTTCGACTATAAAAGATAAAGTGTTATGTTTTTAGTATAGGGCTTCTTTTAGATGTATACATTACCGCATCTGCAATGAGGCTTATTTAACGAGTTTGCAAACCGCTCGGAAGAAGACATAACAAAGATATGCAATAAGGCTTGTTTTTGGAACTGAGTTTGCACGACCGCTCAGCATAATAATGGTATAAAACCATAAGAATCAATACCCAGATACTGGTTGAATATCCCAGCTCCAAGAAAAGGTATCCGTTGGTTTAAAACGCCAACGGACCCACAAATGGTACAAAACCATAAAAATAAGGTATCCGTTGGTTTAAAACGCCAACGGACCCAAAAAAAACATCAGTTGGTTTAAAACGCCAACCGACCCACAACAACCTTTACTAGGCAAAGCCTAATAATAAAAGAAAACGAACATGAAGTTCAAGGTTCCATCTCAAAGAGAGGAGAAAAGAAGAAGAAAATATATAGTAGTGGTAGGGTAATATGATTTAAGACAATAAAGACAATCAAATTGTCAAAAATATATAATGAACAACTTTTAAAGTTATGACCAAGTCAATTTATTATTAAAGTGTTATTATAAAAGTAAAATAGTTTATTATTTGACCCACGTCAGTGAGTATATATGCAAACATCAGTTGCAATTTGAACAACTAGTGTTCAAAAAAATTTACAAAATTTCAAAAAAATTAAGAACCCATGGTTCAACAAGGTAAGTAGTTTCTCTAATGTTTTGTAGTCGTTTATGTTTATATTTATATTATGTGGCAAAAAGTAAAAAAAAAATTTTCAAGTTCAAAGTGACCATGAAGGCATTTTAGGGTTGATCCAACGGATCGTACAAAAAATTGCAACGGGCAAAATAATTACGAAGTTGAAAACTAATAAGTTGAAATATATAATTATATAATAAATTATTTTGGGGCAAGTCCAAAAAAATTATTATTATTTATTCACTAGTGAATAAATTTTAATGTTTTGTTCAAAAAAAACAGAAACATAAAAGGGAACAGTCATCCTAAGAAAAGTATTACAACATGATAGAACATTAACCAATAGGTTATAAGATATTAATATTTAATATTCAGTTAAAAAAGTCCAAAAGTTGGTATTCATCAAAGAATAATATTATTTTGTTTTTAAAAAAACAAGACAATTTTTTAAACAATAACTAGTAGTAATTTTATATTTTAGTATACTGGCAACCTTTTTGATTGTCAAAACCATATGACGTTTGACAACTAAGTTTCAAACAATTTCAAAACAAACTTTTGTTCAAATATACGAACCGAAGATGTAATAACAATTGAAAAGTGTTACATTATTTAGTAAGAAGACATAATTGACCTGTAGACCGTGTCTACAAACAGGATACATGAGTTATTTAAATTATAAAAGTTTTCGTAATATGTGAACAAGTTGGTAGGTACATGAAATTAAAATTTTATTGGTGACCCTTTTTAGGTACAAATATCATTACGACTATTGTAGTATCGAGATAAAGGTAGTGTATTACCACAGTGCAATAACAGTGTTATTATAAAATACAAGTTTTAGTTACAAGTATGTGTAGGTATATACTTGTTTGCCACAATAGTGTATAAGAGTGTATAAGTGCAAAGGAAAGTTTATTGAATATTTACATATATTTACAACCATAGTGATTATTAGAACAAAACAAGTGTTGTTCATAGTTAAGAAATTAGGTTGCTATTTAATTAATAAATTTATTAGTTTAGGTTAGGTTCTTGTATTGTATTATGTTTGATTAAAAATGTTTTATATGAAATATATTTATTATTTTCCCTATATTTAGTTATGAAAAGTTCCATTGTTACAAAAGTCATTTTAAAAGGACTCGGGGGAAATGACTAATGCATTGCTGACTTTGAACGGTCAAATTAATATAAGCGGTAATGATTTTAAAGACTAAACTATACCTGACACAACAATCCCATATGCAGAACAAGACGAGGTCTACAATTTAAGTATTTATTATCTTTGTTGTTCTTTTCAAAGATTTTATTAGTTGTTTAGAGATCTTTTATTCTTTGTATTTCTTTTCAAAGAATTATGTTTTGATTTTTTTTTTTTCAAATATATAAGCTAATTTGGATACAGGAATCCGACAACAAGCAGCACTGACTACAAAACAGTTGAGTAAGTAGGTATTAAATTTAAAAGGTAAATTAATCCAAAGTTAAGTAAAAATAAAAGCTATGGTGCGATGAGCGAGATTGACAAATAAATTAAGTAAGTAATTTACTTCAATATAAGGTAACTAGTAAAATCAAGTAGTATATATGTAACCTGTCAGTGAGTAATAAACTATTTGTGTATAATACAACAAAATAGTATTAATATATCAAAATAAAGATAAATTTCAACCAGCAATAGGTTGATATAATAACTTAATATATGTTATTATAATGCAATTAAAAGGTAAGCAAGTATAAAAATATAATAAATTCACTGACTGTGTACTAGGTATACAAAAATAGAATAAAAAGTAAGTAGATAACGGTTGAGATCAACAAGTCCAAGAAAACAAAAGCAAATAGATCCTTAATTTACCAGTGGGTATAATAGTATAATATGCAGTTAAAATGACCATAAGAGGTATTAAACCAGTCTAGATGTTAAAAATGCAAAATATTTGTAAAAAGTAATGTTAATTAGCCTTGTTGTTATATTTAACACAAGTAATTAGTTAAATAAATGAGTAATTTCACTAATATAATGGAAAAAGTATGCATTATTCAGTTAATTATAAAAAAATTGAAATTAATAATTATCTTCAACTACCTTCATTTAGTTAAAATGAAAAATAACAATAAAATTGGTGAAAAAAATCACCGCACTGGTAAAATAAAGAGGAAAATAAGAAGAAATAAAGTACTTACGGACCAAACACACAATACCTACGGCAGAATAATACCTTGTAAGGCGCCAATGTAACGGTTAAATGTTTTTATAGATAGTTTTTAAATGAAGTTTATCAATGAAGTTTAAGGGTGACTTATGCACTGAGAAAATTAATTAAGTGATGGATGTAATTGAGACTACTACCGGCTAGGGCGAGCAGAGTTAAATAAAAGGTTGATTACAATGTATAGTATGAGATTATAATCGTGAATAGAATGTTACATAAATTTATATCTGGTATTTGAGTAAATGAACCTCAGGGGATGGATTCATAATAAATATTCTGCCGTGGCGTTGTTCGGTCCGTTGTGCAAGATGTTAGTATGCACTTAGCTAGTGGACACGTGGCTGGTGGTGATGCCGGCGTGCCAGGGTCTCCGCTGGTGTGCCTCGCTACCGCTAAGATGGTGCGAAGCCCGGTGCGAAGACCCTGGAAATAGGAAAGGTGCGGGTCAGTTTGTCACTAGGTAATTCCGTCCAAGTGACCCGCTAAAATAGCAGGTGAAGAGAATCTCCCAGCGGCAATGCAGCGTAGCTAGAAGCTATAACAAAAGAGAATATAATAGGCAGCACAAGCTGGTGCCGCGACCTCTGACCGTAGGGGTCATCGGCCTCGTGGCACTAAATAGGTAGGCTGAAATAGCACACAGTATAAAACAAAATATATTGAGCCATGCATTTTAGCAGGCAATAAGCTGCACCGCTGGAAAGTCTTCACCTGTAGAAGAAGTAGGAAATGTTGATCTCAAAACTTACCCGGAGCCGACAGCAGTTGGCCACTGGGTCAAAGCGACCTTCCTTGGCGAAGGTTCCAAGGAAAGGGACGATATAAGAGCCGTCAGTTGATGACTGGGCTAGTGCTGTCCAATCTCGCTTGCACAACCATAGATATAGAATATGTATTTAGTAATAACTATCGAAACATACTAAAATATCGATTAATTTACGGATATTGTTTTAATTAGATTTATAAAGAATCCACAACGTTACAATAGTCATAGAAGGTAGTTGATGATAATGATAGATTTAAAAACAGGTTCAATTCATACTCTTTATAACGTCTCGGGACCTATCGCGATTAATCTAGAACCTACTTTTGCCGACGTTTCGGATGCGTTGCAGCACCCGTGATCAGCACGGCTTGACTGGCCGGCGAGCGTCGAGAGGTGTGCGGCTAAACATTTTTGTGCGCCTACCCTCCATTACTTTTTTAATTAATGGTAAGGCTGGCGACACACCACACTCACTGTTTCAGTTCTTAACGGCACTTTGTTTATGGGTTTAATCACTGGATTCCACGTCCCGGATAGTTTGAATCCATCTTCCCTATTGAAATTTTAGTATTTTTTAATTTCAATAGCTTCACGCACAATACATGAATAGTAGTGGCGATCAGTGGAGAGGACTTTGGGTTGATGAAACTCAATCCAGTGATAAGTACCCGACTCAAGATGTTCTGCTACTGCCGATTTATTGAACTGACGGTTTTAATTCTTCTACTGGACCCTGAAAGGTAACCGATTTTTAAGCACGATATTAGATCAGTAAAGTCAATCGGAATAGAAGCTTATTGCAAGTCAGACACTCGTACAGTGAAGTAGTTATTGATTTAAACAAATATGAGACGCAAATCTTTATTGGTTTTGTTATTATTGGTAAATATGATTCGTCTTTTTTATAATTACTTGTCCTCACTGACATCCATTAACGCAGAGGCTGCAAACTTGACATTGGGGTTCTTCAAGAAGGGCATTAGAAGGTTTCTACAGGGTCGGCATTGCGAGTGTGACGCCCCTGGTTTTGCACACGTCCATAGGCCACTGTAACCGCTTCCCATCAGGTGGGTCTCGTGATTGTCTGCCAACTAAGTGGTAAAAAAAAAATTGCAGTTGCCACCTAAATCACCTAAATTATGAAAAAAAATTGGCTGAGGAAAGATTTTTTGTAATTTCACCTCATACCTAAGGGATAAATGGTTGTATTGAAGTTCGTTATTTTCAAACTAATAAACACGAAATTTCATTTACTTAAGTGTCTGCTTCTGGTTAAATACAATTGTGGACGGATTAAATTCTCCTTCATACATTCCTGTCCGACGTTATCTCCTCAGCCACTACACAATCCATCAATCTATTCTAGTGATTATAAATTTATTAGTGTGTAATGTGCGTATGTGGGGTTTATGTGTGTATGGTGTGTGTGCGTAGGTACAAATTTAAGTTCATTTTATTAGTCACAAATCTGACACAATAAAAGAGTTATTAATTTAGTTACATTTTCTTCCAGGCGATAATTATTCAGCTTTTATCTCCAGCAGCCGGCGTCCCATCGAGAAGACATGAGCTTACTATAGCTTGGACCACTGTGATGGATGTGCTTCAAGATATAGCTAACAAAATAAAAAACGTCGTGAATAAGCTTGGCAATCATATGGAAGTCACTTATCACAGGACTGGGAAGTTCTCGAGAATCTTATCTTGGGCCATTTCTGACTTTAAGTTGGTTACTCGAATATAGTAATTTAAAAAAAAATATCATAATCATAATCTTTGCTAAAAAATAGTAATGCAGTTATATTTTGACGTTTTTATTTTGCTTTCATTTGTTTAATATGATATTAATACCAAAATAGAGACTTTACAAGTTCTCTGGGTCCTTTGAAGTTCCAGGAATTTTTCTTGGTAGCTCCACCCCAGATTGGTAGACAATATCTACTTGAGGACAGACCGAGCCAGTCACTTAAAGCATTAAAATTATTTTATAGCAATATGTCATGAAGTTTTATTATAACCTATTACGGATTGAAATTATGTATCCCGAGACGGTTTTAGGCGTGAATTGTCTAAAGGCAGGAGGCATTAGACAAGTTTATGGCGCACTGTGGTGTAGCGGTAGTGCATTCGACTGCTACGACAGGGGCCGCTTCATCGATCTCTGCGGCTGCGACTAGTTGCGCAGAATGCAATTTTAGGTTTTCTACCATTAAAGACCTAAAAATTGCCCATTTCGAGCATAGCGCCCCGCACAACCATTTATGCGGGGTGCGACATCCGAAACGCGCAAATTAACTAATCACGGCAAACGTAGTGTAGGACGCCCTCCGGCCAGGTGGGATGACGATCTGCGAGAGACTGCGGGCAGATGCTGGATGCGGCAAGCTGAAGACAGGGCGCTATGGCGCTCATTAGGGAAAACCTATGTCCAGCAGTGGACTAGAATAGGTTGATGATGATGATGATGATGAATCACGGACGGACGTTATTGGTTGATCGGTCCTTTGATTGGTCCGTATAGTGCACATGCGTGTACTTCCCGTATTCTGTTCAAGATGTTTGCCGGGAGTTATAATCCGTGAACTTTTGCAGGTCAAACCTTCCAGTGGAATGATGGCATATTCACCATTACCCTCGGCAAAGCGGACGCTAGCGGTTGCCGCCCAGCATTCTTCCATCCAATGGTCAGCTTCCAGGAGTTTGAAATTTCGACATGTGAACTGCATAAGAGGGAAGCCAATCGGACGGCTTATCGCGTGAGTAAATTGTGTTGCTAACCTCAAAATTAACTCCTTTGTTCTGATTAAAAATTATGTTCGTGACAATTGTCAATTTCGATTTGATAAATTCAAATTCCTGTGATATCGCGTTTTCTTAAGTTTAAAAGCCCTATTTTATATGATACTAGCTGTTGCCCGCGGCTTCGCCGCGTGGAATTCTAATCCCGTTTCCCCACCCATGGGACGGTTTTTTTTATCGTGCGGAAATCCGCTCGGACACCCCCCGCCGGCCAGAGGGGGCGGTTATGTCGAGCTTGAACCGACTAAAACCGCACGCCGCCGCGTTGTCTCGGGTCTCCAGACGCCGGAGTGTAAGGTTGCCCATAGAGCATATCCCTCGCACCCCGACTGACCCTGGGCGATCTCCGGTTTCGAGATGGCCCCCTCGGGTTTGGGAACCACAGTGTCCCCGTCTTGCCCCGGTTTGGGGGAGGGGCGCTAGTCGCCCCACCGTCCCAGCCTGCTTCTGCTGGGGTGACAGGCGACCTCACCTGCCACCCCCAGGCCTGCGCTCATGGAGGACGGAGGTCGTTAAGCCTCCAACCTATGGGACCCTATTCAAGCAGCAACAACCTTCCAGTTTCCAATTCCAGCAACCTATATAAGATGCACAATTCCACCATACATCATTTTGTTATATCTATCTCAAAGGGTTTAGACAGCATTTCCGTTGAAAGCTCCCAGACGGCTTATTATTTTTACGACACCTCCAACAAATATCATTATATTTTAGCCAATGTATACAGGAACTTGACAAATTATATACTAAAACCAGCCTCCAGAACCACTCTATCCATTGATGAAAACAACATGAAACTTTGTGCAGTAGTTTTTGAGTTTATCGCGAACAGACAGACAGACAGACGCGGCGAAGGACTTTGTTTTATAATATGTAGTGATAGTAATAGTGACTAGCTGTGCCCGCTACTTCGTCCGCGTGGACTTCTTTTACTAAAACTGAAGAAGCCTATGTTACGCCTTGTATTATTAGCTATCTGCTAATGAAGCTCCCGTTAAAATCGGTCCAGCTGTTCCAAAGCCTTATCTACTACCACGTATTATTAAATATACTACTGTATGTAGCACAAGTATAGTACTAGTATAGATATAGTAGAGAATATAAATTGCGCCAGCATATAAAAAAAAAAAAAAAAAAAAAAAAAAAAAAAAAAAATACTGTCAATGTCAACAAATTAGGTTAGGTTTCATTTTAGGTTATGATTTGTTTATGATAAATGATTATGTTATCTGAAAGTACTATATAAGTAGTAAAGTGTTTTGAGAGCCTTAGCCGTATGTATTGATGGAATCGTCCTCTGAAAATAGTTTCACCTGGACTGATGCTTCAAGTGATAGCATTGATAGCCACTCGATGGCAGCAGAAAATAAGAGTTTAGAAATCTTAAAAAATGCAAAATAGTATATTATGCAACTAGTGAATAAAGGACGGATTTAAAGCGAGGGCCGTAGATGAGTCACGAGCAAGAGAAGGATTCTAATGATTGAATCACGAGCGCAGCGAGTGATTCAACTGTTAGAATCCTGAACGACGCGAGTGATTCATGGCTCTCGATATAAATTCGTACTTTATTCAGGAGTTGCATACTATACTTTATACCATGACTACGAGAAAAGACATAATTTTAGCGAAAATAGAAATTTAATCAAGAAATAAGAACTGTTACATTAATTGAAATGGACATTAAAATTAGAGCAATGACTGAAATTAAGCATAATTTTCTTATTATTATCATTAGAGTGGTCAACTTGTGAAACAATATTTATTTCTTATAAAGGCAGCAAAGAACACAAAACAGTTTTTAATCTAATGCCAAACTCCTTGTCGCAAATATCGACCAATCAAATCTCGAGAATTTATTGCACCAAAGAGTTTTGAATTTCGAATCTTAGCGCAAGGAGTTTGTGTAAGCATTGAAATAGAGACCGGATATATTTTTGTGTTCCAAATTCAAACACCAAAATAGTGAATAAAAACAAAACCGTGAATAAAAGGCCTTTTTATTCACTGTTTTGCGTGAATAAAATAAGCTTTTTAGAGTAGGTATGGTATAAAAGAACAGTTGTAATGGGATTAAGGTAGAACATGATAATAAGTTGAACACGGAAAAAGAGATATATAGTGAAGTGAAGAAAAATATGGTGAAACCTGAGCCTGAAAGTGATTGTGATGTCCCTAGAAAACTAAAAAAAATGAAAATCAATGGGAAACGGACGGATAGATTTGAAGATGACTCTGAAACTGAATTACATCATGCTTATCAAAACAAAGAAGATGAAACATCATTAAAACTGCAAAAGTTTATCAAAACTAGAAGCCATATGAAACTAATCTCAGAAGACTTACATCAAAGGTCCAATCTTACTTGTGATGATGAAATATGGATTATCCAGTGTCCAAAGGAAATAGATGTACAGGCTTTTTACGGTGTTGAACTAAACATGCATGGGAAAAGCAAAATAAAGGTGGGTGGTCAAACATTTGATGGCACTTTGGAGGATGAAGAATGTGACACAACTGCTATATTGACCACAGAAGAACGAGAATATAAAATTAACAATGTACCACTAAGTGGCATAATGAAGTTTCGCAAAAGGATCCCTAAAGCTCATTTTCGTGATGATAATATTATGGTAAACCATCAGACAAACTTTATTCCTCTGCCAGAAACAAAATGTCGCCACCCTCTTTTTGGATCCAATTATAAAAAAGCTTTAAAAGTACCTGTAGCTATTGCACTAAGATTAAATTCACACAATCGGGAAGAGGAAGCAATACCTATTGATAAGAGAAAAAAGAAAAAACACAAAAAAAATAGAAGTTTTTTGGAGTATGAAGAAACTGATTCCAAAAGTGAAGTGCCATTGAAGTTGGAGCCAGATTTTACATTAGAAGTAGCGGTTAAGAAGAAAAAGAAACGGAAGCATGCAGATGATGAGGGTCCGACTCCAAAAAGAGTAAAAAGAATTAAACATGACCCAGAGTCAGCAGAAGCCTGGGAGTCTGAGAAAGCTATAGAACAAAATCTTTTTAACTTTTGATATATAACTACATTATGTACATTTATTTTTATTTACCTACTGCTAATTATATAGATAGACTAGCTGTGCCCGCGACTTCATCTGCATCGATTTTGATTTTTATGGTTTTGGTTCTTTTGTGCGGAAATCTATTTTTTTTTCTATAAATAAATTACCTTATGTTACGCCTTGTAAAATTACCTATCTGCCAGTGAAAGTCCCTTCAAAATCGGTCCAGCCATTTCAGAGATTAGCCGGAACAAACAGACAGACAAAAATTTAAAAAAAAAATATTCTGGTGTACCTATATTATACATGTAGTAAAAAACGGTTATTTCAATATTACAAACAGACACTCCAATTTTATTGATATGTATAGATGTGGTGTGTTATTATTAAATATTTATTTACATCTTAATGTTCCATTCGGGTAGGCACGTCTTCCCTGAATGGGAAAGAGGCGTGACTATATGTATGTATGTATATAATGTTAAGAGGTGATGATCCCTTGAGGTGCCAGTATTGATGGCATGATCAATATTATACTACTTATCTGATATTCTATGAGGATATGGATTGAGTTTATCGTCATACCGACAATTTGAGTTTGTGCCAAGTTTGTACAGTTAACCAAAAAAGCAGGTTAACAAAGTCTATTTTTCGGATAATCTTAGCTCTTAAACCTTCCATGAAATATGAAATAAAACATAAAAGCGATTAAAAAGACTTTTTACTTTGGTGATTATAAAATTATATAAAAATCAACTATTAATACATTTATTCTAATGTGGAACGGGCTTATAAATATTATAAATAATACATGGCGCAGCCGAATACCGAACCAAGAAGGAATTATTGATGAGTAAAGAAGATAAATTATTAGAAGACGTGGACCAAGTACCCTGTGACGTGGACATGGGCTCACCGATAGAATACAGAATGCCATCACCACTTAAACTAGATTCAATTGAAGAAATGTTGCCCAGGTGGAAAGGTTTTAAACAACAGCTGAAAGTTTTCATATCTGCGGCTGGTTTGGAAAAGGTAACAGAAGCAAGGAAAGCTTCCATCTTACTCAACTGCATAGGGCAGGAAGGTCAAGACCTTTACTTTAATATTCTCAAAGGTAATGAAGAAAGTCATAAGTTTGAAGAGGTGCTTTTATTGTTTGATCAGTATTTCGAACCCAAACAGAACGAACTCATCAGTACATTTAATTTCTTTAAACGTGACCAGCAAGAAGGTGAAACATTTGATAACTTCTACTGTGAATTAAGAAGGCTGGTTAAAAATTGCAACTTTAAAGATGATGCAAGAATGTTGAGAGACAGGATTGTTATGGGAGTGTATGACAAGAAAATACAGCAAAGGCTCTTGGAAGATAGCGGATTAACACTTGAAAAAGCAGTTGACAAATGCAGATCCACCGAGTTAGCTAAAGAACATGTGAGAGCGATGACAAAACAAGAGGTTGCTGTGGCAGTCGATGTGCTTCAGAACACAAGTGGGAAGGGCTCCCAGAATAAACTAGAAGCTAAGTATATCAGGAATACACATAATAAAATCAAAGCTAACAATAAAAATAGTGGGTTTTATCTTTATCAATGTTTAAAATGTAATAGACAGCATGGGCCAAGACAGTGCCCCGCTTTTGGCAAAGTCTGTTCTAAATGTCAAAAGTTGAACCATTTTGCAGTAGGTTGTAAAAGCAAATCAGTGAATTTAGTTAAAGAAATAGAAAAGCCAGATGATAATCTTGTTCATGATTTGTGACTAGTTAAGATGTGTCATTCCATTGGTAATAATAATAAGAATTTACAGGAATGGCTAACAACATTAAAAATTGAAAATAAAAGAGTTGTATTAAAATGTGACACAGGAGCACAAGTAAATGTATTGTCATTAAAAGATTTTAAATTGATTGTCGATGATGAAAATCCTAAATGGTCTGAGACATCAATTTTACTTGAAGCATTTGGGGGTCATAAGATAAAACCATTGGGTAAAAGAATATTAAATGTTCATATAAAGAACAATAAAACACTTAAAGTAGAATTTATAATTATAAAAAATGATGTGCGTCCTATATTGGGTTTTAACTCCCTTATAGATTTAGAATTACTAAAGAACTATAATATTAATAGCTTATGTGTAGACAAAAACAGCATTATTAATCAGTATTCTGAACTTTTCCAGGGAATAGGTGAATTTCACACTCCGCTGGAACTGCACACCCAGGTTGATGCACAGCCAGTAGTCAAACCACCACGTAGAGTTCCCCAGGCATTGATGAAAAGACTGGCGGACAAATTAAAGAGTCTGCAAGAACATCAAATTATTGAGAAAGTCGAACACCCTAAATCTTTTGTGAGTAATCTTGTTATAATTGAAAAAAGTGATGGCAACTTAAGAATTTGTTTAGATCCACAACACTTAAACAAAGTATTAGTAAGACAATATCATCTCATTCCGACCTTGCAAGAAATAGTAAGCAAGTTAAGCAATAAAACTGTGTTCTCAGTACTTGATTTGTCAGATGGATTTTATAATATAAAACTAACAGAGAAATCAACAGATCTATGTACATTCAGCACCCCAATGGGCTGCTATAAATTTCTTAGATTGCCATTCGGGATATCAGTAGCTCCCGAAATTTTCCAAAAATACACGGAGAAAGCATTCGGGGATATACCCGGTGTGGTAATTTATTGTGACGATCTGTGCATATGTGCTGAAAATGAAACCGAACATGATAAAATACTAAAGCAAGTACTTGAAAGAGCTAAAGAGAACAATGTAAAATTTAATAAAAGAAAATTCCAGTACAAACTAAAGGAAGTTAAATATTTTGGACACATTTTTTCCAGGGACGGAATGAGAATTGATAGTGATAGGGTAAAAGCCATATTGAATATTAAAAGTCCAAGGAATAAAAAAAAATTGCAGGTATTTTTGGGAATGATAAACTATTTAAGAAATTTTATTTGTAATCTAGCAGAGTTAGTATCACCTTTACAAATGTTATTAAAAAGAAATACATGGCGCAGCCGAATACCGAACCAAGAAGGAATTATTGATGAGTAAAGAAGATAAATTATTAGAAGACGTGGACCAAGTACCCTGTGACGTGGACATGGGCTCACCGATAGAATACAGAATGCCATCACCACTTAAACTAGATTCAATTGAAGAAATGTTGCCCAGGTGGAAAGGTTTTAAACAACAGCTGAAAGTTTTCATATCTGCGGCTGGTTTGGAAAAGGTAACAGAAGCAAGGAAAGCTTCCATCTTACTCAACTGCATAGGGCAGGAAGGTCAAGACCTTTACTTTAATATTCTCAAAGGTAATGAAGAAAGTCATAAGTTTGAAGAGGTGCTTTTATTGTTTGATCAGTATTTCGAACCCAAACAGAACGAACTCATCAGTACATTTAATTTCTTTAAACGTGACCAGCAAGAAGGTGAAACATTTGATAACTTCTACTGTGAATTAAGAAGGCTGGTTAAAAATTGCAACTTTAAAGATGATGCAAGAATATTGAGAATAATACATGGCCTAACCATGACCTAACTATACTACTAATCTTGTTATAATTGTAATATAATGGTATCCACCAAAACTAAACGCATACAACACTTGTTTGTTAGTGGGAACAAAACGTCATAAGTACAGACGGTGGTAAAACAGCCTTTACATACTAGCCTAAGTTTGTATGCGTTTAGGCGTGGCTACAGACAGTTGCAAAACGACTGAGAGAGATGGAGGGTTGAATGACGGGTGCCATTCGCTCTTGCGCTGAGAGCTTACGCGTGCTAAGATCGTTGTAACAAAAATAAAAAAGAACAATATAGGATTGCATATAAATTTATTGAGTTTTATTGAGAATAATACATGGCGCAGCCGAATACCGAACCAAGAAGGAATTATTGATGAGTAAAGAAGATAAATTATTAGAAGACGTGGACCAAGTACCCTGTGACGTGGACATGGGCTCACCGATAGAATACAGAATGCCATCACCACTTAAACTAGATTCAATTGAAGAAATGTTGCCCAGGTGGAAAGGTTTTAAACAACAGCTGAAAGTTTTCATATCTGCGGCTGGTTTGGAAAAGGTAACAGAAGCAAGGAAAGCTTCCATCTTACTCAACTGCATAGGGCAGGAAGGTCAAGACCTTTACTTTAATATTCTCAAAGGTAATGAAGAAAGTCATAAGTTTGAAGAGGTGCTTTTATTGTTTGATCAGTATTTCGAACCCAAACAGAACGAACTCATCAGTACATTTAATTTCTTTAAACGTGACCAGCAAGAAGGTGAAACATTTGATAACTTCTACTGTGAATTAAGAAGGCTGGTTAAAAATTGCAACTTTAAAGATGATGCAAGAATGTTGAGAGACAGGATTGTTATGGGAGTGTATGACAAGAAAATACAGCAAAGGCTCTTGGAAGATAGCGGATTAACACTTGAAAAAGCAGTTGACAAATGCAGATCCACCGAGTTAGCTAAAGAACATGTGAGAGCGATGACAAAACAAGAGGTTGCTGTGGCAGTCGATGTGCTTCAGAACACAAGTGGGAAGGGCTCCCAGAATAAACTAGAAGCTAAGTATATCAGGAATACACATAATAAAATCAAAGCTAACAATAAAAATAGTGGGTTTTATCTTTATCAATGTTTAAAATGTAATAGACAGCATGGGCCAAGACAGTGCCCCGCTTTTGGCAAAGTCTGTTCTAAATGTCAAAAGTTGAACCATTTTGCAGTAGGTTGTAAAAGCAAATCAGTGAATTTAGTTAAAGAAATAGAAAAGCCAGATGATAATCTTGTTCATGATTTGTGACTAGTTAAGATGTGTCATTCCATTGGTAATAATAATAAGAATTTACAGGAATGGCTAACAACATTAAAAATTGAAAATAAAAGAGTTGTATTAAAATGTGACACAGGAGCACAAGTAAATGTATTGTCATTAAAAGATTTTAAATTGATTGTCGATGATGAAAATCCTAAATGGTCTGAGACATCAATTTTACTTGAAGCATTTGGGGGTCATAAGATAAAACCATTGGGTAAAAGAATATTAAATGTTCATATAAAGAACAATAAAACACTTAAAGTAGAATTTATAATTATAAAAAATGATGTGCGTCCTATATTGGGTTTTAACTCCCTTATAGATTTGGAATTACTAAAGAACTATAATATTAATAGCTTATGTGTAGACAAAAACAGCATTATTAATCAGTATTCTGAACTTTTCCAGGGAATAGGTGAATTTCACACTCCGCTGGAACTGCACACCCAGGTTGATGCACAGCCAGTAGTCAAACCACCACGTAGAGTTCCCCAGGCATTGATGAAAAGACTGGCAGACAAATTAAAGAGTCTGCAAGAACATCAAATTATTGAGAAAGTCGAACACCCTAAATCTTTTGTGAGTAATCTTGTTATAATTGAAAAAAGTGATGGCAACTTAAGAATTTGTTTAGATCCACAACACTTAAACAAAGTATTAGTAAGACAATATCATCTCATTCCGACCTTGCAAGAAATAGTAAGCAAGTTAAGCAATAAAACTGTGTTCTCAGTACTTGATTTGTCAGATGGATTTTATAATATAAAACTAACAGAGAAATCAACAGATCTATGTACATTCAGCACCCCAATGGGCTGCTATAAATTTCTTAGATTGCCATTCGGGATATCAGTAGCTCCCGAAATTTTCCAAAAATACACGGAGAAAGCATTCGGGGATATACCCGGTGTGGTAATTTATTGTGACGATCTGTGCATATGTGCTGAAAATGAAACCGAACATGATAAAATACTAAAGCAAGTACTTGAAAGAGCTAAAGAGAACAATGTAAAATTTAATAAAAGAAAATTCCAGTACAAACTAAAGGAAGTTAAATATTTTGGACACATTTTTTCCAGGGACGGAATGAGAATTGATAGTGATAGGGTAAAAGCCATATTGAATATTAAAAGTCCAAGGAATAAAAAGGAATTGCAGGTATTTTTGGGAATGATAAACTATTTAAGAAATTTTATTTGTAATCTAGCAGAGTTAGTATCACCTTTACAAATGTTATTAAAAAGAAATACATCTTGGTTATGGACAGAAATTCATGAAAAGGCCTTTGATAATATTAAAAGATGTATAAGTTCAGCACCTGTTTTACAAAACTATAATGATAAATTGCCAAATACAATTCAATGTGATGCTTCTAAGGATGGACTTGGTTGTTGTTTAATGCAGAATGGCAAGCCTGTCTGTTATGCTTCTAGAAGTCTAACAAGTGCAGAGAAAAATTTTTCACAAATTGAAAAAGAATTGTTAAGTGTAGTGTGGGCCACAAAAAAGTTTCATTATTACATATATGGAAAAAAATGTAATGTTCTAAATGATCACAAACCTTTAGAAACATTGTTAAAAAAAGGAATACATGAAATTCCATCAGCAAGACTACAAAGATTAAAATTAAAGTTATTAAAGTATGATATTGATTTTAAGTATCAGAAAGGACGACTAATGCACATTGCAGATCTGTTATCCCGCTCATACTTGCCTGAAGTTGATGAAGATCAGTCCTATATGTTTGAGGTAGTGCATTGTATTGGTTTGGCGACACATCTGCAATGTACAGTTGAACAAAAACAAGAGCTTGTAAGAGAAACAAACAAAGATGAAGAATTAATTCAATTATCTAATTTTACTTTGAATGGATGGCCAATTAATATAAGAACCTTATCAGTAAATCTAAAAAATTATTACAAATTCAGGGAAAATATAACAATTGATAAACAACTAATTTTTATGAATGACAGATTAATAGTTCCACAATCCTTAAGAGTTAAGTTCTTGAATAAATTACATGAAGGACATTTAGGAATAACTAAAATGAAACAATTAGCTAGGGGTTTGTATGATTGGCCATACATTGATTCACAAATAGAAAGAATAGTAAGTAAATGTTATATTTGTCAGACTTACCAAAATAATAACATCAAAGAACCTTTGTTGTCACATGTAGTACCAGATTTACCTTTTTCAAAAATTGGTGCAGATATTATGGATTTCAGAAAGAACAGTTATCTTGTTGTATATGATTACATGTCAAAGTGGTTAGATATAAGAAAATTAGCTAGCAAGTCTGCACAATCAGTAATAAATGCACTGGTTGATATTTTTAGTTGCTTTGGCATACCATCAGAAGTAGTAACAGATCATGTTCCATTTGACTCTTTACAGTGTAACAAATTTGCAAGTGACTGGGGTTTCAAATTTACTTATTCAAGTCCACGTTACCCACAATCTAATGGTATGGCAGAGCGAGGCGTTCAAATTGCTAAGAAATTGTTAACAAAATGTCACGAAGACAAGACAGACTACAGACTAGCATTGTTACAGTATAGGTCATCACCAGTTTCAGGTACACATTTCTCACCAGCTCAATTAATTATGAATAGAAACCTAAAAACTAAGTTGCCATCCACTCATAGATACTTAGAGCCTAAGTTAAATAATAATGTAAAAATGGAATTTAGTAAAGTAATACATAGAAATGTAAATAACTATAATAAGAAAGCGAAAACAAAGGGTAACTTTTGTGTTAATCAAGGGGTGTGGTTCTTAAAAGATCCAACAAAATGTAAATGGTATTTGGGTAAAATTATAAAAGTTAATAATAACAGGTCTTATGTTGTAAAAGACACTGAGGGTTGTGTCTATACAAGAACATCTTATCATATAAGATCTCAATAATTTGATGAACTTGGGTGTGGGGTTCAAGGCAGCATTAGGTTAATTTGTGTCTTAATTTATAGTACCTATTAAAACTTAAGGTTTTTCTTTATTTCATAAATACTTACTGTGTAACATACAAACACAATTTATAACAGTTGTTTTTATAGGAGTAATAAGAGTCATATTGCGATTATATAATATTTTCTTGTGGAGGGCGATATCTGTAACTTTTTTTTTTTTTTTTTTTTAATTTTTTTTTAACGAAAGGGGTATGATGTAATATAATGGTATCCACCAAAACTAAACGCATACAACACTTGTTTGTTAGTGGGAACAAAACGTCATAAGTACAGACGGTGGTAAAACAGCCATTACATACTAGCCTAAGTTTGTATGCGTTTAGGCGTGGCTACAGACAGTTGCAAAACGACTGAGAGAGATGGAGGGTTGAATGACGGGTGCCATTCGCTCTTGCGCTGAGAGCTTACGCGTGCTAAGATCGTTGTAACAAAAATAAAAAAGAACAATATAGGATTGCATATAAATTTATTGAGTTTTATTGAGAATAATACATGGCGCAGCCGAATACCGAACCAAGAAGGAATTATTGATGAGTAAAGAAGATAAATTATTAGAAGACGTGGACCAAGTACCCTGTGACGTGGACATGGGCTCACCGATAGAATACAGAATGCCATCACCACTTAAACTAGATTCAATTGAAGAAATGTTGCCCAGGTGGAAAGGTTTTAAACAACAGCTGAAAGTTTTCATATCTGCGGCTGGTTTGGAAAAGGTAACAGAAGCAAGGAAAGCTTCCATCTTACTCAACTGCATAGGGCAGGAAGGTCAAGACCTTTACTTTAATATTCTCAAAGGTAATGAAGAAAGTCATAAGTTTGAAGAGGTGCTTTTATTGTTTGATCAGTATTTCGAACCCAAACAGAACGAACTCATCAGTACATTTAATTTCTTTAAACGTGACCAGCAAGAAGGTGAAACATTTGATAACTTCTACTGTGAATTAAGAAGGCTGGTTAAAAATTGCAACTTTAAAGATGATGCAAGAATGTTGAGAGACAGGATTGTTATGGGAGTGTATGACAAGAAAATACAGCAAAGGCTCTTGGAAGATAGCGGATTAACACTTGAAAAAGCAGTTGACAAATGCAGATCCACCGAGTTAGCTAAAGAACATGTGAGAGCGATGACAAAACAAGAGGTTGCTGTGGCAGTCGATGTGCTTCAGAACACAAGTGGGAAGGGCTCCCAGAATAAACTAGAAGCTAAGTATATCAGGAATACACATAATAAAATCAAAGCTAACAATAAAAATAGTGGGTTTTATCTTTATCAATGTTTAAAATGTAATAGACAGCATGGGCCAAGACAGTGCCCCGCTTTTGGCAAAGTCTGTTCTAAATGTCAAAAGTTGAACCATTTTGCAGTAGGTTGTAAAAGCAAATCAGTGAATTTAGTTAAAGAAATAGAAAAGCCAGATGATAATCTTGTTCATGATTTGTGACTAGTTAAGATGTGTCATTCCATTGGTAATAATAATAAGAATTTACAGGAATGGCTAACAACATTAAAAATTGAAAATAAAAGAGTTGTATTAAAATGTGACACAGGAGCACAAGTAAATGTATTGTCATTAAAAGATTTTAAATTGATTGTCGATGATGAAAATCCTAAATGGTCTGAGACATCAATTTTACTTGAAGCATTTGGGGGTCATAAGATAAAACCATTGGGTAAAAGAATATTAAATGTTCATATAAAGAACAATAAAACACTTAAAGTAGAATTTATAATTATAAAAAATGATGTGCGTCCTATATTGGGTTTTAACTCCCTTATAGATTTGGAATTACTAAAGAACTATAATATTAATAGCTTATGTGTAGACAAAAACAGCATTATTAATCAGTATTCTGAACTTTTCCAGGGAATAGGTGAATTTCACACTCCGCTGGAACTGCACACCCAGGTTGATGCACAGCCAGTAGTCAAACCACCACGTAGAGTTCCCCAGGCATTGATGAAAAGACTGGCAGACAAATTAAAGAGTCTGCAAGAACATCAAATTATTGAGAAAGTCGAACACCCTAAATCTTTTGTGAGTAATCTTGTTATAATTGAAAAAAGTGATGGCAACTTAAGAATTTGTTTAGATCCACAACACTTAAACAAAGTATTAGTAAGACAATATCATCTCATTCCGACCTTGCAAGAAATAGTAAGCAAGTTAAGCAATAAAACTGTGTTCTCAGTACTTGATTTGTCAGATGGATTTTATAATATAAAACTAACAGAGAAATCAACAGATCTATGTACATTCAGCACCCCAATGGGCTGCTATAAATTTCTTAGATTGCCATTCGGGATATCAGTAGCTCCCGAAATTTTCCAAAAATACACGGAGAAAGCATTCGGGGATATACCCGGTGTGGTAATTTATTGTGACGATCTGTGCATATGTGCTGAAAATGAAACCGAACATGATAAAATACTAAAGCAAGTACTTGAAAGAGCTAAAGAGAACAATGTAAAATTTAATAAAAGAAAATTCCAGTACAAACTAAAGGAAGTTAAATATTTTGGACACATTTTTTCCAGGGATGGAATGAGAATTGATAGTGATAGGGTAAAAGCCATATTGAATATTAAAAGTCCAAGGAATAAAAAGGAATTGCAGGTATTTTTGGGAATGATAAACTATTTAAGAAATTTTATTTGTAATCTAGCAGAGTTAGTATCACCTTTACAAATGTTATTAAAAAGAAATACATCTTGGTTATGGACAGAAATTCATGAAAAGGCCTTTGATAATATTAAAAGATGTATAAGTTCAGCACCTGTTTTACAAAACTATAATGATAAATTGCCAAATACAATTCAATGTGATGCTTCTAAGGATGGACTTGGTTGTTGTTTAATGCAGAATGGCAAGCCTGTCTGTTATGCTTCTAGAAGTCTAACAAGTGCAGAGAAAAATTTTTCACAAATTGAAAAAGAATTGTTAAGTGTAGTGTGGGCCACAAAAAAGTTTCATTATTACATATATGGAAAAAAATGTAATGTTCTAAATGATCACAAACCTTTAGAAACATTGTTAAAAAAAGGAATACATGAAATTCCATCAGCAAGACTACAAAGATTAAAATTAAAGTTATTAAAGTATGATATTGATTTTAAGTATCAGAAAGGACGACTAATGCACATTGCAGATCTGTTATCCCGCTCATACTTGCCTGAAGTTGATGAAGATCAGTCCTATATGTTTGAGGTAGTGCATTGTATTGGTTTGGCGACACATCTGCAATGTACAGTTGAACAAAAACAAGAGCTTGTAAGAGAAACAAACAAAGATGAAGAATTAATTCAATTATCTAATTTTACTTTGAATGGATGGCCAATTAATATAAGAACCTTATCAGTAAATCTAAAAAATTATTACAAATTCAGGGAAAATATAACAATTGATAAACAACTAATTTTTATGAATGACAGATTAATAGTTCCACAATCCTTAAGAGTTAAGTTCTTGAATAAATTACATGAAGGACATTTAGGAATAACTAAAATGAAACAATTAGCTAGGGGTTTGTATGATTGGCCATACATTGATTCACAAATAGAAAGAATAGTAAGTAAATGTTATATTTGTCAGACTTACCAAAATAATAACATCAAAGAACCTTTGTTGTCACATGTAGTACCAGATTTACCTTTTTCAAAAATTGGTGCAGATATTATGGATTTCAGAAAGAACAGTTATCTTGTTGTATATGATTACATGTCAAAGTGGTTAGATATAAGAAAATTAGCTAGCAAGTCTGCACAATCAGTAATAAATGCACTGGTTGATATTTTTAGTTGCTTTGGCATACCATCAGAAGTAGTAACAGATCATGTTCCATTTGACTCTTTACAGTGTAACAAATTTGCAAGTGACTGGGGTTTCAAATTTACTTATTCAAGTCCACGTTACCCACAATCTAATGGTATGGCAGAGCGAGGCGTTCAAATTGCTAAGAAATTGTTAACAAAATGTCACGAAGACAAGACAGACTACAGACTAGCATTGTTACAGTATAGGTCATCACCAGTTTCAGGTACACATTTCTCACCAGCTCAATTAATTATGAATAGAAACCTAAAAACTAAGTTGCCATCCACTCATAGATACTTAGAGCCTAAGTTAAATAATAATGTAAAAATGGAATTTAGTAAAGTAATACATAGAAATGTAAATAACTATAATAAGAAAGCGAAAACAAAGGGTAACTTTTGTGTTAATCAAGGGGTGTGGTTCTTAAAAGATCCAACAAAATGTAAATGGTATTTGGGTAAAATTATAAAAGTTAATAATAACAGGTCTTATGTTGTAAAAGACACTGAGGGTTGTGTCTATACAAGAACATCTTATCATATAAGATCTCAATAATTTGATGAACTTGGGTGTGGGGTTCAAGGCAGCATTAGGTTAATTTGTGTCTTAATTTATAGTACCTATTAAAACTTAAGGTTTTTCTTTATTTCATAAATACTTACTGTGTAACATACAAACACAATTTATAACAGTTGTTTTTATAGGAGTAATAAGAGTCATATTGCGATTATATAATATTTTCTTGTGGAGGGCGATATCTGTAACTTTTTTTTTTTTTTTTTTTTAATTTTTTTTTAACGAAAGGGGTATGATGTAATATAATGGTATCCACCAAAACTAAACGCATACAACACTTGTTTGTTAGTGGGAACAAAACGTCATAAGTACAGACGGTGGTAAAACAGCCATTACATACTAGCCTAAGTTTGTATGCGTTTAGGCGTGGCTACAGACAGTTGCAAAACGACTGAGAGAGATGGAGGGTTGAATGACGGGTGCCATTCGCTCTTGCGCTGAGAGCTTACGCGTGCTAAGATCGTTGTAACAAAAATAAAAAAGAACAATATAGGATTGCATATAAATTTATTGAGTTTTATTGAGAATAATACATACCTAATCCAGATAGACAGAAAGACAGACAAGTTTTTTTTTTGTTGTAAGTACATTAATATGCATTCTTTGAAAAGCATGTTATTTTAACATTACAAACATACACTTTAATTTTTATTTGTATGGATGTAAGTGTAGACTAACGGCTCCGGTCCCGGCCATGAGAATAAATTCTTAAAAATAATAGTCTAAAAAACTAAAAAACACGCTTTTTATAGAAAACCGAACTAAAAAAATAGAAAATAAGTTTTAATCAATTTAAATTAAGAATATGTACATAGTGTTAAACATTTCAATAAATATAAATTAATAATAGTGGAAATAAAAAGAAATATATTTCATTTAAAAGAAAAAAGCGTGGGGTGCATGCATCAATAGATATAAATATTTTATTGAAATATTTATATCTAATGACCAAAATAAAAATATCCCCAATTACTAATATTCCCCCTAACCCCTCCAGCTAAGCTAAATTGCTTGTGTTAGGAGTGGGTTCACGTCGGTTAAATGGCCAGGATTTGAACCCGGGACCACTCGATCGTAGGATCGACTCCTTAACCACTAAGCTACCGTAACGTACAAAACAATTGCTCGTTTAAAGGTATTAGATTCAATGAAATTCTATGGTGTATAAGGTCATTAGGGATTTCCGCACGAAAAAAAAAAAAAAAAAAGGTATTAGGCAGATAGAACCATTTTCACTGAGCCCAACAAAAACCTATCTTGTTTTTTTTTGGATCTGCCACAATAGTTTTTTTACCTTTGGTAGGTTTTTACCCTGTTGCCCTTGGTACAACAAGCATATTTTTTTAATTCTTAAACTATTTTTTCTGCCACAGATCGTAGGAGAGCGCGGTGAAAACTCGCAGAGTACGATGAACGACCACCACGACCTCACCAACGTGGTGTTCTTCGCCGACGTCGGGAGAGACGCCATTTCTTGCTGGAACGTGGACAAACCACTGACCAGAAATAATGTTCCGGTGCTGGTTAGAGACGAGGAGACGCTCAGTTACCCTTCAGGTATTACACAATTTTATTATTCTCCTCCAACATTTTTTTTAAATTGGGATTGACGAGTTATCCACAATTTTGTGGGTTTAAATTTTTTCAAGTTTCTACTTTTCTAAAATTAAAGTAGTCTATGTTACGCCTTGTAATATTCCTATCTGCCAGTAGAAGTCCCGTCAAAATTGGCACAGCCGTTCCAGATATTACCTCTTTGAAACAAAAAGACAGACAGACAGACAAAAATATTAAACTTGTATTTTTGTTATAAGTTTCGTGTATAAATTCATATGCAATCATTTTAAAAACCTGTTATTTTAATATTACAAACAGACAATTCAATTTCATTTATTTGTATAGATATTGGTCTATGGTCTATTGTTTATATATTGGTCTTTGGTTTGGGGTAATTTTTGGGGATAATCTTTGGGGTAAATCACAACATTCAGCCTCTCAATCTTAGTAGGCAGGTATAGATTATTCATAGGAAATAATTTTTAATGAAGCTGTAGGTAGGTAGGTACTTTTCGACCCGGGGATGGCCCAGGGTCAGTCGGGGTGCGAGGGATATGCTATATGGGCAACCTTACACCCCGGCGTCTGTAGACCCGAGACGGCGTGCGGTTTTAGTCGGTTCAAGCCCGACATAACCGCCCCCGCAGGCCGGCGGGGGGGTATCCGTAGGGATTTCCGCACGAAAAAAAAAAGAAAGTCCTTTTCGACCAATTTCAGAATCATTAAAAATAACCCTCCCCGCCCTCCTCTGAACGAAGTTCTATACATAGATTTAGATCGCAAAAAAGAGAACATCCAGGACGGGACTTGAACCCGTGACCAGTCCCTTACAGGGGGAACGCTCTGACCAACTGAGGAACCTAGACAAGTGTATTATGTAGTAGTTTTTAGGTGGTTCAGTTGGTCAGAGCATTCTTCCTGTAAGGGACTGGTCGCGGGTTCAAGTCCCGTCCTAGATGTTCTCTTTTTCCGATCTAAATCTATAGGAAAAGTAAGCATAGTAATTGCTTAAAAAAATGTATCGAATGAAGTTTTATATATTTACCTACTCCTTTAAGGAACCAAATTGCAAGAACCAAATTCTGTATATTTACGCCTATCGTTAAAGAAGAAAAATCATGTATAAAACCCTTTCCGTAATCCAACCACATTCTGTATTTCTCCTCCTCCCCAAGGGCCTAAACGAACCAAATTTGCCCTACTCATTCCTTACCTAAATCTGTATAATTTGTTAAGCGGGGTAAAACCCGACCCCACCAGGCGAGCCCGCGCTGCCGGCCAAGGTCCGCCGGTAACCCTGGGGTTATCCTTTCGAGGGCTTACCCGGGGTGCCCGGCAATGGACACTTGGGCAGGACACCGTGCGGTTTAGGATGCACGACATAACCGGTGGGGGGGTATCCGAAGGGATTTCCACACGTAAAAAAAAAAGTGTCCATGGTGTGCCAACATGGCAATCAATAGCTTGCCTTACTAACAGACCTTGCATAATTCCAGATCTGCACGTGACAGGCGACGAACTGTGGGTGACAGCGAACCAACTGCCTCGCTTCGTGTACTCAAGGCTTGACCCCAATAAAGTCAACTTTTACGTTTACAAGTGAGTGTCATCGTCATCATCATCATCAGCGTTGGTCCCGGACACATCCGAGGATGTGACCTCGGTCCGTTTACTACTTCTTTAGATTTGGCTTTTTCGGCTTTTACGGGAGCGACTGCCATCTGACTTCCCAACATCGAGAAGAAAGCCTGCATCAGAGCACATTCCAAACTATAATCACTCAGATCCGTTTACCGTCCCCGACGAGTGCCGATAGAAGTGAAAACTAAGTAAGAAAGCGTTTGGTGCCGATGATGCGAGTTTCGCGCTTTTCGATCCGAAACGATCTGGATGATCCATCCGATCCGATCATTCCCCTTCGGCCGCCATCGCAACTGTGATTCATAACCAGTTGCGATGGAAGTTTTTTTTACCTTTAATGGCAACTAGTTGCGATGGAAGAATGTTTTCTCTATTACGCAACCAGTTGCGAACTAAGAATTTTTTTAACAGTGTAGTTGCGACAAAATATTTTTAAGTCTTAATACGCAACCGGGCTATTATATACATAGACGAAATATATGATGAAATCACGAAATCAGGATGATGTTCAGATATGGAAGTATTTCAAAAATAACTATGGGGTATTGTTGTACTACACTTTGTTAACACGTTAACTTTGTTCCACAAAATCACCAAGGGTGTTCACAATATTTTAGGGTTAAACTAGACTTAGAACAAATTACAGCCACACCACCACCAATGACCTACATATCTAAGACTTTATTCTTAAGAGAATGTTTAGGTCATATATGGAATACGTCGCCCCCTTAGCTACTATCTCTGATGCTCACTGTACATAAACATACAATTTTATACTACAGACAACAGAAATACAGTTTTAAATAAAAGTTTTTTTTTTCAATTACGAAGGTTCCTAAACATAAACCCTTGATACCTTAACATATCGAGTTTCTACTGTACATAATAAAATAGTATATTAATTTATTTTTAAAACGTTATAGAGAAAGGGCTGATAATCTCCAGACAATGACCCACTGTAATTTTCTACTTACAATGAAGGTTGCGTAGCAAGAAAATTAAAATATTTTTAGTAACTGGTTGCGAAACTTAGTTGCCATGATGGAAAATGGATTACAGCTTGGCAGCTGGATGCGTAATAAGAGAAAACATTCTTCTATCGCAACTAGTTGTCATCAAAGGTAAAAAATTCTTCCATCGCAACTGGTTGCGAATCACAGTTGCGATGGCGGCCGAAGGGGATCATTCATCCAATCTGATCCATCCATCCATCAATTTTTGAATATGAAAAGTGCTCAACGCGCTTAAAGAAGTTTTCACTTCAGAAATATATCTGCATTTTTTTTTATAAATATTCTACGACATTCTACACAGCGCTTTCTAGACCCAAAGTAAGCATAGTTTAACTAGCTTGTGTTATGGGTTCCAGAATGCGGATAAACTTACTTATATACTTTTTTTTGTAAATACATACATATTATACATAGAAACACCTAGACCAATGCAAATAGACACATGCATACAAATATTTGCACTGCAGCAGTCGAATGCACTACCACTACGCCACAGAGGCTGTCGCATTCTCTATATCCGGATTCTAGAACCCATATTACAAGCTATGCTTAGTTTAGATTTGTATAGCGCTATCTAGAATCTATTATTACATCATACTCCGGCGAGTCGAAAAAAAAATGTGTTTAATATTCGCAATTACATCCTAATACGCAGTTTTTAAAATTTGCTTTATATATTTCAGGGCAAATATACAAGAATTGATCTCCGGAACGGCCTGTGAACCTCAGAGAAGGTACCAAATCAAGCCCTTCCAGTCGCCAGCGCAACCCAACAGAGGATACTATTAAAATGCTGGATTTTTTAAATATTTACGTCTCATTAATTTTATATCTAGATCAGATAAAAAAAAATATTTTTGTAATTAAATGCCTTGATAATAATAAAAAAATTGTTTATACGTTTGTTGATTTATTTTATCTACTTAGGTCATGATCCTTCATCACCTTTCCCCAACTCAGTTGGGATCGGCTTTTAGTACATCATACATATATATATAGGCAGAGACAACAGCCCGCGATCTGCTTCTGTCCTTACACATACTTCACGAGCTTCCTTCACTGTCATTAAACCTTTCATGCAAGCCCGCCGGTTTCGAGTGCTTTTGATCTGCCCAACTAAGTCCAACTACAAAACGGCCGATATTATCCGTGAAGGACTGGCATCTGACTTCCACAGCCCACTGGCGATATCGAAGGTCTGGTTAGACCAGTAACGGCTGCGATAGATAGTGTGGTTAGCAGACAAATGTTTTTATACGGTAGAGGAGTTCATGAATGACACAAAATAAGACATTATTTAGATTAACACATATTTATCCCAAATGTGTTATTGAAGCACATACTTATTAACAATTGACATATTTTACTAAGTTTTTATTTTTTTGTGTATAATCTATGACATTCAATTTTAATGATTTAAGAATAACAAATGATAATATAACGAATAAATTTGAAAAATAAATTGACAATGAATAAATAAAAAATTTGCATGCCTAATATAGGCGAAATATGATAAGTACTTTATAGATTTAAGAACCAATTGTAACCATATTTCATGCGACTAAATGATCTTTCTTTCTTTCTTTCGTATGGCAAACGGGCCCGACAGCTTAACGTGCTTAACGTGCTTTACGAGGCACGGTGGGGGTCTCAACTTAAGGCGTTAAGAATAGTCGTCCATTCTAAGACTGACCTAACATTTCCTAACTTTGCAATGTGTTAACCAACTCGGTTAACACGGCCTCTGTGGCGTAGCGGTAGTGCATTCGACTGCTACGACAGGGGGCGCTGGGTAGATTCCCGCTCAGTGCAAATATTTGTATGCATGATTATGTCCATTTGCATTTGTCTGGGTGTTTCTATGTATAATATGTACTAATTTACAAAAAAAAAAGTAAATAAGTATGTTTATCCGCATTCTGGAACCCATAACACAAGCTAGTTATACTATGCTAATTGGTCTAGAAAGCGCCGTGTAGAATGTCGTAGAGTATTTATTATACTTATTAATTACCAGCTGTGCCTGCGACTTTGTCTGTGTGGATTTTGATTTTTAGGTCTTTAGTTCTTTTGCGCGGTCCCTAATTATTTTTCTAAAATTATCTGAGGGGATTTCCGCACGGAAACATAAGGGGGTCGGTTTAGTCCTCATACTTTAGGTTTGGCTTCGATTACGACTTTCATAGGAACGTCTGTCGTCTGAGGCTGGCTTGGACTTCAAAAGGCTTTGTATGTCACAAACAACCATTGCATATTCGAATCAAATCTTTCTTAGCAGAATATCTTGAAAACAAAATGGTCACAGCTCTGCTTCTATGCGAGCAATTTCAATCAAACACGGCTGATTTTAAGTCAGACCAAGACCTTTCTAGTAGAACAAACCGCATCTAAATCCGTTCAGTAGTTTTAGCTTCCATCGCGAACAAACAGACAAGAATTCCAAAAAATAAAGTTTTGGGTTCAGAATCGTTAATTTAATATAATCCAAGATCTTCTACCTACTAACTAATCTACAATTTTATAATAGTATACATTGTTTATTATGAACAATCGACAAATGTGGTGAAATTATAATAGTGCACTTAACTTATAACTATATTAGCTGCTGCCGACCTTACAGAAGCAGGCCGTGGCGGAGGCGTGTCGTGTGTGTCCTACACACGCCTGCCAACTCACCGACGCGGGATAAAACCCGACCCCACCAGGCGAGACCGCGGTGGCGGCCAAAGTCCGCCGGTAACCCTGGAGTTATCCTTTCGAGGGCTTACCCGGGGTGCCCGGCAATGGACACTTGGGCAGGACACCGTGCGGTTTTAGTCGATGCACGACATAACCGCCCCCGCTGGCCGGCGGAGGGTATCCAAAGGGATATCCGCACTTTAAAAAAAAAAATAAGCTGCTGCCCGCGGATCCGCCCGCGTAGATGTCGGTTATCGCAACTAAACATAGCCTATCCTTTTCCACCCCAATTTCATCCCTACAAAGGTCGAAATTTCAAAAACGCTCAGAGATTTATTTATCACTAGCTGACCCGGCGAACTTCGTACCGCCTAACAGTCGATTCTTTAATTACTTTTTGTTTAATACTTATTCTGCTATTCGGGACACCGGGTCAGCTAGAAAATATTAAAATAAGTGGTTTTTTTTTCAGGCCATTTTTTAAATTTATCTCTCCGTAAGAACCATCCCGTCCTTCAAGGAATATTATAAATAAAGAATTAGTGAAATCGGTTTAGCTGCTCTCGAGATTTGCGCCTAGCAACACGTTCAGCGATTCATTTTTATATTATAGATTAGGTGCTTATAACAAACAAAGTTTAATGGTGCTATCTTCGAAAATGACGAACTTTCATCCCCTATTTCAACTCCTTGAAGCTTTTTTAGCCTATATCCTTCTCCAAGCTCTAGTCCAAACTTGTATCAAAATACATAAAAATCGGGTTAGTGGTTCAAGCGTGAAAGCGTAACAGACAAACAGACAGACTAACTTTCGCATTTATAATATTAGTATACCAACCATTGCATATTTCGCCACATTTTGTTTTTTGCATTTCATGAATCTGCAATCAGCCCATGGCTTTTAGCAGATGTGATGTGGGCTTTTGCTTATAAATAGAATGTGCCCACCAGCGAGGACATCTATTCCTTATGCAGAGGAAGATACTAATACCTTCCTCTGCATTAGAGAGAGAGATATATAAGATATTTTCTCACATAAAAATAATAATCGTTTATTAAGAACCATCGACAAACATGTGAACAGTGTAGTGCGTTCGCGCGAGTCGCAACGCACGCGCGGTCCGCGCGGGCGAGGCGAGCCAGTCGCGCGAGCCGCGTGACGTCAGCAGGCGGCATACCATCCACCGCATCAGCTCTAGCTTGTCTACTACTGTGCGGAGTTTCCTGTACACGGAAAGAGACAAATAAAATAAAATTATACTAATATTTAAAACGTGTGTGACAAAGCAGTAGAGCATTCAACTACTAAGTCCGGGCCCTATATTTTTTGACGACCTCTGTGGTGTAGCGGTAGTGCATTCGACTGCTAAGTCATAGGTCGCGGGTTCGGTTCCCGCTCAGTGCAAATATGTATATTTGCATTGGTCTGGGTGTTTCTATGTATAATATGTATTTATTTACAAAAAAAAGTATTTAAGTATGCTTATCCGCATTCTAGAACCCATATGACAAGCTCTGCTTAGTTTGGGTCTAGATGTTGTTGTGTACCTTGTCCTACAATATTTATTTATTTATTTAGGCTTTAGTCAAAGCAAATATCTAAGTCAAAAATCATTTATTCTGTATAGATAATTAAAACAAACACTTACAAAACATCAAAATAAAACTAGACTAATGTTTAGCAAATAATAATAATAACAAATAAAAAATAAATCTTTATTGTTCAAAAAATGTACACATTATACACAATAATTCGCCATCTATAAAATATATGTGCTTATATGAATACTCTGACCACTAAACTAGGCGTAAACCTGTTTTAATAACAGTAATTGTAACAAAATGTATTTAAATAGACCACCGGTTCGAATCACGGCCCCATACTGAGAAGACTCCAGCAAGAAACTCAGCGGGGAATGCCATCTAAACCTGCACCGAAACCTCATCTGTTAATAAACAGGTGTACCAGCTTGCAGGTGATATAGTTGGACCCCAGAGAACCCATTATTATTATTATTATATTCGACTCGACTCAGCTCCCACCAGCATTTTAGGAAGTTACAGGCCCAAGCCAACTGCTTACCCAATTGTGTGTGCTTCATATTATAATAAAGAAATAATAATAATAAACATTCTACGACATTCTACACAGCGCTTTCTAGACCCAAAGTAAGCACAGTTTAACTAGCTTGTGTTATGGGTTCCAGAATGTGGATAAACACACTTATATACCTTTTTTTTGTAAATACATACATATTATACATAGAAACACCCAGACCAATGCAAATTGACATATTCATGCATACAAATATTTGCACTGAGCGGGAATCGAACCCGCGCCCCTTGTCTTAGCAGTCGAATGCACTACCGTCAATTTGAGGGAATTTGAAAATTATGTTTGTGGGATCGTGTTCCTGAGTCTATTACCAATATTATTAAGAATCCATACACCTTCATTCGCTGCATAATTTGCCCTAAAAAGGTTACAAGCGATCAGATCCAGGACTTGAAGAATATCATTGGCATCTTTGCATTAGTTCCGGTCGTATCGGAGGCTCTTACCTTGGAGCCCGAGCTCCACCTTCCACCGTTTACTCCACCACTTTTCAGTCTTGCACGTCAATTGTAGTCAGACCATTAGCACTAATGTCATCTTCTTTGAAAAATTATTACTAACTTATACAAAGGTCCGGATACATCACACTCCTCAAACTGAGTGGCCTCTTCTTGCAAATCCCTCAGGCGACTCAGCTCCTCATCCCATTGCTGTCTAACAGCGGCCAACTCGTTCTCTTTCTCTTGCTCTAGGGAGTGTAGGAGTCGGAGCTGCGTCTCGTGTTCACGGTACTCTTTGAGAGCCTGGATTATTTTCCTGGAAGCAAGATTTTGTTTATGTTATATATGTTTTGTTTATATGTTGATTTAAAAAATATTCTAAGACACAGCATTATCTAAGCATTGCACGTATTATGGATTTTAGAATGCGCATAGGCATACTTAGATGCATTTTTTCACATCCAAGAGCAAGATCCCGTGAGGAACTCCCGCACCTAACGCACCCTGCATGCCCGTGACATCAGAGATAAAATGCAGGAGAGTCGCGTTATGCGGCGGCCACCAAACTACGTCGGCAACAAATGTCTGGTCATGCCATCTCCGCCAGGCCCCGGTAAGAGAGGTAGACCCAAGAAATGCTGCCTTGGTGTATTAGATGACATGCGTGCCAATGGTACGTAACAGTCGGAAGGAGGCTGGACACCAAGTTGACAGCCTAGGATGCGACAGGAATAACAGAACAGAACAAGACAAAGTACATTATTCCTACCCCAACCCTGGTACACTTTGAAGCCTGGCCTCCTACTGACTGCCATCTGACCTGCAGACCCGAGAGGAAAGCCTGCACCAGAGCCTCGTCCATTAGTAAACAGGTGTACAGTCTTGCAGGTCTTACCTCTTTTCATTTTCTTTTCACCAATTCCCTCTAAGTCCTCCCTGGTCTCTGCTAATAAAAAAACGAATACTTACTCCTTTCTCTCCACCATTTCAGGGTCCAAAGAATGATCCAGGGCAGTAACCTGGGCCCTTACAAAGTGCGATTGTGTAAGAGACTTCACGATAGCCCTTTCTAGTACTTTCCACATCACTAGGTCTCCATATGCTTTGATTGTACTGTCTGAGTGAGGTTGCTCGGTTATTGCAGGCATGGCTGGAATGAATGAGTAGGTGTGTATAACAATAATAGCCTTAGGTGGCTTTATGAAGAAAGCAGTTCTTGTCACAAAACTTACTAAGAGAAAGTGTCTCTCTTGTGTGAGTGTGAGCATATTGCAGGCTCTGCAATATGCTCACACTGTTCCTAAACTTAGATTAACCAACCGCTTTCGAAGCTAAGTTAGAGAGTATAAATAGTGAATGTTCTGATGGATTCTCATGCCAGCCCGACAACTAGTATGGCTTGCGGAGTGCCAATTAAGTCAACTGACTAATAAAAATAATAAAAAACATGAACAGTCATCATTGTCTAAGCCTTTTCCTAACTAAATCTAATTCTGAGAATCGGCTTCACACGTTGCATGCTAAAAATATGTATGGCGAGAGCACTACTGGCTATATTGTCCCTCGGCGCATTAATATTCTGGCTTCTTATTTAAGAGAATGTAACACTGTATCAATTGACTATATGTGGGTGATTTGTATTTTATTTTGTATACTTACTTTCTTTTTATTGTTATATCTACTCATAGTGAGTGTTATAATTTATAATCCTATGTTACGTTTTGATAACTCTTAATAGCACAGGTAATAAACCTTTGTGCTTTTTTATTGCTTTCGTTATTAAATTATGATGTACTTTGAATAATAAGAGATAAAAACAACGAAGAAGTGGCCGTATTACAATAATTTCCATGAAAAAACTGTTATCGACCTCCAGAACCCGAGGTGATATCAAAGTTCTGTAGTTGCACCAGTTATCGGACTTTTGGGATCTAACTACCTGTAACAAATGCCACTGATTTTCGTATGGCAACCGAGGCACAGAGGGGTATCACTTATAGTCCCTCAAAACATAGTATGAATATGCAAACTATTAAATCATTCAGTATGCGATAATTCAATTCTTATCATAATAGCTTCAGTGCTGAACAGTAGCAACTTTGCCAATGTCCCGTAGATATCGTTACTAATGGTATAATTAAATAATTATACATAGTGGAATTTGGCCAGTGGGGTTGCTCCCGAATTCACTTTCGCCGTACGTGACTAAACAATTCAGACTTACAAGCTATAGGTTTAGCTTTTAAAAGTTTCAGTTTCGAATTCATGAACGTTAAATCTTGCATTTTCTTTACGATCCCATCTTCAAAGGTTTCGCCAATTTTGGCCGAGTACAGTTCAGCAGAACTAATTCGTAATTGCTGTTCGAAGTTATTGCTAACATCCCTTAACTGTTTAAATGCAGACATTTTGATTCAATCAATATATAAAACACATTCGTTTTTTGTTCAATTCTACTTTATGGACAATGCTCACAAATTAATTACAAAACAATGCAAAATTAACAAAAATAAACATTAAATACAACAATCAGTTACACTTTGAAATGTGACATTAACGTTAGTGATGTGATAATAGATTACCATTAATCGATTAATTAGATAATCACTAACATGAAATAGAAATAAATTTAAATAATTATACCGAATAATCGTCAAAGTGAGTGTCCAATTTACAATCAGAAATATACTTTTACTTACACATTTTACTTTTTTCTTGTCCTAAGCCTTATCCCATTATCTGGGGTCGGCTCTGCTTGTATGCTGTTTCCACTGTTCCCGGTTTTGGGCTACGGTGTTGTCTACTCCTATCTCTTTCAGGTCCTTCTGGACCGTCGTCAACCAAGTGGCGGGCGTTCTTACCACGCCTCGCGGTCTTGTGGGTGTGCTCAGGGCAACTTGTACCATATGATCTTCAGGGCGGCGGAGTACATGTCCATACCATCGTAGGCGACGTTCTTTTACTTTGTCAATTATGGGCGCGACTTTATAACTCCCTCTGATGTGGACATTGCGTACTTTGTCTAACAGTGTGACACCCGCTGACCAGCGTAACATGCGCATTTCTGTCGTATGTAACTTAGACAAATGCTGTTTATTGGATGCCCAACATTCGGTACCATAAAGTAAAGCTGGTCTAATTGCTTGTTTATACAGTTTTCCCTTGAGTTTGATAGGCATCTTCTTGTCACACATTACGCCTGTGAATTGTCTCCACTTCATCCATCCCGTAGCTGTTCTGTGGGCTACATCTCGGTCAATTTTACCATCGCTGCTAATCATTGAGTCCAAATACCTATTTGAAATCATCTACTGTCGGAATGGGCGAGTCATTGATGTGGAATTTTATGCTATTTATGTCCGTGTGGTCATCGAATATGCACGACATGTGTTCCGCTTTTTGCGACTGATTTTAAGACCATTGTTTTCCAGCGTTCTTAACCAACTATCGCGAAGTCGCTTTGCAGGCCTTCCACCGAGTCCGATATCAGAGCAACGTCATCTGCGTACAATATACTCCATGGCACAGATTTTTAACATTTGTGAGTGAGGTAGTCCATGGTGACATTAAACAAAAGAGGGCTTAGCGCTGAACCTTGATGAACACCAACTGTGGTTTCAAACTTTTCACAAGTTCCTGCTGGGCTTACCACCTGAGTTGTAACACCTCTACCTATACATATCCTGTATGAACGCTACATATTGTTCTGGGACGTTTTGTGCTCTAAGTGCGTCCCAGATAAGGTCCCATGGCACATGGTCGAAGGCCTTTTCTAGATCTATAAAAATCATATGTAGGTTATTGTGTTTATGTAGGCCACATACCCTCGATTTCTCCAACAGAATTCTGATAGTCTGAATTGCATCCGAAGTACTTTTCTCTGCTACAAAACCACATTGGTTGGGTGTAAGCTTTATAATCTCCAGTAGTCTATTGTTAATGATTCTTTCCCAGATTTTGAAAGTGTGTGACGTTAGTTTTATGGCTCTGTAGTTGTTGCAGTCTCTAATGTCACTCTTGCCTTTGTAAAACGGCATCGAGAAACTATTCCGCCAAGAGTCGGGGATAGAGGAACATGCAATCAGTTTGTTTAATAGTTCATACAGCCAAATCATGCCCGCTTCCCGTAGTTGTTTCCACACCTCAGCTGGAATTTCATCTGGTCCTGTGGCCCTATTGTTTTTCATCTGCATGATGACTCTTATAAGTTCTTGAGGCGTTACAGCAGGTAGCGGTCCATAGACGGGTTTAGGTCTGTCGATGGGCGACTCTCTTGGATGGGTGACATTGAGTAGGTGTTGATAATATTGTACCCATCTGGCCTTAATTTCATCATCTGATGTAAGAAGTTTATTGTTACTGTCTGTGATATATTTTACTTTGTTAAAATCTTTAGTGAAATTATTTCTGATTTTTGCTACTTTATGTAAATCGACCTCCGTTTTTGCTGACTCTAAATTTGCATATAGTTTACTGGTTGCTTCGGTTCGCGCTATTGCGACCTCTTTCTTTGCTTTCTTTTTTGCTGCCTTATAGTTCTCCCTGTCAAATTGGTCTTGTGTTGACTGCCACAGTTTGAAATGCTTTTTCTTTTCTGAAACGGCATTTTGGACACTGTCTTGCCCCCATGTGGTCTCCTTGAATGGTCCTTTCTTGGGTTTCATTCTTCCAAGATGTTTCTCTGCACTGGCTCTACAAAACAGTTCAAACTCACTCTACATTTCATTCGCAGTGGCTTGTTCCATGCACATTGAACCCATTTTCTCTGCTAGATCTTTCATTAAGGACTCGCCACATCGTTCATGCAGTTTTTTCAATTTCAATCTTGGCACCAGGTTTCTTTTTTTTTACTTACACATTTTACCAACCACAGAAAATTATCCTACGTATATTAGTAGAGCCGGAGCGGCTGGAGGGGATACTGGGTTCCTTGTTCCCAGCGAGAGCGGAGGAGCATGTCCCTCCGCGTATGGCTCCGCCTCAGGCGCCTGACGCTGATAATAGCGAGAACGATGTGCCCGAAGTCAGGGAGAGTGAACTGGGGGTAGCAGTGCTCCGGCTTAAAGCCCGGAAATGCACTGCCCCCGGACCCGACGGCATTCCAGGCCGAGCATGGGTCCTGGCTCTGGAGGAACTAGGGCCTCGACTGGTGGTGCTCTTTAGCGCATGACTCGAAAGGGGCCAGTTTCCAAAGGCTTGGAAGACGGGGAAACTGGTCCTTATCCGGAAGGCGGGGCGGCCGGCGGACCAGCCATCCGGTTACCGGCCGATCGTGTTGCTCGACGAGGTGTGCAAGCTCTTTGAGCGGATTATTGCAGAGCGCCTCGTCGAGCATCTCACGAACGTGGGGCCAGATCTGGCGGACAACCAGTTCGGTTTCCGCTCCACCGTGGAAGCGATCATGCGCGTTAGGCGCCTGGCAGAGGAAGTAGTCTCGCGGGGTGGGGTGGTGGTGGCAGTGTCTCTCGACATCGCCAACGCGTTCAACACCCTACCCTGGAGCTGCGTTAGGGAGGCGCTCGCGTATCACGGAGTGCCTCCTTACCTCCGCCGCATTGTTGAGGCATACCTATCCGAGAGGGCCATAGTTTACCAGAGCTGGCTAGGGCCAGGGCGGCGAGAAGTGTCGTGCGGTGTTCCGCAGGGGTCGGTCCTAGGGTCACTCCTGTGGAACATCGGATACGACTGGGTGCTGCGCGGTTCGTTGCTCGAGGGTGTCAGCATAACGTGTTATGCTGACGACACCCTCGTTATGGCGCGGGGAGCAACGCACCGAAGCGCGGCACTAAAGGCCACGGCAGGGGTTGCTCAAGTCGTGGGTCGAATACGGCGGCTGGGACTCGAGGTGGCTCTCCACAAATCCGAGGCTATGTGTTTCCACGGGCCTCGGAGGGGACCACCTGCGGGAACCAGCATAACCGTAGGGGGCGTAAGCATCGGCATCGAGCCCACGATGAATAACCTTGGGCTCGTACTCGATAGCCGATGGGACTTCGGACCTCATCTCCGGAGTCTGGTCCCGAAACTGGGGGGGGGGGGGCTATCGCGGCTGATGCCCAACGTTAAGGGACCCAACGCCCCCACTAGGAGACTGTACCTGGGGATCGTGCAAAGCATGGCCCTTACGGGGCCCCAGTATGGGCGGAGGCTCTGGCGGCCCGCAACGTGGCTGTATCAAACAGCCCGTTAAAAGCGATGGCCGTCAGAGTCATCAGGGAGTATCGCACGATCTCCGTCGAGGCGGCATGTCTCCTAGCCGGGACCCCTCCATGGGACCTGGAAGCGACAGCCCTTGCGCTGCTGTAACAGTGGCGCAAGGAGGCGCTGGAGCGGGGCCATAGGCCGGAGCCCCGAGAAATCAGGGCTCAGCGGTCCCTGCTCCGCCAGGAACTCTTGGAGACATGGAGGGTGCGACTTGAGCACCCAAGGTGGGGGGAATCCACCATTGCGGCGACGGTGAGACCGATCATGAAGGAGTGGTTGAAGAGGGACCATGGGGACCTCTCCTACCGGATGTGCCAGATGGTTACCGGACACGGGTGTTTCGGTAAGTATCTCTCTCTCTGGCGTAGCGGTAGTGCATTCGACTGCTACGACTGGGGCGCGGGTTCGATTCCCGCTCAGTGCAAATATTTGTATGCATGAATATGTCTATTTGCATTGGTCTGGGTGTTTCTATGTATAATATGTATGTATTTACAAAAAAAAAGGTATATATATCGGCGCAACTATTATGCACGTTTAAAAAACGTTAAAAAACGACACATCAACAACGCGCAGAGCGCACGTAAAACGAAACGTTATCAGCTACTCATGTGGCGTGCCCCACTATCGACTACCCGCCAGTTGCAGTGTGTATTTAAAGGCGTGCGCAGCGCGGGAGCGGTCATTCGTTCGTCGACCGCCAAGCTAGTCGGACGTTTTCGAAGTGAATAATATTATTATTTTATTTTGAATTATTTAGAAAGTGATTTGATAATATAAAAGTGCTATAATTATTAAGTTAAATTATATAAGAAGTGATTTATAAATAAAATACAATGAGCAATGAAAATGCTTTTATTCGTGAAGATACCCCCTCTCTTATATCAGAAGAGGGGACGAATCGACGCCAACAACCCGCTTTTGAAAACACAGCGACAATGGCACTCCTGGCTAATACATTCAAGGATACAATGTGTGAAATGATGATGCAAATGTCTCAAGAAAATCATGCTGCTCTTGCTACAATGATGAAAATGTTTCATGCTGAAGAAAACCGTTCGGTACGCATTTCTGATGTCTATTTTCCAAGTTATGACCCTGATAAAGGCACGGACGTAAGAGAATGGGTAAATCTCATAACAAGAACTCAAGAAGAATACAAATTGAAGGATCACGAAGTACGTCTTAAGGCAGCAAGTGTTTTAAAAGGAAGGGCGCAAACTTGGGCCGATGATTGTCTACTGAGAACAACGACTTGGGCAGAAATGAAAGAAGACATGTTACAAACATTTGAGCCTGAATCTCGATATTTTTCCGATGTACTGAAATTTCGAAGATACACCATTAATGACGCAGATAACATACCAGAATACATATCAAATGTATGGAAAATGTTTAAGAAAATTGTCAAACCGGATCCAACTGAAGAAGATGCTGTTGAATTTGTAATTGGTAGCATACAAGAAGATGAACTCCGTACAGAGCTTCTTAACAGCAAGTGCAAAACCGTCCCAGAACTAATAGCGATTGCAAAAACAATGCGCAAACGTAAGCTTCCATCAACACAAGAGCACATACCAAACAAGAAGCTTAAGAGCGACGGCAATAAGTCAGACCAGGGTTTGACATGTTTTGTATGTGGCAAACAAGGACACCGAGCCCGTTGGTGTAGCCAAAACTCAATAACACGTGCTCGCACAGAACAACCACAACAACCAAGTGCATCCACTTCCAGAGAAACGGAAGTAGCCAAGAATAAAGATAAAAAGAGAAAGGAATGCTCTTACTGCTCTACTCCCGGACACACTTATGAGACTTGTTACAAACGAATTAATGCTGAAAAAAATGTTAATTTGTGCCAAGTCAAAGGAAAAAATGCCGAAAATGTTGTATCCATCACAATTGACAATAAGCATTTTCAAGCCATATTTGACAGCGGAGCTGATTGTTCACTGGTGAGGGAATCGATAGCCCTCACTCTTCCTGGACCAAAAACCAACAAGACGACTTATCTAAAGGGTATCGGGCCGGTTTCTGTCATATCCTTTAGCAAAGTAACATCTGTGTGCAGAATAAATAGCATTCATCTTGAGCTCGACCTTCACATAGTGCTGGATCATGAACTACCAGCAGATATTCTAATTGGAAGAGATATGTTGACTATTCCAGGCATAAAAGTTACATTGACAAACAGTGGAATATCAATTACTAGAGACGAGAAACGCAGAAACACAACAGAAATATGGAATCTATCTTCAAGGACTATAAACACGGATATGACCAACAAGGAGGAAATAGACAACTTGATGAATATATTGAACAAATACAAAAAATACTTCACGGAAAGCGTGACGGGGTTGAGAATAACGACAGGGGAGTTGACTATTCGACTTAAGAACCCCGACAAAATTGTAAATCGACGACCGTACAGACTGGCACCGGTCGAACGCGAGAAAGTTCAAACAATTATTAAAGAGCTTCAAGAAAGAAACATAATAAGGGAAAGCAATTTACCTTTTGCAAGCCCCATTATAATGGTGAAAAAGAAAAATGGCGAAGATCGGTTATGCGTGGACTACAGAGAATTGAACGCAAATACTGTACGCGATCATTACCCACTGCCATTAATCTCTGAACAACTCGATCAACTCGCTGATGCAAAATATTTCACTTGCCTTGATATGGCAGCGGGATTTCATCAAATTCCCATTTCTCCTGAATCAATTGAGAAGACTGCGTTTATCACCCCCGACGGCCAATATGAATATTTGACAATGCCGTTTGGATTAACAAATGCACCGTCTGTCTATCAAAGGGCTATAAATAAGGCCTTAGGAGATCTACGGGGTAAAATCGCACTTGTGTACATGGATGACGTACTTATACCAAGTCAAACAATTGCTGAAGGTTTCCGAAAACTGGAACAAGTTCTAGAAGCTCTTACCAAATGTGGCTTCTCCATAAATATTAAAAAGTGTTCATTTTTGAAGGTTTCTATTGAATATCTTGGGTTCATAGTTAGCGATGGAAAGGTGAGGCCTAGTTCATCAAAAGTTGACGCATTGGCAAGAACCCCTCCTCCCGAAAATGTGAAGCAACTAAGACAATTCAATGGCTTGGCTGGGTATTTTCGCCGATTTATATCCAACTTCTCAACAATCATGATACCATTATACAACTTGACCAAATCAGGTGTAAAATGGAATTGGACTGAGGAACATGAAGCCGTACGATCCAAGATAATTAATTATCTGACTTCAGCACCACTGCTTACAATATTTAAGGAAAACTACCCAATAGAGCTTCATACAGATGCTAGCGCAATGGGATTTGGAGCAATATTGATCCAATCAAAAGACGGCATTCGCCATGTGATTGCTTATTTTAGCATGAGAACAACGCCAGCTGAATCTAAATATCACAGCTACGAGCTTGAAACGTTGGCAATAGTCCGGGCAATTAAGCATTTTCGTCATTTTCTATATGGACGTAAATTCACGGTCATAACAGACTGTAATGCAGTAAAAGCATCACGCTATAAACAAGAACTATTGCCTAGGATCCACAGATGGTGGGCCTTCTTACAAAATTTTGAATTTGACGTAGAATATCGAAAAGGTGAAAAATTAAAACATGCAGATTTCTTTAGTCGAAACCCACTTCGAGTTGTCATGAATTTGACAACCAAAGATGATTGGCTGATTGTAGAACAACGGCGCGATTATGAATTAAGTAAAATCATCAAAGAAATTCATACAAATCATGACCTCTATCCGGACTACGAACTCAAAGACAACGTTTTACACTTCAAAACTAATTCAGATGGGAAAATTAAACTGACCAAAGTTGTCCCACAATCTTATCGATGGAGTCTTATTAACACCTATCACGAAGCTCTCAAACACATGGGATGGGAGAAGACGTTGGCAAAACTTAAAGAAAACTTTTGGTTTCCCAAAATATCATCAACAGTCAGATACTTTGTAGAACACTGTGTGACATGCAAAACTATGAAAGGACCATCAGGAGCTACACAAAGTCGATTGAATCCAATTGAAAAGATACCCGAACCTTTTCACACCATTCACATCGATATTTCCGGTAAACTCAGCGGTCCTGCTTCTCAGAAGGAATATGTTTTTGTAGCAATTGATGCTTACACGAAGTTTGTCATCTTACAACATGCCAAAAACAAAACTCAAGCAAGTGCCTTAAAACATCTCAAAGAGATAGTTTATTTATTTGGTGCTCCAAAACGCATTATTGTAGATGGCGATGGCGCATTTATTTCACATTATAAAAACTACTGTGACCAATATGGCATAAAATTGCATCAATGCGCCGCATATACAAGTAGAGGAAACGGGCAAGTGGAAAGGATTATGAGAATTATAAAGAATGGCTTGACTATAATAAAAAACACACAAAAATGTCATTGGGAGAAATCACTGGGAGCTTTACAGCTAGCCATCAACTCCACTTTCTCAAAAACCACAGGACTAACACCTATCGAATTGTTAACTGGGAAAAAAGGAAGTGTCCCTCCAGAACTCCTAAACCTCATTGACGAGCGTAACGAAAGAGTAGATCCCGAAAAGATGAAAGAAGTTGTGTCAAGAAGGATGACCGAACAGGCTGAAAAAGACAAAATGCGCTACGATAAAAATAAAGCTAAAGTTAAGAGATTTGAGAAGAGTGAATACGTTCTCTTAAGAGAGCCTCCAAGACTAGGCACTAAACTGTGCCAAAAGTATGACGGACCCTTCGAAGTAAGAAAAGTCTTACCACACGATAGATATGAAATTCGTCGAATTAATGGTCGTGGTCGATGCAGGAAGGTTTGCCACGAACATTTAAGAAGAGCTCCACAGTTTGGAGTTCAAAGTAACGTGGCCGTATCGGCAATGAATAGAGACATGAATGAAAACGAGACATCTGATGAGAACAATTTATAATAACGTGGAGGTAACATAAACGTTGAGTTGAGGCTGAACCAAAATGAGCGCTGAGGCTTTGAGGTTCTATGACGTGATGTTCAAAATGATTCGCGAATCAATCCAAAATTAGCGCTGAGGCTATGAGGTTGATTGGCAATCAACGAGACTAGTAAATAAAAACTAATTAATTGATTTATTTTTGCAGATTGCTATAAGATGTCGGCGCAGGGACGCACCTATCATCAGAATGGCCGTATCGGCGCAACTATTATGCACGTTTAAAAAACGTTAAAAAACGACACATCAACAACGCGCAGAGCGCACGTAAAACGGAACGTTATCAGCTACTCATGTGGCGTGCCCCACTATCGACTACCCGCCAGTTGCAGTGTGTATTTAAAGGCGTGCGCAGCGCGGGAGCGGTCATTCGTTCGTCGACCGCCAAGCTAGTCGGACGTTTTCGAAGTGAATAATATTATTATTTTATTTTGAATTATTTAGAAAGTGATTTGATAATATAAAAGTGCTATAATTATTAAGTTAAATTATATAAGAAGTGATTTATAAATAAAATACAATGAGCAATGAAAATGCTTTTATTCGTGAAGATACCCCCTCTCTTATATATAAGTATGTTTATCCGCATTCTGGAACCCATAACACAAGCTAGGTAAACTATGCTTACCTTGGGTCTAGAAAGCGCTGTGTAGAATGTCGTAGAATATTTATTTATTTATCTGTGGCGCATCCACCGGGAGACAACGCTGCAGTGCCAGCACTGCGAGGATCCCGGCGAAGACACGGCGCTCCACACGTTGGTGGAGTGCCCTGCGTGGGCGAGTCAACGCCGGGATCTCGTTGCGGTCCTGAACGTGGACGTTCTCTCGTTGGAGACCATGGTGAGGGCCGTGGTCTCCGACGGGAGCAAGTGGCACGCCGCCGCATTACCTGCTCGCAGGTAATGCGCGCGAAAGAGACGGCGGAGAGGGAGCGGGAGAGAACCCTGCCCCCCGAGTTTCGCAGTCTGCGGCGGGGACGCCGCAGACTCATCTACGCCCGGGACTACCGACCTCCATGATCGGGGCCTGAGGACGGCAGTTGGCCGACTCGCCGTCCTTACAGAAGCAGGCCGTGGCGGAGGCATGTCGTGTGTGCCCTACACACGCCTGCCAACTCACCGAAGCGGGATAAAACCCGAAACCACCAGGCGAGGCCGCGGTGGCGGCCAAAGTCCGCCGGCAACCCTGGGGTTATCCTTTCGAGGGCTTACCCGGGGTGCCCGGCAGCGGACATTTGGGGAGGACACCGTGCGGTTTTAGTTGAGACACGACATAACCACCAAACGTATATTAGTAGCCAAGCTTATTTTTTCACTTACGAACAACATGTACACGACACCATTGCATAGTAAGTTTTATTACTTACAGCAATAGCAACGTTTTTCAACTAATGTATTCCAATACACTTACACAGGTTATACTGCTTTGTTTGTGAAAGAGCAGTGACCAGCCAAAATAATTTCCAAACATAATTTGCTAAGCGGAGCCAAATCCAGCCAAACCCTACTTTCCAAAGGGTACCCGTGCCGATAACCGACCTTGAGCTTCTTGGTGTAACTCTTGCTTCTACCCTCAACTTTGGGCCATGTATTGAGGCAAAGGCTCAAGTAGTTGCCAAAAAGCTGTCATTCTGTCGAGAGTGAGACGGTACTTCACATCGGAACAGCTGCTCAACCTCTATAAAGCGCAAAGTCAGTCGTTTTTGGAGTAATGCTCGCACATCTGTGACGGCTCAGTTAAAAAAAGTTAAGTTAAAGCTCAACTTGAAGCGCTTGAATCGATAGAGGAAAGGGGCCAATAACGATGCGCTAGTTGAGACTACTTAATTGACTTTTACCAGACAGATCCAGAGACATCCTGGAATAATAGATCAAACTTCTAGATTTCCTGATTGTTATAAATTCTTTCCACCAAAATGAATGTATCTTTTTTCCCCAATTCCTCTTAGAAAAATTGAAATGGTTTAATGAATCAAAAACACTAAATTGTAGTGTAGATTTATTTGAAATTACCTATATACTTATTAACAAAAATGATTAAGCAATTTCTCTCTTCACGGAGATCTTATAGTCAGGCAGAACTTGTGTTACGTGCCAAATCAATAATCGAGGCTGTAGTTAAATGTTGCTTAGGCCGTTCTAACATTTATCTATTTTTTCAAATTTATTTATTTCATGAAGCATAGGTTACACAAAGATGTTATAATCATACTAATAGTTCAAGCTATGTTCCGCCAAAGGCATACAAAATATTGAGTTAGGTAAATCATAATTCATACAAAATAGATAAACATGTCGTTGCAGAATCCAAATACATAAGTTAATTAGGTCAGAACGTAAAGCAAAAGCAATTAATGTCAGAATAATCAAGTCAAATGGGAAAAATGTCAAAATATTAAGAAGGTATGTCAAATGTTATATTTAGGGTCATTTTATAAATTTTATTGATTAAAGTTTATCTTTTGAAGAGCTCCAGTTTATCATTTAGGTACTCATTTACACGCGTGGGCCGCCGCCGCCTCCTTCTGCGAGCATGTAATGCTCGCGAAGGAGGTGGCGGAGCGCGCCCGGGAGAGACTTAGAACTCTCCCGGTCCGCCGAGCCCGCAACTTGCTCGCCGCGCGTCGCAGGCAACTCAGGCGCCGGAGGTCGCTTAACGACCTCCGTCCTCCATGAGCGCAGGCCTGGGGGTGGCGGGTGAGGACACCTGTCACCCCAGCAGAAGCAGGCCGGGACGGTGGGGCGACTAGCGCCCCTCCCCCAAACCGGGGCAAGACGGGGACACCGTGGTTCCCAAACCCGAGGGGGCCATCTCGAAACCGGAGATGGCCCAGGGTCAGTCGGGGTGCGAGGGATATGCTCTATGGGCAACCTTACACCCCGGCGTCTGTAGACCCGAGACGGCGTGCGGTTTTAGTCGGTTCAAGCCCGACATAACCGCCCCCGCTGGCACGCGGGGGGTATCCGAAGGGATTTCCGCACGATAAAAAAAAAAAAAAAAAAAAAGGTACTCATTTACAGAGTAATACGCTTTGGTGCATAATAATTTGACAAGTTTAGTCCTAAATTCAGGAACATTCTTACAAATCTTCATGTCATCTGGTAACTTGTTATAAAGCTTAACATTTATCTATAACTATAACATAGCTAACACTTGCTGGGCATAACAGTTCTCTAACAAATGAAGACTGACAATATGAACAGCCTCTACCTGACAGCGACGGCTCGTGTCGACTGGTGTATCTACAGATTTACTATTTTTGGAGTTTAACTTCTTTTGGCGCGTTAGGGAAAAATGATGAGAGTACATTTCACGTAGAAAAACCAATATCCTAAAAACCTAACCCACTTCCAGATGACCTAGAATGAAGATGATATTTGGCATCAAGGTAGACTATGAGGCATATATAAAGGAAAAAATAACGAAGACTGAAAATTATTGATAACTATACTCCTTTCAAAATAGCTGGATCTCTGTGACAGTTATCACTAGTGCTATGACGCTTACGCACTCCGTTACGAAGTCCCGTTCGTTTGTGGATAAAACTCTTGAAATAAAACTATTTTTTAACGGATTCGTCCCGATAAGCTGGCTGACCATGGCTGCTGAAAAGCACCCGAAACGTCGGGTTCAATGTAACATATAAAATAACATCAAATAAATTGCGAGAAAATCCGTTAAAAAATAGTTTTATTTCAATGTGTGACATTCGCGTAAACTTCCGACAAGATCAGATAAAACTCTTTATTTTTTAAATGGTGATTTTAAATTGTAATTGACTTTTATGAATAAACATGTTTAATTTATTACCATGAGTATATAGTGCTCCGACCTCGTTCGATCACTACACTTCATTAACCTGGCCATCATGTGTCAGAGTTTAAAAATAAATATAAATATTTTAAAATAAGTCTAGGGAAGAAAAACAATTGCTTGGCGGACCATTCTGCTGACAGCAGGCGACTTGGGGGCTGCGCCCTCACCCGCCGTCCGAAGAGAAGATTAAAGTGTACTGAATGTAGGCTCAGTCCCTGAGCGGAGTCCGCGATTCCCTACAGTTCGTTTAAATATAAATATATTCGCGTAAAAACCTCCCTAAACTCGATATAGGAAGCTTTGTTATTCCAATAAATGATAATTTAAAGTTTGACCCTTGTGTTTATCTTTTCATCAACACGAGGTATTGTTGCGTCCAACCCCCGGACGCTACAGTATGAATGTTTACTCTGAGAAAATAAATATTATAAGTGTTTTTCAATACTAAATTACTTCAATATAATATGTATTTCATGACCTGGGTGTTGTAATTATAAAAAAATATTTGAAAGTTTTATACGAGTACTGTATTGACTTTAATTCTTTTATGAATAAATTGATAAGGATTGGTTATCGATTTACGTTTAGCGATTGTCAGATCTCTAATAAAACCTCAGACCATTATGACCTTGCACGTGCGTTTTACGAAGTACATTTTAGGCATGCATTTTTATGTTTTATAATTTATAGCACTACAATTGCGGTAAAACTGGCACGTAAAGTATGACCATATAGGTGATACAAAATAAAATTGTAAACATGACGCTTGTTCAATGTTACTTCGTCGGCTTCGTCGCCATCTGTCATAGAGATCAAGCTATATAATGGACTATAGTTAATTACATTCATTCATTGAAATTTATGCGGAAATAATCTATTTTTATACGTACGAGATACTACATAAACTAGCAAAAGGGTCGAACGTATTAAAAAAGGAGTAACATGTCATATATTTAATCCAAAATTTCACAAATGTTGCGTTCATTACATGCGTACCAAAGTACACAAACACTTTTTTTTCATTGTTTGCATTTTTCATAATCAATAAATGGATAGTGTAGAAAACAAGTGATTCAACTGACATTTTGTTCAAAATTTTTTAAGTGTAATGGATATCATTCACACTAATAAAATAAATAAATAACTTTTGATAACATCACGATGAAAATCAAAGGGATATCCCAGTTGCACCCAATGCGTTTTTTTTTAATATATTTATTTGTGCATTTTAATTACTTATTTTTGAAGTCTCGAATCTTCGAATTTTCGACACTGGTGGTAGAAATTTGATGACACAAATTTGTCACAAAATTCGGCCGGGTAGGTACCACCGTGCACGATTGCGAAAAACCCTCCATAGTAATCCAATTTCGGTTTGATTGCGTTCAGGGGTCAGCAAGTGCATAGCCGGACAGGGGGATTGTGGTCGCAGCACTAGTGGGACCGGTGGGTGTCACGCGGAGCTGCGACGACAATCCTCTTCTGATGAGGCCGTCAAGCTGAGTGCCACCATTGTTAACATGGTACGTATATGTAATGGTGACCCTCTTTCCTGAGACTTTAGCTTCAGCTTACCATCAGGCGAGGTGAAGTCAAATTGACGTGGCCTAAATATAAAAAAAATATTAAAAAAGTCTGAACCCATTACCTGATATCCTTTGAAGCCCTTCAGGGAAACCTCCCCGGCTTGCGTAGTGTTCAGTACCTGCTGGTGAGGAAGTTTGCGATGCTTCGCATTTCGCATATTTTTTGTAGGTAGATATCGAAAATCGCTTACCATCGATTAACGAATAACTCAATAGCTAATGCCCACGGCTCCGCCCGCGGTCGCCCCGGAGGTCAGTTATCGTTTTTTGGTCATATGACATGACCAATTGCAATCAAACATACGGCAGATTTTAAATCTGACCAAGGCCTTCCTAATAGAAAAAAGAACGTATCAAAATCCGTTCAATAGTTTTTGCGTCCATCGCGAACAAACAGATAAACTAACAAGAATTCCAAAAAAACTTTTTTTTTTAGAAGCGTTCATTTAACATAGCCCGTTTTTTTTAAATATCTCCAATGTACAGAAGGTACAGTACAGACAGAACTTTTTGATTTACAATTTTATAATAGTATAGATAGATATTGAAGAAAGGCTCGAAAGTCCAATGGCAGGCTTTGGAAAGCAAATTATATTCATAAAGAGAACCAAAATGCTTTTGTCATCCGTAAAAGTGTGATGATTGCATCGAACCAGCGCCATCTAGTGCAAAATTTGCCAAACCTCAAATACTGAACATGTGCGATAGAAGAATTCGTTAACTGACTTTTATATTACGTCCGTTCAGACTATCCTTCTTTTCTTGACATCACGTCCCACACCTCCGAAAGCATATCATAGCATACAAGCATCCAGATAATAATTATGTAACAATGCACATTGTACTTTTAAGAATATTAGTGGAATATGTAGTCGATTCCTTAGTTGATATCGATTCATAGTCTACTAATATTATCTGTATTCTTTCATCGACTCGGTCTATGTTAGCTGTGGTCAACCCTATCGGCTGTGGTTCATTATCTATGAACTCCCACCAAGTCGCTGCTTTCAGCCGACGTTATAAATTACGGTGCAGCGGTTTTGCGAGCCCCTAATTTTCTGCATAGCTACCACTAGTGCTGCTAGCTCTGGTACTGAGCCGTTGGTGAGAATTTTACAATTTATACATTACGTGTGCTAATCATTTTTATTACAGAGTGCTCATTAGTGTTGGAGGGTGACGTGGTACCAATGGCCCACCAGGGATATTCCCGTGGCCTCTTCATCTTCACCAATGGTGCCACGTCAGGTTCCCACTGCTATGCTAAGCTACTCCAGGCATCGCCTCGTTTTTTACGTGAGCGAGGCTTGCCAACATTTATCCATGTGTTGGAATTATATAGAATGTTATCAGGCCACACTACACCTCTGTAGTCGTGGCAAAGTTTTCTAATTGGGATGCTGCTTTTTACGTGAGCAGTATCTATTTGTTTTAATTGTGTAGCTTATACGCAAGGCATGCTTTCCCTTTTAGCGCTTGTCAAAAGGACAATAACCTGTGCGGGCCATGCGGTCAGTGACCGCATGGTGAACAATCCTTCAGTGTCATCTATGTTTCTGTGCATCTGTTCCTGCTGCTTGCAAAGGCTGTGACCTGCCTGCTTTGCAATAATGACCATAAGCATCACGTGCCTGGGGAAGCTTGTCACCTTTCTTACGCCTTCGGTATGCTCGGCCTGCACTAGCAGTATGTATTCACATACTGAAAGCTTTGCCTTCTCTTTTCAGGTCCGCCGAGCGAGTCACGCAGCGGTCGGTGCCAGCGCGACACGCCGGGCGGATACTACCTGAGCTAAGTGCAGACTCCTAGCTGCCGCGGGCCGTCCTTCCGTCTTCACGTCTTAACATCTTTCTTTAATTCTCCAAATTCAAATTTTAATTGAACCATATGTACTCACCCTTGAGATTTAATATATGAAAGGTAAAATTAGCCTCATGTTTGATTTGCTATAACCTTATAAACCAACCACTCACTTCTAATAACTTGTAACTTATAATCTACCTTTAAATTTAACTATCCCTGTTACAAATGGCGCCCAACGTGGGCGTCACAATTACACAAGTAAGTCACAATTAGTATATCATTAGTGTTATAGTCGGTAAGTTTCAAGTTTTTTTTAGTGACATCTCCAATTGCAGTCAAACATACGGTAGGTTTAAGTCTGACCAAGATCTTTCTAATAGAAAAACCGCATCAGACTCCTTTCAGTAGTTTTTGCGTCCATCGCGAACAAACAGACAAGAATTTCAAAAACAAAATTTAAGTGTTCAGTATCGTTCATTTGACATAACCAGTAGTTTTTAGGGATTTTCTTTAGAAAAGCCCTATTGCTATCGAGTTGTCGTCGACGTCGTCGTTGCCAATTTTCTGTCACGGTTTTGGGTATGAAGGAGATGAGCTATCGAGTTGCTGTTTTCGGTAATAGATTCGTGCTGGGGTGAACCATTGCAAGATAAAGAAAAAAGATAAAAAAAGATAAAAGATAAAATAAAAGAAAATCCTTTGTATTCGGCTGACCTCGTCTCAGGAATTTTTCTTTATCTTGCAATGGTTCACCCCAGCACGAATCTATTACCGAAAACAGCAACTCGATAGCTCATCTCCTTCATACCCAAAACCGTGACAGAAAATTGGCAACGACGACGTCGACGACAACTCGATAGCAATAGGTAACGATTTTCTAAAGAAAATCCCTCAAAATCGCAAAATCGAAAATCGCTTGTATTCGGCTGAGCTCGTCTCAGGAATTCAACTTGTTTTTTCATATATTCAATGTACAGACAACAAATCTACAATTTTATAAGAGTATAGATTTAAATGAACATGTTAATCTAAAATAATAATATATACAGTATGTAACAAAACTACATGGTATTCAATCAATACGGGGCTCACAGGTACCCTAAATACACAACCAAATTTGAAAAAAAAAAAACTAAAATGAATTATTGCAATTTAAAATGCCATTTCCTAGTATCATAATTATAGCGCCCTCCTGTGTTGCCATTTAAGTTTCCCCATTGACCTTAATTTTATTGCAGTTGTGTTTTTAACTTGTTTTACAAAAAGGATCACAAATAGTAGTATTAGAGTCACCGGTAACGATAACCTAATATTGATACCTACCTACTAGTTTTGTTACATATTGTATAGCATACCTTTTCTTTTTTTTTCGTGCGGAAATCCCTTCAGATACCCCCCCGCCGGCCAGCGGGGGCGGTTATGTCGGGCTTGAAACGACTAAAACCGCACGTCGTCTCGGGTCTTAAGACGCCGGGGTGTAAGGTTACCCATAGAGCATATCCCTCGCACCCCGACTGACCCTGGGCCATCTCCGGTTTCGAGATGGCCCCCTTACCTGCTCTCCACTGTGCCATCGGCTAGTCAGAGGGACACGTGGAAAGCTTCCGAACAGCCTTCAACAGGGCCGTCCTCGCCTCGGTCGGGGTTGGCCGTCGGCAGCAGCGTCTCTCCCGCCCTAGGAGAGGCGCTGCTGTCTCCGTTGCCCTGGGTGCACCGCGTGGAGGTCCCCAATCAAGCACCCCTGTATAGCATACCTACTATAACATACCTATGGACCGAAGTCCTAATAAACTAAACGGTCGTCCCCACTGGGTACGAGTGGGAAAAATAAGTTTCGTTTGTCCCCAGTGGTGACGATTGGAACTTTTTATTTCCAACTCGTTCGGCTATAGACCGAGAGTCAAAATGCAATAATCGCAACATTATAGTAAAATATTAGTTACCTGTAGATAGTTTTCTTTTTTTATATATTAATTAATAGTTAATGATTAAGACGGAGCCGCGCTACGCGGGGCTCCTATTTCTAAGTTCATTGCCACAAGTGACCTAATACGAAGGGTTATTGCGTAACAATAACCCTTCCAACCTATAATCTATCAGTACTAATTACCTCAGTATTTTAAAATTATTTTCAATAAAAAACATTGTTCAGTCTTGCTCAGAAAGTTTTAATAGCATTTTAATAATCCGTAAAATCTCTTATGAAATCCCCATGTATTTTGACTCTCGGTCTATAGCGGAACGAGTGGGAAATAAAAAGTTCCAATCGTCACCACTGGGGACGAAGGAAACTTTTTTTCACAATCCTACCTACCTATTAGGACGACAGGGTGGGGACGACCGGGACTAAAGTGTTAAGTCTAAAAAATACACATCAGTCCCCTTCATCATCTGTGCGCGAATCCCGGTTGCATTCAAAGTTTGCACTTTGGAGCACGGGGCTCTCCTACTGCTCCTTTTCATGATTTGGTTTCGTTTTAGCTTTTGAAAAGAAGAAGACTTGTGCCAGAGCCTCGTCCGTCAATCAGCATGTGTACCGGCTTGCGGGTGTACCGGCTTGCGGATGTACCGGCTTGCAGATGAACCGGCTTGCAGGCAAGTTCGGCTTGGCCACAAAGATCTCGGTGAGGCCCCATATACATAGGCTGATATTTAAATAACACTTAACAGGTGCTTGATGTTAGTCTCTCGTTGGTCTCGTGGTAGGTTTGCGCTTGTGTACGTGGGTAAGATTATAAGATCAGGTCATTCGAGAGGGCCATCTCAAAGCCGTAGATGGCTCAGGAATCGCCTCAAACTCCGGGATTAAGACCCGAGACGGCGCGCAGTGCGGTTTTGGTCGGTTCGAGTCCGACATAACTACTCCCACCTGCCGGAGGGGTAACCGTGGGGAGTTGCGCGAAAAAAAGGCACACTATATTCGGAGACAAATCAAAAAAATCAAAAATCATGAAAATCGGTCCACCAGTTCTCGAGTTGTCTGCGTTCATCACTAACACGAAATAAATCTTTCTTTTTATATACATAGATGTTAGGAAAGTTATAAAGTTAAGTTGATGTGTAAATTTGAATGTACACAAGCTACATTTATCGCACACCAGAATTTTTCCTTAATCTGAATTATACCAGTTTTGGTCACCTTTAGTCAAATAAAAGTTATAATTTGAATATTAACAGGTTGTATGTAATCGTAATATGTGTATATTATTTACCGAGTGCCATTTTTATTTTACAGAATTTAATATACATAGGTATTTGGTGAATACTTGTCGTTTAAATGATTTCACTACTCAATTTTACTATCAAAATTATTTAGATTTAATAAAAATATTACAAGTACAAAACCTTATTATATTACAATTTAGTGTTGGCTTTTGGACCATAACTGGTCTGTTGGCCCAAAATAGGCCTGTTGGACCGTTACAGGTGCAATATGGTCAACAATTTTTTTAAATAATTGTTAATAAAAAAAATGTCAACGTGGCAATGCCGCCAGCCTTCTGGTCACCCTCCCAGTTGACGTCGATGGGGAGGAATTTTGACGCCTAAACCTGCAGCTTTGTATATAGGTATACAGATATTGTTATTATATTGTTGTTATAATGTTATTGTTTTTATACTAATTAATAGGAAATGAAAACGATGTTTAACTAATTTTAAATAATATTGATAGTAAAATTGAATTTAAAAACTACATTTTTGCATAATAGTATATATAGTTTAGAATCCCAAGAATGAATATAATATCGAATTTGTTGTTACAAACTATACTTTTAGTTATCGAAAGCTAATGTAGAAATAACAGTTATATTACAAAATAAATTTAAATCGGAATAATTCAACATCCACTGGGGAATACTCTGACCAACTGAGCAATTTGGACCCGTGCTTTATAGCTGATATTCTCGTCTCCATAAGTCTCTTTATACCTGATATTCTCGTCTACATACGTCTCTTTATAGCTGATATTTTCGTCTCCATACGACTCTTTATAGCTGATATTCTCATCTCCATACGTCTCTGTATAGCTGATATTCTCGTCTCCATACGTCTCTCTATAGCTGATATTCTCGTCTACATACATCTCTTTATAGCTGATATTCTCGTCTCCATACGTCTCTTTATAGCTGATATTCTCGTCTACATACGTCTTTTTATAGCTGATATTCTCGTCTACATACGTCTCTTTATAGCTGATATTCTCGTCTACATTCGTGTCTTTATAGCTGATATTCTCGTCTACATACGTCTTAGAGCGATGTAGAAGTTAGGAGTTTATTTTAGTTATAAACTCATTTTTAAACTTCTAATTAAAAAATATTGTAACATTTATTGTTTCGTTTTGTGCCGTAGATGACTCCTACGTCGCTATAAGATGTATGTAGAAGAAGATTTCAGCTATCCAACACGGGCCCAGTTAGCTTAGCTGGTCAGAGTATTCCCCTAGAAAGGAACTGCACGGCTTTAAGTCCAGTCCTACATGTTCCGATTTAAATTCATAGAAAAAGTTAGTATACGAATTGTTTCACAAATTTTAGTTATATTACAGTATTTTTATATACACTTACTAACTTGAATTAAACTATTTACTTGTATTATTGGTCATAGAGCCCGTAGATTGTAATATAGTTTAAATGAATACTGTTTAGAATATAACAACACATTCGATAATTCCATAATATGTCAGTTTGATGTATCTGGCACCTAAAATTTTAATACAATACGACACGGCAATAATCGCAGCCACAATGTGACCACGATTCGACAATTTGTACTGGCACAGGTCCATTCCAAGCTACATTTTGACATATTTACACTGGGCTTAGTGCGTATGATTGCAAGCAAATCATTTAAAGCTATCCGTTGCCTCAGGCGTGTGCACGGACGCAGGCGCCTGTTTGGTCAGATTGTAACTATGTATTTTTTACACTACTTTTGTGCAAAATATTTGCACGAAACAGTGTGCTTCGTGCACAGACATGAAGCAGCGGAAGGCCTAATGTACGATCGTCTAGAATTCCGTGTTGTATTATATTATATTCACACAACGGGCAGTCTTAAAAGTAGTATTAAATGTACACCACAATATCAAAAAGGTTCCCTCACTTTGAGAGACGAAACCACAAGAATCAGGAAATCGCTTCATACAAAACCCATACAACTATCACCTTTAGAAACAATCTTTATTTCAAACTGTTTAGAGTCGACGGTGATCTGGGCAGAAACAAAACTAGTATTGCACTGAGCACGCACGTAGACTAACATAACATGAGAATAGGGTTCTATTTATAATGGTGTCTAGATTATATGTCAGTGTGGATTTAAGTCTATTTGTCAAAACACTAGTCTTCGCCACACTTGACGGCAATGCCGACGCAGATCTTCCGCGCCGAAATGCCCGTGCATGCTAATGCATATAAATGTCTAACAACGGCCATACTATGCGAACGATATTATTCATTTTTTTTATTAATCTTTATGACAAGTACATGGGCTGACTCCACCAGTCAACCAAACCAAATATTAATCATTTATTTGCATTAGCAACCCGCCCTCGCTTCGCTTCTGTTTATATGAGTTTTTTAAACTCAAGCTATCGTAATTTACACATAATATATAGCCTATGTCCATCGGGAATAATGTGCCTTTCAAATGGTGAAAGATTTGTTCCAATCAGTGCAGTATTTCCGAAGATTACTCAAAACATATAAGCAAACTCACAAAATTCGGCCTCTCGCTTTGTAATATTAGTATACATATAGATAACGTTGTATTGGCGTTCTGACGCGGAAGATCCGCGACGGTATTTTCGTAAAGTGTGGCGCAGGCCTTATATTGAAGATCATACGTAAAAAAGTATTTCATTTAATCCTGTATTATAACTAAGCTTTGTCGTGTGTGTAAAATTACAAATCACTTGAGCACAATATATTACAATACACTTGAGCATTTATCTGCCTTGAGTGGAAATCCCAAAATAAATGAAATAGGACACTCTTAAAGAGCATATACGAGGAGCAGGCAGTCGTTGTAATTAGATTTAGAGTTGGTGACGAGGGGTCAGATCCCGTACACTTCTTATTTCACATCTACCAGTCAATAGCAAAACTACACACTGAATTCTATGTCGATGTTACTACGTAATACAACTATCTCACACTAGATGTCTCTAAATGTAACAGGGACGTACTCAGATACAAAGTATCGCCATCTAGCATCGAGTAGATTTATATTTGGAGACACTGAGGCTAGGAGAACTGTGCACAGGACGAAAGCCGACAGTGTACTACTGCGATGACGTCAGGGTAAGCCCGACAGTCACTCCACAGCCTGATGTGCTGACAACCTAAAATATGAAGGCAAGACCGACGGGAATGAAGGAGGTAGAAGATTGAAAAAAAAATCTATGTCTAGAAGTTAACTACAATTGGCTGATTTATTGCGTTCTACTTATAAAAAAATATTCATTTTTATTATTATTATTATACGGCTGATATGAATACCCCAAAACCCCATCTATTGGTGTTGGTGTAATCGTAGCGAACTGTACTTTAATCAAATTTGTTCGAAGACGTTTAAAGTACAGTACCCGGCTTTTGATCGATGCGTCGAGAAGAAGAGTGACAGTCTTGCTATGTTAGGCTTGCTTCGATTTTTTAAAGCGTTCTCTCTATCACACAGCATGATATATTTTTAGAGTATTTAAAAACGAAGTTCTAGTTTTAATATTTTATACACAAAGGGTTTCAACTACTCTATAAAGGTACCAAACTGCTACACCCATGCGCGATAGGGAGACTCTACAAAAGCAAGCAAAGTCAGTCGATCTTAGCCAAACTTTCAATCTTCTGGCCGACGTACCAAATCTCGAACCGGGACTGTATGTAACGTAGTCCACGTGTGATCTCAGTACATCTACTTAGATTCTTGTAGTTTAATTACTATATTAATGTACCAGACCAAATTAATACAATAAAAATCCCTATCTGGCCGATTTTCCTGGCTTTTCACAGTCATCCGTGCATCTGCAATCTTCAGTTATAGAATCTAGGGACATCAGACTTTCCTGAGAAGTTCTAAGACACGCCCTACATCGCGAATCCACTGAATTTCCACTCTGAGAATTAGCGTCCTCAGAAACAGATTCTAGCGATTTCAAACTCTCGACCGAAGTGAGTTTATATGAACGTCTAAACTCAGCAATTTCTTCTTCACTCATATTCAACGCTAGAAGGGAATCTCTTGCTATTTTGCCTAAAGACGATACCTTTTTCTTCTTTTTAGTCAAAATAGACTCCATTTTCGAAAGAGGACACGGTTTATTCAAACTTTCGGGCAAAGATTTTGGACTCGATCCGCTTCTTGTCCGTAATTTAGCCCGTCTTTCAGGGATATCCCTTGGTGTTGTACTTTCGGGAACTTTGAAAGCTATCGTCTTAGTTTTTGGACTGCTTTTCTCTGCTTCTATATGCGATAAGTCCTCTAGAGAGTTCGATTTTTTTAGTTTCGCCCTCTCGGGTATAATAGGTGAACTTCTAAGTCCTATAATTTCTTTAGCTGAGAACACTGGGTCTTCTAAACCTTCGTCAACCACTAACTCAGGTGATAGGTCTAAAATTTCTTTAATTTCCGCTTCTTTAAGCTCTTGGGCCAGAGACCCTTGCTGTGCAGTCGTTTTTATTACGTTTTCTGAGCCTATATCAAAATCTCTATTCTCATACATTAGGTATGACAATGCATCTTTGCCTAAATCAATTCCTTTGTTCTTTTTATCCATTTGTACAACACCACTATATATAGAAGAATCTTTATCGACTTTCACGTCGTCAAACTTTATGAATATGTCTTCTGTTTCTTCAATAGTAGCTATAGGTGCCAAATCGGAAGGCGCCTTAATTTCTTCAAGCTTAGGTTCAATTTTCAACGACACCTCTAACAGAGGTGGTGTTTTGACTTGTCTTTCCAACTCTTCAGCTAAAGTTTTAGTATTTGTCATGCTTGAGGTTAATGTGTTCTCTGGACTTATATTTTCCTTGATACCTCTTATAACTTTACTAGGTAGCTTGTCTACTGATTGTCCATTGTCTGGACTGTTTTGCTTATCCAAAGAATTTTCGGAGCCGGAGGCCTTTAGCACAGCTGCGAAAGACCGAGGTCGGGCTATGTCATCTTTTTCTATATTAACACTTTCTTTTTCTTTGAGGAGATCTATTGCGCCAGTTTTGGCAATATCTATATCTTGACTATTTACACTTAAATCTACTTTTTGTACTATGTTATCTTCGGTGGTTACGGTAACTCTATCTCTATCACTCTCACTTTCTTGTGGGAACGATTGAAACTCACTGAGAGTATTATCAGTATCTGTAGACGGAGTTTTGCTGTCTAACTTTCTAGAAAATGATTCATCTACAAAGAAAACTTGAACTCTTTCTGAAAGAGTAGAATCTGTAGCTTCAGAACTATCTTCTTCCTTGTCCCTCTCTATTGTTGAACCCCAAGACCAGAACGAACTAGAAAGAGTAGAGTCTTTTCTAGGAGGTGTGTTTGAGGCAGATTTCTTCTCGTCTTCTGAACCTGAACTCCTTGAAAATATGCTGCTAGGATGTTGAAATAAGCTTAGGAGTTTTTCTAAGTGAGATGGTTTAGCCTCTTTCTCATCTGGCTTTGGTATATGGAAAGAAGAGGATGGGGCTACCCAGGATATTTTTCTCATTCTGTCGAGCCCTTTATTTTTTAACGCCGGTACATCTAGCAGACTAGAAGCCCTTTTAGGTGAATCACTAGATCTGTCTAAAGCAAGTTCTGGATTTTTGACGGTATCTTTCAAACTGGAGTTATTCGTTAGAGTACCTTCATTGGAAGAGTTGTCGTCTTTATTTTCGGCAGGATTCTGAAGTGAGTACTCTATGCCGGAATCGGCTGACGTCACCATGAGTTTTTCCTGCTTTCCCGAGTCTAGGGAACTTACACTAGCTTCTAAACTAGATAAGGAATCATGAATGACTCTCGTTTTACCAAAGATTGGGGACACACTATCGTTTGAACTCACTGATAGGTTTAATAGGTTAGTATTAATGGGTGTGACATCAGATTCTAAGCTAGATCCAGAAAGAATGACTCCAGATTTTCTTCTATCTAATTCTTGAACAGTTTTATTATGTTCGTTCAAGCTTTCCATAGAGCTTCCCGAAATTTCTAGTGAAGAATTACTGTCGAAAACGCTTGACATTTTCTCCGTCAACCGAGAAACTTCTAGATCAGGGCTATCCAAACTTGATTCACTCTTATTTTTCTTTAGCACAATATCTTTTACAGGTGTTTCTACATTATCTTTGACTAATATTCTCATTTCTTTTATTATATTACCTAAATCTTCTGTTATAGCAACTATCTGTTTTATAGTCGTATTTTGCTCATGCTTAATAGTATTTTTAACGACATCACTATATTTTAGATCACTTTTCACTGTTTTAACACTGTCTATCACTTTGTCTTTGTCACTCAAGTCTTTGATCTCACTAACTACATCCATTTTTGGTTGTTTACACTTAGTGTCAGATTTATTTAAACTAGGTTGAAGTTTTTCAAGTATTTTGTCATTAGAAAAATCGCAAACATCACAATCACCAACTATTTTACTTATAGAATCAGTTTTTAATATTTCTGTATCAATATCCTTTCTAGATAGAGTTGAATTTATAATAGTGGTTTCTAATTTCTGTTCAGATAGTTCAACTATTGTAGCATGTATTCCTAATGATGTAGCTTCAAGATTCGTGGTATTAGATTCATTTTTTGAGGTTTCAGCATCATTCTTATGTGTAGTATCACTTTTTAAAATATCAGCCACATTTTTATTTACAATAGGATCATTAAGTACATCAGTCGTTGGGACATTTTCAGTTGTAGATACAAGATCTTTAGTAACTTGTATACTACATTCAGGCATACATATTTGGGCATCATATTTGAGTGGAATAGATACATCTTTAGTTACATGTATATCACATTTATCAACAGTCTCTTGGAGAACGGTTTTCTTACAAGAATCTTTTAATTTTTCAATTTTTTCAGATGTATTTTTAACTAGTGTAGCTGATTCTTTTAGCTTGACGATATCCTTTTTAATTTCTTCGCTTTGCAAAGGAGGCTGATTATAGGCTTGCGAGACGGGCTTTTTATCAATATCAGTCATAAAGCCTGCTTTATCTGGCAAGTCTATATTTTCAACATTACTTTGGGAAACCGGTTTATTATCAACGTTAGTTTGCAAACTCGGCTTGATTACAGCGTCAGAATGTACAATTGTCTTATCATCAACTTCAGTTTGTAAACTTGATATATTTCCAACTTCAATATATAAACTTGATTTATTATCAACTTCAGTTTGTAAGTTTAACTTATAACTATCTTCAGAATGTAATCTTGATTTACCGCAAATTTCAGCTTGCACGTTTGGTATATTGATAACTTCAGAATGTAAACTTGATTTACTAGCAATTTCGGTCTGTAGGTCTGGTCTATTGCTAACTTCAGAATGTGAACTTAATTTACAGCCAACTTCAGTTTGTAAGTTTGGTCTATTGATAACTTCAGAATGTAAACTTGATTCACTATCAATTTTGGTTCGTAATCGTGGTCTACTACTAGCTTCAGATTGTAAACTTGATTTACTGTCAATGTCAGTTCGCAAGTCTGATCTACTGCTCGTTTCAGAATGTAAACATGATTTACTACAAACTTCAGTTTCTAAGTTTGTCCTATTACTAACTTCAGAATGTAAAGTTGATTTATTATCAATGTCAGTTCGCAATTCTGATCTACTGCTTGCTTCAGAATGTAACACATCAGTTTGTAACTTTTTCCTATTACTAACTTCAGAATAAAAAGATGATTTACTCTGAACATTAGACACACTTGACTTATCTTCTATAATAGTTTGCAAGCTCGGATTCTCAATTTCAGATGGTATTCTTGTCTTAACAATATGTTCAACCAACAATTTTGGCGTAACTGCTACCTCGCTGTCCAAAACTGTTTGTCTAACTTCACTATCCAAACTGCTTCTCACATTTTCTTTACTTTTTTCTTCTCCCATTGACGTCACAGACTCTTCTTTAGCGGTTACATCTATCACAGTTCGTACAGGATTTGCCACCGGTCCGGTGTTAAAACTGGGACAAACAGTTACCGGAGCAGTCACTATTTTCGGGATTGCTGTCAATGGAGCTTTTGCTGTTGAGGTCGTTTCTGATGACGTCGTAGGATCGTTGATGGGTGGATTGTATGCGGGGCTGGCGGGTGGCGATGGTGAGGGGTTATACATTGTATCGTAGTTCCTTGTGACTGAGAATCGGGAGGGTGACTTACGCGGTGCAGTCGCTGGGTGTACTTGTATTTGAGGCGGCTCCATAACCTGTAAAAAGGTTCTTTTGTAATTGAGACTTCAAATAGGCATCTAAGGTGACTTAGATCTAAAAGTAGCAAACAAAGTAGTCTAGTGGTTAAGGTTTCGGCCTTACGATCGAGAGGTCCCGGGTTCAAATCCTGGTTATAACACTATCGACGTGAACCCACTCCAAACACAAGCAATTGAGCTTAGCTGAACGGGTTAGCAGTATTACTAATAATTTCGGATACTATACAAAATAATCTAACGAGAACATTTTGACACATAGGTTGGACAGAAGATAGACAAAGAACGTAAACCTCGCACGATTCGAACGAAAATAAATAATTTTGAAATGACAAGGTATTAGTTAAACAATTTTTAAATGAGTAATATTATTATATTTTTAAATATATTTTTTTTTAAATTATGATGGGATTCTTATATTTCTGGAAGACGACCTAAAAACTTTACGTTCTACTATTTTCAGTATGGAACTTTAGTGTTGTTATATTTTATCGTTACGGTGGTAGAGATTAATCGGGTCATACGACAAATCGTAGGTTAGCAAGGGAGTTGCTAAACTACGAGTGTTCTTATAGCTTGAGAGTATAGCTCAACTCATTCCAAATCCATTCGTATACGATACACACGCAATTTCATACGGTAATGTTATGAAAATAAGGTAGGAATCGGCGCCTTGAAGTACCGGCGGGGTTTGACGAAGACAAATCTGCTTAATCGGTTTTTTTTTGTAGAAGCCACACTAAATGACAGCTGGCAAAATGCACTTCTGAGATTTTTTCAACCGTAGTCGGTACTCTTTAAAAATACAGAAAACATCGCTGTTTGAATTAGTTTTGAAAACCATATCAGATTATTCACTAAACTATTGAGTCCGGATTTTTATATAGCTCGTCGGGAAGAAGAGCGACAGTTCGTCTAAGATCGGCTAGCATCGGTTTTGTAGAGCGTTCTCTCTATCGTACATCGGATTCACAGT